>JASDDO010000010.1:299905348-301155348 GCA_030015575.1 Agapanthus africanus
CACAGTTTTAGATCCAAGAACCTGTAACCTGTAATATGTAGCAGACATGCGTCAAAAGCACCTGTTTATTTATAAAATGAATAAGAGTGGGGAATATAATAATGCAATATTATGGTATGAACAATGACATGATTGGTTATATGTGATATAGCCGAGTTATCGGATCAAGCGTTGATTCGATAAGATGTTGCATTTAATATTAGTCGGTTATATGCGATATAGCCGGATTATTAAATCAAGAGTTGATTTGATAATTTAGTGTATAATTATATATTTGATATATTATATTACATTAACTAATATTTAGCTCACTAATGATTTCTTTTCTCACTTGATGTGCACATTGTATATATGTGATATGTATATTTGTGTACATGTATCGTGTCATGTTTGATGATACATACAAGATGGGTGTATGAGATTAATACCAAGCTAGGGTTAAGTTAGGGTTTCTATTTATGTTAAGCTAATTCAAAAGAGATTGACTTTTTCATGGTAAATCTTGGATAAAAGCTTTTGGATAAGCTTTGACAAAGTCAACACTTTTGTCTAGTTAAAGATATTTATCAAACCCAACCCTTAACCATAGTTTATGGTTTATTCTCTACATGAGTTAAGCATGATGGCTTTAACTCAACCATGGGTGCAATAATTCATTTGGATGAATTATTCATGAGTTCTTCTTCTTCTTCTTCTTCAAGCTCCGTGAAAAGCTTTCTAGCTTCAATGGAGGTATGAGATAAAATGTGAGAAAATGAAATCTAAAGTGAGCCCACTTCCTAATTCATCATCCTCTACTACTTTCCATTTAGTAGAGTGTGTTTGCTTCACTAATTATATGATTAGTGAAGATATAGCTTGGGTTAGTGTCTTCTCGACGTAGATCATCTTCGGGCTCGAAGACATCGAAGCAAGCACGTTCGTTTCTTCAAGGGATCCTCTCTAGAGTCCAGAGTTTGCAATCGCAACGAAGGGGACTACTACATGGAGCTATTTGAAGTGAAGGACCGGTCTACAAAGATTGTATTCCTTGTTCACTGTAACTTGCAAAGTGTTTGCATATGTTTTCCGTATTATTTCTAGTAAACGATTCATGGTTTGGGTTAGCTAGAACGACAAATTTTTGAATTTGGCATGGACGATACCTTCCGAAACCTTGCTGCCGTGCTAGGAAACCCTACAAAGAAGTCATGAGTAAACAGAATATAGTACGAGTACCAACCCCTTTGTCCTAATGGACATCGGACAACATACAATACTTTGTATAAGTCTTCTGAGTTTAATAACTCAAATGATGTGCGTCGTAGGTTGAAAACTGTACTATGGCTAAGAAGAATTACACCGCTGTTGAATGCTCCTAACCTAATCATCAACTGATATAGGTAAATGTCATAGACATAATTTCAAAAATTTATATCTCACTTTATAAAATAAACTTACAGATAAATCAATTTTAAATTGGTGCATAACAACGGATATTCAAAACCAAATATTTGTCGTCAGGAAAAACTCTGGTGATTTTCTCAAATATCACCAATTACAAAGAATTCTGATATTGAGTATCTAATCATCCAATTCCCAATATTTTACTCCCACTCAGCATTCGTAACGCCATACAGATGTAAGAATCAAATATGATAAATACAAACCCTAGAGTCAGAATCTAATTGGGAAAAAAGTTTTCAATTAACACTGCACAGTGAAACTGAAACATGAAAATGTTTCGAAGGGATGGCTGGGTATTCCTAGTAATGCCTCTTCCAATATCCAGATTCATGACAGTAACCGTATACTTCATTGCCTTCACTCCAATCCCTTCATATGTTTTGACTTCTTACCTTCTGTACACCACACTTAGACTAATTGGTTTTCTTCCTTCCCTACCTTTCGGCACCTGCTTAAGGTTTGGAAGAAGACATCCAATAAGAGCAATAGGTGTACTCTCCTAATACTAGGAGCCCTTGCAACCTGAGAGAAGGTAAAGAGAAAAAACAACTGAATAATCTTATTCAGTTTCTTCAGAACCAGAATCTATCCTCAAACTGGAACAAGTTCCTTTGAGTTCGTATGTAACTATACGATGGAATATCCAAGAAATGTGGATCTTTGTAGTGATACGGAGTATTCTGGAGAAATGCAAAGGGGATGTAGGAGTGGTAATGATATATATGACTAAATGACAATCCAATACCCAAAGTGTTTAAGAAGGTTCGGTTAAGTTGGATCATGAGTTTTAGTTTAAGATCGGGTCATGGTCACTGCCAAAGAGAGAGAAAAGAAACACTCAGTGTGCACTCTAACTTAAATTAGATTGGTTAATCAGTTTATCTAATCAGGATGGCTCCCACTGTTTCCTCGAATTCTCCTTCAAACCCTAAAAGGAGAATTAGTCGGGATCATCCGAGGAGTAACACCTACTCATCAGTGGGAATCGGGATCCAACTATCATCGCATGATAACTTGATGGGAGCCACTCAAGTTACCACACTCCAGAAGGTATGCGCATGCCTAGCAAGTTTCCTGTATGTTTGAAACTTCCGATGTGGTTTTTTTGCCCCTAGCGGTTTATGACCTTGACAAAGGCCAACAAATCATAAACTGCTAGTCAAGTACAACCCGTCATTATCCTAGATTAATCTAGACCCACCCGTACAAACCCTTGACAAAGGCCAATAAGGCTATACGACCGTCCTAGATAATCACATCTTTATTCAACAGAGAAGCAATATCTAGCTACCGCACACTATGCCTTGACAAAGACCAACAAACGCAGTACGAATACTAGGTATTACTCATCCGAAATGACGGAAGGCTACGGCTGGTTTTTGGCAAAAAACCTTTAACGTAATGAACTTGATATCGTTGAAGGAACCCGAGCAGTTTTACAAATATATAGTGGCGCAAACTTTTGCTAAAGAGGTCACTCCCTGTGAAGGGATCTCGACTCTTTCCTCATCGAATGATGTGTAGGATATTCCTAACTGAATACCATGATGCAAAGAAAAAGAATAGAATATAGTGAAGTTATTACACTAACGTAAACTTTTGCCTAAGAGGTCACTCTCTATGAAGGGATCTCGGCTCTTGCCTCGTCGAATGAGGTGCTGGATATTCATAACCGAATACCGCTGTGCAAAGCAAAAGGAAACGTCTGTAATGTCAGTTTTTAAAATCTTGGTTCCAAAAATATCATATAGGTTTGTTTTCCTTCCATTAATCAGAATTAATGTAGTCTTATCAATTAATCCATATCACACCAAAAAGAACGAAAATACAATATACGTATATGCCATCCGCATCTGCCATGGGGCCCCGTCACCGTTGGTTACTTAACTAACGACAGAGCGGGGTCTGGACTAGCGCGGATGAAAAACATATACACCATCTACTAGTATATATAAATATATATTGTTAGTTATATGTATGCCCTAGAGACCACTACTGTACATTGGATGTATATAGTAGTGGATGCTGGGACATATATAGGTAGGACTTTCTTGCTCGACATGATAATATGCTATCTGGTTACTCTTTATCTTAACATGTATACTTACTGTCTCTCTGTTACATGTTGATAAATCCCTTAGGATATGTACTCGACTTCCAGGACTATGATGCAGATCATACTAGTGGGGCCTGGGTAGTCCATAAGTACATCCTTCAATGTTCCTAGTCGTGGGAATATCGAGATGGAGCATCGATATTCCAGAGTAGACTAGCGTATATCTTCTCGACCCATGTGATGGGCGATGGATGATCCCATATCCATTGGTGTTTTACATCAGAGATGGTATGCGGGTGCTCATTGGAGACTGGGTATACTGAACGGACTCGCCGAGAACTCCTAGATGGTATTATACCTCACGTCAGATGGCAGTTCTCTGGTGACACTGGTGCAACTTAGTCTGTTGACCCGAGATCGTCATAGAGACTTGTGTGTCTCCCACTGTGCTTTGATTTCCACCCTACCATGACTCTACTGAGTCGTGCAAACAGGTGGTTTTTGGGTACAGTCCCGATTCACATGGAGGCAATGAGCGATAGGAGGGGATTCGTCTCTCCCGGTATTGGGGGTTGATGTTGCGCTATGCACGACTGGCCATAACAGGAAATCCCTGGCCAGGGTTGCAGTGATATACTGGTAAGAGTTATCAGTAGTTTCACGATTGTTATGGACCTTACGTCGGCATGACTTATCAAGCTATTGGGGTCTGACGTTTACGACCCCTAGGCGAGATATGCGACATATCAGACGAACAGACCGGACTGTACGGTAAGTGTTACTGGTTGGATTCACAGGAGTGTGAGCGGGCTTGCTCGTCGATCTTCTGATCGCTCAATACCCGGGTGGCCGTTACGTTTAGCAGACCGCTTGCGGCTTGTGGGTGTTTGATATGATCATCACCTGCTGCCGGCGTATTGACGAGTCTTTAGAGTCCTACACAGAGGTTTCCTGGCTCAAGCGAAACGAAATAGGAGCGCATATGAGATATGTGCGGGACCGAGAATAATGCGTGTATGTGATACCGTATTCTATTCTCGCGATGAATGTATCGATTGGTTGTATGCGATATAACCTAGTTATCGAATCGAAGATTGATTCGATAAGTCGATACATTGGATACTAGTCGGTTATATGCGACATGACCGGATCAATGAATCAAGTGTTGATTTAATGATTTAATGTATAATTATATATTTGATATATTACTTTACATTAACTAGTATTGGTTCACTCAAGATTGACTTTCTCACTTGAAATGCACAAGTTGTATATGTGATATATTTTTGTGCACTTGTTTGTATCATGTTTGATGATACATGCAAACTTGGCTTTGTGTAAGACTTAAACCATGTTTAGTGAATGGTTAGGGTTTCATTTCACTTATTTATTTATCTATTTATTTTGGTTAAAAGAAAAAGGAAAACAAAATGGTTGCTTTCATACAAGAAGCTTCTTGATGCTTCATGCATCTTTGACTAAGTGACCATTTTTGTCTTCATCTCCTAACCCTAACCATTCAACTAAACCCTAGTTAATTCTCTACACTAAACCATGGTTGCAAATATGATAAGTATCATTTTATTTTCTATTTTCAATATACTTATCATATTCTTTTTCTTCTTCTTCAACAAGAAGAGAGCTTGCTACCATTAATGACAACATGAGAAAAAGAGTGAGAAATCCAATTCTAAAGTGAACCCACTTCCTATTTCTTCATCCTCTACCACTTTCCAAGTAGTATAGGGTGTTTTCTTCACAAGTTTCATGACTTGGTGAAGTTGGAGTTTGATCTTGAGTTGCCTCGACGTAGATCATTTTCGGCATCGAAGTCGACGACTTAGCCCGATCATTTCTCCAACGAAACCTTCGCCAGAGTCTGGATTCCGATAGGTACAGCGGAGGGACGTCATCACGGAGCATAAGAAGTGGAGGACCGGATCTACAAAGGTTGTAGTCACTTTCCTTTAGCAATAAAGTCGTTGACTTGCATGCATCGCCTTATCATCTAGTTAACGATCCGTATTAGGATTTGTAGGCACATGAAAAAATTTGAATTGGACATGTTTGATCTGTTGTGAGACCTCATTAGTGTGCCTAGGAACCCTACAGTGGTATCAGAGCCTAGCTAGAGCCTTAGGCGATGAGTAGACGAAGCTAGAAGTCCGTTTGAACTCGAAACCCTAACCGAATACCCCTCTCTGTACATTTTTTCAAAACTGGGTTTTTTCCAGATTAAAAATGCTTAAAAAATTCAACAGGAAGTTCTAAGAATTACAGTGCAAAACGACAAAGTGATACGCCCAAAGCGCCGCGGAAGCGCGGCAGAAGCTTGGCTTCTGCGGCGGTTCCGCGGCAATATGATGACATCAGCCTTCAATTTTTGCACAGTAATTTGTTTCTTTAGGTGCTGAGTTTTCTGGGAATTTTTAATTTGCACTCAAGAGTTGAGTTTTCTGGGGTGTTTTGGGGCTTCGATGATTCGATCGGAAATTTCAAACTTTGTCTATGTGTTTTTCCGGATAATTTTAGAATATGTTAAAAAGTTCGACCGGATATAAATACCCATTTTTCCCCTGCCGGGAAATTTCCAATTGTTGGATTTTTCCGTAGTTTAATGACGTTCCAAGTAGTGCAAGTAACGTGATGGTCCCTCTAGAAGACAACAAACCTTAACTCGATTATGTGACCGTCTTGAACTGCCCTTTGAACCTTAGGGTTTGGGGCAGTACGGCGTGCCACTTGTGAGGCGTTGGCTTGACCCTTCTACGGCTGGACCGTTGGTACTGAGGCACGAAGTGAATGTTTTTAAACTTATTTCATGTGTTGAGCTGTTTCGGGAAAACTTGGGTGTTTGATTGTTCGATCGGAAAGTTTAACATTTTCTATCTTATCCGGAATGTGATACAATAATTGGAATTCACAAGTAGTTATGAGATAACTGAATGAATGTTATAAATCTAGTGGTTTAGTCTCACTTGATCGGTTGCCACGGAATTTTGATGTGATCAAAAGTCCGTCGCAATCGGGTAGCGTACGCGGATACTCGCCGGGTAAACTTAATAGACAGCCTCACTCCATAGCCCCGACCAAGTGACTGTAGGAGAACCCCGTCTCCGAAAGCATCCATCCGGGTGTTCGCGGCAGCGGTGTTCCGCCTTAGTGCACTTCGTCGACGGTATCGGGGGTGCGGCCGTCCACTAAAGTTTGCGACGAGCATTCGTTCTGGATGCCGGGAATCTTGTTGAAATGCCCGACTCGATATTGAAAAGAGTTTTCGATAAATGAGACTGAAATGCGGGGTTTATAATTGTTAGGCATGTGATGTCTAAGGAATTCATTTGATTAGGCATGTGATGTCTAAAGAGGTTGCGGATTCCAACTGTTGTAGTTTTACACTTTCTTTTCTGTGACCGTAAGTGTAATATGTGATATCGCCGGTTTCGTTGCTATATGTCAACGACAATTGGGATGCGCATATTTACTTACGTTGATGACATGTGATGTTATGTGTTGCTGGATATGTTATATTGGATCGTCGTGTTCGAATAGCCGGGGGTTTTTATGTGAGATGAGTCTTTTTTATTTTCATTCATGTAAAAACTTGTATGTAATATTCTTTTATTGGGGCACTTCCAGGTTGCGGAAGATGTCACCGTTGATGTATATTATTTACTTTTCCGCATTAGGATAGACCCAAGGAGGGGAGCACAAGTAACCGGGTTTTGGGGTCCAGTGGGAGACCATCTTGAGAAGTCGAGTCCGGGTCTCCTAACCCTAGAATTGGTAGGGTTGCTTGCCGCTCTCGTAGGGGTCTAGGGGTGTGGGATTGGCTATTCATCACGACCGTAGAATCCGTGTTTTATACTGGCTCGTATTGAAAACACGGACGTCCTAGTATATCCAATATTTCATATGATACTTTCTGCTGCGTTATCTGTGATGTGATCATGTGATTTGTTCAGATAGATATTGTATATAGTATATATGATATATTATATAGACGTTGCTAATGTTTTACACCCGCGCTAGCCCTGCCCCGCTCTGCCGTTAGTTACCTAACCTAACGGTGCAGACGGGACATCGAGGCGAATGCGGATGGCATAAGCGTACGCTATATTTATCTGTGATGTTTAGGTGGACTTAAATGATGGGATATTCATTAATGAGATTAATGAAAGAAAATAAACCTAATTGATGTTGTGGAATCGAATTTCAAAATAAAACAGGTAGCTACAGTTCTTGCTTTGCATCGCGGTGTTCATTGTAAAACATCCTGCACCTTATTCGATAAGGAAAGGACCGAGATCCCTTCACCGGGAGTGACTCCTTTAACAATAACTGGCAGATGCTACAACACTCGGTTTGTCTTTTGATTGCTTCTATAGTTTCTGCTTTGCACAGTGATATATATGATATATCCCGCACCTCATTCGACGAGGAAAGGGCCGACGATCCCTCCACCGGGAGTGACCCCTCTAGCAAAACTAGAAAAGCTTCAAAAACATTCCATTTAAAAACCATTTGATTCCACAACGAGATCAATTTCAAAGCGTTAAAGGTTTTCACAAAAACCATTCGCAACCCTCCGTCATTTTAGGAAGTAGAGTACTTAGTATTCGTGCTGTGTTTGTTGACTTTAGTTAAGGCACAGTGTACGGTAGCTAAGTGATGTCTTCCTACACCGCATATGATGCGATTAGTTAGGACAGTTGCGTGACTTTGTTGACCTTAGTTAAGGGTCATGTGGGTGGGTCTAATTGATCACGAAATGACGGGTAGAACTTGACTAGTACTTATGATTTGTTGACCATAGTTAAGGTCATAGGTGCTAGGGGTAAAAACCTTTATCGGGAGTTTCAAGTGTTGAAATTTGCAATGAGATTGCATACCTTCTATATGATAGTTGGATCCCGATACCCACTGTGAGTAATTGTTACTCCTGGGAGAGTTTTGCACTTTGCAATTAGCCGATCAAGTAGGTGTCTAGAAAGGTGTCAACGGGGTTACGCCTCTGGGAAAACGAGGTTTACTGTAATTAGGTCCGTGCGAAAGCATGAGGAACCTCCCTCAAAGTACCGACACTGGCCTGGCTGAAAGATTGGCGAACTTGTAGAGTGTAATTAATTCCGGCTAGTCTTTCCTTTTAGGGTTTGAAGGAACATTTGTTAAAAACAGTGGGAGCCATCCTGATTAGATAAAATATATAACCAATCTAATCTTGCAAGAGCGCACGCAGAGTGTTTTCTTTACTCTCTCTCCAAGTAGCGACCATATCATGCCTTAATCAAGATAATAATTTGGATGTATTAACCGAACCCGCTTGTTATACTGAACTGGGGAACGTTGGTCACGCTCCAACTTATAATTGTTATAAGACAGAGCAGGAAATAGGGGAATACCAGGATTCCCATGCCGCCCAAACGAAGAAAGTGCATGAGATGCATCTCCTTCGGGTGTGTTCATTATAAAGAACTGTTTCTCAGTATCCTCTGCATCCTGGGTATCTGATACCGGATCAGGATCCCAGATATGTAATCTGTTACATAGGGCTACAGAAAGGCAGAGAACTGAGAACGGGTGATAAGTTTCATGAGACAGAAAACAGGGAATGTGTTGCAGCCAAGTCTGTTGGTCACTGTCACCCTGTATTACCAGTACATTGATTATGAACAAATGCTATTAGATACCGAACCTGATATACAAAATCATATCGGTCTCTTTATTAGTAAAGAAGGATAAAATTTTGTATTGTTGGATATTGTTTTGAACATTTCCTATATCAAAAGTTGATCGGTTCAGGCACGTTATCTAAAAGCATTGATGTTCTAAATCAAACTACAGTTTCTAGTATACAGAACACACACAAGAGGAAGAGTTCAGAAATGAACGAATCCTTCTTGAGGTATTGTAGACTAGGTCATATCAATGCGACCCGACTGGCTGAAGTTACATTTTAGATGCATATTTAAATCAGTTTGAATTTACATCTTGTGAAACTTGCCAGTCATGTCACAAAGATTAGATGACCATAGCTCCGTTTACTGGAAATAGAGAAAGAGTAAGTAAACTCTTGGGACTGATACATGATGATGTATGTAAGTTCCCCTGTCTACACATGCCAGGACCGGTTCTTTGTACTTCACTACATTCTCTGATGATCTCTCAAGATTCAGTCATACGTTCCTGTTGAAACATAAGTCCGAACCTTTTGAGATATTCACAGAATATAAGTTAGAAGTATAGAACCAAAATATGGGTATAAGTATTATGTCCTATGATAAGATCAGGGAGGAGAATACTTGTGCGTGGCATTCCTGGACTATTCTAAAGGAGAATGAGATTCTCCCTCAGTGTTACTCCTCTGAATGCACCACAACACAACGGTGTATCGGGGTGGAGAAATCGCACCATATTGGATATAGTGTGCTCTATGATGAGTACTACTGAGTTACCTATTTCCTTTTAGGGTTGTGCACTTGAGAAGCTGCATACCTATTGAATTAGGTTCGAATCAGATCACTGCCTACCACTCCATATGAGATATGGTATGGGAAGAGCCTATCTCTTAAGTAAGTTAAGATTTAGGATTGTCCGGCCTATGTCTAAAGCAAAATCCGGACAAGATCGAGGCAAGGTCAGTTCTGTAGAACTAGAAAGGTTCCAGCTATACATAACTGCAGCTGATGATTTGACAGAACCAAAGGATTCAATAGTTCCTAACGAACCTCAGCCTCTCCGCCGATCTAGTAGGGTTCCTCATCTGCTTGAGAGATACTTCGGTTTCTCGATGACAGTGGGAGCGAGGAATGCATCATGAGATGATGACCCAACTAGTATCGAGCAGGTCATCGAGAGTAGGGACTCTGTAAGAATGGCTGGATGCTTAGCGATCTGAGATGGAATCCATATACACCAACAAAGTATGGACTTTGGTTGCGATATCTGAAGGGTTAAATCCCCATCAGGAGCAAGTATATCTTGAGAAGATTACTTGGTGTAGATGGAAAAGTTGAGACTTTCAAAGCTAGACTCGTTAAAGGTTTTTGTCATCGACCGGGCGTGGATAATGATGAAACCTTTTCCAGTAGCCGTGCTTAAGTCCATCCAGATCCTACTTGCCACTGCTACATACCATAACTGCGATATCTGGTGGTTGGGTGCCATGATTACTTTTCTAAATAATGATTTAGAAGAGAACGTCTATAAGAACAAAGCCAGAGGGCTTCGTAAACAGTGGGAGCAGCGGAAACGTGTGCAAGTTGCTTTACATAATAAAGCAGGCATCACGGAGTTGGAATGTCTGTTTTGATGTGATAGTCAAAGTGTTTGACTTCATCAAAATGGTAGACGAACCTTGTATATACAAAAAGGTAGTAGAGAGTAAGGTGCTCATCCTCGTATTGTACGTGGACGACATACTCTTGATAGGAAAAGAGTTTCCTATACTACGATCGGTCAATCTCCACTTATCACAAAGATTCTCCATGCAGGATCAAATTGATACCTCCTAAATCCTGGGATTTGGATCTATGAGATAGATCTAAATGGATGTTAGGATTCTCACTAACTATAGTGAGATAGTATCAGTTGATCCTGGGGAGAATCACTGGAAAGGTTCCAGGGTGATAAGGACGACTGAGTGTCAGTCACAGGCATTGTCTTTGCCCTCAGTAAAGGGACGGTATGTTGGAAGAGTTCCAAGCTAGATACCGTGGCAAACTAGACGATAAAGGCTGGTGACATCGCTATTAAAGATACTACCAAAGAGGCAGTTTAGGTGTATAATGGTTCATGAGATGAACTAGGTTCCCACCATTGTGTGACAATGGAAGTGTGGCTTTGGCCAAGGAACCATGATCCCATCAGTGACCCAGACATATTCTGAGGCAGCATCACCTGATCATGGAGATAGTTGATCTCCAGGGTGATCGAGGTTAGGAGAGTAGACTCAGAGGACAACACGGCGGATCCACTCACAAAGGCTTTTTCCCAGATAGAGACTTATATGGGATGGTTGAGTATTAGATACTAAAACCACTGCTACAGATGGCCCTAGTGCAAGTGGGAGATTGTTAGTTATATGTATGCCCTAGAGGCCATTACTGTACATTGGATGTATATAGTAGTGGATGCTGGGACATATATAGGTAGGACTTTCTTGCTCGAAATGATAGTATGCTATCTGGTTACTCTTTATCTTAACATGTATACTTATTGTCTCTCTGTTACATGTTGATAAAGCCCTTAGGATGTGTACTCGACTTCCAGGACTATGATGCAAATCATACTAGTGGGGCCTGGGTAGTCCATGAGTACATCCTTCAATGTTCCTAGTCGTGGGAATATCGAGACGGGGCATCGATATTCCAGAGTAGACTAGCGTATATCTTCTCGACCCATGTGATGGGCGATGGATGATCCCATATCCATTGGTGTTTTACATCGGAGATGGTATGCGGGTGTTCAGTGGAGACTGGGTACACTGAACGGACTCGCCGAGAACTCCCAGATGGTATTATAGCTCACGTCAGATGGCAGTTCTCTGGTGACACTGGTGCAGCTTAGTCTGTTGACCCGAGATCGTCATAGAGTCTTGTGTGTCTCTCACTTTGCTTTGATTTCCACCCTACCATGACTCTACTGAGTCGTGCAAACATGTGGTTTTTGGGTACAATCCCGATTCACATGGAGGCAATGAGCGATAGGAGGGGATTCGTCTCTCCCGGTATTGGGGGTTGATGTTGCGTTATGCACGACTGGCCATAACTGGAAATCCCTGGCCAGGGTTGCAGTGATATACTGGTAAGAGTTATCAGTAGTTTCACGATTGTTATGGACCTTACGTCGGCATGACTTATCAAGTTATTGGGGTCTGACGTTTACGACCCCTAGACGAGATATGCGACATATCAGACGAACAGACCGGACTGTACGGTAAGTGTCACTGGTTGGATTCACAGGAGTGTGAGCGGGCTTGCTCGTCGATCTTCTGATCGCTCAATACCCGGGTGGCCGTTACGTTTAGCAGACCGCTTGCGGCTTGTGGGTGTTTGATATGATCATCACCTGCTGCCGGCGTATTGACGAGTCTTTAGAGTCCTACACAGAGGTTTCCTGGCTCAAGCGAAACGAAATAGGAGCGCATATGAGATTTGTGCGGGACCGAGAATAATGCGTGTATGTGACACCGTATTCTATTCTACCGATGAATGTATCGATTGGTTGTATGCGATATAACCTAGTTATCGAATCGAAGATTGATTCGATAAGTCGATACATTGGATACTAGTCGGTTATATGCGACATGACCGGATCATTGAATCAAGTGTTGATTTAATGATTTAATGTATAATTATATATTTGATATATTAATTTACATTAACTAGTATTGGTTCACTCAAGATTGACTTTCTCACTTGAAATGCACAAGTTGTATATGTGATATATTTTTGTGCACTTGTTTGTATCATGTTTGATGATACATGCAAACTTGGCTTTGTGTAAGACTTAAACCATGTTTAGTGAATGGTTAGGGTTTCATTTCACTTATTTATTTATCTATTTATTTTGGTTAAAAGAAAAAGGAAAACAAAATGGTTGCTTTCATACAAGAAGCTTCTTGATGCTTCATGCATCTTTGACTAAGTGACCATTTTTGTCTTCATCTCTTAACCCTAACCATTCAACTAAACCCTAGTTAATTCTCTACACTAAACCATTGTTGCAAATTTGATAAGTATCATTTTATTTTCTATTTTCAATATACATATCATATTCTTTTTCTTCTTCTTCTTCTTCAACAAGAAGAGAGCTTGCTACCATTAATGGAAACATGAGAAAAAGAGTGAGAAATACAATTCTAAAGTGAACCCACTTCCTATTTCTTCATCCTCTACCACTTGCCAAGTAGTATAGGGTGTTTTCTTCACAAGTTTCATGACTTGGTGAAGTTGGAGTTTGATCTTGAGTTGCCTCGACGTAGATCATTTTCGGCATCGAAGTCGACGACCTAGCCCGATCATTTCTCCGACGAAACCTTCGCCAGAGTCCGGATTCCGATAGGTATAGTGGAGGGACGTCATCACGGAGCATAAGAAGTGGAGGATCGGATCTACAAAGGTTGTAGTCACTTTCCTTTAGCAATAAAGTCGTTTACTTGCTTGCATCGCCTTATCATCTAGTTAACGATCCGTATTAGGATTTGTAGGCACATGAAAAATTTGAATTGGGCATGTTTGATCTGTTGTGAGACCTCATTAGTATGCCTAGGAACCCTACATATATAACATTCAAACCAGGCATGATATAAGCAACATCATAGAATATCAACAAGCAACACATAATGGTGGATAATCTTGGAGTCTTGGGTTTCCTTTGAGCCACAACTAAAACCCAACTTTCCCGGTCGTGTGGATAGCCTGTGCAATGAAAACCTGGACCCCTGCGAGCGCGGCAAGTTACCCACCAATCCTAGAAGTGAGGCAGCCCCAATCAACAAAGTTAATGGGCCACCCAGTACTTCATGGAATATGGTAACTTGAGCACCCCTCCATAGGTCATCCTATACCCCCTACGAGTACGATGAATAGCCCGCCAATTCTAGAGTAAGGCCCCCTTCGTCTCAACGCCATGAGATGCGGACCCGCTGCCCTCTAGAACTCGGCTATTTGAGCTCTCCACCACGGATAACCCTAGTATAGAAAAGAAAAATATATATACAATAGCGACATCGACCTCAACCCGGTCGTGTCCCAATAAAAGAATATACAATCTGGCATAGATGGCTTTCCACATGTCAGACGCTCGTCCCGCAATAATAAATATACAAATGAATCTTAACTGTACTACTACCATTGCACCGCAAGCTATCCACCATGACAATCCAACCACAATATCAGCACAATCACAGAAAATCAACGTGAATGTCATGTTCGCAAACCCGTTTAAAAAAACATATAGCAGTTAGACGCGTTATACCACTCAAATGACATTCACGGTCACATATAGAATCACATGCACTGATAAACACGAACTTAAAATTTCAATCGACTAAATTTTTCCAAATTGTCTCCAAATGCAATCCAGCACTCAAACAAATCTGGGCTAAAACTAAATATCCCAAAAATCATATTTCCAACTTGTAGAGTGCCAGAAGAAATTTGGCTCACAGTGGCCATAAAAGAGCCGCGGAACCGCGGCCAAATGCATCACATGCGGCGGTTCCACGGCCAATTTGTTGGCTCACGTGCCCAGATTTTTTGTGGTACTCTAAATATGCCTGCATGTATTTTTAAGATGCTCTTAATGATTTTTTGAAAAAGTTTGAAAATCGACAGCGGGCACATTAAAATGGAAAAACGATTCGGAAAAATGGTCGATCGAGATTTTAACCGTATGCAAACTATCTAGTAATGGTTTATGGATTGGCTTTGATACCATGTTGGGTTACGATATCGCCCTAGCCATCTACCGTGGCCAATGCGGAACAAAAAAGACGTTTTAAAAATTTGGCGCTATCGAATCCGTCTAGATCGAACCATAAACTTATACTAGCTATAAAAAAAATACTAGCCAAAGGGTTAGAAATGGTTATACCGAATTAGCCTAAATATGGTGTATAGAAGGTAAGAAGTAAAGACATATAAAGGGATTGGAATGAGATTAAGGAAAATTACGACTACTGTCATGAATCTGAATAGTGGAAGAGGCATTAGTAGGAATACCCGGCCACCCCTCAAAACATTTTCATGTTTCAGTTTTACTGTGCGGTGTTAATTGAAAACTACTTTCTCAATTAGATTCTGACTCCAGAATATGTATTTAGCAGACTTGATTCTCACATCTGTATGGCGTAACAGATGTTGAGTGGGAGTAGAACATTGGGAATTGGGTGGTTAGATCCTCAATATCAGAATTCATTGTAATAGGTGATATTTGAGGAAATCGCCTGGGTTTTGTTTAACGACAAATATTTGGTTTTGAATATCCATTGTTATGCACCAATTTCAAACCAATATATCTGTACGTTTATTTTGTATAGTGAGATATAACTTTTTGAAATTATGTTTATGAAATTTACCTTTATCAGTTGATGATTAGATAATGTGCATTCAATAACGATGTAGTTCTTCTTAACTATAATACAATTTTCAACCTACGACGCACAGGGTTTGAGTTATTAAACTTAGAGGACTTATACAAAATATTGTATGTTGTCCAATGTCCATTAGGACAAAGGGGTTGGTACTCGTACTATATTCTGTTTACTTGTGACTTCTCTGATTTTAGACACGCATTTCGTTGAAATAAAAAGTCCAAATTTTAAGAAGTTATACGTATAAGAATAAAGTAGAGAGCGATGCGTTGGAAGTATCAGGATTCTTCTAGGTGATTGAAAATGTAGATACCTATACTTGGTATTCCGTTGTGAGTAATATATGTTGGAGATAGTGCCCTCAGAGTCAATTATTGGATCACAGGCACGTGATTGCAATGATTGAGGGAGGACCTGTCCCAGTAGGACAGTCTTACTCAGGATGATAGTATGCTATCTGGTTTATCTTTATCATCGTGTACTGCTTCAGGTGACCTTACGAGTCGCTATTGCACGTTGATAGAGCCCCTAGGATTCTTGCTTGACTACCAGCAGTATGAGGGCGATCATATAAGTGAGAGCTAGAGTCTATAAGCACATCCTTAAAAGGTCCCTAGTCGTGGGAGTTTCGAGACAGGGCATCGATACTCCAGAGTAGGCTAGTGTATACAGTCGAGACCCCGACGAGGGGCGGTGGCCGGTCTCACAAGCCACTGGTGTCAGTTAGTTTACCTAAGATGTATACAGGTGCTCATTGGGTTATGAGTACACCGGACAGGACTCGCCGGGAACCTGCTAGTTAGGATTATACCTGATGTCAGATAGCAGTTCCCTGGTGACATGTGTACAGGTTAGTTCATCGACCTGAGATCGTCATTTGTCTCGTGTGAGTTCCCACTGTGCTTTGATTACTACCCTACCACGCTCAAAGGAGACGTGCAAACAGGTTTTAGTTGGGTACAGTCCCGAGCCACATGGAGGAAGTGAGCGGATCTGCAGGGGTTCGTCTCTCCCGGTATTGGGGGTGAGGTCGCGCTGTGTCTAGGAGAGCCAGAACATGAAAATTCCTTGGCCAAGGCAGGAGATTTGCTGGTAGGTATTCCAGTAGTATCTTAGGGTGTTCTGGGCTACACTCCGACACGACTTGTACCGCTATTGGGGGTCTAACTTTTACCAACCCCCTAGGCCCGCCATGCGATGCTCATAGACGAACGGACCGGACTGTACGGATATTGTCACTAACAGGCTCAGTAGGGTGTCAGGATGAGTTCGCTCATCGACGTCCCTTTTAGTCAATAGCTGGTGGCCCGTCACGTATGGCTTATACCTCTGACGTGCTAGTGGTTAAATCCACAGCCATAGTATTGACGAGTCTTTAGAGTCCACCATATACAGTTACTCAAGTTTCGGGCGAAACGCTGTAGAGGCCATAGGGAGATATGGCAGGGTTCGATCAGATACGTGCGTTATTGCACGGATCGTGATCGGACGGTTTTTACTAGCCGGTTTTGGCTTAAGCCGGATCCTAGTATTAGATAGTGTAGATATTGTCTCTTTGCATTTGTGTTCAGTGGGAATACAAATGCGGGCATGTATTTGCAGTAGCGGGGTTTTTCTGTAACTTATTACGGGATCAGTTTTCTGAAGTTACCGGTTTGCATTCCGTTCCGGCCGGTTTTCCTTTGTTCCTTCACGGCCGGATTTTATCGTTGGAGGGGCTAATTTGCAATTGTGCAAATTAGTATTGGTGGAAGGGATTCTTTGTAAAATGGTAGCATCATGATGAGATTCTATTTTGGTCTCTTTCTTGCTTTAATGAGAAAGAAATTGATTTGGCGTTGGATTTGATATGTGGTGACTATTTTTCTTGATCATTATCTTCACACACATTTCTCACTTGCAATTTTTCATTTTTTTCCCACCACCATTTCATGGAGAGGGCCGGCCACATATTGGAGGGAGAATGGGAGTGCTCATTTTTATGTGAGGGATTGATCCATCTTATTTCATGCTTCTATGCTTGCTAAAATTCCAAACTTCTCTCCTTCATTCATTCTCCACCTCCACCATCATCAAGGCAACTTGATAACCCCAAAAGAGACATAGTATTCTACACTAGTCTACCGCAAACCTTGGACGCGTCGGCTAGCCAACTTCACGTCTGAGTTGCCTCGGTCCAGAGATGGGAGGCCGTATACGAACCCGGCTACGTGGTGCCTTTCCGACGAGCGAGGAGGTGACAGACGGAGATTCCGTGGGAGATTGGAGTGGAGACGAAGACCGAAGGACACGGATCGCTTGGTATAGCTTCTCTACTCTTTTCTATTTAGCTAGTAGCTAGGTTAATGGCCCGATCCGGGTGAAAAGTGCGCGGTGGTGCCAGTTCAATAGTTTTTGAAAGTTTTTGTTTCCGCGTTTCCGGCGTCGGATCGACGGCCGGGGCGCCGCCGCGGACTTACAATATATTTGAGAACTTGCTTCTCTTTCAGGTTACTCATCCATGAGTGTACTCCTTGATGAGTAATGTTGCATGGCCTTCTTCCATCTAGTCGATATGCACTGGAAACAGCTGCATGATTTTTGAATTTGGTTCAAATTAAATTAGTGCTTTTGTTTCTATATTGGATATAGAATGGATTCATATCTTAACAATGTTAAGGTATACAGAGTTGTCCGTCTTATGCTTAAAAACAGAATCCGGATAAACTCAAGGCACATTTCAGTAATGGCAGTTTGTGGGTTATCCCGGGATTTGACGAGGGTTAACAATCTACCATTTGCTAGATCAATAGTTATATTGTTCTTAACTCGCCACATTTTTAATAAAATGAATTTTTTTCAGAAAATATTAGTGGGAATATGGTAGAACTGGAAGTGATTTCAGAACCACAAATGATTACTGAAAATTTAGTAGAACCTAAGAATTCAATTGGATTTGACAATCCATTAGCTATTCTGCAGTTTTGGTGGATAATCTCAGTCACCCGAGAGATACTTCGGTCTCCTCAAAGACGGTTACATGGAGGTTTTGATGACCCAAATTTTCCACTACTGCTATCCAAGACTATGAGATCTGGCAGGTGGATGACTATAACGTCGTTCTAAATTAGGTTTAGAAGTGCACGTGCATATGACTCTGTCATAGGGTGGTTGTAGTTAGTGGGAGCAGCGGAAGAGTAGTAGGACAATAGCTTATGTCTATTTATAGACTAAAGAAAATATAGCGGAGATAAATCATCTATTTTGATGTGACAGTCATAGAGTTTGACTGTATTAGAATAACAAATGGACTTGGTAAGAAAGTAGTAATGAGTAAAGTCCTGGTATTTGGATGATGTACTTCTGATAGGAAGTGACGTTCTGTCATGCCCCGCTTCCCAGAGTACGCTAAAATGGGCACGTGACATAGCCAACCATGCTACCTGTGGGTAGGAAGTATCCATCCACAGTCACATTACGGCTGTAGAGATATCAAGAACAAAATAAAACTATCTAAACATGTCCATAATCCAATATAACATGAGTCAAGAATAATAAAATGCGGAAGCGAAAGATCCAATACAAAATAACCGGAATGTATGTCCCATAATGCGGGCTCACATCAGGAATAAAATGCAGGAAAGAAAAACTAACTAATACTGACACCTCACAGCTCAGCCTGCTGGCTGAAGTACTCCTGCTCGGACTGCAACAGCGGTACGGAATCTGGGCCATGTAAAACCCAGACGTCAGCGCGTCATGTCATCCTGTAATATAATATGAATAGTGTAGCAGGAAATGCAATATAAACATGAATAAAACAAGAGTAACAATAATATAAGTCAGAGCAGTGCAGGGTAATGTGCAGTAGGTAAACTAACTGTTCTATCAGGTTTTCTGTTCTAAAGTTTTTGAAACCAAATTGATGAATCATCGATATAACTCAATAGTATCCCGTGCATGCCCAGGACCACGGTCTAAGACTCTCGGGCTGAAACCGAGACGTGTTGCTAGGCACTAACAGGGAAAGGATAAAGACCAACGATGTCAACAGCATCGTCACAAGGTGGGCCTGGCCTCTAAAACTGATCAGTACAAGTAGTGAACTGTTGAGTTACAAGTCAGGTTTCACCTTTGATTTCCCCATACCCCCAAGTTATATGTGTAAGTCAAGTCAGGTACCCCGAAATCAAGAAACTAATGCCAACACAGGATCAGGTAAACAACTTTGTCTGGATAGACAACAGGAACGGTCCATGAGGACTACATGTCAGGTTTGTTGGCATTAGACACAAGATCAGGTAACGGGTCAGGTCATGATACATCATGTCAAGTCAAGAAGTATACGTACCATGTCGGGTCAATCAATGTGTAGGTAGCAAGACAGGTCAAGAAGCACGCGATCATAGGTGTACTCACAATCAGTTATATAATCAATCATGGGTATTAACAACATGAGATAAGCAATGAATTAAGCAATAGGCAAATTCATTCAATTAGCAATACCTTTATCAATTGTGTCACAGAGATGATTTCAACCATATAAGAATGCAGTAAGACAATTATAGCCATTTAATCATGTTAACAAGTTTAAGACTTTATAGATGCAATGTTATATGTGTATATAGGTTCCACGAATGAAATCACAGTTTAAGGAGGTTAAATGTATACGAGTGTCCGAATGAAGTAAAACGGAGAAAAGGTGCCATAGGCTACATCATCAGTGAAAGTGTAATCAAAACATGTAAATGTGATTATTAGGTTCCAAATTAGTAATTACAACAGGTAGGTTCTATGTTTTGAAAGATAAATGATATTTAACAATATTGAACATGAAAAATGGGAAATTATAATACCAAAGTTAAATTGCGGGTTTTAAGGTATCATTAATTATAAGTAAATATTGATTAGCATGTAGCAAGGGGTACTTGCCTCAACGGGTCGCGGATCGGGAAAACGGAACGTTAAACGTCGGCGGGGAAACTCGTGACGGGCGCACGGTTCACGGAATGAACCCAAACGACGAACAGTGGAACCACACGGGCCGTGGTACCTCGCTGGAACGTCGGGACATGTCGTCGGCATCGTCGGATTCCGGCCAAGAAATGAACAGTAAAAGATCAAGACATGCAAACAAGAAGAGAAAGAAAAATAGAGAAGAAAGGAAGTAGGATCTGAGAAGGGATGCTCACGATGATCTGTGGGACGGGTGGTGACGGTCGACCTCGTTGACGGAGCTCCGGCGGTGGCCTACGCCGACAGTGAACGAAATTTCCAGATCAAGAACCAGATCAACGAAAGAAAAGAAGGAAGGAGGAGGTGAGGGAATGTGAAACTCATCGAGGGGGTGCTTGCGAGGCCGGGGGCACGGGGACGGGGTCACCGGCGGCGACTCACGGCGGCGCGAACACGTGCAGGGGGCACAGGTGGCCGCGGCGCTGGTCGGGGGTGTGGAGACGTTCGGGAACGATGAAGGAGGATGTGGGTGAGACGGGGTTGAGGAGGCGAGGATGCTGGTGACGGCGTCGTCGGCGTTGGGGCTGCGGCGGCGAGGGGCATGGTGGCTAGGGTTCATGGGGTTTTGGGTTATCGTTTGGAAAAGAAAGGAGGAGGGAAAGGAGATTTAAATATATAGAAGAGAGAGAGAGATACGGGGGAGAGAGGAAAGAGAGAGAGAGAGAGAGAGAGAGAAGAAAAAGTAGTAGGGCCCAAGTGTTAATAGTTTGGTGATTGGCTGGGGAAGTTAAATTGAAAGATTTTAAAATATAAGAAATATTATACGGTTAGAAAAATATTAGATTGGTTAAAAAAATTAAATATATGATGGTTGTAAAAATATTAAAATTTGGGATTTTGGCGCAAAGTAAAACATTTCCAAATCGCGCTCGGGTCGGGTCCAAAAATTTGAAATTGAAATAATAGAATTTTAGGCGGGATCCAAATTTTAAAATGAAGTATTTTGCAATCAAAAAGCATACCCCAAAACGGACACACGTACGTGCACGTAGCCGTCTAAACTCGCCCGTTTCACTGAACGGGACGAGAACACGATGCACGGATGCTACAACGGGGTTAGGGGTGTCAAGCAGGCCAAGATGAATATTTTTAATTTTATTTTAGATGCCAAAATTTGTTATATGCATAAATGAATTTGCCGGGTAAAATTTTACAGTAAGTAACAATCAAGCAAGAAATAAGTGCCACACTATGTTCAAACGGTAACTGAATTTAGTAGTATTGGGCTCGGGTGTTACACGTTCCTTTAGTATGATCAGTTATACTCTAGTTGTCACATGGTGTTTTCTCCACGTAGGATCTAGACAAAATATCGGGGATTCTGGTGACTAGATCTATGGTTTTAGATCTAGATTTCAGAAGTGTAGCAATTCGGATACTTTGACACTATTCTAAAGTGTTTTAGAATGGATGACTCCTGGCGTGGTTGTGTACCCACAGGTGATGGAGTCACCCTCTCTAAAAAGATATCTTCTAAACTGATGAGGAGAAGGATTTGTGATTGAAAAGGATTTGTGATTGAAAAGGATTTTACGCATGTCGTATTTAAGTTTAAAGTTAACCACAATCAAGACGGCGTCGCGTGTAGCAAGCCGTGATGAGTACGGGTCGTCCGCAGGGAGATGGTGTGTTTTATGTTCTTGTTCTCATGTGTTAAGCCGAAGGTCCGAACGAGTTCAATTCTAACCTAAGTGTAACGTATATATGCAACGAAACGTTTATTAGGAATAGAGATAAGTTTGTTTAAGTTAGGAAAATCCGTACTCATTTCTTTGTGCCTTACTTGACTTATCGAAGCTATGGTAATCAGCAACAACGTTGATTAGGGTGCTTAAACACGGTATTTCGAGAAACCCGGCTTATTAACCCCTGTCCTTCCGTTCTTGTCTCTTATCTTTTGCCCCTGGCAAAACCAAATACAATTGGTCACTGTTAGAGATCACCGCTACCGTGGTAGGATAGGGTGCCTAACGGAGCGCTTGTGTGAGGTTTAGGCGGAGTTCAATTAGCAATTAAAGGGTAAATGAAATGAGTAAAAGAAAAACTTAACTTAAATAACCATTCTCTTTTCCTAACAAGATACACTATTCACAATTCATAACCAATATCAAAAGAAAGTACAAAAAGAGAAGAGATCAAAGGAAACACATTGCAAGTAAGTAAATGGAAAGAAAGTAAAAGAGATAGAAATACTAAGAACCATATTGCAAAAATAAAAGCTTCATTCAAGTTCAAAATGATGATACAAGCTATGAATTCAAATACTAAAATCTAACCTTGCATGCTCAGTTAAGAGGTTGTAAGATTAGATAAAAGCAAATAACTCAAGATTAATCAACTACTATGTTCAAAAATTTACCAAAAATTACAAAATGAAAATAGAATAAGGTGTGTCAAAGTATGGCAAAGTATATTCTTGAGCTTGCTCTCTGTTCTGGTATTTATAGACACAAAATCAACAAAAACAAACAATAAAAATAAGATGATGTGACAATATGGAATGACTAGAAGAAATTGGGAGCCAAAAAGAGTTAGTGGGGCTGGCGGCGCCGGTGGTTTCATGGTTTCTGCCGGTTTTTTATTGAGGTGTTGGGCCCGTATTCTTGTGGTGATCTTGTGTGCTCTTCATAATCTCTTTAGCATTGTTTGATTCTTTTAGAAACACTTGGATATTGTTCTATAGATTTGGAGGAAAATTGTAAGTTTAAATCACATCACACATTTTGTTTCCACTCATGACCCATGCCCACTTGCCTCACCACTTGCACAAGTCATGATTTGTATGCTCACTTGTGCAAGGCAGCCCTACCAAGGTTCATGCATCAAAAGAGTTTGTGTTAACACTTGTATTTGTTGCATTTGTCTTGATAAAAATGTGTACATATGTTTGTTGCAAAAAGAAACTCTTTGAATGTTGATCGGTTTTCTATTCCAGTTGTATGTCGTCTCACAAATGTCGTATCCGTGCATTTGAGTGTGTTTTCAGTGTTTTGACATGAATACCTGTAATATGTATTTATTGAGTAGACACGGGTTAAAAGTACCGATATATCATAAAATTGATAATGAATGAGCGGTATTGAAATGCAATTTTTCCTAATGAACAAATACCCCTAAACTTATCTTTTGCTCATCCTGAGCAAAACAAAATCCTAATCTCATTTTCGTAGGGAATGCGATTGCACCGAGCTCGTGCAACAAGCCGTTAAATCTCTAGATGTCCCTAGTAGGAGCAGTGTTGTTTTCTGAGGGTTTTCAGCGGATTACACCCAAAAAATCCTGTCATGCTAGTTTTGCGGAATAATCATTGATTCTAACCCTAGGGTTTAGTATGAAAGCAGGAAATTCTATTACCCTAAGTTAGAAATATCGAACCCTTATTTTTCAAATCTCACTTCTTATTTAACTTAAGATTTTATACGTATTTACGTGCGGTGCAAAATAGCGTTGTTATGTTTCAAAAAGATCGATAAAAGTTAATATGTCACGAAATAAATACCGGATAAAACTTCAAAAGGATCACACAAGTTTTATAAAGAGTTAAGTTTTTCTCAAGTTCCGTTTTCCAGCTAGGTTTCAAATTCAGAATTTCTATCTTCCTTAACAGGAAACCAGGTCTTATTCTTCACTCCACGTTTTACTTGTTTTCGTTTCATACACACCTTCATGAACGTGCATTAGTCTTTATCATAGGAGAAAACCTTCATATCTCCATTAAATTTTTTTTATAAAAACTTGTATTATGTCAAGATTATTTTCTCACAAAGAATCGTTAGGAATTTTAACTCGGAGAGAACACTTGCTTGAATTTGTTTTAAATTGGACTTTCCAGGCTTCTTAGCGATTTTTGGGCTAATGCACCCAAACCAGTTGGTTTTAGGGCATTAGGTGTAGAGACACCCCGGCCGACTTAATTACCCAAGTTACCTAGGCCCTAAAACAAAAAGACCCATTTTGGCGTGAAAATCATAATAATTCAATGCGGATGGAGATATAGCCAGTTGTTTAATTATTTTCAGGATAAAAGACGTGTTTGTGTGGATCAGGTGTGTAATCACTCCAAACTAGTTCAGATGGGTTATTCTTTAGAATTAGTTCCTATTAAGGCCTCAATAATATCCATTCATATCCACTTTGCTTTATAAACTATTCTTGATATTACATATTTCAGAACAAACCTGTTTGATCCTCAAAAAATAGTTTATCAATTTAAAAGTTTTAAGACATACCAGACTTGTCATCTAATTTTCAAAACTCACGACACGTGTAGTGTGATGCAAAGACGTATATTACCAACGATTAACTCAAAGGAGGGTTATGTTTTGTTAGTTGTATATATGTCCTAGAGACCATCATTGTACATGATTGTATATTATAATGGATGTTTGGACATATATAGGGAGGACTTTCTTGCTCGACATGATAGTATGCTATCTGGTTACTCTTTATCTTAACATATAGACTAGTATAGTGATACTGTCTTGCTCTCACATGTTGGTTAAACCCTTAAGATGTGTACTTGACTACCAGGATTATGATGCAGATCATACTAGTGGGGCCAGGGTAGTCTACAAGTTCATCCTTTAATTGTTCCTATTCGTGGGTGTATTGAGACGGGGCATCGATATTCCAGAGTAGACTAGTGTATACGTTTCTTGACCCATTTGATGGGCGATGGATGATCCCACATCCATTAGTGTTTGACATCAAAGATTGTATACAGGTGCTCAGTGGTGACTGGGTGCACTGAAGAGAACTCGCCGAGAACTCCCAGATGGTATTATACCTAATGTCAGATAGCAGTTCTCTGGTGACACTGGTAAAGGTTAGTCTGTAGACCCGAGATCGTTATAGAATCTTGTGTGATTCCCACTGTGCTTTGATTTCCACCCTACCACGTTCAAGAGAGTGTGCAAACAGGTGGTTTTTGGGTACAGTCCCGAGTCACATGGAGGCAATGAGCGATATGAGGGGTTTCTTCTCTCCCGGTATTGGGGGTTGATGTTGCGCTATGCTCGATTGGCCATAACAGGAAGTCCCTGGCCAGGGCTGATGATGAGATTTACTGGTAAGTGTTATCAGTAGTTTCTTGACCCATTATGAGCCTCACATCTGCATAACTTATCAAGTTATTGGGGTCTGATATTTACCACCCCTAGACTTAATATGCGACATATCAGAAGAAGAGACCGAATTGTACGGTAGTGTTACTTACTGGATTCACGGGAGTATGAACAAGCTTGCTTGTTGATCTTCTAATCGCTCAATACCCGGGTAGCCGTTACGTCTAACTAGTACCGCTGACGGCTTGTCGGTCTGATATGATCATCACCTACTGCTGGCGTATTGACAAGTGTTTAGAGTCCTATACAGAGATTTCCTGGCTCAAGCGAAACGAATTAGGGCACATATGTGATATGTGTGGGACCGAGATTGATACGTGTATGTGATACAGTATTTTAATCTCGCGATATAAGTTATATGTGATATAATTGGATTATTGAATCAAGTGTTGATTCAATAATTTATTATATGATATTAGTCGGTTGTATGCGATATAGCCGGATTATTAAATCAAATGTTGATTTAATAATTTAATATATAATTATATATTTGATATATTAATATATATTAACTAATATTAGCTCACTTAAGAAATTATTTTCTCTAAATACATTTAAATATATATGTGATATGTATTAATGTATTGATTTATGTGTCATGCTAGATGATGCATTGGAATTGGGTGTATGAGCCTCATACCAAAGTGAAGATAATTTGGGTGTTTAAATATTAAGGGAAAAATCAAAATTAGGTGGAACATGACATGGTTTAAGATGCTTTTGGAAGCATGTAGAAACCTTGACTTAGTCCACTAATTTTGTTTTACTTTAGATATTTATTAACCTAACCATTATCTTTAGCCATGGTTAAGTCTCCACAAGAGATATATGAGATATTTTCTCACCCATGGTGCATCACTTAATTCATTCATCTTCTTCTTTGCTTTCTAGCTCTTGAGAGAGGTGAAAAAGAAAAAGAGAAAAATTATTCTAAAGTGAGCAAAATTCATATTTCATCAATCTATACCAAACTAGCCATTTAGTATAGGTTGTTTAATTCACTAATTTATCATTTAGTGAAGATGTAGCTTGAGTTAGAGATTATTCGACGTAGATCATCTGCGGACTCGAAGATCTTTGAGCAAACTCGTTCCTTTCGCCTAGTACAGCCTAAGGAGAGTCCGGGATACCACTACTTGGAGCAAAGGGACTACTACACGGAGTTTTAGAAGTGAAGGACTGGTCTACGAAGGTTGTATTCCTATATCACTTAGTGTAAAGTTTGTTTACATGTTATACAAAACCCTAATTCTCTAGTTAGATTCTTAGTCGGGCTCATTCGGCACCCTAAATTTTTTAAAAATAGCATACTTTATGCTTGCCGAAACCCATCGAGGGTGCTAACTGAACCCAACAGTGGTATAAGAGCCAAACTAGAGCATTAAAAGTAGTCTAGGCGAAGTTAAAATGTTCGATCGACTTTTTGAAACCCGATATACCCACTCTCTGGAAATTTTTTCAATAGTTGGAATTTTTCATATTAAAAATATTCAGAAAATTGTGCAGGGTATTCTATGGATCTCTAAGAAAAACGATGGCCTAACTCGACCAAACGACCGCGGAAGCGCGGCCAAAACAAGCTTTTGGTGGCGGTTCTACAACGCCGTTGATGACGTAGGGAGAGTGCCTTCTTGTGTAGGTCCGTAGGTACTTGGGGCACTGTCTGGGTATTTTTAACTGTGACTCAAGTGTTGAGGTCTCTGGGAATTTTGCGTGTTTGATAAATCGATAGAAATGTTTAACATCGTCTAGATATCTGTGATTTATGATACAATATTTTGAATCCACAATAATTAGTTTTATGAAAACTAATTAGTATTTTGTAAATCTAGTAATTTAGTCTCTTTTGATCGGTTGCCGCGGGGTTTTGATTTGGATCAAGACTCCGTCGTAATCCCGTATAGTACGCGAACGTTCGCCGGGTAACACTACTAGATAGCTACGCCCCGTAGCCCTGACAAAGTGACTTTAGGAGAACCCCGTAGCCAAAATCATCCGTTCGGGTGCTCACGGCCGCGGTGTTCCGCCTAAGTGCACTTCGTCGACGGCATCGGGGGTGCGGCCATCTACTAATATTTTCGACGAGCATTTGATCAACTATTGGGAATCTTGTTGAATTGCTCGACTGGATATTGAAAAGTGTTTTCAATTTGAGACTAAAATGACGGGTTTATAATGTTAGGCATAAAATTCGGAATATGTGATATTCCGGGTTTATGATGTCTAAGGAATTTATATGGTTAGGCATAAAATGCGAAGCATTTGATATTTCGGGTTTATGATGTCTAAGGTAGGTGCGGGTTCCAATTATTGTAGTTTTCACTTTCTTTTCTGCGACCGTAAGTGTAATATGTTGTGTATCGCCGGTTTCGTTGCTATACGTTAACGACAATTGGGATGCGCATATTTACTTACGTTGATGACATGTGATGTTATGTGTTGTTATGATATGTTATATTGGATCGTCGTGTTTGAATAGCCGGGGTTTTTTGCGTGAAATGAAAGTTTTTCATTTTCATTCATGTAAAAATTTATATGTAATATTCTTTTATTGGGACACTTCCGGGTCGAGGACGATGTCACCATTGATATATATTATTTACTTTTCCGCATTAAGATAGACCCAAGGTAGGGAGCACAAGTAACCGGGTTCTAGAGTCCAGTGGGAGACCATCTCAAAGATTCGAGACCGGGTCTCCTAAGTCTAGAATTGGCAGGGTTGCTTGCCGCTCTCGTAGGGGTCTAGGGATGTGGGTTTAGTTATTCATTACGACCGTGGAATCTGTGTTTTTTACTGGCTTAATTTAAAACACGGACCTCCTAATATATCCAATATTTCATATGTTGACTTCTGCTGCCATGTTTTGTAATTTGATCATATAACTGCATGAGACAAATGCTTTATATTATATATATGATATATAATAAACGTTACTTATGTTTTACATCCACGCTAGTCCTACCCCCGCTCTGCCGTTAGTTAACTAACATAATGGTGCATGACGGGACCTCGTGGCGAATGTGAATGGCATAAGCGTACGTTGTATTTTCGTTTCTTTATCTGTGATGCTTAGGAAGTATAAATGATGGGACTTCATTAATGAGATTAATGAAAAGAAAAGAAACCCAATGATGTTGTGGAATCAAATTTTCAAAACTGGTAGCTCTATTTTTTGCTTTGCGTATTGGTATTCCTTGATGAATATCCTGCATCTCATTCGATGAAGAAAGAGCCTATATCCCTTCACCGGGAGTGACCTCTTTAGTAAAAGCTAGCAGATGCTACACCCACTTGGTTTATTTTGAAAAACTCGATTTTAAAAGCGGAGCTTAAACCACTCCTTTTCAAATCACTCGATTCTACAACGATATCAAGTTCATTACACAAAAGGTTTTCTTAAAAACCTATCGTAGCCCTCCGTCGTTTCAGATAAGTACTATTTAGTATTCGTGCTACGTTTGTTGGCCTGCGTTAAGGCGTAGTGTGCGGTAGCTAATTAGTGCTTATCTGCTGCATATGATGCAATTAGATTAGGGTAGTCATGTGACTTTGTTGGCCTGTGTCAAGGGTTGTGCGGGTAGGTTTAATTCAATCATGAAATGTACGGGTTGAACTTGACCAGCGGACTATGGTTTGTTGGCTTGCGTCAAGGTCATAGGACGCTAGGGAAAAGCCGGGTTGACCCCGAAGGCCGAATTCTAAGCATTATCGGGAATTTCAAGTGTTGAAATTTACAATGAGATTGCATACCTTCTATGGGATAGTTGGATCTCGATACCCACTGCGAGTAAGAGTTACTCCCGGGAGAGTTTTGCACTTTACAATTATCCAATCAAGTAGGTGACTAGAAAGGTGTCAACGGGGTTATGCTTCTGGAAAAACGAGGTTTATTTTAATTAGGTCCGTGCGAAAGCATGGGGAACCTCCCTCAAAGTACCGACACTGGCCTGACTGAACAATTGACGAACTTGTAGGGTGTAATTAATCCCGGCTAGTCTTACCTTTTAGGGTTTGAAGGAAGATTTGATAAAAATAGTAGGAGCCATCTTGATTAGATAAGATAATAACCAATCTAATTTTGCAAGAGCATACGCTAAGTGTTTTCTTCTCTCTCTCTCCGAGTAGCGACCATGAAACGCCTTAATTTAGATAATAATATGGATGTATTGACCGAACCCGCTTGTTATACTGAACTGGGGAATGTTGGTTCTGCTCTATCTTATAATTGTTATAAGTCCGAGCAGGAAAGAGAGGAATATCCGGATTCCCACGCCTCCTGAACTAGGAATGAGCATGTTGATTCATCTTCTTCGGGTGTGTTCGTTACCGAGAAATGTTTCTCAATATGCTCCACGTCCTGGGTATTAGATACCGGATCAGGATCCACATATATAATCTGTTACATGGGCTTAAAAGAGGTAAAGAACTGGGAATAGGTGATAAGGATATAAGAGTAGGAAATGGTGCAATTTCTGCAGCCAAAACAGTTGGCGATTATCACCTAGTATTACCAAGTGGTAATACATTGATTTTGAACGAATGCTATTACATACCGAACCTTATATGCAAAATTATATTAGTCTCTTTATTAAGTAAAGAAGGATATAATTGTTTATTGCAGGATAATGTTATGAACATTTTCCTAAATCAAAAGTTGATTGGATCAGGCATGTTATGTAATGGCATATACGTTCCAAATCAAACCACAGTTCTTAACGTACATAACACATACAAGAGGAAAAACTCAGAAATGAACGAATTTTTCTTGTGGCATTGTAGACAAGGTTATATCAATGCGAACGACTAGCTAAGTTACATAAGGATGGATAATTGAATCCATACGAATTTACATCTTATGAAACTTACCTGTCATGTCTCAAAGGCAAAATGACCAAAACTCCGTTTACAGGACACGGAGAAAGAGCTACTGAACTCTTGGGATTGATACATAGTGATGTATGTGTTAGTTATATGTGTGCCCTAGAGGCCATTACTGTACATTGGATGTATATTGTAGTGGATGCTGGGACATATATAGGTTGGACTTTTTTGCTCGACATGATAGTACGCTATCTGGTTGCTCTTTATCTTAACGTGTATACTTTCCGTCTCTCTGTTACATATTGATAAAGCCCTTAGGATGAGTACTCGACTTCCAGGACTGTGATGCAGATCATACTAGTGGGGCCTGGATAGTCCATGAGTACATCCTTCAATGTTCCTAGTCGAGGGAATATCGAGACGGGGCATCGATATTCCAGAGTAGACTAGCGCATATCTTCTCGACCCATGCGATGGGCGATGGATGATCCTATATCCATTGGTGTTTGACATCGAAGATGGTATGCGGGTGCTCAGTGGAGACTGGGTACACTGAACGGACTCGCCGAGAACTCCCAGATGGTATTATACCTCACGTCAGATGGCAGTTCTCTGGTGACACTGGTACAGCTTAGTCTGTTGACCCGAGATCGTCATAGAGTCTTGTGTGTCTCCCACTGTGCTTTGATTTCCACCCTACCACGACTCTACTGAGTTGTGCAAACAGGTGGTTATTGGGTACAGTCCCGATTCACATGGAGGCAATGAGCGATAGGAGGGGATTCGTCTCTCCCGGTATTGGGGGTTGATGTTGCGCTATGCTCGACTGGCCATAACAGGAAATCCCTGGCCAGGGTTGCAGTGATATACTGGTAAGAGTTATCAGTAGTTTCACGAATGTTATGGACTGATTGAAAGAATTAAAGTTAACCGCGATCAGGACGGTGTCACTTTGCAGCTAGCCGGTTGAGCACGGGTCGATCCACAGGGAGATGGTTGTATGTCCTTTCTTGTTTTAGACGAGTCAATAAAGAATTTGTGTATATGTTTGTTCAGACTAACCTATGTGTTCGTATTTATATTCAAGTTAGCTTGTTAAGGTTAAGGTCGGTTAGTAGAGTTAGGATTAGTCTTGTGCTTATCTTTTGCTATTCTTAAGAAGGTGTTGGGATAATCGAAAGTAGCGGGGATTAGGAGGACATAGGAATGTGATTTGCGAGTTTAAGCAAGCTTTCCAACGCTAAATCCATTCCTAGTGCTCCTTGTCTGTCCGCTAAATACGCTTATGTCCAACCCTCGGCCAAACACCCGCAACCATGTATCCAAATAAGTCACGACTACATGTCACGTTGTAGCGCGCTTAAAGGACTTCTCGACTTAGGTCGCGACTATATGTCACGTATAGCGCGCCTAAGTGAGGAGGTTGCGTTTGTTTGGTCGGGGTCCGTTTCAAGATATTTGGCGAAGAGAAGCACAAGGGATTTCTCCGTCCCTCATACCACCTTCCTTAGCCTTAACAAGAGGAAAATTATTCACACATGATAAAAGAAAAGAAAACAAAACAAGAAGAAAGAAAAGATAAAAATACGGTTTTACAAGTGAAGCAAGCTAACTCTTGGGTCCTCGCCTTAGCAAGGAACTCCGACAAGTATCATCGCTTGAAAATACGGATAAGAGAAGAAAAGAAAAGAGAACAAGCAAGGAAATAACAACAACTAGTTAACAACAAGAATTAAAATTACAATACAAGATAATAAAATTACAATACAATGAAATAAAAACACAAGATAAGAAAAACCCTCATCTTCATTGATCTTCCACTCAAAAAGCTCTCACTACAATTTGCATGGAGGAAATATGAAGAAGAAGAAGCTAAACTAAGAAAACATGAAAAGAACACTATCTTCTATCCTATTTTCTCTATATCTTGCTCTGGTTCAAACTGGGGTATTTATAGGATGAGTTCTGAAACTCTAGGGCAATATTATATGCCCAAATACCATGTGCCACCAACCCCTAAAATTTCATCAATCACGGAGCCTAAATGGCTGCAGATACGCGGCCTAGACCCCATGTTGGCCGCGGATCCGCGGCCATGTGGAGGATGTAGGGGGTCGGGCTTCTTTTGGGATCTTGTGTTTGCATTTCCTTCTGTTTAACATATGCAGATTATCAATATCCTTCCTTGATTTCTTCAGTTTCCAGAAGTCAACAACGATGGCTTCATTTTTCAACACATTTGAATTTATCTCCCTCGGGTCCCACATATCTTTGAATATCTTCATTGGGCCCCACGCATCTTTGAATATCTTCATTGGGCCCCACACTTGACCAGAAATGACGACTGTTTCGTCCTGTCTTTTGAACTGGTAAGCGGTACTAGACGGATGCGGATGACTGGAACCCGGCTTTTATCTGTCTATGACAGATGTTCTGGATTTTGGTGTAACTGTGGAGATTTTGTGTTGATTTGCAATATTTGGAATGGAAACCTGTAACCTGTAAATATGTAGCAAACACGGATTAAAAGCACCTACCTATAAACAAACGAGCATAAGAATGGACGGTACAAAATGCAATATTCTGGTATGAACAAATACCCCCAAACTTAACTTTTGCTCGTCCCGAGCAAAACCATTTATTCACAAAAATAAAATCCTAACTGCATTTTCGCAGGGAACGCGATTGCACTGAGCGCGTGCAACAAGCCGTTAAACCTCTAGGTGTCCCTAGTAGGAGGAGTGTTATCTCCTGAGGGTTTTCAGCGGATTACACCCACAAAATCCCGTCAAGCTACTGTCATAAGTTAACATTGATTCTACTCCTACAGTTCAGTATTTACGTTAGAAATTCTATCATCCTAAGTTAGGAATATCCAACCCTTATTTTTCACGCCTCTAATCTATTTAACTTTAGCTCCTATACGTTCCAAAAAAAGTTTAGAAAGATGTTGGTTCTCCTGAGTTTTCCTTCTAAAGTGCGGCCTCAAATCAGGGATTTTTATCAACTTTACAGAAAACACAAGTCTTATTCTTTATTTCTATCTTTTATCCAAACATCGATTGTATACCCCTACGTGTGTGTGTATTTGCACCCCTACACTCAAGAATTCAATTCAAGCTATAATACCCTTGCCCTAATACCTAATACTACTTCTTTTCATTAAGGATGGACGGATTTGCTCACACACCTTTCATGCGACTATTAATGCTTCTTGAGGCACTAACGGCCGATTACTGAATATGTGAACTTAAAGCGTAAATAGCAATCTCCCGGTCTTGATTTTATTCTATTTTTTCTTTTTATTTTTCTTTTTCAAGACCGGATATACTTTTCAACATGCTCTTTTGGTGTTTAGCTTTAAATACCGTTTTTTCTTTCATACTAGGCTTTTAGGCAAGAGTATTTCTAGGTATCCTCTACTATCCCAAGTTTCAAGGTGCGTGTATGTGCAGTTTTTAGGGTATATACTTTCTAAATTTGAACTCAAGAAAAGAAACTATTTTTCAGACTTATCCTTCAGTAGAGCATCAATACTTTTCCTTCATCTTGACTTAACTAAAGAACTGAACTCAAGATTACCTATTTCTCAAAAAAATACTGTAAGGACGTATACTTACCAAGTTTAAATAGAATGAGGGTTATTTTTAGGGTTTTCAATTCCTAAGCCTAGAATTTAGTTATTTCTATCATATCAACTAATCTTTCGGAATAAAGATCTAAGTTACCCTATTAGCTAACTTAACGACAAAGTTTTTATATTTTTTGGAAATTTTTCGATTTTTGTGGGTTTTTAATAAGGTATGCAAATGCAAAATATACAAATGAATGCGAAGGAAGAAAGCTTACTGAGCACACCCCCAAACTTAAACTTGACAGTGCCCTCACTGTCAGGCTATACCAAGAGGGTCAAAATTGCCGGCGCTCCCTAAAAACAAATTATATACAACAAAGAAAACAAAAAATATATACAAAAAAAAGAGTCCCCCCCAAACTTAAGTGAAACAGTGTTTCCACTGTTAAGTGATGAAGTTCAGGATTAGGGGGGAAAGAACAGTATCAAACTATACAAGGCCTTACACAGGCCAAAAGTTAACACCAACCATTCAAAGATCTTATCGTGATAAAGCAGTGGCTGGTGAAAGAAGGCGTAGAGAAAAGAGATGGAGAATACGCGAGACCATATGCGGAGAGAAGCGGGATACGGTCTCGGTATATGAGAGGAAGAAGTATGGCGGAAGGGAAAAAGAAGTGGAATACGAACTTGAGGGCGAAAATGGAGTGAATAGATTAGCACAATTTGTGATGACCGATGGGTGAAAAGCAATTGTGCCAATATATTAACCCGTCGAGAAATGGGGTCAAATCCCTCAAGATTCGTGAGAAACCATGGGTACGCTGAACTCGGTAAACCAGACACAGGAAGTGAAAATGGTACGGGTTCTTGCAAGGTTGGAATGATGGAAAGGATGGAGGGAAGTGGTTGAGGGAGGGTATCGGTTAAGGGTTCTGGAGGGTGTACACAGTCAGTGAAAGGAACAGGATGAATTGGAAAATCCGACTCATCATCTAGAACTGTTTCATCCTCAAAAATATCCTCAAAATTCTCCTCAAAGTTAAGCTCATCCATGCATATTTCATCAAAGTCCAGACGCATATAGGGTTCGGGAAAAACATTTAATGACTCGGGATGATGAATTGGAGAGAAAAACTCAGTCAAATCTACGGGTTCATCATCCAAAATAGTCCCAGCGTCAATATCCTCAATCAAGTGAAAGTCAATTTTCTCAGACACCTCATCGAAAGCATGGATTTCAATCGATTCTGGTTCTAAGATGGAGGTGTAGAGGTCAAAAGGATTGGGTGTGGTTTCACTCAAAAGGGGCCCTTCACAATCGGGTAAATCAAACACTGCAAAGTTGCACAACTCATTAACCCTTCTATCTTCAATCCGTGAATCGTTTGGAATACTTGATAGACATTCATAACCGGAGTTGTGGGATTCAATTTGTGGCATGTAGGTTTGACTTGGAAGGGGGTACAGCTCACTCTCACCACTCAAATTCACAGCCTGTCCTGCCGCCTCATCATACATTGGAAAATATGGAGCTAGTTGAAAACTAGCTGCCGGTTCATAAGATTGTATGAGGGCGGCCATGGACGCATTTACTTCCTCCATTTGGCGTGAAGCTACCCGAAATTCTTCCAAAGTTTGCTCAAGACTAGACATGGGTTGTGAAGGGGTTTCAGTAAAAGATTCAAAGTTGTTTGAATACTGAAAATTCCCAAATGGCGGTTCGGAAGCAATGTCTAGGGAAGGCGTAAAAGTCGGGTAGGATGGATAGGAATTTAATGGTTGGACATGAGTAGGATCAACATTTGGATAAGAAGGTGAAAGGAATTGTTGATTAAAAGAATTTGAAGCGGTGAAAGGAGTGAAAGATCGGCTACGAGATTGTGCAATATGTTCAGCAATGGACATTGGTCTCGGGGTTACAACTGGACTTTCAAAAGGGGTATCAACACAAGAAGGGGTGAATGTTTGAAACGGTTGATACGAAGTGGATTGCGGGGTCCAGTTGTTTGTCCTAGACGCGTCTATCCGATCTTTCAAAGAAATTTTGGGCATGGAGGGGTCGTTCGATGTTCGGCCAAAGCAAGAACCGTATGAAGTAATGTCTGGTTGTGGGTACCAAAGTTCGGCAAGAGTTTTGCGAGGTGGGGTACCCATGATATGAAGAGAGAAGGAAAGAAAGGAAGAGAAAAGGAGGGGGAAAAATGAATGATTTTTTATTTATTTATTTTTATTTATTTTTTTAAAATTATTTTTTTAGTTAGTTGTTAACAAAAGAATGAAATATACACAAAAAGAATATGGACAAAAATAATCACGACAAAAAAATACCACACACCTAATCGTTCTAGGGTTCACCTAGGTCAACTAGACCTGCTCCAGAACTTAATTGTCGAAGTAAAACTGTGTCGAGAAACGGGCTCAAAATACACTGATCACGAGGCCAGGTAAGTGCAGAGATAAGGGGAGGTTTTCCAACGCTTTCGCGAAGTTCCTTAATTAAATAACCCTTTCTCTTTTGGTGGTTTCGCAGTTAACACTTTCCTAGACACCCCGTAAACAATATACCGTTAAGCGAGGTTCTAAACACAGTTAACTTCTCCTAGTGAGCGCGAAGTCCTTAAGGCTTAAAGTCTAGTTTCTTTTAAATTTTGTGTGGGTAGACGTTATGCTCAAGTTCGTGATTTGTGGGCCACGGAAAAGGTGATGAAATCCTTTACCGTATGTTGTGGGGTTCGCTTGCCCTTAAGTCCGTATTAATGTATGCAATGCACAATTCAATAAAAATTCTATAAAGAATCAAAAAATTATTTTTAGTTTAGGCGCGGCACTGCAACAAATACGGGTTAGTCAATTTTTAGCGTTTGCTAGCGAACTTGCAAAGAATCCTGCAAAGAATAGTATATTGGAAGCGTCGGATTTGAGAAGAAGGTGTTAGTAAAGTACGTACCGTTAAGTTTTGGGTTAGGAAACCCCCGTTGAATCAAATCCGGTAAGCTTGAAAAGTTCGCTTGCGCGGGTCAAACTACCCGGATCTTTGGCACTGTACTTTGCAATCACCTTAGCCTTGAATGCACACTTTGCTCCCCACAATCGCAGTTTGCAAATCTGCAAAAATCTGCACACTTGCCCAAAAATATTATATAAAAATCAAAAAGTTATTTATTTATTTATATATATACAAAAAGAATATTAACCCGAATAACAAGAAAGAAAATACGCTACCGTCTCCCCGGCAACGGCGCCATTTGATTGAAAGAATTAAAGTTAACCGCGATCAGGACGGTGTCACTTTGCAGCTAGCCGGTTGAGCACGGGTCGATCCACAGGGAGATGGTTGTATGTCCTTTCTTGTTTTAGACGAGTCAATAAAGAATTTGTGTATATGTTTGTTCAGACTAACCTATGTGTTCGTATTTATATTCAAGTTAGCTTGTTAAGGTTAAGGTCGGTTAGTAGAGTTAGGATTAGTCTTGTGCTTATCTTTTGCCATTCTTAAGAAGGTGTTGGGATAATCGAAAGTAGCGGGGATTAGGAGGACATAGGAATGTGATTTGCGAGTTTAAGCAAGCTTTCCAACGCTAAATCCATTCCTAGTGCTCCTTGTCCGTCCGCTAAATACGCTTATGTCCAACCCTCGGCCAAACACCCGCAACCATGTATCCAAATAAGTCATGACTACATGTCACGTTGTAGCGCGCTTAAAGGACTTCTCGACTTAGGTCGCGACTATATGTCACGTATAGCGCGCCTAAGTGAGGGGGTTGCGTTTGTTTGGTCGGGGTCCGTTTCAAGATATTTGGCGAAGAGAAGCACAAGGGATTTCTCCGTCCCTCATACCACCTTCCTTAGCCTTAACAAGAGGAAAATTATTCACACATGATAAAAGAAAAGAAAACAAAACAAGAAGAAAGAAAAGAGAAAAATACGGTTTTACAAGTGAAGCAAGCTAACTCTTGGGTCCTCGCCTTAGCAAGGAACTCCGACAAGTATCATCGCTTGAAAATACGGATAAGAGAAGAAAAGAAAAGAGAACAAGCAAGGAAATAACAACAACTAGTTAACAACAAGAATTAAAATTACAATACAAGATAATAAAATTACAATACAATGAAATAAAAACACAAGATAAGAAAAACCCTCATCTTCATTGATCTTCCACTCAAAAAGCTCTCACTACAATTTGCATGGAGGAAATATGAAGAAGAAGAAGCTAAACTAAGAAAACATGAAAAGAACACTATCTTCTATCCTATTCTCTCTATATCTTGCTCTGGTTCAAACTGGGGTATTTATAGGATGAGTTCTGAAACTCTAGGGCAATATTATATGCCCAAATACCATGTGCCACCAACCCCCAAAATTTCATCAATCACGGAGCCTAAATGGCCGCGGATACGCGGCCTAGACCCCATGTTGGCCGCGGATCCGCGGCCATGTGGAGGATGTAGGGGGTCGGGCTTCTTTTGGGATCTTGTGTTTGCATTTCCTTCTGTTTAACATATGCAGATTATCAATATCCTTCCTTGATTTCTTCAGTTTCCAGAAGTCAACAATGATGGCTTCATTTTTCAACACATTTGAATTTATCTTCATTGGGCCCCACGCATCTTTGAATATCTTCATTGGGCCCCACGCTTGACCAGAAATGATGACTGTTTTCGTCCTGTCTTTTGAACTGGTAAGCGGTACTAGACGGATGCGGATGACTGGAACCCGGCTTTTATCTGTCTATGACAGATGTTCTGGATTTTGGTGTAACTGTGGAGATTTTGTGTTGATTTGCAATATTTGGACTGGAAACCTATAACCTGTAAATATGTAGCAAACATGGATTAAAAGCACCTACCTATAAACAAACGAGCATAAGAATGGACGGTACAAAATGCAATATTCTGGTATGAACATGGACCTTACGTCGGCATGACTTATCAAGCTACTGGGGTCTGACGTTTACCACCCCTAGGCGAGATATGCGACATATCAGACGAACAGACCGGACTGTACGGTAAGTGTTACTGGTTGGATTCACAGGAGTGTGAGCGGGCTTGCTCGTCGATCTTCTGATCGCTCAATACCCGGGTGGCCGTTACGTTTAGCAGACCGCTTGCGGCTTGTGGATGTTTGATATGATCATCATCTGCTGCCGGCGTATTGACGAGTCTTTAGAGTCCTACACAGAGGTTTCCTGGCTCAAGCGAAACGAAATAGGAGCGCATATGAGATATGTGCGGGACCGAGAATAATGCGTGTATGTGATACCGTATTCCATTCTCGCGATGAATGTGTCGAATGGTTGTATGCGATATAACCTAGTTATCGAATCAAGGATTGATTCGATAAGCCGATACATTGGATACTAGCCGGTTATATGCGATATGACCGGATCATTGAATCAAGTGTTGATTTAATGATTTAATGTATAATTATATATTTGATATATTACTTTGCATTAACTAGTATTGGTTCACTTTAAATGGATTTACTCACTTGGTTTGTGCACATTGTATATGTGATATATTTTGTGCACATGATTGTATCATGTTTGATGATACATGCAAGCTAGGGTTAGTGTAAAGAATTAGACCATGGTTAGGTTTATGATTAGGGTTTTCTTTTTAATTACTTATTCATTTATTTATTCTTTTTGTTTATTTTGGAAAAAGGAAATGATAATGAAAATGGAATGGTGGCTTGATTTGTTTGTAGTTGAAGTTTCTTGAAACTTTGACTAAGTCACCATTCTTGTCTCATCCTTAACCCTAACCATTCAAGTTAACCATGGTCCATTCTCTACAACTAACCAAGGGTTAGTAAATGATAAGTATTGATTTATTTATCATTTACATAATACTTATCATATTCTTTATCATCTTCTTCATCATCTTCAACTTGAAGAAAGCTTGCACCATCAATGGCAACCAGCCAAAATGAGTGAGAAATCCAAATCTAAAGTCTACCCACTTCCTATTTCTTCATCCTCTACCTCTTGCCAAGTTGTATAGGGTGTTTCATTCACAAGTTTTCAAGGCTTGGTGAAGTTGGAGCTTGTTCTTGTGATGCCTCGACGTAGATCATCTTCGGCATCGAACCGACGATCAAGCCCGCCCATTCTTCGATGATGCCAATGCTAGAGTCAAGGGTTCGATTTGGAAAGCGGAGGGAGATCATCGCGGAGCTTAGGAAGTGGTGGACCGGATCTACAAAGGTTGTAGTCACTTTCCCTTAGCATTTAATTCGATTACATGCTTGCTTCGCCTATATATCTAGTTAACGATCCGTATTAGGGTTTGTAGGCACCCGTAAAATTTGAATTAGCCATGTTTGATGCCTTGTGAGACTTCATTTGTGTGCCTAGGAACCCTACAGTGGTATCAGAGCCTAGCTAGAGCCTTAGGCGAAGTCTAGACGGAATTAGAAGTCCGATCGACCCAAAACCCCGATTTTAACATGCTCTCTGGACATTTCTGTAAAATGTGGTTTTTTCGAAATTAAAAATATGCAGAAAAATCAGTTGGGAATCCTAAGAATTACTGTGCAACACGTGTCTATGATTCGACAAGAGTACGGCGGAACCGCGGCAGAAGAAAGGCTTCTGCGGCGGTTCCGCGGCCGTATTATCACAGTGCGCAATACTGTTTGCACAGTAATTCCTAGATTCTGGTGTTGGTTTTCCTGGGAATATTTTAATATTTATTCCAGAGTTTTATTTTCTGGGTTGTATTGGGAACTCAGTATATCGATCGGATTGTCTAATTTTGTCAGTGTGTTTTTCCGGATAAATTTTAGAATATGTTAAAAAGTTCGACCGGATATAAATACCCAATTTTTCCCCTGTCGGGAAATTTCCAAGTGTTGGATTTTTCCGTAGTTTAATGACGTTCTAAGTAGTGCAAGTAACGCGATGGACCCTTTAGAAGACAACAAACCTTAACTCGATTATGTGACCGTCTTGAACTGCCCTTTGAACCTTCGGGTTTGGGGCAGTACGGCGTGCCACATGTGAGGCGTTGGCTTGACCCTTCTACGGCTGGACCGTTGGTACTGAGGCACGAACTGAATGTTGTTAGACTTATTTCATGTGTTGAGTAGTATCGCGAAAACTTGGGTGTTCGATTGTTCGATCGAAAAGTTTAACATTTTCTGTTTATCCGGAATGTGGTACAACAATTGGAATTCACAAAAAGTTATGTGATAACTCAATGAATGTTATAAACATGGCACTTTAGTCTCACTTGATCGGTTGCCACGGAATTTTGATGTGATCAAAAGTCCGTCGCAATCACGTAGCGTACGCGGATACTCGCCGGGTAAACTTAATAGACAGCCTCACTCCATAGCCCCGACCAAGTGACTGTAGGAGAACCCCGTCGCCGAAAGCATCCGTTCGGGTGCTCGCGGCAGCGGTGTTCCGCCTTGGTGCACTTTGTCGACGGCGTCGGGGGTGCGGCCGCCTACTAAAGTTTGCGACGAGCATTCGATCAGAATGTCGGGAATCCTGTTGAATTGCCCGACTTGATATTGAAAAGTGTTTTCGACTTTGAGACTAAAATGCGGGGTTTATAATTGTTAGGCATGCGATGTCTAAGTAATTCATTTGGTCAGGCATGCGATGTCTGAGGTGGTTGCGGATTCCAACTGTTGTAGTTTTACACTTTCTTTTCTGTGACCGTAAGTGTAATATGTGATATCGCCGGTTTCGTTGCTATATGTCAACGACAATTGAGATGCGCATATTTACTTACGTTGATGACATGTGATGTTATGTGTTGCTGGATATGTTATATTGGATCGTCGTGTTTGAATAGCCGGGTTTTTTTTATGTGAGATGAGTGTTTTTTCATTTTCATTCATGTAAAAACTTGTATGTAATATTCTTTTATTGGGGCACTTCCAGGTTGCGGAAGTTGTCACCGTTGATGTATATTATTTACTTTTCCGCATTAGGATAGACCCAAGGAGGGGAGTACAAGTAACCGGGTTCTGGGGTCCAGTGGGAGACCAACTCGAGGAGTTGAGTCCGGGTCTCCTAACCCTAGAATTGGTAGTGTTGCTTGCCGCTCTCGTAGGGGTCTAGGGGTGTGGGATTGGCTATTCATCACGACCGTGGAATCTGTGTTTTATACTGGCCCGTATTGAAAACACGGACGTCCTAGTATATCCAATATTTCATATGATTCTTTCTGCTGCGATATCTGTGATGTGATCATGCGATGTTCTGTGCTCTGTTCAGATAGATGTAGTATATAGTATATATGATATATTATATAGACGTTGCTTATGTTTTACACCCGCGCTTGCCCTGCCTCGCTCTGCCGTTAGTTACCTAACCTAACGGTGCAGACGGGACATCGAGGCGAATGCGGCTGGCATAAGCGTATGTTATATTTATCTGTGATGATTAGGTGGACTTAAATGATGGGATATTCATTAATGAGATTAATGAAAGAAAATAAACCTAATTGATGTTGTGGAATCGAATTTCAAAATAAAACAGGTAGCTACAGTTCTTGCTTTGCATCGCGGTGTTCATTATAGAACATCCTGCACCTTATTCGATGAGGAAAGGACCGAGATCCCTTCACCGGGAGTGACTCCTTTAGCAATAACTGGCAGATGCTACAACCCTCAGTTTGTTTTTGATTGCTTCTATAGTTTATGCTTTGCACAATGATATATATGATATATCCCGCACCTCATTCGACGAGGAAAGTGCCGACGATCCCTTCACCGGGAGTGACCCCTTTAGCAAAACTAGAAAAGCCTAAAAAACATTCCATTTAAAAACCATTTGATTCCGCAACGAGATCAAGTTCAAAGCGTTAAAGGTTTTCACAAAAACCATTCGCAACCCTCCGTCATTTTAGGAAGTAGAGTACTTAGTATTCGTGCTGTGTTTGTTGACTTTAGTTAAGGCACAGTGTACGGTAGCTAAGTGATGTCTTCCTACACCGCATATGATGCGATTAGTTTGGACAGTTGCGTGACTTTGTTGACCTTAGTTAAGGGTCATGTGGGTGGGTCTAATTGATCACGAAATGACGGGTAGAACTTGACTAGTACTTATGATTTGTTGACCATAGTTAAGGTCATAGGTACTAGGGGTAAAAACCTTTATCGGGAGTTTCAAGTGTTGAAATTTGCAATGAGATTGCATACCTTCTATATGATAGTTGGATCCCGATACCCACTGCGAGTAATTGTTACTCCTGGGAGAGTTTTGCACTTTGCAATTAGCCGATCAAGTAGGTGTCTAGAAAGGTGTCAACGGGGTTACTGTAAGTCCATGCTACCTCTCCCGATACTTTCGGGAATGCGGAATTTGGTAAAAAACGATTTTTACGGAGGTGGTAAAATGGACATATAACCCGGATCTTGGTTAAACATCTATCTAACAACCTAACTATGAGTTTCTAGCTACTCGGTTAGGGGGTTATACCTTACTTGTCTTGAACTCCTTCGTCTTCAAGCTCCGATGGTGGTCCGATGGCTTCTTCTCGTCGTCTCCGTACGCCGAAGATAGATCCACCTGAAAGCTCCAACCTTTAGCTCCTTCTTCGTTCTTTGAAGAAACTAGTTCACTTGGTTTGCTAAACCTAGTGAACTAGAATGAGTAGAGAAGAATTAGAATGGGATTTTATCTATGGTTCTTGATTCTTAACTCATGAGAGATATGAACCATAGAGTCAAGAGAGGGAGCAAGAGGATAAGGGTGAGAGCAAAGCAAGAGAGCTCAAGAACAAGAGAGAGAATGAGCAAGAAAGAATGAGCAACTCTTTTGTCTTTCACCCTCTCATAATCCAAAGTAATCATAACTCATCATATCAACAAAAGTCTTATGTGATGGTTGAAGCAACCATAACCATATCATATCATGCACTCATTTTACACAAATGAGCAAGCAAGTAAAAGTCTTTGCCATGAAATGATGGCTATGGTTATCATGATAGTCAACTAGTCAAGCCTAGTCAACCGGTCAACAAAGTCAACAAGTCAACAAAAGTCAACAAGTCAACAAAGTCAACAAAAGTCAACAACCATGTCACCATAATACTTAATTAATATAATAGTTAATCACATATCATATTCTCATTAGGGTTGATCAAAAGGTCAATAGTCAACGGTCAACAACCCTAATGAGAATCCACTGCCTCTGTCTCCCTGTCAACTGTGCATACACACCCGCATCCGCGTTCCGAGGAACACGAATGCAAACTGGATAAATCCAATCCCATAAGGTACACTAGGATCTGGCTTAAACCAAAGCCCGCTAGTGTAAATTGTCCGGACACTGTACGTGCACAAGTGCACGGATGTGACCGAACCCTGTCGCAAAACCATGCGACCTGTCGCAATACCATGCGACCTCTACTCTTTTGCCTAAAGGCGAAAAGCTTTCTGTGTGGGACTCTAAAGACTCAACACTACGCTGGCAGTGGGTTTAACCACAGACCGCAAGCGGCACTAGCTGTGCGTAACGGTCCCCAGGTAATGCCGACAAGAAGACCGACGAGGCGAAACCCATCTGAACTCCTACTGAGCCTGAGTGTGACATTCTCCGTACAGTCCGGTCTGTTCGTCTGATACATCGCATGGCGGGCCTAGGGGGCGGTAAACGTCAGTCCCCCAATAGCGGTACAAGTCGTGCCGGAGTGAAGCCCAAAACACCCTGAGATAACACTGGAAGCCTACCAGTATATCTCGTTTGCCCTGGCCAGGGACTACTCGTGTAATGGCTCTCCTAGACACAGCGCGATGTCAACCCCCAATACCGGGAGAGACGTGTAAGTCGATGTACTTCACCCCAGTACTTGTGGGGAGGCGGAATTTACAAAAAACTATCATGTTTAAACAACGAACATCGACTAACCGCTTGAATCGAAGCTAAACTCTAAATAACCGTATTCAATGAGTTTCTTTTCACTAGTGATTAGGGATTATACCTAACGAAACTTGTCCTTCGTCTTTACGTCCTCCTTTGTTCTCCTCGACCTTCTATAGGTAGTAGACGATCCACCCGAGAGCAAAACTCCAAGCTAAACCTCTAACTTGAGGTAACTAATCAACTTTGATTGCTAATCAAAGATGAGAGGATGATATAGAGTGAAGGTTATGGATTGTTTAGTCTAACTAATCCTTTGATCTCAACACATGAGGATTAAGGATTAGGGTTTGAAGATGAGAGCTTGAGGAGAGAGAATGTGTGATAAGATAATGAGAGAAGAGAGAGAGTGTATCATAATATTATGAAGCATTCTTATTTTAGAATAATCAATAAAGGAAATGAATAAGCATGCTTCATAAAATATCTTGTGATGATTCATTAGCATGAGTCATTAAGCAATAAATGTGCATTAATGAAGTGAATGAATCACCACCATGACTCACTCTCTTATCCAAAAGAAACCTCCTTAGTCACATCTTCTAGAAGCTTCTCGAGTAATTACGAGAACGCCCCTCCAATCCGCAAAAATACGGAAAAACTTTAGACTGTAAAAATCCAATAACCGGATACCAGTAACTGGCTTAAACCAAAGCCGACTGGTAAAAACTGTCCGAAAGTCGTACGCGCGTAAACGCACGTATGCGTCCGAACCCTTTGTCGCAAAACCATGCAACCTCTATATCGTTTCGCCTGGAGTAGGAAACTCTCTATGTGGGACTCTAGAGACTCGACTACTACGCTGGCAGTGGGTTTAACCACAGACCGCAAGCGGCACTAGCTGTACGTAACGGTCCCCAGGTAGTTGTCGATAAGAAGGCCGATGAGTAAACCCATCCGAACTCCTACTGAGTCTAATGTGACAATCTCCATACAGTCCGGTCCGTTCGTCCATGACTATCGCATATCGGGCCTAGGGGGGCGGCAAGCGTCAGTCCCCTAATAGCGGTATAAGTCGTGTCGGAGTGAAGCCCATTACACCCTGAGAAACTGCTGGAACCTACCAGCAAATCTCGCTTGCCCTGGCCAGGGACTTTGCGTAATGGCTCTCTGACACAGCACGATATCTACTCCCAATACCGGGAGGGACGAATCCTGTCTAACCGCCACTGCCTCCAAGTGCTCGGGACTGCACCCAACTGCTACCTGTTTGCACGACTCCTTTGAGCCGTGGTAGGGTAGCAATCTAAGAACAGTGGGACACACTCGAGGCGAAGTAGCAGTGTCAAGTCTGCGGACTACGCTGTACTCATGTCACCTGGGAACTGTTTACTGACGACTGGTATCAAACCAACCAACAGTTCCCTGTGAGTCCTGTCCGGTGTACCCGTAACCTAACGAGCACCTGTATACTATCTCCAGTACGACGTACTGACGGCTGTAGGACAGACCATCTCCCCAACTGGGATGAGAAGCGTACACACCAGTCTACTCCGGAGTATCGATGCTCAGTCTCGATAATCCAACGACCAGGGACCTGAATAAGGATGTGCTTGTAGACTACCCAGCCCCCACTAGTGTGACTGCCATCACAACGCTGGTAGACAAGCAAGATCCTAAGAGCTCTATCAATACGTATACTCACATATTAAGATAGAAAAACCAAGTAGCATACTACCATGTTTAGCAAGACTGTTATATACATGTGAATATCCCAAGCTTCCATTAAGTAATATACAAGCTAGTATGATACAGTAATGGCCTTCTAGGGCATAAACACTAACAATCTCCCACTTGCACTAGGGCCATGTACTGGCATATCGTAGACCAATGATCTCGAGTAGCCTCTCGAACTGAATCTGAGGAAGGGCCTTCGTGAATGGATCAGCAATGTTCTCTTCTGAAGCAACTCTCCGAACCTCGATCTCCTGACGATCAATGATCTCCCTGATCAGGTGATACCGCCTCAAGATGTGTCTGGACTTCTGATGGGACCTTGGTTCCTTCGCTAAAGCTATAGCTCCGTTGTTGTCGCAATACAGAGGTATTGGATCAACTATGGTAGGAACCACCTGAAGTTCTGTTAGGAACTTCTTCATCCAGACTGCTTCTTTTGCGGCATCGCAAGCAGCTATATACTCCGCTTCCATCGTCGAGTCAGCAACGGTGTCCTGCTTGGAGCTCTTCCAGCACACCGCCCCTCCATTGAGGGTAAAGACATAACCTGACATGGACTTGGAATCGTCCTTATCACTCTGGAAACCGGAATCAGCAAAGGCCTCCAACCTGAGGTCTTTTCCGCCGTAAACCAAGAACATCTCCTTAGTCCTCCTCAGATACTTGAGAATGTTCTTTACTGCTATCCAGTGTTTCTCCCCTGGGTCTGACTGATACCGGCTTACCACGCTCAGTGCATAAGCTACATCTGGTCTGGTACACAACATCGCATACATTATAGAGCCTACCGCAGAAGCGTAGGGTATAATAGACATGCGTTCCCTTTCCAAATCAGTCTTGGGAGACATCTCTTTGGAGAGGGTGATTCCGTGACAAGCCGGTAGATTACCGCGCTTAGAATCTTCCATACTGAATCTTTTCAGTACAGTGTCGATATACCTGGACTGCGAAAGTCCCAACATCCTCTTGGATCTATCACGATAGATCCGGATCCCCAGAATGTAAGAGGCATCACCCAGGTCTTTCATGGAGAACCTGTGTGACAAGAATCCTTTGACAGATTGTAGCATAGGAATGTCATTTCCTATCAATAGAATGTCATCCACGTACAAGACGAGGAATACGACACTTCTGGCCACGACTTTACTATATATGCACGGTTCATCTGGATTTTTGATAAAGTCATATTCTTTGACTGTCTCATCAAAACAGATGTTCCAACTCCGCGATGCCTGCTTTAGTCCATAAATAGACTTAAGCAGCTTGCATACTTTCCCGCTGCTCCCACTCTGATTGAAACCCTCTGGCTGATCCATATAGACGCTCTCCTCTAAATTTCCATTCAGAAAAGCCGTCTTTACGTCCATCTGCCAGATTTCATAATCATGGAAGGCAGCAATAGCAAGAAGGACTCGAATGGATTTGAGCATAGCCACTGGAGAAAAGGTTTCGTCATAGTCCAAACCAGGTCTTTGACGAAAACCCTTTGCAACAAGTCTAGCCTTATAGGTTTCCACCTGTCCATCTACACCAATCTTTTTCTTGAAGATCCATTTGCATCCTATGGGTTTTACCCCATCTGGAGCAAAGTCCAAAGTCCATACTTTGTTGGTGTACATGGACTCCATTTCGGTCCGCATTGCATCTAGCCATCGTACCGAGTCGCCGCTCTGGATGGCCTGCTGGAAGTCAGTAGGTTCATCATCATCTATGATGCAATCCTCTCTATCCCCGTCTATGAGAAAACCGTAGTATCTCTCAGGCGGATGAGACGGCCTACTACTCCTGCGGAGGGGTGCGGGAATGCTCTGTTCTTCTTGAACCCCTGGTTCTACCAAACTTTCAGTAGCAGTTTGTGGTTCTGGAATTTCTTCCAGTTCTATTTCGCTCCCACTCTTCTGATTTTCCAAAAATTCAGTTTCTAAGAAGCGGGCATGACGAGAAACAAAAACCTTTTGTTCCTCTGCGTAATAGAAGCAATATCCTTGAGAGTTCTTTGGATATCCTACAAACTTACACTCTACTGAGCGTGCCTCGAGCTTGTCCGGATGCTGCTTTTTTACAAAAGCTGGACATCCCCACGTCTTCAGGTACTGAAGATAGGGTTTCTTCCCACTCCACATCTGATATGGTGTGGTAGGCACAGTTTTGGTTGGAACTCTGTTCAAAAGATGTATCGCTGATTCTAGCGCATACCCCCAGAAAGATCGCGGTAACTCAGCATTGCTCATCATGGATCGTACCATATCCAATAGGGTTCGATTCCTTCTCTCCGATACACCGTTATGCTGTGGAGTGTATGGAGGAGTAAGCTGAGAGAGAATTCCTTTCTCTTTTAGGTAACCTAGGAACTCGGCACTTAAGTATTCTCCACCTCGATCAGATCTTAGTGTCTTAATACTTTTGCCTGTTTGGTTTTCCGCTTCACTCTTGAATTCCAGGAATTTCTCAAAGGCCTCTGATTTATGCTTCATTAAGAAAACATATCCATACCTAGAGAAATCATCTGTAAAAGTAATGAAGTAGGAATAACCACCTCTCGCATGTGTAGACATTGGACCGCATACATCACTGTGTATGAGTCCTAAGAGCTCGCTCGCTCTTACTCCTTGTCCAGTGAATGGAGTCTTTGTCATCTTTCCTTTGAGACAAGATTGACAAGTGTCATAAGTTTGATATTCGAACGTGTCCAAATATCCTTCTCTATGAAACTTAGTCAACCTTCTCTCATTGATGTGACCCAGTCTACAATGCCATAAGAAAGCTTTATTTAAATCTGGAGACTTTCTTTTTAGTGTGTTCTGGACATTGAAAATTTGGAGTTGGTTTAACACATATATGCCGTTATTTAGAGTACCGGACCCAATCAAACCATGATTAAGGTGGATGTTGACAACATCTCTTACAAACGTGAAATCATAACCTTTATTTGATAACAAGGAAACAGATATGATATTACACGTTAAGCTGGGTACAAAATAACAGTTATGTAAAACCAAAATGTGTCCACTCGTCAATCCTAGGTGATAATCCCCGACGGACGCAGCTCCCACGCTAGCTCCGTTAGCAACCCTGAGGATCATATCACCTTCCTTCAGCACTCTACGGTTTCTCAGTGCCTGCAATGAATTGCAAATATGAGATCCTGATCCGGTATCCAATACCCAGGAAGTAGAGTTGATCGACAGACAATTCTCAATTACAAACACACCTGAAGTCGAAGCCACAGCTTGCTTCGGTTCCTGGTTCTTGGCGTTCCACGCCTTGCAATCCTTCTTCCAGTGCCCTTTCCTGTGACAATGGAAGCACTCATCCAGGCCAACTACCGGTGCTGTAAACTTTTTCTTTCCCTTCTTTCCCACCTTACTAATACCTCCTCTAGGTCTGGGTGCGGCCTTCTTCTTCCTTCCTTTGGCCCTAGCCTTGGACCCGGAAGAAGATGAACCGCCAACAAACATAGCGGGTGTTTCCCTTGCCTTCTGCAAGGTGCCCTCTGCACTCCTTAACATGTTCAGGAGTTCCGCAAGTTCAACTTCTTTTCCTTGAAGATTGAAGTTGAGGATAAACTGGGCGTAGGTGGGAGGAAGGGACTGGAGAACAAGGTCTGTATAGAGCTCATTATCCAAAGTCGTCCCAAGGTCCGCGAGCTCTTCAATATAGCCGATCATCTGTAGGACGTGTTCACCTACCGATGACCCGACAGCCAACCTCGCTCGAAACAGTTTCTTAGAGGTCTCGTATCTTGCTATACGAGATTGCTCTCCATAAAGTTCCTTTGTATGGAGAAATATGCCATCTAGGGACATATCCTCGTGCCTCCTCTGATGTTCATTGTTCATCGAGGCAAGCACGATGCACTTGGCTCTCGCGCAATCTAAATCCCAGGTTTTGCGGATTTCCTTATCCGCATTGCTGGATTTGGGACCAAGGACAGCAGGTGCTGTAGCGGTGAGGACGTACCCCAGTTTGTCATAGGTCAAAGCCATCTTGACATTCCGCAGCCAATCTTTATAGTTTGGCCCTGTCAGTATATTTTTCTCTAAAAGTAACTTAAGTCCAGTCATTTTCAGGGTCGCTGCAATTAGGAGAGAGAGAAGAAAACTCTTTAGCATGATGCTCTTGCAAGTTTAGAGTGGTTTTTAGTTTATCTAAACTGGATGGCTCCCACTGTTTCTCAAATCCTTCCTCAAACCATAAAAGAAGAATTAGCCAAGACTATTCTCACCGTACAATACTTGCTTAACCGTTCAGCCAGGCCGGTGTCGATACTTCGAGGGAGGTTTTCCAACGCTTTCGCGAAGTTCCTTAATTAAATAACCTCTTTTCTCTGGGGGCGTAACCCCGCTGACACTTTTCTGGACACCTACTAGGTTTATAGCATTGATCGTTAAGCGACGAATATCCTGATAAGTAGCATATACTCACAGTAGGATCGGGATCCAAATATCATCGTATGATAATGTTGAAGGAATCCTACCAACATTCATCAAACTCCAAATGGTATGCATCTCTTTGCAAATTTCAGTTTCTTTAGAAATTCCCGATATAAGTTTTTGCCCCATGCTCTTATGACCTTGACGTATGCCAACAAATCATAAGTCACATGTCAAGTTCTGCCCATCATTATCTTGTTAATTTGAACCCACCCGTATATACCCTTGACGTATGCCAACAAGGTAATGCGACTGTCCCAAACCTACACATCTATCTATGCAACAAATGAATACCCCAGCAGCTACCAAACACTATGCCTTGATGTATGCCAACAAGCATAGCTTGAATACTACTGACCATCCATAAGAAATGACGGAGGGCTACGACTGGTTTTGGCGAAACCATGAACGTAGTGAACTTGATATAACCGAAGGAACCTGATAGCTTTTAAAAGGAGTGGTTAAATCTCCGCATTTAAAAAATATCTGTTTTAAAAATAACCGAGTGGTTTCTTTTAAATTGTTCCAACGATTTAAACTTTGGTTTGTTTTACTTTGCATTATAGATAATGCGTCCCATCATTAACCTATCATTGCAGAAAACAACGAAAATATAACGTCCTCTTATGCCATCCGTATTCGCCACGGGGTCCCGTCATCACCCGTTAGGTTACTTAACTAACGACAGAGCGGGGGCTGGGCTAGCGCGGGTGTAAAACATAAGTGACGTCTAAATAGCTATAATAAATATAGATATTTTACATTCGTCTGACGCAATGATATTCATTCCAGAACACAGATAAACAATATTGGATTTGCAAGCAATCTGTATTTCTTTTGAGCCTGCAAGAAAAGACAGATTACACAGTTGTGATGAATAGCCATTTACCCCACCCTCGACCCCTACGGGTACGGCAAACTACCCACCCGGCAGTCTGTGTACCCCACCTTGGGTCAGTCCTAGGAGCAAAAACAGTAAAATGAAATAATACAACGGTGGCTACGACCGCAACCTGGAAGTGCCCCGCAAAAATAATATTACAACAAATTACATTTACAACAAATGAATTAATCAATAACCCATTGCTAACCCCGGCTATACACCACAACAGTCCAATACAGTTTATATGCACAAACAGATATAACCATTTCAGAAATGTGCAACCCCCTGCCAACCGACATACTAGCAGTTGGGGAAGGTTTACGAACACATTAAACAATCACAGATAAAATCCAATACGCAAATACTGTACAATTCGATCGAATAAACAACATCAATATTGCTCTAAAATCTGCTCTGTTAAACAGTAACCTGAGCAATAATTAAATATTCCAGAAAACCCCAAATATCACAGGGGACCCACCCATGAAAAATGAGCTCATGACTCAGCAACTCGGCCGCGGAAGCGCGGCGGATAGGTGGGATCCGCCGCCCTTCCGCGGCGCTTTAGTCGAATCATGGGCTCGAATTTCTTGGGTGTTCTCCTGTGGTCATGTCAAGCTCTCTGAACACACCTGAAAAATTTTAGGACTTCATTTTAAGTTCGACAGAAACTAAACAGAATTAGGGTTTTCCGGCTTCGTTTTTTCGTTCAAAATTCGTACAAATTTGCGATTAAGTTATTTATTGTTTAGCGAGGCTCTGATACCACTGTAAGTCGATGTACTTCACCCCAGTACTTGTGGGGAGGCGGAATTTACAAAAAACTATCATGTTTAAACAACGAACATCGACTAACCGCTTGAATCGAAGCTAAACTCTAAATAACCGTATTCAATGACTTTCTTTTCACTAGTGATTAGGGATTATACCTAACGAAACTTGTCCTTCGTCTTTACGTCCACCTTTGTTCTCCTCGACCTTCTCTAGGTAGTAGACGATCCACCCGAGAGCAAAACTCCAAGCTAAACCTCTAACTTGAGGTAACTAATCAACTTTGATTGCTAATCAAAGATGAGAGGATGATATAGAGTGAAGGTTATGGATTGTTTAGTCTAACTAATCCTTTGATCTCAACACATGAGGATTAAGGATTAGGGTTTGAAGATGAGAGCTTGAGGAGAGAGAATGTGTGATAAGATAATGAGAGAAGAGAGAGAGTGTATCATAATATTATGAAGCATTCTTATTTTAGAATAATCAATAAAGGAAATGAATAAGCATGCTTCATAAAATATCTTGTGATGATTCATTAGCATGAGTCATTAAGCAATAAATGTGCATTAATGAAGTGAATGAATCACCACCATGACTCACTCTCTTATCCAAAAGAAACCTCCTTAGTCACATCTTCTAGAAGCTTCTCGAGTAATTACGAGAACGCCCCTCCAATCCGCAAAAATACGGAAAAACTTTAGACTGTAAAAATCCAATAACCGGATACCAGTAACTGGCTTAAACCAAAGCCGACTGGTAAAAACTGTCCGAAAGTCGTACGCGCGTAAACGCACGTATGCGTCCGAACCCTTTGTCGCAAAACCATGCAACCTCTATATCGTTTCGCCTGGAGTAGGAAACTCTCTGTGTGGGACTCTAGAGACTCGACTACTACGCTGGCAGTGGGTTTAACCACAGACCGCAAGCGGCACTAGCTGTACGTAACGGTCCCCAGGTAGTTGTCGATAAGAAGGCCGATGAGTAAACCCATCCGAACTCCTACTGAGTCTAATGTGACAATCTCCATACAGTCCGGTCCGTTCGTCCATGACTATCGCATATCGGGCCTAGGGGGGCAGCAAGCGTCAGTCCCCTAATAGCGGTATAAGTCGTATCGGAGTGAAGCCCATTACACCCTGAGAAACTGCTGGAACCTACCAGCAAATCTCGCTTGCCCTGGCCAGGGACTTTGCGTAATGGCTCTCTGACACAGCACGATATCTACTCCCAATACCGGGAGGGACGAATCCTGTCTAACCGCCACTGCCTCCAAGTGCTCGGGACTGCACCCAACTGCTACCTGTTTGCACGACTCCTTTGAGCCGTGGTAGGGTAGCAATCTAAGAACAGTGGGACACACTCGAGGCGAAGTAGCAGTGTCAAGTCTGCGGACTACGCTGTACTCATGTCACCTGGGAACTGTTTACTGACGACTGGTATCAAACCAACCAACAGTTCCCTGTGAGTCCTGTCCGGTATACCCGTAACCTAACGAGCACCTGTATACTATCTCCAGTACGACGTACTGACGGCTGTGGGACAGACCATCTCCCCAACTGGGATGAGAAGCGTACACACCAGTCTACTCCGGAGTATCGATGCTCAGTCTCGATAATCCAACGACCAGGGACCTGAATAAGGATGTGCTTGTAGACTACCCAGCCCCCACTAGTGTGACTGCCATCACAACGCTGGTAGACAAGCAAGATCCTAAGAGCTCTATCAATACGTATACTCACATATTAAGATAGAAAAACCAAGTAGCATACTACCATGTTTAGCAAGACTGTTATATACATGTGAATATCCCAAGCTTCCATTAAGTAATATACAAGCTAGTATGATACAGTAATGGCCTTCTAGGGCATAAACACTAACAAGACGAATTCTGTCTAACCGTCACTGCCTCCAAGTGCTTCGGGACTGCACCCAACCACTACCTGTTTGCACGACTCCTTTGAGCCGTGGTAGGGTAGTGATCAAAGTACAGTGGGAACACACTCGAGGCGAAGTGACAGTGTCAAGTCAGCGGACTAAGCTGTACTCATGTCACCTGGGAACTGATAACTGACGATAGGCACAATACCAACTAGTCAGTTCCCGACGAGTCCTGTTCAGTGTACCCGTAACCTAACGAGCACCCGCATACTATCTCAAGTACGACATACTGACGGCTGTGGGACAGACCGTCTCCCATACTGGGATGAGAAGCGCATGCGCTGGTCTACTCCGGAGTATCGATGCCCTGTCTCGATTGTCCTGCGACCAGGGACCTGCATAAGGATGTGCTTATAGATTACCCAGCCCCACTAGTGTGACGGCCATCACATCGCTGGTAATCAAGCAAAGATCCTAAGGGCTCCACTAATGTGTATAGGCGATATACAAAAATAAACACATGTACACATTGAAGTAGAAACAAACCAAGTAGCATACTACTATTTTGAGCAAGATTATATATACAAGGTGAATATCCCAAGCTTCCATTAAGTAATATACAAACTAGTATGATACAGTAATGGCCTCTAGGGCATATACACTAACAATCTCCCACTTGCACTAAGGCCATGTACTGGCGTATCGAAGACCTATCATCTCGATCAGCCGCTCGAACTGAGTCTGGGGCAGGGCCTTGGTGAATGGATCTGCAGTGTTATCTTCTGAAGCGACTCTCCGAACCTCGATCTCCTGGCGATCCACGATCTCCCTGATCAGGTGATACCGCCTCAAGATGTGCCTGGATCTCTGATGGGACCTGGGTTCCTTCGCTAAAGCTATAGCCCCGTTGTTGTCGCAATACAGAGGTATTGGATCAACAATGGACGGAACTACCTGAAGTTCTTTCAAGAACTTCCTCATCCTGACAGCTTCTTTTGCGGCATCAGATGCAGTGATGTATTCCGCTTCCATCGTCGAGTCTGCAACGGTTTCCTGTTTGGAGCTCTTCCAACACACCGCCCCTCCATTGAGGGTAAAGACAAAACCCGACATGGACTTGGAATCATCCTTGTCACTCTGGAAGCTGGAGTCAGCAAAGGCCTCGATCTGGAGGTCTTTTCCGCCATACACCAAGAACATCTCCTTAGTCCTTCTCAGATACTTGAGAATGTTCTTTACCGCTATCCAGTGTTTCTCCCCAGGGTTTGACTGATACCGGCTTACCACACTCAGTGCATAAGCTACATCCGGTCTTGTACACAACATCGCATACATTATAGAGCCTACCGCAGAAGCGTAGGGTATAATAGACATGCGATCCCTCTCCAAATCAGTCTTGGGAGACATCTCTTTAGAGAGGGTGATCCCGTGACAAGCCGGTAGGTTACCGCGCTTGGAATCTTCCATACTGAATCTCTTCAGTATGGTGTCGATGTACCTGGACTGTGAAAGTCCTAATATCCTCTTGGATCTGTCACGGTAGATCCGGATACCCAGAATGTACGAGGCATCACCCAGGTCTTTCATGGAGAACCTGTGTGACAAGAACCCCTTGACAGATTGTAGCATAGGAATGTCATTTCCTATTAAGAGAATGTCATCCACGTATAAAACGAGGAATACTACAGTTCTCGCTACAAATCTACTATAGATGCATGGTTCATTTGGATTTTTGATAAAGCCAAATTCTTTGACCGTCTCATCAAAGCAGATGTTCCAACTCCGCGATGCCTGCTTTAGTCCATAGATGGACTTAAGCAACTTGCACACTTTTCCGCTGCTCCCACTCTGAATGAAACCCTCTGGCTGGTCCATATAGACACACTCCTCTAAATTTCCATTTAGAAAAGCTGTCTTTACGTCCATCTGCCAAATCTCATAATCGTGGAAGGCAGCAATGGCAAGAAAGATCCGAATGGATTTCAGCATGGCTACTGGAGAAAAGGTTTCGTCATAGTCCAAGCCAGGTCTTTGACGGAAACCCTTTGCTACCAGCCTAGCTTTATAGGTCTCAACCTGCCCATCTACACCATTCTTCCTTTTGAAGATCCACTTGCATCCAACGGGTTTTACCCCGTCTGGTGCAACGTCCAACGTCCATACCTTGTTGGTGTACATGGACTCCATTTCGGTCCGCATTGCATCCAGCCATTTCACTGAGTCAACGCTCTGAACGGCCTGCTGGAAGCTAGTAGGCTCATCATAATCTATGATGCAATCCTCTCTATCCCCGTCTATGAGAAAACCGTAGTATCTCTCGGGCGGATCTGACTGCCTACTACTTCTGCGGAGCGGCGTAGGAATGTCCTGTTCTTCCGAACCCTCTGGTTCCGCTAAACTTTCAGTAATAGTCCGTGGTTCTGGAATTTCTTCCAGTTCTACTGCGCTCCCACTTATTTCATTTTCTATGAACTGGTGTTCTAGAAAGTGGGCATGACGAGAAACAAGAACTTTTTGTTCCTCTTCGCAGTAGAAGAAATATCCCTTGGAATTCTTTGGATATCCCACAAACTTGCACAGTACTGAGCGTGCCTCGAGCTTGTCCGCATGCTGCTTTTTGACAAAAGCTGGACTTCCCCATGTCTTAATGTGATTAAGATGGGGTCTCTTCCCACACCACATCTCAAATGGCGTAGTAGGCACAGTCTTAGTGGGAACTCGGTTCAAAAGGTATGCGGCTGATTCTAGCGCATATCCCCAGAATGATCGCGGCAACTCAGCGTTACTCATCATGGACCGCACCATATCCAATAGGGTGCGGTTCCGTCTCTCCGATACACCGTTATGTTGCGGGGTGTATGGAGGAGTAAGCTGAGAGAGAATTCTGTTCTCTTTTAAATAGTCCAGGAACTCGGCACTCAAGTATTCTCCACCTCGATCCAATCTTAGAATCTTAATACTTTTGCCGGTCTGTTTCTCTACTTCATTCTTATACTCCTGGAATTTTCCAAAGGCCTCGGACTTATGTTTCATTAAGAAGACATAACCGTACCTTGAGAAGTCATCCGTAAAAGTAATGAAGTAAGAATGTCCGCTTCGGGCATGTGTAGACATTGGACCGCACACGTCACTGTGTACGAGTCCCAAGAGCTCGCTCGCTCTTACTCCATGTCCAGTAAACGGAGTCTTTGTCATCTTTCCTTTGAGACAGGATTGACAAGTGGCATACGACTGATATTCGAACGCATTCAAATACCCTTCTGTATGTAACTTCGTCAACCTTCTCTCATTGATGTGACCCAATCTACAATGCCATAAGAAAGTCTGATTTATTTCTGGAGACTTTCTTTTGTGTGTATTCTGGACATTAAAAATCTGTGGTTGGTTTAACACGTATATACCATTACTCAATGTACCTGACCCAATCAAAACTTGATTAAGGTGAATGTTTACAACATTACTTACAAACACAAATTCATAACCTTCTTTAGAAACTAAAGATACAGAAATGATATTACAAGTTGCGTTGGGTACAAAAAAGCAATTACGCAAAACCAAAACATGTCCATCTGACATTCCCAGGTGATAGTCCCCCACGGTTTTAGCATCCATGCTAGCTCCATTCGCAACTCTGAGGGTCATGTCACCTGCTTTCAAAACACTACGGTTTCTCAACGCCTGCAAAGAATTACAGATATGAGATCCTGATCCGATATCCAATACCCAGGAAGTAGAGTTTATTGAAAGACAGTTTTCAATAACATACACACCTGAAGCTGAAGCTGCAACCTGCTTCAATTCCTGTGTTCTGGCCTTCCAGGCCCTGCAATCATTCTTCCAGTGTCCTTTCTTATGACAATAGAAGCATTCTTCCTTATCCACAAGCTTTCCCGCCAACTTTGTTGCTTTTGCTTTTCCCTTCGTATCCACTTTACTAACACCGCCCCTTGGTTTGGTGGGGGCTTTCTTCTTCTTTCCCTTGGCTTTCGCCTTGGACCTAGAAGAAGATGATCCTCCTACAAACAAAGTGGATGTTTCCCTACCTTTCTGTAGGGTGCCCTCTGCACTTCTCAGCATGTTGAGGAGCTCTGAAAGTTCAACCTCTTTTTCTTGTAAGTTGAAGTTCAGTATAAACTGGGCGTAAGTGGAAGGAAGGGACTGGAGAACTATATCCGTATATAGCTCACTCTCCAATGTGATCCCTAGGTCAGCGAGCTCCTCAATGTAGCCGATCATCTTTAGCACGTGCTCGGCTACTGATGATCCGACGGCCATTCTTGTCGAAAATAACTTTTTCGACGCTTCGTATCTTGCGATACGAGATTGCTCTCCATACAGTTCTTTTGTATGAAGCAATATGGATTCTAAGTCCATATTCTAGTGCCTCCTATGATGTTCGTTGTCCATCGAGGCAAGCACGAGGCACTTGGCCTTCGTGCTATCAATCTCCCAAGTCTTGCGGATTTCCTTATCCGCGACGCTGGAAGTTGGACCAGGGACAGGGGGAGCTTTAGTGGTAAGAAGATACCCCAGCTTGTCGTAAGTGATTGCTATCTTGATATTCCTGAGACAATCTTTGTAGTTTGGCCCTGTCAGTTTGTTTTTATCTAGGAGTAACTTAAGTCCAGTCATGTTGATTGGTCGCTGCAATTAGGAGAGAGAAGAAGAAACACTCAGCATGATGCTCTTGCAAGTTTAGAGTGGTTTTTAGTTTGTCTAAACAGGATGGCTCCCACTGTTTCTCGAATCCCTCCTCAAACCATAAAGGAAGAATTAGTCGGGATCAATCACACCGTACAATACTTGCTTAACCGTTCAGCCAGGCCGGTGTCGGTACTTCGAGGGAGGTTTTCCAACGCTTTCGCGAAGTTCCTTGATTAAAGAACCTCTTTTCCCTGGGGGCGTAGCCCCGCTAACACCTTTCTAGGCACCTACTAGGTTTATAGCATTGATTGATTAGTGAGAAATTTCCCGAGGAGTAGTATATACTCACAGTAGGATCGGGATCCAAATATCATTGCGTGACGAAACTGAAGGAATCCTACCAGAATCATCACACTCCAAATGGTATGCAAATCTAGCAAGTTTCAGTACTTATGAAACTCCCGATGTGGATTTTTGCCCCATGCTCTTATGACCTTGACTTTGGCCAAAATATCATAAGTCACATGTCAAGTTCTACCCGTCATTATCCAGGTTAATTTGGATCCATCCGTACCTACCCTTGACTTTGGCCAAAATGGCAGTACGACTGTCCCAAACCAACGCATCTATCTATGCTACACATGAACACCCAATAGCTACCAATCACCGTGCCTTGACTTTGGCCAACATACACAGCTTGAATACTATTGACTATTCATGTGAAACGACGGAGGGCTACGAATGGTTTTGGCAAAACCGTGAACGTAGTGAACTTGATTTGGTCGATGGAACGAGATAGCTTTTAAAAGGAGTGGCTCAAGCTCCGTATTTAAAAGTTGGTTTTGAAAAGAACCGAGTGGTTTTTCGAAAGTATTCCAACGACTTTAAACTTGGTTTATTATCTTGCATTAGTTCTTTTAATGCGTGATATTCTTGCATTAGTTCTTTTAATGCGTCCCATCATTTAATCCTACCATTGCAGAAAACAACCAAAATATGACGTACGCTTATGCCATTCGCATTCGCCACTGGGCCCCATCATTACCCGTTAGGTTACTTAACTAACGACAGAGCGGGGGCTGGGCTAGCGCGTCTGTAAAACATAAGCAACGCCTAAATAATATCATATATAGATATACTGCAATGATAAACATTTCAGATCACAGATGAATACATTGGATATACTAGGAATCCGTAATTCGTATGAGCCTGTAACGAAAACAGATTACACGGTCGCGGTGAATAGCCAATACCCCACCCAAGACCCCTACGGGTGCGGCAAACTACCCGCCAAGTACCCGAAGCGTAGCAACCTCCCTCATCTCCATGAGTAGGCCACTCGACACTTCGGCATACCCGGTAGTTTGTGCACCCCCTCCATGGGTCTATCCTAGGAGCAAAAACAGTAAAAAGAAATTATACAATGACGGCTACAACCTCGACCCGGTTGTGCGGCCATACAAATAATTATTACATCAATTTACAAATTTACATGAATTGAAAGAAAAGAAAACTCTCGTCTCACAACCCCCGGCTATTCACCCGCGACAATCCAATATATTCATATACACATTCCAGCACATTACAGATCACAGATTTGTATAACCCCCACTAATCGACATATAGCGATGAGTAGACGTTCAATACAAATATCACATTACAGAAAACCCGTTAGCTTAAGTCTTTTAGAAGTTCGATCAAAAATACGGATTTTCGGGACCCCAAAATAAAATTTTCGTTCTGGAAAATCTGGGTTGAAAATATATATTCCAAAAATCCTAAAATACCCCCATAAAAACACTGCACCAAATATTGACCTCGGCCGAGTCAACTCGGCCGCGGATCCGCGGCGGGAGCGTGCTCCCGCCGCGTTTCCGCGGCGTTTTGACTCGAACGTTGGACAATTTTTGGTGGGTGCTCACAGAAAAGCCTGAGCCGATTTTAGATGTTAAAATAATCAACTTTTGAACAGTAAAAAAATCGACAGAAACTGCAAATTTTTGGGGTTTGTTTTCGGGACTTTTTCTTTGATCGATCTTCTAGTTACTTGCTAACATGTTAGATAGAGTTTAATTAGGCTCTGATACCACTGTAAGTCCATGCTACCTCTCCCGGTACTTTCGGGAATGCGGAATTTGGTAAAAAACGATTTTTACGGAGGTGGTAACATGGACCTATAACCCGGATCTTGGTTAAACATCTATCTAACAACCTAACTATGAGTTTCTAGCTACTCGGTTAGGGGGTTATACCTTGCTTGTCTTGAACTCCTTCGTCTTCAAGCTCCGATGGTGGTCCGATGGCTTCTTCTCGTCGTCTCCGTACGCCGAAGATAGATCCACCTGAAAGCTCCAACCTTTAGCTCCTTCTTCGTTCTTTGAAGAAACTAGTTCACTTGGTTTGCTAAACCTAGTGAACTAGAATGAGTAGAGAAGAATTAGAATGGGATTTTATCTATGGTTCTTGATTCTCAACTCATGAGAGATATGAACCATAGAGTCAAAAGAGGGAGCAAGAGGATGAGGGTGAGAGCAAAGCAAGAGAGCTCAAGAACAAGAGAGAGAATGAGCAAGAAAGAACGAGCAACTCTTTTTTTCTTTCACCCTCTCATAATCCAAAGTAATCATAACTCATCATATCAACAAAAGTCTTATGTGATGGTTGAAGCAACCATAACCATATCATATCATGCACTCATTTTACACAAATGAGCAAGCAAGTAAAAGTCTTTGCCATGAAATGATGGCTATGGTTATCATGATGGTCAACTAGTCAAGCCTAGTCAACCGGTCAACAAAGTCAACAAGTCAACAAAAGTCAACAAGTCAACAAAGTCAACAAAAGTCAACAACCATGTCACCATAATACTTAATTAATATAATAGTTAATCACATATCATATTCTCATTAGGGTTGATCAAAAGGTCAATAGTCAACGGTCAACTGTCAACAACCCTAATGAGAATCCACTGCCTCTGTCTCCCTGTCAACTGTGCATACACACCCGCATCCGCGTTCCGAGGAACACGAATGCAAACTGGATAAATCCAATCCCATAAGGTACACTAGGATCTGGCTTAAACCAAAGCCCGCTAGTGTAAACTGTCCGGACACTGTACGTGCACAAGTGCACGGATGTGACCGAACCCTGTCGCAAAACCATGCGACCTGTCGCAATACCATGCGACCTCTACTCTTTTGCCTAAAGGCGAAAAGATTTCTGTGTGGGACTCTAAAGACTCGACACTACGCTGGCAGTGGGTTTAACCACAGACCGCAAGCGGCACTAGTTGTTCGTAACGGTCCCCAGGTAATGCCGACAAGAAGACCGACGTGGCGAAACCCATCTGAACTCCTACTGAGCCTGAGTGTGACATTCTCCGTACAGTCCGGTCTGTTCGTCTGATACATCGCATGGCGGGCCTAGGGGGCGGTAAAAGTCAGTCCCCCAATAGCGGTACAAGTCGTGCCGGAGCGAAGCCCAAAACACCTTGAGATAACACTGGAAGCCTACCAGTATATCTCGTTTGCCCTGGCCAGGGACTACTCGTGTAATGGCTCTCCTAGACACAGCGCGATGTCAACCCCCAATACCGGGAGAGACGAATCCTGTCTAACCGTCACTGCCTCCAAGTGCTTCGGGACTGCACCCAACCACTACCTGTTTGCACGACTCCTTTGAGCCGTGGTAGGGTAGTGATCAAAGTACAGTGGGAACACACTCGAGGCGAAGTGACAGTGTCAAGTCAGCGGACTAAGCTGTACTCATGTCACCTGGGAACTGATAACTGACGATAGGCATAATACCAACTAGTCAGTTACCGACGAGTCCTGTCCAGTGTACCCGTAACCTAACGAGCACCCGCATACTATCTCAAGTACGACGTACTGACTGCTGTGGGACAGACCGTCTCCCACACTGGGATGAGAAGCGCATGCGCTGGTCTACTCCGGAGTATCGATGCCCTGTCTCGATAGTCCTGCGACCAGGGACCTGCATAAGGATGTGCTTATAGATTACCCAGCCCCACTAGTGTGACGGCCATCACATCGCTGGTAATCATGCAAAGATCCTATGGGCTCCACTAATGTGTATAGGCGATATACAAAAATAAACACATGTACACATTGAAGTAGAAACAAACCAAGTAGCATACTACTATTTTGAGCAAGATTGTATATACAAGGTGAATATCCCAAGCTTCCATTAAGTAATACAAACTAGTATGATACAGTAATGGCCTCTAGGGCATATACACTAACAGTTACGCCTCTGGGAAAACGAGGTTTACAGTAATTAGGTCCGTGCGAAAGCACGGGGAACCTCCCTCAAAGTACCGACACTGGCCTGGCTGAAAGATTGGCGAACTTGTAGAGTGTAATTAATCCCGGCTAGTCTTTCCTTTTAGGGTTTGAAGGAAGATTTGATTAAAACAGTGGGAGCCATCCTGATTAGATAAAATATATAACCAATCTGATCTTGCAAGAGCGCACGCAGAGTGTTTTCTTCTCTCTCTCTCCAGGTAGCGACCATATCACGCCTTAATCAAGATAATAATATGGATGTATTGACCGAACCCGCTTGTTATACTGAGCTGGGGAACGTTGGTCCCGCTCCAACTTATAATTGTTATAAGACAGAGCAGGAAATAGGGAATACCAGAATTCCTACGCCGCCCAAACGAAGAAAGTGCATATGATGCATCTTCTTCGGGTGTGTTCGTTAAACAGAACTGTTTCTCAGTATCCTCTGTATCTTGGGTATATGATACCGGATCAGGATCCCAGATATGTAAGCTGTTACATAGGGCTACAAAAAGGTAGAAAAACTGAGAACGGGTGATAAGTTTCATGAGACAGAAACCGGGGCAAGTGTTGCAGCCAAGTCTGTTGGTCACTGTCACCCTGTATTACCAGTATATTGATTCTGAACAAATGCTATTAGATACCGAACCTGATATACAAAATCATATCAGTCTCTTTATTAGTAAAGAATGATATAATTTTGTATTGTTGGATAATGTTTTGAACATTTCCTATATCAAAAGTTGATCGGTTCAGGCACGTTATCTAAAAGCATTGACTTTCTAAATCAAACTACAGTTCCTTGTATACTGAACACACACAAGAGGAAGAGTTCAGAAATGAATGAATTCTTCTTGAGGCATTGTAGACTAGGTCACATCAATGCGACCCGACTGACTGAAGTTACATTTTAGATGCATATTTAAATCAGTTTGAATTTACATATTGTGAAACTTGCCAGTCACGTCACAAAGATTAGATGACCATAGCTCTGTTTATTAGAAACAGAGAAAGAGTTAGTAAACTCTTGGGACTGATACATGATGATGTATGTGAGGTCTCCTGTCTACACATGCCAAGACTGGTTCTTTGTATTTCATTACATTCTCTGATAATCTCTCAAGATTCAGACATATGTTCCTGTTGAAACATAAGTCCGAACCTTTTGAGATATTCACAGAATATAAGTTAGAAGTAGAGAACTAAAATACGGGTATAAGTATTATGTCCTATGATAAGATCAGGGAGGAGAATACTTGTGCATAGAATTCCTGGACTATTCTAAAGGAGAATGAGATTCTCTCTCAGTGTTACTCCTCTGAATACACCACAGCACAACGGTGTATCAGGGCGGAGCAATTGCACAATATTAGATATGGTGTGCTCTATGATGAGTATTACTGAGTTACCTATTTCCTTTTGGGGTTATGCACTTGAGAAGCTGCATACCTATTGAATTAGGTTTGAATCAAATCAGTGCCTACCACTCCATATGAGATATGGTATGGGAAGAACCCATCTCTTAAGCGAGTTAAGATTTGGGGTTGTCCGGCCTATGTTTAAAGCAAAATCCGGACAAGATCGAGGCAGGATCAGTTCTGTAGAACTAGAAAGGTTCCAGGTATACAAAACTGCAGTTGATGATTTGACAGAACCAAAAGATTCTATAGTTCCCGACGAACCTCAGCCTCTCCGCCGATCTAGTAGGGTTCCTCACCTGCCTGAGAGATACCTCGGTTTCTCGAAGACAGTGGGAGCGAGGATTGCATCATGAGATGATGACCCAACCAGTTTCGAGCAGGCCATCGAGAGTAGGGACTCTGTAAGAATGGCTGGATGCTTAGTGATCTGAGATGGAATCCATATACACCAACAAAGTATGGACTTTGGTTGCAATATCTGAAGGGTTAAATCCCCATCAGGAGCAAGTATATCTTGAGAAGATTACTTGGTGTAGATGGAAAAGTTGAGACTTTCAAAGCTAGACTTGTTAAAGGTTTTCGTCATCGACTAGGCGTGGATAATGATGAAACCTTTTTCCAGTAGCTATGCTTAAGTCTATCCAGATCCTACTTACCACGGCTACATACCATGACTACGATATCTGGCGGTTGGGTGCCATGACTGCTTTTCTAAATACTGATTTAGAAGAGAACGTCTGTAAGTACACAGCCAGAGGGCCTCGTAGACAGTGGGAGCAGCGGAAACGTGTGCAAGTTGCTTTACAGAATAAAGCAGGCATCGCGGAGTTGGAACGTCTGTTTTGATGTGATAGTCAAAGTGTTTGACTTCATCAAAATGGTAGACGAACCTTGTATATACAAAAGGGTAATAGAGAGTAAGGTGGTCATCTTCGTATTGTACGTAGAAAACATACTCTTGATAGGAAAAAAGTTTCCTATACTACGATCGGTCAATCTCCTATTATCACAAGGATTCTCCAAATAGGATCAAAGTGATACCTCCTAAATCCTGAGTTTTCATCTATGAGATAGATGTAATTGGATGCTAGGATTCTCACTAGATGTAGTGAGATGGTATCAATCGATCCTGGGGAGAGTCACTGGAAGAGTTCCAGGGTGATAAAGACGACTGAATGTCAGTCACGTGCATTGTCTTTACCCTCAGTAAAGGGACGGTATGTTGGAAGAGTTCCAAGCTCGATACCGTGGCAAACTAGACGATAAAGGCTGGTAACATCGCTATTGAAGATACTACCAAAGAGGAAGTTTGGGTGTATATTGGTTCATAGGATGAACTAGGTTCCTGCCATTGTATGACAATGGAAGTATGGCTTTGGCCCTGGAACCCTGGTCCCATCAGTGACCCAGACATATTCTGAGGAAGCATCACCTGATCATGGAGATAGTTGATCTCCGGGGTGATCGTGGTTAGGAGAGTAGACTCAGAGGACAACACGGCGGATCCACTCACGAAGGCCTTTTCCCAAAGAGAGACTTTTAGGGGATGGTTGAGTATGTGATACTGCAACCACTGCTACAGATGGCCCTAGTGCAAGTGGGAGATTGTTAGTTATATGTGTGCCCTAGAGGCCATTACTGTACATTGGATGTATATTGTAGTGGATGCTGGGACATATCTAGGTAGGACTTTCTTGCTCGACATGATAGTACGCTATCTGGTTGCTCTTTATCTTAATGTGTATACTTTCCGTCTCTCTGTTATATGTTGATAAAGCCCTTAGGATGAGTACTCGACTTCCAGGACTGTGATGCAGATCATACTAGTGGGGCCTGGATAGTCCATGAGTACATCCTTCAATGTTCCTAGTCGAGGGAATATCAAGACGGGGCATCGATATTCCAGAGTAGACTAGCGCATATCTTCTCGACTCATGCGATGGGCGATGGATGATCCTATATCCATTGGTGTTTGACATCGAAGATGGTATGCGGGTGCTCAGTGGAGACTGGGTACACTGAACGGACTCGCCGAGAACTCCCAGATGGTATTATACCTCACGTCAGATGGCAGTTCTCTGGTGACACTGGTACAGCTTAGTCTGTTGACCCGAGATCGTCATAGAGTCTTGTGTGTCTCCCACTGTGCTTTGATTTCCACCCTACCACGACTCTACTGAGTTGTGCAAACAGGTGGTTATTGGGTACAGTCCCGATTCACATGGAGGCAATGAGCGATAGGAGGGGATTCGTCTCTCCCGGTATTGGGGGTTGATGTTGCGCTATGCTCGACTGGCCATAACAGGAAATCCCTGGCCAGGGTTACAGTGATATACTGGTAAGAGTTATCAGTAGTTTCATGAATGTTATGGACCTGACGTCAGCATGACTTATCAAGCTACTGGGGTCTGACGTTTACCACCCCTAGGCGAGATATGCGACATATCAGACGAACAGACCGGACTGTACGGTAAGTGTTACTGGTTGGATTCACAGGAGTGTGAGCGGGCTTGCTCGTCGATCTTCTGATCGCTCAATACCCGGGTGGCCGTTACGTTTAGCAGACCGCTTGCGGCTTGTGGATGTTTGATATGATCATCATCCGCTGCCGGCGTATTGACGAGTCTTTAGAGTCCTACACAGAGGTTTCCTGGCTCAAGCGAAACGAAATAGGAGAGCATATGATATATGTGCGGGACCGAGAATAATGCATGTATGTGATACCGTATTCCATTCTCGCGATGAATGTGTCGAATGGTTGTATGCGATATAACCTAGTTATCGAATCAAGGATTGATTCGATAAGCCGATACATTGGATACTAGCCGGTTATATGCGATATGACCGGATCATTGAATCAAGTGTTGATTTAATGATTTAATGTATAATTATATATTTGATATATTACTTTGCATTAACTAGTATTGGTTCACTTTAAATGGATTTACTCACTTGGTTTGTGCACATTGTATATGTGATATATTTTGTGCACATGATTGTATCATGTTTGATGATACATGCAAGCTAGGGTTAGTGTAAAGAATTAGACCATGGTTAGGTTTATGATTAGGGTTTTCTTTTTAATTACTTATTCATTTATTTATTCTTTTTGTTTATTTTGGAAAAAGGAAATGATAATGAAAATGGAATGGTGGCTTGATTTGTTTGTAGTTGAAGTTTCTTGAAACTTTGTCTAAGTCACCATTCTTGTCTCATCCTTAACCCTAACCATTCAAGTTAACCATGGTCCATTCTCTACAACTAACCAAGGGTTAGTAAATGATAAGTATTGATTTATTTATCATTTACATAATACTTATCATATTCTTTATCATCTTCTTCATCATCTTCAACTTGAAGAAAGCTTGCACCATCAATGGCAACCAGCCAAAATGAGTGAGAAATCCAAATCTAAAGTCTACCCACTTCCTATTTCTTCATCCTCTACCTCTTGCCAAGTTGTATAGGGTGTTTCCTTCACAAGTTTTCAAGGCTTGGTGAAGTTGGAGCTTGTTCTTGTGATGCCTCGACGTAGATCATCTTCGGCATCGAACCAACGATCAAGCCCGCCCATTCTTCGATGATGCCAATGCTAGAGTCAAGGGTTCGATTTGGACAGCGGAGGGAGATCATCGCGGAGCTTAGGAAGTGGTGGACCGGATCTACAAAGGTTGTAGTCACTTTCCCTTAGCATTTAATTCGATTACATGCTTGCTTCGCCTATATATCTAGTTAACGATCCGTATTAGGGTTTGTAGGCACCCGTAAAATTTGAATTAGCCATGTTTGATGCCTTGTGAGACTTCATTTGTGTGCCTAGGAACCCTACTGTATGCGGTCCCATGTCTACACATGCCAGGAATGGTTCCTCGTACTTTATTACATTCACCGATGATCTCTCAAAATTCGGACATGTGTTCCTGTTGAAACACAAGTATGAAGCTTTTGAGAAATTCAAGGAATATAAGTGCGAAGTCGAGAACCAAACGGGTAAAAGTATTAAAATCCTTCGATCTGATCGGGGAGGAGAATACTTAAGCACAGAGTTTCTGGAGTATCTAAAAGAGAATGGGATTCTTTCTCAGCTTACTCCTCCGTATACACCACAGCACAATGGTGAGTTGGAGTGGAGGAATTGCACCTTATTAGATATGGTGCGCTCTATGATGAGTAACGTTGAGTTAACTGTTTCCTTTTGGGGTTATGCGCTTGAGACATCAGCATACCTATTGAATAGAGTTCCAACCAAATCAGTGCCTACCACTCCATATGAGATATGGAATGGGAAGAAACCATCTCTTAAATGAGTTAAGATATGGGGTTGTCCGACCTATGTTATAATGCAAAATCCGGACAAGCTCTAGGCAAGGTCTGTTCTGTGTAAGTTTGTGGGATATCCAAAGGATTCTTATGGATATATCTTCTACCACAGTGAGGAACAAAAGGTGTTTGTTGCTTAACATGCCACCTTTTTAGAAAAGGAATTTCTTGTAAAAGAAATTAGTGGTCATGAGGTATAACTGGAAGAAGTTCCAGCTATACAAGCTACAACTGATGATTTGGTAGAATCGGAGGATTCAATAGTCTCCAATGAACCTCAGCCACTGTGCAGATCTAGTAGGGTTCCCCATCTACCTGAGAGATACTACGGTTTTCTCGGAGACGGTGGGAGCGGGGATTGCATCATGGAAAATGATGACCGAACTAGTTTCGAGTAGGCCATCACAAGTGGGGAATCTGTGAAATGGCTGGATGCAATGCGATCTGAGATGAAATCCATGTACACCAACAAAGTATATGTTGGAGATAGTGCCCTCAGAGTCAATTATTGGATCACAGGCACGTGATTGCAATGATTGAGGGGAGGACCTTTCCCAGTAGGACAGTCTTACTCAAGATGATAGTATGCTATCTGGTTTATCTTTATCATCGTGTACTGCTTTAGGTGACCTTACGAGTCGCTATTACACGTTGATAGAGCCCCTAGGATTCTTGCTTGACTACCAGCAGTATGAGGGCGATCATATACGTGGGAGCTGGAGTCTATAAGCACATCCTTAAAAGGTCCCTAGTCGTGGGAGTTTCGAGACAGGGCATCGATACTCCAGAGTAGACTAGTGTATACAGTCGAGACCCCGACGAGGGGTGGTGGCCGGTCTCACAAGCCACCGGTGTCAGTTGGTTCACCTAAGATGTATACAGGTGCTCATTGGGTTATGAGTACACCGGACATGACTCGCCGGGAACCTGCTAGTTGGGATTATACCTGATGTCAGATAGCAGTTCCCTGGTGACATGTGTACAGGTTAGTTCATCGACCTGAGATCGTCATTTGTCTCGTGTGAGTTCCCACTGTGCTTTGATTACTACCCTACCACGGCTCAAAGGAGTCGTGCAAACAGGTTTTAGTTGGGTACAGTCCCGAGCCACATGGAGGCAGTGAGCGGATCTACATGGGTTCGTCTCTCCCGGTATTGGGGGTGAGGTCGCGCTTTGTCTAGGAGAGCCAGAACATGAAAAGTCCTTGGCCAAGGCAGGAGATTTGCTGGTAGGTATTCCAGTAGTATCTCAGGGTGTTCTGGGCTACACTCTGACACGACTTGTACCGCTATTGGGGGTCTGACTTTTACCAACCCCCTAGGCCCGCCATACGATGCTCATAGATGAACGGACCGGACTGTACGGATATTGTCACTGACAGGCTCAGTAGGGTGTCAGGATGAGTTCACTCATCGACGTCCCTTTTAGTCAATAGCTGGTGGCCCGTCACGTATGGCTAATACCTCTGACGTGCTAGTGGTTAAATCCATAGCCATAGTATTGACGAGTCTTTAGAGTCCACCACACACAGTTACTCAGGTTTCGGGCGAAACGCTGTAGAGGGCGTATGGAGATATGGCAGGGTTCGATCAGATACGTGCGGTATTGCACGGATCGTGATTGGACGGTTTTTACTAGCCAGCTTTGGCTTAAGCCGGATCCTAGTAGTAGACAGTGTAGTTTTATCTCTTAGCATTTGTGTTCAGTGGGAATACAAATGCGGGCATGTATATGCAGTCGCGGGGTTTTCCTGTAATTTATTACGGGATCAGTTTTCTGAAGTTGCCAGTTTGCATTCCGTTCCGGCCGGTTTTCCTTTGTTCCTTCACGGTCGGACTTTATCGTTGGAGGGTGTTATTTGCAGTTTGCAAATAACATTTTGTGGAGGGGTTTTCTTGCTTTTGATGGCTTCATGATGGTTCTTGTCATCATGAGATTCTTTATTGGTCTTTTCCTTTGCTTTTTGAGATTGGATTTGGATGTGATGAGATTAGAAATGGGTGTGACATTTCTTTTTCTCATTAACATTCTTTTTCTTCACATATTGAGATGCCTTTTTTCTCTCTCCAATTTTCTTCTTGATGAGGAGGGGCCGGCCACTTTGGTGAGAGGGGGAGAATGAGGGAATTCATTTTGGTGTAGGAAATTTATCATCTCCCTTTTAACTTGCTACCAAAATTCCCATGCACATCTCTCCATTGTTCATTCTCTACTCCACCACCATCATGGAAACTTCCATAACCCTAAGAGACATAGATACTACACTAGTCTACAGCATCCCTTGGACGCGTCGGCTAGCCAACTTCGCGCCCGAGTTGCCTCGGTCCAGAGGTGGGAGCCCGTATACGAACTCGGCTACGTGGTGCCCGATTCGACGAGGAGGTGGCGGACGGAGATTTCGCGGGAGATCGGAGTGGAGACGAAGATCGAAGGACACGGATCGCTTGGTATACTTCTCTACTCTTATTTTAGTTTGCTAGTAGCTAGGTTAATGGCCCGATCTGGGATTAAAGTGCGCGGTGGTGCCGGTTTGCTAGTTTGCAAAGTTTTTGTTTCCGCGTTTCCGGCGTTGGATCGACGGCCGGGGCGCCGCCGCGGACATACATTGGTATCAGAGCCACGCCATTAACCATGCCTAGCTTGCTCTAGTATGTTTAAAACCCGATCGAACAAAAATCGCAAAAACCGTATTTTCAGTGTACTGGTTTCTGTCGAATTTTTTTTAGCTCCAAAAATTTTTCAGGTTGTATCAGAATACTGTGCATGGAAATCGAAGCAATCTGTGAAAATTTGGTCGCGAGATCTCACCATAACGCCGCGGAACCACGGCCAAACCCATGCTTGGGCAGCGGTTCTGCCGCTCTTTTAACTGTTCAGCGTGCCAAATTTTTCCAGAGGGCTTTAGACTTGGAAATAGGGCTTTTGGGATATTATTTTTGGGCCCAGATTTTCTGTAAGTGCTACAGCACTGCTTGGGGCCCACTTCGGTGAATTTGTTTGATCGGATATTTTAAACATGCTAGTTCATAGTATTTACATTATATCTGCGACCGTGAATGTCACTTGATCGGTAAATCCTGTCTAACTGCTATAGCCCGGTTAGACGGATTTGCGAACGTGACGTTCACGTTGATGTTCTGTGTTGTGCTGTGATATTGCGGATTGGTCGTGGGGATAGACTGGGTGCAATGTTAGTACAGTTTTGTTTTATATGTACATTTGATATTGCAGGGCGAGCGTCCGACATGTGGACTGCCGTCACTGCCCGTTTGTATTATTCTTTTGGGGCACGACCGGGTCGAGGTCGATGTACCCGTTGTATGTATATTTTACTTTTTGTATTAGGATTACCCCACAGAGGGGTGCACGGATAGCCGGGTTCTAGAGGGCAACGAGCCCGCATCTCATGGCTTTGAGACGGAGGGGGCTTTGCTCTAGAATTGGCGGGCTATTCGCCGCACTCGTAGGGGGTACAGGTTGATCCAAGGAGGGGTGCCCAAGTTACCGGATTCCGTGAAGTGCTGGGTGGTCCATTCACGTTGCTGAAGGGGGCTGCCTCGCTTCAGGTTTTGGCGGGTAACTTGCTGCGCTCGTAGGGGTCTAGGATTTCATTGCGCAGGCTATCCACACGACCAGGGAAACGTCGGGTTTCAGTAGCGGCTCTATGAAACCCGGGGATCCCAGTTATCTGTATTATTCTGTGATGCTGTACATTTCTGTGATGTTACATTTTATCACGCCTTGAGTGAAAATTATATATTATATATATACTAGTAGATGTTGTATTTGTTTTGCATCCGCGCTAGTCCAGTCCCCGCTCTGTCGTTAGTTAAGTAACCTAACGGGTGATGACGGGACCCAGTGGCGAATGCGGATGGCATATACGTACATCATTATTTTCGTTCTTTTGTGGTGTGATCAATTGATGGGACTGCGTTGATTCGGATCAACGCAAGATAAACAAACCTATTCTGATGTTGTTGGAACATTTTTCAAAAAGCTGTTATTGCAAGGGCGTTCTCTTTTGTTTTGCACAGTGGTATTCAGTTGGAATATCCTGCTCCTCAGTCCACGAGGCAAGGGCCGAGATCCCTTCACCGGGAGTGACCCCTTGGACAAAAGTTTGCATCAGGGCAGTAACTTCACCATAGCCGTTTACTTTTTCTTTGCATCGTGGTATTCAGTTGGAATATCCTGCACCTCATTCTACGGGGAAAGAGCCGAGATCCCTTCACCGGGAGTGACCTCTTTAGCAAAGGTTTTCGTCACTATATTTTTTAAAAGCTATCAGTTCCTTCAACAATATCAAGTTCATTACGTTAAAGGTTTTCTCCAGAAACCATTCGTAGCCCTCCGTCGTTTCATATGGATAGTCAATAGTATTCAAGCTGTGTATGTTGGCCAAAGTCAAGACACCGTGTTTGGTAGCTGTTGGGTATTCATATGCAGCATAGATAGATGCGTTGGTTTGGGATAGTCGTATAGCCTTGTTGGCCAAAGTCAAGGGTTTGTACGGGTGGGTTCAAATTCACCTGGATAATGACGGGTAGAACTTGACATGTGACTTATGATATGTTGGCCAAAGTCAAGGTCATAAGAGCATGGGGCAAAAATCCACATCGGGAGTTTCAAAAGAACTGAAACTTGCCAGATATGCGCATACCTTCTGGAGTGTGATAGCGTGAGCGGATTCCGTCACGTTATCATGCGATGAGAGTTGGATCCTGATTCCCACTGATGAGTTGGTTTACTCCTTGGGTGATCCCGGCTAATTCTTCTTTCAGGTTTGGGGAAGAATTTGACGTTACAGTGGGAGGTTTCCAGATTAGATAAAGTGATAACCATTCTGATCTAGGCTAGAGTGCACGCTGAGGGTTTATTTTCTCTCTCTCTTTGGCAGCGACCATTGACCCGACCCTAGACTATGACTCAGTGACCAAGTTGACCGAACCTTCTTAACATTGGCTTTTGGATTGTCAGAGTTGCAAACCTCATTGCCACTCCTACTTTTACCCTTTTCTCCAGGACACCCCGTATTGCTACGAACGTCCACTTCCATTAGACAAAACCATCGTATGGTTATATACGAACTCGAAGGAATTCGAGGATAGTTTCCGGTTCTGGAGAAAACGAACAGGACTATTCAGTTGTCTTTTCCTTTTACCTTCTCTCTCAGATTGTGAGTACTCCTTGGTTTAGGAGATAGTACACCTATTACGCAAATTGGATAGTCTTCTTCCAAACCATAGGCAGGTGCCGACCGGTAGGGAATGAAGAAAACCAATTAGCCTAAACGGTGTACAGAAGGTATTAAGTTTAGACAAAGAAAGGGATTAGTAAGAGGGCAAAGTAAATTGCGACTGCTATTCACGACCAAACCAAGTATTTCTTCGCCAATCCTAAATCACCTTTGTATTTCTCCAGGACACTCCGATCACTACGAAGATCCCAGTTTATTGGATAATCCATCGTATGGTTATATACGAACTCGAAAGGAACTTGTTCCAGTTCGGGGATGGATCCTGGTTCAGGAGAAATAGGAAAAAGGTTCATTCGGTTGTATTTTATCTTCACCTTCTCTCGCATTGCGAGTGCTCCTAGGATTAGGACAGTACACCCATTATGCTTATTGGATAGTCTTCTTCCAAACCATAGGCTGGTGCCGAAAGGTAGGGAAGGAAGAAAATCATTTGGCCTAAAGGGGTGTACAGAAGGTAATGACTAAAGACATATAAAGGGATTTGGAGAGATGACAAAGAATTATACGCTTATTTTTGTGAATGTGGATAATGGAAGAGGCATTACTAGGAATACCGGGATACCCCATCGAAACATTTCAATGTTTCAGTTTCACTGTGTACTGTTAAAAGAAAACTGATTTCCCAATTAGACACTTGCTCCAGGGTATGTATTTACCAGGTTGGATTCTCACATCTGTATGGTTTTACAGATGATGAGTGGGAGTAAGTTATTGGGAATTAGGTGATCATCTTCATTATATCGGGATTCGTTGTAATTGGTGATATTTGAGGAAATCACCTGGGCTGTTTGCCGGTCGTCAAATATTTGGTTTTGAATATCCGTTGTTGTGCGCCAATTTCAAATTGATGTATCTGTACGTCTTTTTTTATAGAGTGAGATATTTCTTTTTGAAATTATGTCTATGACATTTACCTATATCAGTGGATGGTTAGGTAAGGAGCATTGAACAGCGGTGTAATTCTTCTTAACCATAAGTACAGTTTTCAACCTACGACACACAGTGAATGAGTTATTAGACTCAGGGGACTTATACAGAGTATTGTATATTGTCCAGTGTCCATTAGCACAGAGGGGTAGGTACTCGTACTATATTCTGTTTACTTGTGACTTCTTTAGTTCTTAGACAGGTGTTTCGTAGAAACGCAGGATCCAAGTTTTGAAAAGTTATAAGTATAAGATTAAAGTAGAGAACCAGGTATTGCAAGTATCGGGATTCTTCAAGGTGATCGAAGATGTAGATACTTGTATATGGTATTCAGTTGATAGTAATGTTTAAGAGAACTTGCTTCTCTTTCAGGTTACTCATAATTGGAAGCATTCCTAAGTTGAGTAACGCTGATAGGCCTCTCTCCATTTAGTTGACATGCACTGGAGATAGCTGCATGATTTGAATCTGGTTCAATTAAATCAGTGCCTCTGTTTCTATATTGGATATAGAACAATTCATATCTTAACGATTTTAAAGTACGGGGAGTTGTCCGGCTTATGCTTAAAACCAGACTCTGGATAACTCAAGGCACGTTTCTGTAATGGCTATTTGTGGGTTGACCCGGGCTATAACGAGGGTTGACTTTCTACCATCTGGAAGATCAATAGTGATATTGTTCTTGACTCGCCACAGTTTTAATAAAAATGAATTTTTTCAGAAAACAGTAGTGGGAGTATGGTAGAACTGGAAGTGATTCCAGAACCGCAAACGATTACCGAAGATTTGATAAGAACCTAAAGATTCAATCTGGTTTGACATTCCATTGGCCACTCCGCAGATAAAGTGGGTAACCTCAGGCACTCGAGAGATACTTCGGTATGCTCAAAGACGGTGGCAGGGAGGTTCTTGTTTACCCAAACTTTCCATTGCTGTTGCTCCAGACTGTGAGACCCGGCGGGAGGATGAGTATAGCGCCCTTCTAAACTGGCTTTAGAAGTGTACGTCTATATGACTCTGCCAGAGGGTTGTCGTAGTCGGTGGGAGCAGCGGAAACATTGGTGGACATCAGGCTTATGTCTATTTATAGACTAAAGCAGATATAGATCATCTATTTCTGATGTTACAGTCATAGATTTGACTTCATCAGAATAGGGGATTGATCTGTTAAGAAGGTAGTAGGGTGTGATGTCCTGGTATTTGATGACATACACAGAGTAGGAAGTGATATTCCTATACTACGATCGGTTATACTTTGGTCATCACACAGTGGTTTTTCCACACAGAACTTGGATATTATATCGTACATTCTGGTTACTAGATCTATGGTTTTAGATCTAGATTTGGGTGGTTTCCCAATCTGGGCACTTTGACCACATTCTAAGAGTATTTAGAATGGACGACTCCTGGCATGGTGGTGTACCTGCAGGTGATGGAGTCACCCTCTCTAAAGGTGTCTTACAGACTAAAGAGGAGAGGGATGCGCATGATTGGCAGATCACTTGCTTAGGCAATTGAGTCAATCATGAGATGTCAAGTACCACACCAGATGTTGTTTTTGCAGTAGGTGCAATAAGTTGATATTAATCCAATCATGGAGAAACAGTCGGAAGCAGTTTTAGAACATAAGTTGATGTTCTAGGGATATGATAACAGCATTCTCCTTCGGGAGACACTTATCATTCCAGGCTTCCAAGGTGACCTGGATGGCAGAGTGGCTGTCAGAGTTATAGTTTTTCCCTCTGACGAGGGGCAGTATTTTTGGACAGATGGTCCAGGTGGATACTGAGGGAAGGCATGGCGCAGGATACTGATTAAGTTCAGTTGACGATACAGTCTAAGAAGTTTGGATTTGGAGTTCACTTATGAGCTTGGTCCCATCAGATATCCAGACACATTCTAAGACAGGTATTGCTCATTTCGGGAGATGGCTTTCTCCGCGAACTTGAGATAGAGAGAGACACAGAAAGAAACATCAGAGCGGATCCACTCACTGAGGCTATTCCTCGAACGCGATAGTTTCGCAAACGAGCTTTGTGAGACTGACTAGTAGAGGAGTTGGATGTTCGGTATCACACGGGCTGTGAGTATGCGACATCGCAATAATTATCCTTGAGTGCAAGTGGGAGATTGTTGGAGATAGTGCCCTCAGAGTCAATTATTGGATCACATGCACGTGATTGCAATTATTGAGGGGAGGACCTGTCCCAGTAGGACAGTCTTACTCAAGATGATAGTATGCTATCTGGTTTATCTTTATCATCGTGTACTGCTTTAGGTGACCTTACGAGTCGCTATTACACGTTGATAGAGCCCCTAGGATTCTTGCTTGACTACCAGCAGTATGAGGGCGATCATATACGTGGGAGCTGGAGTCTATAAGCACATCCTTAAAAGGTCCCTAGTCGTGGGAGTTTCGAGACAGGGCATCGATACTCCAGAGTAGACTAGTGCATACAGTCGAGACCCTGACGAGGGGTGGTGGCCGGTCTCACAAGCCACCGGTGTCGGTTGGTTCACCTAAGATGTATACAGGTGCTCATTGGGTTATGAGTACACCGGACATGACTCGCCGGGAACCTGCTAGTTGGGATTATACCTGATGTCAGATAGCAGTTCCCTGGTGACATGTGTACAGGTTAGTTCATCGACCTGAGATCGTCATTTGTCTCGTGTGAGTTCCCACTGTTCTTTGATTACTACCCTACCATGGCTCAAAGGAGTCGTGCAAACAGGTTTTAGTTGGGTACAGTCCCGAGCTATATGGAGGCAGTGAGCGGATCTACAGGGGTTCGTCTCACCCGGTATTGGGGGTGAGGTCACGCTGTGTCTAGGAGAGCCAGAACATGAAAAGTCCTTGGCCAAGGCAGGAGATTTGCTGGTAGGTATTCCAGTAGTATCTCAGGGTGTTCTGGGCTACACTCCGACACGACTTGTACCGCTATTGGGGGTCTGACTTTTACCAACCCCCTAGGCCCGCCATACGATGCTCATAGACGAACGGACCGGACTGTACGGATATTGTCACTGACAGGCTCAGTAGGGTGTCAGGATGAGTTCGCTCATCGACGTCCCTTTTGGTTAATAGCTGGTGGCCCGTCACGTATGGCTAATACCTCTGACGTGCTAGTGGTTAAATCCACAGCCATAGTATTGACGAGTCTTTAGAGTCCACCACACATAGTTACTCAGGTTTTGGGCGAAACGCTGTAGAGGCTGTATGGAGATATGGCAGGGCTCGATCAGATACGTGCGGTATTGCACGAATCGTGATTGGACGGTTTTTACTAGCCAGTTTTGGCTTAAGCCGGATCCTAGTATTAGACAGTGTAGTTTTGTCTCTTAGCATTTGTGTTCATTGGGAATACAAATGCGGGCATGTATATGCAGTCGCGGGGTTTTCCTGTAATTTATTACGGGATCAGTTTTCTGAAGTTGCCAGTTTGCATTCCGTTCCGGCCGGTTTTCCTTTGTTCCTTCACGGCCGGACTTTATATTTGGAGGGTGTTATTTGCAGTTTGCAAATAACATTTTGTGGAGGGGTTTTCTTGCTTTTGATGGCTTCATGATGGTTCTTGTCATCATGAGATTCTTTATTGGTCTTTTCCTTTGCTTTTTGAGATTGGATTTGGATGTGATGAGATTAGAAATGGGTGTGACATTTCTTTTTCTCATTATCATTCTTTTTCTTCACATATTGGGATGCCTTCTCTCTCTCTCTCCAATTTTCTTCTTGATGAGGAGGGGCCGGCCACTTTGGTGAGAGGGGGAGAATGAGGGAATTCATTTTGGTGTAGGAAATTTACCATCTCCCTTTTAACTGGCTACCAAAATTCCCATGCACATCTCTCCATTGTTCATTCTCTACTCCACCTCCATCATGGAAACTTCCATAACCCTAAGAGACATAGATACTACACTAGTCTACAGCATCCCTTGGACGCGTCGGCTAGCCAACTTCACGCCCGAGTTGCCTCGGTCCAGTGGTGGGAGCCCGTATATGAACCCGGCTACGTGGTGCCCGATTCGACGAGGAGGTGACGGACGGAGATTCCGCGGGAGATCGGAGTGGAGACGAAGACCGAAGGACACGGATCGCTTGGTATACTTCTCTACTCTTATTTTAGTTTGCTAGTAGCTAGGTTAATGGCCCGATCCGGGATAAAATTGCGCGGTGGTGCCGGTTTGCTAGTTTGCAAAGTTTTTGTTTCCGCGTTTCCGGCGTCGGATCGACGGCCGGGGCGCCGCCGCGGACTTACAGTATAGACTTTGGAAGTTGCTCCTGAAAGGGTAAAACCCATTGGGAGCAAGTGGATCTTGAGAAGATTCTTGGTGTAGATGGAAAAGTTGAGACTTTCAAAGCTAGACTTGTAGCAAAAGGTTTTCGTCAATGACCAGGTGTGGATTTTGGTGAAACCTTTTCTCCAGTTGCTATGCTTAAGTCCATCCGGATCCTATCTTCCATCGCTGCATACCATGACTATGAAATCTGGTAGATAGACGTCAAGACCACTTTTCTAAATGGTGATTTAGACGAGAGCTCGTACATGACATAACCAGAGGGTTTCGTAGATAATAGGAGTAGCGGAAAGGTGTGTAAGTTGCTTAAATCAATCTATGGATTGAAGCAGGCATCGCGGAGTTGGAACATCTGTTTTGATGTGGCAGTCAAAGAGTTCGATTTCATCAAGAACGTAGATGAACCTTGTATATACAAGAAGGTAGTAGAGAGTAAGGTTGTCTTCCTCGTATTGTACGTGGATGACATACTCTTGATAGGAAATGATGTTCCTATGCTACACTCGGTCAAGCTCTTCTTATCACAATGGTTCTCCATGAAGGATTTGGGTGATGCCTCTTACATCCTGGGGAGAATCACTGGAAAGCTATGAAGAACATTCTTAAGTACTTGAGAAGGACTAAAGAAATGTTTTTTGTGTATGGTAACAGTGAACTCCATGTTGAGTTCTTTACCGATTCGAGCTTCTAGAGTGATAAGGATGACTGTAATACAGTCTTGGGTTTTGTCTTTACCCTTAGTAGAGGGACGATATGTTGGAAGAGTTCCAAGCTAGATACCGTAGCAGACTCGACTATGAAGGCTGAATACATCGCTACCAACGATACTGCCAAAGAGATTGTCTGGATGTACAAGTTCATGAGATGAACTTGGTGAGGTTCTTACCATTAAGCATCCAATACTTATGTATTGTGATAATAAAGGAGTTATGGCTTTGGTCTAGGATCCCAGGTCCCATCAGTGATCCAGATATATTCTTAGGTGGTATCACCTGATCAGGGAGATGGTTGATCTCCGGACGATCGAGGTCAGGAGAGTTGAGATGAAGAATAACACGGCGGATCCACTCACCAAGGCCATACCCCATATACAATTTGAGAGATTTTGGGATGTTGGGTATGAGATACTACAACAACTGGCCTTAGTGAAAGTGGGAGATTGTTAGTTGTATGTATACCCTAGATGTCACGACCCGTAGGGTACGGAACGTGACTGGCACTTAAGTTACGAAATGTCTCAAGGCGTCCGTAAAATAAATAAGCCAAAGCCCAGAACCCAAAACCCGATTAAGAAAATAGAGTGAAGGAAAGAGCAATTTATTGAAGAGATTTAATCCATTAAGTCACATCAGCCTTTTTAAAAGCAACATCCCTTTTTCCAAAAATTCCGGCAGAGTCTCCTTTGTAAAAACAGGCCCCCAAATGGGTACAAAACTCGAGTATAAATGAATAACCTGAAATATGGCATCCCCAAGCGGGAGCTAGCTCTTCGCCCCAAGGCGGTCACAAATCCCACGCAATATCAATCAGCAATGTGCAAAAATAAGCATGAGCAACACAAGTAAAATAACATGTCGACTCAAGTGAGCTCGACCCCCAAATACAGCATAAAAGTACACAAATCTCACAGCCTCGTCTTTAGGTCAATATACAACAATACAACTAGAAGGTACAGTAGATACAGTAGATGGAGTATTCTAGATACAATGAATATACAAGGTGGTACAAAATGATAACACAACCTACCTACGGGAAAAACCCTTGAGTCCAGGCAAAAGAGGCAAAAGAAGCTAGTGCGGCCGCCGCTACTGTGCTGACGGAACGAACCTGCAAAAAGGCTGTGGCACAACGGGGGTGAGTTGCCAACTCGTCAGTAATAAATAACATCTATAGAGGCTATCGCAAGCATGCATGCAAGTATCATGGCATCTACAATACAGATAAGGCAGGATATACTAGCAGATATGTATGCAACATGAATCACTGTACAATACTAATCTGGCATGATGTGCTAGTAGGTATGTATGCAATCATGAATCAACTCGTGATCTGAATATGTAGGTATAAGAACTCATTAATTTCTTTTTAGGAATCTCTTTTGAAATATCAGCATAATATCAATAGAATCAACAAGAATCCGTGTCCAGCATCGACACCTCAATAACTATCTCAAATCTCATGTATCCATATCACAGTATCTCTGGCCTCAGCCGTCCGGCTGACCTATCTCAAATATCAATATCTCAACATCTCGCGGCCACGGTCGGTATCCTTTGGATATCCGCCGTGTCAAAAATTCACTGGTAGGTAGTCTATCCCCTGCCAGGCTCATCGTCTACTACTCGATCTTCTTGCCCCGCGGTACCTTACCGGGCCCACCATGTACCCGAGACGGTTCATCCAACTCCTCGAAACGGGTCTCGAAAACCAAAGAAAAACTCATGGTGGACGACACTTACATCACTAGAAAACCGCACCTTTGCATATTTTAAAAAGGGTAATAAGTTTATAAATTCTTGCGGCTTTCCCCCGAAATCCAGAAATATCATAAATCACAAGAAATCATCATAAGTGCATATATCAATGATAATGAATGCCTATGGTATCAACAATCAAGTTGCAATGTATGATTAATAGACTAGGCAGGAACGAATGATGTAATGAGGTACATGCACATGAATAGCAATCCTACAATTTCATCTTAAGGATTTAATTGCAATAGCATAGGTTTAAGCATCAAATATGGTGAAAATGTACTAGATTATAAGTTATCTAGTGTTGTGGCATAGCAATTACCAAGGCGTGTGTGTACGCATGAATAGTGCTCGTGCTGCATATAAAAACCCTGGCAATGATGCAGGTGTCCTATGGAATGAGTTTGCATATGTAGGTAAAAATATAGATCATGAATGTAGCAGGATGTCAGGCAAGCATTATACCCATAATTACTAATATCACTAGGAATCTTTTAAACTACTCAAACTATCAGGCGACTTGCGCCATCCAAACGATTGTCCCCCATAGATGTTACATCTACTCACCTGTGATCTCGCGCTAGGTGTGCCCGATCACCTGCTTTCCTTTCTCCGCGGCACTCGAAGTTCCCGCCTGCGAACCTAGAATTTACATAAAGTAACACACATAAGGCGAATCCTACAAAGACGTGATATATTGATCAAAGGAATAACCCGCGTGTGAAACTAAACGCGCGTGCACTCGATACGTCGCGACGTGCGTAACCTCACCAAAAACCACCCTGACACGCTGTGTCGCGCAGTGCACCACAGAACCAACACATATCACACACGTGTCGCACGAGTTAAAAAGCATCGAAAAAGGGTTTAATGCTCCAGATTTTGACTCGAGTTAAAATAGAAAAAGTTGCACATACCAAAAACCCTAATTATACAGCAAAACCCTACAGGCAAAACCCTAACACCCACACCCACCTTCTGGCCGCAATTTGTGGCCAGACAGATTAAATCCGCGGCCCAAAGGGGGAGAAGGGTCCCCGTGCTTCGTGTGTGTGTCTCTGGCTTGGTCACTGTGCTACAGTATCAACAACTTTTTCCTGAAGTACCTGGGTCAAGAGCAGATCCCAGAAAAGCTAAAAGTCTATATAAAATGCTAAGTTACACCAATTTGAAACGATCTGGTATTTTAATGAAATCTGGGGTAAATTTTAGGTTAACTGGCCTTAAACACACTTAGTCAAGCTATATTATCAATAAAAACCATCACTTGGCCAAATGTCACTCAAATTACCAAAACTAGCACAAAATCACATAATAAACACTAAACTTAAGCTTAAATAACCATATACTAGCAATGAAAGAAGTTAAGTTAAGAGATTATACCTATAGGGATCCTAGGATGCAGGAGAAAGAGAAGAAGAAGGGAAGAAGAAGAGGGTGTTGCTGCTGCTGTTGCCTGCTACAGCTGCTGCTGTTAGTGTTGCTTTGCTGTTGCTGAAGCTGCTACTGCTGATGTTGAAGCTGTTGTTGAGGCTGCTGCTGCTGTGTTGCTGCTACTGCTGTGTTGCTGCTATTGCTGTGTTGTTGTTGGTGTTGTTGTACTGCTATTGTTATGGTGTTGTTGTTGCCGCTACTGCCACTTCAGCTGCTGCTGTTGCTTCTGTTGTAGCTGCTGCTGATGCTGATGTTGCTGTTGTTGTGTGTTGTGTGTGTGTGTAAGAGTGAGAGGGAGAGAGATGTGTGAGAATAAGTGTGAGGGAAAAATATAATTGTTTTGAAAACAAAATGAGAGTCAACCCCTCACCCTCTCTCCTCATTAAATGCAAAGTATGGCACAAGCCATCATGCCCTCTCTCTCACCTATACTAGTCAACCCCTAGCACTAATTCATTTTAAAAACTAATACCCTTAATTAAAAACAAATTAACTTAACAAATGGGTTAGTCCACCATGGTTATCTAAACATGGTTTAACCCAAGACTTAGCCCTAGTTAACATGCACAAGTGTGTGCAGTCCAGATAAAATTCTAATAAAATATTCATAAAACCAGATAAATTATTTGAAAACCGTTTTGGTAAACTTTTTACCAAAAACCCCACATTAAAACACAATTACCACTAATCACATTCTAAGGTGTTACAATCTTCCCCCCTTAAGAAAATTCGTCCCCGAATTTAAAATATATTGCTACGCGTACCTTCAAAGAGATGATGGAATTTCTTCCGCATCTCTCCCTCGGCCTCCCAAGTGATCTCTTCACCATTTGGGCTGCACCAAAGAACCTTCACAGATGGCAGGACCTTTGATCGAAGTTTCTTCACCTGCCGATCCAATATCACTACTGGCTGTTCGGTGAACGAAAGATCGCGCTCAAGCTAAACGGTCTGATGCTGAATCGTGTGAGAAGGGTCATGAAGATATCTGCGTAGCATCGACACGTGGAAGAGGAGGTGAACATCTGGAAAGCTGGGTGTAAGAGTCAAATGATATGCAACTGCGCCGACATGCTCGAGAATCTCGAAGGGACCCACAAATCTGGGACTAAGCTTTCCCTTTCGCCCAAATCTCATCACGCCCTTCATCGGAGAGACCCTCAGGAAAACATGATCGCCAACTGTGAACTCTAGTCTGTGACGGCGCCTGTCTGCATACGATTTCTGCCTGCTCTGAGCCGCTCTCATCCGATCTCGAATCAACAACACTTTCTCGGTCGTCTCCTGCACGATCTGCGGCCCCAAAATACTGCTCTCGCTAAGCTCAGTCCAACAGACGGGCGATCTACATCTCCTCCCATACAAGGCCTCGAAAGGTGCCATCTGAATAGTATCCTGGAAGCTGTTGTTGCAGGAGAACTCCACTAAAAGTAAATGATGATCCCAGCTACCTTCGAAGTCTAAAACGCACGCTCAGAGCATGTCCTCGAGAGTCTGAATAGTCCGCTCTAACTGGCCGTCGGTCTGCGGATGAAATGCTGTGCTGAAACTCAAACGGGTGCCCAATGCTTCCTGAAGTCTCTGCTATAGTCGGCTGGTAAACTGGGTGCCTCGGTCTGACACGATACAAGTCGGTACGCCATGCAACCGTACGATCTCGTCGATGTAAATCTGGGCATACTGAGCAAAACTGAAAGTGGTCTTCACTGGCAGGAAGTGAGCCACTTTCGTCAATCGATCCACGATCACAAAAATGGAGTCGTACCCTCTCTCGGTCCTGGGTAGACCCACAATGAAGTCTATAGAAATCTGCTTCCATTTCCACTCCGGAATGGGCAAAGGCTGCAACTCTCCTGCTGGCCTCTGGTGCTCGTCCTTGACTTGCTGACAAGTCAGGCATCTTGACACGAAGTCTGTGACGTTCCTCTTCATCCCGTCCTACCAATAAACATCTCTCAAGTCGCGGTACATCTTGGTGGAACCCGGATGAACGTTGTATATCGATCTATGCGCCTCTTCAAGAATCTCACGCCGCGGTCCCTCAGAATCTGGTACGCACAATCGAGTCCCAAATCGCAGTACTCCCTAATCATCGATCATGAACTCAGAAACTCTGCCCTGCCTAATCTTCTCCATGATCTTTGAAATACGGTCATCACTGGGCTGTGCCACTCGAATACGGTCAAGTAACCGCGGACATGCACGAACATGTTCAAGCTGTCCCCCTGTCGGAGTGAACTCAAACTCTACTCGGCTGTCGCAAAAATTCTGCCAATCTGCTGACGACTGCCTCTGTACTGCACTCAAACAAGATAGACTACTCCCGGGCCTCCTGCTCAAAGCATCCGCCACTACATTAGCCTTGCCTGGGTGATACAAAATCTCGCAATCATAGTCCTTTACTAGTTCCATCCAATGGCGCTGTCTGAGATTCATGTATCGCTGCTGAATTATATACTTTAAGCTCTTGTGATCAGTGAATATCTGGCACGACTCGCCGTATAGGTAATGTCGCCAGATCTTAAGTGCAAAGACCACTGCAGCCATCTCTAAATCATGAGTGAGGTAGTTCTGTTCATGTTTCTTCAACTGCCGTGAAGCATACGCGATCACCCTGTCATGCTGCATCAATACGCACCCTAGCCCCACTCGCGAAGCGTCACAATAGACCACAAATCCGCCTGATACTGAAGGTAATGATAACACCGGCGCCGTAGTCAAACAAGTCCGTAGCTACTGAAAACTGTGCTCGCACTCCTCCGTCCAATCGAAAGGAACTCCCTTCCGGGTCAATCCGGTCAAAGGTGCAGCAATGCGGGAGAAATCCTGTACAAATCGCCTGTAGTAGCCAGCCAGGCCTAAGAAACTGCGGATCTCCATAACTGATGTCGGTCTGGGCCACTGCTGAACGGCCTCGATCTTCTTCGGGTCCACACATATGCCATCTCTCGTAATCACGTGACCCAAGAAACCAACGCTGTCAAGCCAAAATGCACACTTGGAGAATTTCGCGAACAGCTGGTGCTCCCTCAAAATCTGTAACGTGATCCGCAAGTGCTGCTCGTGCTCCTCTCGGCTCCGGGAATACACCAAAATATCATCAATAAACACGATGATGAACAAGTCAAGATACGGCCTGAATATACGGTTCATCAAATCCATGAATGCTGCTGGGGCGTTGGTGAGTCCGAACGACATCACCAAAAACTCATAGTGGTCGTAGCGCGTGCGGAAAGCTGTCCTCGGTATATCCTCCTGTCGAACTCACAGCTGATGGTATCCTGATCGTAATTCGATCCTCGAAAAATATCCTGCCCCCTGAAGCTGGTCGAACAAATCGTCGATACGTGGTAAGGGATACCTGTTCTGTACGGTAACTTTGTTCAGCTGGCGGTAATCAATGCACAAGCGTAAACCGCCGTCTTTCTTCTTGACGAACAGGACAGGAGCACCCCACGGAGAAACGCTAGGTCGAATAAGCCCTTTATCTAACAAATCATGCAACCGATCCTTCAGCTCTCTAAGCTCCACCGGAGCCATCCGATAGGGCGGTATGGAAATAGGCCCCGAGCCGGGAATCAAGTCAATGCAGAACTCAATGTCGCGCTCAGGCGGTAGCCCAGGCAGCTCATCAGGGAAAACATCAGGGAACTCACTAACAATCGGGACCCGGTCCAAAGGAACCTCTGCAGTTCGAGTATCACAAATATAAGCTAAGAATCCTTGACATCCCTTTCGTAGTAGCTGACCGACGTGAAGAGACGAAATCAAGTTCGGAAGGGTGACACTGGGGTCTCCCAGAATAACAAGGACTGGCTCTCCCGGAAAGCTAAATCTGACTGCCTTCTCACGACAGTCCACAGAAGCATAACAAGTGGCTAGCCAATCCATGCCCAGAAGCACATCAAAGTCCAACATATCGAGGAGAATCAAATCAACCGATGAATCCATCTCCCCGATACGAACGGAACACAAACGAAACAAAAACGAGCGACAAACGACTCGCCTACCGGAGTAATAACCACAAGCGGCTGATCTAACGACGATGACTCATGGCCCAACATCGGTGCAAAGTGTGTAGAGACATACGAATGTGTGGAACCTGGGTCGAATAATACTCGTGCGTCGAAAGAACATACTGGCAAGGTAACTGTCACAACGGCATTGGATGCCTGCGCATCCTGCGGAGTTAAAGCGAACACTCGGGCCTATCCCCCACCAATAGCTGGTTGTCCTCGACCTCCTCGTCCTCTCTGAATAGGACCGCCACGTCCATGGCCTCTGAGGGTGCCTAACTGACGTGGAGCATCATCGGGGGTAGGAAGTAGAGCTCTCTGAGGAGGTGGTGATGGTGGTAAAGTCACGTGCGGAACTGTCGCCGCTCCCTGTCGTCTCACCGGACAGTCTCTGATACGATGGTGCGGACTCCCGCACCCATAACATCCTGGCGATGCCTGCTGTCCTTGCGGATATAAACCATATAACTGACCTCGTCCAACTCCTCTGCCGCCACCATCTCCCGGAAAGAATCTGGCATGACACCTCTGAGCTAGCATATCGGTACGAGTCCTCTTTGGCCCCGAAATGGCCGAAGTCGCTGAAATGCGTGCCTCCATCCGTAATGCCGTGTCCATAACAGCTGCATAAGTGTCGAAGTGCTGGGCACCAATGGCAAGAAATAGCTGGGTGTCAAGTCCCTGAACGAACCTCTTCACTCTCTTTTCTTCAATATCAACCAAATACGGAGCATATCTGGACAACTGCGTGAACTGGACATCATACTTAGACACTGTCATCCCTGGGGTCTTGATCAAAGCCTCAAAACTACGAGCTCTAGCGTCATGAACGCTCTCTGGAAGGAAACGAGCTAGAAATACTGCTGTGAACTCGGCCCATGTCATAGGAGGTTGACCTGCAGCTCAACCTCTCTCGACGGACTCACACCACGTCTGCGCAATGCCCTCTATACGGAAACTCGCAAGCTCTACCCATCGATCGTCAGAACATCTGAGCGAATGGCAAATCCTGGCTAATCTGTCAAGGAATGTCTGTGGATCCTCCGCTGCATCTGTGCCGGTGAAGACGGGGGGTCTTAGTCTCATGAAATCCTGTAGCGATACTGGGATAGCCACAGTAGTAGTAGTAGGAGCAACTATCTGGGCAGTAGGTACTATGGTAGTCTGTGATGTGGTAGGTACGTCCTCCGATCTCGGTGCACGACTAGCCTCTACTAAGGATCCCACCATTTGTCGTAGCTCCTACATACCTCCCATCATCTTTCGTAGCTCCTCCATACCAGACTATAGCCTATCCATGCGGCCTGGAGAAGGCGGATCAGTCTGTCCCTGAGGCATAGGTATACCACCCTGCTCGGTCCTCGTCTCGGACGAGCCTGCTCGAATCTCATCTCGGGCGGCAGCCCTCTGCGCTCTCGTAGCCTTCGGCAGAATAGTGGTTGGTACAGGAAACAGGATAGTAAGAATAGTGCAATAGAATCATAGGATACAGGGAATTGAAGAAGGAATTCTAAACAAGTATATCCTAAAGTCACCTAGGCGGAGTACCGTATCGCAAGTATGCCGCGGACATACGCACGCTACGTTACCCTGCTTAAGTCACTTACTCCATATACCAAGGGTCATCCTACACTCGGAAAGGTAAAACCTATCGCTCTGATACCAACTTTGTCACGACCCGCAGGGTACGAAACGTGACTGGCACTTAAGTTACGAAACGTCTCAAGGCGTCCGTAAAATAAGTAAGCCAAAGCCTAGAACCCAAAACCCGATTAAGAAAATAGAGTGAAGGAAAAACCAATTTATTGAAGCGATTTAATCCATTAAGTCATATCAGCCTTTTTAAAAGCAACATCCTTTTTTCCAAAAATTCCGGCATAGTCTCCTTTGTAAAAACAGGCCCCCAAACGGGTACAAAACTGGAGCAGAAATGAATAACTTGAAATATGGCATCCCAATGCGGGAGCTAGCTCTTCGCCCCAAGGCGGTCACAAATCCCATGCAATATCAATCTGCAATGTGCAAAAATAAGCATGAGCAACACAAGTAAAATAACATGTCGACTCAAGTGAGCTCGACCCCCAAATACAGCATAAAAGTCTACAAATCTCACAGTCTCGTCACTAGGTCAATATACAACAATACAACTAGCAGGTACAGTGGATACAGTAGATGGAGTACTCTAGATACAATGAATATACAAGGTGGTACAAAATGATAACAGAACCCACCTACGGGCAAAAGCCTCGAGTCCAGGCAAAAGAGGCAAAAGAAGCTAGTGCGCCCGCCGCTACTGTGCTGACGGAACGGACCTGCAAAAAGGCTGTGGCACAACGGGGGTGAGTTGCCAACTCGTGAGTAATAAATAACATCTATAGAGGCTATCGCAAGTATGCACGCAAGTATCATGGCATCTACAATACAGATAAGGCAGGATATACTAGCAGATATGTATGCAACATGAATCACTGTACAATACTAATCTGGCATGATGTGCTAGCAGGTGTGTATGAAATCATGAATCAACTCGTGATCTGAATATGTAGGTATAAGAATTCATTAATTTCTTTTTAGGAATCTCTTTTGAAATATCAGCATAATATCAATAGAATCAACAAGAATACATGTCCAACATCGACACTTCAATAACTATCTCAAATCTCATGTATCCATATCACAGTATCTCTGGCCTCAGCCGTCTGGCTGACCCATCTTAAATATCAATATCTCAACATCTCGCAGCCACGGTCGGTATCCTCTGGATATCCGCCGTGCCAAAAATTCACCGGTAGGTAGTTTATCCCCTGCCAGGCTCATCGTCTACTACTCGATCTTATTGCCCCGGGGTACCTTACCGGGCCCACCATGTACCCGAGACAGTTCATCCAACTCCTCGAAACGGGTCTCGAAAACCAAATAAAAAATCATGGTGGACGACACTTACATCACTAGAAAACCGCAACTTTGCATATTTTAAAAAGGGTGATAAGTTTATAAATTCTTGCGGCTTTTCCCCGAAATCCAGAAATATCAAGAAATCATCATAAGTGCATATATCAAATGCCTATGGTATCAACAATCAAGTTGCAATGTATGATTAATAGACTAGGCATGAACGGATGATGTAATGAGGTACATGCACATGAATAGCAATCCTATAATTTCATCCTAAGGATTTAAATGCAATAGCATAGGTTTAAGCATTAAATATGGTGAAAATGTTCTAGATTATAAGTTATCTAGTATTGTGGCATAGCAATTATCAAGGCGTGTGTGTACGCATGAATAGTGCTCGTGCTGCATATAAAAACCCTGGCAATGGTGTAGGTGTCCTATGGAATGAGTTCGCATATGTAGGTAAAAATATAGATCATGAATGTAGCAAGATGTCGGGCAAGCATTATACCCATAATTACTAATATGACTAGGAATCTTTTAAATTACTCAAACTATCGGGCGACTTGCGCCATCCAAACGATTGTCCCTCGTAGATATTACATCTACTCACCTGTTATCTCATGCTAGGTGTGCCCGACCACCTGCTTTCATTTCTCCGCGGCGCTCGAAGTTCCCTCCTGCGAACCTAGAATTTACATAAAGTAACACACATAAGGCAAATCCTGCAAAAACGTGATATATCGATCAAAGGAATAACTCGCGTGTGAAACTAAACGCGCGTGCACTCGATACGTCGCGACGTCCGTAACCTCACCAGAAACCACCTTGACACGCTGTGTCGCGCAGTGCACCACAGAACCAACACATATCACTCACGTGTCGCATGAGTTAAAAAGCATCGAAAAGGGTTTAATGCTCCAGATTTTGACTCGAGTTAAGATAGAAAAAGTTGCACATACTAAAAACCCTAATTATACTGCAGAACCCCAGAGGCAAAACCCTAACACCCACACCCACCTTCTGGCCGCAATTTTCGGCCAGACAGATTAAATCTGCGGCCCAAAGGGGGAGAGGGGTCCCCTTGTTTCGTGTGTGTGTCTCTGGCTTGGTCACTGTGCTACAGTATTAACAACATTTTCCTGAAGTACCCGGGTCAAGAGCAGATCCCAGAAAGGCTAAAAGTCTATATAAAATGCTAAGTTACACCAATTTGAAATGATCTGGTATTTTAATGAAATCTGGGGTAAATCTTAGGTTAACTAGCCTTAAACACACTTAGTCAAGCTATATTATCAATAAAAACCATCACTTGGCCAAATCTCACTCAAATTACCAAAACTAGCACTAAATCACATAATAAACACTAAACTTAAGCTTAAATAACTATATCCTAGCAAACAAAGAAGTTAAGTTAAGAGATTATACCTCTAGGGATCCTAGGATGCAGGAGAAAGAGAAGAAGAAGGGAAGAAGAAGAGGGTGTTGCTGCTGCTGGAGTGCTGCTGCTGCCTGCTACAGCTGCTGCTGTTGCTGAAGCTGCTACTGATGATGTTGAAGCTATTGCTGAGGCTGCTGCTGCTGTGTTGCTGCTACTGCTGTGTTGTTGTTGGTGCTGCTGTGCTTCTGTTGTTATGGTGTTGCTGCTGCTGCCACTTCAGCTGCTGCTGTTGCTTCTGTTGTAGCTGCTGCTGATGCTGATGTTGCTGTTGTTGTGTGTTGTGTGTGTGTGTAAGAGTGAGAGGGAGAGAGATGTATGAGAATAAGTGTGAGGGAAAAGTATAATTGTTTTGAAAACAAAATGAGAGTCAACCCCTCACCCTCTCTCCTCATTAAATACCAAGCATGGCACAAGCCATTATGCCCCCTCTCTCACCTATACTAGTCAACCCCTAGCACTAATTCATTTTAAAAACTAATACCCTTAATTAAAAACAAATTAACTTAACAAATGGGTTAGTCCACCATGGTTATCTAAACATGGTTTAACCCAAGACTTAGCCCTAGTTAACATGCACAAGTGTGTGCAGTCCAGATAAAATTCTAATAAAATATTCATAAAACTAGATAAATTATTTGAAAACCGTTTTGGTAAACTTTTTACCAAAAATCCCACATTAAAACACAATTACCACTAATCACATTCTAAGGTGTTACACTAGAGGCCATTATTTTACATGATTGTATATTATAATGGATGCTTGGACATATATATGGAGGACTTTCTTGCTCGACATGATAGTATGCTATCTGGTTACTCTTTATCTTAACATGTAGACTATTATAGTAATTGTTGGGAATTCACCCGTGCGCGCAAACACGTATGTTTTGGAAATGCGTATGTTTTAATGAAACGGAATGCGCACGCGAGATCGTTCTCGTTTTAAATATTTATAACCGCAAGTGCACGTCGTGTTGTAGCGAGCCGGCAAGCACGGGTCGATCCGTAAGGAGTTGTGTATTAGGTATCGTGATTTAAAGTTCAACAAATTAATGAATTGGTGGTTTTGTCACAAAAAATATAAAAAGAATACGAAAATAAAGAAAACAAGGAAAACAAGTAAGAGAAGAATGGTTGTGGCTTGGCTCGGGAGCTTGAATAGCGACGTTTCCCTCTACACTCCCTTGATCATGAGTTTTCCGTTCCTTACATCGATCTCGGCTTGAAGCACGACTTGTCAAAGCGGTTGTGAGGCACAAGTCGTCAAATCCGATATTCTCCGCAATGCACGAAACGAGTCCGTTTGTTAACTTACCGTTTGTGTGTCCGAGTTTGTGGTATCAACACTAAACACAAGGGTTATCAAGCATACCACAACAATAAAAACATAAAGTAGTTAGTGAGAGCAAATGATTTTGGTGTTAAGTCTGCTAAGTGTTTGTGATGGTATATGGTATATGAAATTAAGAGATTTGTCAAGTCCTTAATCATAACATACCATATCCAAATTTAGCAAACTTAACTCCAAATTGATTATAACTTAAACATTGAAATGGGAAGAGGGAATGAATATGGTATATGAGGAAGTTACAAGTAACCATGCGTCAAAATACCATATCATATCAATACATTAACAATTTTTAAGTTAGAATCATAAATTAAGCATATGAAACATAAACAAGAAGTGGAGAGGGCAAAGCCTTTCATCTCACTTCCTCACCCACACCACAACCAAAGAATTAGTTAAGCATGATAATAAAGCAAGTAAAGAAAAGAAAGCAAGAATAAAACAATAACAAAAGCAATATATTAACACTTGAAGAAATGATATACAAGATTTTGTATCCTATTCAATCTCCTTAATGAAGTTTTCCAAATAAAGCTTAAAGAGGGAAGAAGAAGAAGAAACCAATTGAAGTTCACTCACCCTCAAGCCTAAAAAAAAGAACTAAGAAATGAAAATACACATGGAATGAGAGAGAGAGGTCCCCTTGCTTCACTGGTCTGCTATATATAGGCACCAAAAATGATTAAACAAACAATAAGAATGAGGCGACAAGGTAGTAAGGGAGGGCCCACAGAAATTTGGTGCAAATTGGGGCAAGGGGGGCCGGCATGCTCGGATTTTGGAGGGTTGTGGCCGACCACTTTGCAAGAATAGGGGCTCGGGTTTGCATGGTGGGTTTGTGTGCTTCCCCATATGACTCTAGTGCTGCTAGATTTAGCTGTTTTAGCTTGGTTTGTATGCAGAGAATTAGAGGGAACAAGATGCCATATATCAAATAAAAACTTTATGAATTCAATGCACATTTATTGCCCATCATACCATATGTGCCCACCACTTGTACAAATCATCATTTCTTGTGTGCCATGGGCAGCCCCACCATGTCATGGTCCATGCCAAAGAGTTATGTGTACACTTCTATTGTGTTGGACCAAAATTGTGTGCTCAAGTTTATTTCTAAAAGAACTCTTTGGATATCGGTCGGTTACCTGTTCTATTTGCAGTGTCGGCTCCCAAATGTTATATCCGTTACTTTGAATTTGTTTCCAGTATTTTATCACGAATACCTGTTATCTGTAATTACTGAGCAGACACTGGTTAATAGCACCGATATATCACAAAATAGATAATGAATGAGTGGTATTAAAATGCAGTTTTCTAAGATGAACAAATACCCCCAAACTTATCTATTGCTCATCCCGAGCAATACAAAAGATCCTAGGCACACTTTCGCACGGAACGCGATTGCACTGAGCACGTGCAACAAGCCGTTAAACCTCTAGGTGTCCCTAGTAGAAGGAGTGTTGTCTCCTGAGGGTTTTCAGCGGATTATACCCACAAAATCCAGTCAAGTTAGCGTTGCAGAGAAAGTGTTGATTCTAATCTTAAGGTTAGAGATCAAAGTTAGAAGCTCTATTACCCAAGTCAGAAATGTTAAACCCTATCTTTCACTCCTCACAATTTGTTTAACATAAGCTCATATGCGTCTTAACGTGATTGTGCGGATAGTGTACATAAGGTTTTAAGAATTATGATTAGGGTCATCATGTCATAATTACATACTAGGATAAAATTCTAAAGGATCACAAGAGTTTGAAAGGAGTTTAAGATTTTCTCAAGTTTTATTCTTCAGTTAGGTTTCAAGTCAGAATATATATCAATTTTAATAGAGAACCTAAGTCTTATATTTCACTCCACCTTTCACATGTTTTTGTATATACACACCAAAGTTATCGTGCAAAACGTCTTAATAAATATAAACCTTCAAATCTCCGCGAAAAAACTGTTTTAATAGAAAATTCTTCTCCGCCAAGATTATTCTCCCACAAAGAACCATTAGGACTTTTAACTCAGAGAGAACACTTGCTTAGCTTGTTTTATCTGGCGATTAAAACTGGGTCAATGACTCCCAAACCAGATGGTTTTAGGGCATTAGGTGTGGAGACACCCTAAGGACTTAATTACCCAAGTTACCAAGGCTATAAAACAAAAGACTCATTTTATTTTAAATAATTCTGCACTTAGTGAAAATGGAGATATAGCCACCTTTTTCTTTTAAATCCGAAGACGTTACATGTGGATAAGGGGTGTAATTACTCTAACAAGGTTTCAGGTGGGTTATTTTCCAGACTAATAGCTTCTGTTAAACTTCTATAAAATTCTTCATATCTACTTCACTGTATGAACAATTCTTGATATTTTGCTTAACTTAGAACAAACCTGCTTGATCCTAGCGATGTTTATCAAATCTAAAAGTTTATAGACATGTGTGACTTTCATCAAATTCTCAAAAACAAACAACACGTGTAAGTGATATAAAAGACGTATTAGCAATGGTTAAACACAAGGGAGGGTTATCTTTTGGGTCTTCGGTCTCATAAAAAGGATTTAGTTATTTCAACTTATCAACCGAACCATCAGACTTTGAATCTAAGCTCCCCCGCTGGCCAACACGACAAAGTTTTTATATTTTTCAAGAAATTTTTCAATTTTTATAAGTTTTTCAATTTTTTCAATACAATGCAATACAAAAGCAGATATGAAATGCAACTACATGAAAAAGAAAAGAAAAATACAATATGTAAGTGCTGAAATGCAGGAAATATGCAGATGAAAACTATATGCAGATACAAAATACCACCAAAAAGCTCCACCCCAACCTGAATCTGACGATGTCCTCAACGTTGCTTGGCTTTTCTTTTGCCTCGGCTGCTTCCGCTCGTTTCTTCCTGGTTGGATAAGATCTGGCTAAGCTGTTCTTTGATTTCCTTGTTTTGCCGGATCAAAGTCTTGATGCCGCGGACTTCCATCCTATGTAATTCGTAGGGATCTGTCGGAACGTCATCTCCCAAGTAGATCTCTGATGAAGTCTGCGGGGCCGCATCCTCGCTGGGGTCGGTAGGGGACCAAATCTGCTGCTCACTCCTGGGGTCTGTGTACCCTGGTGAGATCCTCTCTATCTCCACCGGGACTGTGTCATACATCGTGAGACAGGCCGTGAAATCGTCGTCCTCCATATAATATCGGCAAATCTGGGTAATGAGGACGGGAAGCAAAGATTTGCGCGCGGCAACACTCTCCTTGATTGCGGCGAATAGCATGCTCGCCATGCAAAAATGGTAATTTCTGGTCATCAAGCAATGAACCATGTGCCCTACAATCGCCGGAAAAGATGAGACACGAGCTATCCCCCTGACGTTGCGATACGCCCAGCGTCATGCCGTATAGGCATTCCTATAAATCCGTTAGGCATTCAACCCAGTATCTCGCAGCTCGCACCTATCACCCATAACTGTCCTATACTGGGCCAGTTCTAAAGGTTTTTGAAAACCAGATCGGATCGGGATATTGGTGACGTTGGATATGGTATCGGCTGAAAATACCCTACGTCTACCCTGAAAGCGAAATCTAATCCGATCATGGAGTATCTCCCCATCTCTAAGTGCACCATAAAACTCATCAACCAAGTGCTCGCACACGCATAAACCCTCTTCCCCATACAACAGGAATTCCCACCCCAACTGTTGGATCGCATCATAGAAATAGCGTCCGAACACATCATAGGAAAAAATAGTGACAAAATTTCGTTCTAATTCAAAAGGGGCCATTTTTCTCTGGGTTGGGGAATTTTCAGAAAAATAAACAGTATAGGAGAGGGGGGAAGATAGAGGCTTACAGCAAGGAGGAAGAAAAACAGAGATCAGAGGCAAGGGGGCCGAGCTCGCCAGACTTGGAGGTGCTTTCGCCGGCCCAGATCTGAGGAGGGGGGTCTAGGTTTTGGGAGGAGGCTACGGGATCAGAGAGGAAGAAGAATGTTCTGTTTGAGGAATGAGTAATGAGGGCTCGGTTTGGGGGCTACTTGATTTTATAAAGGCATTTTACCAAAAAAAAAACCCCCCACAACAAGAAAACCCTATATATTTACAATCTTATTCAAACAAAAAAGGTAAAATCAGCCTTGTCCCCCAAAAAATTAGCACTCACCTCCTAATGGGTGAGATCTTTAAAAAAAACTAGGAAATACAAAGATTAAAATTTTCACAAGCTTAACGACATGGTTAGTACAGAAATTAATACCAGCCACAAAATTTTTTTGTTGATATAGTGTAGTGGCTGGTAAAAGAATATGTATATACAAAAAAAGAAAAAGAAAAGGTATAAGTTAGATATTAGTGAAGGGCATGAGCGTGTAAAAGTAGGGATCAGAAAACGCTGAAGATGAAGCTGAAGTTTTGAAGAGGTCAAAAAATTGTATTCTGAATGAATTGAATGTTCAAGAAGTGCATGTTGAGTTCCGAAGTCAGGTTCGTGTAAGAACTGAAGTTCATCCGCAAAAAATTCGGCAAAAGAAAGGTTCCTAGGATGTTCCAAAATTGATCCCGACTCGAACTCACCTAAAATATCAAGTTCATCCGCAAAAATTTCCTCAAAACTCGATATGAAAGAATATTTTTCAAAGCTGTGTTCCTCCCTGTAATCTATCACAATTCTATTCTTATTTCTACAACTCACAATTCCCAATACGAGTTCTCCCTCATCACATTCATAAATGGGTAGGTATATGTCATCTAAAAAGGTAGGTTCCCACACTAACATTTCTTTCGAAATAATATCACTAGGTGATACAAAAATTGTGGTTCTTGATCATTGAGCTCTTCTGATACTCTATCCAAACCATACCCATAAAATTCACAAGACTCCTCCACTAAAATTGGACTACAAAAATCAGTCGGTGGATTTTCTTGTGTGTCCGGGTAACACTCAGTCAATTCAATTGCATTGTCATCTATGAATTCATCAAAATTCATTTGATCGTTTATATTACTTGGGTGACTTTCTAGATGACAGATATCAACATTATATGGTTCTAATTGACCGTGTTCACTGTTTATAATCACAACAGCTACATGCTCTTCAATTCTAGCCAAAAATTGAGCTTGAGCGTGAAACAGTTGCTCAGACTGCTGTATACACAGGGCCAGCGATGCAACTGTTTGATTCTCGACCGCAGTCATTGTTCAGACCAGAATATTGCATTATTATATTCCCCATTCTTATTCTTTTTATAAATAAACAGGTGCTTTTGACGCATGTCTGCTACATGTTACAGGTTACAGGTTCGTGGATCTAAAACAGTGAAAACGATATAAAGACAATGAAAATATGTACTTTAACCAACAAACAGAGGACTCTTGATCAAGCCTACATCAAAGATAAAATTCACAAAGTACAAGGCAACGCAAGGTTCAAGATTACAAGGCGAACAGTTAAAAACCCATTGCAAATTGTTCACTGGAGATCTGGAACTAACCTAGAAGCCCAAATGGAAAAGGACATATAGAAACAGGAAGTACAAGTCAGAAGAAGCCATCACAAGAAAGCACATGAGCCAATTCTACTTTTTGGCAGCGGAACCGCGGCCAAACCAGGCCTTGGGCCGCGGTTCCGCGGCGGGATTAAGGGAACAGTGGAATTAATTTTTACCAAATTGTGAGGCGGCTTTGACTAGTCAACCTAGGGCTATTTTTGTAAATTTAGACATGCGGTTCAAAATGTAACCTAGGGTTTCCTATTCTCTATAAATAGGAACTCTAATCATTGTAATTTCCTATGCCTCCTTTTAATAAAAATTCCAAAATTCTTTATGGAGAGCATCGGTGCCTCTCTTCAATTCAGAAATTCAGATCTGACAACCCTGCGTGGATGATTGGAGGGATGCATCTGTAAGTAGATTTAATTCCTTGCTCTAGTTTAGATTTCAATTCTTTGCCCTAGGTAGATTTAATTTCATGCCCTAGGAACCTGTTTAGAGTTAGCTTTGGGGAAGTATTTTGAGAGATGAGATCTCTCATCCCTTTCTTACCCACCAAATATTTACAATAGGACTCCATGCATACACGCACACACCGTGCCCTACGGCATCCTACCCCTCGAGGTAACGATGACACCGTAGTGTAAAGGCCCGGTTGCGCGCGTTTTCCATGGAGGTTAGGGTAAGGATCTCTAAAGGAAGGACAAGAACCTAGAGGAAGGAACACCTTCCCGAATGGATTTAATCCCCTTTATTGATAATTACCATAACTCCTCATAGATATTTATTCGGGTATAGAAAGCGTGAGATTTAATTGCATTTCCAAACCATCCCTAAACCTAACCCTAGCAAGAATAGATCTAGATAATCGTAGATAGAATAATTTAGGTTTTTAGATTTAATAATTAATCCGAACACCCTTCGGAATTAACTCGTTAGCGCAACTAGGAGATTCACAAAATCCCTGTGGACCGACCCGTACTCACCGGCTCGCTTCATGCGACGCCGTTCTTGATTGCGGTAATAGAGATAGTTTTTGAGATACAAATCAAATGGTGCCGTTGCCGGGGATGGCGTAGAAATTTACTATTTGCAATTTCGGGTTAATCTTAAATTAAAAAATCATAAAAATCTGAAAAAAAATCCAAAAAATATAAAAAATATATATAATCTGTTATTTTTGGAAGGGATACTTTGTTGTTTGAATTTTGCAGGATATACAAATTCGGATCTGGAAATTTCCAGAAAGCGAAACAGAAAACGGGATATCGGAACAGAAGATATTTTCAACAACAGAACAGTGGATTTTTTTTGGAGCAGTGAACCGCCCAAAGCGCCGCCTTTCCGCGGCCAAAACCTACCTTAGGCCGCGGAACTGCGGCTGTCTTGTCGAGTCAGAGCAACAGAAAAATTTTGGGGACTCGTGCTGACTAGACTGCCGTGAAAACGCGGCAGTAACGCGTTTATACCGCGGACATGCGGCCTTTTGGTGCCCTCTGTTCATGAAATTTGCTCTGTAAGCTTCCTTTGTTCCTCCTCTGTAATTTTTGAAATATCTTTTCTGGAAATGCCTGCAGGATTTTGTGCACTTTAAAAATATATTCCCTTCCAAATAACAATCTTGTGCAGGATTTTTGGGCCCCGCTCAAAATAGAAATTGATTGCAAGTAATCTTTTTTTTGTTGCATATCTTTTCTCGAATATCTTTTTGCAACAATTTTTCCAAATAAAGATTCTTGTGATATGCTTAAAATAATAACTGATTGCAAGTAATATTTTTTCGGTTGCATATCTTTAACTAAAAATCTTTTTTGCAACAATTATCAAGTAAAGAAAAAGAAAAAGGAAAATTATTATTAGGAAACTTGCAAATTTTTTGCCCCAAATAAATCCTTGCACCCCCACAAACTTTCTTTCTTTCACCCTTCCTTCTTCTAACATGGGTACCCCATATAATAAATCATTAGCCGAACTTTGGTATCCCGAACCTAATTTTGCGTCGTATGTCAATTTGTTCGGTCAATTTAAAGACGATCCTTCCTTACCTAAAAAATCTTTGAAAGATCAAATAGAGGCGTCTAGGAGAAACAGTTTGACTTTTCAACCCACTTTGTGTCAACCAAGTCAACCCTTACCACATCCATATGTTGATACCTCATTTTCAAGTCCTTCTGTCACTCTTAAACCGATGTCCATTGCTGAGCATATTGCTCAATCTCGCAGTCGATCTTTCACCCATCTCCACTCATCTAGTTTTAGGGATCCGCATGACTATTCACCTTTTTATCCATATGTTGACCCTACTCCAGTCCAATCACCCACTTCCTACCAGTCCTACCCGACCTTACCACCTTCACTAGACATTGATTCTACGCAGCCTGTTAGGAGTTTTACCGAAACCCCCTCACCACCTAAGTCTAGTTTGGAAGAGTCGTTGGAAGCTTATATTGCAGCCACAAACAAAATGACTAGGAATGTGGAAGCGTCCGTGGCCGCCCTTATGCAACCTAGTGAACCGGTAGCTAGTTTCCCACTAGCTTCAAATTTTTCAATGTATAAGGAGGCGGTTGGACAGAGTGAGAATGAGAGAGGATTTCCAAATCAAACCTACCCTTACCCAATTGAAGCCCACAACTCCGGTTTTCCATCGATTGCACTAAATAGTTCACCAGTTGAAAATAAAAATGAGTTGTGTGATTTTGTAGTACTTGATTTGCCAAATTGTGAAGAACCCCTTTCGAGTGAAACCGCACTTAATCCTTTCGATCTTTACACCTCCAATCTAGAACCTAAATTGATAAATATCCATGCTTTTGAAGAGGTGTCTAAAGAAATTAATTTTCACTTGATTGAGGATATAGACGCCGAGAATATTTCGGATGATGAACCTGTCGATTTGATAGAAATTTTATGTTCAAATCATCATCCCGAGTTATTAAATGTTTCTCCCGAATCTCATATGCGTCTTGACTTTGATGAGCTACATATTAAGGAGAATTATGAGGATAGCATTGAGGAGAGTTTTGAGGATCATATTGAGGATGAACCATTTTTCTTTGATGTGTCGGATTTTCCAATTCATCCTCTTGAACGTTTAACTAAATCACCCTCCCTCCTTTCCATCGTTCCGACCACGCTTGAAGACTGTGAACTTGAAAAATTTTCTTTTGAATCTAACACAGTTCTCACAGACGAAAACACCTATGAGTGTTTCACTTTTTCGAACGATGTTGATGACTCACCGCCCGAGTTTGAGTCCTTTACATTTTCAGATGAGTTAGTTGAACCATCAGACTCGGTTGATTACAATAGTTTCGAACCATTAATGGAATCTTTTAAGTTCGAGACAGTTTACTACGGTGAGAATGATACTATCCTTAATTCACTTCCTTTCGTCCTTCCTATTGTTCCGACCGTACAAGTGACCGTTACGCTTTCATCTCCTATACCAAGTTCGGCGTACCCATATTTTCTTGCGAATCTTGAGGTATTTGACCCCATTTCCTGACGGGTTGATAGGTTAGCGCAATCGCTTATAACATATCGGTCATCACATATTGCGCTAATTTATTCACTCGATTTACACCCTCGAGATCGCGCGACCCTTCTTTGTCCTTTCCTCCCTTCTTCTCCCCCACCGAGACCATATTCTACCATTCTTCTTTCCACACGGTCTCTCGTGTTTCTCATTTCTTTCCTCCACACCCTATTCTTGCACCAACTATACCATTACCACGATAAGATTTTTGAATGGTTGGTGCTAACCTTTTGCTTGTGTAAGGCCAAGCTTAAGTTTGGGGGGAACCTTGTTGTATATATGTGTGTGTATATATATATATATATATATTTGTTTTCTTTTTCTATAAGAAAACAAAAAAATTTCAAAACATTAAAAAGAAAAAAAAATTTGTAAATAAATAAACAGGGGAGTATCGGCATTTTTACCCTCTTGGTTTAGCATGACAGTGAGGACACTGTTAAATTCAAGTTTGGGGGTATGCTCGGTACGTCTTCCTCCTTCGCATTCATTTGTACATATTTTTGCATTTGCATACTTATTTGAAAACCCATAAAAATTGAAAATTTTTGAAAAATTATAAAAATTATTGTATTCAATTTTGGCTAATTGACTTGAGTTTGACAGATAGGTTAACTAGCTAGGAACAACTAGATCTTTGACGTAGTAAATTAAAAACCCTAAAGATAACTTTCCTTAAGGTTTAACGGTAGAAAGTATATGCCTTGTAGTTTATTTAGAAATATGCAAATTTTGGGTTCACTTCTTAGGCTAAGTCGAAACAAGGGAAGAATATTGATGTTCTTATTAGAGTATAAGTTTAAAAATAGTTCGTAGCTTAAATCTAGATTCTGAAAATGTATACCCTACAATTTGCACAATCAAGCATCTTGAAACTTGGAATAGTAGAAGAGACCTTGAAATGCTCTTGTCTAAAGTCCTTAGTACGAAGAAAAAAAAAGAAAAAAAAGTGTGAATAAAGAATAAAAAAAAAATGGACACTAGTTTTTGTGATTACTTAAGGCTGCAAAAATAAAAAAATATTTAGCGAGGGTGCTTCATCACCTAGTGCCTTAGACCAACTGGTCTGGGAGTCACTGCTAAAGCCTTGGGTGTTGCAAGACTAGGAAGTACGATTTAAAGTGCTAACGCATCTTGTAATCGGTTGTTGGTACCTCAAGAAGTATTAACGGTCGCATGAAGGATGTGTAAGCAAAATTCAATTAAAAATTCACCTACTAATAAGTACTTTGGACAACGGACAAGGGCATGATTGCTTGATTTGAATTTCCAAGTGTAGGGGTGATCTATACACACATGTAGGGGTATGTGATTGGAGTTTAGATGAGAGAAAGGGATGAAGAATAGAACTTGTGTCTTTAGTAGAGTTGATAGAAATTCCTGAGTGGAGATGGAACCCTCGAAGGAAAACTTAGGAAATGCCGAAGGCTAAGTAAGTCTATAGAACATATATAATCTTAAGTTAAATGATGAGGAAGTGTGAAGAATGTGGGTGGATAATTTACGAGTCGAAGATAATAGAATTCCTTGTTAGAAAACCTAATTGGAGAACAAAAATCGAAAAGCCGAATTGATAGGATTTTGTGGGTGTAATCCACTGAAAACCCTCAGGAGACAACACTCCTCCTACTAGGGACACCTAGAGGTTTAACGGCTTGTTGCACGTGCTCAGTGCAATCGTGTTTCCCTGCGAAAGTACGGTTAGGATTTTAGTGAATAAAAATAAGTTTCCTCGAGGACGAGAAAAAGATAAGTTTGGGGGTATTTGTTCAGACCAGAATATTGCATTATTATATTCCCCATTCTTATTCTCTTTTATAAATAAACAGGTGTTTTTGACGCATGTCTGCTACATGTTACAGGTTACAGGTTCGTGGATCTAAAACAGTGAAAACGATGTAAAGACAATGAAAATATGGACTTTAACCAACAAACAGAGGACTCTTGATCAAGCCTACATCAAAGATAAAATTCACAAAGTACAAGGCAACGCAAGGTCCAAGATTACAAGGCGAACGGTTAAAAAGCCATTGCAAATTGTTCACTGGAGATCTGGAACTAACCTAGAAGCCCAAATGGAAAAGGACATATAGAAACAGGAAGTACAAGTCAGAAGAAGCCATCACAAGAAAGCACATGAGCCAATTCTACTTTTTGGCCGCGGAACCGCGGCCAAACCAGGCCTTGGGCCGCGGTTCCGCGGCGGGCTTAAGGGAACAGTGGAATTAATTTTTACCAAATTGTAGGCGGCTTTGACTAGTCAACCTAGGGCTATTTTTGTAAATTTAGACATGCGGTTCAAAATGTAACCTAGGGTTTCCTATTCTCTATAAATAGGAACTCTAATCATTGTAATTTTCTATGCCTCCTTTTAATAAAAATTCCAAAATTCTTTATGGAGAGCATCGGTGCCTCTCTTCAATTCAGAAATTCAGATCTAACAACCCTGTGTGGATGATTGGAAGGATGCATCTGTAAGTAGATATAATTCCTTGCTCTAGTTTAGATTTCAATTCTTTGCCCTAGGTAGTTTTAATTTCATGCCCTAGGAATTTGTTTAGAGTTAGCTTTGGGGAAGGATTTTGAGAGATGAGATCTCTCATCCCTTTCTTACCCACCAAATATTTACAATAGGACTCCATGCATACACGCACACACCGCACCCTATGGCATCCTACCCCTTGAGGTAACGATGACACCGTAGTGTAAAGGCCCGGTTGCACGCGTTTTCCATGGAGGTTAGGGTAAGGATCTCTAAACAAAGGACAAGAACCTAGAGGAAGGAACACCTTCCCGAATGGATCTAATCCCCTTTATTGATAATTACAATAACTCCTCATAGATCTTTATTCGGGTATAGAAAGCGTGAGATTTAATTGCATTTCCAAACCATCCCTAAACCTAACCCTAGCAAGAATAGATCTAGATAATCGTAGATAGAATAATTTAGGTTTTTAGATTTAATAATTAATCCGAACACCCTTCGGAATTAACTCGTTAGCGCAACTAGGAGATTCACAAAATCCCTGTGGACCGACCCGTACTCACCGGCTCGCTTCATGCGACGCCGTACTTGATTACGGTAATAGAGATAGTTTTTGAGATACAAATCAGTCATCACTTCAATACCTTTTTCTAAAACGGTCAACCTAGCATCTATCTCACTATCATTCCCTTATGATGGTTTAATTGTTTCGGGTTGAAGGGGTTATGATGGTCGTGATGCTAGAGCAGTCATTCTGTCGACCTCTTTCTCTAAATTTTCAATCAGTTGGTCTATGGTTAAAGTGGGACTGGGTTTAAGAGTGCTAGATGGGTGACCATTATCAAAAATTTGGGACGGTTGGTCACCCCCTAGAAAAGGAAAGTTGTCATGAATGTGCGATGAATTTTGGCAATTTGAACAAGTGTATTGGGATTGAGTATAAACAAAAGAATAAGAATCATGAAAAATAGAATTAAATCGTGTATCACCCATATTAACAAGAATTCACAAATATCACAAAAATAAAGAATATCACACCCCTAGCAGTCTATGCTATGCTAGTCAACTAGACCTGTTCAAGAATTTGAATGTCGAAATAAAACTGTGTTGAGAAACGGGCTCAAGATATACGGATCACGAAGCCAGGTAAGTGCAAAAGAGAAGGGGAGGTTTTACAACGCTTTCGCGAAATTTCTTAATTAAATAATCCTCCGTGAACGATATACCATTAAGCGGTGTTCTAAACACAGTCAACTTCTTTTAATGAGCGTGATGTCCTTAAGGTCAAATTCTAGTTGATTTTAAATTACTGGGGGTATGCAAGAATGTCGTTTTGTGATTTGTGGGCTACGGAGAAAGGTGATAAAATCCTTTACCGTATCTTGTTTGTTCGCACCTTTAAAATCCGTATTTAGATGCAAATGCGCATTCAATAAAAGAAGTCAAAAAATCAAGCAATTTAAGCAATTCTTTTTCTGTTTAAGTTAAAGCGCTGCAACAAATACGGTTAGTTCTCTATGCAATTGGGTGCAAGTTTGTGTGAAAAATCCTGCAGAAGATAGAATAGTGGAATGCGTCGGATTTGAGCGAAGGTGTTAGAAAGTGACGTACCGATGTGAATTGGGTTAAGATCGAACCCCCCGTTGAAGTGATCCACGAGTGGTTGAGTGTTCGCTTACACGGGTCAAACTACCCGGATCTTTGGCACTGTACTTCACTAACGTTTTGCAATTGAATTTGAGCCTCGCTCCGCACGATCGCTGGTCGTATTTTCCTAAAAATCTGTAAATGTCGGCAAATCCGATATTTAGTGTCAAAAAGAGATATACATGCCCCAATTCCTGCACACACAAAATTACAAAAATCAAGCAATACCAATAGAGTACCAACAAGGCACCGGAGACAACACAAGAAAAAAATTCACAAACACCCAGAATGGGCCGAGCTCGCCGGAATTTTCCTTAAAGCCGCCGGCCAAAATCCGAGGGAATGGGATAAAATTTTGTGTGTGTTCTCTAGGCCATTTAAGTGCTCTTATGGTATCACTGGATTTTTAATTTTAAATTTAGGGTGATTGCAGGTCTTAACAACAGAGAACAAAGTCAGAAAAATAGTATTTGTTAGTTTTGAAAAAAATTGAGTTAGAAGTTAGTTTATTAGTAGGAACCAGAAATAAAAATACCTAATAACTACAACTTGTTGTGATTCCTTAGCACCTAGCCAAGGGTTTGCAAGCATCACACATGCCACAACAAAAATTCAAGAGGGTGCTAAGCAATAAAACTAAGAATCATGCTAGAAAAATAAGGTAACAAAAACATGTAATCAACATTACAAAGATAAGTAAACTAGAATACAACCTTTGTAGATCCGGTCCTTCACTTCTAAAGCTCCGTGTTGACGTCCCTTCGTTACGATCATCGAGCTCCCGGACTCTAGTGATGGTTTACTCGGAGAAATGAACGGATTTGCTCGTAGTCTTCGAGGCCGAAGATGATCTACGTCGAGGAGACACAAACTCAAGCTAACCCTTCACTTGGTCATGAACTTTGTGAAGAGAACACCCTAAACTAAATGACAAGTAGTAGAGGATGATGAAATAGGAAGTGGGTTCACTTTAGATTTTGGTTTCTCACTATATTTCTTCCCTTAGAAAAAACCTAGAAAGCTTTTCCTTTTGGATAAGAAGAAAATAGAAACTCAAGTGAAGTGAATTATGATCAATTATGCAACCATGGGTGAGTTAGTATCATCCACTAATCTTTGTAGAGACTAAACCATGGTTTAATCTAATGGTTTGGTTAATAAATATCTTTAGTAAAACAAAGTAAGTGGACTTTGTCAAAGATGTTTTAAGCTTCATGAAGCTTCAAGCATGACAAAGAAAACCACCATTTTGAATTACAAAATAAATAAAAACACTAACCATTATCTTAAATAAGGTGCAAGTCATACACACACCCAAGTTTGCATGTATCACCAAGCATGATACAATCATGTACACAAACATATATCACATATACATTATATGCACATCAAGTGTGAAAAGCAATCTTGAGTGAACCAATACTAGTTAATGCAAAGTAATATATCAAATATATAATTATACATTAAATCATTAAATCAACACTTGATTTAATGATCCGGTCATATTGCATATAACCGACTAATATCATGTGTATCAATATATCGAATCAACACTTGATTCGATACCCGGCTATATCGCATATAACCGACCGATGATACAAATTGCGAGAATAGAATATGGTATCACATACTCGTATTATTCTCGGTCCCGCACATATCTCATATGTGCTCCTACTTCGTTTCGCTTGAGCCAGGAAACCTCTGTGTAGGACTCTAAAGACTCGTCAATACGCCGGTAGTAGGTGTTGATCATATCAGTCACCCACAAGCCGCAAGCGGTTTGCTAAACGTAACGGCCACCCGAGTATTGAGCGATCAGAAGATCAACGAGCAAGCCTGCTCGCACTCCTGCGAATCCAATCAGTAACACTTACCGCACAGTCCGGTCTGTTCGTCTAATATGTTGCATATCTCGCCTAGGGGTGGTAAACGTCAGACCCCAGTAGCTTGATAAGTCATGCCGATGTAAGGTCCATAACGGTCGTGAAACTACTGATAACACTTACCAGTAAATCACAGCAACCCTGGCCAGGGATTTCCAGTTATGGCCAGTCGAGCAAAGCGCAACATCAACCCCAATACCGGGAGAGACGAATCCCCTCCTATCGCTCATTCCCTCTATGCGACTCGAGACTGTACCCAAAAACCACCTGTTTGCACGACTCAGTAGTGCTATGGTAGGGTGGAAATCAAAGCACAGTGGGAGACATATAAGACTCTATAAAGATCTCGGGTCGACAGACTAAGCTGTACCAGTGTCACCAGAGAACTGCCATCTGACGTGAGGTATAATACCATCTGGGAGTTCTCGGCGTGTCCGATCAGTGTACCCAGTCTCTACTGAGCACCCGCATACCATCTCTGATGTCAAACACCAATGGATATAGGATAATCCATCGCCCATCACATGGGTTGAGAAGATATACGCTAGTCTACTCTGGAATATCGATGCCTCGTCTCGATATTCCTACGACTAGGAACATTGAAGGATGTACTCATGGACTATCCAGGCCCCACTAGTATGATCTGCATCATAATCCTGGAAGTCGAGTACACATCATAAGGGCTTTATCAACATGTAACAGAGAGACAATAAGTGTGCATGTTAAGATAAAGAGTAACCAGATAGCATACTATCATGTCGAGCAAGAAAGTCCTCCCTATATATGTCCAAGCATCCACTACAATATACATCTCATGTACAGTAATGGCCTCTAGGGCATACATACAACTAATAATCTCCCACTTGCACTAGAGCCATCATATAGCAGTGGTTGTAGTATCTCATACTCAACCATCCCATAAAAGTCTCTCTCTGGGGAAAGGCCTTCGTGAGTGGATCCGTCGTGTTGTCCTCTGAGTCTACTCTCCTAACCTCAATCTCTTTGGAGATTAGCTATCTCCATGATTAGGTGATACTGCCTTGGAATATGTCTGGGTCACTGATGGGACCGTCGTTCCTAGGCCAAAGCCACACCTCCATTGTCACACAATGGTAGGAACCTAGTTCATCTCATGAACTAATATACACCCAAACTGCCTCTTTGGTAGTATCGTTGATAGCGATATATCCAGCCTTTATCGTCTAGTTTGTCCTGGTATCTAACTTGGAACTCTTCCAACATATCGTCCGTTCACTGAGGATAAAGACAATGCCTGTGACTGACATTCAGTCATCTTTACCATCCTGGAAGCTATCCAGTGATTCTCCCCAGGATTCATTGATACCATCTCACTACACCTAGTGAGAATCCTATCATCCATTTAGATCTATCTCATAGATCCAGAAACCAGGATTTATGAGGTATCACCTAGATCCTATATAAAGAATCAATGTGATAAGAGGAGATTGACCGTGCGTAGCATAGGAAACTCCTTTCCTATCAAGAGTATGGCATCCACGTACAATACGAGGAAGACCACCTTACTCTCTACTACCTTTTTGTATATACAAAGTTCATCTACCATTTTGATGAAGTCAAATACTTTGACTACCACATCAAAACAGATGTTCCAACTCCGCAATGCCTGCTTTAACCTGTAAAGCAACTTGCACATGTTTCCGCTTCTCCCACTGTTTACGAAGTCCACTGGATGTGTACTTGAAGTCTCTCTCTTCTAAATCAATATTTATAAAAGCAGTCATGACACCCATATAGGGTTGCGACAGCGCCCCAGCCATCAAAACGCGGCCAAAATGCGGAACAAAAATTTCTAAACTGGCGCTACCATTGCCCGATTTCCGGATCGACCTTAAACCCTAAACTAGAAATCTAAACAAAGAGTTAGAATCATTATACCGAGTTGATCCGTGTCCTTCGGTCTTCATTCCAAGCTCCTAGCGGCTCCTTGATGTGGTTTGGTTGCCAGTCATCCTTCATCTCCGATGATCCATGTAGGGTTACTAGGTACTGTCACAAGGTTCTACAAGGCATCAACCATGATGCCCGATTTAAATTTTAGAAGTGCCGAACAACCCTAAACAAGATCTTAGACTGGAGATTAGGCGAAACAAAAAGCAAGTAAATAACTTTACTTCTAAGAGTTTGGGATTACAACCTTTATAGTCCGTTCCTTCGCTTCATAAGCTCCGTGTTGAGGTCCCTTCGCCGCGATCATCATGTACCCAGACTCTAGAGAGGTTCCATGAATAGAAAGATGCAAGCTTGCTTCCGATCTTCGATAACAAAGATGATCTACCTTGAAGAAACTCAAGCCCAAGCTTTTGCTTCACTAATAAAGTATTAGCAAAGCAAACACCCTAATCTAAGTAGCTAGAATAGATGAGGATGATGAAGTAGGAATTTAGCTCTCATTTGTTTTCTTTATCTCACTCATTTTCATCACTTTTGAAAAAGCTAGAAAGCTTTTTATCAAAGAGGAAGAAGAAGAAGAAGAAGCAAAACCATTTGTGATGAATAATGAATCAAGTGATGTTAGAAATGCAACCATGGGTTAAGTATGAAGACATAACCCATGTAGAGAATTAATTATGGTTAAAGGGTTGGGTTGGGTTAAAGAAATATCTTTGCAAAATATCACAAAATATCAAGGTCAAAATCAAAGCTTCAAGAAGCTTCTTAAAAGCTTCATGAAAGTTTAACCCTAATCCAAACCCTAACCATATTTAAACTCCATAAATCATGTTGCATTTATAACCATAACATGTTACAATATTATATATCACATATACAATATTTATTGCAACAAAATAAAATAATACAATTAACATATATCACATATATATCAATGTATTACCCGAGTGAGAAAAAGAATCTTTAAGTGAGCTAATATCAGTTAATGTAATATAATATATTAAATATATAATTATACATTAAATTATCGAATCAACACTTGATCCGATAATCCGGCTATTTCACAAATAACCGACTAATATAATCTGTATCAGTTCATCGAATCAACACTTGATCCGATGACCCGGCTATATCACATATACCCGGCCGATATCACATATCGTGAAAATCTAGTACGGTATCACATACACGTATTGTTCTCGGTCCCGCACATATCACATATGTGCTCCTACTCCGTTTCGCCTGAGCCAGGAAACCTCTGTGTAGGACTCTAAAGAATCGTCAATACGCTGGCAGTAGGTGATGATCATATCTAACACCCACAAGCTGCAAGCGGTCAGCTAAACGTAACAGCCACCCAGGTATTGAGCAATCAGAAGATCAATAAGCAAGCCTGTACTTTCTCCCGTGAATCCAACCAGCAACAGTCCCGTACAGTCCGGTCTCTTCGTCTGATATGTCACATATCTCGCCTAGGGGTGGTAAACGTCAGACCCCAGTAGCTTGATAAGTCGTGTCGATATGAGGTCCATAACAGTTCGAGAAACTACTGATAACACTTACCGGTAAATCTCAGCAACCCTGGCCAGGGATTTCCAGTTATAGCCAATTGAACACAGCGCAACATCAACTCCCTATACCGGGAGAGACGAAACCCCTCCTATCGCTCATTGCCTCCATGTGATTCGGGACTTACCCAAAAGCCACCTTTTTGCACGCCCTCTTGGACGTGGTATGATGGAAATCAAAGCACAGTGGGGATCACACAAGACTCTATGACGATCTCGGTTCTACAGACTAACCTGTACCAGTGTCACCAGAGAACTGCCATCTGACATGAGGTATAATACCATCTGGGAGTTCTCGGCGAGTCCGTCCAGTGTACCGAGTCTCCACTGAGTACCCGTATACCTTCTCTGATGTCAAACACTAATGGATATGTGATCATCCATCACTCATCATATGGGTCAAGAAGCACATACGCTAGTCTACTCTGGTATATCGATGCCCTGTCTCGATACACCCACGACTAGGAACATTTGAAGGATGTACTTGGCGACTACACTGTCCCCACTAGTATGATCTGCATCATATTCCTGGTAGTCAAGTACTCATCCTAAGGGCTTTATCAACATGTAACATAGAGACAATCAGAGTACATGTTAAGATAAAGAGTAACCAGATAGCATACTGTCATGTCGAGCAAGAAAGTCCTCTCTATATATGTCCAAGCATCCACTACAATATACATCGTATGTACATTAATGGCCTCTAGGGCATACATATAACTAACAATCTCCCACTTGCACTAGGTCCATCTGTTATGGTATCGTATACCCAACATACAGCTGTGGTTGAAGTATCTCATACTCAACCATCCCATAAAAGTCTCTACCGGGAAATAGGCCTTTGTGAGTGGATCCGCGTTGTTGTCCTCTGTGTCTACTCTCCTAACCTCGATCTCACTGGAGATTAACCATCTCTATGATCAGGTGATACCGCCTAAGAATATGTCTGGAACTCTGATGGGACGGGTGTTCCTAGGCCTAAGCCATAACTCCATTATCACACAATGGTAGGAACGAAGTTCATCTCATGAACTAGTGTACATCCAGACTATTTCTTTGGTAGCATCCTTGGTGACGGTGTATCTAGCCTTTAATCGTCTAGTAAGTCACGGTATCTAGCTTGGAACTCTTCCAACATACCGTCCCTCCACTAAGGGTAAAGACAATGCCTGCGACTAACATTCAGTCGTCCTTATCACTCTGGAACCTTTCCAGTGATTCTCCCTAGGATCGATTGATACCATCTCACTACAACTAGTGAGAATCCTAACATCCAATTACATCCATCTCATACATCCAAAACCCAGGATTTAGGAGGTATCACTTTGACCCTTATGGAGAATCCTTGTGATAAGAGGAGATTGACCGAGCGTAGCATAGAAAACTACTTCCCTATCAAGAGTATGTCATCCACGTACAATACGAGGATCATCACCATACTCCCTACTACCTTTTTGTATATACAAGGTTCATCTTCTATTTTGATGAAGTCAAACTCTTTGACTACTACATCAAAACAGACATTCCAACTCCACGATGCCTGATTTATCACATAAAACATCTTGCACAACTTTCCGCTGCTCCCACTAACTACGAAGCCCTCTGGCTGTGTACTTATAGACTTCCAAATCATCATTCAGAAAAGCAGTCATGACACCCAACCGCCAGATATCGTAGTTATGGTATGTAGCAATGGCAGGTAGGATCTGGATGGACTTAAGCATAGCTTTGAAAGTCTCAACTTTTCCATGTACACCAAGTAATCTTCTCAGATATACTTGCTCATGATGGGGATTTAACCCTTTAGATAAAGCAACCAAAGTCCATACTTTGTTGGTGTATAAGGATTCCATCTCAGATCGCTAAGCATCCAACCATTCTCACAGAGTCCCACTCCTGATGGCCTGCTTGAAACAAGTTGGGTCATCATCTCATGATGCAATCCTCGCTCTCACTTTCACAGAGAAAACCGAAGTATCTCTCAGGTGGGTGAGGAACCCTACCAGATCGGCGGAGAGGCTGAGGTTCGTTCAAATTATTGAATCCTTTAGTTCTACTAAATCATCAGCTTCAGTTTGTATAGCTGGAACTCTTTCCAGTTCTACCTTATGACCATTAATTTCTTCACAAGAAATTCTCTTTCCAAAAGGTGGCATGCTGAGAAAACAAAACATCTTTTGTTCCTCAGTTTGGTAGAAGATATTCCCTTGCGAATGCTTGGGATATCCAACAAACTTCCACAGAACTGACCTTGCCTTGAGTTTGTCCGGATTTTGCTTTTAGACATAGGCCAGGCTGTTAGTCTACGGTAGCGCCCCGGCCGTCTGTCCGAGGCCAAAATACGGAAACGAAACTTTTTCAAAACTTGAAACCGGCGCTATCGTATACCTTAAATCCGGATCAAACCATTAACCTACAACTAGCAACTAGAGAAAGGTTAGAAAGGCTATACCGAACGATCCGTGTCCTTCGGTCTTTGGCCACCATCCCAAGCTCCTCGCGGCATCTCCGAGCTCCGGTCTCCTCGTCGGAAAGGGCACCACATCATCGAGTCTTTTTACGGGCTCCCACCTCTGAACCGAGGCAACTCGGACACGAAGTTTGCTAGCCGACGTGTCCAAGATTGCTGAAGACTAAGTGTAGAACGGTTTGCCTCAAGGGTTAATCGAAGTTGCCACAATGGAGGGAAGATCAAAAATGAGCTTTGGAGATGAGATAGGGATTTTGTTGCACGATCAAATGAATCAATTCCTCACCCTCACAAGAAAAATGAGGACCGCCCAAAAAATGCTCTCGGCCAAGGCTTTTAGAATGGTGGGGTGGTGAGCATAAGCTCAAGTGGAAATGGTGACCATAAGAAAAGAAAACCTCACATCAAAATCTTCCTTTTCACAATAAATGCAAACCTAGAACCAAGCACATCTAGAAAGATCAAGAGTCTTCGTAAAAAATTCTGGAGACCCGGACACCATAAAAAAAACCCCTGCTTTCACTAATTGCACATTTGCAAATAAGCCCCTCTAAGGAAAATTTAGCCAAAGAACAATTGAAAAGGAATTTGGCCAAAAAGAGAAAGTAAGCTGGCAACATCAAAAAGCGATCCGGTAACAAATTACAGGATAACCCCGTGACTGTATATACATACCCGTATTTGTATTCCGACCGAATACAAATGCAATGAGACAAAATCTACATAGTAAAATACTAGGATCCGGCTTAAACCAAAGCCCGTTAGTATTATCCGTCTGAATCATGACACGTGTACAAGTGCACGCGTACGTTCGAACCCTGCCATAAATCCATACGGCCTCTACAACGTTTCGCCCGAAACTTGAGAAACTGTCTGTGGGAAACTCTAAAGACTCGTCAATACTTTGGCTGTAGATTTAACCACTAGCACGTCAGTGGTACTAGCTGTACGTAACGGGCTACCAGGTATTAACGATAAGGGAGGTCGATGAGCGAACTCATCCTGACATCCTACTGAGCCTGTCAGTGACAATATCCGTACAGTCCGGTCCGTTCTTCTATGAGCATCGCATGTCGGGCCTAGGGGGTTGGTAAAAGTTAGACCCCCAAAAGCGGTACAAGTCGTGTCGGAGTGAAGCCCAGAACACCCTGAGATACTACTGGAATACCTACCAGTAAATCTCCTACCTTGGCCAAGGACTTCGTGTAATGGCTCTCCTAGACACAGCGCGATCTCACCCCCAATACCGGGAGAGACGAAACCCCTGCCGATCCGCTCACTGCCTCCAAGTGGCTCGGGACTGTACCCAACTAAAACCCGTTTGCACTACTCCTTTGAGCCGTGGTAGGGTAGTAATCAAAGCACAGTAGGAACTCACACGAGACAAATGACGATCTCAGGTCGAAGAACTAACCTGTACATATGTCACCAGGGAACTGCTATCAGACGTCAGGTATAATACCAACTAGCATGTTCCCGGCGAGTCCTGTCCGGTGTACTCATAACCCAATGAGCACCTGTATACATCTTAGGTAATCCAACTGACACCAATGGCATGTGAGACCGTCCACCGCCCCTCGTCGGGGTCCCGACTGCATACACTAGTCTACTAATGGAGTATCGATGCCCAGTCTCGAAACTTCCAGGACTAGGGACCACTTTAAGGACGTTCTTATAGACCCCATCTCCCATGTATATGATCGCCATCATACTGCTGGCCGTCAAGCAAGAATCCTAAGGGCTCTATCAACGCGCAATAGTGACCTGTAAGGTCACCTAAAGCAGTGCACGATGATAAAGATAAACCGGATAGCATACTATCATCTTGAGTAAGACTGTCCTACCGGTATAGGTCCTCCCTCAATCATTGCAATCACGTGCCTATGATCTAATAATTGACTCTGAGGGCACTATATCCAACAATCTCGCACTTGCACTCAAGGCTAATTATTGCGATGTCGCATACTCACAGCCCGTGTGGTACCAAACACCCAACTCCTCTACTAATCTGTCTCATAAAGCCCGTTTGCGAAACTATTGCGTTCGAGGAATAGCCTCAGTGAGTGGATCCGTCCTGATGTTTCTTTCTATGTCTCTCTTTACCTCAAGTTCGTGGAGAAAGCCATCTCCCGAATTGAGCAATACCTGTCTTAGAATATGTCTGGATATCTGATGGGACCTAGTTCATAAATTAACTCTAAATCCAAACTTCTTAGACTGTATCGTCAACTGAAATTAATCAGTATCCTGCACCATGCCTCCCTCAGTATCCGCTTGGACCACATGTTCAAATAACTGCCCCTCGTCAGAGGGAAAACTATAACTCTGACAGTCACACTGTCATCCAGGTCACCTTGGAAGCATGGAATGATACTGTCTCCCGAAGGAAGACGCCGTTATAATATCCCTAGAACATCGACTTATGTTCTAAAACTGCTTCCGATTGTTTCTCCAGGATTAGATTAGTATCAAATTATTGCATCTCATGCAAAAACAATATCTGGTGTGGTACTTGACATCTCATGATTGACTCAATTGCCTAAGCAAGTGATATGTCAATCATGCACATCCCTCTCGCCTTAGTCTGTAAGACACCTTTAGAGAGGGTGACTCCATTACCTGCAGATACACTACCATGCCCGGAGTCGTCCATTCTAAAACACCTTTAGAATGCGGTCTAAGTACCCAGATTGGGACACTTCCCAAATCTAGATCTAAAATCATAGATCCAGTAACCAGAATGTCTGATATTATATCTATATCCTATGTGCAGAAACCACTGTGTGACAACCAAAGCATAACCGATCGTAGTGCAGGAATATCACATCGTACTATGTGTATGTCATCCAAATACCAGGAAATCACACCCTACTACCTTTTCAACAGATCCACCCCTTATTCTGATGAAGTCAAACCTATGACTTGCATCTCAAAAGTAGATGATCTATCTTCGCTATATCTTCTTTAGTCTCTAAATAGACACAAGCTACTTGTCCACTATGCTTCCGCTGCTCCCACTGACTAAGATAACCCTCTGGCAGAATAATATACACGTGCACTTCTAAAGCCAGTTCAGAACGATGCTATACTCATCCTCCTGCCGGGTCTCATAGCCTGGAACAACAGTAGTGTCAAGTCTGGGTAAACAAGAACCTCCCTGTCACCGTCCTTGAGCATACCGAAGTACCTCTCGAGTGTCTGAGGTTACCCACCGTATCTGCGTAGTGGCCAATAGAATGTCAAGCCTGATTGAATTTTTAGGTTCTTATCAAATTTTCAGTAATCGTTTACGGTTCTGGAATCGTTTGCGGTTCTCCATACTCCCACTACTGTTTTCTGAAAAAAATCCATTTTTATTAAAACTGTGGCGAGTCAAGAACAATATCACTATTGATCTTCCAGATGGTAGAAAATCAACCCTCGTCATAGCCCGGGTCAACCCACAAACAGCCATTACAGAAACGTGCCTTGAGTTGTCCAGAGTCTGGTTTTAAGCATAAGCCGGATAACTCCCCGTACCTTAACATCGTTAAGATATGAACCGTTCCATATCCAATATAGAAACAGAGGCACTGATTTAATTGGAACCAGATTCAAATCATGCAGCTGTCTCCAGTGCATATTAACTAAATGGAGAGAGGCAGATCAGTATTACTCAACTTAGGAGTGCATCCAATTATGAGTAACCTGAAAAAGAAACAAGTTTCTCAAAAACCATTACTATCAACTGAATACTATACACAAATATCCACATCTTCGATCACCTTGAAGAATCCTGATACTTGCAATACCTGGTTCTCTACTTTATTCATATACCTATAACTTCTCAAAACTTGGAACTTGTGTTTCTACGAAACACAAGTCTAAGAACTAGAGAAGTCACACGTAAACAAAATATAGTACGAGTACTAACCCCTCTGTCCTCATGGACACTGGACAAGAATACAATACTCTGTATAAGTCCCCTGAGTCTAATAACTCAAACCCTGTGCGTCGTAGGTTGAAAACTGTACTATGGTTATGAAGAATTACACCGCTGTTTAATGCTCCTTACCTAACCATCGACTGATATAGGTAAATGTCATCGACATAATTTCAAAAAGTTATCTCTCACTTTATTAAAATAAACGTACAGATATATCAATTTGAAATTGGTGCATAACAACGGATATTCAAAACCAAATATTTGCCGTCCGGCAAACAACCCAGGTGATTTCCTCAAATATCACCAATTACAACAAATCCCGATATAATGAGGATGATCACCCAATTCCCAATAACTTACTCCCACTTATCATCTGTAAAACCATACATATGTGAGAATCAAACCCGGTAAATACATACCCTGGAGCAAGGACCAATTGGGAAATCAGCTTTCTATTAACAATACATAGAGAAACTAAAACATGTAAATGTTTCGAAGGGGTATCCGGGTATTCCTAGTAATGCCTCTTCCATTATCAGATTCACAACTGTAACCGTATATTTCTTTGCCATCGCTCCAAATCCCTTTATTTGTCTTTAGTTGCTACCTTCTGCACACCATCGTTAGGCTAAATAGTTTTCTTCCTTCCCTACCGTTCGACACCAGCCTATGGTCTGGAAGAAGACTATCCAATAAGAGTAATAGGTGTACTGTCCTAATCCTAGGAGCATTCGCAACCCGAGAGAAGGTAAAGATAAAAGACAACTGAATAAAACCTTATTCCTATTTCTCCTGAACCAGAATCCATCCCCGAACTGGAACAAGTTCCTTCGAGTTCATATATAACCATACGATGGAGTATCCAAATAACTGTGGATCTTCGTAGTGATACGGAGTGTTCTGGAGAAATACAAAGGTGAAGTGGGAGCGGCGATGAAATACTTGGTTTGGTCGTGAATAGTAGTCGCAGTTTACTTTGCCCTCTTTCTAATCCCTTTATTTGTCTTAACTTATTACCTTCTGTACACCATCGTTAGGCAAATTGGTTTTCTTCATTCCCCACCGTTCGGCACCTGCCTATAGTTTGTAAGAAGACTATCCAATTAGCGTAATAGGTGTACCGTCCTAATCCAAGGAACACTCGTAACCTGAGAGAAGGTAAAAGGAAAAGACAACTGAATAGTCCTATTCATTTTTTCCAGAACGGGAAACCATCCTCGAATCTGGAACAAGTTCCTTCGAGTTCGTATATAACCATACGATGGTTTTATCCAATGGAAGTGGATGTTCATAGTAATACGGGGTGTTCTGGTGAAAAGGGTAAAAGAAGGAGTGGCAATGAGGTATGCAACTTTAACAATCCAAAAGCCAGTGTTATAAGAAGGTTCGGTCAACTTGGTCACTGAGTCATAGTCAAGGGTCGGGTCATGGTCGCTGCCAAAGAGAGAGAGAGAAAAGAAACACTCTGCGTGCACTCTAACCTAGATCAGAACAGTTATAAATTTATCTAATCAGGAAACCTCCCACTGTAACCTCAAATTCTCCTCCAAACCTGAAAGAAGAATTAGTCGGGATCACCCGAGGAGTAAACCAACTCATCAGTTGGAATCGAGATCCAACTATCATCGCATGATAATGTGATAGAATCCACTCACATTATCACACTCCAGAAGGTATGCGCATGCCTGGCAAGTTTCAGTTTCTTTAGAAACTCCCGATGTGATTTTTACCCCATGCTCTTATGACCTTGACTTTGGCCAACAAATCATAAGTCACATGTCAAGTTCTACCCGTCATTATCCAGGTTGATTTGAACCCACCCGTACCTACTCTTGACTTTGGCCAACAAGGCAGTACGACTGCCCCAAACCAACGCATCTATCTATGCAACATAAAAGTAACAAATAGCTACCATACACTATGCCTTGACTTTGGCCAACAAACATAGCATGAATACTAACTGCTACCCGTCTGAAATGACCGAGGGCTACGAATGGTTTTTGGCGAAAAAACCTTTAACGTAATGAACTTGATATCGTTGAAGGAACCAGATAGTTTTTTATAAAAAATATAGTGACGAAAACCTTTGCTAAAGAGGTCACTCCCGGTGAAGGGATCTCGGCTCTTTCCCCATAGAATGAGGTGCAGGATATTCCAACTGAATACCACGATGCAAAGCAAAAGGCAATCGGCTATAGTGAAGTTATTACCCTGACGCAAACTTCTGTCCAAGGGGTCACTCCCGGTGAAGGGATCTCGGCCCTTGCCTCGTCGACTGATGTGCTGGATATTCATAACCGAATACCACTGTGCAAAACAAAAGAGAACGCCCTTGCAATAACAGCTTTTTTTGAAAAATGTTCAAACAACATCAGAATAGGTTTGTTTAGCTTGCATTGATCTGAATCAATGCAGTCCCATCAATTGATCACACCAATAAAGAACGAAAATACGATGTACGTATATGCCATTCGCATTCGCCACTGGGTCCCGTCATCACCTGTTAGGTTACTTAACTAAAGACAGAGCGGGGACTAGTCCGGTTACTTAACTAAAGAAAGAGCGGGGACTGGACTAGCGCGGGTGTAAAACATATACAACATCTACTAGTATATATATAGCAATATATAATAATCAATCAAGGCGTGATAAAATGCAACATCACAGAAATGTAATAGGCATCACAGAACAATACAGATAATTTGGGATCCCTAGGTTTCATAGAGCCGCTACTGAAACCCGACGTTCCCCTGGTCGTGTGGATAGCCTGTGCAATGAAAACCTAGACCCCTACGGGTGCGGCAAGATATCCGCCAAAACCTGAAGTGAGGCAGCCCCCTTCAACAAAGTGAATGGACGACCCAGCACTTCACGGAATCCGGTAACTTGAGCACCCCTCCTTGGGTCAACCTATACCCCCTACGAGTGCGGCGAATAGCCCGTCAATTCTAGAGTGAAGCCCCCACCGTCTCAAAGCTATGAGATGCGGGCTCGTTGCCCTCTAGAACCCGGCTATCCGTGCACCCCACCGCGGGATAATCCTAGTACATAAAGTAAAATATACAACGGGTACATCGACCTTAGCCTGGTCGTGCCCCAAAAGAATAATATACAAACAGGCACTGACGGCAGTCCACATGTCGGACGCTCGCCCCGCAATATCAAATGTACAAATACAACCAAACTGTACTACCATTGCAACCAGGCTATCCACCACGACAAATCCGCAACATCACAGCACAACACAGAACATCAACGTGAATGTCACGTTCGCAAATCCGTCTAAAAGGGCTATAGCAATTAGACAAGATTTACCGATCAAATGACATTCACGGTCGCAGATATAATGTAAGTACTTTAAACTAACATATTTAAAATTTTCGATCGACAAAATTTCCCGAAGTGGGCCCCAAGTACAACTGCAGCACTCAAAATAATCTGGGTCAAAACAAAAATTACCAGAAACCCCATTTCTAACTCAGATAGCACTGTAGAAAATTTGGTGCATTGATGACATAGAATGGCAGCGGAACTACGGCCAAAGCATGGGTAAGGCCGTGGTTCCGCGGTGCAACAGTAGTAACAGGCTACCAAATTTTCATAGATATCTTATAAAAGCCTGCACGTATTTCTGCAACACTCAAAATAATTTTTCGACGACAAAAAAATTTCGACAGAAACTGCACAAATTGGAATTGCGGTTTTGGAAAATTCGGTCGATCGATATTTTAAATACGTTAGAACAAACTAGTAAAGGTTAATGGCGTGGCTCTGATACCATGTAAGTTTACGGTAGCGCCCGGCCGTCTGTCCGAGGCCAAAATGCGGAAACAAAAACTTTTTCAAAACATGAAACCGGCGTTATTGTATACTTTAAATCCGGATCGAACCATTAACCTACAAATAGCAACAGGAGAAATGTTAGAAAGGCTATACCGAACGATCCGTGTCTTTCGGTCTTTGGCCACCATCCCAAGCTCCTCGCGGCATCTCCGAGCTCCGGTCTCCTCGTCGGAAAGGGCACCACATCATCGAGTCTTTTTACGGGCTCCCACCTCTGAACCGAGGCAACTCGGACACGAAGTTTACTAGCCGAGGTGTCCAAAATTGCTATAGACTAAGTGTAGAACGGTTTGCCTCAAGGGTTAATCGAAGTTGCCACAATGGAGGGAAGATCAAAAATGAGCTTTGGAGATGAGATAGGGATTTTGTTGCAAGATCAAATGAATCAATTCCTCACCCTCACAAGAAAAATGAGGGCCACCCAAAAATTGCTCTCGGCCAAGGCTTTTAGAATGGTGGGGTGGTGAGCATAAGCTCAAGTGGAAATGGTGACCATAAGAAAAGAAAACCTCACATCAAAATCTTTTCCCTTCCTTTTTACAATAAATGCAAACCTAGAACCAAGCACGTCTAGAAAGATCAAGAGTCTTCATAAAAAATTCTGGAGCCCCGGATACCACAAAAAACCCCTGCCTTCACTAATTGCACATTTGCAAATAAACCCCTCCAAGGAAAATTTATCCAAAGAACAATAGAAAAGCAATTTGGCCAAAAAGAGAAAGCAAGCTGGCAACTTCAAAAAGCGATCCGGTAACAAATTGCAGGATAACCCCGCGATTGTATATACATACCCGCATTTGTATTCCGACCGAATACAAATGCAATGAGACAAAATCTACATAGTAAAATACTAGGATCCGGCTTAAACCAAAGCCCGCTAGTATTATCTATCCGAACTATGACACGTGCACAAGTGCACGCGTACGTTCGAACTCTGCCATAAATCCATACGGCCTCTACAACGTTTCACCCGAAACTTGAGAAACTTTCTGTGGGGAACTCTAAAGACTCGTCAATACTTTGGCTGTGGATTTAACCACTACCACGTCAGTGGTACTAGCTGTACATAACGGGCTACCAGGTATTGACCATAAGGGAGGTCGATGAGCGAACTCATCCTGACACCCTACTGAGCCTGTCAGTGACAATATCCGTACAGTCCGGTCCGTTCGTCTATGAGCATCGCATGTCGGGCCTAGGGGGTTGGTAAAAGTCAGACCCCAAAAAGCGGTACAAGTCGTGTTGGAGTGAAGCCCAGAACACCCTGAGATACTACTGGAATACCTACCAGTAAATCTCCTGCCTTGGCCAAGGACTTCGTGTAATGGCTCTCCTAGACACAGCGTGATCTCACCCCCAATACTGGGAGAGACGAAACCCCTGCCGATCCGCTCACTGTCTCCATGTGGCTCGGGACTGTACCCAACTAAAACCTGTTTATACGACTCCTTTGAGCCGTGGTTGGGTAGTAATCAAAGCATAGTCGGAACTCACACGAGACAATTGACGATCTTAGGTCAATGAACTAACCTTTACACATGTCACTAGGGAACTGCTATCTGACGTAAGGTATAATACCAACTAGCATGTTCCCGGCGAATCCTGTTTGGTGTACTCATAACCCAATGAGCACCTGTATACATCTTAGGTGATCCAACTGACATCAATGGCTTGTGAGACTGGCTACCGCCCCTTGTCGGGGTCTCGACTGTATACACTAGTCTACTAATGGAGTATCGATGCCAAGTCTCGAAACTCCCACGACTAGGGACCACTTTAAGGACGTGCTTATAGACCCCATCTCCTATGTATATGATCGCCATCATACCGCTGGCCGTCAAGAAAGAATCCTAAGGGCTCTATCAACGCGCAATAGTGACCTGTAAGGTCAAGCAGTGCACGATGATAAAGATAAAACAGATAGCATACTATCATCTTGAGTAAGACCGTCCTACCGGTATAGGTCCTCCCTCAATCATTGCAATCACGTGCCTGTGATCCAATAATTGACTCTGAGGGCACTATATCCAACACGGACAACCCCAAATCTTAACTTACTTAAGATATGGGCTCTTCTCATACCATATCACATATGGAGTAGTAGGCAACTGATTTGATTGGTACCCTATTCAATAGGTATGCAGCTTCTCAAGTGCATAACTCCCAAAAGGAAATAGGAAACTCAGTAGTACTCATCATAGAGTGCACCATATCTAATAGGGTGTGATTGCTCCGTACCGATACACCGACGTGCTGTGGTGTATATGGAGGAGTAATGCTGAGAGAGAATCTCATTCTCCTTTAGAATAGTCCAGGAATCCCATGCTCAAGTATTCTTCTCCCTGATCACATCAAAGAACATAATACTTATACCCGTTTTGGTTCTATACTTCTAACTCATATTCATTGAATTTCTCAAAAGGTTTAGACTTGTGTTTCAACAGGAACACATGTGCGAATCTTAAGAGACCATCAGTGAATATAATAAAGTACAAAGAACCAGTCCTGGCATGTGTAGACATGGGACTTTCATACATCATAATGTATCAATCCCAAGAGTTCACCAACTCTTTCTCTGTTTCCAATAAACAGAGCTATGGTCATCTTATCTTTATGACATGACCGACAAGTTTCACAAGATGTAAATTCAAACTTATTTAAATATGCATCTAAATGTAACTTCAGCTAGTCGGGTCACATTGATATGACCTAGTCTACAATACCTCAAGAAGGATTCGTTCATTTCTGAACTCTTCCTCTTGTGTGAGTTCTGTACTTTAAGAACTGTAATTTGATTTAGAACGTATGTGCTTTTAGATAACGTGCCTGAACCGATCAACTCTTGATATAGGAAATGTTCAAAATATTATCCAACAATACAAAATTATATCCTTCTTTACTAAATAAAGAGACTGATATGATGTTGTATATCGGGTTCGGTATCTAATAACATTCGTTCCGAATCAATGTATTGGTAATACAGGGTGATAACTGCCAACATACTTGGTTGCAACACTTGCACCATTTCCAACTCTTGAAATTTATCACCCGTTCTCAGTTTTCTACCTTTCTGTAGCCCATGTAACAAATTACATTTGCGGGATCCTGATCCGGTATCTCATACCCAGGACGTAAAGGATACTGAGAAACAGTTCTCGGTAATGAACACTCCCGAAGAAGATGCATCAACATGTACTTTCTTAGTTTGGGCGGTACGGGAATTCTGGTAATCCCCAATTTCCTGCTCGGTCTTATAACATTTATAAGTTAGAACGGGACCAACGTTCCTTAGCGCAGTGTTGTTAGTTATGTATATGACCTAGAGACCATTGTTGTACATATGATGTATATTATAATGGATGCTTGGATATATATAGAGAGGACTTTCTTGCTCGTCATGATAGTATGCTATTTGGTTTCACTTTATCTTAACATGTTGACTTGTATTGGTTTACTGTCTTACTCTCACATGTTGATAAAGCCCTTAGGATCTGTACTCGACTACTGGGACTATGATGAGATCATACTAGTAGGGCCATGGTAGTCGATGAGTACATCCTATAACTGTTCCTCGTCGAGGGTATATCGAGACAGGGCATCGATACACCATAGTAGACTAGCGTATGCACATCTTGACCCATATGATGGGCGATGAATGATCCCATATCCATCGGTGTTTTGACATCAAGGATGGTGTACGGTTGCTCAGTGGAGACTGGGAACATTGGACGGACTCGCCGAGAACTCCCAGATGGTGATATACCACACGTCAGATGGCAGTTCTCTGGTGACATTGGTACAGGGTAGCCTGTAGAGCCGAGATTGTCATAGAGTCTTGTGTGATTCCCACTGTGCTTTGATTTCCACCTTACCACGTCCAAGAGGGCATACAAAACGGTGGCTTTTGGGTGCAGTCCCGAATCACATGGAGGCAATGAGCGATAGGAGGGGATTCGTCTCTCCCTGTATAGGGAGTTAATGTTGTGTTGTGTTCGATTGGCTATAACTGGAAGTTCCTGGCCAGGGATGATATAGAGATTTACTGGTAAGTGTTACCAGTAGTTTCTCGACCCGTTATGATCCTCACATAGACACGACTTATCGGTTACTGGGGTCTGACGTATACCACCCCTAGACTAGATATGCAACATATCAGACGAAGAGACCAGACTGTACGGGAGTGTTACTGATTGGATTCACAGGAGAATGTACAGGCTAGCTTATTGATCTTTTGATCACTCAATACCTGGATGGCTGTTACGTTTAGCTGACCGCTTGCAGCTTGTGGGTGTTTGATATGATCATCACCGCTACCGGCGTATTGACGATTCTTTAGAGTCCTACACAGAGGTTTCTTGACTCAGGCAAAACGGAGTAGGGGCACATATGTGATATATGCAGGACCGAGGATAATGCGATATGGGATACCGTATTATATTCTCGCGTTATTTTGATATGAGCCGGATCATCGGATAAAGTGTTGATTCGATGAATCGGTACATGATATATTAGTCGGTTATATTCGATATAGCCGGATTGTCGGATCAAGTGTTGATTCGATCATTTAATGTATAATAATATATATGATATATTGCATTACATTATCTAATATTGGCTCGCTTTATTGATTCATTTTCTCACCGGATAATACATTGATATAAATGCGATATATGTTAATTGTATTATTTTCTTTTGTTACAAAATGTATTATATATGTGATATATAATATTGTAACATAATATGATTACTAATGCAAGATGTTTAGTGGAGATTAAACAAGGTTAGGGTTTGAATTGGGTTAGTTCTTTCATGAACCTTCTAGAAGGTTTTCTTTTGTCATGAGCTATAAGATATTATGGTTGATATTTTCTAGTGACTCATTCTTAACCCAACCCAAACCCTTAGCCTTGGTAATTATCTACATGGGTTAGCCTTGTCATAGTTGACCACGGTTACATTATTAATCATATATCATTTCATTATTCATCACAAAAGGAATTAATTCATTATTCTTCTTCTTCTTCAACCTTGAGCTTTGAGAAAGCTTTCTAGGTTTTCTTTATGTGATGATTTTGTGTGAGAATTTGATATAAAAAGAAAGTATAAATACTACTCCATCATCCTCATCTAATCTAGCCAATTATATTAGGGCGTTCACCTCATTAGAGAGAGAGCTTGAGTTATAGAAACTTCGAGGTAGATCATCGGAGAAAAGGAAGACTATAAGCTAGCATGGATCGTTCGAGTTGTGGAGCCTCTCTTTAGTCTGGGAGATTGTGGATCGCGGCGAAGGGACTTCTACTCGGAGCTTATGAAGTGAAGGAACGGACTACAAATGTTGTAATCCCTCACTTTTAGTTGTAAAGATGTTTACTTGCATGTGTAACCCTAATTATCTAGCAAAGATCCCGGCTTTGGGTTGTTCGGCATGTCTAAATTTTTATTCGGGCATGGTTGATTCCTTATTAACCCTTGTAAGAGTGCCTAGGTACCCTACAGTGGTATCAGAGCCTAGCTACAGCATTAGGCGACGTGTATATGAAGTTAAAACTCCGATTGAACCCCGAAACGTCGAAATAGACCCCTCTCTGGAAATTTTGTAAAAATATGATTTTTTCTGTATTAAAAATACTCAAAAAAATCAGCAGGGAAATATAAGCATTACTGTGGAAAACGAGGCAATAATTCGTATTAACCGCCGCGGAACCGCGGCAATACCATGCCTGCGCCGCGGATCCGCGGCCGTACAGAAGCATTATGCATTGTTTTTGGCACAGTAATATCCATAGGTGATTCAGTATATTTCTGGGTATTTTTAATCTGACTCAAGTGTTGAGTGTTCTGAGGATTATTTTGAATTCGTTGATTCGATCAGATAGTTTAATTTCGTTTTGTTTTCCGGATATTTTAGAAACTGTTAAAATGTTTGAACGAATATCATTAACTCACTTTTTCCCGGCACGAAAAACTTTTAAGTGTTGAATTTTTCTTGAGTTTAAATCTTTTGGAAAAACGTGCAAGTAACGCGGTGGACCCTCTAGAAGAACACAAAGCATAACTCGATTATGTGACCGTCTGAACCGCCTCTAAACCTTAAGGTTTGGGGCAGTACGGCGTGCCACATGTGAGGCGTTGGCTTGACCCTTCTACGGTTGGACCATTGGTACTGTGACATATTCTGGGATTATTTGAACTCCGCTCAAGTGTTGATCTATTTAGGAAATCTTGGGTGTTTGATTATCCGATCGGAAAGTTTAATATTGTCTATTTATCTGGAATGTGATACAATATATGGAATTCATATAGTTAGGCATGAAATGAGAAGTATGTGATATTTCGGATTTATGATGTCTAAAGTGATTGTGGATTCCAAATGTTGTAGTTTTACAATTCCTTTTCTGTGACCGTAAATGTAGTATGTAGTTGTATTGCCGGTTTTCGTTGCTATACATCAACGACGATCGGTGTATGTATACTTACTTACGTTGATGATATGAGATATTATGTGTTGCTGTGATATGTTATATTGGATCGTCGTGTTCTGAATAGCCGGGGGTTTTATGTGAGATGAGGGTTTTTATTTTCATTCATGTAAAATTCATTTGTATGTAATTTATTGGGGCACTTCCGGGATGAGGTTGATGTCACCAGTGTATATTATTTACTTTTCCACATTAGGTAGACCCAAGGAGGGGTGCACAAGTAACCGGGTTCTTAGGTCCAGTGGGAGGCCATCTCGAGGAGTCGAGACCGGGTATCCTAACCCTAGAATTGGCAGTGTTGCTTGCCTCTCTCATAGGGGTCTAGGGATGTGGGTTGTTAGATATGTATGCCCTAGAGGCCATTATTGTATAGTACTGGTTTGTATAATACATTTTGGAGGCTTAGGATATATATATGGTTTTACGACAGTCTTGCTTGATATAGTAGTATACTACTTGGTTTGTTTCTATCTTAATATGTGCATATGTTTCTTTTAACATATCGCTAAAAATATATTGGTAGAGCCCTTAGGATCTTTGCTTGACTATTGGCGTTGTGATGGCGATCGCACTAGTGGGGGCTGGGTAGTCTATAAGCACATCCTTATTTTGGTCCCTTATCGTAGGATTATCGAGACAGGGCATCGATACTCCAGAGTAGACTAGTGCATACGCTTCTCTTCCCAGCAGGGGAGATGGTCTGTCCCACGGCCATCAGTACGTTGTACTGGAGATAGTATGCAGGTGCTCGTTAGGTTACGAGTACACTGGACATGACTCGTCGGGAACTGTTGGTTGGTATTATACCTATCGTCAGTTAATAGTTCACAGATGACATGAGTACAGCTTAGTCCGCTGACTTGACACTGTCACTTCGCCTCGAGTGTGTTCCCACTATTCTTAGATTACTACCCTACCACGGCTCTACTGAGTCGTGCAAACAGGTAGTAGTTGGGTGCAGTCCCGAAGCACTTGGAGGCAGTGACGGTTAGACAGGATTCGTCTCTCCCGGTATTGGGGGTTGATATCGCGCTGTGTCTAGGAGAGCCATTACACAAAGTCCTTGGCCAGGGCAAGCGAGAATTGCTGGTAGGTTTTCCAGTAGATTCTCAGGGTGTTTTGGGCTACACTCCGACACGACTTGTACCGCTATTAGGGGACTGACGTTTACCGCCCCCTAGGCCCGCCATGCGATACTCTCAGACGAACAGACCGGACTGTACAGAGATTGTCACATACAGGCTCAGTAGGAGTTCGGATGGGTTCACCTCATCAGTCTACTTATCGGCATCTACCTGGGGACCGTTATGTACAGCTAGTGCCGCTTGCGGTTTGTGGTTAAACCCACTGCCAGCGTAGTGTCGAGTCTTTAGAGTCCCACACAGAGAGTTATTCATCTTTGGGCAAAACTGAGTAGAGGTCGCATGGTTTTGTGACGGGGTTCGTTCACATCCGCACACTTGTGCACGTTTGGTGTCCGGACAGTTATTACTAGTGGGCTTTGGTTTAAGCCAGATCCTAGTATATGTTTTGGGGTTAGTTTTATCTCATTGTATTCGTGTTCCTCGGATCACGGATGCGGGTGTGTATGCACAGTTGACTGAGGCAGAGGCAGAGGATTCTCATTAGGGTTATGGTATGGGTGTGTATGCACAGTTGACTGTTGTCTTTTTCCAAACCCTAATGAGAATAGGAAATATGATTAATAATATTAGTTACCAATTTTTGTGCCATGGTTGAGTTGAATTCTTGACTTTTGTTGACTTTTTGACTTCGTTGACCGGTTGACCAAAGTAGACTTGTTGACCATCATCATTTGTTTTCAAAGACGCTTCTTATTCTTTGCAAAAGCATTTAATGAATGAAATGATAATGGTCATTCATCAACTCACCATCACAAATTGTTAAGTATTATTATTGTCATTTTTCTAAAATATGAGAGCATGGTTGTAAATTGTATCATTCTCACTTGCATCTTCTCTCTCATCCATTGCTCTCCTTCTTCCTCTAGCTCAAGGAAAATCCCTCTCATGAGTTGAGAACCATTTTCCTTTGAGATAAAACACCAAGACTACTCTCTACTCTTTCTAGGGTTCTAGGTTTGGCAAACCAAGCACCTTAGCTATATCTAGGTTGAGGTAGGAGCTCAAGTTCGAACCCTCGGGTGGATCTATCTTCGACAAAGAGGAGACGACGAGAAGGAGTCGTACAAACTACTACAAGGAGCAAGTAAGGAGGAGAACAATAAGAAGAGAAGGAGTTCAAGAGAATAACAAGAAGAGAAGGAGTTCAAGACTAGGTATAACCATTCTACATAGTAGTTAGAACTTGTAGATTTTATGTTAGTTTTGTTTAGCAACGATCCTTCATGAAATGGTCCATGTTACCTAGCTAGGGAAAATTTTCCGTTTTACCTATTCCGCCTCCCCGAAAGAACCAGGGTGGGTAACGTGGACCTAACAGTGGTATCAGAGCCTAGCTAAACACAAACTAGCATGTTAGCAAAGTATCTAGAATTTCGATCGGACAAAAATCGCAAAACACGTCCGGAAAAACCATGTTTTTGCCGATTTTTTATACCGCTCTAAAAATGGTTTAACATACATGAAAAATCGGCTCAGGGTTTTGTAAAAACACAGAACAAAAACGATCCAGTGACTCGGTCAAAGAGCCGCGGATCCGCGGCAGAACATGGTTCCTGCCGCGGAACCGCGGCCGAGTTGACTCGGCCGTGGACCGGGTTTTGTGCAGTGTTCTTATTTGGATGTTTTGGGATTTTTAGTATATGTTGTTTCTGCCCAGATTTTCCAGAGAACAAATTTGTGTTTGGGGTGGTTACAAATCCGTATTTTGATCGAAGCTCTGTAGACTTTGGCTAATGGGTTATATCTGTAATGTGATATATGTATTGATCGTCTGCTAATCGCTATACGTCGATTAGTGGGGGTTATACATATCTGTGATCTGTAATGTTGATGGTTTGTGTATATGAATTCGTTGGATTGTCGCGGATGAATAGCTGGGGGGTTGTGAGATGAGAGTTTTCTTTATCTTTCAATTCATGTAATATGTAAATTGATGTAATATTATTTATTTGTCCGCACAACCGGGATGGAGTTGTAGCCGTCATTGTATAATTTCTTTTACTGTTTTTGCTCCTAGGATAGACCCAAGGTGGGGTACACAAACTACCGGGTACCTTAAAGTGCCGAGTGGCCTACTCACGGTGTTGAGGGAGGTTGTTTCACTTCGGGTACTTGGTGGGTAGTTTGCCGCACCCGTAGGGGTCTAGGGTGGGGTTTTGGCTATTCATCGCGACCGTGTAATCCGCTCTTCGTTACAGGCTCGTACGGAATGCGGATTCCTAGTATATCCAATGTGTTCATCTGTGATCTGGAATGGCTATCATTGCATCTGATGAATGTGTATATATATCTATATGATATCTATTTACGCGTTGCTTATGTTTTGCATCCGCGCTAGTCCAGCCCCCGCTCTGTCGTTAGTTTAGTAACCTAACGGGTGATGACGGGACCCCGTGGTGAATGCGGATGGCATAAGCGTACGTCATATTTTCGTTGTTTTCTGCAATGGTAGGTTTAACTGATGGGACGCATTAAGTTAATGCAAGAAAACAAACCTAAAGACGTTGTTGGAACAATTTTCAAAAAGGCCGTTATTGCAAGGACGTTCACTTCTTGTTTTGCATAGAGGTATTCGGTTATGAATGCCCAGCACCTCATTCGACGAGGCAAAGGCTGAGATCCCTTCATCGGGAGTGACCCCTTGGACAAAAAATTTGCGTCAGGGTAATAACTTCACTATAGTCGATTATTCTTGCTTTGCATCGAGGTATTCAGTTTGGAATATCCTGCACCTCATTCGATGAGGAAAGGGCCGAGATCCCTTCATAGGGAGTGACCTCTTTAGGAAAAGTTTTCACCACTATATTTTCAAAAAGGCAATCATGTTCCTTCAACGATATCAAGTTCATTACGTTAAAGGGTTTTTCGCTAAAAACCCAGCCGTAACCCTCCGTCATTTCTTACAAGTAACACTTAGTATTCGTGCCGCGTTTGTTGACTCCGTCAAGGCGTAGTATACGGTAGCTGAGTGCTGCTTGTTTGTAGCAGTATATGGGATTGGTTAGGACAGCCGTATAACCTTGTTGACTCCGTCAAGGGTTATGCGGGTGGGTTTAATGCAATCCAGATAATGACGGGTTGAACTTGACTAGGACTCTTTGATTTTTTGACTCTGTCAAGGTCACTTGGGTCCTAGGGGCAAAAATCTACATCGGGAGTTTCTAAAGAAACTGAAACTTGCAGATTTAGCATACCTTCTGGAGTGTGGTGACTAGAGTGGATTCCATCTAGGTCATCACACAATGATAGTTGGATCCCGATCCCACTGATGAGTTGGATTACTCTCGGGAGATTATTTCACTTAACAATCAATGCTATAAACCAAGTAGGTGCCTATAACGGTGTTAGAGGGGCTACGCCTCCAGGGAAAAGAGGTTATTTAATTAAGGAACTTTGCGAAAGCGTTGGAAAACCTCCCTCGAAGTACCAACACCAGCCTGGCTGAAAGGTTAAGCAAGTATTGTGACGTGCGATTAATCCTGACTAGTTCTTCTTTTAGGGTTTGAAGAAGAATTTGAGGAAACAGTGGGAGCCATCCTGGTTAGATAAATCAATAAACCAATCTAATCTTGCAAGACCGCACGCTGAGTGTTTCTTTTCTCTCTCTCCAGGTAGCAGCCATTTCACGCTCTAATCAAGATAATAAAATGTATTGCTTGACCGATTTGAATTCTTATTCGGGGCTGGGGAACGTTGGTTCAGCTCTAACTTACGACAACAGTCATACGTATGAGCAAGGGAAAGAGGATTGTATGGATTCCAAGGATACCCAGTTGAAGAAGAAGCATGGTTTTGCATCTACTTCAGGTGTTCTTGTAATTGAGAACTGCTTTACGGTCAGCCCTACCTCCTGGGTACTTGATACCAGATCAGGATCTCATATCTGTAATTTATTACAGGGACTGAGAAAAAGTTGGAAAGTTGTACCTGGTGATATGTCGCTCAGAGTAGCGAACGGAGCACAAGTTGATGCTGCAGCCGTCGGTGAATATCACCTTGTGTTGCCAAATGGCAATACTATGATTTTGAACGATTGCTACTATGTACCTTCCATGGTTTGCAACATCATATTAGTTTCTTTACTCAATAAAGATGGATATAACTTTGTTCTTGATAGAAATATCATGAACACCTACCTTCATAAGGTACTGGTTGTAGAAGGTACACTGTGTAATGGTATCTACGTTCTAAATCAGAATACAGTTCTCAATGTACAAAACACACGCAAGAGGAAGAATTCAGATACGAATGAATCCTACTTGTGGCATTGTAGACTTGGTCATATTGGAGAGAAAAGACTAAGTAAGTTGCATAAAGATTGACTCTTGAATACGTTCGAGTTTTCATCTTATGAAACTTGTCAGTCTTGTCTCAAAGGGAAGATGACCAAATCTCCGTTCACCGGACATGGAGAAAGGGCAGCAGAGCTCTTAGGACTCATACACAGTGATGTATGTGGTCCGATATCTATATATGCAAGGGGTGGGTTCTCGTACTTCATCACATTCACTGACGATCTCTCTAGATTCGGATATGTGTATCTTATGAAACACAAATCTGAAGCTCTTGAGAAATTCAAGGAATTCAGAAACGAAGTAGAGAACCAGACTGGCAAAAGTATCAAGATCCTCCGGTCTGATAGAGGAGGGGAGTACTTAAGCACGGAATTCCTAGATTACTTAAAAGAGAATGGTATTCTCTCTCAGCTTTCTCCTCCTTATACACCACAGCACAACGGTGTATCGGAACGGAGGAATCGTACCCTATTGGATATGGTTCGCTCCATGATGAGTAGTGCCGAGTTGCCTCTTTCATTTTGGGGACATGCGCTTCAGACAGCGGCATACCTACTGAATTACGTTCCATCCAAATCAGTGCCTAAGACTCCATATGAAATATGGAGTGGAAGAAATCCGTATCTTTAGCGATTTAAGATATGGGGTTGTCCAGCCTATGTGAAAACACAGAAACCGGACAAGCTAGAGGCATGATCAGTTCTGTGTAAATTTGTGGGATATCCTAAAGACTCATCAGGATATCTGTTCTACCACACTGATGAACAGAAGGTGTTTGTATCTCGCCACGCTACCTTTTTAGAAAGGGAGTTTCTTGCAAAAGAAACTAGTGGGAGTTCAGTAGAACTGGAAGAAATTCAGCGACCACAAAATGTAACTGAAAATTTGGAGGAACCACTGGATTCAATAACCCCAGACGAACCTCAGCCACTCCGCTGATCTGGTAGGATTTCTCATCCGCCCGAAAGATACTACGGTTTTCTCATAGACGGGGATCGAGAGGATTGCATCTTGGAAGAAGATGACCCTACCAGTTTCAGGCAGGCCATTATCAGTAGGGACTCTGATAAGTGGCTGGATGCAATGCAATCCGAGATGGAGTCCATGTACACCAATAAAGTGTGGACCTTGGATATTGCTCCACCTGGGGTAAAACCCGTTGGATGCAAATGGATCTACAAAAGGAAACTTGGTGTGGATGGGCAGGTGGAAACCTATAAGGCTAGACTCGTTGCAAAAGGTTTTCGTCAAAGACCTGGTTTGGACTATGACGAAACTTTTTCTCCAGTGGCTATGCTCAAATCCATTCGGATCCTACTTGCCATTGCTGCCTTCCATGACTATGAAATTTGGCAAATGGACGTTAAAACGGCTTTTCTAAATGGCTGTTTAGAAGAGTACGTTTACATGGATCAACCAGAAGGTTTCGTAGACAGTGGGAGCAGTGGGAAGGTGTGCAAGTTACTTAAATCCATTTATGGATTGAAGCAGGCATCGCGGAGCTGAACATCTGTTTTGATGAGGCAATCAAGGAATTTGATTTCATTAAGAACGAAGATGAACCTTGTGTCTATAAGAAGATTGTAGGACGAACTGTCGTGTTCCTAGTATTATACGTGGACGACATTCTTTTGATAGGAAATGACATTCCTATGCTACAATCGGTCAAGCTATTCTTGTCACAACGGTTCTCCATGAAGGACCTGGGTGATGCCTCGTACATTCTGGGGATCAAGGTCTACAGAGATAGATCCAAGAGACTACTGGGACTTTCGCAGTCCAGGTACATAGAGACCGTACTAAAGAGATTTAGTATGGAGGATTCCAAGCACGGTAACATACCCACATTGCACGGAATTACCCTCTCCAAGAAGATGTCTCCTAAGACTGATGAGGAGAGGGTTCACATGAACACTATACCTTACGCTTCGACGGTAGGATCTATAATGTATGCGATGCTATGTATAAGACCAGATGTAGCTTACACGCTGAGCGTGGTGAGCCGGTATCAGTCAGACCCAGGTGAGGACCACTGGACAGCAGTGAAGAACATTCTCAAGTACCTGAGAAGGACAAAGGCGATGTTCCTGGTTTACGGTAATGGAGACCTCAGGGTCGAGTCCTTTACCGATTCAAGCTTCCAGAGTGACAAAGATGACAGCAAGTCTGTCTCGGGTTTTGTGTTTACCCTCAACGGAGGGGCGGTATGTTGGAGGAGTTCCAAACAGGATACCGTTGCAGACTCGACGATGGAGGCTGAATACATTGCTGCAAACGATGCCGCAAAAGAGGCGGTCTGGATAAAGAAGTTCATTAGTGAACTTTAGGTGGTTCCATCCATTGTTGACCCAATACCTTTGTATTGCGATAATAATGGGGCTATAGCTTTAGCGAAGGAACCAAGGTCCCATTCGAAATCCAGACACATCTTAAGGCGGTATCACCTGATCAGGGAGATCATTGATCGTCAGGAGATCGAGGTACGGAGAGTGGACACAAAAGACAACACAGCAGATCCATTCATGAAGGCCCTCCCTCAAATACAGTTCGAGCGACTTTTTGAGCTATTGGGTATGCGGTACGCCGGCAGCTGGCCTTAGTGCAGACGTTGGGTATGCGGTACACCAATTACTGGCCTTTAGTGCATGTGGGAGATTGTTAGATATGTATGCCCTAGAGGCCATTATTGTATAGTACTGGTTTGTATAATACATTTTGGAGGCTTAGGATATATATATGGTTTTACGACAGTCTTGCTTGATATAGTAGTATGCTACTTGGTTTGTTTCTATCTTAATATGTGTATATGTTTCTTTTAACATATCGCTAAAAACATATTGGTAGAGCCCTTAGGATCTTTGCTTGACTACCGGCATTGTGATGGCGATCACACTAGTGGGGGATGGGTAGTCTATAAGCACATCCTTATTTTGGTCCCTAGTCGTAGTATTATCGAGACAGGGAATCGATACTCTAGAGTAGACTAGTGCATACGCTTCTTTTCCCAGCTGGGGAGATGGTATGTCCCACAGCCGTCAGTACGTCGTACTGGAGATAGTATGCAGGTGCTCGTTTGGTTACGAGTACACTGGACAGGACTCATCGGGAACTGTTGGTTGGTATTATACCTATCGTCAGTTAACAGTTCCCAGGTGACATGAGTACAGCTTAGTCCGCTGACTTGACACTGTCACTTCGCCTCGAGTGTGTTCCCACTATTCTTAGATTACTACCCTACCACGGCTCTACTGAGTCGTGCAAACAGGTAGTAGTTGGGTGCAGTCCCGAAGCACTTGGAGGCAGTGACGGTTAGACATGATTCGTCTCTCCCGGTATTGGGGGTTGATATCGCGCTGTGTCTAGGAGAGCCATTATACAAAGTCCCTGGCCAGGGCAAGCGAGAATTGCTGGTAGGTTTTCCAGTAGATTCTCAAGGTGTTTTGGGCTACACTCCGACACGACTTGTACCGCTATTAGGGGACTGACGTTTACCGCCCCCTAGGCCCGCCATGCGATACTTTCAGATGAACAGACTGGACTGTACAGAGATTGTCACATACAGGCTTAGTAGGAATTCGGATGGCTTCACCTCATCAGTCTTCTTATCGGCATCTGCCTGGGGACCGTTACGTACAGCTAGTGCCGCTTGTGGTTTGTGGTTAAACCCACTGCCAGTGTAGTGTCGAGTCTTAAGAGTCCCACACAGAGGGTTATTCGCCTTTGGGCAAAACTGAGTAGAGGTCGCATAATTTTGCGACGGGGTTCGTTCACATCCGCGCACTTGTGCACGTTTGGTGTCCGGACAGTTATTACTAGTGAGCTTTGGTTTAAGCCAGATCCTAGTATATGTTTTGGGGTTAGTTTTATCTCATTGTATTCGTGTTCCTCGGATCACGGATGCGGGTGTGTATGCACAGTTGACTGAGGCAGAGGCAGAGGATTCTCATTAGGGTTATGGTCTGGGTGTGTATGCACAGTTGACTGTTGTCTTTTTCCAAACCCTAATGAGAATAGGAAATATGATTAATAATATTAGTTAACAATTTTTGTGCCATGGTTGAGTTGAATTCTTGACTTTTGTTGACTTGTTGACTTCGTTGACCGGTTGACCAAAGTAGACTTGTTGACCATCATCATTTGTTTTCAAAGATGCTTCTTATTCTTTGCAAAAGCATTTAATGAATGAAATGATAATGGTCATTCATCAACTCACCATCACAAATTGTTAATTATTATTATTATTATCATTTTTCTAAAATATGAGAGCATGGTTGTAAATTGTATCATTCTCACTTGCATTTTCTCTCTCATCCATTGCTCTCCTTCTTCCTCTAGCTTAAGGAAAATCCCTCTCATGAGTTGAGAACCATTTTCCTTTGAGATAAAACACCAAGACTACTCTCTACTCTTTCTAGGGTTCTAGGTTTGGCAAACCAAGCACCTTAGCTACCTCTAGGTTGAGGTAGGAGCTCAAGTTCGAACCCTCGGGTGGATCTATCTTCGACAAAGAGGAGACGAAGAGGAGGAGCCGTACAAACTACTACAAGGAGCAAGTAAGGAGGAGAACAACAAGAAGAGAAGGAGTTCAAGAGAACAACAAGAAGAGAAGGAGTTCAAGACTAGGTATAACCATTCTACATAGTAGTTAGAAGTTGTAGATTTTATGTTAGTTTTGTTTAGCAATGATCCTTCATGAAATGGTCCATGTTACCTAGCTAGGGAAAAAATTTCGTTTTACCTATTCCGCCTCCCCGAAAGAACCGGGGTGGGTAACGTGGACCTAACAGTGGGTTTGGCTATTCATCGCGACCGTGGAATCCGTGTTTTATACAGGCTCGTTTTAAAACACGAACATCCTAGTATATCCAATATTTCATATATATTCTTCTGCAGCAATGTTCTGTGATGAGATCATATTACTGCCTGAGACGAATGCTTATACTATATATATATGCTGATATATAAATATTACTGCTTTCGTTTCTACTGTGATACTTAGGAAGCATAAGCTGATAGGATATATTAATGAGATTAATAAAAAGAAAAGAAACCTAAAAGATATTATAGAATGAAAACTTTATAAAAAAGGGTAGCTACAGTTTTGCTTTGCATAGTGGTATATATGATATACCCTGCACCTTATTCGATAACGAAAGAGCCGAGATCCCTTCACCGGGAGTGACCTCTTTAGTGAAACTGGCAGATGCTACAAACTCGCGGTTTAGTTTTTGACAGCCTATATAGTTCTTGCTTTGCACAGCGGTATATATGATATACCCCGCACCTTATTCGATGGGGAAAGAGCCGAGATCCCTTCACCGGGAGTGACCTCTTTAGCGAAACTAGAAAAGCCTAAAAAAGAACTCCTTTTCAAAATCGCTTGTTTCTACAATGATATCAAGTTCATTACACAATAGTTTTTCTGAAAAACCTGTCGTAACCCTCCGTCATTTCAGATAAATCCTACTTAGTATTCGTGCTGCGTTTGTTGACCTTGTTAAGGCACAGTGTACGGTAGCTAATTAGTGTTTATCTGCTAAAATATGAGATATGATTGGATTAGGGTATTCGTACGGCCTTGTTGACCTTTTCAAGGGTCATGCGGGAGGGTTTAATTCAATCGGGAAATGACGGGTTGAACTTGACTTGCGATTTATGGTTTGTTGACCTTGTCAAGGTCATAGATTGCTAGGGGCAAAATATTATCGGAAATTTCAAAGTATTAAAATTTGCAATGACATTGCATACCTCCTATGAGATAGTTGGATCCTGATACCCACTGCGAGTAAGAGTTACTCCTGGGAGAGTTTTACACAGGACAATTAGCCGATCAAGTAGGTGTCTAGAAAAGTGTTAACGGGGTTATGCCTCTGGGAAAATGAGGTTTATTTTAATTAGGTCCGTGCGAAAGCACGGGGAACCCCCTCAAGTACCGACACTGATCTGGCTGAAAGATTGACGAAATTGTAGGGTGTAATTAATCCCGGCTAATCTTACCTTTTAGGGTTTGAAGGAAGATTTGATAAAAATAGTGGGAGACATCCTGATTAGATAAGACAATAACCAATCTAATCTTGCAAGAGCATACGCTAAAGTGTTTTCTTCTCTCTTTCTCCAGGTAGCGACCATGTCAGGTCATAATCAAGATAATAATATGGATGTATTGACTGAACCAGCTTATTATACTGAGCAGGGGAACGTTGGTCCCGATCTTTCTTATAAGAGTTATAAGACTGAACAGGAAACAGGAGAATATCTGGATTCTCATGCCGCCCAAACAAAGAACATGCATGTTGATGCATCTTCTTCAGGTGTGTTAGTTATTGAGAACTATTTCTCAGTTCACCTTACGTCCTGGGTATTAGATACCGGATCAGGATCCCACATATGTAAATTGTTACATGGGCTACAGAAAGGTAGAGAACTGGGAAAAGGTGATCATTCCGTTCAAGTAGGGAATGGTGCAAGTATTGCAGCCAAAGCAGTTGGCGAATATCACCTTGTATTACCAAGTAGTAATACACTGATTCTGAATGAGTGCTATTATATACCGAACATGATGTGCAACATTATATCAGTTTCTTTATTAAGTAAAGAAGGATATAATTTTGTAGTAAAGGATAATGTTATGAACATATTCCTAGATCAAAAGTTGATTGGATCAGGCTCGTTACATGATGGCATATTCATTCTCAATCAAAATGCAGTCCTTAATATACAAAACACACACAAGAGGAGAAGTTCAGAAATGAACGAATCCTTCTTGTGGCATTGTAGACTTGGTCATATCAATGCGACATGGCTAGCTAAGTTACATATGGATGGATATTTGAATTTGTTCGAATTATCATCTTATGATACTTGCCATTCATGTCTCAAAGGAAAAATGACCAAAACTCCGTTTAGTGGACACAGAGAAAGAGTTACGGAACTCTTAGGACTGGTACATAGTGATGTATGCGGTCCCATGTCTACACACGCCAGGAACGGTTCTTCCTACTTCATTACATTCACTGACGATCTCTCAAGATTCGGACATGTGTTCCTTGTAGGACCACGGCAATGCCCCGGCTGTCTGAACGAGGCCAAAATGCGGAAACAAAATCCTTTCTTTAAACAGAAACCGGCGCTACCGCGGACTATAAACCCGGATCGGGCCATTAACCTTCTACTAGCTAACTAGAGAATGGGTAGAATGCTATACCGAGTGATCCGTGTCCTTCGGTCTTCAGCCTCCATCCCGATCTCTTCGCGGAATCTCCGGTCATCATCTCCTCGTTGAAAAGGGCACCACATTGCCGGGTTCTTTTACGGGCTCCCATCTCTGGACCGAGACAACTCGGGCATGAAGTTGGCGAGCCGACGTGTCCAAGAATGCTGTAGGCTAAGTGTAGAATGGTTTTGTCTCATGGGGTTATAAGAAGTTGCCATTTGGAAGTGGGGAAGGAGATATCCTTTGGAGATGAGCTAAGGGGTTTTTGTGCAAGCCAAGAGAGATGAAAACCCCACTCCAAATTTTTTGGACAGCCCCCTTGCCTTGTGTGGCCGGCCAAGCATCATCCAAAAAAGAGAGAGGAGAGAGAGTGTATAATAATGCAAGAAGGAGAATGATTATAATCATCAAGAAAGTCACACCCATTACCTAATCATATCCCATCATATTCCCATCTCCAAAAAGTCATGCAATGATGAACAAAAGAAGTCAAGGAATGGTAGAACCATCATGATACAACTACTTACAAAAACCACCCTCCACTTTGCTAATTTGCACATTTGCAAATAAGCCCCTCCACACCAATTTTCAGCCAAAGAAAGACCAAAGGAAAAATGGCAGAAACGAAATGCAAACTGTCAACTTCAAAAACGATCCGGTAATAACTTACAGGAAAACCCCGCGACTGTATATACATACCCGCATTAGTATTCCGATCGAATACAAACGCAATGAGACAAAATCTACACTGTACAATACTAGGATCCGGCTTAAACCAAAGCCCGCTAGTATTATCCGTCCGATTATGATTCGTGCAATACCGCATGTATATGATCGAATCCTGCCATATATCCATACGGCCTCTACAACGTTTCGCCCGAAACTTGAGAAAATGTCTGTGGGGGACTCTAAAGACTCGTCAATACTTTGGATGTGTATTTAACCACTAGCACGTCAGAGATATTAGCCATACGTAACGGGCTACTGGGTATTGACCAAATGGGACGTCGATGAGCGAACTCATCCTGACACCCCACTAAGCCTGTCAGTGACAATGTCCGTACAGTCCGGCCCGTTCGTCTATGAGTATCGCACGACGGGCCTAGGGGGTTGGTAAAAGTCAGACCCCCAAAAGCGGTACAAGTCGTGTCGGAGTGTAGCCCAGAACACCTTGAGATTTTACTGGAATACCTACCAGCAAATCTCCTGCAGTAGCCAAGGACTTCATGTAATAGCTCTCTTAGACACAGCGCGACCTCACCCCCAATACCAGGAGAGACGAACCCCTGCACATCCGCTCACTGCCTCCATATGGCTCGGGACTGTACCCAACTAAAACCTGTTTGCACGACTCTTTTGAGCCATGGTAGGGTAGTAATCAAGTACAGTGGGAACTCACACGAGACAAATGACGATCTCAGGTCGATGAACTAATCTGTACATATGTCACCAGGGAACTGCTATCTGACGTTAGGTATAAGACCAACTAGCATGTTCCCGGCGAGTCCTGTCCGGTGTACTCATAACCCAATGAGCACCTGTATATATCTTAGGTGAACCAACTGACACCAGTGGCTTGTGAGACCGGCCACCGCCCCTCGTCGGGGTCTCGGCCGTATACACTAGTCTACTCTGGAGTATTGATGCCCTGTCTCGAAAACTCCTACGAATAGGGACCTTTAGACCCCAGCTCCCACGTATATGATCGCCATCATACTGCTGGCCGTCAAGCAAGAATCCTAAGGGCTCTATCAACGCGCAATAGTGACCTGTAAGGTCACCTAAAGCAGTACACGATGATAAAGATAAACCAGATAGCATACTATCATCTTGAGTAAGACTGTCCTACCGGCATAGGTCCTCCCTCAATCATTGCAATCACGTACCTGTGATCCAATAATTTACTCTGAGGGCACTATACCCAACAATCTCCCACTAGCACTCAAGGCTAATTATTGCGATGTCGCATACTCACAGCCCATGTGATATCGAACACCCAACTTCTCTAATAATTAGTCTCACAAAGCCTGTTTGCGAAACTATTGCGTTCGAGGAATAGCCTCAGTGAGTGGATCCGCTCTGATGTTTCTTTCTATGTCTCTCTTTATCTCAAGTTCGCGGAGAAAGCCATGTAACATTTTCAAAAGTATAAAATATTAATTTTGGGAATTTTTATAATTTAATATTATTTTATTGATTATTTTAATATTAAATCTATAATTAAATGCAAATAAATAGGAAAAATGTTAGAAAAATTATGAAAAATTTTGGAAAATTCTAAAATAGGGTAAATTAGTGAAGTATGACATTTTTAGGTTTTTGTGATTAGTTTGACACTAATTTAGTGCTAATCGCGATTAAAATCGCTAATCGGGTTTTTTGGCAATTTTGTGCAAAACTTGCACATATCACTTTTCTCACACTTGTGCATTTTCCTACCATGTTATTTTGGGATCACTATTCTTGTGAGAAGGGTTTTGGAATTAAAAGGAAAAGGAAAAGAAAAGAAAAAGATTAAAGAATGGGTTTGGTGAGAAGAGGGTATGGGCACCTTTGACTAACCCTTAGCCATTGTTTCTCCTCCTCATTTCCTTCCCTCTTCACTCCCCTCCTGCTGCTGCTCCTGCACCATTTTCCCTCTCTCTTCAACTCCTCACTTCACCTCAAAATCTATCTCAAAACCTCACATCCTTTTCACGAAAAAGATGCACAAGCTCGAGTTCTACGCAATGGACCAAGAAAGCGTGGATTTTGGCCACTAGGGGCAACTCAAGAAAATTCTTGAGTTGCTAATGGAGGTAATTACTGAACCATTAGCTTAATTGTAGCATTTCCTTTAACCCCATGTTAAGATTATATCGATATTGTGTGATATTATGGACTTGGTGATAACCTAGTTAGGGATTGAGAGAAACTTGAGTGTAATGTGAAATTGAGCTCAGTAGAGGACTTGTAAACACCCTAGTGCATGAATTGAGACCCTAACCTGAAACTAGAACCCATAATACGGATTTTGGAAACCGATATCGGGGAAAATGTGAAATCTGGGAAGGTTAATTTGAATCTGCTATCACCCAGAGAACCCTAAAATGATATTGAATGGACAGTGAGATGTGCAGGCACCATTGAACCAACACCCCAAACCCTAGCCCCCAATTCCTTTTTCCGGCCGCCAATTTTCCTCTTTTGGCCGCCAATTGCGGCCTGGGTCCCACCATTCTGGCTCGTTTTGGTTCTGTAGCTCCTACATGTATAGATTAGACCCCTGATATATATAGTTTTGTCTAATTGGACCTAGGGCAAAAATCTGGGACATATTTCCTAAGTTGCTGTTTTGGATTCGTGTTTCCGTATTCCGTATTTTTTTTGATTCTGCAATTGTGGATAGTGTTTTGCCTCGACTATTTGGCGTTTATACGACGATATAGAGGATGTGTTGATGGCTTGGAAGGCGTGCCATGGGTTTTAACCTATAGGCCCCTTATTGTATCGTTTTGGGATTTCATATGCCGTTTTAGCTTTGATTTGGTTTTAATACGCATATACGATACGTTGATGTGTAGGTACCCCATGAAGACTTCGGGACGACAAGCAAAGTGCGTGGTGACGTCGACAAATGAAGACGCAAGGTGAGTAGATTATATCTACAGGGGAAGTCGGGGGATGACGTATAGCACCCCCGCAGTCCGTAGTTGATATACTTTATGATAGTTATAGTGTGTCATGGGTATTGTGTTAGGTGTTTTATGGATAGTTTAGGATTAGAAGTAAACTAGTGTAGTTTATAGCCACGAACCCTAGAATAGGTTCACACCAACACGCACACCCTTGCATATTCACTATACTTACATTGCATTGATGATGATATTGGATGACTTTGGAGATGAGTCGATGGTATTGGGCTTGGTGCCGTGAGATCGGTGATTTGATATGATTCGTATGTGGGATACGATATGTGACTCTTAGCGGGCCTTTGGGCATGTGTTTTACCCCCGCATTCATAATTATATAGATGGTATCGATTTGTACTATAATTAGATTCAGTATCCCAGATTATGTGTTATGATGATAAGAATACCAGGTACTTGATAAGATAATGTGATATTGACCCGTACCTAGCTATTGGGATGCCGTACGACGATTTACCGTACGAGCTTTATGTTGATGATAGATCCGCACTCATGACTTGAGGATTGTCATATGATATACTGTATTGTAAGCGATACTATTGAGGCGGGATCACTGACTATTTTATGTATATATATATGTTTGTATCGACTCGGACATTAGGTGGTGTCCTTACCCCTCCTGATTTACTTGATACTTAGATCTGTAGCTACACAGTAGATGTTAGACTAGACCTGAGTCGCTCTTTTCAAATGGTATAACCGCACGACATGTACACGTGGGTGTAGATTCTTTACTGTTACGTCGATTATTCAATGTCCGCATATTCCTGCTATTCACATTGCTTGCATATGTTAATGATTCATATTCCTTGTGCACATGCCTTTACATAGTTGCATGCTTATATTAGTGTTCTTGTTGCATGTATTATAATTCATGGATTTCGCACTGTGATATGGTTGCATATGATGATTCTAGATTGTTTTATTCCTGCATATATATATCAGTGGTATGGGACGCTGGAATATATATGTGTACCCTAGAGTATATGTATATTAGTGGTATGGGACGCTAATATATATATATATATATTTACGCATACTTAAATATATCATCACGATGATCTATGCAAATCTACATAAGCATTTGGAGAGGAGCCTATGTGCTCGGAGCCTATGAGCTCGATGTGATGGGAGCCTATGTGCTCGGAGCCTATGAGCTCGATGTGATGGGAGCCTATGTGCTCGATGTGATGGGAGCCTATGTGCTCGGAGCCTATGAGCTCGATGTGATGGGAGCCTATGTGCTCGGAGCCTATGAGCTCGATGTGATGGGAGCCTATGTGCTCGGAGCCTACGAGCTCGATTGGAGAGGAGCCTATGTGCTCGGGGCCTTTATGGTTGATGGTATATTATATCTCCCCTACCCCACATTTATTGTATATGCTTTGCATCACCTGTTAGCAGTACCTGATAGAGTACCCTCATAAATGTTTCATACATGTCGGATACATGATACATGGGTTTTATTTGATATTGAGTTATATAGTTTGTGTCAATGCTAGACGTTGATTTTCTGACGATTTCATTCACGATATCTCCTGTTTTCATTTTACCGCATACATACATCATATCTGTGATACATTGTTACGTGAGGCACTGGTACGAGTACTCGGCACTACACTTATGTTCAGATGTTACATTGCTACTTTACTATGCTTCAAACTTATTCATTTGAGGTTTATATTATATCTGATCGTTATGACTTAGGTTTATGTCTTGCTTCCAATTTCTGCTTGTAGATATTTTCTATTCACGAGTTGGCAACTCACCCCCGTTGTGCCACAGTTCTTGCAGGTTCTGCCGTACATGTTCCATTGCGGCATTCCTGGCACACTACTTCCTTGCGGGTGCATTGCTTTTGGTAGGTGGATTCTTTTGCATCAAGAACCACCCTTGTACTTGTATTATTCATTGTATCTAGAATTTCCATCAACCAAAATATGTATATTGTTTCAGACTCAGACTTGTGTATTATTTCGACCTTAGAGTCGCGCTTAAGTGGTGTTGCTGTTTCCATGTTTATCTGGGTTTCTTTTAAATTTGATCCTCGCCTTTCGGCGTTGTATAGTGTATTGCTGGTGGTTTTTATCCTTAAATGGTTTTAGATTTCTGGGCTTTCGGCTTACTTGGATCAGATGGAGTCCTATAGACTTCATATGGTTCAAGGGCCAGTCACGTGCTCTCTCGGGTCGTGACAAAGTTGGTATCAGAGCGCTAGGTTGACCTTGGTTCGAGTCTAAATTTGACTATGTAGAGCCTAGGGAGTTATTTATATACGGAACTTAGGCTTGACCTTACGGAACTTAGACTTGGTCGAGGGGGTATTAGACCCGAACAGTAGTCGTATTAGGATGACCCTTGGTTGATGGATTAGGTGACTAAAGTAGAGTGACGTACCGTTGGTATGTTCCGCGGCATACTTACGACACGCCACTCCGCTTAAGGAACCTTAGGATGTGCATATTCTTCGAGATCAGTGATTCTCTTTATATCCGGGATTATACATCCATTTGAGATCCCCGATTCTATTAGTTTCATGATCATACCTTCATTGATGCCGTTCCTTTCTATGATCATGTATCCATTTTGGATCTGTTGTATCCTTCCTTGCCATTGATGTGCCCCTTTTGATACTCGATCGAGGTTCCTGTCACCATGTTTGAGCGCAGTTTGGGCTAGTGCTAGGGTTACGGCCGGTGTGAGCTCGTCTGGTGCGAGGGCCGACCATTGTGTTTTCTGGTGACATGGGAATGTCTCGAGATAGTATTGGTGTTTGTGACCTCTGGTGGAGGCGAGTGCTTGGATTTGCACCGGATGATCGGGCCATTGTTAGAACTGCCTGTTGTGAGAGGACTGTTGATGTACAGCATACCTCAGAGATTGTGATGTCGCCTACCGTGCAGACAGATGGACCAGCTGTTGCTGAGATTGACAGGATGTCACTTTCGGAGCTTACGAGCTGAGATTGCCGGAGCTTTCAGGCAGATATGAGACAGATGATAGCTAGTCTACCCGATTGAGAGATGAAGGTGATTCGTCCGATTTTGCGCCAGAGCGGGCCCAGATGAGTTGAAGAATTCCAGTATGGAGAGTCTTACTCAGATCTAGAGCAGACCGATCCAGAGATGACCGCCTATGTATTGCCCTTCCTGGAGGATTGAGGCATTGTTCGGCGTACAGGCGAATGAGCCAGCTGCTGCTGCAAATGACGAGGTATCGCCCAGATGATTGGAGCTATTACAGCGTGAGCATATACTCAGAGAGATGATAGCGAGTCGCTAGTCATCTGAGGATGAATGACTAGGACATGTGGTTCGTTTGTTTACCGATGCGAGGTCATCAGATAGATTGTTCCAGCTAGAGACGACTTCACGCAGGTTCGTTGAGAGTCGATAGAGACGATCGAATATCAGGAGCCCATTTTCCAAGTTTAAAGTATGCGGAAAGACATGCAGGTGATTCTATGGACCCTCTAGAAGAATGAAACCCTAACTCGACTTAATGACCGTGTGAAAGCCTTTGAACCTTAGGGTTTGCGGCAGTTCCGCGGCACCATTAGTGAGGCTTGGGTTTGCCCTTCTACGGCTGGACCACCGACGCTGTGGCACGTACTCGATACTATTAAACTGTACCCGAGATGTGAGTTCTTGGGGGATTATGTGGATCTGACGAGTCGATCGGATGGTTCGACATCTTTCGGATATCGTGATGGGACACTGCTTGGGAGACTCCAGATGCGAGCGTAGCCGTCGGAGCGTAGTTCGTGTAGCCACGATGAGATGAGTCCGAATCAGTCGACATTGAAGCAGAGTGAAGAAAAGAGTTCGCAAGAGATTTCGACGAGATGACGTCCCACTCCGCTGACATCAGAGACGTGATACGCACCCAGAGGCGTTGTATATGGATATATCTTCCAGAAAAAAAAAACACGATAAATATGCAGCCGTTCCGGAATAAGAATTTGCTTCAGCGATGGATGATGACTTCCGGGCAATCCGGCAGGAAAGAGATTTGAGAGAGAAATCTCGATAGGACCTTTCTGGAATACGATACGAGAAGACCTAGACCCAGGGGTGGTCATATTGCGCACACCCAGCAGGCCAGAGTTCGGCATTGTCGACGAGGTAGTTGACCAGGTTCGGATAAAAGAACTTACCAGATGCGTTGCGAATTGATCAAGGACGGACGAGTGTTGAGTATTCCTCCGATGATTGGGACGTGTTCCCGAGGACCTGTTCGGCCAGACATCGTCTACAGAATGATGAAGCTACAGAGTACGCGACTTCGAGTCCGTGCAAGAGACTTCGGATTTATCGTGGCCAAGAACAGTGCAATGCGTAGATAGCTTGGCGTGACGTCATAGTGGACGACGATGGAGACAAGTGGAACCAGAGGTTCGTGTGAGACACTGACAAGCTGTCATTACTTCCCGTCGAGACTAGAGACCAGATATGCTTACAGAGACGTTGGGATGCGACCAATTTCCGAGAAAATATTGTGCTGAGGACACCGATGTCCATCGAGTGAGAAGAGATTATGCAAGAAAGCCAGCCTTCGTACAGTTCGGCATAGGCAAGATCGGAGAAACCTTGAGTGGGATTCCTTCCAGGGCATGGTTGCAGTGGTCTTCGCACTCAAGATCTGACGACATTACCGGTATAGAGAGTCGTGCCAGATATTCACTGACCACAAGAGATTAAAGTACATATTTCAGCAGCGAGACCTGAATCTTAGACAGCACCGATGGATGGAGTTAGTGAAGGACTACGATTGTGCGATCTTGTATCACCCGGGCAGGGCGAATGTAGTGGCGGATGCTTTGAGCAGGAGGCCCGGGGGTAGTCTATCCTGTTTAAGCTCAATGCAGAGGCAGTCGTCGGCAGATTGGCAGGTCTTATGCGACAGCCGGGTACAGTTCAAGTTTACGCCGATCGGATGACAAGTTGCGCATGTTCGTGCACGCTCACAGTTGCTTGACCGTCTACATGAGGCACAGCACAGTGATGACCGCTGTTCAGAGATCAGGACACAGATGGGACATGGCAGATTTTCCGCGTTCGTGATCGATGATCAGGGGATACTACGATTTGGGACTAGACTGTGCGTACCAGATGATGAGGGATTACGGTGCGAGACTCTTGAGGAGGCACATCGATCGGTATATAGTGTTCATCCCGGTTCCACCAAGATGTACCATGTTATGAGAGATGTTTACTGGTGGGACGGTATGAAGAGGGACATTGCAGATTTTGTGTCGAGATGCCTGACTTGTCAGCAAGTCAAGGCTGAGCACCAGAGGCCTGCGGGAGAGCTACAGCCGTTACCCATTCCGGAGTGGAAATGGGAACAGATATCTATGGATTTCATTGTGGTTCTACTCAGGACTAGTCGAGGGTATGACTCCATCTGGGTGATCGTGGATCGTTGACGAAGGCGACACACACATCCTACCGGTGAAGACGACTTTCGGATTTGCTCAGTATGCCCAGATTTACATGGATGTGACGGTACGACTGCACGGAGTTCCGACTTGTATCGTGTCCGATAGAGGCACCCAGTTTACCAGCCGGCTATGGCAAAGGCTTCAGGAGGCTTTGGGCACTCGCTTGAGTTTCAGCACAGCATTCCATCCGCAGACCGACGGGCAGTCAGAGCGGACTATTCAGACTCTCGAGGACATGCTCAGAGCATGCGTATTAGACTTCGGAAGTAGCCGGGATCATCATTTGCCATTAGTAGAGTTCTCCTACAACAACAGCTACCAGGAGACCATTCCGAGGGCATCGTTTGAAGCTCTTTATGGGAGGAGATGCTGGTCGCCCACCTGTTGGACGGAGCTCAGAGAGAGCAGTATCTTAGGGCCGCAGATTGTGGAGGAGACGACCGCGAAGATCCAGTTGATTCGCGATAGGATGAGAGCAGCCCGGAGTAGGCAGAGTCTTATGCGTACCATCGACGGCGCAGACTTGGGTTTTCCGTTGGTAATCGTGTTTTCTTGAGGGTCTTCCCAATGAAAAGCGTGATGAGGTTTGGGAAAAGGGAAAGCTTAGTCCCAGATATGTGGGTCCCTTCGAGATCCTCGAGCGTGTTGGTGCGGTTGCGTATCGATTAGCCCTTCCGCCCAGTCTTCCAGACGTACACCCCGTATTTTACGTTTCGATGCTCCGCAGATATCTTCATGATCCTTAGCATGCGATTCAGCACCCGACGATCCAGCTTGAGCACGACCTTTTCTATGCAGAGCAGCCGGTGATGATCTTGGATCGGCAAGTGAAGAAATTAGGGTCGAAAGAGATACCGTCCGTCAAGGTACTTTGGCGTGGCCAGAGCGGCGAGGAAGTCACTTGGGAGACCGAGAGCGAGATGAGGAAGAGGTATCCCTATCTTTTTGAAGGTGCGAATAGTTAGATTTGTTAAATTCGGGGACCGAATTTCTTTAAGGGGGGTAGATTGTAACATTTTCAAAAGTATAAAATATTAATTTTGGGAATTTTTATAATTTAATATTATTTTATTGATTATTTTAATATTAAATCTATAATTAAATGCAAATAAATAGGAAAAATGTTAGAAAAATCATGGAAAATTTTGGAAAATTCTAAAATAGGGTAAATTAGTGAAGTATGACATTTTTAGGTTTTTGTGATTAGTTTGACACTAATTTAGTGCTAATCGCGATTAAAATCGCTAATCGGGTTTTTTGGCAATTTTGTGCAAAACTTGCACATATCACTTTTCTCACACTTGTGCATTTTCCTACCATGTTATTTTGGGATCACTATTCTTGTGAGAAGGGTTTTGGAATTAAAAGAAAAAGGAAAAGAAAAGAAAAAGATTAAAGAATGGGTTTGGTGAGAAGAGGGTATGGGCACCTTTGACTAACCCTTAGCCATTGTTTCTCCTCCTCATTTCCTTCCCTCTTCACTCCCCTGCTGCTGCTGCTCCTGCACCATTTTCCCTCCCTCTTCAACTCCTCACTTCACCTCAAAATCTATCTCAAAACCTCACATCCTTTTCACGAAAAAGATGCACAAGCTCGAGTTCTACGCAATGGACCAAGAAAGCGTGGATTTTGGCCACTAGGGGCAACTCAAGAAAATTCTTGAGTTGCTAATGGAGGTAATTACTGAACCATTAGCTTAATTGTAGCATTTCCTTTAACCCCATGTTAAGATTATATCGATATTGTGTGATATTATGGACTTGGTGATAACCTAGTTAGGGTTTGAGAGAAACTTGAGTGTAATGTGAAATTGAGCTCAGTAGAGGACTTGTAAACACCCTAGTGCATGAATTGAGACCCTAACCTGAAACTAGAACCCATAATACGGATTTTGGAAACCGATATCGGGGAAAATGTGAAATCTGGGAAGGTTAATTTGAATCTGCTATCACCCAGAGAACCCTAAAATGATATTGAATGGACAGTGAGATGTGTAGGCACCATTGAACCAACACCCCAAACCCTAGCCCCCAATTCCTTTTTCCGGCCGACAATTTTCCTCTTTTGGCCGCCAATTGCGGCCTGGGTCCCACCATTCTGGCTCGTTTTGGTTCTGTAGCTCCTACATGTATAGATTAGACCCTTGATATATATAGTTTTGTCTAATTGGACCTAGGGCAAAATCTGGGACATATTTCCTAAGTTGCTGTTTTGGATTCGTGTTTCCGTATTCCGTATTTTTTTTGATTCTGCAATTGTGGATAGTGTTTTGCCTCGACTATTTGGCGTTTATACGACGATATAGAGGATGTGTTGATGGCTTGGAAGGCGTGCCATGGGTTTTAACCTATAGGCCCCTTATTGTATCGTTTTGGGATTTCATATGCCGTTTTAGCTTTGATTTGGTTTTAATACGCATATACGATACGTTGATGTGTAGGTACCCCATGAAGACTTCGGGATGACAAGCAAAGTGCGTGGTGACGTCGACAAATGAAGACGCAAGGTGAGTAGATTATATCTACAGGGGGAAGTCGGGGGATGACGTATAGCACCCCCGCAGTCCGTAGTTGATATACTTTATGATAGTTATAGTGTGTCATGGGTATTGTGTTAGGTGTTTTATGGATAGTTTAGGATTAGAAGTAAACTAGTGTAGTTTATAGCCACGAACCCTAGAATAGGTTCACACCCACACGCACACCCTTGCATATTCACTATACTTACATTGCATTGATGATGATATTGGATGACTTTGGAGATGAGTCGATGGTATTAGGCTTGGTGCCGTGAGATCGGTGATTTGATATGATTCGTATGTGGGATACGATATGCGACTCTTAGCGGGCCTTTGGGCATGTGTTTTACCCCCGCATTCATAATTATATAGATGGTATCGATTTGTACTAGAATTAGATTCAGTATCCCAGATTATGTGTTATGATGATAAGAATACCAGGTACTTGATAAGATAATGTGATATTGACCCGTACCTAGCTATTGGGATGCCGTACGACGATTTACCGTACGAGCTTTATGTTGATGATAGATCCGCACTCATGACTTGAGGATTGTCATATGATATACTGTATTGTAAGCGATACTATTGAGGCGGGATCACTGACTATTTTATGTATATATATATGTTTGTATCGACTCGGACATTAGGTGGTGTCCTTACCCCTCCTGATTTACTTGATACTTAGATCTGTAGCTACACAGTAGATATTAGACTAGACCCGAGTCGCTCTTTTCAAATGGTATAACCGCACGACATGTACACGTGGGTGTAGATTCTTTACTGTTACGTCGATTATTCAATGTCCGCATATTCCTGCTATTCACATTGCTTGCATATGTTAATGATTCATATTCCTTGTGCACATGCCTTTACATAGTTGCATGCTTATATTAGTGTTCTTGTTGCATGTATTATAATTCATGGATTTCGCACTGTGATATGGTTGCATATGATGATTCTAGATTGTTTTATTCCTGCATATATATATCAGTGGTATGGGACGCTGGAATATATATGTGTACCCTAGAGTATATATATATTAGTGGTATGGGACGCTAATATATATATATATATATATATATTTACGCATACTTAAATATATCATCACGATGATCTATGCAAATCTACATAAGCATTTGGAGAGGAGCCTATGTGCTCGGAGCCTATGAGCTCGATGTGATGGGAGCCTATGTGCTCGGAGCCTATGAGCTGGATGTGATGGGAGCCTATGTGCTCAGAGCCTATGAGCTCGATGTGATGGGAGCCTATGTGCTCGGAGCCTATGAGCTCGATGTGATGGGAGCCTATGTGCTCGGAGCCTACGAGCTCGATTGGAGAGGAGCCTATGTGCTCGGAGCCTATGAGCTCGATTGGAGAGGAGTCTATGTGCTCAGGGCCTTTATGGTTGATGGTATATTATACCTCCCCTACCCCACATTTATTGTATATGCTTTGCATCACCTGTTAGCAGTACCTGATAGAGTACCCTCATAAATGTTTCATACATGTCGGATACATGATACATGGGTTTTATTTGATATTGAGTTATATAGTTTGTGTCAATGCTCGACGTTGATTTTCTGACGATTTCATTCACGATATCTCCTGTTTTCATTTTACCGCATATATACATCATATCTGTGATACATTGTTACGTGAGGCACTGGTACGAGTACTCGGCACTACACTTATGTTCAGATGTTACATTGCTACTTTACTATGCTTCAAACTTATTCATTTGAGGTTTATATTATATCTGATCGTTATGACTTAGGTTTATGTCTTGCTTCCAATTTCTGCTTGTAGATATTTTCTATTCACGAGTTGGCAACTCACCCCCGTTGTGCCACAGTTCTTGCAGGTTCTGCCGTACAGGTTCCATTGCGGCATTCCTGGCACACTACTTCCTTGCGGGTGCATTGCTTTTGGTAGGTGGATTCTTTTGCATCAAGAACCGCCCTTGTACTTGTATTATTCATTGTATCTAGAATTTCCATCAACCAAAATATGTATATTGTTTCAGACTCAGACTTGTGTATTATTTCGACCTTAGAGTCGCGCTTAAGTGGTGTTGCTGTTTCCATGTTTATCTGGGTTTCTTTTAAATTTGATTCTCGCCTTTCGGCGTTGTATAGTGTATTGCTGGTGGTTTTTATTCTTAAATGGTTTTAGATTTCTGGGCTTTCGGCTTACTTGGATCAGATGGAGTCCTATAGACTTCATATGGTTCAAGGGCCAGTCACGTGCTCTCTCGGGTCGTGACAAGCCATCTCCCGAAGTGAGCAATACCTGTCTTAGAATATGTCTGGATATCTGATGGGACCTAGTTCATAAATGAACTCCAAATCCAAACTTCTTAGACTGTATCGTCAACTGAACTTAATCAGTATCCTGCGTAATGCCTCCCTCAGTGTCCGCATGGATCACCTGTCCAAAACACTACCCCTCGTCAGAGGGAAAACTATAACTCTGACAGTCACTCTGTCATCCAGGTCACCTTGGAAGCCTGGAATGATAACTGTGTCCTGAAGGAGGATGTCGTTATCATTTCCCCAGAACATCAACTTATGTTCTAAAACTTAATATAAACTCATTGCAGCTACTGCAAAAACAACATCTGGGGTGGTACTTGACATCTCATGATTGACTCAATTGCCTAAGCAAGTGATCTGCCAATCATGCACATCCCTCTCCCCTTTAGTATGTAAGACACCTTTAAAGAGGGTGACTCCACCACCTGCAGGTACACTACCGTCCCAGGAGTTGTCCATTCTAAAACATCTGTAGAATGCTGTCTAAGTACCCAGATTGGGAAACTACCCAAATCTAGATCTAAAACCATAGATCTAGTAACCAGAATATTTGATATTCAGTCTATATCCTTTGTGGAGAAACCACTGTGTGACAACCAAAGTATAACCGACCGTAGTATAGGAATTTCACTTCCTAGTCTATGTATGTCATCCAAATACTAGGACATCACACCCTACTACCTTCTTAACAGATCCATCCCCTATTCTGATGAAGTCAAACCTATGACTTTCACATCAGAAATATATGATCTATCTCCTCTATATCTGCTTTAGTCTATAAATAGACACAAGCCACTTGTCCACTAATGCTTCCACTGCTCCCACTGACTACGACAACCCTATGGCAGAATAATATACACGTGCACTTCTAAAGCTAGTTTAGAACGACGTTATACTCATCCTCCTGCTGGGTCTCATAGTCTGGAACAACAGTAGTGTCAAGTGTGGGTAAACAAGAACCTCCCTGTCACCGTCTTTGAGCATACCGAAGTACCTCTCGAGTGCCTGAGGTTACCCATCATATCTGCGGAGTGGCTAATGGAATGTCAAACTAGATTGAATCTTTTGGTTCTTATCAAATTTTCAGTAATCGTTTGTGGTTCTCGAATCACTTCCAGTTCTACCATACTCCCACTACTGTTTTCTGAAAAAATCCATTTTTATTAAAACTGTGGCGAGTCAAGAACAATATCACTATTGATCTTCCAGATGGTAGAAAGTTAACCCTCGTCATAGCCCGGGTCAACCCACAAACAACCATTACAGAAACGTGCCTTAAGTTATCCAGAGTCTGGTTTTAAGCATAAGCTGGACAACTCCCCGTACCTTAACATCGTCAAGATATGAACTGTTCTATATCCAATACAGAAACAGAGGCACTGATTTAATTGGAACCAGATTCAAATTATGCAGCTGTCTTCAGTGCATGTCAACTAAATGGAGAGAGGACGATCAGCATTACTCAACTTAGGAATGCTTCCAATTATGAGTAACCTGAAAGAGAAGCAAGTTCTCTTTATCATTACTATCAACTGAATATCATACACAAGTTTCTACATCTTCGATCACCTTGAAGAATCCCGATACTTGCAACAACTGGTTCTCTACTTTATTCATATACCTATAACATCTCAAAACTTAGACCTTGTGTTTCTACGAAACACTTGTCTAAAAACTAAAGAAGCCATAAGTAAACCGAATATAGTACGAGGACCAACCCCTCTGTCCTTGTGGACACTGGACAAAATACATTAATCTGTATAAGTCCCCTGAGTTTAATAACTCATTACCAGTGTGTCGTAGGTTGAAAACTGTACTTATGGTTAAGAAGAATTACACCGCTGTTTAATGCTCCTTACCTAACCATCCACTGATATAGGTAAATGTCATGGACATAATTTCAAGAAGGTATATCTCACTCTATAAAAATAGACGTACAGATATATCAATTTGAAATTGGTGCATAATAACGGATATTCAAAACCAAATATTTGCCGTCCGGCAAACAACCCAGGCGATTTCCTCAAATATCCCCAATTACAATGAATTTCAATGTAATGAGGATAATCACCTAATTCCCAATAACTTGCTCCCACTCATCATCTGTAAAACCATACAGATGTGGGATTCATACCTGGTAAATATATACCCTGGAGCAAGTGTCTAATTGGGAAATCAGTTTTCTATTAACAGTACACAGTGAAACTGAAACATTGAAATGTTTCGTAGGGGTATCCTGGTATTCCTAGTAATGCCTCTTCCATTATCCAGATTCACAACGGTAATTGTATATTTCTTTGCCATCTCTCCAAATCCCTTTATATGTCTTTAGTCATTACCTTCTGTACACCCCTTTAGGCTTAAATGGTTTTCTTCCTTCCCTACCGTTCGGCACCAGCCTATGGTTTCGAAGAAGACTATCCAATAAGCATAACAGGTATGCTGTCCTAATCCTAGGAGCACTCGCAATGCGAGAGAAGGTGAAGATAAAAAACAACCGAATAAACCTTATTCCTATTTCTCCCGAACCAGAATCCATCCCCGAACTGGAATAAGTTCCTTTCGAGTTCGTATATAACCATACGATGGAGTATCCAAATAACTATGGATCTTCGTAGTGATACGGAGTGTCCTGGAGAAATACAAAGGTGAAGTGGGAGTGGTAAGGAAATACTTGGTTTGGTAGTGAATAGCAGTCGCAATTTTACTTTGCCATCCTTCTAATCCCTTTATTTGTCTTAACTTAATACCTTCTGTACACCATCGTTATGCTAATTGGTTTTCTTCATTCCCCACCGTTCGGCACCAGCCTAAGGTTTGGAAGAAGACTATCCAATTTGCGTAATAGGTGTACTGTCCTAATCCAAGGAGCACTCGCAACCATAGAGAAGGTAAAAGGAAAAGACAACTGAATAGCCCTATTCGTTTTCTCCAGAACCGGAAACCATCCTCGAATCTGGAACAAGTTCCTTCAAGTTCGTATATAACCATACGATGGTTTTATCAAATGGAAGTGGATGTTCGTAGTAATACGGGGTGTTCTGGAGAAAGGGGTAAAATTGTTAGTAATATGTATGCCCTAAAGGCCATTATATGGATAGTGGAAACTTGGACATATTATCTATGGAGATAGATGAATTTCTTGCTCAACATGATAGTACGCTATCTGGTTTACTTTGTCTGGACATGTAGATTTAATCATTTACACATGTTGATAAAGCCCAAAGGATATTTTCTTGACTACTGTGATTATGATGCGGATCATACTAGTGGGGCACGTGTAGTCTATAAGCATATCCATGAACTGTTCCTAGTCGAGGGTGTATCGAGACAGGGCATCGATATTCCAGAGTAGACTAGCGTATACTATTCTTGTCCCATATGATGGGCGATGGATGATCCCATATCCATCTGGTGAGGAGACACCAAAGATTGTATGCGGGTGCTCAGTGGAGACTGGGTACACTGAACGGACTCGCCGAGAACTCCTATGTGGTATTATATCTATCGTCGGATAGCAGTTCTCAGGGAACACTGGTACAGGTTAGTCTGTAGACCCGAGATCGTCATAGAGTCTTGTGTGTCCTCCTACTATACTTTGATCTCCACCTTACCACGGCTCTACTGAGTCGTGCAAACAGGTGGTCTTTGGGTACAGTCTCGAGGCGCATGGAGGCAATGAGCGATAGGAGGGGTTTCGTCTCTCCCGGTATTGGGGGTTGATGTTGTGCTATGCTCGATTGGCTATAACATGAAGTCCCTGGCCAGGGCTGCTGAGATTTCTTGATAAGAGTTATCAGTAGTTTCTCAATCTGTTATGAGCCATACACCAGCATGACTTATTGAGTTACTGAGGTCGACGATTCCATCCCTAGACTCGATATGCAGCATATCTGACGAAGAGACCTGACTCTACGGTAAGTGTTGCCAGTTGGCTCGACGGGAGTTTTTACAGCTTCGCTGGTTTTCTTCTGATCGTTTCAATACCCGGGTGGCCGTTATGTTTAGCTGACCTCTTGCGGCTTGTAGATGTTTGATATGATCATCATCTACTGCTGGCGTATTGACGAGTCTTAGAGTCCCACAATGAAGTTTCCTGGCTCAGGCAAAAAGATGTGGTGTGCATATGAGATATGCGTGGGACCCGATTAAATACGGTTATATGATAACGTATATTAATCGGGCATTTTCTATTTGTCGGATCGTATGTGATATGACCGGTTTGCTAAATCAAGTGTTAATTTGACAAATTACATTTAGATTAAATCTTTAATTAAATCCTTTTGTATGCATGCATGTATGCACATGATGATGTGCATGGACACATACATGCATACATAGTATCATGGTTGTTGATACAAGAATGGTGGCAATGCAAGACTTATATTGAAGCTTTTAATTTGTATTTAACATTTTAAGTTAATGTAAAGAATATCCAGTCATGCTCCTTTATTCTTTAGTGGGTAAGCTTTACTTAACTTAATGAAAAGAATTTCCACCCATGCTTAATTCTTTATGAAAAGAATTTCCACTCACAATTATGGTGGTAATGGAATAATGGTGATTATTCCTTCTCATCACTATAAATAGCTTCATATGTGATATGAAACACAATGCACACAACAAAGGAAAAATTGTGAACAAGGGTGTGAAAACAAGTTATCATATGTGATATGATAGAAAGCTCAAGCCACCATTATCTTCTTCTTTCTCTCTTGATTTCTCTCTTGAGTGAAGATTGATAAAAGAAAGGATTTCAATTGAAGAACATAAACCACATCATCATACTACACACATCTAGCCGATTTGCGTAGGGTGTTTGCTCTACTTCGTTTGCGAAACAAGTAAGGCAAGGAGCTTTGGGCAAAGGGACTTCGGGTGGATCATCGTGGACAAGGAAGGATTCCATCGATCCGTTCCAAACTCTCATAGTGCCAAGGAGTCACCGAGGGAGATCTACAAAGGTTGTAATCTCTACTCTTAGTGATAGTTTTACATTTGCATGTGATGCTTATTTGTATGAATCCCTAAAACTTCTAGTTTCGATTCTTGTCGAGTTAACTTAACACCTCTAAAATTTTGATTATGACATATGTGATGCTACCGAACCCTTGACGAGGTGCTAGGCTAGCCCTGCAGTAGTATCAGAGCCAGGCTAGAGCTTTAGGCGATGCGTAGGCGATGTTAAACGTCCGATCGAACCACGAAACACCAATTTGGACCGCTCTCTGGAAAATTTTTGAAAATTGGATTTTTCCAAATTAAAAGTTCTTAAAAAATTCAGCAGGCTTTTTTTAGAAATTACCATTTAAAATTTTTTTATTGATCACTCAAAAGAGCCGCGGTTCCGCGGCAAAGGCATGCCTTTGGCCGTGGATCCGCGGCCGTATAGAGGGATCATGGGATGAATTTTTAACAGTGGACCTGATTTAATATAAGCATGCCTCTGAAATATTTTAAACATACTCAAGTGTTGAGGTTTCTGGAGATATATTGTATTTGGTGATTCGATTGGAAATGTTTAACTTCGTTCAGATTTTCAGATTTTTTAGAACGTGTTAAAATGTTTGAACGAATATTAGAAACGCAATTTTTCCCGTATTGGAAATATTCCAAGTGTTGGATTTTTCCCTAGTTCGAAATCTTCGAAAAACATGCAAGCGTATCTGTGGACACTCTAGAAGAACATAACCTTAACTCGATTATGTGACCGTCAAAACTATCACCGAACCTTAGGGTTTGTGGTAGTTTAGCGTTGCCACATGTGAGGCGTTGGTTTGGCCCTTCTACGGTTGGTCCATAAGGGGCTGTGGCATGTTCTAGAAATTTTTGAACTCGGCTCAAGTGTTGTGCAGTTTGGGAAATCTTGGGTGTTTGTCTATTCGATCGAAAAGTTTAACATTGTCTATTTATCTGAAATGTGATACAATATGTGGAATTCATATAGTTAGGCATGAAATACGAAGTATGTGATATTTCGAATTTATGATGTCTAAGGTGATTGTGGATTCCAAATGTTGTAGTTTTTCATTTTATTTTCTGCGACCGTAAGTGTAGTATGTGGTGTATCGCCGTTTTCGTTGCTATACGTCAACGACAATCGGGATACGCATACTTACTTACGTTGATGATTTGAGATATTATGTGTTGCTGAGATATGATGAGTAGGATTGTCGCGACTGAATAGCCGGGGGTTTTTATTTGAGATGAGAGTTTTATTTTTCATTCATGTATAAATCAATTGTATATTATTTACTTTTCCGCATTAGGATAGACCCAAGGAGGGGAGCACAAGTGACCGGGTTCTAGGGTTCAGTGGGAGGCCATCTCGAGGAGTCGAGACCGGGTCTCCTAAACTCTAGAATTGGCGGGATCACTTGCCGCTCTCGTAGGGGTCTAGGGGTGTGGGCTTGGCTATTCATCACGACCGTGGAATCCGTATTTTCTATTGTTGGCTTGATACAAAATACGAACATCCTAGATATCCTTTTATTTGCTTCTGCTGTTGATATTCTGTAATGTGATTACTTAGTATCTGAGACGAATGGATTATTATTATATATATGATATATAATAAACGTTGCTTATATTTTACACCCGCGCTAGTCCCGCCCCGCTATGCCGTTAGTTAAGTAACCTAACGGTGCATAACGGGACACTGTGGCGAATGCGGATGGTATAAGTATACGTTCTATTCTGTGATGGCTTAGGAACTTAAATGATGGGATCGCATTAATGAGATTAATGTAAAGAAAAGAAACCTAATGATGTTGTAGAATCAGATTTGAAACCAACTCGGCTTTTTATGAAAAATGCAAGTTTCAAGAAGATGCGGAGCTTAAGCCACTCCTTTTCTTAACTGTTTTGATTCTACAACGAGATCAAGTTCAAAGCGTTAAAGGTTTTCTTAAAAACCATCCGCAACCCTCCGTCATTTTAGGAAGCAGAGTACTTAGTATTCGTGTTGCGTATGTTGATTATAGTCAAGGCGTAGTGTACGGTAGCTAAGTGATGTCTTCCTACAAAGCATATGATGCGATTAGTTAGGACATTCATGTGATTATGTTGATCATAGTCAAGGGTCATATGGGTGGGTCTAATTAATCATGAAATGACGGGTAGAATTTGACTAGTACTTATGATATGTTGACCATAGCCAAGGTCATAAGTGACTAGGGGTAAAAACCATATCGGGAATTTCAAGAGTTGAAATTTGCAATGAGATTGCATACCATCTATGTGATAGTTGGATCTCGATCTCACTGTGAGTAAGTGTTACTTCCAGGAAAATTATTCCTGGCTAGTTTTCTTTTCAGGTTTTGAAAGAAAATTTGATTAAAAGCAGTGGGAGACATCGATTAGATAAAATAATAACCAATCTAATTCTTTGAAAGAGCATTTCGCTAAGTGTATCCTTTTCTCTCTCCGAATGGCAGTTACAGATGTCAGGATTTAAGCTTCTACTTGAGAAAAATAAACTGACATGACCAAATTATAAAGAATGGTTGAGGAACTTAAACATTGCACTTTCATATGATAAGGTATCATATGTCCTCAATACCGAAGCCCCACCCGTCCCAGGACCCGAATCATCTGTCTCGGATAGGGAGATCCGAAAAACTTGGGAAAATGACTGCAACACGGCCAAGTGCCTCGCGCTCGCTTCTATGGACAATGTCCATCAGAAGCAACACGAGAATATGGATGTGCAATCCATCTTTCTTCACACAAAGGAGTTGTATGAAGAGCAATCTCGTACCTTGAGATACGAGGCATCTAGAAAGCTGTTTCAGATGCGAATGGCCCCTGGTGCATTAGTTGGAGACCATGTTTTGAAAATGATTGGTCTTATTGAAGAACTTGAGGGATTGGGATGGACTATGGATAATGAGCAATATACGGATATTGTTCTACAGTCTCTCCCCCCTGCCTTTGCTCCGTTCATAGTAAATTTCAATATGAATGATTTGGAGAAATCATTGCCTGAACTTCTCAATATGTTGAGAAGTGCAGAGAACACATTAAAAACGGCAAGGACTCCTGCTCTGCTTGCTGGGCCATCTTCCTCTTCATTCCCAAAAGCTAAGGCCAAGGGAAAGAAAAAGAAGAAGTCCATCAAACAGAAAGGTGGAGTTAGAAAGGCGAAGGGGAAAGACAAAGTCGGGGCTGTGGGAAGTGGAAAAGGAGAATGTTTTTACTGTAAAAAGTCAGGACATTGGAAACGCAACTGTGCTACATATCTTGCTGATCTCAAGAAGAAGAAGCATGCCGATGCTTCCACTTCAGGTGTGTTTGTAACTGAAAACTGTTTTTCTTTAAACTCTGCATCCTGGGTATTGGATACCGGTTCTGGTTCTCACATCTGCAATTGTATGCAGGGATTGAGAAATAGTAGAGTTTTAAAGATAGGAGATCATACTCTGCGGGTTGGAAATGGTTCTAATATACATGCTGTATCCATGGGAGAGTATCATCTAGGGTTGCCTTCAGGAAGTATTTTGGTTTTGAACCCGTGTTATTTTGTACCAAGTATGCTGTGTAACATAATATCCGTTTCTTTGTTGGACAATGAAGGATATCATTTTATATTGCAAAATAATGTTATGAACATTAACCTGAATCAAGAGTTGATTAGGTATGGTACATTAAATAACGGTATTTACATCCTGAACCAACACACAGTTTTCAATATACAACATACTAGTAAAAGAAAGTTTTCAGATATAAATGAAGCTTTTCTTTGGCATTGTAGACTTGGTCATATTAATGAAACAAGACTAAACAAGCTACATAAAGATGAATATTTAAATCCGTTTGAATATAAATCTTATGCGACTTGCCAGTCTTGTATCAAAGGTAAAATGACCAAAACTCCGTTTAGTGGACACGGAGAGAGAGCTGGTGAACTCTTAAGCCTCATACATAGTGATGTATGCGGACCAATGTCTACACTTGCAAGAGGTAGTTTTTCATACTTCATCACTTTTACTGATGATTTCTCAAGATTCGGACACGTGTTTTTGATAAAGCACAAATCTGAAGCCTTTGAGAAATTCAAGGAATATAAACTTCAAGTAGAAAAGCAAACAGGCTTGAGCATCAAGAAACTTCGATCGGATCGAGGTGGAGAATATTTAAGTACAGAGTTTCTAGACTTCTTAAAAGAGAATGGGATTCTCTCTCAGCTCACTCCTCCTTACACACCGCAGCACAATGGTGTGTCAGAACGGAGGAATCGTACCTTATTGGATATGGTACGATCCATGATGTGTGATGCTGAGTTACCGCTTTCCTTTTGGGGACATGCATTGGAGACAGCAATGTATCTATTGAACAGGGTTCCAACCAAGACCGTGTCTACCACTCCATATGAGATGTGGAATGGAAAGAGACCATCTCTTAAAAGGTTTAGGATTTGGGGTTGTCCGGCTTTTGTTAAAAAGCAGAATCCAGACAAACTCGAGACACGATCAGTCATGTGTAAATTTGTGGGGTATCCAAAACATTCGTATGGATATCTATTCTACCACAAAGAGGAACAAAAGGTGTTTGTTGCTCAGCATGCCACATTTTTGGAAAATGAGATCTTTACGGAAAGTACTAATGGCAATGTGGTAGAACTAGAAGAGGTTCTAGAGACACAAATTACTCAGGAGGAATTGGTTGAAACTGATGTTGCAGTAGAACTTCAAGAACCTCAGCCACTCAGGAGGTCTAGTAGAACTTCTCGCCCACCAGAGAGATACTATGGGTTTCTCATAGATGGTGATAGAGAAGATTGCATCATGGATGATGATGACCCTACTAGTTTTCAGCAAGCTATCATGAGTGGTGACTCAGTGAAATGGCTGGAAGCAATGAGATCCGAAATGGAGTCAATGTACACCAACAAAGTATGGACTTTGGACGTTGCGCCTCCTGGGATAAAACCCGTTGGGTGCAAATGGATCTTTAAGAGAAAGATTGGTGTAGATGGACAGGTGGAGACCTATAAAGCAAGGCTTGTAGCGAAAGGTTTTCGTCAAAGACCAGGCTTGGACTATGATGAAAATTTCTCTCCGGTAGCAATGCTTAAATCCATTAGGATCCTACTTGCTATTACTGCTCACTATGATTATGAAATCTGGCAGATGGACGTGAAAACTGCATTTCTAAATGGTGATTTAGAAGAATGCGTTTTTATGGATCAGCCAGAGGGCTTCATTGATAGTGGGAGCAACGGGAAAGCATGTAGATTGCTTAAATCCATTTATGGATTAAAGCAGGCCTCAAGGAGCTGGAACATCTGCTTTGATGATACAATCAAAGAGTTTGATTTTGTCAGAAATGAAGATGAACCATGTATTTATAAGAAGATTGTAGGGAGTACTGTCACATTCCTCGTATTGTACGTTGATGACATTCTCCTGATTGGAAATGATGTTCCTATGCTACAATCGGTCAAACTATTCTTATCAAAAAGGTTCTCCATGAAGGACCTGGGTGATGCCTCGCGCATTTTGGGCATTAGGATCTATAGAGATAGATCCAAGAGGTTATTGGGACTGTCCCAATCAAAGTACATAGACACCATTCTAAAGAGGTTTAGTATGGAAGATTCCAAGCGTGGTGCCTTGCCTGCTAGTCATGGAATCACTCTCTCTAAGGACTTCTGTCCGAAGACTGATGAAGAGAGAGCTCGCATGAGCGTTATACCCTACGCTTCAGCCGTGGGATCTATAATGTATGCGATGTTGTGTACTCGCCCTGATGTAGCTTATGCACTGGCTGTAGTAAGCAGGTATCAATCCAACCCAGGGGAGAGACATTGGATAGCAGTGAAGAACATTCTTAAGTACTTGCGAAGGACTAAAGAATTTTTCTTGGTGTATGGTAATGAGGATCTCCAGATGGAGGCCTTTACCGATTCCAGCTTCCAAAGTGACAAGGATGACAGTAAATCGATCTCAGGGTTTGTATTTACCCTAAATGGAGGAATGGTTAGTTGGAAGAGTTCCAAACAGGACACCGTTGCAGACTCCACGATGGAAGCTGAGTATATTGCTACAAGTGATGCTGCTAAGGAAGCCGTCTGGATGAAGAAGTTCATTGCGGAACTAGGAGTAGTTCCAACCATTGTTGATCCAATACCATTGTATTGTGATAATAATGGAGCTATAGCATTAGCCAAAGAACCAAGGTACCATCAGAAGTCCAGACACATCCTAAGGCGATATCATTTGATCCGGGAGATAGTAGATCGCCAGGAGATCGAGATTCGGAGAGTAAATACAAAGGATAACACAGCGGATCCATTCACCAAGGCACTTCCACAGCCTTAGCATGAGCGACTGTTTGAAATGTTGGGTATGAGATACGCCAATAACCGGCCTTAGTGCAAGTGGGAGATTGTTAGTAATATGTATGCCCTAAAGGCCATTATATGGATAGTAGAAACTTGGACATATTATCTATGGAGATAGATGAATTTCTTGCTCAACATGATAGTACGCTATCTGGTTTACTTTGTCTGGACATGTAGATTTAATCATTTACACATGTTGATAAAGCCCAAAGGATATTTTCTTGACTACTGTGATTATGATGCGGATCATACTAGTGGGGCACGTGTAGTCTATAAGCATATTCTTGAACTGTTCCTAGTCGAGGGTGTATCGAGACAGGGCATCGATATTCCAGAGTAGACTAGCGTATACTATTCTTGTCCCATATGATGGGCGATGGATGATCCCATATCCATCTGGTGAGGAGACACCAAAGATTGTATGCGGGTGCTCAGTGGAGACTGGGTACACTGAACGGACTCGCCGAGAACTCCTATGTGGTATTATATCTATCGTCGGATAGCAGTTCTCAGGGAACACTGGTACAGGTTAGTCTGTAGACCCGAGATCGTCATAGAGTCTTGTGTGTCCTCCCACTATACTTTGATCTCCACTCTACCACGGCTCTACTGAGTCGTGCAAACAGGTGGTCTTTGGGTACAGTCTCGAGGCGCATGGAGGCAATGAGCGATAGGAGGGGTTTCGTCTCTCCCGGTATTGGGGGTTGATGTTGTGCTATGCTCGATTGGCAATAACATGAAGTCCCTGGCCAGGGCTGCTGAGATTTATTGATAAGAGTTATCAGTAGTTTCTCAATCTGTTATGAGCCATACACCAGCATGACTTATTGAGTTACTGGGGTCGACGATTCCATCCCTAGACTCGATATGCAGCATATCTGACGAAGAGACCGGACTGTACGGAAAGTGTTGCCAGTTGGCTCGACGGGAGTTTTTACAGCTTCGCTGGTTTTCTTCTGATCGTTTCAATACCCGGGTGGCCGTTATGTTTAGCTGACCTCTTGCGGCTTGTAGATGTTTGATATGATCATCATCTACTGCTGGCGTATTAACGAGTCTTAGAGTCCCACAATGAAGTTTTCTGGCTCAGGCAAAAAGATGTGGTGTGCATATGAGATATGCGCGGGACCCGATTAAATACGGTTATATGATAACGTATATTAATCGGGCATTTTCTATTTGTCGGATCGTATGTGATATGACCGGTTTGCTAAATCAAGTGTTGATTTGACAAATTACGTTTAGATTAAATCTTTAATTAAATCCTTTTGTATGCATGCATGTATGCACATGATGATGTGCATGGACACATACATGCATACATAGTATCATGGTTGTTGATACAAGAATGGTGGCAATGCAAGACTTATATTGAAGCTTTTAATTTGTATTTATCATTTTAAGTTAATGTAAAGAATATCCACTCATGCTCCTTTATTCTTTAGTGGGTAAGCTTTACTTAACTTAATGAAAAGAATTTCCACCCATGCTTAATTCTTTATGAAAAGAATTTCCACTCACAATTATGGTGGTAATGGAATAATGGTGATTATTCCTTCTCATCACTATAAATAGCTTCATATGTGATATGAAACACAATGCACACAACAAAGGAAAAATTGTGAACAAGGGTGTGAAAACAAGTTATCATATGTGATATGATAGAAAGCTCAAGCCACCATTATCTTCTTCTTCCTCTCTTGATTTCTCTCTTGAGTGAAGATTGATAAAAGAAAGGATTTCAATTGAAGAACATAAACCACATCATCATACTACACACATCTAGCCGATTTGCGTAGGGTGTTTGCTCTACTTCGTTTGCGAAACAAGTAAGGCAAGGAGCTTTGGGCAAAGGGACTTCGGGTGGATCATCGTGGACAAGGAAGGCTTCCATCGATCCGTTCCAAACTCTCATAGTGCCAAGGAGTCACCGAGGGAGATCTACAAAGGTTGTAATCTCTACTCTTAGTCATAGTTTTACATTTGCATGTGATGCTTATTTGTATGAATCCCTAAAACTTCTAGTTTCGATTCTTGTCGAGTTAACTTAGCACCTCTAAAATTTTGATTATGGCATATGTGATTCTACCGAACCCTTGACGAGGTGCTAGGCTACCCCTGCAAAAAGTAGGAGTGGCAACGAGGTATGCAACTCTGACAGTCCAAAAGCCAGTGTTTTAAGAAGGTTCGGTCAACTTGGTCACTGAGTCATAGTCTAGGGTCGGGGCATGGTCGCTGCCAAAGAGAGAGAGAGAGAAAAGAAACACTCAGCGTGCACTCTAACCTAGATCAGAATGGTTACCAATTTATCTAATCAGGAAACCTCCCACTGTAACCTCAAATTCTCCTCCAAATTTGAAAGAAGAATTAGTCGGGATAACCTGAGGAGTAAACCAACTCATCAGTGGGAATCGGGATCCAACTATCATCGCATGATAACGTGACGGAATCCACTCATGTTATCACACTCCAGAAGGTATGCGCATGCCTGGCAAGTTTCAGTTTCTTTAGAAACTCCCGATGTGATTTTTACCCCAAGCGGCTTATGACCTTGACTAGGTCAACAAACCATAAACCGCAAGTCAAGTTCAACCCGTCATTATTCTGGATTGCATTAAACCCACCCGTACGTGCCCTTGACTAGGTCAACAAGGCCGCACGTCTGTCCTAACCAATCCCACTTATGCAACAAACAAGTACCACTTAGCTACCGAACACTACGTCTTGACTAGGTCAACAAACGCAGCACGAATACTAAATAATACCCGTAAGAAATGACGGAGGGCTACGTCTATTTTTTGGCGAAAAACTTTTAACGTAATGAACCTGATATCGTTGAAGGAACTACATAGCCTTTTATAAAAATATAGTGGCGAAAACCATTGCTAAAGAGGTCACTCCCGGTAAAGGGATCTCGGCTCTTTCCCCGTAGAATGAGGTGCACGATATTCCAACTGAATACCACGATGCAAAGCAAAAGGAATCGGCTATAGTGAAGTTATTACCCTGATGCAAACTTCTGTCCAAGGGGTCACTCCCGGTGAAGGGATCTCGGCCCTTGCCTCGTCGACTGAGGTGCTGGATATTCATAACCGAATACCACTGTGCAAAACAAAAGAGAATATCCTTGCAACAACAGCTTTTTGAAAAATGTTCCAACAACATCAGAATAGGTTTGTTTAGCTTGCATTGATTCGAATCAACGCAGTCCCATCAATGGATCACACCAATAAAGAACGAAAATACGATGTACGTATATGCCATCCGCATTCGCCACTGGGTCCCGTCATCACCCGTTAGGTTACTTAACTAACGACACAGCGGGGACTGGACTAGCGCGGATGCAAAACATATACAACATATACTAGTATATATATCAATATATAATATTCGCTTAAGGCGTGATAAAATGCAACATCACAGAAATGTAATAAGCATCACAGAACAATACAGATATCTGGGATCCCCGGGTTTCATAGAGCCGCTACTGAAACCCGACGTTCCCCTGGTCGTGTGGATAGCCTGTGCAATTAAATCTTAGACCCCTACGGGCGCGGCAAGTTACTCGCCAAAACCTGAAGCGAGGCAGCCCCCTTCAGCAACGTGAATGGACTACCCAGCACTTCACGGAATCCGGTAACTTGGGCACCCCTCGTTGGGTCAACCTGTACCCCTTACGAGTGCGGCGAATAGCCCGCCAATTCTAGAGTGAATCCCCCTCCGTCTCAACGCCATGAGATGCGGGCCCATTGCCCTCTAGAACCCGGCTATCCGTGCACCCCACCATGGGGTAATCCTAGTACAGAAAGTAAAAATATACAACGGGTACATCGACCTCAGCCCGGCCGTGCCCCAAAAGAATAATATACAAGCAGGCAGTGACGGCAGTCCACATGTCGGACGCTCGCCCCGCAATTTCAAATGTACATAAACAACCAAACTGTACTAACATTGCATCCAGGCTATCCACCACGACAAATCCGCAATATCACAGCACAACACAGAACATCAACGTGAATGTCACGTTTGCAAATCCGTCTAAAAGGGCTATAGCAGTTAGACAGGATTTACTGATCAAGTGACATTCACAGTCGCAGATATAATGTAAATACTGTGTACTAACATGTTTAAAATTTTTGATCGACTAAATTTCCCGAAGTGGGCCCCAAGCATTACTGTAGCACTCAAAATAAATCTGGGCCCACAAAGAATATACCAGAAACCCTATTTCTATGTCAGAAACCCACTGTAGAAATTTGGTGCAGTTTAGCCACAGTACGGTGGCGGAACCGCGGCCAAAATGTGGTTTTGGCCACTGATCCGCTGCGCTACAGTAATTTCAGCCGACAAAATTTTCACAGAATGCTTATAAAACCCTGCACGTTTTGCAATGTTCCAAATAATTTTTTTGAGCACAGCAAATATTCGACAGAAACCTAGACTTGAAAATGGGGTTTTTAGAAAATTCGTTCGATCGAACTTGTAAACACGTAAGTGCAAGCTAGACTAGGTTAATGGCTTGGCTCTAATACCATGTAGGACCACGGTAGCGCCCCGGCCGTCTGAACGAGGCCAAAATGCGGAAACAAAATCTTTTCTTTAAACAGAAACCGGCGCTTCCGCGGACTATAAACCCGGATCGGGCCATTATCCGTCCGATCATGATCCGTGCAATACCGCATGTATATGATCGAATCCTGCCATATATCCATACGGCCTCAACAGCGTTTCGCCCGAAACTTGAGAAACTGTCTGTGGGGAACTCTAAAGACTCGTCAATACTTTGGCTGTGGATTTAACCACTAGCACGTCAGAGGTATTAGCCATACGTAACGGGCTACCAGGTATTGACCAAAAGGGACGTCGATGAGCGAACTCATCCTGACACCCCACTGAGCCTGTCAGTGACAATATCCGTACAGTCCGATCCGTTCGTCTATGAGCATCGCATGGCGGGCCTAGGGGGTTGGTAAAAGTCAGACCCCCAAAAGCGGTACAAGTCATGTCGGAGTGTAGCCCAGAACACCCTGAGATATTACTGGAATACCTACCAGTAAATCTCCTGCATTGGCCAAGGATTTCGTGTAATGGCTCTCCTAGACACAGCGCGACCTCACCCCCAATACCGGGAGAGACGAACCCCTGCAGATCCGCTCACTGCCTTCATGTGGCTCGGGGCTGTACCTAACTAAAACCTGTTTGCACGACTCCTTTGAGCCGTGGTAGGGTAGTAATCAAAGTACAGTGGGAACTCACACGAGACAAATGACGATCTCAGGTCGATGAACTAACTTGTACACATGTCACCAGGGAACTGCTATTTGATGTCAGGTATAAGACCAACTAGCATGTTCCCGGTGAGTCCTGTCCGGTGTACTCATAACCCAATGAGTACCTGTATACATCTTAGGTGAACCAACTGACACCAGTAGCTTGTGAGACCGGCCACCGCCCCTCGTCGGGGTCTCGACTGTATACACTAGTCTACTCTGAAGTATTGATGCCCTGTCTCGAAAACTCCCACGACTAGGGACCTTTTAAGGATATGCTTATAGACCTCAGCTCCCACGTATATGATCGCCATCATACTGCTGGCCGTCAAGCAAGAATCCTAAGGGCTCTATCAACGCGCAATAGTGACCTGTAAGGTCACCTAAAGCAGTACACGATGATAAAGATAAACCAGATAGCATACTATCATCTTGAGTAAGATTGTCCTACCGGCATAGGTCCTCCCTCAATCATTGCAATCACGTGCCTGTGATCCAATAATTGACTCTGAGGGCACTATACCCAACATTCCTGATGAAACACAAGTCTGAAGCTTTTGAGAAATTCAGAGAATATAAGCACGAAGTAGAGAACCAAACAGGCAAAAGTATTAAGATTCTTCGATCTGATCGATGAGGAGAATACTTAAGCAATGAGTTCCTAGACTATCTAAAAGAGAATGGGATTCTCTCTCAGCTTACTCCTCCTTATACACCATAGCACAACGGTGTATCGGAACGGAGGAATCGCACCCTATTAGATATGGTACGCTCTATGAAGAGCACCGCTGAGTTACCTATTTCCTTTTGGGGTCATGCGCTTGAAACAACGGCATACCTATTAAATCAAGTTCTATCTAAATTAGTGCCTTCAACCCCATCTGAGATATGGAGGGGAATGAGACCATATTTTAAAAGATTTAAAATATGGGGTTGTCCGGCCTATGTAAAAAGGCAAAATCCGGAAAAACTCGAGGCACGACCAGTTCTTTGCAAGTTTGTGGGATATCCAAAGAATTCTCAAGGATATATTTTCTACCACGCTGAGGAACAAAAAGTGTTTGTTTCTCAATATGCCACCTTTTTAGAAAAGCAATTTATTGCAAAAGAAATTAATGGCAAAGAGGTAGAGCTGGAAGAGGTTCCAGCACCGCAAACTACAACTGATGATTTATTGGAACCAGAGGATTCAGTAGTACCCGACGAACCCCAGCCTCTCCGCCGATCTAGTAGGGTTTCTCATCCACCTGAGAGATACTACGGTTTTCTCATTAATGGTGGAAGCGAGGATTGCATCATGGAAGATGATGACCCGACTAGTTTCGAGCAGGCCATCACGAGTGGTGACTCTGTGAAATGGCTGGATGCAATGCGATCTGAGATGGAATCCATGTACACCAACAAAGTATGGACTTTGGAAAATGCTCCTGAAGGGGTAAAACCCATTGGAAGCAAGTGGATCTTTAAAAAGAAAATTGGTGTAGATGGAAATGTTGAGACTTTCAAAGATAGACTTGTTGCAAAGGGTTTTCGTCAACGACCAGGTGTGGATTATGACGAAACCTTTTCTCCAGTGGCTATGCTTAAGTCTATCCGGATCTTACTTGCCAATGCTTCATACCATGACTAAGAAATATGGCAAATAGATGTTAAGACCGCCTTTCTAAACGGTGATTTAGAAGAGTGTGTGTACATGACTCAGCCAGAAGGCTTCGTAGATAGTGGGAGCAACGGAAAGGTGTGCAAGCTGCTTAAATCCATTTATGGGTTAAAGCAAGCATCGCGGAGTTGGAACATCTGTTTTTTTGTTGTAGTCAAAGAGTTTGACTTCATCAAAAATATATATGAACCTTGTATTTATAAGAAGGTTGCAGAGAGTAAGGTTGTATTTCTCGTATTGTGCGTGGATGACATACTCATGATAGGAAATGATGTTCTTATGCTGCAATCAGTCAAGCTCTTCTTATCACAAAGATTCTCAATGAAAGATCTAGGTGATGCCTCCTGCATATTGGGAATCATAATCTATAAAGATAGATCTAAACGGATAATGGGATTGTCCCAATCCAGGTACATTGACACCATACTAAAGAGGTTTAGTATGGAAGAATCCAAGCGTGGGAACTAACCCACGATCTCTGGACTCACTCTCTCCAAAGAGATGTCTCCCAAGACTGATTTGGAGAGAGCTCGCATGCAAGGGATATCCTATGCTTCGGCAGTAGGCTCTATCATGTATGCGATGTTATGTACGAGACCCGATGTAGCATACTCACTAAGTGTAGCGAGTCGGTATCAAGCAGATCCTGGAGAGAGTCACTGGACAGCTGTGAAGAACATTCTCAAGTACTTATGAAGGACTAAAGAGATGTTCTTGGTGTACGGTAACGGAGAACTCCAGGTGGAGTCCTTTACCGATTTCAGCTTCCAAAGTGATAAGGACGACTCTAAGTCTCACTTGGGATTTGTCTTTATCCTCAATGGAGGGGCGGTATGTTGGAAGAGTTCCAAACAGGATACCGTTGCAGACTCGACGATGGAGGCTGAATACATTGCTGCCAACGATGCTGCTAAAGAGGCTGTCTGGATAAAGAAGTTCATTAGTGAACTTGGTGTAGTTCCATCCATTGAACATCCAATACCTCTGTATTGAGATAACAATAGAGCTGTGGTTTTGGCCAAGGAACCCAGGTCCCATCAAAAGTCCAGACATATTCTGAGGCGGTATCACCTGATCAGGGAGATAGTTGATCGCTGGGAGATCGAGTTCAGGAGAGTAGATACGAAGGACAACACTGTGGATCCACTCACGAAGGCCATTCCCCAGATATAGTTTCAGAGATTATTCGGGATGCTAGATATGAGATACTACAGCAGCTGGCCTTAATGCAAGTTGGAGATTGTTAGTTATGTATATGCCCTAGAGGCCATTGTTGTACATATGATGTATATTATAATGGATGCTTGGATATATATAGAGAGGACTTTCTTTCTCGTCATGATAGTATACTATTTGGTTTCACTTTATCTTAACATGTTGACTTGTATTGGTTTATTGTCTTACTCTCACATGTTGATAAAGCCCATAGGATCTATACTCGACTACTGGGACTATGATGAGATCATACTAGTGGGGCCACGGTAGTCGATGAGTAGATCATAAACTGTTCCTAGTCGAGGGTATATCGAGACAGGGTATCGATACACCGGAGTAGACTAGCGTATACGCATCTTGACCCATATGATGGGCGATGAATGATCCCATATCCATCGGTGTTTTGGCATCAAGGATGGTGTACGGGTGCTCAGTGGAGACTAGGTACACTGGACGGACTCGCCGAGAACTCCCAGATGGTGATATACCACACGTCAGATGGCAGTTCTCCGGTGACACTGGTACATGGTAGTCTGTAGACCCGAGATCTTCATAGAGTCTTGTGTGATTCCCACTGTGCTTTGATTTCCCCCTTACCACGTCCAAGAGGGCGTGCAAAACGGTGGCTTTTGGGTGCAATCCCGAATCACATGGAGGTAATGAGCGATAGGAGGGGATTTTTCTCTCCCGGTATAGGGAGTTGATGTTGTGCTGTGTTCGAGTGGCTATAACTGGAAGTCCTTGGCCAGGGCTGATATAGAGATTTACTGGTAAGTGTTAACAGTAGTTTCTCAACCCGTTATGAGCCTCACATCGACACGACTTATCGGTTACTGGGGTCTGACGTATACCACCCCTAGACTAGATATGCAACATATCAGACGAAGAGACCGGACTGTACGGGAGTGTTACTGATTTGATTCACAGGAGAATGTACAGGCTAGCTTATTGATCTTCTGATCGCTCAATATCTGGGTGGCTGTTACGTTTAGCCGACCTCTTGCAGCTTGTGGGTGTTTGATATAATCATCACCTGCTACCGGCGTATTGACGATTCTTTAGAGTCCTACACAGAGGTTTCTTGACTCAGGCAAAACGGAGTAGGGGCACATATGTGATATGTGCAAGACCAAGGATAATGCGATATGATATACCGTATTATATTCTCCCGTTATTTTGATATGGGCCAGATCATCGGATCAAGTGTTGATTCGATGAATCGGTACATGATATATTTGTCGGTTATATTCGATATAGCCGGATTGTCGGATCAAGTGTTGATTTGATAATTTAATGTATAATAATATATATGATATATTGCATTACATTATCTAATATTGGCTCGCTTTATTAATTCATTTTCTCACCGGATAATACATTGATATATATGCGATATACGTTAATTGTATTATTTTCTTTTGTTACAAAATATATTATATATGTGATATATAATATTGTAACATAATATGATTACTAATGCAACATGTTTAGTGGAGATTAAACAAGGTTAGGGTTTGAATTGGGTTAGTTTTTTCATGAACCTTCTAGAAGGTTTTCTTTTGTCATGAGCTAAGATATTATGGTTGATATTTTCTAGTGACTCATTCTTAACCCAACCCAAACCCTTAGCCTTAGTTAATTCTCTACATGGGTCAGCCTTGTCATAGTTGACCATGGTTACATTAATAATCATATATCATTTCATTATTCATCAAAAAAGGAATTAATTCATTATTATTCTTCTTCTTCAATCTTGAGCTTTGAGAAAGCTTTCTAGGTTTTCTTTATGTGATGATTTTGTGTGAGAATTTGATATAAAAAGAAAGCATAAATACTACTCCATCATCCTCATCTAATCTAGCCAATTAGATTAGGATGTTCACCTCATTAGAGAGAGAGAGAGAGCTTGAGTTCTAGAAACTTCGAGGTAGATCATTGGAGAAAAGGAAGACTACAAGCTAGCATGGATCGTTCGAGTTGTGGAGCCTCTCTTAAGTCCGAAAGATCGTGGATCGCAGCGAAGGGACTTCTACTCGGAGCTTATGAAGCGAAGGAGTGGACTACAAAGGTTGTAATCCCTCACTTTTAGTTATAAAGATGTTTACTTGAATGTGTAACCCTAATTATCTAGCAAAGATCTTGGCTTTGGGTTGTTCGGCACGTTTAAATTTTTATTCGGTCATGGTTGATGCCTTATTAACCCTTGTAAGAGTGCTTAGGAACCCTACAAGTATAACAACTGGGTTCAGAGCGAGCGCTGGCAGAGCGCAATGCTGATCAAACAGCCCGGGATACTCACCGCTTCAGTGTTTCGAGCAAGGGTTGTCGCCCTAAAGAGCAGACAGCCGTCGCTGACACATACGCACCCAAGAAGCAGACGAAAAAGAAATGCTTTATAGGTTTGGCTTTTGAAACAAATGGAGGTTCAAAATCCGAGCTTTGCGGTTTTGATATCCAAGAGAACAAAATCCGGCATTCACGACGTTTTACAAGTCAACCCACCGCTCTCGACCACTGAAGGGGGCTCATGATTGAGCGTGGGATCTTGGTGCCCTTGGGAAGCCACTTGCATCCGTATTATTTTCTTGATTAAGGCGTGACATGGTCGCTACCTGGAGAGAGAGTGAAGAAAACGCTCAGCGTGCACTTTTACAAGATTAGATTGGTTATTAATATAACTAATCGGGATGTCTCCCACTGTTTTAGTCAAATCTTCCTTCAAACCCTAAAAGGAAAGACTAGCCGGGATTAATTACACTCTACAAGTTCGCTAATCTTTCAGCCAGGCCATTGCCGGTACTTTGAGGGAGGTTCCCCGCGCTTTCGCACATACCTAATTAAAATAAACCTCGTTTTCCCAGAGGCATAACCCCGTTAACACCTTTCTAGACACCTACTTGATCGGCTAATTGTAAAGTGCAAAACTCTTCCAGGAGTAACTCTTACTCGCAGCGGGTATCGGGATCCAACTATCTCATAGAAGGTATGAAATCTCATTGCAAATTTCAACACTTGAATTTCCGAATAATATTTTACCCCGAGCGATCTATGACCTTGACAAGGTCAACAAACCATAGACTGCAAGTCAAGTTCAACCTGTCATTTCCCGATTGAATTAAACCCACCCGCATGACCCTTGACAAGGTCAACAAAGTCACACGACTACCCTAACTCAATCACATCATATGCTTTTGCAGATAAGCATAAATAGCTACCGCACACTACGCCTTGACAAGGTCAACAAACGCAATATGAATACTATGAAATACTTATCTGAAATGACGGAGGGCTACGACAGGTTTTTAAGAAAACCCTTTGCGTAATGAACTTGATATCGTTGTAGAATCGAGTGATTTAAATGGAGTGTTTTTTAGGCTTTTCTAGTTTTGCTAAAGAGGCCACTCCCGGTGAAGGGATCTCGGCTCTTTCCTCATCGAATAAGGTGCAGGATATTTCACAAATATCACTACGCAAAGCAAAAACTATAAAAACAATCAAAAGACAAACCGAGTTTGTAGCATCTGCCAGTTTTGCTAAAGAGGTCACTCCCGGTGAAAGGATCTCGGCTCTTTCCTTATCGAATAAGGTGTTGGATGTTCTACAAGGAACATCGCTATGCAAAGCAAGAACTAGAGCTACCAGTTTTTGAGACAAGTTTCTACAACATCTTTAGGTTTCTTTTAGTTTCATTAATCTCATTAATGAAGTCCCAATTTATTATGCTTCAAAAACATCACATTTGAAAAGAAATCTGCAATATAACATATATCTTATATATATAATATAAACATTCGTCTCAGGCAGTAATATGATCTCATCACAGAACATTGCAGCAGAAGAACATATATGAAGTATTGGATATACTATGAGGTTCGTGTTTTAATACGAGCCTGTATAAAACACGGATTCCACGGTCGTGATGAATAGCCAAACCCACATCCCTAGACCCCTACGAGAGCGGCAAGCAACACTGTCAATTCTAGGGTTAGGAGACCCGGTCTCGACTCCTCGGGATGGTCTCCCACTGGACCCTAGAACCCGGTTACTTGTGCTCCCCGCCTTGGGTCTACCTAATGCGGAAAAGTAAATAATATACAATGGTGACATCATCCTCATTCTGGAAGTGCCCCAATAAAAGAATATTATATACAATGAATTTTACATGAATAAAAATAAAACCCCCATCTCACATAAAACCCCAAGCTATTCAGAACACGACGATCCAATATATCATATCACAGCAACACATGACATCACATGTCATCAACGTAAGTAAATATGCGTATCCCAATTGTCGTTGATGTATAGTAATGAAACCGACGATACACCACATATTACACTTACGGTCGCAGAAAAGAAAGTGTAAAACTACAACAGTTGGAATCCGCAACCTTCTAAGACATCTCATGCCTAACCAAATGAATTCCTTAGACATCGCATGCCTAACAATTATAAACCCCGCATTTTAGTCTCAATATCGAAAACACTTTTAAATATCTAGTCGGGCAATTCAACAAGATTCCCGACATTCAGATCGAATGCTCATCGCAAACTTTAGTAAACGGCCGCAACCCCGGATGAGTCGACGAAGTGCACTAAGGCGGAATATCGCTGCTGCGAGCATCCGAACGGATGCTTTTGGCGATGAGGTTCTCCTACAGTCACTTGGTCGGGGCTATGGGGCGTGGCTATCTATTAAGTTTACCCGGCGAGTATCCGCGTACGCTACATGATTGCGACGGACTTTTGATCACATCAAAATCCCGTGGCAACCGATCAAATGAGACTAAACTGCTAGATTTATAACATTCAAATTAGTTATCTCATAACTACTTGTGGATTCCAAATATTGTATCACATTCCAGATAATTAGACAATGTTAAACTTTCCGACCAAATAAACAAACACCCAAGATTTTCCAAATAGCTCAACACTTAAGCGGAGTTCAAAAAGTATCCATTATATGCCACAGTACCAATGGTCCAGCCGTAGAAGGGTCAAACCAACGTCTCACATGTGGCAACGCCGTACTGCCCCAAATCCTAAGGTTTAGAGGCGGTTCAGACGGTCACATAATTTAGTTAAGGTTTGTGTTCTTCTAGAGGGTCCACCGCGTTACTTGCATTATATTCCGAAAGTTTCAAACTCGAGGAAAAATCCAGCACTTGAAAATTTTCCGACAGGGGAAAAGCGAGTTATTGATATCCGGTCGAACATTTTGACACGTTCTAAATTATCCGGAAAAAACTTAAACGAAGTTAAACTTTCCGATCGAATCAACAAATACAAAAGATCTCCACAAAACTCAACACTTGAGTAATATCAAAAATTCCCAGAAGCATCAGGAAATACATACGGATGTTACTGTGCAAAAAGCAAACCCTAATTCCACTGTACGGCCGCGGAACCGCCGCGCAAGGCATGTTATTTCCGCGGTTCAGCGTCGCTTTAATGGGATTAGTGGCTCATTTTTCACAGTAATCCTTAGAATTCCCTGCTTTATTTTCTGAGTATTTTTAATACAGAAAAAATCAACATTTTAAAAAATTTCCAGAGAGGGGGTATTGTGCGACGTTTCGGGGTTCGATCGGATTTTAATCTTCGTCTAGACTTCGCCTAAAGCTCTAGCTTGTCTCTGATAACACTTTAGGGTTACTAGCCACTGTCACAAGGTTCTACAAGGCATCAACCATGCCCGATTTAAATTTTAGAAGTGCCGAACAACCCTAACCAAGATCTTAGACTAGAGATTAGGCGAAACAAAAAGCAAGTAAACAACTTTACTTCTAAGAGTTTGGGATTATAATCTTTGTAGTCCATTCCTTCGCTTCATAAGCTCCGTGTTGCGATCCCTTCACCGCGATCATCATGTAGCCGGACTCTAGAGAGGCTCCATGAAGTGAAAAATGCAAGCTTGCTTCTGATCTTCGATAACAAAGATGATCTACCTTGAAGAAACTCAAGCCCAAGTTTTTGCTTCACTAATCAAGTATTAACAAAGCAAACGCCCTAATCTAAGTTGCTAGAATAGATGAGGATGATGAAGTAGGAATTTAGCTCTCATTTTTTTTATCTCACTCATTTTCATCACTTTTAAAAAAGCTAGAAAGCTTTTTATCAAAGAAGAAGAAGCAAAACCATTTTTGATGAATAATGAATCAAGTGAGGTTAGAAATGCAACCATGGGTTAAGTATGAAGACTTAACCCATGTAGAGAATTAACTATGGTTAAAGGGTTGGGTTGGGTTAAAGAAATATCTTTGCAAAATATCATAAAATATCAAGGTCAAAGTCAAAACTTCAAGAAGCTTCTTGAAAGTTTCATGATAGTTTAACCCTAATCCAAACCCTAAACATATTTAAACTCCACAAATCATGTTGCATTTATAACCATAACATATTACAATATTATATATCACATATACAATATTTATTGTAACAAAATAAAATAATACAATTAACATATATCACATATATATCAATGTATTACCCAAGTGAGAAAAATAATCTTTAAGTGAGCTAATATTAGTTAATATGATAAAATATATCAAGTATATAATTATACATTAAATTATCGAATCAACACATGATCCGATAATCCGGCTATTTCACAAATAACCGACTAATATAATCTGTATCAGTTCATCGAATCAACACTTGATCCGATGACCCGGCTATATCACATATACCCGGCCGATATCACATATCGCGAGAATCTAGTACGGTATCATATACACGTATTGGTCTCGGTCCCGCACATATCACATATGTGCTCCTACTCCGTTTTGCCTGAGCCAGGAAACCTCTGTAGGACTCTAAAGAATCGTCAATACGCCAGCAGTTGGTGATGATCATATTAAACACCCACAAGCTGCAAGCGGTCAACTAAATGTAACAGCCACCTAGGTATTGAGCAATCAGAAGATCAACAAGAAAGTCTGTACTTTCTCCCATGAATCCAACCAGTAACAGTCCCGTACAGTCCGGTCTCTTCGTCTGATATGTCGCATATCTCGCCTAGGGGTAGTAAACGTCAGACCCCATAGCTTGATAAGTCGTGTCGATATGAGGTCCATAATAGTTCGAAAAACTACTGATAACATTTACTAATAAATCTCAGCAACCCTGGCCAGGGATTTCCAGTTATAGCCAATCGAACATAGCGCAACATCAACTCCCTATACCGGGAGAGACGAAACCCCTCCCATCGCTCATTGCCTCCATGTGATTCGGGACTGTACCCAAAAGACACATTTTTGCACGCCCTCTTGGACGTGGTATGATGGAAATCAAAGCACGGTAGGAATCACACAAGACTCTATGACGATCTCGGGTCTACAGACTAAGCTGTACCAGTGTCACCAGAGAACTGCTATCTGACGTGAGGTATAATACCATCTGGGAGTTCTCGGTGAGTCCGTACAATGTACCCAGTCTCCACTGAGCACCCGTATACCTTCTCTGATGTCAAACACAAATGGATATGGGATCATCCATCGCCCATCATATGGGTCAAGAAGCGCATACGCTAGTCTACTCTGGTATATCGATGCCCTGTCTCGATACACCTACGACTAGGAATATTTGATGGATGTACTTGGCGACTACACTGTCCCCACTAGTATGATCTGCATCATAGTCCTGGTAGTCAAGTACTCATCCTAAGGGCTTCATCAACATGTAACATAGAGACAATCAGAGTACATGTTAAGATAAAGAGTAACCAGATAGCATACTATCATGTCGAGCAAGAAAGTCCTCCCTATATATGTCCAAGCATTCACTACAATATACATCGTATGTACAGTAACGGCCTCTAGGGCATACATATAACTAACAATCCACCCGAGGGAAACGGCGCAAGCTCCAACCCCGTCGAACAAGGTAACCGACGCTCCAATGTTGCTAGCGATAGAGAGTGGGGGTGTATGAATATGTCACAACAATTTTCTTTCTACCCATGAGCTCAAGAGAGCATTCATAGAAGATGAATGGAGTGAGGAAAGCTTTGGCATGAACAAAGGAAATTTGGCTTAAGTCTTTTTGAAGTATGAGAGAGAGCTAGTGTAATGTGTAATGTAATTAGCCAAATGAAATGAACCCCACCCTTTCAAGAAGTGGTCGGCCCCCCTCTCTCTCCCATCATCAAAAAATATCATTTCCAATTTTAAATTAAACAATGTGCAACCATACTTTGCTACATGCACCATGCCCAAAGTCATGTTCATGCCACCTCACACCCTCCACCTCATCATTAAACAAATGAATTTCCATAAATGGAAAATCAAATAATGAGGTGGCAAAACTTCTAGAAGCTATCCTGTATATAATACGAAATACTTCCCGGTACATGTATCGAAATACATATGCGCGTATTCGTACAAAAATACGAATAGCCAAGAGAGAAAATGAATAGTGAAAAATATTACTAGAATACATATATATAAATACATATGTAAATTATTAAATCAAAACCTGATTTAATAATCCGGCTTATCCTAAGCCGCTAGTATTATCAACCTTCTGATTAAAGTCTGCGCAGCATGTGCACATATTCAATCGGACACCTGTATGTATCAACATACCTCATGTACACCATATCGCCTGAACCGTGAAAACCCTCTGTGTGGGACTCTAAAGACTCGTCAATACGTTGGCAGTGGGTTTAACCACAAGCACGTCAGCGGCACTAGCTGTACGTAACGGCTACCCAGGTATTGAGCGAAAGGAAGGTCGACGAGCAAACTCATGCAGAACCCCTACTGAGCCTGACAGTGACAATATCCGTACAGTCCGGTCTATTCGTCTAAGAGTATCACATATCGATTCTAGGGGTGGATAAAGTCAGACCCCTAACAACGCGATATTTAGTGTCGGCATGTAACCCATCACCACCTGAGAAACTATCGATCCTGGATCGGTAATTCTCGTTCACCATGACTATGGATTTCTGGTGATGCCTACCCATACACAACGCGACATCAACCCCCAATACCGGGAGAGACTAATTCCCGACGATCCGATCACTGCCTCCATGTGGCTCGGGACTGTACCCAACTAAAACCTGTTTGCACGACTCCTTTGAGCCGTGGTAGGGTAGTAATCAAAGCACAGTGGAAATTCACACGAGACAAATGATGATCTCAGGTCAACAAACTAACCTGTACACATGTCACCAGGGAACTGCTATCTGACAATATCTATAATACCAACTAGCAGGTTCCCGGCGAGTCCGTCCAGTGTACTCATAACCCAATGAGCATATGCATACTATCTTAGGTGAACAAACTAACACCAATGGCTTGTGAGACCTAGCCATCTTCCCTTGTCGGGGTCTCGATCAGTATACACTAGTCTACACTGGAGTATCGATACCCGGTCTCGATACTCCCACGACTAGGGGCATTTAAGGATATGCTTATAGACTCCCAGCTCCCACGTATGTGATCGCCATCACAATGCTGGTAGTCAAGCAAGAATCCTATGGGCTCTATCAACATGATGATAAAGAAAAACCAGATAGCATATTATCATCTTGAGTAAGACTGTTTTATTGGTATAACCACATTTGGCGGCGCTTCCGCGGTGGAATTTTGGAGTTAGGTGACCAAAGTTTTTTCTGGAGCTCTAGTCAGTGGAAAAATGTAATGTACTGTAAACACAATTAAAAATTCGATCGACTAAACTTTCCCAAAATGGCCCCAAGTGCTAAACCAATACTTAAAAAACTTGGTCCTAACAACATAATATATATGTTTGTTTTATCCTTGCATTGATAAGAATCAATGTAGTCCCATCAGTCAATCACACCAGAAAAGAACGAAAATAAAATGTACGTATATGCCATCCGCATTCGCCACTGGGTCCCGTCATCACCCGTTAGGTTACTTAACTAACGACAGAGCGGGGACTGGGCTAGCGCGGGTGCAAAACATATACAACATCAACTAGTATATATAATATATATATATATATATATATATATATAACATTCGTCCCAGGCATGATATAAGCAACATCACAGAAACATCACAGAACTAACACAGAATGGTGGATAATCTGGAGCCCCGGGTTTCACTTGAGCCGCAAGTGAGACCCGACGTTCCTTGTCGTGTGGATAGCCTGTGCAATGAAACCTAGACCCCTACGAGCGCGGCAAGTTACCCGCAAAACCAGAAGCGAGGCAGCCCCCTTTAACAACGTGAATGGGCCACCCAACACTTTACGAAATCCGGTAACTTGAGCACCCCTCCTGGGTCAACCTATACCCCCTATGAGTGCGGCGAATTGCCCGCCGATTCTAGAGTAAGGTTCCCACCGTCTCAACGCCATGAGATGCGGACCCGTTGCCCTCTAGAACCCGGCTATTCGTGCACTACACCATGGGGTAATCCTAGTACAGAAAAGAAAATAATATTCAAGGGTGACATCGACCTCAACCCAATCGTGCCCCAAAAGAATAATATACAAACTGGCAGTGACGGCAGTCCACATGTCGGACGCTCGCCCCGCAATATCAAATGTACAAATGAAATTAAATTGTACTAATATTGCACCATAGCTATCCACCACGACGATCCAACCAACAACACAGCACAACACAGAACATTAACGTGAATGTCACGTTCGCAAAACCCATCTAAAAGAACATATAGCAATCAGAAGAGTTTTGCCGCTCGAATGACATTCACGGTCGCAGATAGAAATGTAATGTACTGTAAACACACAATTAAAATTTGATCGACTAAACTTTCCCAAAATGGCCCCAAGTGCTAAACCAATACTCAAAAGAATCTGGGCCAAAACTATATATGATGTTGTTGGAACCAAGTTTTTTAAAAAACTGACATTACAGACGTTCTTTTTTTGCTTTGCACAGTGGTATTCGGTTATGAATATCCAGCACCTCATTCCACGAGGCAAGGGCTGAGATCCCTTCATCGGGAGTGACCCCTTGAGTAAAAGTTTGCGTCAACGTAATAACTTCACTATAGTCATTTCCTTTTGCTTTGCATCGTGGTATTCAGTTTGGAATATCCTGCACCCCATTCGATGGGGAAAGAGCCGGGATCCCTTCACCAGGAGTGACCTTTTTAGCAAAAGTTTTCGCCACTATAAATTTATAAAACCACTTGGATTCCTTCAACGAGATCAAGTTCATTACGTTAAAGGTTTTTCGCCAAAAACCAGCCGTAGCCCTCCGTCATTTCAGATTAATATTGGTTAGTATTCGTGCTGCGTTTGTTGACCTTGTCAAGGCGTAGTGCGCGGTAGCTCTGTAATATTTTTCTGTTGCATGGATATGTGCATTGGTTAGGACAATCGTTCGACCTTGTTGTAAGTGCACGGCAGCGCCCCGGCCGTCTTTCCGAGGCCAAAATGCGGAAATGATACTTTTACGAAACTTGTATACCGGCACCACCGCGCACTATAAACCCGGATCGGGCCATTAACCTACTCCTAGCAAACTAGAGAAAGGGTAGAGAGATATACCGAGCAATCCGTGTCCTTCGGTCTTCTCGTCATCGTCCCGATCTCCCCGCGGAATCTCCGGTCTTAATCTCCTCATCGGAAGGTCACCACATCGCCGGGTTCTTTTACGGGCTCCCACCTCTGGACCGAGGCAACTCGGGCACGAAGTTGGCGAGTCGACGTGTCCAAGAATGTTGTAGGCTAAGTATAGAACTCTATGTCTCAAGGGGTTCCATGTAGCTGCCATTTTGATGTGGAGGAAAAAATGAGAATGGAGATGAACTAGAGAGCCTATGCAGGAAAATGAGAAACAAAAATGCCACACCACAAAAATTGTGACAACCCCCATCCACAAGAAGTGGCCGGCCAAGATAATAGAGGGGAGAGAAAGAAAAAATCATCATGAGCCAAAAGGAAATGAATGACAATCATGAAAATGATTCACAATCTAGTCCAATCAAAGACCCATCACTAAACCCATCATATAAAGAAAGCAATGATGAGCAAAAAGAGGTCAATGGAAGCAATAACCATCATGTAACAACAACTTACATAAACCACCCTCCACAATGCTAATTTGCATATTTGAAAATAAGCCCTCCTCCACCAATTTTCAGCCAAGGAAAGAAACAAAGGAAAATGGCCGAAACGGAAAGTAAACTGACAATTTCAGAAAACTGATCCCGTAATAAATTACAGGAAAACCCCGCGACTGTATATACATACCCGCATTTGTATTCCGACTGAATACAAATGCAATGAGACAAAATCTACACTGTACAATACTAGGATCCGGCTTAAACCAAAGCCCGCTAGTATTATCCGTCCGATCATGATCCGTGCAATACCGCACGTATAAGATCGAACCCTGCCATATCTCCATATGGCCTTTACAGCGTTTCGTCGGAAACTTGAGAAACGGTCTGTGGGGGACTCTAAAGACTCGTCAATACTTTGGTTGTGGATTTAACCACTAGCACGTCAGAGGTATTAGCCATACGTAACGGGCTACTAGGTATTGACCAAAAGGGACGTCGATGAGCGAACTCATCCTGACACCCTACTGAGCCTGTCAGTGACAATATCCGTACAGTCCGGTCTGTTCGTCTATGAGCATCGCTTGGCGGGCCTAGGGGGTGGTAAAAGTCAGACCCCCAAAAACGGTACAAGTCGTGTCGGAGTGTATCCCAGAACACCCTGATATAATACTGGAATACCTACCAGTAAATCTCCTGCCTTGGCCAAGGACTTCGTGTAATGGCTCTCCTAGACACAGCGCGACCTCACCCCCACTACCGGGAGAGACGAACCCCTGCAGATCCGCTCACTGCCTCCATGTGGCTCGGGACTGTACCCAACTAAAACCTGTTTGCACGACTCCTTTGAGCCGTGGTAGGGTAGTAATCAAAGTACAGTGGGAACTCACACGAGACAAATGACGATCTCAGGTCGATGAACTAACCTGTACACATATCACCAGGGAACTGCTATCTGACGTCAGGTATAAGACTAACTAGCATGTTCCCGGCGAGTCCTGTCCGGTGTACTCATAACCCAATGAGCACCTGTATACATCTTAGGTGAACCAACTGACACCAGTGGCTTGTGAGACCGGCCACCGCCCCTCGTCGGGGTCTCGACTGTATACACTAGTCTACTCTAGAGTATCGATGCCCTGTTTCGAAAACTCCCACGACTAGGGACCTTTTAAGGATTTTCTCATAGACCTCTGGCAGAGTCATATAAACGTACACTTCTAAAGCTAGTTTAGAACGACGCTATACTCATCCTCCTGCCGGGTCTCATATTCTGGAACAACAGCAATGGAAAGTCTGGGTAAACAAGAACCTCCCTGTCACCGTTTTTGAGCATACCGAAGTACCTCTCGAGTGCCTGAGGATACCCACCATATCTGTGGAGTGGCTAATGGAATGTCAAACCAGATTGAATCTTTAGGTTCTTATCAAACCTTCAGTAATCGTTTGCGGTTCTGGAATCACTTCCAGTTCTACCATACTCCCACTACTGTTTTCTGAAAAAATCCATTTTTATTAAAACCGTGGCGAGTCAAGAACAATATCACTATTGATCTTCCAGATGGTAGAAAATCAACCCTCGTCATAGCTCGGGTCAACCCACAAACAACCATTACAGAAACGTGCCTTGATTTATCCGGAGTCTGGTTTTAAGCATAAGTCGGACGACTCCCCGTACCTTAACATCGTTAAGATATGAACTGTTCTATATCCAATACAGAAACAGAGGCACTAATTTAATTGAACCAGATTCAAATCATGCAGCTGTCTCCAGTGCATGTCAACTAAATGGAGAGAGGCCGATCAACATTACTCAACTTAGAAGTGCTTCCAATTATGAGTAACCTGAAAGAGAAGCAAGTTTTCTTAATCATCACTATCAACTGAATACCATACATAAGCATCTACATCTTCGATCACCTTGAAGAATCCCGATACTTGCAACTTCTGGTTCTCTACTTTATTCATATACCTATAACTTCTCAAAACTTGGACCTTGTGTTTCTACGAAACACATGTCTAAAAACTGGAGAAGTCATAAGTAAACCGAATAAAGTACGAAGACCAACCCTTCTGTCCTAATTGACACTGGACAACATACAATATTCTGTATAAGTCCCCTGAGTCTAATAACTCATTCCCTGTGTGTCGTAGGTTGAAAACTGTACTTATGGTTAAGAAGAATTACACCGCTGTTCAATGCTCCTTACCTAACCATCCACTGATATAGGTAAATGTCATAGACATAATTTCAAAATGGTATATCTCACTCTATAAAAATAGACGTACAGATATATCAATTTGAAATTGGTGCACAACGACGGATATTCAAAACCAAATATTTGTCGTCCGGCAAACAACCCAGGCGATTTCCTCAAATATCACCAATTACAACGAATTCCGATATAATGAGGATGATCACCTAATTCCCAATAACTTACTCCCACTCATCATCAGTAAAACCATACAGATGTGAGAATCATACCTGGTAAATACATACCGTGGAGCAAGTGTCTAATTGGGAAATCAGTTTTCTCTTAACAGTATACAGTGAAACTGAAACATAGAAATGTTTCGTAGGGGTATTCTGGTACTCCTAGTAATGCCTCTTCCATTATCAGATTCACAACTGTAACCGTATATTTATTTGCCATCTCTCCAAATCCCTTCATATGTCTTTAGTCATTGCCTTCTGTACACCCTCTTAGGCTAAATGGTTTTCTTCCTTCCCTACCGTTCAGCACCAGCCTATGGTTTGGAAGAAGACTATCCAATAAGCATAATGGGTGTACTGTCCTAATCCTAGGAGCACTCGCAATGCGAGAGAAGGTGAAGATAAAAGACAACCGAATAAACCTTATTCCTATTTCTCCTGAACCAGAATCCATCCCCGAACCGGAACAAGTTCCTTTCGAGTTTGTATATAACCATACGATGGAGTATCCAAATAACTATGGATCTTCGTAGTGATACGGAGTGTCCTGGAGAAATACAAAGTTGAAGTGGGAGTGGTAATGAAATACTTGGCTTGGTCGTGAATAGCAGTCGCAATTTACTTTGCCCTCCTTCTAATCCCTTTACTTGTCTTAACTTTATACCTTCTGTACACCACATTTAGGCTAATCGGCTTTCTTCATTCCCTACCGTTCGACACCAGCCTAAGATTTGGAAGAAGATTATCCAATAGGCGTAACGGGTGTACTAACCTGAGAGAAGGTAAAAAGAAAAGACAACTGAATAGTCCTATTCGTTTCCTCCAGAACCGGAAACCATTCTCGAATAAATTCCTTCGAGTTCGTATATAACTGTTTATCCCAATCAGAGCAAAGCTCTGTTTAAATTCTAAGGTGGAAAAAGAAGCAATGCTTCTGTTTTTCTCCAATCAGAGTAAAGCTCTGCCTAAAAAAAAAAACTGTGCGCAGCGCAACTGCGCGACACGTGTCAGCGCAGCGCAACTGCGCGCTGCGCGACACGTGTCTGCGCAGCGCACAGTTGCGCTGCGCAGCAGAGGGGAAAAAAAAAAAGCGCGCGCTGCGCGACACGTGTCTGCGCAGCACACAGTTGCACTGCGCAGCAAAAAAAAAAAAGCGCGCGCGGCGCACCTGCGCGCTGCGCGACACGTGTCTGCGCAGTGCACACTTGCGCTGCGCAAAAAAAATAAAAAAAAATAAATAAATAGCTGCGCGACACGTGTTAGCACAGCGCGACACGTGTCACGCGCTGGGGCATCTGCGCCAAACAGAATTAAAATATTCAAGAAATCTTTTCTGTTCTTGTTAAAACAAGAAGATTTTCTTCTGCAAAGCAGAAGCCCTTGGATCAAAAATCCAACGGTGGGGAAAATTCCCCAAATCACTCAGGAAAAGATCTCTTTAATAAATTTAACTAATTTATGGGCACTATAAAAAGGACCCCAGACCTCAATTAAAAGGCATCAACATTTTTCTAAAAAGAGAGAGAGAGAGAGAGAGAACTCTGAGAAACTCCTCAAGAATAAAAAAGGTAAAAACCTTTAGAAAAAGAGAAAGTTCTCTTATGAACAGATCATAGATCTAAAAACAAGATCAATGATCTTTAATAAAAATAAAATAAAATAAAATGGTGCTTTGCACTTTTCATGAACCTTTGGTTCTCTGAGATAAGAAAAAAAACTTATCTTCTTCTTTGATCTAAATTAGATCAAAGAATTTAATAGTGCTTTGCACTTGTTCATGAACCAAAGCACTTGTTCATGAACCTTTGGTTCTTTAAGATAAGAAAAAAAAACTTATCTTCTTCTTTGATCTAAATTAGATCAAAGAATTTAACAGTGCTTTGCACTTTTTATGAACATTTGGTTCCTGAAATAAAAAGAAAAAAAAAACTTTTTTTTTTCTTTGATCTAAATTAGATCAAGGAAACGAATAGTGCTTTGCACTCCTTTTATGAACCATTGGTTCTTGAATCTAAAAGATTTTTAAATCATAGTGCCTTGCACTTGCAAACTGCGCTTTCGCTCTCTGATTGGCGCAAAGCGCCTGACAAATGCAATGCATTTCCTAAAAGGGCCAGGCCCAAATCAAAATGACCTGACAGGCCAAAATAAATTGCAAGGCAATAAATGGGCAGAGCCCAAATAAATTGATGCTTTGCATCCTTTATACAAGGGCAGAGCCCAAATGAAATTGATGCTCTGCATCATTTATAAAGGGCAGAGCTCAAAACAAATTGATACCCTGCATCTTTTCCGGGCAAAGCCCAAATAAAAAATAAAAAAAAACAAATGCAAATAAAATATTGGACATTTTTAACTGGACTTAGCCTAATCGTGGCCATAAGTCCTTAAACTAAATTAACTGAGCAAAATGGCTCTCCTAAACCAATCCACATCCGGTTCAAGGGTACATCTCCGAACTCCTTTGATATCCATAGTTGTAATTCCTCAACGACGTCAAAGAGGTGACGGGTCCCAACGACCATACATCAATATGGACTGCGGGGTCCTTAAACTCGTGGACCGAAACGTCCTTAAACTAATATCGGACCGAAACGTCCCTAAACTAATGATGGACCGAAACGTCCCTAAACTAATATCGGACCGAAACGTCCCTAAACTAATATTGGACCACCACGTCCCTAAACTGGAATATGGACCACCACGTCCCTAAACTGGCACAATAGAGCCCAAATGCTCTTTTGTCGGACCTAAACGGTCCCGTTAAGTTGATCTTAGTCTCAAACTGGACTAACGTATCCTTAACAAACGTTTGAGTCGATCTTAGCCTCAAAAATGGCTAACGTATCCTTCAAACAGACTTTAGTCCCAAATTGGACTATGAATCTCCCAAACTGGAACAATAGGGCCCAAACGCTCTTTTGTCGGATCTAAACGATCACGTTAAGTTGATCTTAGTCTCAAACAGGACTAACGTATCCTTAACGAACGTTTAAGTTGATCTTAGCCGCAACTCGACTAACGTATCCTTAAACTAAAAACACCAAACCCAAATCTAAGTAAATACGGATTTGGACTAATCCACGTCCTACGGGCGACGACATTACTCAGTCTCCGTATACAATCCACGGGCAACCACAAACAAAACAAACACACACGACACGAAGTGAAATTCTGGAGAAGGAGAAAGTTGTTACCGCGATGCGGTAGCGTAATTAACTGCAGGGGCTTGCGCCTGCAGGGAAGAGCGTCCCCACAATCAAAAACCCCTCACCCTGAGGGGGAATCTGACGAAGTCTGCTACATCGGCCGCATCCATCTAAACCTCCGATGCAAGATGCCATAAATCAACTTGGCATTTTCGGAGAGGTAGACGGATAAAACCAATTAGCATCTGCCCCGAATCTCAGCGTCAGGACATCGCAGTCCTGTGCGCCGCCTTTCGGAGGGGAACAATAACCATACGATGGTTTTGTCCAATGGAAGTGGACGTTCGTAGTAATACGGGGTGTCATGGAGAAAAGGGTAAAAGTAGGAGTGGCAATGGGGTATGCAACTCTGACAATCCAAAAGCCAGTGTTTTAAGAAGGTTCGGTTAATTTTGGTCACTGGGTCATGGTCTAGGGTCGGGTCATGGTCGCTGCCAAAGAGAGAGAGAAAAGAAACACTCAGCGTGCACTCTAACCTAGATCAGAATGGTTACCAATTTATCTAATCAGGAAACTTCCCACTGTACCGTCAAATTCTCTTCCAAACCTGAAAGAAGAATTAGTCGGGATCACCCGATGAGTAAACCAACTCATCAGTGGGAATCGGGATCCAACTATCATCGCATGATAACGTGATGAAATCCGCTCACGTTATCACACTCCAGAAGGTATGCGCATATCTGGCAAGTTTCAGTTTCTTTAGAAACTCCCGATGTGATTTTTGCTCCATGCTCTTATGACCTTGACGTAGGCCAAAATATCATAAGTCACCTGTCAAGTTCTACCCTTGATTGTCCAGGTTAATTTGAACCCACCCGTACATACCCTTGACGTAGGCCAAAATAGTAGTACGACTGTCCCAAACCAACGCATCTATCTATGCAACAGATAAATATCCGGTAGCTACCAATCACTATGTCTTGGCGTAGGTCAAAATACACAGCTTGAATACTACCGAACATTTAACTGAAATGACGGAGGGCTACGAATGGTTTTTGGCGAAAAACCTTTAACGTAATGAACTTGATATCGTTGAAGGAACCGGACAGCTTTATAAAAATATAGTAACGAAAACCTTTGCTAAAGAGGTCACTCCCAGTGAAGGGATCTTGGCTATTTCCCCGTAGAATGAGGTGCAGGATATTCCAACTGAATACCATGATGCAAAGCAAAAGGCAATCGGCTATAGTGAAGTTATTGCCCTGATGCAAACTTCTGTCCAAGGGTCACTCCCGGTGAAGGGATCTCGGCCCTTGCCTCGTCGACTGAGGTGTCGGATATTCATAACCGAATATCACTGTGCAAAACAAAAAAGAACGTCCTTGTAATAACAGCTTTTTGAAAAATGTTCCAACAACATCAGAATAGGTTTTTTTAGCTTGCATTGATCCGAATCAATTCAGTCCCATCAATTGGTCACACCAATAAAGAACAAAAATAATGATGTACGTATATGCCACCCGCATTCGCCACTGGGTCCCGTCATTACCCGTTAGGTTACTTAACTAACGACAGAGCGGGGACTGGACTAGCGCGGATGCAAAACACATACAACATCTACTAGTATATATATCAATATATAATATTCGCTCAAGGTGTGATAAAAGCAACATCACAGAAATGTAATAAGCATCACAGAACAATACAGATATCTGGGATCCCCCGGTTTCATAGAGCCGCTACTGAAAACCCGACGTACCCCTGGTCGTGTGGATAGCCTGTGCAATGAAATACTAGACCCCTAGGAGCGCGGCAAGTTACCCGCCAAAACCTGAAGCGAGGCAGCCCCCTTCAACAACGTGAATGGACCACCCAGCACTTCACGGAATCCGGTAACTTGTGCACCCCTCCTTGGGTCAACCTGTACCCCCTACGAGTGCGGCGAATAGCCCGCCAATTCTAGAGTGAAGCCCCCTCCGTCTCAACGCCATGAAATGCGGGTCCGTTTCCCTCTAGAACACGGCTATCCGTGCACCCCACCTTGGGGTAATCCTAGTACAGAAAGTAAAATATACATACAACGGGTACATCGACCTCAGCCCGGTCGTGCCCCAAAAGAATAATATACAAACAGGCAGTGACGACAGTCCACATGTCGGACGCTCGCCCCGCAATACCAAATGTAAACCAAACTGCACTACCATTGCATCCAGGTTATCCACCACGACAATCCGCAACATCACAGCACAACACAGAACATCAACGTGAATGTCACGTTCGCAAATCCGTCTAAAAGGGCTATAGCAGTTAGACAGGATTTACCGATCAAGTGACATTCACGGTCGCAGATATAATGTAAATACTATGAACTAACATGTTTAAAATTTTCGATCGACTAAATTTTCCGGTGTGGGCCCCAAGCACTACTGTAGCACTTAAAGAAAATCTGGGCCCAAACAGAACATACCAAAAGCCCTATTTCTATGTCAGAAGCTCACTGTAAAAATTTGGTGCAGTTTGGACACAAAACGGCGGCGGATCCGTGGCCCAAACATGGTTTTGGCCGCGGATCCGCCGCGCTACAGTAATATCAGCCGACCAAATTTTCACAGAATTCTCAAAAAACCCTGCACGTAATTTTCCAATGTACCAAATAATTTTTTGATGATTGGAAAAATTCGACAGAAACTGATGCATGGAAAATGTGGTTTTTGGAAATTCGTTCGATTGAACTTATAAACACGTTAGAGCAAGCTAGACTAGGTTAATGGCGTGGCTCTGATACCAGTGTAAGTGCACGGCGGCGCCCTGGCCGTCAATCCGACACCGGAATGCGTAAACGAAACTTTTACAAAACTTGTAAACCGGCACCACCGCGCACTATAAACCCGGATCGGGCCATTAACCTACTCCTAGCAAACTAGAGAAAGGGTAGAGAGATATACCGAGCGATCCGTGTCCTTCGATCTTCTCATCGTCCTCCCGATCTCCCCGCGAAATCTCCGGTCTTCATCTCCTCGTCGGAAGGGCACCACATCGCCGGGTTCTTTTACAGGCTCCCACCTCTGGACCGAGGCAACTGGGGCACGAAGTTGGCGAGTCGACATGTCCAAGAATGTTATAGGCTAAGTATAGAACTCTATGTCTCAAGGGGTTCTATGTAGTTGCCATTTTGATGTGGAGGAAAAAATGAGAATGGAGATGAACTAGAGAGCCTATGCAGGAAAATGAGAAACCAAAATGCCACACCACAAAAATTGTGACAACCCCCATCCACAAGAAGTGGCCGGCCAAGATAATAGAGGGGAGAGAAAGAAAAAATCATCATGAGCCAAAAGGAAATGAATGACAATCATGAAAATGACTCACAATCTAGTCCAATCAAAGACCCATCACTAAACCCATCATATAAAGAAAGCAATGATGAGCAAAAAGAGGTCAATGGAAGCAATAACCATCATGTAACAACAACTTACATAAACCACCCTCCACAATGCTAATTTGCACATTTGAAAATAAGCCCTCCTCCACCAATTTCCAGCCAAGGAAACAAACAAAGGAAAATGGCCGAAACGGAAAGCAAACTGGCAACTTTAGAAAACTGATCTCGTAATAAATTACAGGAAAACCCCGCGACTGTATATACATACCCGCATTTGTATTCTGACCGAATACAAATGCAATGAGACAAAATCTGCACTGTACAATACTAGGATCCGGCTTAAACCAAAGCCCGCCAGTATTATCCGTTCGATCATGATCCATGCAATACCGCACGTATAAGATCGAACCCTGCCATATCTCCATACGGCCTCTACAGCGTTTCGCCCGAAACTTGAGAAACGGTCTGTGGGGGACTCTAAAGACTCGTCAATACTTTGGTTGTGGATTTAACCATTAGCACGTCAGAGGTATTAGCCATACGTAACGGGCTACTAGGTATTGACCAAAAGGGACGTCGATGAGCGAACTCATCCTGACACCCTACTGAGCCTGTTAGTGACAATATCCGTACAGTCCGATCCGTTCTTCTATGAGCATCGCATGGCGGGCCTAGGGGGTTGGTAAAATTCAGACCCCCAAAAGCGGTACAAGTCGTGTCGGAGTTTAGCCCAGAACACCCTGAGATACTACTGGAATACCTACCAGTAAATCTCCTGCCTTGGCCAAGGACTTCATGTAATGGCTCTCCTAGATACAGCGCGACCTCACCCCCAATACCGGGAGTGACAAACCCCTGCAGATCCGCTCACTGCCTCCATGTGGCTCGGGACTGTACCCAACTAAAACCTGTTTGCACGACTCCTTTGAGCCGTGGTAGGGTAGTAATCAAAGTACAGTGGGAACTCACACGCGACAAATGACGATCTCAGGTCGATGAACTAACCTGTACACATGTCACCAGGGAACTGCTATCGGACATCAAGTATAAGACCAACTAGCATGTTCCCGACGAGTCCTGTCCGGTGTACTCATAACCCAATGAGCACCTGTATACATCTTAGGTGAACCAACTGACACCAGTGGCTTGTGAGACCGGCCACCGCCCCTCGTCAGGGTCTCGACTGTATACACTAGTCTACTCTGGAGTATCGATGCCCTGTCTCGAAAACTCCCATGACCAGGGACCTTTTAAGGATGTGCTTATAGACCCCTGCTCCCACGTATATGATCGCCATCATACTGCTGACCGTCAAGCAAGAATCCTAAGGGCTCTATCAACGCGTAATAATGACCTGTAAGGTCACCTAAAGCAGTACATGATGATAAAGATAAACCAGATAGCATACTATCATCTTGAGTAAGACTGTCCTACCGGCATAGGTCCTCCCTCAATCATTGCAATCACGTGCCTGTGATCCAATAATTGACTCTGAGGGCACTATCTCCAACACTTGTTGACCTTGTCAAGTGTCTGTGCGGGTGGGTCTAATGTAATTAGGATAATGACGGGTTGAACTTGACTAAGACCTTTTGACTTGTTGACCTTGTCAAAGTCACTTGGTCCTAGGGGTAAAAATACACATCGGGAGTTTCAAACATACATGAAACTTGCCAGGCTTGCGCATACCATCTGGAGTGTGGTGACTTGAGTGGATTCCATCAAGTTATTATACGATGATAGTTGGATCCCGATTCCCACTGATGAGTAGGATTACTCTTCGGGTGATTCCGACTAATTCTCCTTTTGGGTTTGGAGGAGAATTCGAGGAAACAGTGGGAGCCATCCTGATTAAATAAAATGATTAACCATTTTAATCTAGGTTAGAGTGCACGCTGAGTGTTTCTTTTTTCTCTCTCTGGCTGCGACTATGACCCGACCTTTGACTAAAACTCATGAACCAAGTTAACTGAACCTTCTTAAAACACTATTGGCTTTTGGAATGTCACGGTGTCGCATACATCATTTCCACTTCTATATCACCTTTGCTTTTCTCCAGAACACCTCGTATCATTATGAACATCCACTTCCATTGGATAAATCCATCGTATAGTTACACACGAACTCGAAGGAATTTTTTTTCGAGGATGGATTCTGGTTCTGGAGAGATTGAATAGGATTATTCGGTTGTCTTTTCCCTTTACCTTCTCTCAAGTTGTGAGGGCTACTAGGATTAGGAGAGGGTACACATATTGAGCTTATTAGATAGTCTTCTTCCAAACCATAGGCAGGTGCCGAACGGCAGGGAAGGAAGAAAACCAATTAAGCTTAAGCGTGGTGTACAGAAAGTAATAAGTAAAGAGATTAGAATAATGGCAAAGGAAATTGCGACCACCATCATTCACGATAAAAACCGTGTATACCCTTGCCACTCCTACACCACCTTTGCATTTCTCCAGAACACCTCGTATCACGACGAACATCCACTTCCATTGGATAAATCCATCGTATAGTTACATATGAACTCTAAAGAACTTTTTTCGAGGATGGATTCTGGTTTTGGAGAGATTGGATAGTATTATTCAGATGTCTTTTCTATTTACCTTCTCTCAGATTGCGAGGGCTCCTAAGATTAGGAGAGTACACCTATTGCGCTTATCGGATAGTCTTCTTCCAAACCTTAGGCTGGTGCCGAAGGGTAGGAAAGGAAGAAAACCAATTAGCGTAAAGAAGGTGTACAGAAGGTAATAAGTAAAGATATAATAAAGGGATTGGAGTGAGGGCAGGTAAGTATATGGTTATTGTCTTGATTCAGGATAATGGAAGAGGCGTCACTAGGAATACCAGTTACCCCTTCAAAACATTTTCATGTTTCAGTTTCACTGTGTGATGTTAATTGATAACTGTTTTCCCAGTTGGAATCTAACTCCAGGGTATGTATTTACCATATCATTTTCTCACATCTGTATGTTATTACATATAGTGAGTGGGAGTAAGAAATTGGGAATTGGGTTATTATATCCTCATTATATCGGAATTCGTTGTAATTGGTGATATTTGAGGAAATCATCTCGATTTTACCGGATGTCAAATATTTGGTTTTGAATATCCATTGTTATGCACCAATTTCAAACTGATATATCTGTACATTTATTTTATAAAGTGAGATATAACCTTTTGATATTATGTCTGTAACATTTACCTATAACAGTTGGTGATTAGGTAAGGTGCATTCAACAGCGGTGTAATTCTTCTTAACCGTAGTACTGTTTTTCAACCTACAACGCACAGGGTTTGAGTTATTGAACTCAGGGGACTTATACAAAATATTGTATGTTGTCCAGTGTCCATTAGGACAAAGGGGTTAGTACTCGTACTATATTCTGTTTACTCATGACTTCTTCAGTTCTAGACAAGTATTTCATTGAAATGCAAGGTCCAGATGTTTAGAAGTTATAGGTATAAGAATAAAGTAGAGAACCATTTGTTGGAAGTATCAGGATTCTTCGAGGAAGTCGAAGATGTAGATACTTGTGTTTGGTATTCCGTTGATAGTAATGGTTTTGAGAACTTGCTTCTCTTTCACATTACTCATATATGGATGCACTCCAAGATGAGTAATGTTGATTGACCTCTTTCCATTTGGTAGATGTGCACTGGAGACAGCTGCATGATTTTGAATCTGGTTCCAATTAAATTAGTGCTTTTGTTTCTATATTAGATTTATATAGAATCAATTTATATCTTAACGATGTTAAGGTATGGGGAGTTGTCCGGCTGATTCCTAAAACAAGAATCCGGATAAATTCGATGCACGTTTCAGTAATGGCTGTTTGTGGGTTATCCTGGGCTTTGACGAGGGTTAACTTTCTACCATCAGGAAGATCAATATTTATATCGTTCTTGACTCGCCACAATTTTAGTAAAATGGATTTTTTCAGAAAACAAAAGTGGGAGTATGATAGAACTGGAAGTGATTCCAGAACCACAAACGATTACTGAAGATTTAATAGAACGTGAGGATTCAAATGGCTTCGACATTCCATTAGCCACTCCGCAGATTTTGGTGGGTAACCTCAGGCACCCGAGAGGTACTTCGGTCTTCTCAGAGACGGTGACAGGGAGGTTCTTGTTTACCCAGACTTGCCATTGCTGTTGTTCTAGACTGTAAGACCCGGCAGGAGGATGAGTATAGCGCCATTCTAAACTTTCTTTAGAAGTGCACGTGTATATGACTCTGCCAGTGGGTTGTTGTAGTTAGTGGGAGCAGCAGAAGCATAGTAGGCAAGTGGCTTATGTCTATTTATAGACTAAAGCAGGTATAGCGAAAATAGATCATCTATTTTTGATGTGACAGTCATTGGCTTTGACTTCATCAGAATAGGAGATGGATCTGCGCAGAAGGTAGTGGAGGGTGATGTCCAGGTATTGGGAGGACATGCACTTGATAGGAAGAAATATTCCTATACTACGATCGGTTATACTGTGGTTGTCACAAAATTGTTTCTCCACAAAGGATATGGATATAATATCAGGGTTTCTGGTTACTAGATCTATGGGTTTAGATCTAGATTTGGGAAGTATCCTAATCCGGGTACTTTGACATTATTCTAAAGGTATTTTAGAATGGACGACTCCTGGCATGGTAGTGTACCTACAGGTGATGGAGTCACCCTCTCTAAAGGTGTCTTACAGACTAAAGGAGAGAGGGGTCTGAATGATTAGCATATCACTTGCTTATGCAATTGAGTTAATCATGAAATGTTAAGTACCACACCATATATTGTTTTTGCACTAGATGCAATAAGCAGATATATTAATCCAATCCTGGAGAAACGTTGGGAAGCAGTTTATGAACATAAATGGATGTTCTAGGGAAATGATTATGGCAGCTTCCTTTAGGAGACGGTTATCATTTCAGGCTTTCAAGGTGACCTGGATGACAGAGTGACTGTCAGAATTATAGTTTTCTCTCTTTTGAGGGACAGTATGTTGGACAGGTAGTCCAAGCGGATACTGAGAAAAGGCATAGCGCAGAATACTGATTAAATTCAGTGGACGATACAGTCTAGGAAGTTTGCTGGAATTGGAGTTCTTTTGTGAACTGGGTCCCATCAGATATCCAAACAAATTCTAAGACAGGTATTGCTCATTTCGGGAGATAGCTTTCTCTGCAAAGTTGAGATATAGAGAGATACAGATAGAAACATTGGAGCGGATCCACTCAATGAGGATATTTCTCGAACGCAATCATTTTCGCAAACGGGCTTTGCGAAACTGATCAGTAGAGAAGTTGGGTGTTCGGTATCACACGGGCTGTGAGTATGCGACATCGCAATAATTGGCCTTAAGTGCAAGTGGGAGATTGTTGGCTATAGTGCCCTCAAGGAAATTATCGTAATCGTAGGCAGGTGATTATGATGATTGAGGAAGGACCTATACCAATAATCCAACCGCCAGATATCGTAGTCATGGTATGTAGCAGTGGAAAGTAGGATTCGGACGAACTTAAGCATAGCTATTGGAGAAAAGCTTTCATCATAATCCATACCTGGTAGATGACGAGAACCTTTTACAACAAGTCTAGCTTTGAAAGTCTCAACTTTTCCATCTACACCAAGTAATCTTCTCAAGATATACTTGCTTCTGATGGGGATTTAACCTTTCAGATGTAGCAACCAAAGTCCATATTTTGTTGGTGTATATGGATTCCATCTCAGATCACTTAGCATCCAGCCATTCTTACAAAGTCCCCACTGTTGATGGCTTGCTCGAAACTAGTTGGGTCATCATCTCCATGATGCAATCTTCTCTCCCACTGTCATCAAGAAACCGTAGTATCTCTCAGGCGGATGAGGAACCCTACCAGATCGGCGGAGAGGGTGAGGTTCGTCGGGAACTATTGAATCCTTATTCAATAGGTATGCAGCTTCACAAGTGCATAACCCCCAAAAGGGAATAGGTAACTCAGTAGTAATCATCATAGAGCGCACCATATCTAATAGGGTGTGATTGCTCCGCCCCGATACACCGTTGTGCTGTGGTGCATACGGAGGAGTAATGCTGAGAGAGAATCTTATTCTCCTTTAGAATAGTCCAAGATCTCAATGCCTAAGTATTCTCCTCCCTGATCACATCAAAGGACATAATACTTATTCCTGTATCGGTTCTCTACTTCTATCTTATATTCTTTGAAGTTTTCAAAAGCTTCAAACTTGTGTTTCAACAGGAACTTGTGTCCGAATCTTGAGAGATCATCAATGAATGTAAAGAAGTACAAAAAACCAGTCCTGGCATGTGTAGACAAGGGACCTACATACATCACTATGTATCAGTCCCAAGTGTTCAATAACTCTTTCTCTGTTTCAAGTAAACGGAGCTATGGTCACTTTATCTTTGTGACATGACTGACAAATTTCACAAGATGCAAATTCAAACTGATTTAAATATGCATCTAAATGTAACTTAATTAGTCGGGTCGCATTGATATGACATAGTCTACAATGCCTCAAGAAGGATTTGTTCATTTCTGGACTCTTCCTCTTGTGTGTGTTATGTACGTTAAGAACTGTGGTTTGATTCAGAACGTATATGCTATTAGATAACATGCCTGAACCAATCAACTCTTGATATAGGAAATTTTCAAAACATTATCCAACAATATAAAATTATATCCTTCTTTACTAATTAAAGAGATTGATATGATGTTGTATATCAGGTTCGGTATCTAATAACATTCGTTCAGAATCAATGTATTTAGCAATACTGGGTGATAACTGCCAACACCTTGGCTACAACAATTGCACCGTTTCCAACTCTTGAAATTTTATCATCCGTTCTCAGTTCTCTTCCTATCTGTAGCCCATGTAAAAGATTACATATATAGGATCCTGATCCGGTATCAAATACCCAGGACGTAGATGATACTGAGAAACAGTTCTATGTAATGAACACACCCGAAGAAGATGCATCATCATGCACTTTCTTCGTTTGGGCGCCATGGGAATCCTGGTATTCCCTTATTTCTTGCTCGATCTTATAACAGTTATAAGTTGGAGCGGGACCAACGTTCCCCAGCTCAGTATAACAAGCGGGTTCGGTCAATACATCCATATTATTATCTTGATTAAGGCCTAACAGGGTCACTACCTGGAGAGAGGGAGAAGAAAACAATCTGCGTGCGCTCTTGTAAGATTAGATTTGTTATTTTATCTAATCAGGATGGCTCCCACTGTTTTTATCAAATCTTCCTTCAAACCTTAAAAGGAAAGACAAGCCGGGATTAATTACACTCTACAAGTTCACCAATCTTTCAGCCAGGCCAGTACCAGTACTTTAAGGGAGGTTTCCCGTGCTTTCGCCCAGGCCTAATTAAAATAAACCTCGTTTTCCTACAGGCGTAACCCTGTTGACACCTTTCTAGACACCTACTTGATCGGCTAATTGTAAAGTGCAAAACTCTCCCAGGAGTAACAATTACTCACAGTGGGTATCAGGATCCAACTATCTCATAGAAGGTATGCAATCTCATTGCAAATTTCAACACTTGAAACATCCGATAATGGTTATTACCCTAGTACTTATGACCTTAACTATGGTCAACAAATCATAAGTACTAGTCAAGCTCTACCCGTCATTTCGTGATTAATTAGACCCACCCACATGACCCTTAACTACAAAGTCACATGACTGTCCTAACTAATCGCATCATATGCTGTGTAGGAAGACATCACTTAGCTACCGTACACTGTATCTTAACTAAGGTCAACAAACACAACAAGAATACTAAGTACACTACTTCCTAAAATGATGAAGAGTTGCAGATGGTTTTTAAGAAAACCTTTAACGTTTTGAACTTGATCTCTTTGCAGAATTAAATGGTTTAAAATGGAGTGTTTTTTAGGCTTTTGCTAGTTTCGCTAAAGAGGTCACTCCCGGTGAAGCGATCTCGGCTTTTTCCTCGTCGAATGAGGTGCATGATATTCACAATACCACTATGCAAAGCAAGAACTAGAAAAAGCAGTCAAAAAAAAACCGAGGGTTGTAGCATATGCCAGTTATTGCTAAAGAGGTCACTCCCGGTGAAGGGATCTCGGCTCTTTCCTCATTGAATGAGGTGCTGGATATTCTATAAGGATTACCGCTATGCAAAGCAGCAACTAGAGCTACCAATTTTTGAAAATTCGATTCCACTGCATCTTTTAGGTTTATTTTCTTTCATTAATATCATTAATGAATGTCCCATCATTTAAGTCACCTAAAAATCATAGATAAAAATAACGTACGCTTATGTCATCCGCATTCGCCTCGATGTCCCGTTATGCACCATTAGGTTAGGTAACTAACGACATAGCGGGACAGGGCTAGCGTTGGTGTAAAACATAAGCAACGTCTATATAATATATCATATATACTATATACAGTATCTATCTGAACATATCAAATGATCACATCACAGATATCGCAGCAGAAAACAACATATGAAATATTGGATATACTAGGATGTCCGTGTTTTATTTTGAGCCATAATAAAATACGGATTCCACGGTCGTGATGAATAGCCAATCCCACACCCCTAGACCCCTATGAGAGTGGCAAGCAACCCTACCAATTCTAGAGTTAGGAGTCCCGGACTCGACGCCTCGAGATGGTCTCCCACTGGGCTCTAGAACCCGGTTACTTGTGCTCCCCTCCTTGGGTCTATCCTAATGCGGAAAAGTAAATAATATACATCAATGGTGACATCTTCCTCACCCCGGAAGTGCCCCAATAAAAGAATATTACATACAAGTTTTTATATGAATGTAAAAGAAAAACTCTCATCTCACATAAAAAAAACCCGGCTATTTAAACACAACGATCCAATATAACATATCACAGCAACACATAACATTACATGTCATCAACGTAAGTAAATATGCGTATCCCAATTGTCGTTGACGTATAGCAACGAAACTGGCGATTCTCCACATATTACTCTTACGGTCGCAGAAAAGAAAATGAAAACTACAACAGTTGGAATCCGTAACACCCTTAGACATCACATGTCTAACCAAATGAATTCCTTAGACATCGCATGCCTAACAATTATAAACCCCGCATTTTAGTCTCGTTCCTGAAAATACTTTCCAATAATAAGTCGGATAATTCAACAAGATTCCCATCATCCCAATCGAATGCGCGTCGGAAACTTTAGTAGACAGCCGCACCCCTCGATACCGACGACGAAGTGCATTTAGGCGGAACACTGCAGCCGCGAGCACCCGGACGGATGCTTGTTGGCTATGGAGTTCTCCTACAGTCACTTGGTCGGGGTTATGGGGAGTGGCTATCTAGTAATGTTACCCGGAGTATCCGAATACGCAAACTGATTGCGACGGACTTTTGATCACATCAAAATCCCGTAGCAACTGATTGTTAGAGATTCTGCGTGTTCAAGTTTAGTTAATTACCGCAATCAAGACGGTTTCGCTTGTAGCTAGCCGGTTGAGTACGGGTCGTCCGCAGGGAGATGGGAATCTTTTTCTATATGTTTTAACGAGTTAAGTCCGAAGGTCCAGATTTTGTTTGTGATTATCTAAGTGGTAAAATGATATGTAAAGAGAGGTTGTTAGGGTTAGGATTAGGTTAGTTTGAGTTAGGAGTCTCCCACTTCTTTCGTTGCCCCTCTTAATATCGGTGTTACGGTAATCGGTAACAACGAGGATTAGCACGACTAGGAAGGAACTTGCGAGTATAAGCTAGGCTTTCCAACGCATAAGTTCTTCTTTTTGGTGCTTGTCCGTCCGTTCTTGGCTCTTAGCCATAACTTCCGGTTAATTCAACCACAACCGGTCTCACTACGAAATCACCGCTATCATGTAGGATAGGGTGCCGTAAGGAGCAGATTGTGGTTTAATTAACAGGAGTCGATTCAAGATGTTGGGCAAGGAAAGAGTGAGAGAGATTTCCTTCTCTCAAACTTCCCTTATCCTACCCTAACAAGTATGAACTACTCACACATCATAATGAAAAGAAAACAAAACAAAAGAGGAAGATAGAAAGAAGGAGATTAGATGATAACAACTAGCTATTTGCGACCTCACCTTGGCAAGGATCAAGCGTAAGCATCATGGTTGTTTTAATGATAAAGGAAAAGATAGAAGAAAGAAACAACAAGAAATAACAACAACTAGGTTAACAAATTAAAATTACAAGCAATTATAAAAGAATAAGACAAGATATAATAGCAAAAGAATCTTCTTTATTCATCATTCTTCACTCACAAAGCTCACTACAAGTTTTAATGGAGAAGAGATGAGAAGAGGAAGAAGAAACAAGTATTCTAAACCTAGAAAAATACAAGAATATGCACACTTGGCTTCACAAGGTTCTGGGCTATTTATAGACAGAGAGATGAAAATCTAGGGCAACATTCTGCTTCCACATGAAATGTCCAAAGTACCCCTGAAGTTTGACAGCCTGAGGAGGCCGTACGGCCGCGGAACCGCCGCCTATACCCCCCTTTTGCCGCGGTTCCGCCGCCCTATGGGTGAGTTGGCCTGTCGGCTTTTGTATGCTGCCCTGGTCTGCTGTCCCCTTTTGTCTGGTATATGTATTTTCTAATAATCATTCCACATTTCTTCCAGAATTCTAGTGGATCAAAAGGAGATTTGGACATGGATTTTCTTGAGCTCCGCGTAGATTTCTTGGTCTTGGTGTTTCCATTGTGCTTTGTGCATGAAGGTGACAATTGATTTGTCATTTTTTCTCCTAAACTGGTGTGTGGCAACAGACGGATAAAGAGCGGACACCCGTGTTTTATCTGTGGTTGGCAGGAACTCGGATTTTGTCGTATTTTTCCATGGATTTCACCGTTTAGAGCCGAGAACCTGTATCCTGCAATTGACTAGCAAACACGGCTCAAGAGTACCTACCGATATGCAATGTGATAAAAATTGGGCGGTATAAAAATGCAAAAATATGATATGAACAAATACCCCCAAACTTATCATTTGCTAGTCCCGAGCAAAGCCAATTTATTCACAAAAAATTTCCTAACCTCACTTTCGTAGGGAACGCGATTGCACTGAGCATTTGCAACAAGCCGTTAAACCTCTAGGTGTCCCTAGTAGGAGGAGTGTTGTCTCCTGAGGGTTTTCAGCGGATACTGCCCACAAAATCCGGTCAAGCTAGTTTTGTAAAATAACTAAGATTCAAACCCCTAAAGTTTTGTTTCAGAAAATAACAATTCTATGATCCTAAGTCTAGACTATCGAACCAATATTTTTCACACCTCGCTTCTTATTTAACTACAGATTTTATATGTCTTTACGTGCAGTGCAAATAGTGTCATTAAGTTTCCAGAAGGATCGATTTAAGTCATCATGTCACACAATAAAGCCCAGATAACAATTTTAAAAGGATCACATAAGTTTTATAAAGAGTTAAGCATTTTTTTTTTCAAGTTTCGTTTTCCAGTAAAGTTTCAACTTCAGAATTTCTATCTTCCGTAACAGGAAACTAGGTCTTATTTTTCACTCCACCTTTTTCTTGTTTTCATTTCATACACACCTCTGTGAACGTGTAATAGTCTTTATCATAGAATAAAACCTTCATATCTCCGTTAAATTTTTTTATAAAAGCCTGTCTTTTATCAAGATTATTCTCACACAAAGAACCGTTAGGAATTTTAACTCGGAGAGAACACTTGCTTGACTTTGTTTTAATCTGGACTTTCTAGGCTTCTTAGCGAGCTTTGGGCCAATGCTCCCAAACCAGTTGGTTTTAGGGCATTAGGTGTAGAAACACCCCAGCGGACTTAATTACTCAAGTTACCTAGGTCTAAAAACAAAAGACAGTTTGGCGTGAAAATCAGATGATTTAATACGGACGGAGATATAACCGGCAGTTCAGTTATTTTTTTGGATAAAAGACGTGTTTAGTGGGTTTGGTGTGTAATCATTCCAATCAAGTTCCAGATGGGTTATTTTTCAGACTTAGTTCCAATTAAGGCATCAATAACATTCCTTCATATTCACTCACTTCATAAACTATTATTGATATTACTTATTTCAGAACAAACCTATTTGATCCTCAGAAAATCATTTATCTGTTTAAAAGTTTTTAAACATAAAAGACTTGTCATCGAATTCCCAAAAACTCACGACACATGTAGTGTGATGTAAAGACGTATATCAGCTATAGTTAACTTCAAAGGAGAGTTATCTTTCAGGTTTTCAAAATCTAAACATAAGATTTAGTTATTCTTATTTTATCAAACAAAACCGTCGAAATGTTGAATCAGAGTTCTCCCACTAGCTAACTTGACAGAAAAGTTTTTATGTTTTTAGAAAATTTTCAGATTTTTATGGATTTTATGGATTTTAATATGCAGATACAAAATATACATATGAATGCGAAGGTAAGAAATGCGTACCGAGCGTACCCCTGTTCATATCAGATTTTTGCATTTTTATACCGCCCAATTTTTATCACATTGCATATCGGTAGGTACTCTTGAGCCGTGTTTGCTAGTCAATTGCAGGATACAGGTTCTCGGCTCTAAACGGTGAAATCCATGGGAAAATACGACAAAATCCGAGTTCCTGCCAACCACAGATAAAACACGGGTCTCCGCTCTTTATCCGTCTGTTGCCACACACCAGTTTAGGAGACAAAATGACAAATCAATTGTCACCTTCATGCACAAAGCACAATGGCAACACCAAGACCAAGAAATCTACGCGGAGCTCAAGAAAATCCATGTCCAAAGTCCACCTTTCCCTCAACAGAAATTCTGGAAGAAATGTGGAAGTATTTTCAGAAAATACATGTACCAGACAAGAGGGGACAGCAGACCAGGGAAGTACCAAGAACCCCATGCCCTGACTCCACCAGAGTGCGGCGGATCCGCGGCATAAGGAGGCTTAGGCCGCGAATCCGCGGCCGTATGGTGGCTGCAGACAAAACTTTTCCAGGGGTGTTTTGGTCTTTTTATTTTTGTTCTGGTGGTTGCCCTAGGTTTTCATTTTTCAGCCTATAAATAGCCCAGAACTTTATGAAGGAAAGGGTCCATAATCTTGTATTTTATTTTCTAGGTTTAGTGTGTTTCTTCTTCCTCTTCTCATCTCTTCTCCATTAAAACTTGTAGTGAGCTTGTGAGTGAAGAATGATGAATAAAGAAGAACCGTTTATTATTTTGCTTGTCTTATTATCTTGTTAATTGTTGTAATTTTAATTTGTTAACTAGTTGTTGTTATTTCTTGTTGTTTCTTTCTTCTCTCTTTTTCTTTATCCTTAACACAACCATGATGCTTACGTTTGATCCTTGCCAAGGTGAGGTCGCAAATAGCTAGTTGTTATCTTCTAATCTCTTTCTTTCTATCTTCCTCTTTTGTTTTTTTTTTCCGTATCATGATGTGTGAGTAGTTCATACTTGTTAGGGTAGGATAAGGGAAGTTTGAGAGAAGGAAATCTCTCTCACTCTTTCCTTTCCCAACATCTTGAATCGACTCCCGTTAATTGAACCACAATCTGCTCCTTACGGCACCCTATCCTACATAATAGCGGTGATTTCGTAGTGAGACCGGTTGTGGTTGAATTAACCGGAGGTTATGGCTAAGAGCCAAGAACGGACGGACAAGCACCAAAAGGAAGAACTTATGCGTTGGAAAGCCTAGCTTATACTCGCAAGTTCCTTCCTAGTCGTGCTAATCCCCGTTATTGCCGATTACCGTAACACCGATATTAAGAGGGGCAACGAAAGATGTGGGAGACTCCTAACTCAAACTAACCTAATCCTAACCCTAACAAGCTCTCTTTACATATCAATTTTACTACTTAATTAATCAAAACAAAATCTGGAAAACTGGACTTAACTCGTTAAAGCACATAGAAAAAGACTCTCATCTCCCTGCGGACGACCCGTACTCAACCGGCTAGCTACAAGCGAAACCGTCTTGATTGCGGTAATTTAACTAAACTTAAACACGCAGAAAGATTAACAATCAAATGGCGCTGTTGCCGGGAAGACGGTAGTTTATTTCTTTGTGTAATTTCGGGTTAACTTGTGAATATAAAAACAACCGAAAAACAACAACAAAAAAATATACTTTGTAAAAAAAATCATTTTGTTATTTTTGATTAGTTTTTGTGCAAGTGTGCAGGATAATACGGAGTTCGAGTTCAGTGCCAAAGACGTGGGAAGATAGACCCACATTTCGCGGCTACACCGCGACGGACAAAACGAAGCATCCGGTCTACTGAAAAAAATCTGGAGCAGATACAGTAAGCAAGTCAAAATTCAGCACATCCAGACAAGCAGAGGATACCCCAGAGAGCATCACCTAAAAAACTGGAGGCCCAAGCCCATCATATTGCCGCGGTTCCGCGGCATAAGGAAGCTTAGGCCGCGGATCCGCGGCCGTCTGGTGCCATCAGGGGACCATTTTCTCTCTGTAAGTCTCTCTCCTCTCTCCCACTCCTCTGGACTCCAAAAAACTGTGTTTTCTGCAGATTTCTTTGCGCAAACTCTTCTCCCCCTTCCAATAAACTGTTCTTGTGCAGGATTCTTTGCGCCGCGCTAAAAAAATAAAAATTGTTTGCAGTTGATTTGTTACTGCTTTGCATTTCTTAATACGGACTTAAGGGGCTTGAAACCAATTCAGATTGGGTGGGGATTTCATCACCCTTCCCAGGACCCAAAAAATCACAAAAAGCATATGCATTGACCATTGTAAAATTAAAAAAATACTATACTCAGCCCTAAGGACTTCGCGCTCCGATTGGTACGATTTTCCGATTGTGTATGTTTTTGAGAAAATGGATTTTAGAAATCACAACCAAAAGAATTATTTGACCGCAATCAATAACGGTGTCGGATGTAGCGCGTTAGTAAGTGCGGATCGTCCACAGGGAAAGTGAGTTCCGTTCAATTCTTGAATTAGATGAGTTGAAAATTTAGGGCAAAGAAAAGAAAACAATTCATGATTAGTAATTGTAGATCAAAAAGTAAGAAAAAACTAGATCTAAAAGAAACATTAAAGAGCAAGAATAGGGATGAGAGATAATTTCCAACCAACAATCAAGACTAGAAGTAAGGCTCGTAGGAGTAGATCGGATCTATAGATGTGATGAGATCTAAAGATTACTAATTCTTATCCATTAATGAATTGATACTAGATCGATGCGAATTCATCGAGGGTTAAGGATCTTTGCGAGAAAATTAGGGATTCCGCAACTCATCCTTTGTCCTTTCTATGAATCGCATTCAAATTCTAGCTTCTAATCAATCAAATGTTTAATAGTTGATCCTTAGTTTCGAGTGAACACGATCAAGAAAGTATCATCTCGAAGCTAGGTTATTAATCATTTGATTAACTAGAATTTCCAAATATTATAGGATTTAAGAATTGTAAAAATATCTAAATCATCATCATCTAAAAATTGTCACAACTCCTACACGAGCGGAGATTACTTAAACATCATGATCACAAACACAATCACAAATTGAGATCTAATCATTATGCTTGAATTAAAAGAGAAGCAAGAATATAGAAAATTCACCTTTATTTATCGACAAATTTCGTTACAACTCTCTTGAATTTACAAAAGGAAGGAACTAGATCATCGATTTCGGCTTCGCTCGGCTCCTTGAGTCGCGGATCGGCGTGGATCTCTTGCTCCGTTGGAAATCCGGCGTCGCTTGCTAAAGGTTGAAGGCTCTCTTGCTCAAATTGATCTCGGGATCTTGATCTTGATTTTGAATTGGAGATGGGAATTTGAATTTGGCACAAGCTTTTGTCACTAAACTTGTGGGTAGAAGATGGTGATAATTCTTGAACCAATTCAAACCTTAATCTAAGCTCCTTTTTATAGACCTCTTGATTTAGAATTGAAATTTGAATTCCCCCCACAAGTTAGTTATCAAATAATTTAAATTTCCCTCCAAAAAGTTAGTTAAGCTTTAAATTTTGAATTTGCCTCCAAGAGTTTGTTGAGCCGAGCCTTCTAGATATTCCACGTGGAGCTTCTGGGTCTTCTGGAAGCTTTGGCCGTTATAATTAAGCATGTGATGAAATTTGACAAAGTGATCTCTTTAATTGGCCGCTGATCCGCCGCTCAAAGGGGGCTTGGGCCGCTGATCCGCGGCCCTTTGGTGGCCTTGGTGCTTCAAATTTTGTGGTAATTCTTGGATTGTCTTGTGGGCCTTTTTCTGATATATGGATTTTTATTTGGCCTTCTGTATCACTACCAGATCTTCAGGCTTTGAGTTGGCGTTTCTTTTATCAGATCTTTTCTAAATTTTGGGCTCTGCTTCTGTGATTTCCTGCATAGACTCCAAGACAAGAGTTGCGCAATACAAGGATGATGCGATGCCATGAAAAACACACAATTTCCCTAAAAAGTGCCGGTTTTAGTCTACAGTACAAGTAATCCAGTATTTTACATGTGTTTTGCAAATATGTGTGATATGAATACCGGATACCTTTACTTGACTGCAAAAGGTAGGGAAATTACTGTGTTAAAAGTGCAGTATTTTCGACTGATCAAATTCCCCCAAACTTATTTTCGATCGTCTCGATCGAACAGTTTTATTAAAAAGAGAAGGAGAAAATAAAGAAAGAAAAAAAACACACTTTCGTAGGCAACACGATTGCACTGAGCACGTGCAACAAGCCTTTAAATCTCTAGGCGTCCCTAGTAGGAGGAGTGTTGTCTCCTGAGGGTTTTCAGCGGATTGCACCCACAAAATCCAATAATAAAAGGAAGATCATGAATATTACATTTAAAGACAAGAATTGTAAAAGAAAAGCCTTGAAAATTAGGGTTTCCAACTAAGCTAGCTTTTCGGTTGTCATGAGCCCTATCTTAATGGTCATGAAAAGATGTCAGAAATCACATCCTCCCTCAATAAAACATCGTCTTATTCTTAATTCCTATCTTTATTCCAAACATCGATCATATAACCCTGCGTGTGTGTAAAGAACATCCCTACACCCGGAGAATTCAATTCAAGCTATCATACTCTTGCCCATCAGCCTCAGTACTTTTTTTGATAAACGAGATTGCTCACACACTTTCATGCGACCGTTAATACTTCTTGAGGTACTAACCGACCGATTACTCCCGTACTTGCTAACTTGGTGTATTTTCCTCGTCTTGCACCACCTTAGGTATAGCAGTGACTCCCAGACCAGTTGGCCTTAAGGCACTAGGTGAAAAGGCACCCTTGCTATAGATTTTTTTTATTGCCCTTGGTGATAACAAAACCAGTGTCCATTTTTTTTTTCCGCACCACTTTCTTCATTTTTTCCTTCATACATCGGTTTTAAGACAACAGCATTTCAAGGTATCCTCTACTAACCCGGGTTTTAAGACGTGTGTAAGTGCGAATAGCAGGGTATCAACGTTCAAAATGTTTGGCTTTCCAGAATAGAAACTATTTTTCAGACTTATTTTTATCCTCAGATTAGTGACTTCCTTCATCTTACTAACCCTTGGGACAAAGGCTCATAACTACTTATTACTAGTTCGTATAAGAAAACTTCTAATTTTCTTGGTTTTCTTAAATTCTTCTAATCTCATGGATGTAATTGTTCACTATCTAATCTTTTATTATCATAAATATTAAATATTTTTATATTTTGAAAATTTTAAATTTTTATGAGTTTTGAAATTTTTTGAATTTTTATGGATTTTGAAAATTTTTATAGGTTTTTATGGGTTTTGAAAAATTATTTACAAAAAATCTTTACACAAATTTTTTATGGGTTTTGAAATTTTTAAATTTTTATGGTTTTTAAAGAAATATTTTGTGCTTATGCAAATGATATGCACATGATGCAAAACTAAGCACAAACCTCCCCCAAACTTGTTTTCAACAGTGTCCTCACTGTTGCCATCAGCTAAATCTTGAAAAACCTGTAAGCCTGGGAGAAACTTATTAGTCGGGGCAAAACATATAAGTGAAGACCCTCTCCCAAACTTATTCTTGGCTTAAAATTTTTCTTTTCAAGAGCCAGAAAAATTGTTCCCCCCCCCCAACTTGAGTTATGCAATGTTAAGCTTTGAAAATCGCATGAGGGGGTCAAGAATCATTGGTCGATGCCAAGCTTTGCAAAGACCGAAGATCAACACCAACCATTCGAAGATTTTATCAATGCAGTGCTCGGGTTGGTGGAAGAAGAAGTGGGGAAAGGGTAAAGGGTGGAAGAGAGTGTGTGTGCGTCTCATTTTGGAGAGACGAAGCAGTGAATGTGATGGATTACTAGCATTCTTTTTACAGTTCAGAAGAGGGGGTGGAGGTTCAATTTCAATGATTGGGACATGATTCATCTCAACACCCGTGTTATTCAGAAATGCGAGTTCATCAGCGAAGATCTCCTCAAAAGTTTCGTCAATACCCCGAAGAATAATGTCATCACAAAGTGCGGGGTGATCTTCAGACTCTAAAAGCAATTCATAATCGGTGTTAGTTTTTGACCCGGACATCTCGGTGGAAGATGCCGTATATGTATGATACATAGTTGGGTCAAACAACAACGTATGAAAAGAGTCAAGATCGGTATCAGGAGGATCATCAAATTCGTTGCTGTCGACATCCATTAAGTCGACAGAACAGATATGAGCAGTAGGTTCGGAGGGTACACTTCCAATCTTGTAAATGTTCAGCTCTATTGACCTATTCCCAAAGGATAAGGTCATAGAGCCATTACGACATTTGATGATAGCGTTGGAAGTGGCCAAAAAGGGGTGACCTAAAATCACCGGAATTTGATTCCGGCGGTTCGCTACAGGCTGTGTATCAAGTACAATAAAATCCACAGGGAATACGAATTCCCCGATTTTTATTAACACATCCTCTAGTTCACCCCTAGGTTTGGTGATTGATCGGTCAGCCATCTGAAGAGTGCAATGGGCTGGTTTCAACTCTCCGATCCCTAGTTGCTCATAGACTGAGAAAGGAAGCAGGTTAACACTTGCGCCAAGGTCTAAAAGAGCACGGTTGATTTGTTTATCCCCAATAGAAATCGATATCGTAGGACATCCTGGGTCCTTACGTTTCTTTGGTAGCGGAGGGATAAAAGCAGTGCTAATGCTATTAGACATGAAGACCTTCTTTGGCACTTGAGTCTTCCTCTTCCTAGTGCACAAGTCCTTAAGAATTTTCGCATAAGCGGGGACTTGTTGGATGGCATCTAGGAGAGGGATGTTGATGTTAACTTGCTTGAACATTTCCATAATCTTCTCCATATGTGGACTCGATGTGGTAGCCCTTAACCGATTAGGATAAGGTGCTTTAGCAATGAGCGCTGGGTCCATCATAGGAGAAGGAAGTGTGTGTGGCCCCGATCCCAAAATAGAAGTGGGGATCGTCTGTGGAGGAGTAAAAGAGGTGGGCTGAGGTGTCGAGCCTAGTGGGAAATGGAGAATAGGCTCGCGAGAAGGCGGTGGGGTAGAAGAACAAGAATCAGAAGCAGAAGCGTGTGTATGAGGAAAGGTCTCAGCCGGGGTGTTGATAGGATCATCAATATCATCAACTTCTTCCCCAACATGGTTATCCAGCACTCTCCCAGATCTCAACGTGGTGATTGCATTCACATGATGTGAATAGCCAGGATTGGGTACAGGTTGAGCTGGGAGTTTCCCTTTTTCTCTCGCGCTCATTTCGGCCTTAAGTCGTGCAATCTCAGCTTCCATCATTTTGATACTCTCAGCTTGGGACGCTGAGTTTTTCTTTATCTCACCAACGGAAGACTTAACCTCGGCCGACACTTCCATGAAATTTGACATGAGTGATTTCATGGTTTGAGCGAATTGAGAGAATTCGTCAGAACAGGTCGACTGCATAGGGTTAGAAGGTGCAGGAGTGTTGACCTGGTTTTGGAAATTTTGTGACTGGTAGGGGTACTGGGTGATCTGAAGTGGTTGCTGTTGTGGTGGAGGGACCCATTGGAATTGATTAGGGTTTGGAACAGTGTTTTGGGATTGGTTCCAAGCAAAATTCGGGTGATTCCTCCAACCCTGATTGTATGTGGAAGAAAAAGGGTCGTTTCCAGGTCTTTGAAATGCGGCATTGGTATGCTCGAGACTTCAAAACTGAGAGTTTAATGGACATTCTTCCGTCAAGTGAGAAGGATCAGAACAGCACCCACAAACGGTTTTGGGGAGTGACATTGGGTTTAGGGAGGCTGCTAGGAATTTGTGTTCCATAGCGTCGAGCTTCTTTTGCATTGCTGCCATCTCAGCTGGAACACCTATGGACACGTCTATTTGGTGTACGGCACCCCTACTCGATGGCTGGGTTCCAGTCTCCTACTGAAGTGACTTTTCAGCGAACTCTTCTAAAAATTTCCATGCTTCCCCATCATCCTTGGTCATAAAGTTTCCTTGACACATGTTTTCAAGGTTTTGTTTAGTGGTAGGGTTACTGCCCTCATATATGATTCGGCAAAGTTCCCATCTCGGGATGCCGTGATGTGGGCATTGAACCAAAAGATCCTTGAATCGGTCAAAGTATTTTGAAAATGGTTCAGCCGAAAGCTGGGAGAATTGATAGAGTTCGCTACGGATTCGAGCTGTCTTTTGCATAGGGTAAAATTTCTTAAGGAATGCCGCGACAAATTCTTCCCAATTCGTGATGGAGTGTGCGGTGGTGTTATACAGCCACTTCTCGGCTATATCGCACAAGGTAAATGGAAGAAGTCGTAGACGCATGGCATCCACAGAAAGTTGTGATGTACCCATCATTGCGCATACGTTTTCAAATTTGGTAATAAAAACGTACGCGTCTTCAGTCTCGAGACCGTGGAATTTGGGTAGAAGGTTGATGTACTGGGGCTTGATCTCAAAGTTATCCCCGTTGGCTGGTGGAATGGATAAGCAGGTCGAGAGAGGACCTCGCAAAGGGTAACACCTCTCTTGGAGAGAGATGCGGGGTGGAATCTGCGCACCAACGGACGACGGCAGAGTAGCGGCAAAGAGGTTTGATGGAGGCTGATCCATCGGTGTGGGTGTGGTAGGGGGTAAAAGAAAGGTAAATGGAGAAATACCGACTTCGGAGTCGATCGAGGGGACGCGGACAAGACGGGCACTAGAATCCCGTGTCCAGCCTATCTTGCACTAAAAGGGGTTAGTACAAGTGGCAGCGTGATTTATAATTAGGGGAAATGAAGTGAGTGTGGTGTTTGTTTTGAAAAATGATACGGATTTTGAAAAAAATGATGCAACAAGCAATACCCTAAAATTTATGGTCACCTAGGTCCAATCTCTAGACCGCTCCTAACTGCCAGAAGACAAGACGCAGGATAGAATCCTCCACTGCCTCTTTGTCCCTCCTGTGGCCAGGTAAGTGCCAGGTAAGTGGGAGGTTCTCCACTACGTAAGTAGTGGGCCTAATTAAGTAACCACTAGCCTTCGACACACTTGCCTAGGCACCACAAGAGAAACGCGGATAAGCAATGAATTACCCATGGCCTTCTTCTGTCCTAAGTGAGCGCGACGGTCCTTAGAGTCATCTCTAGATATTTTTTAATTAATGAGGGTAATGCGGATGCAGGTTTGTGATTTTTGGGGCCTAGGAAGGGTAATGAACTCCCCACCTAATCTAGATTTGGCCGTGCCCCTTAATTTCCGTATTAGTTATGCAAACAACCACAAAATCAAAAACAAGCACACTTTATTTTGCTTTTTGCGCGCTGCGAATATTTGCAAAGAAACCTGCAACAAATTGTTAGTTGGAGCAGATTTTAGAGAGGAGATAAGAAAGTTAGAGATTACCTGCAAACGATTTTACAGAGAGCTCCTTAATGGGCCGCGGAACCGCCGCGTAATGGAGGTATTGGCCGCGGAAACGCGGTGGGATGGTGGGGTCTCTGCACAAAAATTCTTCAGCATGCTCCTGATCTCTTCCTTAATCCTCTGGAATTCACCAAATAATTTTCCAATTTTCCAGCAAGCTCCAGATCTCCTTGCAATTAACCACAACAACACGCATTAGTATTTTGCGCGAGTTTTGATCTAAAAAAAATATTGATGGAATAAACTTTTCAACTCAAATTTCAATAAATGAACAAATAGCACACGATCCCCGGCAACGGCGCCATTTTGATTTGTGAAATTCTTCGTTGTGTCGTGGTTTTTAGAAAATTGTATTTAGAAATCACAACCAAAAGAATTATTTGACCGCAATCAATAACGGTGTCGGATGTAGCGCGTTAGTAAGTGCGGATCGTCCACAGGGAAAGTGAGTTCCGTTCAATTCTTGAATTAGATGAGTTGAAAATTTAGGGCAAAGAAAAGAAAACAACTCATGATTTGTAATTGTAGATCAAAAAGTAAGAAAAAACTAGATCTAAAAGAAACATTAAAGAGCAAGAATAGGGATGGGAGATAATTTCCAACCAACAATCAAGAATAGAAGTAAGGCTCGTAGGAGTAGATCGGATCTATAGATGTGATGAGATCTAAAGATTACTAATTCTTATCCATTAATGAATTGATACTAGATCGATGCAAATTCATCGAGGGTTAAGGATCTTTGCGAGAAAATTAGGGATTCCACAACTCATCATTTGTCCTTTCTATGGATCGCATTCAAATTCTAGCTTCTAATCAATCAAATGTTTAATAGTTGATCCCTAGTTTCAAGTGAACACGATCAAGAAAGCATCGTCTCGAAGCTAGGTTATTAATCATTTGATTAACTAGAATTTCCAAATATTATAGGATTTAAGAATTGTAAAAATATCTAAATCATCATCATCTAAAGATTGTCACAACTCCTACACGAGCGGAGATTACTCAAACATCATGATCACAAACACAATCACAAATTGAGATCTAATCATTATGCTTGAATTAAAAGAGAAGCAAGAATATAGAAAATTCACCTTTATTTATCGACAAATTTCGTTACAACTCTCTTGAATTTACAAAAGGAAGGAACTAGATCGTCGATTTCGGCTTCGCTCGGCTCCTTGAGTCGCGGATCGGCGTGGATCTCTTGCTCCGTTGGAAATCCGGCGTCGCTTGCTAAAGGTTGAAGGCTCTCTTGCTCAAATTGATCTCGGGATCTTGATCTTGATTTTGAATTGGAGATGGGAATTTGAATTTGGCACAATCTTTTGTCACTAAACTTGTGGGTAGAAGATGGTGATAATTCTTGAACCAATTCAAACCTTAATCTAAGCTCCTTTTTATAGACCTCTTGATTTAGAATTGAAATTTGAATTCCCCCCACAAGTTAGTTATCAAATAATTTAAATTTCCCTCCAAAAAGTTAGTTAAGCTTTAAATTTTGAATTTGCCTCCAAGAGTTTGTTGAGCCGAGCCTTCTAGATATGCCACGTGGAGCTTCTGGGGTCTTCTGGAAGCTTTGGCCGTTATAATTAAGCATGTGATGAAATTTGACAAAATGATCTCTTTAATTGGCCGCTGATCCGTCGCTCAAAGGGGGCTTGGGCCGCTGATCCGCGGCCCTTTGGTGGCCTTGGTGCTTCAAATTTTGTGGTAATTCTTGGATTGTCTTGTAGGCCTTTTTCTGATATATGGATTTTTATTTGGCCTTCTGTATCACTACCAGATCTTCAGGCTTTGAGTTGGCGTTTCTTTTATCAGATCTTTTCTAAATTTTGGGCTCTGCTTCTGTGATTTCCTGCATAGACTCCAAGACAAGAGTTGCGCAATACAAGGATGATGCGATGCCATGAAAAACACACAATTTCCCTAAAAAGTGCCGGTTTTAGTCTACAGTACAAGTAATCCAGTATTTTACATGTGTTTTGCAAATATGTGTGATATGAATACCGGATACCTTTACTTGACTGCAAAAGGTAGGGAAATTACCGTGTTAAAAGTGCAGTATTTTCGACTGATCACGCTCATTAGGACAGAGGACTAGTTACAGGCATCGGCCGTTTATCCTATCTGACTTTTGCGGTGCCTAGGCAAGTGTGACGAAGGCAGGTGGTTATTTAATTAAGGAACTTCGCGAAAGCGTTGGACAACCTCCCACTTACATGGCACTTATCTGGCCGCATTAGACGGAGAAGAGGCGGTTTGAGGTCCTTTTTCTAGCCCTCTGGAACAGTTAGGAGCAGGTCTAGTTGACCTAGGCGACCGTAGATCTAGGTGAGATTGTGCATATCTTGTTTGTGATTACTTAAAGCCGTACGTCCGTACATATTTCTGTAAATCTCTTTCTAAAAACAAAACAAAAAAAAAAGATAAAACCAAAAACTTTTATAAAAACTTGCCCTTTGTCGCCAGATCCATTTTTCACCCTCCACCCATCGTTTTCTCCATTGACGTTTTCTTACCCTCACCTTCTCCGCTTTGACTATACTAAACTCGTTTAGTGTATGTCCGCTTGGACTCGGGACACTAGCGCCCGTCTAGTCCGCGTTACGTTAGTCGCTACCGACTACGCGATCGACTCCGAAGTCGAAACTCCGTCCACTCCTCTTTCACCCTTCCCTTTGCCGGCCAACTCCGACGTTGACAGGAATTCTGTTCATACATCTTCACCTTCACCTTCACCAACCTCTTCTTCCGCGATTTCAGGATTTAATCCGAACATCTCTTTGACTACCGCTGGATTGGCTCCACCTCCTACGGAGACCAATATCCCACCTCCACCTCCTGTTGTAGCGCCGCAGCGAATCGCGCTCCAGGATCGTTTCTATCCCACCCGTTCTGCACTTCCCACCTGCCTTTCTCTTCCACCGGCCAATGGGGATAATTTTGAAATTAAGCCCCACTTCATCAACATGCTCCCACGATTTCATGGGCTTGAATCTGAAGATGCCTATATCTTATCAACAAATTTCAAAACGTCTGTGCCATGATGAAAACTACCCAACTGTCGGACGATGCTATACGTCTATGGGTCATTCCGTTCACTTTATGCGATCTTGCTGAAAAATGGCTGTATAGCACCGCTTCCCACTCCATAACCAGTTGGGACGAGTTTGTAAAAGCGTTTCTAAAGAAATTTTATCCGAATCATAAAACCGCAAGGATTCGAAATGAAATCAACCAATTCTCTCAGCTTCCTTCTGAACCCTTCTGGAAGTGCTTTGACCGGTACAAAGACCTTCTTGTTCAGTGTCCTCACTACGGTATAGAGAAATGGCAACTTTGCCAAACCTTATACGAGGGCCTGAACCCAGCAACGAAGCAGTTGTCGGAAACCATCTGTCAGGGCCACTTCCTATCGAAATCTGATGAGGAAGCGTGGCAGTTTTGACGACCTTGCGGAGCAAACGCTACAATGGGAGAGCACCAGACCGACTTCTTCTTCTTCTACCTCCGCTTCTACCGGTCAGTCTAGGGTAGGAATTCACCAGCTTGATATCTCTATTGCGATGAAAGCTGAAATGGATGCAATAACAAGAAAGCTTGAAGCGATAGAGAGCAAATTTTCTTCTCCTGCTCCTGCCCATGTTCTCCCCCTTCGTACCATTTGCGCTTGTTGTTCCGATCCTTCTCACTTGACCGAAGAGTGTCCTTACAATCCACCCTCGCAAGGACAGGATCAGGTTAATGCTGCATTCCAGCAAAGACCGAGGAATGATCCATACTCTTCCACCTACAATCCCGGTTGGAGGAACCACCCCAATTTCGCCTGGAATCAGAATCAGAATCAATTCCAAGGCAACAATTTCCAAAAGGCCCCTCCGCAACAACAAAAAGCGCAACAACAAACTCAGTATCAGCAGCCCTTCCAACCCCAACCTTTCCAAAATCAGACGAACAACTTTGCACCCAACAATTCTTTTCCACCAAACAACTTTGTTCCGTCAAACAACGATAAGGTTTCCTCGCTCGAACGAAGTCTGGAGGCGTTCGTTAAACAATCGACTCAGTCCACCGCCAACATCCAGTCTTCCATTCAATCCTTAGTGCAACACACTGCCGCACACGGGCAGAGCATCAAGACCATCGAGGCCCAGATTGCACAGCTGAACGCGGCCTTAAGCGAGCGAGAGAAGGGGAAGCTCCCGTCCCAGCCACTCCCAAATCCCGGTCACCCACATAATGCACATGTTGCTCTTGAACAACAGAACCATAATGTGAGTGCCGTGACCACACTGAGATCGGGAAGGATGCTGCAAAACAACATTGGCAAACGGATCAACGATGACACCCCGGCCGCTTCTTCTTCTTCGTCTTCTTCTCCTGCTTCTTCGTCTTCTGAGCCTATTCTCCATTCTTCAAAAGGCTCTCCTTCTGCTTCTTCTTCTGCTCTGAACGGACCCACTTCTCACTCCATGAAAACACATGTTCTGGGATCTGTTCCAACTCCACAATCTCCTCCTCCAGCATTAGACTCAACCAATTTTAAAAATGTTCTATTTCCAAACCGGTTGAGGTCTAATAAACAAAATCCTCAAATGGAGAAGATTCTGGAGTTATTTAAACAGGTTAACATTAACATTCCTCTTTGAGATGCTGTCCAACAAGTCCCGTCCTACGCGAAAATCTTAAAGGACTTGTGCACGAAAAAGAGAAAGTCTCAGGTACCCAAGAAAGTTTTCTTGGCTAATGCTGTGAGTGATGCCCTTACCCAATCTTTACCACAAAAACGGAAGGACCCTGGCTGTCCTACGATTTCTATTACTATTGGGGATAAGAACATCAACCGCGCACTATTAGATCTTGGTGCCAGTGTTAACCTGCTTCCGTATTCAGTATACGAGCAATTAGGCGTCGGAGAGCTGAAACCCACGCACTGCACTCTCCAAATGGCCGACCGATCGATCACCCATCCTAGGGGTGAGCTAGAGGATGTGTTAATAAGAGTCGGGGACTTCATATTCCCCGTTGACTTTATTGTATTAGACACACAGCCTGTAGCTAACCCCCGGAATCAAATTCCGGTGATACTCGGTCGCCCATTTCTTGAAACCTCAAATGCTGTGATCAATTGTCGCAATGGTTCGATGAACCTCTCTTTTGGAAACATGACGATTGAACTCAACATTTTTAGATTGGGGAATCAGCCCGCCGAACCTAATGCTCATATACTGGACGTCTGCTCGATCCAGGAGATCACCCCAGAAGAATGTGAATTCAAGGAGTTTCTGTTCGAACACGATAATCTTGACGCCATTAGTGCGTTCCTCCTCGAACCTGCTGCTGTTTCTGCGCCCGACAACGACTACGAGTGTTTTACGTTCTCAAACGATCTTAACCGCGCACAACCCGAGTTTGAATCTTTCAAATTTTCGGATGAGTTACCTGAACCATCCGACTCGGTCGCCTACACTCGTTTTGAACCTTTGCTGGAGTCCTTTGAGTTCGAGACCTCTGCACCAATCTTGCCTTCAATCGTTTCACCTCCATCGCTCGAACTCAAGCCTTTGCCGTCTCACCTTAAGTATGCGTACTTAGGTGAACACGAGACCCTCCCTGTCATCATTTCGGCTTCTCTAGCTCCCGAGCAAGAGAAAGCCCTTCTAGCTGTCTTGCACAGCAACAGGCAAGCTTTTGGCTGGTCCATGGCGGACATCAAGGGGATTAGTCCCCTGATCGTTGAGCATCACATTCATCTGATGGATGATGCCAAACTAGCCCGGGATCCACAACGACGTCTCAATCCAGTCATGAAAGAGGCTGTGAAGAAGGAGATCGTAAAATGTCTAGATAGTGGTATCATTTACCTTATCTCTGATAGCCAGTGGGTTAGCCCCATTCATGTTGTCCCCAAGAAGTCGGGCATCACGGTCATAACCAACGAGGCGAACGAGTTAATCCCTACTCGCACCCAAACAGGGTGGCGAGTATGCATTGATTACAGAAAACTCAACGCCGCAACGCGGAAAGACCACTTTCCGCTACCTTTCATTGACCAGATGCTTAAACGATTGGCCGGACACGAGTACTACTGCTTTCTTGATGGCTACTCCGGCTATAATCAGATTCCCATAGCCGAAAAAGACCAGGACAAGACCACTTTCACTTGTCCTTTCGGCACGTTTGCATATCGTCGCATACCCTTTGGGTTGTGCAATGCGCCCGCTACCTTCCAGCGGTGTATGATGGGAATTTTCTCAGACATGGTGGAAAAATTTCTGGAGATTTTCATGGATGATTTCTCCATCTTCGGCGATTCCTTCAGCGAGTGTTTGCTGCATCTTGACGCTGTCCTTACCCGATGTAAGGACAAGAATCTCACTTTGAACTGGGAGAAATGCCACTTCATGGTGCGTGATGGTATTGTCTTAGGACATATCATCTCGCAAAATGTCATAGAGGTTGACAAAGCAAAGATTGAGGTCATTTCCAATCTGCCTCCTCCCCAATGCGTCAGAGATATCCGAGCCTTCCTTGGCCATGCCGGTTTCTATAGACGGTTCATCAAGGACTTTAGCAAGATTGCTAGGCCCTTGACTCTTTTGCTGGCCAAGGATACGCCATTCGACTTCAACTCGAGCTGTATGACTGCATTCGAGTCATTGAAATGCTCACTCACTTCCGCTCCCGTTCTTTCTTCACCTGACTGGACGCACCCATTTGAGATTATGTGCGATGCATCCGACTTTGCCATTGGTGCTGTTCTTGGACAACACATCAACAAGATGCCGCACGTAATCTATTATGCGAGCCGAACCCTGAACGACGCACAACTCAATTATACAACAACTGAGAAGGAATTCTTAGCTGTTGTATTTGCTTTAGAAAAGTTCAGGCCCTACCTCATCGGCTCTCCAGTCATTGTCTACACTGATCATTCTGCTCTGCGCCATCTTCTTGCGAAGAAAGATACAAAATCTCGGTTAATCCGTTGGATCCTCTTGCTTCAGGAGTTTGACCTTGTCATTAAGGACAAACGAGGATGTGAAAACGTAGTTGCCGACCATCTCTCACGACTTCCTTCTTCGCCTTCTCTTCCAATTCCGATCAACGACGTGTTCCCGGATGAACAGCTCTTGACAGTATCTTGCGAACCCTGGTTCGCAGATATTGTGAACTATTTGGCCACGGGATTACAACCGACTAAATGGTCGAGTCAGGACAGACTTCGCTTCTTATCCCAAGTAAAGCACTTTTACTGGGACGAACCCTATTTGTTCAAGTACTGTCCCGACCAGATTATTCGTCGGTGTGTCCCTAATGAGGAATTCAAGAGTGTGCTGTCATTTTGCCACGATCAAGCGTGTGGCGGGCATTTTGGCCCCAGAAAGACAGCTGAGAAGATCTTGCAATGTGGTTTCTACTGGCCACAACTCTTCAAAGACGCTCATGACTATTGCAAGACTTGCTCCCGGTGCCAACACATGGGCCGGATATCCCGGAGGAACGAGATGCCGCTCCAACCGATCTTGGTTGTGGAGATTTTCGATGTTTGGGGGATAGATTTCATGGGGCCGTTTCCCAGCTCTTTTGGGAACTTGTACATCCTTCTCGCTGTTGATTACGTCTCTAAATGGGTCGAGGCTGTGCCCAGCCGGACTAACGACAACAAGGTTGTCGTTAGGTTCCTTAAAGAAAACATTTTCTCCCGGTTTGGGCACCCCCGAGCGATCATTAGCGACAATGGAAGTCATTTCTGCAACAAGACTTTCGAGGCCTTGATGCGGAAATACTCCATTAATCATAAGCTATCCACGCCCTACCACCCCCAAACCTGCGGGAAGGCCGAAGTTTCAAATCGGCAAATCAAGCAGATACTGGAGAAGACGGTTTCCAAGAACCGTAAGGATTGGTCGCTGAAACTCACTGATGCCCTTTGGGCATTTCGAACCGCTTATAAGACCGACCTTGGCATGTCTCCCTATCGGATTGTGTACGGAAAAGCCTGCCACCTACCTGTCGAAATAGAGCATCGCGCATTTTGGGCGATAAAAGAGTTGAATCTGTCTCTCGAAGATGCGGGCAACCATTGGAAGCTGCAGTTGAACGAACTGAGCGAGCTTACCGATGAGGCTTACGTAACGCGGTTGTCGTTAAGAATCGAACGAAGGTGTTTCACGATAGACACCTTTTGCGCAAAACCTTCGTACCTGGTCAGCAGGTACTGCTTTACGACACCCGACTTCACTTCCATCCAGGAAAGCTCAGATCGCGCTGGAAAGGGCCGTATTTTGTGCGGAATGTGTATCCGCAGGGCGCTGTGGATTTGGAGAATCCGAAGGACGGTTCATTTTTCAAAGTAAACGGACACCGACTAAAACCGTACCTTAGCGCCGAACCAACAGAGGAGCTCCTGGTCTTACAAGAGCCGGTTTACCCTGCCTAATCTTCCTCTGCCTACCTCCAAGCTTCGGTTATCCAGCCAAGAACAGTGGACACTGTTCCAAATAAGTTTGGGGGTATGTATAAACCATTTTGTATATATTTGTGTATATTCTTTTTCTTTTTCTTTTCTTTAAAAACAAAAACAAATAAAAATTGTGTATCGCTAACCGACAATTTTGACCCTTCAAATGATCTCTTCATGCAACGACAGTGAGGACACTGTCCAGTTTATGTTTGGGGGTACGCTCGGTACGCATTTCTTACCTTCGCATTCATATGTATATTTTGCATCTGCATATTAAAATCCATAGAATCCATAAAAATCTGAAAATTTTCTAAAAATATAAAAACTTTTCTGTTAAGTTAGCTTGTGGAAGAACTCTGATTCAACATTTCGACGGTTTTTGTTTGAAAAAATAGGAATAACTAAATCTTTTGTTTAGATTTTGAAAACCTGAAAGATAACTCTCCTTTGAAGTTAACTATAGCTGATATACGTCTTTACATCACACTACACGTGTCGTGAGTTTTTGGGAATTAGATGACAAGTCTTTTATGTTTAAAAACTTTTAAACAGATAAATGATTTTCTGAGGATCAAATAGGTTTGTTCTGAAATAAGTAATGTCAAGAATAGTTTATGAAGTAAAGCGAATATGAAGGAATGTTATTGATGCCGTAATTGGAACTAAGTCTGAAAAATAATTCATCTAGAACTTGATTGGCATGATTACACACCAAACACACTAAACACGTCTTTTATCCCAAAAAATAATTGAACTGCCGGTTATATCTCCGTTCGTATTAAATCATCTGATTTTCACGCCAAACTGTCTTTTGTTTTTGGACCTGGGTAACTTGAGTAATTAAGTCCGCCGGGGTGTTTTTACACCTAATGCCCTAAAGCCAACTGGTTTGGGTGCATTGGCCCAACACTCGCTAAGAAGCCTAGAAGGTCCAGATTAAAACAAAATCAAGCAAGTGTTCTCTCCGAGTTAAAATTCCTAACGGTTCTTTGTGTGAGAATAATCTTGATAAAAGACAGGCTTTTATAAAAAAAAAATTAGCGGAGATATGAAGGTTTTACTCTATGATAAAGACTATTGCACGTTCACAGAGGTGTGTATGAAATGAAAACAAGAAAAAGGTGGAGTGAAGAATAAGACCTAGTTTCCTGTTAGGGAAGATAGAAATTCTGAAATTGAAACTTTACTGGAAAACGAAACTTGAAAAATGCTTAACTCTTTATAAAACTTATGTGATCCTTTTAAAATTGTTATCTAGGCTTTTTTTTGCGTGACATGATGACTTTAATCGATCCTTCTGGAACTTAACGACACTATTTGCACTACACGTAAAGACATATAAAATCTGTAGTTAAATAAGAAGCGAGGTGTGAAAAATAAAGGTTCGATAGTCTAGACTTAGGATCATAGAATTGTTATTTTCTGAAACAAAACTTTAGGGGTTTGAATCTTAGTTATTTTACAAAAACTAGCTAGACAGGATTTTGTGGGTAGTATCCGCTGAAAACCCTCAGGAGACAACACTCCTCCTGTAGGGTTCCTAGGCACTCTTGTGAAGGTTCAAAAGGCATCAAACATGCTCGGATAAAAATTTAGACGTGCCGAACAACCCAAAGCCGGGATCTTTGCTAGATTATTAGGGTTTAACATGCAAGATGATAACTTTTATCTAAGTGTGAGTGATTACAACCTTTGTAGTCCGCTCCTTCACTTCACAAGCTCCGAGTAGAAGTCCCTTTGCCGCGATCCACGATCTCCCGGACTCATGAGAGGCTCCACGACTCGAACGATCCATGCTAGCTTGAAGTATTCCAAATCTCCGATGATCTATCTTGAAGTTGCAACGACTCAAGCTTTCTCACTCAAAAGAGAAGAACACACTAATCCCATGGGCTAGATGAGATGAGGATGAGAGAGTAGTAATTTTTCTTTCTTTTTATATCATTTTCTCATATTTATTCATCACTTAAAGAAAAACTAGCAAGCTTTCTTGAAGAGAGAAGAAGATGATAATGGAAAATGAATAATCCTTTTAATCCTTTTGTGATGAATAGAATATAAACCATATGATTGAATTGCAAACCATGGTCAAGGATGAGTGGTCAAGATTTTGTAGAGAAATAACTAGAGTTAGGGTTTGGTTGAGTTAAAGAAAGTGTCATCCAAAATATCTTAAGAATGACAAAAGGAAAAGCTTCTAGAAGGTGCATGAAGCAACTAACCCTAATCAAACCCTAACCTCAATTAATCATCCTTAAACATGTTTAACAATTAATCATATCATGTCACAATAATATATATCACATATATATATTATATATTTGCAACAAAAGAAAATAATACAATTAACATATATCGCATATATATCAATGTATCATCCAATGAGAAAATGAAATAATAAAGCGAGCCAATATTAGATAATGTAATACAATATATCATATATATTATTATACATTAAATCATCGAATCAACACTTGAATCGATGATCCGGCTATATCGAATATTACCGACTAATATATCATGTACCGATTCATCGAATCAACACTTGATCCGATGTCCCGGTTCATATCTAAATATCGCGAGAATATAATACGCTATCCCATATCGCATTATTCTCGGTCCTGCACATATCACATATGTGCCTCTACTCCGTTTCGCCTGAGCCAAGAAACCTCTGTGTAGGACTCTAAAGAATCGTCAATACGCCGGTAGCAGGTGATGATCATATCAAACACCCACAAGCTGCAAGCGGTCAGCTAAACGTAACAGCCGCCCAGGTATTGAGCGATCAGAAGATCAACAAGCTAGCCTGTGCGTTCTCCTGTGAATCCGATCAGTAACACTCCCGTACAGTCCGGTCTGTTCGTCTGATATGTCGCATATCAAGTCTAGGGGTGGTAAACGTCAGACCCCAGTAACCGATAAGTCGTGTCGATGTGTGGCTCATAACGGGTCGAGAAACTACTAGTAACACTTACCAGTAAATCTCTATATCAGCCCTGGCCAGGGACTTCCAGTTATAGCCAATCGAACACAGCACAACATCAACTCCCTATACCGGGAGAGACGAATCCCCTCCTATCGCTCATTGCCTCCATGTGATTCGGGACTGTACCCAAAAGACACCGTTTTGCACGCCCTCTTGGATGTGGTAAGGTGGAAATCAAAGCACAGTGGGAATCACATAAGACTCTATGACGATCTCGGGTCTACAGACTACCCTGTACCAGTGTCACCGGAGAACTGCCATCTGACGTGTGGTATATCACCATCTGAGAGTTCTCGGCGAGTCCGTCCAGTGTACCCAGTCTTCACTGAGCACCCGTACACCATCTCTGATGTCTAACACGATGGATATGGGATCATCCATCGCCCATCATATGGGTCAAGATGCGTATACGCTAGTCTACTCTGGTGTATCGATGCCCTGTCTCGATATACCCTCGACTAGGAACAGTTATAGGATGTACTCATCGACTACCGTGGCCCCACTAGTATGATCTCATCATAGTCCCAGTAGTCGAGTACAGATCCTAAGGGTTTTATCAACATGTGAGAGTAAAACAGTAAACCAATACAAGTCAACATGTTAAGATAAAGTGAAACCAAATAGCATACTATCATGACGAGCAAGAAAGTCATCTCTATATATAACCAAGCATCCATTATAATATACATCATATGTACAACAATGGCCTCTAGGGCATATACATAACTAACAATCTCCCACTTGCACTAAGGCCAGCTGCTGTAGTATCGCATACCTAGCATCCCGAATAATCTCTCAAACTGTATCTGGGGAATAGCCTTCGTGAATGGATCCGCAGTGTTGTCCTTCGTATCTACTCTCCTGACCTCGATCTCCCGGCGATCGACTATCTCCCTGATCAGGTGATACCGCCTCAGAATATGTCTGGACTTCTGATGGGACCTGGGTTCCTTGGCCAAAGCCACAGCTCCATTGTTATCACAATACAGAGGTATTGGATGCTCAATGGATGGAACCACACCAAGTTCACTAATGAACTTCTTGATCCAGACAGCCTCTTTGGCAGCATCGTTGGCAGCGATGTATTCAGCCTCCATCGTCGAGTCTGCAACGGTATCCTGTTTGGAACTCTTCCAACATACCGCCCCTCCATTGAGGGTAAAGACAAATCCCGAGTGCGACTTAGAGTCGTCCTTATCACTTTGGAAGCTGGAATCGGTAAAGGACTCTACGTGGAGTTCTCCGTTACCATACACCAAGAACATCTCCTTAGTCCTTCGTAAGTACTTGAGAATGTTCTTTACAGCTGTCCAGTGACTCTCTCCAGGATCTTCTTGATACCGACTCACTACACTTAGTGAGTATGCTACATCGGGTCTGGTACATAGCATCGCATACATGATAGAGCCTACTGCCGAAGCATAGGGTATCCCTTGCATGCGAGCTCTCTCCAAATCAGTCTTGGGAGACATCTCTTTGGAGAGAGTGAGTCCAGAGATCGTGGGTTGGTTCCCACGCTTGGATTCTTCCATACTAAACCTCTTTAGTATGGTGTCAATGTACCTGGATTGGGACAATCCCAATATCCTTTTAGATCTATCTCTATAGATCATGATTCCCAATATGCAGGAGGCATCACCTAGATCTTTCATTGAGAATCTTTGTGATAAGAAGAGCTTGACTGATTGCAGCATAGGAATATCATTTCCTATCAAGAGTATGTCATCCACGTACAATACGAGGAAGACAACCTTACCCTCTGCTACCTTCTTATAGATACAAGGTTCATCTATATTTTTGATGAAGTCAAACTCTTTGACTACAACATCAAAACAGATGTTCCAACTCCGCGATGCTTGCTTTAACCCATAAATGGATTTAAGCAGCTTGCACACCTTTCCGCTGCTCCCACTATCTACGAAGCCCTCCGGCTGAGTCATGTACACGCACTCTTCTAAATCACCATTTAGAAAGGCGGTCTCAACATCCATTTGCCAGATTTCGTAGTCATGGTATGCAGCAATGGCAGGTAAGATCCGGATGGACTTAAGCATAGCCACTGGAGAAAAGGTTTCGTCATAATCCACACCTGGACGTTGACGAAAACCCTTTGCTACAAGTCTAGCTTTGAATGTCTCAACTTTTCCATCTACACCAAATTTCTTTTTAAAAATCCACTTTCTCCCAATGGGTTTTACCCCTTCAGGAGCATTTTCTAAAATCCATACTTTATTAGTGCACATGGATTCCATCTCAGATCGCATTGCATCCAGCCATTTCACAGAGTCACCACTCGTGATGGCCTGCTCGAAACTAGTCGGTTCATCATCATCCATGATGCAGTCCTCGCTTCCACCATCAATGAGAAAACCGTAGTATCTCTCAGGTGGACGAGAAACCCTACTAGATCGGCGGAGAGGCTGGGATTCATCGGGTACTACTGAATCCTCTGGTTCCACTAAATCTTCAGTTGCAGTTTGTGTTGCTGGAACTTCTTCCAGTTCTACCTCAGAGCCACTAATCTCTTTTGCAAGAAATTCCTTTTCTAAAAAGGTGGCATGTTGAGCAACAAACACTTTTTGCTCCTCACTGTGATAGAAAAAATATCCATAAGAATTCTTCGGATATCCTACAAACTTGCAAAGAACTGACCGTGCCTCGAGTTTGTCCGGATTTTGCCTTTTGACATAGGCCGGACAACCCCATATCTTAACTCGTTTAAGATACGGTCTCTTCCCACTCCATATCTCATATGGTGTGGTAGGTACAGATTTAGTTGGAACTTGATTCAATAGGTATGCTGCTGTCTCAAGCGCATACCCCCAGAAGGAAATAGGTAACTCAGCTGTACTCATCATGGAGCGCACCATATCTAATAGGGTGCGATTCCTCCGCTCCGATACACCGTTGTGCTGTGGTGTATAAGGAGGAGTAAGTTGAGAGAGAATCCCATTCTCTTTTAGATAATCTAGGAACTCATTGCTTAAGTATTCACCTCCTCGATCAGATCGAAGAATCTTAATACTTTTGCCCGTTTGATTCTCTACTTCGTGTTTATATTCTCTGAATTTCTCAAAAGCTTCAGACTTGTGTTTCATCAGGAATACATGTCCGAATCTAGAGAGATCGTCAGTGAATGTAATGAAGTAGGAAGAACCGTTCCTGGCATGCGTAGACATGGGACCGCATACATCACTATGTACCAGTCCTAAGAGTTCGGTAACTCTTTCTCCGTGTCCACTAAACGGAGCTTTGGTCATTTTTCCTTTGAGACATGAATGGCAAGTATCATAAGATGATAATTCGAACGGATTCAAATAACCATCCCTATGTAACTTAGCCAGTCGTGTCGCATTGATATGACCAAGTCTACAATGCCATAAGAAGGATTCGTTCATATCTGAACTTTTCCTCTTGTGTGTGTTTTGTATATTTAGAACTGTATTCTGATTTAGAATGAATATGCCATTATGTAACGAGCCTGATGCAATCAACTTTTGATCTAGGAATATGTTCATAACATTATCCTGTACTACAAAATTATATCCCTCTTTACTCAATAAAGAAACTGATATAATGTTGCACATCATGTTCAGTATATAATAGCACTTATTTAGAATCAGTGTATTACGACTTGGCAATACAAGGTGATATTCGCCAACTGCTTTGGCTACAATACTTGCACCGTTCCCTACTTGAACGGAATGATCACCTTTTCCCAGTTCTCTACCTTTACGTAGCCCATGTAACTGTTTACATATGTGGGATCCTGATCCGGTATCTAATACCCAGGACGTAGGATGAACTGAGAAACAGTTCTCAATAACTAACACACCCGAAGAAGATGCATCAATATGCATGTTCTTTTGGGCGGCTTGAGAATCCAGATATTCTCTTGTTTCCTGTTCAGTCTTATAACTCTTATAAGAAAAAATGGGTCCAACGTTCCCCTGCTCAGTATAATAAGCGGGTTCAGTCAATACATCAATATTATTATCTTGATTATGGCCTGACATGGTCGCTACCTGGAGAGAGAGAGAAGAAAACACTTTAGCGTATGCTCTTGCAAGATTAGATTGGTTATTATCTTATCTAATCAGGATGTCTCCCACTGTTTTTATCAAATCTACCTTAAAACCCAAAAAGGTAAGATTAGCCGGGATTAATTACACCCTACAATTTCGTCAACCTTTCAGCCAGATCAGTGTCGGTACTTTGAGGGAGGTTCCCCGTGCTTTCGCACGGACCTAATTAAAGTAAACCTCGTTTTCCCAGAGGCGTAACCCCGTTAACACTTTTATAGACACCTACTTGAATGACTAATTGTCCTGTGTAAAACTCTCCCAGGAGTAACACTTACTCGCAGTGGGTATCGGGATCCAACTATCTCATAGGAGGTATGCAATCTCATTGCAAATTTCAACGCTTGAAATTCCCGATAATATTTTGCCCCTAGCGATCTATGACCTTGACAAGGTCAACAAACCATAAATCGCAAGTCAAGTTCAACCCGTCATTTCCTGATTGAATTAAACCCACCCGCATGACCCTTGACAAGGTCAACAAGGCCGTACGAATACCCTAATCCAATCACATCTCATGTTTTAGCAGATAAACACTAATTAGCTACCGTACACTGTGCCTTGACAAGGTCAACAAACACAGCACGAATACTAAGTAGGATTTATCTGAAAAGACGGAGAGCTACGACAGGTTTTTCAGAAAACCTATTGCGTAATGAACTTGATATCGTCGTAGAATCATGTGTTTTTGAAAAGGAGTGTTTTTTAGGCTTTTCTTAGTTTCGCTAAAGGGGTCACTCCCGGTGAAGGGATCGTCGGCCCTTTCCTCATCGAATAAGGTGCATGATATATCATATATACAGCTGTACAAAGCAAAACACTAAAAGCAATCAAAAGACAATCCGAGTTTTGTAGCATCTGCCAGTTTTGCTAAAGGAGTCACTCCCGGTGAAGGGATCTCGGTCCTTTCCTCATCGAATAAGGTGCAGGATATATCATATATATCACTGTGCAAAGCAAAACTGTAGCTACCCTTTTTATAGAGTTTTTTTTGATTCTACAACATCTTTAGGTTCTTTTCTTTTATTAATCTCATTAATAAAAATCCCATCAGCTTATGCTTCCTAAGCATCACAGAAGAAACGAAAGCAGTAATATTTATATATCAGCATATATATATAGTATAAGCATTCGTCTCAGGCAGTAATATGATCTCATCACAGAACATTGCAGCAGAAGAACATATATGAAATATTGGATATACTAGGACGTCCGTGTTTTTAATACGAGCCTGTATAAAACACGGATTCCACGGTCGCGATGAATAGCCAAACCCACATCCCAAGACCCCTACGAGAGCGGCAAGTAACATTGCCAATTCTAGGGTTAGGAGACCTGGTCTCGACTCCTCGAGATGGCCTCCCACTGGACCCTAGAACCCGGTTACTTGTGCTCCCCTCCTTGGGTCTACCTAATGCGGAAAAGTAAATAATATACACTGGTGACATCAACCGCAACCTGGAAGTGCCCCAAATAAAAGAATATTACATTACAAATGAATTTTACATGAATGAAAATAAAAACCCTCATCTCACATAAAACCCCCGGCTATTCTGATCGCGACGATCCAATATAACATATCACAGCAACACATAATATCTCATATCATCAACGTAAGTAAATATGCGCATCCCAATTGTCGTTGACATATAGCAACGAAACCGGCGATATCACATATTACACTTACGGTTACAGAAAAGAAAGTGTAAAACTACAATATTTGGAATCCACAATCACTTTAGACATCGTAAATCCGAAATATCACATACTCCGCATTTCATGCCTAACTCTATGAATTCCACATATTGTATCACATTCCAGATAAATAGACAGTTTTAAACTTTCCGAACAGATAATCAAATACCCAAAATTTCCCAAAGTGCTCAACTCTTGAGCGGAGTTCAAATAATCCCAGAATATGTCACAGTACCGGTGATCCAGCCATAGAAGGGTCAAGCCAACGCCTCATATGTGGCACGCCGTACTGCCCCAAACCCGAAGGTTCAAAAGGCAGTTCAAGACGGTCACATAATCGAGTTAAGGTTTGTTGTCTTCTAGAGGGTCCACCGCTTAACTTGTACAATTTTTCCGAAAGATTTAAACCCAGTAAGAATTCAACGCTTGAAAGTTTTATGTGCCGGGAAAAAGTCGGTTAATGATATCCGTTCAACCAGTTTAACAATTTCTAAATATCCGGAAAGAAATACGAACTTAAATATTCCGATCGAATCTACTATTACAAAATAAACCCCAGATTTAAACAATACTGGAATCACTGTTAAAAATATCCAGAAGCATCAACAAGTACCTACGGACATTACCATAAAAGCCACGTGTCATGAATGCACTGTTCCGCCGCGGAACCGCCGCGCAAGGCATGCTTGCGCCGCGGTTCCGCCGCCGTTTGGACGAATTGGGGGCTCGGGTTTTATGGTAATTCTTAGAATTCCCTGCTGATTTTTTTACATATTTTTAATTCAGAAAAATCCCAAAATTTAAAAAATTTCCAGAGAGGGGTCTAGTTTCGTCGTTTCGGGTTCGATCGGAGTTTTAACTTCGTAAACACATCGCCTAATGCTCTAGCTAGGCTCTCATACTACTGTAGGGTTCCTAGGCACTCTTGTGAAGGTTCAAAAGGAATCAAACATGCTCGGATAAAAATTTAGACCTGCCGAACAACCCAAAGCTGGGATCTTTGCTAGATTATTAGGGTTTAACATGCAAGATGATAACTTTAATCTAAGTGTGAGGGATTACAACCTTTGTAGTCCGCTCCTTCACTTCACAAGCTCCGAGTAGAAGTCCCTTTGCCGCAATCCACGATCTCCCGGACTCATGAGAGGCTCCACGACTCGAACGATCCATGCTAGCTCGAAGTATTCCAAATCTCCGATGATCTACCTTGAAGTTGCAACGACTCAAGCTTTCTCACTCAAAAGAGAAGAACACACTAATCTCATGGGCTAGATGAGATGAGGATGAGAGAGTAGTAATTTTGCTTTCTTTTTATATCATTTTCTCATATTTATTCATCACTTAAAGAAAAACTAGCAAGCTTTCTTGAAGAGAGAAGAAGATGGTAATGGAAAATGAATAATCCTTTTAATCCTTTTGTGATGAATAGAATATAAACCATATGATTGAATTGCAAACCATGGTCAAGGATGAGTGGTCAAGATTTTGTAGAGAAATAACTAGAGTTAGGGTTTGGTTGAGTTAAAGAAAGTGTCATCCAAAATATCTTAAGAATGACAAAAGGAAAAGCTTCTAGAAGGTGCATGAAGCAACTAACCCTAATCAAACCCTAACCTCAATTAATCATCCTTAAACATGTTTAACAATTAATCATATCATATCACAATAATATATATCACATATATATATTATATATTTGCAACAAAAGAAAATAATACAATTAACATATATCGCATATATATCAATGTATCATCCAATGAGAAAATGAAATAATAAAGCGAGCCAATATTAGATAATGTAATACAATATATCATATATATTATTATACATTAAATCATCGAATCAACACTTGAATCGATGATCCGGCTATATCGAATATTACCGACTAATATATCATGTACCGATTCATCGAATCAACACTTGATCCGATGTCCCGGTTCATATCTAAATATCGCGAGAATATAATACGCTATCCCATATCGCATTATTCTCGGTCCTGCACATATCACATATGTGCCTCTACTCCGTTTCGCCTGAGCCAAGAAACCTCTGTGTAGGACTCTAAAGAATCGTCAATACGCCGGTAGCAGGTGATGATCATATCAAACACCCACAAGCTGCAAGCGGTCAGCTAAACGTAACAGCCACCCAGGTATTGAGCAATCAGAAGATCAACAAGCTAGCCTGTGCGTTCTCCTGTGAATCCGATCAGTAACACTCCCGTACAGTCCGGTCTGTTCGTCTGATATGTCGTATATCAAGTCTAGGGGTGGTAAACGTCAGACCCCAGTAACCGATAAGTCGTGTCGATGTGTGGCTCATAACGGGTCGAGAAACTACTAGTAACACTTACCAGTAAATCTCTATATCAGCCCTGGCCAGGGACTTCCAGTTATAGCCAATCGAACAAAGCACAACATCAACTCCCTATATCGGGAGAGACTAATCCCCTCCTATCGCTCATTGCCTCCATGTGATTCGGGACTGTACCCAAAAGCCACCGTTTTGCACGCCCTCTTGGACGTGGTAAGGTGGAAATCAAAGCACAGTGGGAATCACACAAGACTCTATAACGATCTCGGGTCTACAGACTACCCTGTACCAGTGTCACCGGAGAACTGCCATCTGACGTGTAGTATATCACCATCTGGGAGTTCTCGGCGAGTCCGTCCAGTATACCCAGTCTTCACTGAGCACCCGTACACCATCTCTGATGTCTAACATCGATGGATATGGGATCATCCTTCGCCCATCATATGGGTCAAGATGCGTATATGCTAGTCTACTCTGGTGTATCGATGCCCTGTCTCGATATACCCTCGACTAGGAACAGTTATAGGATGTACTCATCGACTACCGTGGCCCCACTAGTATGATCTCATCATAGTCCCAGTAGTCGAGTACAGATCCTAAGGGCTTTATCAACATGTGAGAGTAAAACAGTAAACCAATACAAGTCAACATGTTAAGATAAAGTGAAACCAAATAGCATACTATCATGACGAGCAAGAAAGTCATCTCTATATATAACCAAGCATCCATTATAATATACATCATATGTACAACAATGGCCTCTAGGGCATATACATAACTAACACCTCCTACTAGGGATACCTAGAGGTTTAAACGGCTTGTTGCACATGCTCAGTGCAATCGCGTTCCCTGCGAAAGTGAGGTTAGGAAATTTTTTGTGAATAAATTGGCTTTGCTCGGGACGAGCAAATGATAAGTTTGGGGGTATTTGTTCATATCAGATTTTTGCATTTTTATACCGCCCAATTTTTATCACATTGCATATCGGTAGCTACTCTTGAGCCATGTTTGCTAGTCAATTGCAGGATACAGGTTCTCGGCTCTAAACGGTGAAATCCATGGAAAAATACGACAAAATCCGAGTTCCTGCCAACCACAGATAAAACACGGGTCTCCGCTCTTTATCAGTCTGTTGCCACACACCAGTTTAGGAGACAAAATGACAAATCAATTGTCACCTTCATGCACAAAGCACAATGGCAACACCAAGACCAAGAAATCTACGCGGAGCTCAAGAAAATCCATGTCCAAAGTCCACCTTTCCCTCAACAGAAATTCTGGAAGAAATGTGGAAGTATTTTCAGAAAATACATGTACCAGACAAGAGGGGACAGCAGACCAGGGAAGTACCAAGAACCCCATGCCCTGACTCCACCAGAGTGCGGCGGATCCGCGGCATAAGGAGGCTTAGGCCGCGGATCCGCGGCCGTATGGCGGCGGCAGACAAAACTTTTCCAGGGGTGTTTTGGTCTTTTTATTTGTGTTCTGGTGGTTGCCCTAGGTTTTCATTTTTCAGCCTATAAATAGCCCAGAACTTTGTGAAGGAAAGGGTCCATAATCTTGTATTTTATTTTCTAGGTTTAGTGTGTTTCTTCTTCCTCTTCTCATCTCTTCTCCATTAAAACTTGTAGTGAGCTTGTGAGTGAAGAATGATGAATAAAGAAGAACCGTTTATTATTTTGCTTGTCTTATTATCTTGTTAATTGTTGTAATTTTAATTTGTTAACTAGTTGTTGTTATTTCTTGTTGTTTCTTTCTTCTTTCTTTTTCTTTATCCTTAACACAACCATGATGCTTACGCTTGATCCTTGCCAAGGTGAGGTCGCAAATAGCTAGTTGTTATCTTCTAATCTCTTTCTTTCTATCTTCCTCTTTTGTTTTGTTTTTCTGTATCATGATGTGTGAGTAGTTTCATACTTGTTAGGGTAGGATAAGGGAAGTTTGAGAGAAGGAAATCTCTCTCACTCTTTCCTTGCCCAACAACTTAATTCGACTCCCGTTAATTGAACCACAATCCGCTCCTTACGGCACCCTATCCTACATGATAGCGGTGATTCCGTAGTGAGACCGGTTGTGGTTGAATTAACCGGAGGTTATGGCTAAGAGCCAAGAACGGACAGACAAGCACCAAAAGGAAGAACTTATGCGTTGGAAAGCCTAGCTTATACTCTCAAGTTCCTTCCTAGTCGTGCTAATCCCCGTTGTTGCCGATTACCGTAACACCGATATTAAGAGGGGCAACGAAAGATGTGGAAGACTCCTAACTCAAACTAACCAAATCCTAACCCTAACAAGCTCTCTTTACATATCAATTTTACCACTTAATTAATCACAACAAAATCTGGAAAACTGGACTTAACTCGTTAAAGCACATAGAAAAAGACTCCCATCTCCCTGCGGACGACCCGTACTCAACCGGCTAGCTACAAGCGAAACCGTCTTGATTGCGTTAATTTAACTAAACTTAAACACGCAGAATCCCTAACAATCAACCCCCAAACTTAAACTGGACAGTGTCCTCTCTGTCATTGCATGAAGAGATCATTTGAAGGGTCAAAATTGTCGGTTAGCGATACCCAAAATTTTTTTTTTGTTTTTTTTTTAAAGAAAAGAAAAAGAATATCCACAAATATATACAAAATGGTTTATACATACCCCCAACTTATTTGGAACAGTGTCCACTGTTCTTGGCTGGATAACCGAAGTTTGGAGGTAGGCAGAGGAAGATCAGGCAGGGTAAACCGGCTCCTGTAAGAACAGGAGCTCCTCTGTTGGTTCGGCGCTAAGGTACGGTTTGAGTCGGTGTCCATTCACTTTGAAAAATGAACCGTCCTTCGGATTCTCCAAATCCACAGCGCCCTGCGGATATACATTCCGCACAAAATACGGCCCTTTCCAGCGAGATCTGAGCTTTCCTGGATGGAAGTGAAGTCGGGTGTCGTAAAGCAGTATCTGCTGACCAGGTATGAAGGTTTAGCGCAAAAGGTGTTTATCGTGAAACACCTTCGTTCGATTCTTAACGACAACCGCTTTATCGTAAGCCTCATCCCTAAGCTCGCTCAGTTCGTTCAACTGCAGCTTCCGATGGCTGCCCGCATCCTCGAGAGACAAATTCAGCTCCTTTATCGCCCAAAATGCGCGATGCTCTATTTCAACAGGTAGGTGGAAGGATTTTCCGTACACAAGCCGATAGGGAGACAAGCCAAGGTCGGTCTTATAAGCGGTTCGAAAGGCCCAAAGGGCATCAGTGAGTTTCAGCGACCAATCCTTACGGTTCTTGGAAACCGTCTTCTCCAGTATCTGCTTGATTTGCCGATTTGAAACTTCGGCCTGCCCGCAGGTTTGGGGGTGGTAGGGCGTGGATAGCTTATGATTAATGGAGTATTTCCGCATCAAGGCCTCGAAAGTCGTGTTGCAGAAATGACTTCCATTATCGCTAATGATCGCTCGGGGGTGCCCAAAACGCGAGAAAATGTTTTCATTAAGAAACCTAACGACAACCTTGTTGTCGTTAGTCCTGCTGGGCACAGCCTCGACCCATTTAGAGACATAATCAACAGCGAGAAGGATGTACAAGTTCCCAAAAGAGCTGGGAAACGGCCCCATGAAATCTATCTCCCAAACATCGAAAATCTCCACAACCAAGATCGGTTGGAGCGGCATCTCGTTCCTCTGGGATATCCGGCCCATGTGTTGGCACGGGGAGCAAGTCTTGCAATAGTCATGAGCGTCTTTGAAGAGTTGTGGCCAGTAGAAACCATATTGCAAGATCTTCTCAGCTGTCTTTCTGGGGCCAAAATGCCCGCCACACGCTTGATCGTGGCAAAATGACAGCACACTCTTGAATTCCTCGTCAGGGACACACCGACGAATAATCTGGTCGGGACAGTACTTGAACAAATAGGGTTCGTCCCAGTAAAAGTGCTTTACTTGGGAAAAGAAGCGAAGTCTGTCCTGACTCGACCATTCAGTCGGTAGTAATCCCGTGGCCAAATAGTTCACAATATATGCGAACTAGGGTTCGCAAGATACTGTCAAGAGCTGTTCATCCGGGAACACGTCGTTGATCGGAATTTGAAGCGAAGGCGAAGAATGAAGTCATGAGAGATGGTCGGCAACTACGTTTTCACATCCTCGTTTGTCCTTAATGACAAGGTCAAACTCCTGAAGCAAGAGGATCCAACGGATTAACCGAGATTTTGCATCTTTCTTCGCAAAAAGATGGCGCGGAGCAGAATGGTCTGTGTAGACAATGACCGGAGAGCCGATGAGGTAGGGCCTGAACTTTTCTAAAGCAAATACAACAGCTAAGAATTCCTTCTCAGTTGTTGTATAATTGAGTTGTGCGTCGTTCAGGGTTCGGCTCGCATAATAGATTACGTGCGGCATCTTGTTGATGTGTTGTCCAAGGACAGCACCAATGGCAAAGTCGGATGCATCGCACATAATCTCAAATGGGTGCGTCCAGTCAGGTGAATAAAGAACGGGAGCAGAAGTGAGAGAGCGTTTCAATGACTCGAATGCATTCACACAGCTCGAGTTGAAATTGAATGGCGTATCCTTGGCCAGTAAAAGAGTCAAGGGCCTAGCAATCTTGCTAAAGTCCTTGATAAACCGTCTATAGAAACCGGCATGGCCAAGGAAGGCTCGGATATCTCTGACGCATCGGGGAGGAGGCAGATTGGAAATGACCTCAATCTTTGCTTTGTCAACCTCTATGCTATTTTGCGAGATGATATGTCCTAAGACAATACCTTCGCGCACCATGAAGTGGCATTTCTCCTAATTCAAAGTGAGATTCTTGTCTTTACATCGGGTAAGGACAGCGTCAAGATGTAGCAAACACTCGTTGAAGGAATCGCCGAAGATGGAGAAATCATCCATGAAAATCTCCAGAAATTTTTCCACCATGTCTGAGAAGATTCCCATCATACACCGCTGGAAGGTAGCGGGCGCATTGCATAACCCAAAGGGCATGCGACGATATGCGAATGTGCCGAAAGGACAAGTGAAAGTGGTCTTGTCCTGGTCTTTCTCGGCGATGGGAATCTGATTATAGCTGGAGTAGCCATCAAGAAAACAGTAGTACTCGTGTCCGGCCAATCGTTCAAGCATTTGGTCAATGAAAGGTAGCGGAAAGTGGTCTTTCCGCGTTGCGGCGTTGAGTTTTCTGTAATCAATGCACACTCGCCACCCAGTTTGGGTGCGAGTAGGGATTAACTCGTTCGCCTCGTTAGTGATGACCGTTATACCTGATTTCTTGGGGACAACGTGGATGGGGCTAACCCACTGGCTATCAGAGATAGGGTAATTGATACCACTATCTAGACATTTTACGATCTCCTTCTTCACAGCCTCTTTCATGACTGGATTGAGACGTCTTTGTGGATCCCGGGCTGGTTTGGCATCATCCATCAGATGAATGTGATGCTCAACGATAAGGAGACTAATCCCCTTGATGTCCGCCATGGACCAGCCAAAAGCTTGCCTGTTGCTGTGCAAGACCGCGAGAAGGGCTTTCTCTTGTTCTGGAGCAAGAGAAGCCGAAATGATGACAGGGAGGGTCTCGTTCTCACCTAAGTAAGCATACTTAAGGTGAGGCGGCAAAGGCTTGAGTTCGAGCGTTGGAGGTGAAACGATGGAATGCAAGATTGGTGCAGAGGTCTCGAACTCGAAGGACTCCAGCAAAGGTTCAAAGCGAGTGTAGGCGACCGAGTCGGATGGTTCAGGTAACTCATCCGAAAATTCGAAAGATTCAAACTCGGGTTGTGCGCGGTTAAGATCGTTCGAGAACGTAAAACACTCGTAGTCGTTGTCGGGCGCAGAAACAGCAGCAGGTTCGAGGAGGAACGCACTAGTGGCGTCAAGATTATCGTGTTCGAACAGAAACTCCTCGAATTCACATTCATCTGGGGTGATCTCCTGGATCGAGCAGACGTCCAGTATATGAGCATTAGGTTCGGCGGGCTGATTCCCCAACCTAAAAATGTTGAGTTCAATCGTCATATTTCCAAAAGAGAGCTTCATCGAACCATTGCGACAATTGATCACAGCATTTGAGGTTGCAAGAAATGGGCGACCGAGTATCACCGGAATTTGATTCCGGGGGTTAGCTACAGGTTGTGTGTCTAATACAATGAAGTCAACGGGAAATATGAAGTCCCCGACTTTGATTAACACATCCTCTAGCTCACCCCTAGGGTGGGTGATCGATCGGTCGGCCATTTGGAGAGTGCAGTGCGTGGGTTTCAGCTCTCCGACGCCTAATTGCTCGTATACTGAATACGGAAGCAGGTTAACACTGGCACCAAGATCTAATAGTGCGCGGTTGATGTTCTTATCCCCAATAGTAATAGAAATCGTAGGACAGCCAGGGTCCTTCCGTTTTTGTGGTAAAGATTGGGTAAGGGCATCACTCACAGCACTAGCCAAGAAAACTTTCTTGGGTACCTGAGACTTCCTCTTTTTTGTGCACAAGTCCTTTAAGATTTTCGCGTAGGACGGGGCTTGTTGGACAGCATCTAAAAGAGGAATGTTAATGTTAACTTGCTTAAATAACTCCAGAATCTTCTCCATTTGGGGATTTTGTTTATTAGACCTCAACCGGTTTGGAAATGGAACATTTTTAAAATTGGTTGAGTCTAATGCTGGAGGAGGAGATTGTGGAGTTGGAACGGATCCCAGAACAGGTGTTTTTGTGGAGTGAGAAGTGGGTCCGTTCAGAGCAGAAGAAGAAGCAGAAGGAGAGCCTTTTGAAGAATGGAGAATAGGCTCAGAAGACGAAGAAGCAGGAGAAGAAGACGAAGAAGAAGAAGAAGAAGAAGAAGCGGCCGGGGTGTCATCGTTGATCCGTTTGCCAATGTTGTTTTGCAGCATCCTTCCCGATCTCAGTATGGTCACGGCACTCACATTATGGTTCTGTTGTTCAAGAGCAACATGTGCATTATGTGGGTGACCGGGATTTGGGAGTGGCTGGGACGGGAGCTTCCCCTTTTCTCGCTCGCTTAAGGCCGCATTCAGCTGTGCAATATGGGCCTCGATAGTCTTGATGCTTTGCCCGTGAGCGGCAGTGTGTTGCACTAAGGACTGAATGGAAGACTGGATATTGGCGGTGGACTGAGTCGATTGTTTAACGAACGCCTCCAGACTTCATTCGAGCGAGGAAACCTTATCGTTGTTTGACGGAACAAAGTTGTTTGGTGGAAAATAATTGTTGGGTGCAAAGTTGTTCGTCTGATTTTGGAAAGGTTGGGGTTGGAAGGGCTGCTGAAACTGCTGTTGAGTTTGTTGTTATGCTTGTTGTTGTTGCGGAGGGGCCCTTTGGAAATTGTTGCCTTGGAATTGATTCTGATTCTGATTCCAGGCGAAATTGGGGTGGTTCCTCCAACCGGGATTGTAGGTGGAAGAGTATGGATCATTCCTCGGTCTTTGCTGGAATGCAGCATTAACCTGATCCTGTCCTTACGAGGGTGGATTGTAAGGACACTCTTCGGTCAAGTGAGAAGGATCGGAACAACAAGCGCAAATGGTACGAAGGGGGAGAACAGGGGCAGGAGCAGAGAATTTGCTCTCTATCGCTTCAAGCTTTCTTGTTATTGCAGCCATTTCAGCTTTCATCGCAATAGAGACATCAAGTTGGTGAATTCCTACCCTAGACTGACCGGTAGAAGTGGAGGTAGAAGAAGAAGAAGTCGGTCTGGTGCTCTCCCATTGTAGCGTTTGCTCCGCATGGTCGTCAAAGAACTGCCACGCTTCCTCGTCAGATTTCGATAGGAAGTGGCCCTGACAGATGGTTTCCAACAACTGCTTCGTTGCTGGGTTCAGACCCTCGTATAAGGTTTGGCAAAGTTGCCATTTCTCTATACTGTGGTGAGGACACTGAACAAGAAGATCTTTGTACCGGTCAAAGCACTTCCAGAAGGGTTCAGAAGGAAGCTGAGAGAATTGGTTGATTTCATTTCAAATCCTTGCGGTTTTATGATTCGGATAAAATTTCTTTAGAAACGCTTTTACAAACTTGTCCCAACTGGTTATGGAGTGGGAAGCGGTGCTATACAGCCATTTTTCAGCAAGATCACATAAAGTGAATGGAATGACCCGTAGACGTATAGCATCGTCCGACAGTTGGGTGGTTTTCATCATGGCACAAACGTTTTGAAATTTGTTGATGAAGATATAGGCATCTTCAGATTAAAGCCCATGAAATCGTGGAAGCATGTTGATGAAGTGGGGCTTAATTTCAAAATTATCCCCATTGGCCGGTGGAAGAGAAAGGCAGGTGGGAAGTGCATAAAGGGTGGGATAGAAACGATCCTGGAGCGCGATTCGCTGCGGCGCTACAACAGGCGGTGGTGGTGGGATGTTGGTCTCCGTAGGAGGTGGAGCCAATCCAGCGGTAGTCAAAGAGATGTTCGGATTGAATCCTGACATCGCGGAAGAAGAGGTTGGTGAAGGTGAAGATGTATGAACAAAATTCCGGTCAACGTCGGAGTTGGCCGGCAAAGGAAGGGGTGAAAGAGGAGTGGACGGAGTTTCGACTTCGGAGTCGATCGCGTAGTCGGTAGCGTCTAACGTAACGCGGACTAGACGGGCGCTAGTGTCCCGAGTCCAAGCGGACATATACTAAACGAGTTTAGTATAGTCAAAGCGGAGAAGGTGAGGGTAAGAAAACGTCAATGGAGAAAACTATGGGTGGAGGGTGAAAAATGGATTTGGCGACAAAGGGCAAGTTTTTATAAAAGTTTTTGATTTTTTTCCTTTTTTTTTGTTTTTTAGAAAGAGCTTTACAGAAATATGTACGGACTTACGGCTTTAAGCAATCACAAATAAGATATGCACAATCTCACCTAGATCTAGGATCACCTAGGTCTACTAGACCTGCTCCTAACTGTTCCAGAGGGCTAGAAAAAGGACCTCAAACCGCCTCTTCTCCGTCTAATGCGGCCAGATAAGTGCCAAGTAAGTGGGAGGTTATCCAACGCTTTCGCGAAGTTCCTTAATTAAATAACCACTTTCCTTCGTCACACTTGCCTAGGCACCGCAAAAGTCAGATAGGATAAACGGCCGATGCCTGTAACTAGTCCTCTGTCCTATTGAGCGCGAAGTCCTTAGGGCTGAGTCTAGTATTTTTTAATTTAACAATGGTCAATGCATATGCTTTTTGTGATTTTTGGGGTCCTGGGAAGGGTGATGAAATCCCCACCCAATCTGAATTGGTTTCAAGCCCCTTAAGTCCGTATTAATTAATGCAAAGCGATAACAAATCAACTGCAAACAATTTTTATTTTTAGCGCAGCACAATGAATCCTGCACAAGAACAGTTTATTGGAAGGGGGAGAAGAGTTTGCGCAAAGAAATCTGCAGAAAACACAGTTTATTGGAGTCCAGAGGAGTGGGAGAGAGGAGAAAGACTTACAGAAAGAAAATGGTACCCTGACTCCACCAAGTGGCCGCGGTTCCGCGGCCTAAGCTTGCTTATGCCGCGGTTCCGCGGCAGTTCTGGGGAATTGGGACTTCAGTTTTCTGGTTTGGGCTGTTTTGGGTGTCCTCTGCTGTTTTTAAGACCCTGAATCTGGATTTGCTCACTGGAACTGCTCCAGAATCTTAAAGTAGACCGTTTGCTTTGTTTTATCCGTCGCGGTGTAGCCGCGAAATGTGGGTCTATCTTCCCACGTCTTTGGCACTGAACTTGAACTCCGTATTATCCTGCACACTTGCACAAAAACTAATCAAAAATAACAAGATGATTTTTTTACAAAGTATATTTTTTTGTTTTGTTTTTCGGTTATATTCACAAGTTAACCCGAAATTACACAAAGAAATAAACTACCGTCTCCCCGGCAACGGCGCCATTTGATTGTTAGAGATTCTGCGTGTTCAAGTTTAGTTAATTACCGCAATCAAGACGGTTTCGCTTGTAGCTAGCCGGTTGAGTACGGGTCGTCCGCAGGGAGATGGGAATCTTTTTCTATGTGTTTTAACGAGTTAAGTCCGAAGGTCCAGATTTTGTTTGTGATTATCTAAGTGGTAAAATGATATGTAAAGAGAGCTTGTTAGGGTTAGGATTAGGTTAGTTTGAGTTAGGAGTCTCCCACTTCTTTCGTTGCCCCTCTTAATATCGGTGTTAGTGTAATCGGCAACAACGGGGATTAGCACGACTAGGAAGGAACTTGCGAGTATAAGCTAGGCTTTCCAACGCATAAGTTCTTCCTTTTGGTGCTTGTCCGTCCGTTCTTGGCTCTTAGCCATAACCTCCGGTTAATTCAACCACAACCGGTCTCACTACGAAATCACCGCTATCATGTAGGATAGGGTGCCGTAAGGAGCGGATTGTGGTTCAATTAACGGGAGTCGATTCAAGATGTTGGGCAAGGAAAGAGTGAGAGAGATTTCCTTCTCTCAAACTTCCCTTATCCTACCCTAACAAGTATGAACTACTCACACATCATAATGAAAAGAAAACAAAACAAAAGAGGAAGATAGAAAGAAGGAGATTAGAAGATAACAACTAGCTATTTGCGACCTCACCTTGGCAAGGATCAAGCGTAAGCATCATGGTTGTTTTAATGATAAAGGAAAAGAGAGAAGAAAGAAATAACAACAACTAAGTTAACAAATTAAAATTACAAGCAATTATAAAAGAACAAGACAAGATATAATAGCAAAAGAATCTTCTTTATTCATCATTCTTCACTCACAAAGCTCACTACAAGTTTTAATGGAGAAGAGATGAGAAGAGGAAGAAGAAACAAGTATTCTAAACCTAGAAAAATACAAGAATATGCACACTTGGCTCCACAAGGTTTTGGGCTATTTATAGGCAGAGAGATGAAAATCTAGGGCAACATTCTGCTTCCACATGAAATGTCCAAAGTACCCCTGAAGTTTGACAGCCTGAGGAGGCCGTACGGCCGTGGAACCGCCGCCTACACCCTCCTTTTGCCGCGGTTCTGCCGCCCTATGGGTGAGTTGGCCTGTCGGCTTTTGTGTGCTGCCCTGGTCTGCTGTCCCCTTTTGTCTGGTATATGTATTTTCTGATAATCATTCCATATTTCTTCCAGAATTCTAGTGGATCAAAAGGTGATTTGGACATGGATTTTCTTGAGCTCGGCGTAGATTTCTTGGTCTTGGTGTTGCCATTGTGCTTTGTGCATGAAGGTGACAATTGATTTGTCATTTTGTCTCCTAAACTGGTGTGTGGCAACAGACGGATAAAGAGCGGAGACCCGTGTTTTATCTGTGGTTGGCAGGAACTCGGATTTTGTCGTATTTTTCCATGGATTTCACCGTTTAGAGCCGAGAACCTGTATCCTGCAATTGACTAGCAAACACGGCTCAAGAGTACCTACCGATATGCAATCTGATAAAAATTGGGCGGTATAAAAATGCAAAAATCTGATATGAACAGCAACCGATCAAATGAGACTAAATTGCTAGATTTATAAAATTCAAATATTGTTGATTCTAAGTATTGTATAATATATACTAGATTATGTTAAACGTTCTGAGTGAATCAACCAACACCCACATCTCCCATTGAGCTCAACACTTGAGCGAAATTAAAGTACCCAAAACGTGCCACAGTACCTATGATCCAGCCGTAGAAGGGTCAAACCAACGCCTCACCTATGACACCGCGGAACCACGGCAAACCCAAGGGTTCAATTCGCGGTTCCGAGGGCATAGAATCGATTTAAGGTTTTTGTTCTTCTAGAGGGTCCATAGAGTTACTTGCACGAACATTGAATATAATTAACTTAGAAAAATTCCAACAATTGGAAATTTCAGAAGGGGTCATGGGGTGATGTTTGAGGTTCGTTCGTACTGTCAAATATAGCCTAGGTTACCATCACAATGTTAAATTATATGACTACGAAACACTCCGTATTAGTCCTATATCAAAATTTACATCACATGAAATTTTGGACCAAACAAGCAATACCTGAAACCCCAAAATAAGCACACCAGAGCACAAAACAAAAACGACACACAATGGAGCATGCAGGGCCGGCCTCCTCGGAATTTAGGTCAATGTGCTCGGTTGAAAACCGAGCAATGGGCATTGTTTTAGTTCTGTGCACTATAGGTATCACATACATGACTCTGCACTTGTTTGCAAAATTTTTCTAGAACATTTAAAAAACAACAGAGAGCATTATGTGCAGGGTTCCAGAAATTGTATGTTTACAGATTTGTTTCATTTTCGTATTAATCTAACATCGTCTAGATTTCTAGTTAGGCTCTGATACCATTTTGGGATTTGCTCAGGACCTAGCCTAGGGTTTGCAAGCATCACACATGCCACAACAAAAATTCAAGGGGGTGCTAAGCAATCAAACTAAGAATCATGCTAGAAAAATAGGGTAACAAAAAAATGTAATCTAACATTACAAAGATAAGTGAACTAGAATACAACCTTTGTAGATTCGGTCCTTCACTTCTAAAGCTCCGTGTTGACGTCCCTTCGTTGCGATCATCGAGCTCTCGGACTCTAGTGATGGTTTCCTCGGAGAAATAAACGGATTTGCTCGTAGACTTCGAGGCCGAAGATGATCTACGTCGAGGAGACTCAAATTCAAGCTAACCCTTCACTTGGTCAAGAACTTTGTGAAGAGAACACCCTAAACTAAATGGCAAGTAGTAGAGAATGATGAAATAGGAAGTGGGTTCACTTTATATTTTGGTTTCTCACTATATTTCTTCACTTAGAAAAAACCTAGAAAGCTTTTCCTTTTGGATGAAAAAGAAGATGAAGAAAATAGAAACTCAAGTGAAGTGAATTATGATCAATTATGCAACCATGGGTGAGTTAGTATTATCCACTAACCTTTGTAGAGACTAAACCATGGTTTAAGCTAATGGTTTGGTTAATAAATATCTTTAGTAAAACAAAGTAAGTGGACTTTGTCAAAGATGCTTTAAGCTTCATGAAGCTTAAAGCATGAAAAAGAAAACCACCATTTGAATTACAAAATAAATAAAAACCCTAACCATTATCTTAAATATGGTGTAAGTCATACACACATCTAAGTTTGCATGTATCATCAAGTATGATACAATCATGTACACAAACATATATCACATATAAATTATGTGCACATCAAGTGAGAAAAGCAATCTTGAGTGAACCAATACTAGTTAATGTAAAGTAATATATCAAATATATAATTATACATTAAATCATTAAATCAACACTTGATTTAATGATTCGGTCATATCGCATATAACCGACTAATATCATGTGTATCAATATAACGAATCAACACTTGATTTGATAACTCGGTTATATCGCATATAACTGACCGATGATACAAATCGCGAGAATAGAATACGGTATCACATACTCGTATTATTCTCGGTCCCGCACATATCTCATATGTGCTCCTACTTCGTTTCGCTTGAGCCAGGAAACCTCTGTGTAAGACTCTAAAGACTCGTCAATACGCCGGCAGTAGGTGGTGATCATATCTATCACCCACAAGCCGCAAGCGGTCTACTAAACGTAACGGCCACCCGGGTATTGAGCGATCAGAAGATCAACGAGCAAGCCTGCTCACACTCCTGCGAATCCAATCAGTAACACTTACCGCACAGTCCGGTCTGTTTGTCTAATAAGTCGCATATCTCGCCTAGGGGTAGTAAACGTCAGACCCCAGTACCTTGATAAGTCATGCCGATGTAAGGTCCATAACGGTCGTGAAACTACTGATAACACTTATCAGTAAATCACAACAACCCTGGCCAGGGATTTCCAGTTATGGACAGTCGAGCATAGCGCAACATCAACCCCCAATACCGAGAGAGACGAATCCCCTCCTATCGCTCATTGCCTCCATATGACTCAGGACTGTACCCAAAAACCACCTGTTTGCACGGCTCAGTAGAGCCGTGGTAGGGTGGAAATCAAAGAACAGTGGGAGACACACAATACTCTATGACGATCTCGGGTCGACAGACTAAGCTGTACCAGTGTCACCAGAGAACTGCCATCTGACGTGAGGTATAATACCATCTGGGAGTTCTCGGCGAGTCCGTTCAGTGTACCCAGTCTCTACTGAGCACCCGCATACCACTCTGATGTCAAACACCAATGGATATAGGATCATCCATCGCCCATCACATAGGTCGAGAAGATATACGCTAGTCTACTCTGGAATATTGATGCCCCGTCTCGATATTCCCACGACTAGGATCATTGAAGAATGTAGTCATGGACTACCCAGGCCCCACTAGTATGATCTGCATCATAATCCTGGAAGTCGAGTACACATCCTAAGGGCTTTATCAACTTGTAACAGAGAGACAATAAGTGTGCATGTTAAGATAAAGAGTAACCAGATAGCATACCATCATGTCGAGCAAGAAAGTCCTCCCTATATATGTCCAAGCATCCACTACAATATACATCTCATGTACAGTAATGGCCTTTAGGGCATACATACAACTAACACAACTCCCCGACAACGGCGCCAAAAACTTGTTGGGAATTCACTCGCGCACGCAAACGCGTATATTTTGGAAATGTGTATGTTTTAATGAAACGAAATGCGCACGCGAGATCGTTCTCGTTTTAAATATTTATAACCGCAATTGCATAGCGCGTTGTAGCAAGCCGGCAAGCACGGGTCGATCCGCAAAGAGGTGTGTATTAGGTATCATGATTTAAAGTTCAACAAATTAATGAATTGGTGGTTTTGTCACAAAAAATATAAAAAGAATACGAAAATAAAGAAAACAAGGAAAAAAGTAAGAGAAGAATGGTTGTGGCTTGGCTCGGGAGCTCGAATAGCGACGTTTCTGTAATATTTTAGAAAATTAATTATATTTAATTATATTTTTTTAATAAAAATAATAAAAATTTGATAAGTTTACGAAAATGATATCGCTTATGGAATTGAGTATCGGAATCATGTCCGAAAAATATAATTATTTTGATAAATGTAAGTACAAGTGTGATATCAATTAAAAATGATATATTTAATTATTTTAACATGATATTGAATTTTACACTAAGCTAATGACATTTAAGCGGTAGATTAAATCATTTCATGTCTTTTCTTCCATATGGATTTAAATTGTAACATGATATAAGATTTCATATTAAGCTAACAATGTTTAAGTGTCATGACAAGTATTTCATTTGAAGTATGGATGAAGGTGTTATTATATGATAGTGTTATTTAAGTGTAAAATTAAGTATTTCATTCTTTTGCATTTGAATTTAGAATTTTTGTAAATTGTAGTATGGTTGGTTATATCTTAACCTAAGTATAAACCCTCACCCTCAACACATATCACCCTTATTCATATCCCTCCACCTCCTCCTTCTTCTCTTTACACCACCTCCTTACATGAATCACTCATGCTTCATCAAGTGACACCACCTCCTTCCTCTCATGCCACCTCCACCTTTCCATCCACACCTCATGCTTTCTCTACATGTCTTCTCACTTCATTTACACATAACACTAAATGAATTCAGTAGCAATTCCAACTGAAACCATACCCTCTTTAGCTCCAAACCAATAAAAATTCTAAGTGTTCATACCAAAAGAGTGAGAGCAAGGAATTTCTTCATCAAATTGTGCACACCATCATCCTAGAAGCCATTAAAACTCTAGATGCTCCACAAGCACGTCTTGAGCAGGATTTTCTTATACACAATCTCGATAGATATAATTCCTTTCATCCTTAGAAGTTCAGTAAAGGTTTAAATCTGTTTTCTTGTGCAGTGTTATAAAAACTGTGTATTTGTGATCATTAGCCTACAGATATTGAATCTGCTATAGTTTAGATGTAAATTAGAAAAACCAAACAGTGCCATAATCTTATAGACTAGACCTAGAATAACCCATAGGAAGACGGACCATCCCCTCGGATTTTGGCCGGCGACATCAAGGCAAAATCCGAGCTCGCCGGTTTTGTGGGAGAGTTGGGTGTTGTACTTTTTAGGGTATATCTCTGTAGGTGTTTTGGGTAAGTTTGGTATTGTTTAAATAAGTAAAATGTTCAGTAGGTTAAATCTGTAAGTTAATATCAGTTTGGGGAAAAATTCTATATATGATACGTAGCAGGTGTAGTGGTGCAGTATCATTTACTAGGTTTTTGTGATAATTTAGCTACTGTAATCGAATCTGGAACTAATAGGTATAATTACTAGAAAAACTAGCAATACTAAAAGTATAATGAGATTAATAGGAAACACCACTTGAAACCAGAGCCCTAAACTCCTTAATAAATCCAGCTTGGCAACCTTGAATTCCGGCGACGCCGGCCTCCTCATGTCTTTTGGTGTTGGTTTTTCTTCTGTGGCCTATTTTGGGTATTTGATAAGTTTCCATATTGTTTAGGTTGTCTAAATATTTACACAGTAAAATCCGGGAACGTTTTAGAAACGGTTTTATCAAATTTCAGACATTTACGATACGAAGTTTTCGTATTTTGATGTTGCAGCTGAACCGTTGACGTTTATACGTTAACGACAGAGTTTTGTTGTCGTTTTTGGGTTAAGTATGCTGTAAGTTCTAACCTACGGGCGTTTAGCTTGTTGTTTTAGTTTTCGATATGATATTTACATCAATGCGATTTAAATACGAATATAGGTACGATTCGAGGATTCCGAGACGGAGTTGGCGATGTAGCAGCATGGATTCAGCGAGCTTTTAAGTTGGTGAGTAGATTTACATCTACTGGAGAAGTCGGGTGGATGGCGTATAGCACCCCCGCAACCTTATAAATATTATTAGGATTTCTAGTTAGTATAGTAGTTATTCAAGGTATTGATATAATATCGCATCTTATATGTCCTTCTTTTGCATAGAGTTCAGTTATGGTTTTAAGTGAGACATGTACATTATGTTAGATTCGTACGACATGGATATGCTTTGATAAGTTTGTACGAGGGATCATGTCGTAATTGAGATGATACAGATATAGTGATATGATGAGATATAATACAAGGATTTATACGTATTGGAAATGATGGAATTTTTATGCAGAATAACGGCCAATTTATCCTTTGACTCGTAGAGTCCGGTTGTGTTCCGTTTTAGGATGTAATACTGGTGTGAGCTATATTCTTTTAAAAACTACGATTCGTTTGTCTTTTACATAAAAATACTAGGATGCGTGCTGTTCAGACCATAATATTACATTTATCATTCCCCTATTCTTACCCTTTTTATAAATAAACAGGTACTCTTGACGCACGTTTGTTGCATATTACAGGATACAGGTTTCTGGAGCAAGTACAGTGAAAAAGACACAAAACAACAGAAAAAGGGACTTTTGACCAACAAGCAGACGGATCCTAGCCAAGCCTAGTCGAAGAACAGTGCAAGGTCCAAAAAGTCAAGTGAAACGGTTAAAAGATCGCTACAAGTATTCACTGAAATATCTGGAAGAGAATAAGAAGCCCAACAGAGAAAATACACATATAAACAAGAAGCCCAGAAGCCCAGAGGAAAGCCCACAAAAGATAAGTACCCAAGTCTACAGTTTGGCCGCGGAACCGCGGCCAAACCCTACCTGACGCCGCGGTTCCGCGTCCGTACAGAGAGCATGTCGATGGATTTTTAGTGCGTTGTTGCATCGGTGCGGGTGTTGTGATTTTAAGTGGGCAAATCAGTAATTGCGCATGTACGAGAGTCTGTAACCCTAGTTTTTATAGTTTCCTATAAATTGTAGTTTTAGATCTAAAAATTGTATGCCTCTTTTCAATAAATAAAATTCAGAAATTCTGGAAGTGACATTCAGATCTGTTCTTTATCGCTTGGAGGGAGCCATCACCATTAGTAAGTACTTTATTTCTGTCCTTTTTATTTAATGTTATTTCATCCCCTAATGAGCGAGTAGTCTCCTCGCTTGTTAGGGTTAGCCTTAGGGAAAGGGTTGAGAGATGAAATCTCTCACCCCTTTCAATGCCATATTAAACTATCCAATTAAGAACTCCATGCATGCGCGCACAACCGCTCCCTGCGGCACCCTACCTTTCGAGGTAACGGTGAACCGCAGTATAAAGGCCCGGTTGCGCGCGTTTTCCATGGGGGTTAGGGTAATTAACGATAAAGGAAGGATACGAATCTAGAGGAAGAAGACATCTTCCCAAAAGAGTCGTATCCACTTTATCGATAATTAGCTTAACACCTAATGGATCTAAAATACGGTATTGAAAGCGGTGAGGAAATATCAATCTCCAAAACTTCCTCTAAGCCTAACCCTAGCAAGAATTTAAATTAGATTAATTAAGTTTTAGATCTAGATTTTTATAAAACCAAAACGACAAATATAATCAACTCGTTAAAACACAATAAAGGAATTTACCCGTCTCTGTGGATCGACCCGCACTCACCGGCTAGCTGCAAAGCGACGCCGTTTCTGATTGCGGTAATTACAAGTTTTGACAACAATCAAATGGCGCCGTTGCCGGGGACGGCGTAATCTTTCTTTTTGTGAATTTTCGGGTTGATATAAATTTTAAAAATTATAAAAATCTGAAAATATAAAAAAATATAAAAAATAATCGAATTTTGATCTGTTTGAAGGGTTTATTTTTGAGTCTTGCAGGAATAGCGAAGATCTGAAATTTTACAGAGCGCAAATCAGAAAGTTACATATAAGAACAGAGAGGAACCATCATTACAGAGCAACACAATTTTTTCCAGCGGCTGAACCCATTCCCTGACCGCCCTTCCGCCGCAGAATAGACCCTCAAGCCGCGGTTCCGCGCTCCGAAGGACACGTCAGCGCACCAACTTTTGTGGGTTTGTCTCTCTTTCTTCCCTCTGCAACCTAAAGTATATCTCTCTGTAAAAAGTTTTCTGCAGGAATTCTTTGCGTAAAGAGTCTTTCTCCCCCTTCTAAATAACAGATTTCTGCAGGTTTCTTTGCGCCGCACTAAAAATTGAAATTGCAAGTGAAATTTTATTTGTTTTGCATAATTTAACCGGACTCTAAGGGGCTATTTGACCAAATTCAGATTGGGTGGGGATTTCATCACCCTTCCCAGGACCCCAGAAAACACCTAAGCATTTTGCATCGACCACCTTAATTAAAAAAAAAAGATTAGACTCAGACCTAAGGACAACGAGCTCAATAGGAAAAGGACTAGGGTAGGCATCGGCTGTTTATCCTAACCGACATTGCGGTGTCTAGGCTAGTGGTTATTAATTAGGCCCACTGTAGTGGTGGTTCCTTCCCACTTACCTGGCCGTACTTGTCCGTGAAGAGGCGGTTTGAGGTCTATTTCTAGCCCTAGTTAGGAGCTGTCTAGTAGACCTAGGCAACCCTAGATTTAGGTCTGATTGTGCATGTGTGGTTGACACATTGGTGTCACGAGTCCCGTTTCTAAAACATTTTTGCAAAACTCGCACATAAATAAAGAAAAAGAAAAAGAAAAATCTTTTAAAAACTTGCAACTTGCCGCTAAAGAAAATTTGAAAAACTCACTTCCACCACTTCTTCTCACTGACGTTATCTTACCCCCACCTTCTGTTTTTCTATTTTCTGACTGCACTACCCTTTAGTGCATGTCATTTTGGACTAGGGATACTAACGCCCGATTAGTCCGTGATTCGTTGGTACCGACCGACGAACCTTTCGACGAACCCTTCGTCGACGTTCCCTCCATTTCCTTACCTCCATCCTCAAATTCTTTCGAAGGTATGTCGGGACACGACCCCAACTATACCTTACCGACGGGAATGATTCCACCTCCGCCAGGTGCGAATAACCCGAATCTTCCGCCTGTTGTAGCGCCCGCACGAGTCGCGCTCCAGGATCTCTTCTACCCCGTCCGCACTTCCTTACCTACATGTCTTTCACCCCCACCGGCGAATGGGGATAATTTTGAAATAAAACCACACTTCATCAATATGCTGCCTAAGTTTCATGGTTTGGAATCCGAAGATGCATATATTTTCATTAATAAATTCCAAAATGTTTGCGCCATGATGAAGACAACCCAATTAAGTGATGACGCAATAAGGCTAAGGGTCATTCCTTTTACCTTATGTGACCTAGCCGAGAAGTGGCTATACAGCACCGCATCACATTCTATTAGAAATTGGGACGAGTTTGTAAGAGCTTTTCTAAAAAAATTCTATCCTCACCACAAAACTGCTAGAATCCGAAACGAAATTATACAATTTTCACAGCTTCCTTCCGAACCATTTTGGAAGTGCTTCGAGAGATTTAAAGACCTACTTGTTCAATGCCCTCATCATGGGATAGAAAAGTGGCAACTTTGCCAAACATTATACGAGGGATTGAACGCAGCAACGAAGCAGTTGCTAGAAACAATATGTCAAGGTTATTTTCTCTCCAAGTCTAGCGACGAAGCTTGGCAGTTTCTTGAGGACCTAAGTGAGCAAACAATTCAATGGGAGAGTACCAAGACCACATCATCTTCTTCAGTTGGTCAATCTAGGGCAGGCATACATCAAATAGATATGTCGATAGCTATGAAGGCCGAGATGGCCTCACTTATGAAAAAGCTAGAAGCCATTGAGACAAAAATCTCATCGACTTCTCCTGCCCCTACTCTACCCACAAGAACTGTTTGTGCTTGTTGTTCTAACCCATCACATTTAACCGAAGAGTGCCCTTATAATACACCTATTCAAGGGCAGGATCAAGTCAATGCTGCATTTCAGCAACGACAAAGAAACGATCCGTACTCTTCGGCATACAACCAGGGGTGGAGGAGTCACCCAAATCAACAGTTCCAAGGGAATAACAATTTTCAAAGAGCTCCTCCACAACAACAACAAGCACCCTTACAAACTCAAATACAGCAACCTTTCCAACAACAACCTTATACAAATCAAACGAACAACTTGGTTCAACCTAATGATGATAAGGTTAGCTCGCTCGAGAAAAGTCTTGAAGCATTTCTCAAGCAATCTACAGAATCCGCAGCAAGATTTGAAAGTTATGTGCAATCTTTAATGAATAACAATGCCTCACACGATCAAAGTATCAAATCTATTGAGGCACAAATTGCACAATTAACTGCTGCGTTGAGCGAGAGAGAAAAGGGAAAGCTTCCATCTCAACCAATGCCCAATCCCGGTCACGCACAAAACGCATATCACAATCACAATGTAAATGCGGTGACCACGTTGAGATCCGGAAGAGAGTTGCAAAATAATGTGGAAACTAATGATGACATCCCCGCCGGTGGTTCTTCTTCCCCTTCTTCATTTTCTTCACTTCCTTCTTCACCTTTTTCTTTAGAGCCTATTCTCCACCCTTCACACGGCTCTACTTCTTCTGACTCGAACGGACCCATTTCTCACAACACGAACACATCTACACCGGGATCCGTTCCTAATCCACAGTCTGCCCCACAAACATTTGACTCACCTAATTTTGAGAATGCACCATTTCCAAACAGGTTGAGTCCTAATAAACCAAATACACAAGTGGAGAAGATTGTGGAGATCTTTAAGCAGGTTAGCATAAATATACCTCTCTTGGATGCTATCCAACAAGTCCCTTCATACGCGAAAATCTTAAAGGGCTTGTGCACCTCGAAGAGAAAGGCATCGCAAGTGCCCAAAAAAGTGCTAGTGGCTAGTGCAGTGAGCAATGCTATTAACCACCATCAAACCTTACCCCAAAAACGAAAGGACCCCGGCTGTCCTACGATTTCAATTACAATTGGGGATAAGAAAATTAATCAAGCACTTTTAGATCTTGGGTCTAGTGTTAACCTGATTCCTTACTCCGTGTACGAACAATTAGGGGTAGGAGAGTTGAAACCCACTCGTTGCACTCTCCAAATGGCTGATCGATCAATCACCTATCCAAGGGGTCAACTAGAGGATGTGTTGATCAAAGTCGGGGAATTCATATTCCCCGTTGATTTTATCGTTATGGATACACAACCTGTTGCCAACCCAATAAACCAAATTCCGGTGATTCTTGGTCGACCATTTTTGGCCACTTCCAATGCAGTAATAAATTGTCGCAATGGCTCCATGACTCTATCCTTCGGAAAGAGGTCTAGTGAGTTCAATATTTATAAGATGGGAAGTCTGCCCCACGTGCCTAAAACAAGTACACGAGAAGTTTGCTCTATTCACGAAATCACGCAGGAGGACTGCGAGCTTGAAAGATTTCTATTTGATGAAAGCAGTTTTGACGCCACTAGTGCGTCCCTCCTTGAGCCTAATACCATTGACACAACCGATGTTGATTATGAATGTTTCATTTTTTTGGATGATGACGACTCACAGCCCGAATATGAGTCGTTTGAATTTTTGGATGAGTCAGTCGAACCATCCGAATCGGTTGTTTGCAGTGATTTCGAACCTGTGTTAGAGTCCTTTGAGTTCGAGGTAGATTCCGCAATGGTTCTTTTACCTCAGAAATTCGAACTCATGCCCTTGCCATCTCACCGTAGATACGCTTACATAGGTGGGAACGCTATTTTAAAAGTCTTACAAGATAGGCGGCAAGTTTTCAGTTGTACTATGGCGGACATCGAGGAGATAAGTTTCCTCATAAGTGAATATCATACACATGTGATGGATGATGCCATGTCAATAAAGGACCTACAGGAACATCTTGGGGGTATTGTGGTGAGTCAACTTCCTCCCTTAGAAGTTGAAATACCCCCCTTTCTTTTAATAAGGTACGAGAATGCCAACACTCCACTGATTGCTGATCATTCGCATTCTCGTTTCGATGCATCACCATCACCTGTATATTTCCCTCCACACCTCCCATACCACTACTTCTATCTTCCCAAATTCTTTGCGGACCACCACAACTTATTTGTCCACCAACCAATATCCTTTACTAATAAATTTTTCAAATGGTTGGTATTGATTTTTGGCCGATGCAAAGTTTGGCAGTAATGTCTAACATAGTTTAAATGAAGTTTGGGGGAGGGTCCTTTTGTATATATTTTTGTTTTTCTTAACAATAAAAAAAACTATAAATAAATAAACAGGGGAGTATCGGTATTTTGACCCTCTTGATTTAGCATGACAGTGAGGACACTGTCAAGTTCAAGTTTGGGGGTATGCTCGGTACGTCTTTTTCCTTCGCATTCATTTGTACATATCTTTGCATTTGCATACTTATTTGAAAACCCATAAAAATTTGAAAAATTTCAAATTATTATAAAAATTAATGTATTCAATTTTGGCTTATTTGACTAGAGTTTGACAAATAGGTCAACTGGCTAGGAACAACTAGATCTTAGACTTAGTAAATTAAAAACCCTAAAAATAACATTCCTTAAGGTTTAACGGTAGAAAGTATATGCCTTGTAGTTTATTTAGAAATAGGCAAATTTTGGGTTCACTTTTTGGGCTAAGTCAAAACAAGGGAAGAGTATTGATGTTTTTATTAGAGTATAAGTTTGAAAAATAGCTCCTAGCTTAAGTCTAGAATCTGAAAACGTATACCCTACAATTTGCACAATCACACACCTTGAAACTTGGAATAGTAGAAGAGACCTTGAAAGGCTCTTGTCTAGAGTCCTTAGTATGAAAAAGTGTGAATAAAAGAAAAAATGGACACTGGTTTTTGTGATTACTTAAGGCTGCAAAAATAAAAAAAATACTTAGCGAGGGTGCTTCATCACCTAGTGCCTTAGACCAACTGGTTTGGGAGTCACTGCTAAAGTCTTGGGTGTTGCAAAGACTAGGAAGTATGCTTTAAAGTGCAAACGCATTTTGTAATCGGTCGTTGGTACCTCAAGAAGTATTAACGGTCGCATGAAGGATGTGTAAGCAAATTTCATTTAAATTCACCACTAATTAGTACTTTGGACAACGGACAAGGGGTTGATTGCTTAATTTGAATTTCCAAGTGTAGGGGTGACTTATACACACACGTAGGGGTATGTGATTGGAATTTAGATGAGAGAAAGGAATGAAGAATAGAACTTGTATCTTTAATAGAGTTGATAGAAATTCCTAAGTGGAGATGGAACCCTAGAAGGAAAACTTAAGAAATGCCGAAAGCTAAGTAAGTCTACATAACATATATTATCTTAAGTTAAACGATAAGGATGTGTGAAGAATATGGGTGGACAATTTGCAAGTCAAAAGATAATAGAATTCCTTATTAGAAAACCTGATTGGAGAACAAAAGTCAATGAGCCAAATTGATAGGATTTTGTGGGTGTAATCCGCTGAAAACCCTCAGGAGACAACACTCCTCCTACTAGGGACACCTAGAGGTTTAACGGCTTGTTGCACGTGCTCAGTGCAATCGCGTTTCCCTGCGAAAGTGCGGTTAGTTTTTTTTTTTTTTTGTAGAGAATAAAACAATAAGTTTGCTCGAGGACGAGCAAAAGGTAAGTTTGGGGGTATTTGTTCAGACCATAATATTACATTTATCATTCCCCTATTCTTACCCTTTTTATAAATAAACAGGTACTCTTGACGCACGTTTGTTGCATATTACAGGATACAGGTTTCTGGAGCAAGTACAGTGAAAAAGACACAAAACAACAGAAAAAGGGACTTTTGACCAACAAGCAGACGGATCCTAGCCAAGCCTAGTCGAAAAACAGTGCAAGGTCCAAAAAGTCAAGTGAAACGGTTAAAAGATCGCTACAAGTATTCACTGAAATATCTGGAAGAGAATAAGAAGCCCAACAGAGAAAATACACATATAAACAAGAAGCCCAGAAGCCCAGAGGAAAGCCCACAAAAGATAAGTACCCAAGTCTACAGTTTGGCCGCGGAACCGCGGCCAAACCCTACCTGACGCCGCGGTTCCGCGTCCGTACAGAGAGCATGTCGATGGATTTTTAGTGCGTTGTTGCATCGGTGCGGGTGTTGTGATTTTAAGTGGGCAAATCAGTAATTGCGCATGTACGAGAGTCTGTAACCCTAGTTTTTATAGTTTCCTATAAATTGTAGTTTTAGATCTAAAAATTGTATGCCTCTTTTCAATAAATAAAATTCAGAAATTCTGGAAGTGACATTCAGATCTGTTCTTTATCGCTTGGAGGGAGCCATCACCATTAGTAAGTACTTTATTTCTGTCCTTTTTATTTAATGTTATTTCATCCCCTAATGAGCGAGTAGTCTCCTCGCTTGTTAGGGTTAGCCTTAGGGAAAGGGTTGAGAGATGAAATCTCTCACCCCTTTCAATGCCATATTAAACTATCCAATTAAGAACTCCATGCATGCGCGCACAACCGCTCCCTGCGGCACCCTACCTTTCGAGGTAACGGTGAACCGCAGTATAAAGGCCCGGTTGCGCGCGTTTTCCATGGGGGTTAGGGTAATTAACGATAAAGGAAGGATACGAATCTAGAGGAAGAAGACATCTTCCCAAAAGAGTCGTATCCACTTTATCGATAATTAGCTTAACACCTAATGGATCTAAAATACGGTATTGAAAGCGGTGAGGAAATATCAATCTCCAAAACTTCCTCTAAGCCTAACCCTAGCAAGAATTTAAATTAGATTAATTAAGTTTTAGATCTAGATTTTTATAAAACCAAAACGACAAATATAATCAACTCGTTAAAACACAATAAAGGAATTTACCCGTCTCTGTGGATCGACCCGCACTCACCGGCTAGCTGCAAAGCGACGCCGTTTCTGATTGCGGTAATTACAAGTTTTGACAACAATCACGTGCCAGTTTATAAAACGGATATCTATTTTAAATCTAGGGCAGCTTCCCTATTTCAAACTTAACGTTTCGATCATTTCTAAAGATAATGGTATAGCTCATAGCAAGTAATTACAATAGTTACGTTTAGATTACTTTACATATTTGCATTATATTATCCATATTATATGTTTCTGCATTACACACACTCTGATAGAACATTGTACAACTACCATTGAGTACTATGCTGCACAAGCACGTGAATGTATGTTGCACTTCACCTCATTGGTACTGCCATATCACTGTAGAACCGTGTTGTTATATATGTAATAAAATAAATAGGTTGTTACACCGTAGAACACTTGCACAAATACTAATGATTGCCATGTTGCACAAGCACAGACGCATATGCTACACTACACATCATTAGTAGTACCATGACACAGTAGAATTGAAATCTATAATTATGTGATATAATTACATAGCCTTATTTATTCCTGTTGTAAATTACGAATATTAGTACTATAGATGCTGTATTTGATTCTTATGGATTTTCTGGATATTTTACTCCTGATGATATATATCGGTGGTATGGGACACTGTTATATATGTATATATATAATATATCATCAATACAATCTATGCAAGTTTCTTATTTCTCACTTGATATTTTTGATCTGATGAGTAAACGTCCAGCATGAGTTTTGTGTTTTTTGATTTTGATATCCGAACCGAGTTGGGGGTTATACGGTTGAGGATTTATGCTTTATCCAAACTGAGTCGGGGGGCATACGTTGGATACATGGTGGACCCGGTCGAGATTGAGGGGCAGGAAAACCGCAGTTATAGGCGGGGAGCCTAACGAGGATACTCGATACCGAATGTAGAGATGAGCACGGCAGATATCCAGGGATACTGACCGGAGTTAGAGATGAGCACGACAGATATCCTGGGGATACTGACCGAGATTCGATTGGGCACGGCAGATATCCAGGGGATACTGATCGTAGCCAGGATATCGGGTGGCGATCATCTGTTGAGATGGTGTCAACGGTATCTGCATTTACGTGTCAATGCTGGATACGAGAGATTTCGGATTTCGATGTCGATGCTGGACATCTATATATATATTGATATGATCATTATCATGAGGTACACAGTTAGATATTATTTATTGGATTCAACCAGGACTGATCCAGGTGACAGTGCCTGCTTATATTTGTACAGATATTCATATACCAAAAGGAATTCCAACACGAAGTATAGATTCATGATTTTGACTCATATGACATTGAGATATTATACTTAGGATTACATGATGGTTAGTGTTGCACATATGCATATCATATAGTATATTGGTACAGATTATGATAGGACTATACTTATGACCTAGGTATCATCATGCATTTCGATTTCTACCTTTAGATGTACTTTTATTCACTGAGTTGGCAACTCATCCCCGTTGTGCAACAATTTCTTGTAGGTTTTACCGCTTGGAGTATCAGCGGCTTGGGCACCCATTCTTTTCGGGGATTGATTGGTAAGTGGGTTATTATTGTATCATACTCACTCTTGATTATTCATATATTCTTGTATCTAGTGGAAACTCCATCAACTTAGAAGTGGCATATTATGGATTTAGAAGCAAGACTTAGATTTTATGTGTGGTGATGTCGTACTCTTTGGAGTCGACTTCTGATTTAGATTGTTGGTTGCTCCATCGTTTGGATGTGGAGATTAGCTTCCTTTAGGATGCTATTTTGTTATTATTTTGTAACAGGTTTTACAAAAATTGTAAAGGAGGCGACGTCAAATTTTAAAACATCATAGATGCTTTTCAACATATTTAATTAAGTTCAAAATGTAAATTTTAAACTGATTCCATTTGATGACTATTTTAAACTTCACCTCCAATATTTTCAAAAGGGTTTAGATTCCGAGTTTCGGCTTACTTGAATCGCGTCGACGTCTTTAGATGTCACGTGATTGAGTGCCGGTCACGTGCCACATTTGGGTCGTGACAGTTTCCCTCTACACTCCCTTGATCATAAGTTTTCCATTCCTTACATCGATCTCGACATGAATCACGACTTGTCAAAGCGGTTGCGAGGCACAAGTCGTCAAGTCTGATATTCTCCGCAATGCACGAAACGAGTCCGTTTGTTCACTTACCGTTTGTGTGTCCGAGCTTGTGGTATCAACACTAAACACAAGGGTTAGCAAGCATACCGCAACAACAAAAACACAAAGTAGTTAGTGAGAGCAAATGATTTTGGTATTAAGTGTGCTAAGTGTTTGTGATGGTATATGATATATGAAATTAAGAGATTTGTCAAGTCCTTAATCACAACATACTATATCCAAACTTAGCAAACATAACTCCAAATTTATTATAACTTAAACATTGAAATGGGGAAAGGGAATGAATATGGTATAAGAGGAAGTTACAAGTAACCATGTGTCAAAATACCATATCATATCAATATATTAACAATTTTTAAGTTAGAATCATAAATTAAGCATATGAAATATAAACAAGAAGTGGAGGAGGCAAAACCTTTCATCTCACTTCCTCACCCACACCACAACCAAGGAATTAGTTAAGCATGATAATAAAGCAAGTAGAGAAAAAAAGCAAGAATAAAACAATAACAAAACCAATATATTAGCATTTAAAGAAATGAGATACAAGATTTTGGTATCCTATTCAACCTCCTTAATGAAGCTCTCCAAAGAGAGCTTCAAGAGGGAAAAAGAAGAAGAAACCAATTGAAGTTCACTTACCCTCAAGCCTAAACAAAAGAACTAAGAAATGAAAATATACATGGAATGAGATAGAGGTCCCCTTGCTTCACTAGTCTGCTATATATAGGCACAAAAAATGATTAAACAAACAATAAGAATGAGGTGACAAGGTAGTTAGGAAGGGCCCATAGAAATTTGGTGCAAATTGGGGCAAGGGGCCGGCCTGCTCGGATTTTGGAAGGTTGTGGCCGGCCACTTTGCAAGAATAGGGGCTCGGGTTTGCATGGTGGGTTTGTGTGCTTCCCCATATGACTCTGGTGCTGCTAGATTTAGCTGTTTTGTCCTGGTTTGTATTCATAGAATTAGAGGGAACAAGATTCCATATATCAAATCAAAACTTTATGCATTCAAAGCACATTTATTTCCCATCACACCATATGTGACCACCACTTGCACAAATCATCATTTCTTGTGTGCCATGGGCAGCCCCACCATGTCATGGTCCATGCCAAACAGTTGTGTGTACACTTGTATTGTGTTGGACCAAAATTGTGTGCATAAGTTTATTTCCAAAAGAACTCTTTGGATATCGGTCGGTTTCCTGTTTTGTTTGCAGTGTCGGATCCCAAATGTTATATCCGTGACTTTTAATGTGTTTCCAGTATTTTATCATGAATACCTGTTATCTGTAATTACTGAGCAGATACAGCTTAATAGCACCGATATATCACAAAATAGATAATGAGTGAGTGGTACTAAAATGCAGTTTTCTGAGATGAACAGTAATACTGTCTTGCTCTCACATGTTGGTAAAGCCCTTAGGATGTATACTTGACTATCAGGATTATGATGCGGGTCATACTAGTTGGGCTAGGGTAATCCACAAGTTCATTCTTTAATCGTTCCTAGTCGTGGGTGTATCGAGATTCCAGAGTAGACTAGAGTATACGTTTCATGACCCATTTGATGGGAGATGGATGATCCCACATCCATTGGTGTTTGACATCAAAGATTGTATACAGGTGCTCAGTTGAGACTGGGTACACTGAACAAGACTCGCCGAGAACTCCTAAATGGTATTATACCTAACGTCAGATAGCAGTTCTCTGGTGACACTGGTACATGTTAGTCTGTAGACCCGAGATCATCATAGAGTCTTGTGTGATTCGTACCGTGCTTTGATTTCCACCCTACCATGTTCAAGAGAGCATGCAAACATGCGGTTTTTGGGTACAGTCCCGAGTCACATGGAGGCAATGAGCGATAGGAGGGGTTTCGTCTCTCCCGGTATTGGGGGTTGATGTTGTGCTATGCTCGATTGGCCATAACAGGAAGTCCCTGGCCAGGGATGATGATAAGATTTAATGGTAAGTGTTATCAGTAGTTTCTCGACCCGTTATGAGCCTCACATCAGCATGACTTATCAAGTTATTGGGGTCTGACGTTTACCACCCCCGGACTCGATATGCGACATATCAGACGAAGAGACCAGACTGTACGGTAGTGTTACTTACTGGATTCATGGGAGTATGAATAAGCTTGCTTGTTGATCTTCTAATGGCTCAATACCCGGGTAGCCGTTACGTCCATCTAGTACCGCTGACGGCTTGTCGGTGACTGATATGATCATCACCTACTGCTGGCGTATTGAAAAGTCTTTAGAGTCCTACACAGAGGTTTTCTGGCTCAAGCGAAACGAAGTAGGGCACATATGTGATATGTGCGGGGACCAAGATTGATACGTGTATGTGATACAATATTCTAATCTCGCGATATAGGTTATATATGATATAATCGGATTATTGAATCAAGTGTTGATTCAATAATTTATTATATGATATTAGTCGGTTGTATGTGATATAGCCGGATTATTAAATAAAGTGTTGATTTAATAATTTAATATATAATTATATTGTCACGCAGCGCTTCCCAAAATACGGAATACGAGGGGATGATAAGGACAACCATGCTCCTACGGTCAAGGAAATATCCTGCCGTAGTCACACTTTGCCTTCTAGCATTACTTAATAATAAGTAATCATAGCATATGTAATGAGAAATGCCGTCACTAATTCTATCTAAAAGATAAAAATATATACCAGATAGAGATCAAGGGAAAGATAGCGCTGGCTTCGCTGATCTAGATGTCCGCACTATCCTCGAGGTAAGGCAGGTCCTGCTCCTGGGCTGGATCCACTTCGTACTCTGAGCATGCACACTCAGGTCGTCAGGGCGACACATATAGAAATAATTATATAATGGGTGTGCAATGTTATTAAACATGAAAAGTGCAAAAGAATGCAGAATATGAGTATGCTAAACATCAATTGAATATGAATAGTGCAATATAGGTATCATGTCAGTAAACTAGGTAATGTGTATGTCACTGTTTATCGGTCACTAAGTCAATGAAATCAGATAGTGGAAAGGATGCTCGTATTTATTAAGGTCTCGTGCATGCCCGAGATTACTGTTCACTGTGCCCGGGACATAACCCTGTCAGCCGTGCCGCTAGGCCCACGACCTAATGTATATATATGTATATCACTAATAACGAATGATCATCCTCTAAATCACTGTGCCTTGCTAAATACGAGTTCAATTACACCTTGATTTCCCCATTCCTCAGGTTATAGTATGCACTCAGGTATTAGATAGGTTGTGAACAAATACGTATCGCTGTCACTTTCAATCACTTTTTTACTTATCAATATCACTGTCGTATTTGCCACAACACAATCACTAACACTGATATATATATCGGCAATGCAAATCATTCGCTAGGTTTCAACGTGAATGATCACTATGCAGCAGGTATAAAGCAAACACGAAAAATAAGCAGAAATACACTGAACAGATATTCCCTATATTATGACGACCAATGTCATACGACTTGTAAAATTTACGATAAATCATACGCAAGGATTCGACCAAAATAATATAAAGGAAGTATGAAGCACACTTGATTATCTAAACAGTAAAATTTATTTCATGTTAATCGGGATTCTGGTTAGGGAATTATCATCATTTTAAAGCTGCGATCGATTTCTGGAGTTCCAGTTTCAGAACTGAAAGCCCAACTCCGCGCGCATTTTACCTGTGATTATGTTCAGATTCAGGTATTACCCTAGTTGAATAAAATCTAGTTCTGCCAGTTAAGTTTCCAACGCATCAAACGGATTATAAATATCACCTCTGTATTAGAAGTTATGTTCAGTTTAATGTGACGGGGTAAGGAATATTACTGCAGAAACTGCATAACACAGCGACACTCTAAAATACAAATTAAATATCAAACGACGGTGAAAATGCATGGGACCAGATTCATGTGTTAGAAAATTAGGTTATCTATGCGACCATATGGGGATCCGTGCATTTTCAGTTTTACACAGGTATGTACAGGTGCATAAATTCAGGTTTTCCCGTGGAATGTCGTCCCGGACTGCAGTCCAGAGTGGCATTTCATCAATATCGAAAAATAAATTATATATGGTTCTAGATTATCGAGTTGGCTTCGATATGAGCCATAGAACATCACATTCCAATTTTTATTTAATTTACAATGATTTTAATGAGCAACATGCGCGGTAAAATTTCAGATTTGACGTAGCTAGACGGAGGTATCATTTCATAGCGATGAAGTCAATATTTTCATCTCAATTTCTTATAAGTCATTTAATATCGTTAAAGGGATTTATGCGCCATAAATTCCGCCATTTTGAAATGAGGTTTTCATTAGAGTAGTGTATCGAACACTTGCTAAATATAAATATGTCACGATCGATACTTCGTTTTCATTCAATCAAATAACGGTAAGTAATTCTTATAAGATCTACACAATAATAATACGCGTTATCCACTAAATCATGTTCCAACCATCATAGCTACGAGTGTAAAATTAAAGGTAACAGTTATACAACAAAATATATAAGAGTGTTCATACTTTAGATTACCTGTTATAACGTAATACGATAGCATGAGTAGCAAGTGAGGAGTTTCACTTGCCTATGGCAAAGGTGGCACGACAGAGACAGGCGGACGAGCAAGGCACGACACGCGCACGAGGCTTGGCACACCGTGGCATGGAGCTGGCATTTTCGTGGTATGGGGACTTGGCGCGGCGTGGCACGGAGCTGGCACTGGGATAGCACGTGGACTTAGCGCAGAGGGCTAGGGTGTGCAGTGGGGTATTGTGGAGTCGATGGGGGCGATGAAGATGGGGTTGCCGGCGATGAGGTAATTGGGTTCGTCGGCGATGAGCAGGGTGCAGTAGCTTAGGGTTGGTGCTTGGGGAGGGTGAGCAGGGGGAAGTTCAATGATGGTCAGAGACGGCGATGGATATTGTTGGCAGCAAGGTAATGCTGCGGTAGTTAGCCGGGATCGTCGTAATTGCTGGAGGCAGCGAACTCGAGCGAGTCAGTGGTCACTGGAGGTGGGTCAGAGTTGCAGAAGATCGACAGTGGGGGATTGGGCTCTGGTGTTGGGGAGAGGGAGACGAGAAGGTGGAGGCGGAGTCGACGACGGAGAGGTGGCGACGGTGAAGTGCAGGCGAGGTTAGGGTTATGGGTTCGAGTGTGCAGGGATCGGCGTTCTGGGTGTCGGGTGATGGGTTACACGGTGCAGTGGTTCATCGTCGGGGATGAGAGGCAAAGTGGGTTAGGCGGTGGGGTAGCGACGACGGCGAGGAGACGACGAGGTCGAAGCTCCGGCAAGGTAGTCGACGGTGGAGGCAGATGTGAGGTCGAGGCTGTGGGTTCGAAGGTAGCGGGGTCGCTCGGGAAGGAAGTGGAAGGAAGAGGAAGGGGACTCGGGGTCGCGGTTGCAGATGAGGTGGAGTTTTGTAGGGCGAGACGAGGTCGATGGTGAAGGAAGTCGTGGCTATTGGAGGCATGGGTGCAAGGCTCGCGGTCGTGGGGCGAGGAGCGGGAGACGTGGGGGAAGTGGCCGTTAGGGAAGCGAGCGGGGCGCGAGTCGCAGGGGCGTTGGTGCGAGGAGTCGGCGTGGATGCGAGAAGAGGGGTCAAGGAGCCGTTGCGAGGGGAAAGTGGTGGCAAAAGAAGACAAGGGAGGAAGAAGAGGGAAAGCAGGTCGGGTCAGTCATGGGTCGGGTATGGGTATGGGTAAAGTTAGGCTGTATATAGTTTAGGTAATAATAATAAATAATATATATATATATATATAAGATAGAAAAATTCAAGGAAAATTTGGGAAAATATGGAAAAATTATATACGGAACTGGGGATTTACATATATATTTGATATATTAATATATATATTAACTAATATTAGCTCACTTAAGAAATTGTTTTCTCTAAATACATTTAAATATATATGTGATATATATTGATGTATTTATTTGTGTCATGCTAGATGATACATTGGACTTGGGTGTATGAGACTCATACCAAAGTGAAGATAATTTTGGTGTTTAAATATTAAGAGAAAAATCAAAATTAGGTGGAAAATGACATGGTTTAAGATGCTTGTGGAAGCATGTAGAAACCTTGACTTAGTCCACTAATTTTGTTTTACTCTAGATATTTATTAAACTAACTATTATCTTTAGCCATGGTTAAGTATCTACAAGAGATATATGAGATATTTTCTCACCCATAGTTCATCACTTGATTCATTCATTTTCTTCTTCATCTTCTTCTTTACTTTCTAGTTCTTGAGAGAGGTGAAAAAGAAAAAGAAAAATTATTCTAAAGTGAGCTGAATTCCTACTTCATCAATCTATACTAAGCTAGCCATTTAGTATAGGTTGTTTACTTCACTAATCTAGCAATTAGTGATGAGGTATCTTGAGTAAGAGATTCTTCGACGTAGATCATTTACGGCCTCGAAGATCTTTGAGCAAGCTCGTTCCTTTCGTCTAGTGGAGCCTAAGGAGAGTCCAGGACACCACTACTTGGAGCAAAGGGACTACTACATGGAGCTTTAGAAGTGAAGGACCGGTCTACAAAGGTTGTATTCTTATATCACTTAGTATAAAGTTTGTTTACATGTTATACAAAACCCAAATTCTCTAGTTAGATCCTTGGTCAGGTTTGCTCGGCATCCTAATTTTTTTAAAAAAAGCATACTTGATGCTTGCCAAAACCCATCGGGGGTGCTAAGCGAACCCACCATCTTTCAAGTTTCAGAATCTAAAAATCGAATTTAGTTGGTCCTATCTTATCAAACTAAACTGTCAGAATTTTGAATCTAAGTTCTTCCACTAGCTAACTTGTCGACAAATTTTTTTTTTTATGTTTTTGGAAAATTTTCTGATTTTTATGGGTTTTTGAATATGTATGCAGATATAGAATATACAAATGAATGCAAAAGATAGAGATGCTTACCGAGCATACCCCCAAACTTAATCTTGACAGTGACCTCACTGTCATACTACACAAAGAGGGTCAAAATTGCTGAGGGGTCAAAATTTATCGGTTCGCTATTATACACACACACACACGCACGCACGCACACACGCACAAGAAAAAGGAAACAAAATATATACATAGAAAAGGTCCCCCAAACTTAACTGAAACAGTGTTTCTACTGTTTAAGAGTTGAAGTTTAAAATTAGGGGGGTTAAATTATTAATCTATATAAGGCCTTCCACAGACCAAAGGTTAATACCAACCATTCAAAAATTCTATCGTGATTCGTCCAGGGTTGGTGGAAGAATACGTGGAGAAAAGAAATGAAGGATATGCGAGACCATGCATGGACGGGAGTGGTATACGGTCTCGGTAGATGAAGAGATGAACGGAAGGGAGAAAGAAACGGAGTGCAAACTCGAGGTTGAAAATTGATTGAGTGATTTAGTACAGTCTGTAATGATTTGAAATTAGAGTTTTCTATCTGCACTAAATTATCAATACGCTGAGAAAAAGGATCAAACCGTTCAAGATTCGCTAGAAAACATGGGCTCGAGCTTGGTGAACCAGATGACAGAAATGAAGGTATCAAATGGTCTTATGGTAGGGAAACGATAGAGGGACATAACTGAGAAATAGTATCGGTCAGAAGTGCAGGAGGATGTTTACAGTCAATGGAGGGGGCATGATGAATCAGAAAATCCGACGCATCCAATAAAACGTATTTATCCTAAAAAAAATTCCTCTAAATTCACCTCAAAATAATGATTATCCATGCATTCATTCAAATCTTCATCAATAAACTCAAGATATAAATTAGGTTCAGGAGAAACAGTTAAAGGTTCAGGATGATGTCCACTTGGTTCTGAAAGAAAGTGTTGAATTGGTGAGAAAAACTCTCCCAAATTTGTTGGTTCATCATCGAAATCATCCCCAATATCGATATCCTCAATCAAGTTAAACTTAAAGTTCTCAAACATCTCAGCATGGTTTTCAATCCATTGGATTTTTAGATTGGGGATGCAGAGATCAAAGGGAGTGGTATCGGTTTCACTTAAAAGGGACCCTTCACAATCGAGTAAATCAAACACTACGTAGTCGCACAACTGATCAAATATTCTATCTTCATTTGGTGAATCATTTAGTCTACCTGGTAGGATGTCGGAACTGGAGTTGTGGAATTCAATTGTGAACGGGTAGGCGTGTTTTTGAAGGGTAGGTTGCGCATTTAAACTACTCAAATCGTCAAATTGCCCCATCTCCTCATCGTATATTGTAAAATCCGGAGCTAGTTGGAAACTAGCTGCTGGTTCGTTAGGTTGGATGGGGGCGACCATGGATGCATTCAATTCCTCTATTTGTCGGCACGAAACTACCCGAAATTCTTCTAATGATTGTTCCAGACTAGACATAAGTTGTGAAGGGGTTTCAGTAAAAAAATCAAATTCGTTCGGATACACGAAAATCCTAAATTGATGTTCAGAGGTGATGTCTACTGAAGGTGTGAAAGTCGGGTAGGATTGATAGGAATCGAATGGCTGCATAGAATAGGTAAGATTAGAATACACATCTTGATAGGATGGAATTGTTGTCCTAAAGAATCCGGAGTGGTGAAAGGCATGAAAGATCGACTACGGGATTTTGCAATACGTTCCGCAATGGACATTGGTTTAAGAGTCGCCACGTTACCCTCAGAAGGTGTATCAACATGAGAAGGGGTGAATGTTTGAAAATGTTGATATGACGTAGATTGTGGTGTCCAAGTGGTGTTTCTAGGAGTGTCTATCCAATCTTTCAAAGAGATTTTTGGTTTGGATGGATCATTTGATGTTCTACCAAAACAAGAGCCTTATGAAGAAATATCTGACAGAGGGTACCAAAGTTCAGCAAGAGTTGGTCGATGTGGGGTACCCATGATATGAAGGGGAGAAGAAGGGATGAAAAAGGTTGTGAGGGTTTATATATATATATATATATATATATATATATATATTTATGTTAGTTATCAACAAAAGAATGAAATATATACACAAAAGGTAAAGAAAAACAATCACGACACAAATACCACACACCTAATCGGTTTAGGGTTCACCTATGTAAACTAGACCTGCTCAAGAACTTGATTGTTGAAATAAAACTCTCTGAGAAACGGGCTCAAGATATACTGATCACGAGGCCAAATAAGTGCAGAGATAAGGGGAGATCTTCCTACGCTTTTGCGAAGTTCCATAATTAGAATAACCCTTTCTCTTTTGGCGGTTTTGCCGTGAACACTTTGCCTAGTCACCCCGTGAACGATATACCGTTAAACGGTGTTCTAAACACAGTTAATTTCTCCTAATGGGCGCGAAGTCCTTAAAGTGTTAAAATCTAGTTTCTTTATAAAATTTGTGCGGGTAAACGTTATGCTCAATTTCGTGATTTGTGGGCCACGGAAAAGGTGATGAAATCGTTTACCGTATGTTATGGGGTTCACTTGCCCTTAAGTCCGCATTAAAGAATGCAATGCACAATCCAATGAAAGAGTTGTTGTCACGACCCAGTAAAGGTACGTGACTGGCACTTGAATCATGTGAAGTCTATAGGACCCCACCTAATTCAAGTAAGCCAAAAGCCCAGAAATATAAACCTTTTTAGGAAAAAATAGTGGAGATGATGTTTTGAAATAAAGGTTTAATGAAATCAGGTTCTTTCTTTAAAACATAAGTAATATCATATGAAATACAATGTTTTGTAACTATCTTGAAAACATTTTTATCGTCATTTAAAATTTGGGCAGCACCTCCTTTATATATTTTAACCCAAAAATAATACACGCGGTAATAATAATAGGCATCCCCTAAGCGGAAGCTAGCTCTTCGCCAATTAGCGGAAACAACCACGCAATGATATAAATATACAACACCGAAGGCAAGGATACAAACACAGAAAGAAAACAAAGAAACCATAAACTAGAATAAATACATGGTCGTAACTCTAAGTCTAAAAGAATATACAATAAAGGTTCTAAGACTACGAATATACAACGTCTGGTTGATGGAGCCTTTACTAGATACAACTAAAATAAATGTATAAGTACAACGGTGGTCACGATATAAGTGAACCCCACCTACCAAAGCAGTCACCCGTAAGAAAAGCAGTGTGCCAACAAAGCCGCTACGAAAACCTGTGCGGTCAAACCTGCAAGAAACTGTGGCACAACGGGGTGAGTTGCCAACTCGTGAGTAGAAAATATCAGTAGGTAGATATCGAATAAACATCGATCTCTAGGTCCTACTGTAACATTAAGGTAATACTATGGTATCTAGGGTGACCATGTATGCATGTGTATCAACAATAAAATCAATGCCAATGACAACATGTAAAAACCAATCATCTGCATCATATGCATGTATGTATGAAAATCAATCAACGTGTGTCCATCAACGACATATAAACATCATGGAACCTGAGTGTCCAATATCGACACTCGAAACATCATGAAACCCGTGTCCAGCATCGACACGTAAATCCTCATATCTCAAACGTCCCATTCTCATATCGGCCCTCATATCCATCTCACGACTCCGGCCGATTTCCTCCGGATAACCGCCGAGTCCAAACTATCATTGGTAGGTAGCACATCCCTTGCCAAGCTCATCGTCTACTCCACGATCTTCTTGCCCCGGAGTACCTTACCGGGTCCACCATGTACCTGCAGACGGCTCAGCCAACTCCTCGAATTGGGTATGCTCATAACTCAGAACCGAGAAAACTCATGGTGGACACGAAATATCATATCATGAGAAACCGCATTTTTAAAACAATATATAATTTCCTTCGAAATATAATTGCAGTTTTCAAATCTAGAGATCTCATGAAAATAGCATCTCAATGCATGTAACCATAAAGTACGATATATGCAAATTGTAACACCCGAGCCCAATAATACTATTTATATTACTAGTTGAGGGTTATTTATAGCTCATTCCAATTTTCCTGTTTGTTTGGTGCTTTTTGCTAAATTTTAACCGGTTAAGTCATTTCGGTACATAACAAATTTTAACTCCTAAAATGAAATCTAAAATGTCCATGTTGGCCTACTCGTCGCCACTAGTCGCGACTCGCGTGGTAGCGTCCGCGTGTCGAGATTCCGTTCCGTTCGGCTAAACGGGCAATTTTGGACGACTACGCGCGCGTGCAAGTGTCCGACTTGGGGGCATGCATTTTAATCATTAAACACCTCTTTTCAAAATTTGGAAACCGCTTAAAATCCTATAATTCGAATTTGGAACATTTGGCGCAACCCGGGCGCGATTTGGAAATGTTTCATTTCGCGCCAAAAAGGGCCCATTTAACTTAATATCTTCAAACTATATATATACGATTAAATATTTTCCTTAACTGTTTAATCTCTCAAACCCTCTCAAATCCTTCTTTAAATCTCTGTTGGCAGCCAATCACGAGGCTAAATTTCGTGGGCCCCGCCTCTAAATCCTTTCCCTATCTCTCTCTCTCTCATCCAAAATCTCTCTCTCCCTCTCTCTCCAATCTCTCTCTCTCTTCCTTTATATTCTTTTCCATGCAGCCGCCTCCTTTCTCTTTCCCACGAGAACCCACCGCGAGAAATCTCTCGCAACCCTAACCCTAGCTCCTCGTGACCTCGCCGCCGACCCCGCCGCGACCTCGCCGTCGCCGCCCTCGCCACCACGAGACTAGCCGCACCCACCTACCTCCTTCCTCCGCCGCTTCCCGTGCCTGCACCCAACCCCGACGCCTCCACTCGGCCGCAGAGCCCGACGTCGACGCCGCCTCCCGTCGCCGACGACGCCCGCGACTCCCTCTCACCCTCCTCGTCCCGACCTCGTCGTCGCTTCCCTCCTCCCCTCGCCGGACCACCACCAACCCGAGACCATAACCCCATCACCTACCCTCTGCAGTTCGCCGGAGAACGCGCCGTCGACCCTCGTCGACGTCACCCGCGCCACCTCCCTTCCCCCTCGATCACCAGGGCCGACCACCACCCTCCTCGACTCGTCGCACCCCCTCTCCAGCGAGCCCGAGGCCGTTCAATTCTTCGCAGCCGCCGTCGCTGCCTCGCCGGCGTTCCAGCGCCGTCGAGCCCGCCGGGGTCACCCTGGTATCTCTCTGTAAGCATCCTTATCTTTCCTTGTGCAAAGTTTTCCCCCGCTGATCTTGTATGTTTATCGTGTTGCTAACTTCGTTGCCGTGACTTTTGCCGGAACCCGACGTGCCGTCTTGTGAACCCGACGCTCCAGCAAAGTACCCTGGTCCGTGTGATCCCGTTGTTCTCTGTTGGGACTCGATCCGTGTCCCGTGCACCCATCTCGTGTTTTCTGCCGACTTTGCATCCGTGCTTTCCGGTTTGCGAAACCGTCGAGGCAAGTATCTGAATACTTGCTTTAACATGCTAGCGTGCGAGATCTAGTCTTTCCATGCAGTTGAATATCATACTATATAATACTACAACTTAATGATGGTAATTGATATTATATTATAAGTTAGAATTGACAGTTGCAGTTATCTTTAACATGGAATCGTTATAATAGTTTCTCGTAATTAATCGACCCACTATCAATCCATATTTCAACTAAATAAAACAATTGGATCATATCCGCTTTAATTGTTAAATCATCCATGAGACAATTATTATATTTTTTTAGTTTAAATTCATGTGGTTTCATTACGTATGGTTAATATTGTTCCACTTTGTGACTATTGCACCCCAGGGTGCTTGAACCTGTTAATAAGAGAATACAAACACCACTGTGTTTACATGGAATAATATTGTTACTTACTGTTTCCTGCTGCTGTTCATTATTTGATTGTATACCTGTTGTGAGCACATACTCGATTGCACTACATATTGGCCTGACCCTGCTACACATGACATATACATACATACCGACTCATCCCGTTGTACCATGACAGGACTTGTTTCATGATCTCATGCCTAATGCCGACAAACCCGACCATCCCTGCTGTCTATCCAGACAGACCTACTCTTACCGGATTTTGTGTTGGCATTAGTCCTTGACTACTGAATACCTGACCTGACATACATAGCTTGGGGGTATGGGGAAATCAAAGGTGAAACCGACTTGTAACTCAACAGTTCGATACATGTTCTGATCAGTCTTACGGGCTTGGCCAGCCCCGGAGTGTTGATGCTGACATCACTCGCCCATCCTACTACCTTTTACTGCTTAGCGGCACGTCTCGGATTCAGCCCCGAGGGCTTTGACCGTGGTCCCGGGCACGCACGGGATACTATTGAGTTACATCGACGATTCATCAATTGATTTCAAAGACTATAGAGTAGAAACCTGATAGGACAGTTTAGCCACCCGTGCACTTTACCCTGCTCTGTTATTGTACTGCTTTATTCAGGTTCATACCTGCACTGCTTATTACCATGTTTATATTATATACTTGATGTCTTGACGCGCTGACGTCTGGGTTTTGCATGGCCCAGATTCTTTACCACTGTCGCCGACCGTGCAGGAGTACTTCAGCCAGCAGGCTGATTTGAGTTCCATAGTGGTTAGTTTGTTTATTGCATTTTATTTCCAGGTGCGATCCCGCATTATGGGGCGTACCTTTCTATGATTATATTGGATCATTTGCTTCCGCACTTATTGTTTATTGACTCTCGTTATTATGGATTTGGACATGTATTAGAGTAGCTTATTATCTTATTCTTGATATCCTTACAACCATAATGTGACTGTGGATGGATACTTCCTACCCACAGGTAGCATGGTTGGCTATGTCACGTGTCCAATCTTGCGTACTCTGGGAAGCGGGGCGTGACATGGTTCTTTTGGTATCAGAGCCATAGGTTAGTCGGGTTGATTCTTTGTAGTTGGGTATTGTACCCAATACACGAATCAGAATACCCGTGTTTAGGAAAGACGTCCAGCCACATTGACCGTTTTACCATTCTTGAATCACATTCTTCCTGATTATATCTTTTACGACGTACAAACTTACTTTGCATGTCGACTCGGAAACCTGATTTCTTGTTATCCCTAGGACTTGGGCGACTTGGGTGGAGTTAAGTAATTGCGGCTTTGATACCGCGGCATTGCTACAATGCAGCACTCTATTTAAGTATCTTGGAGTTCTAGCCTTGATCCACATTCAGAATCTATCATCATGCTAATGTTGGGTGTTTTGAGTTCAGGATTATGACAGGTAAGAAGTTGAAGACGTACCGGAGGCGTGTGAACGAAGCCGCCATGCTTGGAGAGATAAGAGGAATACTGGAAATCAAAGAAACAGACCGAGCTGATCCAGCAGCACGCGGACTTGTTTCAGGAAGGTTTGCAGATCGTTCAGCAGTCTGTAAACGAAGTTGGAACTAGACCAGTTGACCGAGTAAGGACCGTAGCAGATTTCAGACGGTTGGGTCTTACTACTTTCACTGGTCTGGAGGAGCTGTTGCCAGCCGAGCAGTGGCTAGTAACACGGAGAATTTGCTGATTGTGACACAGATCCCAGAAGACAAGAGTGTTGATGTGGTGCGCATTCAGCTGGTGGATTACGCCCGAGAGTGACGGCTTGTGGAGGAGACCCGCTTGCCCAGGCCGATCAGCTGGGCGGATTTCTCTAAAAGTTTCCTGGAGAAATTCTTCCCACGGACCGCACGGGAGGAAATGGAAGAGAAGTTCATCGGACTAAGGCAGAATGGAGCCGCCATGGGCGTGCATGCAGCAGAGTGGACGAGACTCAGTAGTCTCGCTGGACCTTTCGCGGCCAACGATGTAGACAGCAGTTGCGGTAAGGAAGCAGTCCTGTCGGACTAGGCCGACAAACAGTGTTCTTGCAGCTATGGAAGTTAATAGTAATGAAGAGCCGGCAGTTATTCGCGACTTTATGGATGTATTTGAAGTTATATCCGGCCTACCGCCGAAGCGAGATGTGGAGTTTGCGTTTGACCTTATTCCTGGTGCAGCGCCAGTATCAAAATCTTATTATCCGATGGCACCGGTGGAATTGGAAGAAGTTACGAAACAAGTTGGTGAATTACTCGAGAAGGGATGGATTCGAAGCGGCAACTCACCTTGGGAAGCTCCAGTTCTTCTAGTAAAGAAGAAGGATGGCACGAGAAGGATGTGCATTGATTATCAAGAATTGAACCGGATGACAATTAAGAACAAGTACCCGATCCCTCGCAATGGAGAACTTTTGAGCAGCTTAGTGGCGCGAGGGTATTCTCGAAACTGGACTTGCGATCAGGATATCATCAAGTCCGAGTGAAAGCAGAAGACATTTGCAAGACGGCGTTTCGCACTCGATATGGACATTTCGAGTATCTAGTGATGCCCTTCGGAGTGACTAATGCGCCAGCAATATTTATGGATTTGATGAACAGGATCTTTTCACCGTTCTTGGACCAGTTTATTGTGGTATTCATTGACGATATTCTGGTGTACTCGAGGAGTCCGGAGGAGCATGCTGAGCACTTAAGGATCGCACTGCAGACGCTGAGACAAGAGAAGTTATTTGCGAAGATGAGTAAGTGTGAATTTCTGGCTGGAGGAAGTGAAATTTCTGGGACATGTTGTGTCGGGCGATGGAATCGCCGTTGATCCCGAGAAGATTACAGCAGTTCGAGATTGGCCTATTCCAAAGAATGTTGCGGAGATAAGAAGTTTTCTTGGACTCGCCGGTTACTACAGAAGATTTGTGGAGAACTTCGCTCGCTTAGCTGAGCCGTTAACCAAGCTTACGCGTAAGGAGGTACCGTTTGTTTGGACGGATGGATGTGCATCGGCCTTCGAGACGTTGAAGCAGAAGTTGATAACCGCCCCTATCCTAACCGTACCGGATGATTCAGGAGGACTGGTGATTCACAGCGACGCATCTGGAAAAGGATTGGGATGTGTTTTAATGCAAAATGGGAAAGTCGTCACTTACGCATCGAGACAGCTGAAGACTCATGAGAAGAACTATCCGACTCATGACTTAGAGCTTGCAGCCGTGATCTTCGCCCTGAAGATTGGAGACACTACCTTTTGGGCGAGAGAGTTGAAGTCTTTACAGATCACAAGAGTTTAAAATATGTGTTCACTCAGAAGGAGTTGAACATGAGGCAACGCAGATGGTTGGAGCTGATGGCCGACTATGACCTTGATCTTAAGTACCATCCGGGAAAAGTCAACGTCGTGCCGGATGCGCTGAGTCGGTTACTAGCAATTCAGATATTGACTGCACAGAGGGAGATCATTGCGGATTTTTCGGAGATTTGACTTGGAAGTTGTGCTACCACATGCTACAGGACAGTTGATGCAGTTGCAAGTACAGTCGTCCTTAGTTGAGAAGGTTAAAGCGGCACAATCGCAGGATCCTAGACTGCAAAAGTTTCGAGAGCAGGTTGGAGCCGGACTACGAACCGATTTACTGATCCATGAAGACGGTTCGTTGAGATATGGTAGCCGTGTGCGTGTGCCAAAAGGAGACGTGCGTGAAGAGCTTATAAAGGAGGCACACAGTTCAGCTTACTCTGTACATCCAGGAGGGACAAAGATGTACCGAGGTTTTCGACAGCACTTCTGGTGGGAAGGTATGAAACGGGAAATTGCTCGCTTCGTGGCTAAGTGCTTGGTGTGTCAGCAAGTCAAGGCTGAACACCAAAGGGTTGCTGGTTTGTTGCAACCACTTCCGATTTCTCAGTGGAAGTGGGAACATATAACCATGGATTTCGTGACGGCTTTACCGCGGAGTCCAAAGGGCAACAATGTCGTATGGGTGATTGTCGGTCTTTTGACCAAGGCAGCTCACTTTATTCCTTTTCGGGTTGGTCAATCGACGAAGACTTTGGCAGAGCGATACATCCAGGAGATTGTCAGATTGCATGGAGTGCCAGTAAGCATCGTGTCCGATCGGGACACTCGGTTCTTGTCGCACTTTTGGAGGAGTTTACAAGAAAGTTTGGGAACTCGATTGAAGTTTAGCACAGCTTATCATCCTCAGACTGATGGACAGTCAGAGAGAACGATCCAGACCCTTGAAGATATGTTGAGGGCTTGCATGTTAGACTTCAAAGGTTCATGGGAGGATCATCTACACCTGGTGGAGTTTTCGTACAACAATAGCTTCCAAGCGACAATTCAGATTGCTCCGTTTGAAGCACTGTATGGTCGTAAGTGCCGTTCACCTGTTTGTTGGGATGATGTTGGTGAACGAAGGTTACTAGGACCAGATTTGGTGGTACAGACAGTCGAGAAGGTGAATACAATCAGGAAGCATATGAAGGCAGCTCAAGACAGACAGAAAAGTTGGGCCGACACGTCAAGAAGACCTCTAGAGTTCGCCGTGGGTGATTTGGTATTCCTGAAGATATCACCGACTAGAGGGGTGATTCGCTTTGGAAGTCGGGGAAAGCTTAGTCCTCGATTCGTTGGACCCTTCGAGATTTTGGAGCGTGTTGGAGAGGTATCGTACCGTTTGGCGTTACCCCAGTCATTGGCAGGAGTGCATGATGTGTTCCATGTGTCTCAGCTACGGAGGTATGTTCGCCATGAGACTCATGTCTTGGATCATTCGGAGTTGACTGTGCGAGAGGACCTAACCTTTGAGGAGAGACCAGTTGAAATCAAAGATCGAAGAGAAAAGTTTCTTAAGAACAAGGTTATCCCTCTTGTGCTAGTTTCTTGGGGTAATCGATCGCATGGAGAATCCACTTGGGAGCGAGAAGACGAGATCCGGCAGAAATTCCCTCACCTTTTCCAGTAGTTAGCTATCTTGTATTCTTGGAATTTCGAGGACGAAATTCTTTTGTAGTTGGGTATGATGTAACACCCGAGCCCAATAATACTATTTATATTACTAGTTGAGGGTTATTTATTGCTCATTCCAATTTTCCTGTTTGTTTGGTGCTTTTTGCTAAATTTTAACCGGTTAAGTCATTTCGGCACATAACAAATTTTAACTCCTAAAATGAAATCTAAAATGTCCATGTTGGCCTACTCGTCGCCACTAGTCGCGTGGTAGCGTCCACGTGTCGAGATTCCGTTCCGTTCGGCTAAACGGGCAAGTTTGGACGACTACGCGCGCGTGCAATTGTCCGACTTGGGGGCATGCATTTTAATCATTAAACACCTCTTTTCAAAATTTGGAAACCGCTTAAAATCCTATAATTCGAATTTGGAACATTTGGGCGCAACCCGGGCGCGATTTGGAAATGTTTCATTTCGCGCCAAAAAGGGCCCATTTAACTTAATATCTTTAAACTATATATATACGATTAAATATTTTCCTTAACTGTTTAATCTCTCAAACCCTCTCAAATCCTTCTTTAAATCTCTGTTGGCAGCCAATCACGAGGCTAAATTTCGTGGGCCCCGCCTCTAAATCCTTTCCCTATCTCTCTCTCTCTCATCCAAAATCTCTCTCTCCCTCTCTCTCCAATCTCTCTCTCTCTTCCTTTATATTCTTTTCCATGCAGCCACCTCCTTTCTCTTTCCCACGAGAACCCACCGCGAGAAATCTCTCGCAACCCTAACCCTAGCTCCTCGTGACCTCGCCGCCGACCCCGCCGCGACCTCGCCGTCGCCGCCCTCGCCACCACGAGACTAGCCGCACCCACCTACCTCCTTCCTCCGCCGCTTCCCGTGCCTGCACCCAACCCCGACGCCTCCACTAGGCCGCAGAGCCCGACGTCGACGCCGCCTCCCGTCGCCGACGACGCCCGCGACTCCCTCTCACCCTCCTCGTCCCGACCTCGTCGTCGCTTCCCTCCTCCCCTCGCCGGACCACCACCAACCCGAGACCATAACCCCATCACCTACCTTCTGCAGTTCGCCGGAGAACGTGCCGTCGACCCTCGTCGACGTCACCCGCGCCACCTCCCTTCCCCCTCGATCACCAGGGCCGACCACCACCCTCCTCGACTCGTCGCACCCCCTCTCCAGCGAGCCCGAGGCCGTTCAAGTCTTCGCAGCCGCCGTCGCTGCCTCGCCGGCGTTCCAGCGCCGTCGAGCCCGCCGGGGTCACCCTGGTATCTCTCTGTAAGCATCCTTATCTTTCCTTGTGCAAAGTTTTCCCCCGCTGATCTTGTATGTTTATCGTGTTGCTAACTTCGTTGCCGTGACTTTTGCCGGAACCCGACGTGCCGTCTTGTGAACCCGACGTGCCGTCTTGTGAACCCGACGCTCCAGCGAAGTACCCTGGTCCGTGTGATCCCGTTGTTCTCTGTTGGGACTCGATCCGTGTCCCGTGCACCCATCTCGTGTTTTCTGCCGACTTTGCATCCGTGCTTTCCGGTTTGCGAAACCGTCGAGGCAAGTATCTGAATACTTGCTTTAACATGCTAGCGTGCGAGATCTAGTCTTGCCATGCAGTTGAATATCATACTATATAATACTACAACTTAATGATGGTAATTGATATTATATTATAAGTTAGAATTGACAGTTGCAGTTATCTTTAACATGGAATCGTTATAATAGTTTCTCGTAATTAATCGACCCACTATCAATCCATATTTCAACTAAATAAAACAATTGGATCATATCCGCTTTAATTGTTAAATCATCCATGAGACAATTATTATATTTTTTTAGTTTAAATTCATGTGGTTTCATTACGTATGGTTAATATTGTTCCACTTTGTGACTATTGCACCCCAGGGTGCTTGAACCTGTTAATAAGAGAATACAAACACCACTGTGTTTACATGGAATAATATTGTTACTTACTGTTTCCTGCTGCTGTTCATTATTTGATTGTATACCTGTTGTGAGCACATACTCGATTGCACTACATATTGGCCTGACCCTGCTACACATGACATATACATACATACCGACTCATCCCGTTGTACCATGACAGGACTTGTTTCATGATCTCATGCCTAATGCCGACAAACCCGACCATCCCTGCTGTCTATCCAGACAGACCTACTCTTACCGGATTTTGTGTTGGCATTAGTCCTTGACTACTGAATACCTGACCTGACATACATAGCTTGGGGGTATGGGGAAATCAAAGGTGAAACCGACTTGTAACTCAACAGTTCGATACATGTTCTGATCAGTCTTACGGGCTTGGCCAGCCCCGGAGTGTTGATGCTGACATCACTCGCCCATCCTACTACCTTTTACTGCTTAGCGGCACGTCTCGGATTCAGCCCCGAGGGCTTTGACCGTGGTCCCGGGCACGCACGGGATACTATTGAGTTACATCGACGATTCATCAATTGATTTCAAAGACTATAGAGTAGAAACCTGATAGGACAGTTTAGCCACCCGTGCACTTTACCCTGCTCTGTTATTGTACTGCTTTATTCAGGTTCATACCTGCACTGCTTATTACCATGTTTATATTATATACTTGATGTCTTGACGCGCTGACGTCTGGGTTTTGCATGGCCCAGATTCTTTACCACTGTCGCCGACCGTGCAGGAGTACTTCAGCCAGCAGGCTGATTTGAGTTCCATAGTGGTTAGTTTGTTTATTGCATTTTATTTCCAGGTGCGATCCCGCATTATGGGGCGTACCTTTCTATGATTATATTGGATCATTTGCTTCCGCACTTATTGTTTATTGACTCTCGTTATTATGGATTTGGACATGTATTAGAGTAGCTTATTATCTTGTTCTTGATATCCTTACAACCGTAATGTGACTGTGGATGGATACTTCCTACCCACAGGTAGCATGGTTGGCTATGTCACGTGCCCAATCTTGCGTACTCTGGGAAGCGGGGCGTGACACAAATATAGAACAGTAATGTGAGCATAACAAGTATATCATGCAAGCATGTCATTATTGGGTTACGAAAGCACCCCGACCATCAATCCATGGCCAAACACGGAACAAAAACTTTAAAAACCCGGCGCTAACGGAACCCTAATCGACGGATCGTACCATTAACCCTATACTAGTTCTACGTAAAGGTGTTTAGAGAGGTTATACCGATCGATCCGTGTCCTTCGGTCTTCAACCTCTGTCCCAAGCTCCTCGCGGCTTCCCTGATCGAGTTCGTTCTCCGCTCACTCCCATCGAAGACGATCCACGTCGAGGATTAGTAATACGGGCTCCCGCCTCAAAATCGAAGCAACTCGGGTATCTAGTTTCCTAACCTAGATAGCCAAGATAAAGTAGAGATAGTGTGTGGATACTTTGTCTCAAAACACCCAAGGACTCTCAACTCATGAGAGAGATTGGGTGGAGGTTGAAGAAGATGCCAAGAGGTGAAGAAGTGTGAAGGAAAAGACTTGGCAAAAGAAAAGGCAAGTGAAGAATTGTGTCTGCTCTTTTTCTTGTGTTGTTTTGCTAAGTGTTTTGTGTGTGTTATTTATTGTTGTGAGCAGTAGCATCTAAAGAAAAGCTCACAAGAAATGAGCTTCCTCCACACCAAAAAATATCTCACACAAAATATCTCAACAAAACACAACAATCCCATGACCTAATACCATGAGTCAGCAAGAACATATGCTACATCAATGCACAATGCCAAGACTTGCACTCACACTTTCCACACAATAAACGTTAACCTAAATGTTTAAATCCAAGAAAAAGAAATGGCAATCTCAAAAGTAAACTCGTAACGAATTACAAGAATACCCCTCATCCGTATATACATACCTACATCCGTATTCCGACTGAATACGAATACAATGAGACGAAAATAATCCAACAATATAATACTAGGATCCGGCTTAAACCAAAGCCCACTAGTATTATCTGTCCGATCATGACCCGTGCACAAGTGCACGTATATGATCGAACCCTGCCATAAAACCATACAGCCTCTACAACGTTTTGCCTGAAGCAGTGAAACCTTCTGTGTGGGACTCTAAAGACCCGTCAATACTCTGGCAGTGGGTTTAACTACAAGCACGTCAGTGGCACTAGCTGTACGTAACGGCTACCCAGGTATTGAGCGAAAGAGAGGCCGACGAGCAAACTCATCTTGAAACCCTACTGAGCTTGACAGTGACAATATCCGTACATTCCGGTCCGTTCGTCTATGAGTATCGCATATCGAGTCTAGAGGAGTAGATAAAGTCAGACCCCTAATAACTTGACATTTAGTGTTGGCATGAAACCTATCACCAACTGAGAAACTATCGATCCTAGATCGGTAATTCCCGTCTACCCGGCCGAGGATTTCTAGTGATGGCCACCCGTGCACACCGCGACATTAACCCCCAATACCGGGAGAGACGAATCCCCTGAAAATCCTCTCACTGCCTCCATGTGGCTCGGGACTGTACCCAAGTAAAACCTGTTTGCACGACTCCTTTGAGCCGTGGTAGGGTAGTAATCAAAGCATAGTGGGAACTCACACGAGACAAATGACGATCTCAGATCGATAGACTAACCTGTACACATGTCACCTGGGAACTGCTATCTGACAATAGATGTAATACCAACTAGCATGTTCCCGGTGAGTCTGTCCGGTGTACTCATAACCCAATGAGCACATGTATACATCTTAGGTGAACCAACTGACACCAATGGCCTGTGAGACCGGCCACCGCCCTCGTCGGGGTCTCGATCCATATACACTAGTATACTCTTGGAGTATCGATGTCCAGTCTCGAAACTCCTACGACTACGAGCACTTTAAGGATGTGCTTATAGACCACCCAACTCTCACGTATATGATCGCCATCATACTGCTGGTAGTCCAGCATGAATCTTATGGGCTCTATCAACATGTAATAGTGATTTGTACTGTCACTTGAAGTATGTACACGATGATAAAGACAAACCAGATAGCATACTATCATATCGAGTAAGACTGTTCTACCGGTATAGGACCTCCGTCAATCATTGCAATCACGTGCCTGCGATCTAATAATTGACTTGAGGGCACTATAGCCAACAATCTCCTACTTGCACTTAAGGCTAATTATTGCGGTGTCGCGTACTCACAGCCCGTGCGATACCGAACACGCAACTTCTCTACTAAGCAGTTTCATAAAGCCTCAATGAGTGGATCCTCTCTAATGTTTCTTTCTATGTCTCTCTTTATCTCAAGTTCGCGGAGAAAACCATCTCCCGAAATGAGCAATACCTGTCTTAGAATATGTCTGGATATCTGATGGGACCTAGTTCACAAATGAACTCCAAATCCAACAAACTTCTTAGACCGTATCGTCCACTGAATTTAATCAGTATCCTGCGCCATGTCTCCCTCAGTATCAGCTTGGACCACCTGTCCAAACTACTACCCCTCAAAAGAGGGAAAGCTATAATTCTGACAGTCACTCTATCATCCAGGTCACCTTAGAAGCTTGGAATGATAACCGTCTCCCGAAGGAGGCTGTCGTTACCAAATCCCTAGAACATCCACTTATGTTCATAAACAGCTTCCGAACGTTTCTCCAGGATTGGATTAATATATAAACTTATTGCATCTAGTGCAAAAACACTTTCTGGTGTGCTACTTGATATCTCATGATTGACTCAATTACCTAAGCAAGTGATATGCCAATCATGCAATCCCTCTCCCATTTAGTCTGTAAGACACCTTTATAGAGGGTGACTCCATCACCTGCAGGTACACCACCATGCCAGGAGTCGTCCATTCTAAAACACCTTTAGAATACTGTCTAAGTACCCAGATTAGGAAACTACCTAAATCTAAATCTAAAACCATAGATCTAGTAACCAGAATGCCTGATATAATATCCAAATCCTATGTGGAGAAACCACTGTGTGACAGCCACAGTATAACCGATCGTAGTGTGGGAATTTCACTTTCTATAAAGTGTATGTCATCCAAATACCAGGACATCACACCCTACTACCTTCTTAACAGATCCATCTATTATTCTGATGAAATCAAAGCATATGAATGTCACATAAAAAATAGATGATCTTTCTCCGCTATACCCGATTTAGTCTATAAATAGACACAAGCTACTTGTCCACTATGCTTCCACTGCTCCCACTGACTAAAACAACCCTCTGGCAGAGTCATATACACGTGCATTTCTAAAGCTAGTTTAGAACGACGCTATACTCATCCTCACGCCGAGTCTCATGGTCCAGAAAAGCAGTAATAGCAAGTCTAGGTAAACAAAAACATCCCTGTCACCGTCTTTGAGGATACCGAAGTACCGCTCGGGCGCTTGAGGTTACCCACCATATCTGCGGAGTGGCTAATGGAATGTCAAACCCGATTGAATCTTTAGCTTCTATTAAATTTTCAGTAATCATTTGTGGTTCTGGAATCACTTCTAGTTCTACCATACTCCCACTACTGTTTTATGAAAAAGTCTATTTTGCTAAAACTGTGGAGAGTCAAGAACAATATCACTATTGATCTTCCAGATGGTAGAAAGTTAACCCTTGTCATAGCCCGGAATAACCCACAAACTGCCATTACAGAAACGTGCCTTGAGTTATCTAGAATATGGTTTTAAGCATAAGTCGGACAACTCCATATACCTTAACATCGTTAAGATATGAACCATTCTATATACAATATAGAAACAGAGGCACTGATTTAATTGGAACCAGATTCAAATCATGCAGTTGTCTCCAGTGCATGTCAACTCAATAGAGAGAGGGCGATCAACATTACTCAACTTAGGAGTGCATCCAGATATGAGTAACCTGAAAGAGAAGCAAGTTCTCAAAACCATTACTATCAACTGAATACCAAACACAAGTATCTACATCTTCGATCACCTTGAAGAATCCTGATACTTGCAACACATGGTTCTCCACTTTATTCTTGTACCTATAACTTCTCAAAACTTGGACCTTGTATTTCTACGAAATACATGTCTAAAATTGGAGAAGTCATAAGTAAACAGAATATAGTACGAGTACCAACCCCTCTGTCCTAATGGACACTGGACAACATACAATATTTCGTATAAGTCCCTTGAGTTGAATAACTCAAACCCTGTGCGTCGTAGGTTGAAAACTGTACTATGGTTAAGAAGAATTACACCACTGTTTAATACTCCTTACCCAATCATCAACTGATATAGGTAAATGGCATGGACATAATTTCAAAAAGTCATATTTCACTTTATAAAATAAACATACAGATATATCAGTTTGAAATTGGTGCATAACAATGAATATGCAAAACCAAACATTTGTCGTCAGGAAAATCCCCAGGTGATTTCCTCAAATATCACCAATTACAAAGAATTCCGATATAAAGAGGGTATAATCACCAAATTCCCAATAACTTACTCCCACCCATCATCTGTAAAACCATACAGATGTGAGAATCAAACCTGGTAAATACATACCCTGGAGTAAGGATCTAATTGGGAAATCAATTTTTAATTAACAATGCATAGTGAAACTGAAACATGAAAATATTTCGAAGGGGTATCCGGGTATTTCTAGTAATGTCTCTTCCATTATCTATATTCCTAACTGTAACCGTATATTTTTTTGTCGTCTCTCCAAATCCCTTTATTTGTCCTTACTCATTATCTTCTGTACACCACCCTTAAGCTAAATGGTTTTCTTCCTTCCCTACCGTTCGGCACCAGCCTATGGTTTGGAAGAAGACTATCCAATAAGCGTAATAGGTGTACTCTCCTAATCCTAGGAGAACTCGCAACTTGAGAGAAGGTAAAGACAAAAGACAACTGAATAGTCCTTATTCTATTTCTCCTGAACCGAACAAATGCAGAGGTGAAGTAGGAGTGGCGATGATATACGCGGTTTCGCCATGAATGATAGCAGTCACAATTTACTTTGCCCTCTTTCTAATCCCTTTATTTGTATTTACTTATTACCTTCTGTACACCACAAATAGGCTAATGGTTTTCTTCCTTCCCCACCTTTCGGCACCTGCCTATGGTTTGGAAGAAGACTATTCAATAAGCGCAATAGGTGTACTCTATCCTAATGCTAGGAGCCCTCATAACCTGAGAGAAGGTAAAAGGAAAGACAATTGAATAGTCCTATTCATTTTCTCCAAAACCGGAAACCATTCTCGAATCTGAAACAAGTTTCTTCGAGTTCGTATGTAACTATACGATGGTCATATCCAATAAATGTGGATCTTCGTAGTGATATGGAATGTTCCGGAGAAAAAACAAAGGGTAAAAGTAGGAGTGGCAATGAAGTATGCAACTCTGACAATCCAAGAGTCAATGTGTTTTAAGATGGTTCGGTTAACTTGGTTACTGAGTTATAGTCTAGGGTCAGACTATGGTCGCTGCCAAAGAGAGAGAGAAAATGTAATGTTTTGAAAATCGTTTCGGTGAAATTTCGGAAAATCGGTAAAATAAGGGGGGGGTTCGTAAAAAGTCAAAATATAAATATCTTTTAATATAAAATTAAATATACATATTCTAGCTATGTAATTTCTAGTATTTGGTGTTTATTGAGCCACTGGTAAAATTTCTATTTTTCTGAAAAAATTTCCGAAATTAATTATTTTAATATTATTTTAAGCTGTTAAAAATACATTAAATTAGCGATAAATACAAATTTGAATGGGCTAATTATAAACTTTAGAATCATGACAACTAAAATCTAGTTAGTAATATAAATTTTTTAGCAATTTATTTCATGTTCTAGTTGGTTATAATCAAAGGAAATTAAAATTTAATTAAACTAAACTAAAAATTGTAATTTGGTAACTTGAGGGGTTCTTTTTGCATGGAAATTTCTTGTACACCTCACACACATCCTCACCACTTGTGGCCAGCCCCACCACCACCAACAGCAGCCCAAAATTCTTTGCCTCTCTTGTTGTCTTCATTCATGTGATGAAATGAGTTAAAATAAGGGTTTTTATATATATTAAGTAGGTGGGGGTATTGTGGTAATTTGTGAGGGCTTTGACTTGGATTTTTTTTCTCCACTCCCTCACACTTCTCCCCATCCCAGATCTGGCCGAGAATTCCCTTTGCTGCAGCCCCTCTATTTCCCCCAATTCTCCATCTCATTTTGCTTCAAAATTCATATCAAAATCCATCAAAAATCCACAAATCCTTCACCAATTCAAAGCTAATTCCTATTCTACCTCTTCTAACACCCATATTAGTTTAAAACAAGGTGAAGGATGGTGTATTTGGAGGCTAGAGAAACCTAGGGTTTCAAACTTGGGAGGTAAAACTCTAATCTAATGTTTAAATTGTAGTTTGTATATGCCAGTTTATTAATTAAAAGTGTTAAATTAGTTGTGGTGGCTTGTTTTAGAAAAATCAAGAGAAGGGGTTGATTTGGAAATAGGAATTGAAGTATTGTAAATGGGTTATTTGGGTGTTGTAGCTAGCTAGTAGTGTGGATTGGGTGATTGTGCGATATTGTGACCATTTTGTCGCAAATCCGCGATGTTTGCGCAAATTTTCTATTTTCATGCTTACTAGGTTTTTGAAATTGAATTAGAATGTGCGATTAAAATTATGGTTAGGGTTTTTATCACCTCATTAGCAATATAATATGTAGTTTAACACTTTAGGGTTATGCAAAACCTAGGCTAGTTGTTGAATTGTGAATCTTGCTTTAAAAATGTTTAAATTGATATCTTTGCAAACTAGAAATTTTGTTTTAATACAAATTGATGAGATTAAAATATGGAAGTGATTTGTATGACCTAGTTATGTTATTTAATGAGCATTATGGCCATTAGAATTGTTAAAACATCAAGTGTTGTACTAAAACGGTAAATTTTGCTTGCTAGGTTTTCGGAAAAATAGCTTTTAAAGTGAGTTTGGGGTTTTTGTGAATTTTAACCTATTTCATATTATAATTAGTGTTTGTAAATGTGCAAATGGGTGCGTTTGGGTTCTTCTCGATGGGTTGATGTTTGTACATCGACATCGAGGGTTGGTTTGGCTATTCTTGCATGCGTAGGCGATAGGTTTTGACATATACGTGATACGCGTGCCGATTTGGTTTTCGTATGCTTTTTCGAATTCGAATTGGGTTTTTTATGCGATACGATACGTTGTGACATGTAGGTACCCCATGTGGAATTCGAGACGATAAGCAAGCACGTGGCGACGTCGGCACCGGCGAGCGAAGACTAGGTGAGTAGATTTATATCTATTGGGAGAAGTCGGGTGGATGGCGTATAGCACCCCCGCAAAGTTGTGAGGAATGAGGTGATGTAGTAACGATATACATTTATATGTTATTATGAGATATGAACACCAAGTAAGAGAAGCCTTAAGAGCTTATGGGTTTAGGGTTAGCGAGAATTGAAGGAAGGATTTTAGCGGATTTCTTAGTCATGAAACCCTACAGTAAGGATTTGCATACACGCACACATATACACTTGCATATATCATTTTCTTATGCGTATATGGGAATGTGTATATATGTATATACGCATGGGTATGGGACTATGCATATATACATTCATATACACATGCATGATTGTTGACGATATTGTATGATTTTTGGAGATGAGTCGATGAGATTGGGCTTGAGGCCATGAGATCAGTGATGTGATATGGTCCGTATTTGAGATACGACATGATATTTTAGCGGGTTCTTTAGGCGTGGTGTTTTCATACACACGCATGCATTTCATAGATGGTATCAGTATTGTACTAGACGTAGATCAGTACCCTGATCATGATATTTGATAAAGAGGATACCAGATGATTAATGTGATAGATGTGACAATTGACCCGTACCCAGATTTGGGAGGCCGTATGACGGATTTACCGTACGAGCTATATATTGACGATAGATCCGCACTCTTGATTCGAGAATGTCATATGATATGTTGTATCGTACATGATATTATTGAGGCGGGATCACCGACTATTATGCATGTATATACATATCGACTCAGATTTAGGTGGTTTCCATACCCCTTTCGATTGGTTGTTAGTTAGACCTGTTGTTTACCTAGTAGATGTTAGACTGGACCGAGTCATACCTATTTCCAAAACTAACGAATCGTGAGGATTTTAAAGACGTGTCAAGGGATACTACGGATATTTCAAAATACGTACCTTTTCTTAAAAACACCGTAGCCATTATTTTCAAAACGCCACGATTCCTACGATTTCAAATGGCAGATCAGTATAACATAGGTGTAGCGATGTAGATTCCTTATTGTTAGGTTATCATTCATGTTCCGCATATTATTGTTGCAATTACTACTCATTGCCATTTATCATGTTGTTATCGTCTCATTGCATATTTATTGTGTACTTAGTGATTATGAACCATGCTGTCAGGACAACAGCACCATTACCGATGATGCGCATACTCCACATACACTTGCTTGCCGGCTCACACACATCATCATCGGTAATTGCCATGTCATGTACGCTTTAGAAAATACTATTTCGTTGACATAGCTTGCTAATTGATGTTGCAATATGTTATAGCTTTCATATGCTAGTTAACTATTGCATTCATTGCATGATATCAGATTCATTCATATATTCATTGGTTATACAGTATTATGGACATTATGTCGGTTTTCACTTTCATTGACATGGTGATTTGATGTTTTCGGATCCGTCTTGAGATTTTCTGGATTTGGAAACCGCATGTCAAAGTTTTATAACTGATGATGTATTTTAAAGAGAAAAATGCGGTTTTTCCTTGATATGATGATTAGTGTCCACCATGATGTTTTCTCGTTCTGAGATAGTTTTCGATACCCAATTCGAGGAGTTGGATAAACCGTCTGCGGGTACATGGTGGACCCGGTATGGTACCCCGGGGCAAGAAGTTCGAGTAGTAGACGATGAGCCCGGCAGGGGCAGACTACCTACCGGTGATTTTACCTGACGCGGCGGATATCCGGAGGATACCATTTGTGGCCGTGAGATTGATGATATGGGCTGATCCGTTCTGCCGGAGCCCGCGGGCCGATCCCGCAGATGATACGGATACCTGAGATATTGATATTTGAGATTTGAGATATTGGGATTTGATACTGAGATACTGAGACTTATGTTTTGTGTCGATGGTTGACACTGATTTCTCTGTTGCATTCATTGATGATACGTGATTGACATACATATAGAAATCTTATTGATTAAAGAAAACAGTTGTCTCACTCATGATATATTTTGTTTCCATTCATAATGCATTCATATATCATATATCTGATATGTTTCTATCTGAGGCACTGACACGAGCAGCTAGTATTACATTATATATAGCTGGACCAGAATTTTTATTTAAGGATATTACCTGATATGACCTAGGATAGCGTCATGTATGCAATTTCTACTCGTGGATGTTTTCTACTCATGAGTTGGCAACTCACCTCCGTTGTGCCAATTTTTTCTTACAGGTTAGATGTACAGGTTTCATTGACAGTTGTTGGCACATCATTTCATTCAGGGTGATTGCTTGGCAGGTGGGTTATTTTGTATCAGGACCACCATTGTATATGTTATTTCATTTGTGTCTAGTAAGCTCCATCAACCAGATTGTATATTTGAGAGAAACAGAAAACCAGATTTGTTATTCTTTCGACCTTAGAGTCGCGCATTGTATTATTTTGGGTTTTCTTTTGAGTTTTGATCCTCTCTCTTGGCGTTGTATATTATATTGCTTGCGTGGTTGTGACCGTCGATTGACGAAGAGCTAGCTCCCGCTTGGGGATGCCTTTTTATTGATTTCGTATATTATTCATGTTGTATCCCGTTTGGGGCCAGTATTTACAAAGGAGACTCTGCTGAAACTTTCAGAAAATACTTGGATTTTAAAAATACATGCTTCGGCCTATGTTGATTAAAACTACTTGCTTTAAATTGGTTTTTCCTTCACTCTACTGTTTCTTTTGGTTTTGATTCTGGGTTTTGGCTTACTTAGATTACGTACGCATCGAGACGTTCATAATTTAAGTGTCGGTCATGTTCCATACTTTTCGGGTCGTGACAAAGTTGGTATCAGAGCGTTAGGTTTTACCTTCGGAGTGTAGGACGACCCTTGGTTGATGGAGTAGATAGCTTGAGTAGAGTGACGTACCGTACGTATGTTCCGCGGAATATTTATGATACGATACTCCACTTAAGAAGCCTTAAGATGTACATTTTTTTTGCACAGCATTATATTCCTTCCTATGATCTAGCCTCATTGGTACTAGTTTATGGTTTTGTTATCACGGGTGTACGGGCGTGGAGAGCTACGGCTAGAGTTGCGTCAGCATGAGTTCTTCACTGACGAGGACTGACCAGGACATGATTCCAGGGACATACGATTGCATAGAGGCGTCGTTTCATTCTGTTTTCGCGCCATGAGCGTTTGATAGATCGCTTTTACGAGATTTCTCGGACGTGCAGATCAGCACCAGAGGATAGGGCCACTGCAAGAGGCCAGCCAGGATGTGATGACCGTTAATGCACCATATTTTGATGTTTGAGGCACTGTTCAGCGTGCGGACAGAAGATTCAGATGTTGCTGTGACTGACGAGATATTGCCCCAGAAGTTTGGAGCTATGCCGCACGAGTTATACTTCGAGATATGATAGAAGATCGCTAGTCACCAAAGATGAAGGACTAGGCCATATGATTTATTGCCTACCCCGACGCGAGGTCATCAGATGGATTGATTCCAGCTAGAAGCGACTTCATGCTGATACGCTGAGAGTCGATAGAGACGATCGAATATCAGGAACCCATTTTCCAAGTTTAAAGTATTCGGAAAACAATGCAAGCAATTCTACGGACCCTCTAGAAGAATGAAACCCTAACTCGACTTAATGACCATGGAACGCCAGTGAACCTTAGGGTTTGCGGCAGTTCAACGGTGCCATTAGTGAGGCTTGGGTCTGCCCTTCTACGGTTGGTCCATAGGTGCTGTGTCATATATTCGATACTATTAAACCGTACACAAGATATTGAGCTCTTAGGGGATTATGAGGTTTTGACAAATCGATCGGATGGTTCGACTTCATTCGGATATCAGGTGATGGGATGCATTGCTTGGGAGGCTCCAGATACGAGTATAGCCATTGGAGCGCAGTCCATGCAGCCACGAAGAGACAAGTCCGAAGCAGTCGACATTTGAGAAAAGTGGAGTAAGAGATTCGTACGAGATCTTAACGAGACGGCGTTCCACTCCGCCGACATCAGAGATGTGATACGCAAGCAGAAGCGTTGACTATGAATATATATTCCAGGAGGAGTCGTGATGAGTATGCAGCCGTTCCAGAACAAGAAATAGATATAGTAAAAGGATGATAACTTCCGGGCAGTTCGGCAGAAACGAGACTTTGGAGAGACTTCGACTGGACCTTTCTGGAAATACTGAACGAGAAGACCTGGACCCAGGAGTGGCCATATGACGCACACCCAGTAGGCCAGAGTTCGGCATCATCGACGAGACATGTTTTGAGTAACCATGATAGTTGACCAGAGATCTTTAGAGGATGTGTCAGAGCGGACTACTTCCGTTATCGTTTCCATATTGGACCGTTGAGCTGAGGAGCTATGTACTTAGCAATTCGCGGTGAGAGACGAGAGCCTAAGGGCACCAGGGGACAGGCCATGATAAGAAGGCAAGTAGATATCTTGCTCTGCTAGCATTGGATGCACCGACACCTTCTCGACTGTGAAGGACGGATATATCGACGACAGTATTTATAATTTGTGATTTTATGATTGACTATCACGTATCCGTCACTTTGGATTTCAGTATTTTTGGGTGATTTATTTCATGATTGAGTTTTTATGACCAAGTTTCATGATATTTGATTTCATGCCTAGGACATGCATATGATTTGACTTATGCGTTCGGCATAGTTTTCATGCACTTTTAGTATTTGATTTGCTTTTGTGCACTTGATTTGGATTTTGCGCATACTTAAGGCGCTTGATGCGATTTAGGTGCACACCAGATGCACTAAATCGAGATTTTTCGTTCATATCAGATGCACCTGGTTTTACTGTCAGGCACACACGTTGCCCTTAACAGGTGTTTTCGTGCACAGCCGTTGCACTTAGATTTGGTTTTGTGCACATGTATGACACATTTATGGATTTCGATTTCCGTGCGCACCAGACGCACGTGGCATTCAGATATATTTGGGATTGATTTCTTTTGGAGCAGTATATTTTTTGATACTTGCTATTTGGCTTAGTACTGAGCAGGGCTAGTCAGAAGACAGTACCTGAGTATATTTTTGCACGCATTGATAGTTATTGAAGGAATTTCCAAAGAGGAGCTATAGTCTCAGTATTTACCTACGTGTCCGTGATGACACGAAACTTTTTATAAAGGAAACCCTTCTGAAATTGTTTTCAAAATGGCGGGACGTGTATGTTAAACAAAGGATATATATATATATATATATATATCGACTCAGATTTAGGTGGTTTCCATACCCCTTTCGATTGGTTGTTAGTTAAACCTGTAGTTTACCTAGTAGATGTTGGACTGGACCGAGTCATACCTATTTCCAAAACTAACAAATCGTGAGGATTTTAAATACATGTCAAGGGATACTACTGATATTTCAAAAGACGTACCTTTTCTTAAAAACACCGTAGCCCTTATTTTCAAAACGCCACGATTCGTACTATTTCAAACGGCAGATCAGTATAACACAGGTGTAGAGATGTAGATTCCTTATTGTTACATTATCATTCATGTTCCGCATATTATTGTTTCAATTACTACTCATTGCCATTTATCATGTTGTTATCGTCTCATTGCATGTTTATTGTGTACTTAGTGATTATGGACCATGATGTCAGGACACCGGCACCATTACCGATGATGCTCATGCTCCACATACACTTGCTTGCCGGCTCACACACATCATCATCGGTAATTGCCAAGTCACGTACACTTTAGAAAGTACTATTTCGTTGACATAGCTTGCTAATTGATGTTGCAATATGTTATAGCTTTCATATGCTAGTTAACTATTGCATTCATTGCATGATATCAGATGCATTCGTATATTCATTGGTTATACAGTATTATGGACATTATGTCGGTTTTCACATTCATTGACATGGTGATTTGATGTTTTCGGATCCGTCTTGAGGTTTTCTGGATTTGAAAACCGTATGTCAAAGTTTTATAACTGATGATGTATTTTAAAGAGAAAAATGTGGTTTTTCCTTGATATGATGAGTAGTGTCCACCATGATGTTTTCTCGGTTCTGAGATAGTTTTCGAGACCCGATTCGAGGAGTTGGATGAACCGTCCGCGGGTACATGGTGGACCCGGTATGGTACCCCAGGGCAAGAAGTTCGAGTAGTAGACGATGAGCCCGGCAGGGACAGACTACCTACCGGTGATTTTACCTGGCGCGGCGGATATCCGGAGGATACCGTTCGTGGCTGAGAGATTGATGATATGGGCTGATCCATTCTGCTGGAGCCCGCAGGCCGATCCCGCAGATGATACGGATGCCTGGGATATTGATATTTGAGATTTGAGATTTGAGATATTGGGATTTGATACTGAGACACTGAGACTTATGTTTTGTGTCGATGCTTGACACTGATTTCTCTGTTGCATTCATTGATGATACGTGATTGACATACATATAGAAATTTCATTGATTAAAGAAAATAGTTGTCTCTCTCATGATATATTCTGTTTCTATTCGTAATGCATTCGTACATCATATATCTGATATGTTGCTATCTAAGGCACTGACACGAGCAGGTAGTATTACACTATATAGCTGGACCAGGATTTTTATTTGAGGATATTACCTGATATGATCTAGGATAGCGTCATGCTTGTGATTTCTACTCGTAGATGTTTTCTACTCAAGAGTTGGCAACTCATCTCCGTTGTGCCAAATTTTTCTTACAGGTTAGATGTACAGGTTTCTTTGGCACTTGTTGGCACATCATTTCATTCAGGATGATTGCTTTGGCAGGTGGGTTATTTTGTATCAGGGCCACCATTGTATATGTTATTTCATTTGTATCTAGTAAGCTCCATCAACCAGATTGTATATTTGAGAGAGATAGAAGACCAGATTTGTTATTCTTTCGACCTTAGAGTCGTGCGTTGTATTATTTTGGGTTTTCTTGTTGATTTTGGGTTTTCTTTTGAGTTTTGATCCTCGCCCTTGGCGTTGTATATTATATTGCTTGCGTGGTTGTGACCATCGATTTACGAAGAGCTAGCTCCCGCTTGGGGATGCCTTTTTATTGATTTCGTATACTATTCATGTTGTATCCCATTTGGGGCCAGTATTTACAAAGGAGACTCTGCCGAAATTTTCAGAAAATACTTGGATTTTAAAAATACATACTTCGGCCTATGTTGATTAAAACTACTTGCTTTAAATTGGTTTTTCCTTCACTCTACTGTTTCTTTTGGTTTTGATTCTGGGTTTTGGCTTACTTAGATTACATACGCCTCGAAACGTTCGTAATTTAAGCGCCGGTCATGTTCCGTACTTTTCGGGTCATGACAGAAAAAAAATACTCAGAGTGCACTCTAATCTACATCAGAATGGTTAATCACTATATCTAATCAGGATGTCTCCCACTGTATCCTCAAATTCTCCTCCAAACCTGAAAGAAGAATTAGTCGGGATCATCTAAAATCACCCGAGGAGTAAACAAACTCATCAGTGGGAATCGGGATTCAACTATCATCGCATGATAAGTTGATGGAATCCACTCAAGTTATCACACTCCAGAAGGTATGTGCATGTCTGGCAAGTTTCTTGTATGTTTGAAACTCCCGATATGATTTCTATCCCATGCCCTTATGACCTTGACGAAGGCCAACATATCATAAGTCACATGTCAAGTTCTAACCGTCATTGTCCAGGTTAATTTGAACCCACCCGTACATACCCTTGATGAAGGCCAAAATAGTAGTACGACTGTCCCAAACCAACACATCTATCTATGCAACAGAAAAGTAACAAATAGCTACCATACACTATGCCATGACAAAATCCAACAAACATAGCATGTGTAAGTCTATGTCACACACCCCACGGTTCATGGGGAGGCGGAATATATGAAAACGATCAAAAAGCATCGCAACACGGACTCGAGCTCACGGATCGGGACTAAACCTTAACTAGCAAGCAACAAGAGGTTTCAATACTTAGATTCGAAGTTATACCTCACGATACAAGTCCTTAAGGACTTCATCGTTGTCATCCTCGTCATCGTAGGCTCCAAGGATCATAACGGATCGTGGCTACCTCGACGGCCTCCTCGAGTCAAAGACGATCCACCCGAGAGTCTATAGTCTGAGCTTCTATCTCGAATCTGAGATAACTACGGCTTCTAGTTTGCCAAGCTAGAAGTCCTAGATGGTGTAGAGTATTTAGATGGATTGCTTTGTCTCTTTAAACCCTAGGATTCTCAACACATGAGAGCTTTTAGGGTTTTGAGGAAAAAGAAGATGACTAGAGGAGAAAGAAGGTGTTTGTGATAATGTTAATGAATAATCACTCATGCTTGAATAATATGAAGCATACAATTATCTCTTGATAAATATCTAGTAAATATCAAGCATACTTCATTTAATTCAAATGGTGAATCACCTCATGAGTCATGGTTCATTTAATGAAAACCTAAACCTCATCTCCTCCACCTTATTTAGGTTTAATAAAAAAGAAATAAACCCTAATGAGTCATCTCCTTCTAGAAGCTTTCCCGACAAATTACAAGAATGCCCCTCAATCGTATATACATACCTGTATCCGTATTCCGAGGAATACGTATACAAAAAGAAGAAATAAATCCATCAGTATAATACTAGGACCCGGCTTATACCAAAGCCCACTAGTATTATCTGCCCGATCACCGAACGTGCACAAGTGTACGTAAGAGATCGAAGCCCTGCCGTAAAACCATACGGCCTTTACACCTTTTGCCCGGTGTAGGGAAACTCTCTATGTGGGACTCTAAAGACTCAACACTACGCTGGCAATAGGTTTAACCACAGGCCGCAAGCGGTACTAGCTGTACGTAACGGTCCCCAGGTAGATGTCGATAAGAAGGCCGATGAGGTAACTCATCCGAACTCCTACTGAGCCTGAATGTGACAATCTCCGTACATTCCGGTCTGTTCCTCTAAGAGTATCGCATATCGGGCCTAGGGGGATGGTAAACATCAGACTCCTAATAGCGGTATAAGTCATGTCGGAGTGTAGCCTAGAACACCCTGAGAAACTACTGGAACACCTACTAGTAAATCTTACTTTTCGTGGCCATGGACTTTGTGTAATGGCTCTCCAACACAGCGCGATATCAACCTCCAATACCGGGAGAGACGAATCCTATCTAACTGCCACTGCCTCCAACTGCTTCGGGATTGCACCTAACTACTACCTGTTTGGACGACTCCTTTGAACCGTGGTAGGGTAGTAATCAAAGTACAGTGGGAACGCACTCGAGGCGAAGTAGCAGTGTCAAGTCGACGGACTAAGATGTACTCATGTCACCTGGGAACTGCTACCTGACGACAGGTATAATAACCATCAGCAGTTCTCGACGAGTCCTGTCCAGTGTACTAGTAACCTAACGAGCACCTGCATACTATCTCCAGTACGACATACTAATGGCTGTGGGACAGACCATCTCCCCTCATAGGATGAGAAACGTATACACCAGTTTACTCCGGAGTATCGATGCCCCATCTCGATAATCCTACGACCATGGACCTGTATAAGGATATGCTTGTAGATTACCCAGCCCCTACTAGTGTGACTGCCATCACAACGCTGACAATCAAGCAAAGATCTTAAGGGCTCTACTAATATGTATAAGCGATATGCTAAAAGAAACATACGCACATATCTGAGTAGAAACAAACCAAGTAGCATACTGCCATCTTGAGCAAGACTGTCAATACAACTATGAATATCCCAAGCTTCCATTAGTAATATACAAGCCAGTATAATACAATAATGGCCTCTAGGGCATATACACTAACAATATCCCACTTGCACTAGGGCCATGTACTAGCGTATCGCAGACCTATCATCTCGATTAGCCGCTCGAACTGTGTCCGAGGGATGGCCTTCGTAAGTGGATCAGCAGTGTAATCCTCTGTATCTACTCTCCTCACCTCAATCTCTTGGCGGTCTACGATCTCCCAGATCAGGTGATACCGCCTTAAGATGTGTCTGGACTTCTGATGGGGCCTGGGTTCCTTCGCTAAAGCTATAGCACCGTTGTTGTCGCAATACAGCAGTATTGGATCAACAATGGTTGGAACCACCTGAAGTTAAATTAAGAATTTCCTCACCCAGACAGCTTCTTTTGCGGCATCGCAAGCAGCTATGTACTCTGCTTCCATCGTCGAGTCAACAACGGTGTCCTGCTTAGAGCTCTTCCAACAGACCGCCCCTCCATTGAGGGTAAAGACATAACCCGACATGGACTTGGAGTCATCCTTGTCACTCTGGAAGCTGGAGTCAGCAAAAACCTCGATCTGGAGGTCTTTTCCACCATACACCAAGAACATCTCCTTAGTCCTTCTCGGGTACTTGAAAATGTTCTTTACTGCTATCCAGTGCTTCTCCCCTGGGTTTGACTGATACCGGCTTACAACGCTTAATGCGTAGGCTACATCTGGTATGGTATATAATATCGCATACATTATAGAGCCTACCGCAGATGCGTAGGGTATATATGTCATGCGAGCCCTTTAGTCTTTGGAGACATTTCTTTGGAGAGGGTGATTCCGTGACAAGTTGGTAAATTAGCGCGCTTAGAATCTTCCATACTGAATCTTATCAGTATGGTGTCTATGTAACTTGACTGCGAAAGTCCAACTATCTGTTTAGATCTATCACGATAGATCTGGATCCCCAGAATGTAGGAGGCATCACCCAGGTCCTTCATGGAGAACTTCTGTGACAAGAATCTTTTGACTGACTGTAGCATAGGAATGTCATTTCTTATTAAGAGAATGTCATCCACGTAGAAGACGAGAAATACTACAATTCTCCCTACAATCTTACTGTAAATGCATGGTTCATCTGGATTTTTGATAAAATTGAATTCTTTAACAATATCATCAAAACAGATGTTCCAACTCCGCGATGCTTGCTTTAGTCCATAAATGGACTTAACCAATTTGCACACTTTCCCGCTGCTCCCACTCTGAATGAAACCTTCTGGCTGATCCATATAGACGCACTCTTCCAAATTACCATTTAGAAATGCCGTCTTTTGGTGTTTGATATCAGAGATGATATACGGGTGCTCAGTGGAGACTGGGTACACTGGACGGACTCGCTGAGAACTCCCAGATGGTATTATATCTCACGTTAGATGGCAGTTCTCTGGTGACACTGGTACAGGTTAGTCTGTAGACCCGAGATCGTCATAGAGACTTGTGTGATTCCCACTGTGCTTTGATTTCCACCTTACCACGTCCAAGAGAGCATGTAAAATGGTGGTTTTTGGGTACAGTCTTGAGTCACATAGAGGCAATGAGCGATAGGAGGGGTTTCGTTTCTCCCGGTATTGGGGATTGATGTTGCGCTGTGCTCGATTGGACATAACAGGGAAGTCCCTGGCCAAGGCTAGTTTAGAGATTTACTGGTAAGTGTTACCAGTAGTTTCTCGACCCGTTATGAGCCTCATATCGGCATGACTTATCGGTTATTGGGGTCTGACATTTACCACCCCTAGACTTGATATGCGACATATCAGACGAGGAGACCGGACTGTACGGTAGTGTCACTGTCAGGCTTTTGCAGGAGTTGGAGCAGGCTTGCTTGCTGATCTTCTGATCGCTCAATACCCGGGTAGCCGTTACGTCCAGCTAGTACCGCTGACGGCTTGTGGGTGCTTGATATGATCATCACCTACTGCCGGCGTATTGACGAGTCTTTAGAGTCCTACATAGAGGTTTTACTGGCTCAGGAAAAACGAAATAGGAGCGCATATGTGATATGTGCGGGACCGAGAATAATGCATGTATGTGATACCGTATTCCATTCTCGCGATTTTGTATCGATCGATTATATATGATATAGCCGGGTTATCGAATCAAGCGTTGATTCGATAAGATGGTACATTTAATATTAGTCGGTTATATGTGATATAGCCGGATTATTAAATCAAAAGTTGATTTGATAATTTAATGTATAATTGTATATGTGATATACTAGATTATATTAACTAATATTATCTCACTTAAGCATTTATTTATTCTCACTTGTGCACACTTATTATATATGTGATATATATTAATTGTGCTCATTTTGTATCATGGTTGTTGATACACACTACATGGATGTATGAGACTTACACCATACTAATTATAATGTTAGCTTTTAGTATTTAAAGTAATTCCAAAATTAGTTGATAATGAGCTCACATGCATGAAGCTTCATGAAGCTTGTGGATGCATTGACTTAGTCCACTAGTTTTGTTTTACTTAAGATATTAATTAAGCTAACCATTATAATGTAGCCATGATTATGTCTCTACATGAGTTAGTATATGATACAAACCCACCCATGGTTTTTCTCTCTCCTCATTAGTTTTCATTCTCATTTTTCTTGAGCTAATCTTCTTCCTCCTTGAAAAAGCTTGCTAGGGTTTGATAAAGAGAGAGAAATATTGTGAGAAAAATAAAACTAAAGTGAGCCCACTTCCTATTTCATCATCCTCTACAAGATTAGCACTTTAGTATAGGGTGTTTTCTTCACTAATCCTTTAGTTAGTGAAGTAAAAGCTTGAGCTAGTACACCCTCGACGTAGATCATCTTCGGCCTCGAAGACTTCAAGCAAGACCGTTGCCTTCTTCTCATAGAGCCAACCAAGAGTCCGGGAGTTCGATGATCGCAGCGGAGGGACTACTACAAGGAGCTTATGAAGTGAAGGACCGATCTACAAAGGTTGTATTTCCTTTTCACTTAGATGTAAAATGGTTTACATTAGTTTACGTTTGATTTTCTATTTATCGATCCTAGTTTGGAGTTCCTTTTAACGACAATTTTTAAAAAATGGCATGGACGATGCCTCCCAAAACCTTGCTGCCGTCGATAGGAACCCTACTAATCACACAAGACTTTATGACGATCTCGGGTCTACAGACTAACCTGTACCAGTGTCACTAGAGAACTGCCATCCGACGTTAGGTATAATACCATCTGGGAGTTCTCGGCGAGTCCGTCCAGTGTACCCAGTCTCCACTGAGCACCCGTATACTGTCTTTGATGTCAAACACCAATGGATATGGGATCATCCATCGCCCATCTACTTAGGCGGAGAAGCTATACGCTAGTCTACTCTGGTATATCGATGCCCTGTCTCGATATACCCACGACTAGGAACATTTGAAGGATGTACTTATCGACTACACTATCCCCACTAGTATGATCTGCATCATAGTCCTGGTAGTCAAGTACTCATCCTAAGAGCTTTACCAACATGTAATCAAGAGACAATCGGAGTACATGTTAAGATAAAGAACAACCAGATAGCATACTATCATGTCGAGCAAGAAAGTCATACCTATATATGTCCAAGCATCCACTAAAATATATATCGTATGTACAGTAATGGCCTCTAGGGCATACATATAACTAACAATCTCTTACTTGCACTAGGGCAATTTGTTGTAGTATCTCATACCCAACAATCAGCAGTAGTTGAAGTATCTCATACTCAACCATCCTATAAAAGTCTCTCTAGGGTACAGGCCTTTGTGAGTGGATCCGCTGTGTTGTACTCCGAGTTTACTCTCCTATCCTCGATCTCCCTGGAGACCAACCATCTCCATGATCAGGTGATACTGCCTAAGAATATGTTTGGATCTCAGATGGGACGGGTGTTCCTAGGCCTAAGCCACAACTCCATTGTCACACAATGGTAGGAACGAAGTTCATCTTATGAACTAATATATATCCAGACTACATCTTTGGTAGCATCCTTGGTAGTGATATATCCAGCCTCTATCGTCTAGTATGTCACGGCATCTAGCTTGGAACTCTTCCAACATACCGTCCCTCCACTGAGGGTAAAGACAATGCCTGTAACTGACAATCAGTCGACCTTATCACTCTGGAAGCTTTCCAGTGATTCTCCCCAGGATCGATTGATAGCATCTCACTACACCTAGTGAGATTCCTAACATGCACTTAGATCTATCTCATAAATCCAAAACCCAGGATTTAGGAGGTATCACCTTGATCCTATATGGAGAATCCTGTGATAAGAGGAGATTGACCGAGCGTAGCATAGGAAACTCCTTTCTTATCAAGAGTATGTCATCCACGTACAATACGAGGATCATGATCATACTTCCTACTACCTTTCTGTATATACAAGGTTCATCTACCATTTTGATGAAGTCAAACTCTTTGACTACCACATCAAAACTGATGTTCCAACTCCGCGATGCCTGCTTTATCCTGTAAAGCAACTTGCACATGTTTCTGCTGCTCCCACTGGCTATGAAGCCCTCTGGCTGTGTACTTACAGACGCCTTCTTCTAAATCATCATTCAGAACAGTAGTCATGACACCCAACCGCCAAATATCATAGTTATGGCATGTAGCAGTGGCAAGTAGGATCCGGATGGACGCATAGACACTAGAAAAGGTTTAATCATTATCCACACCTGGTCGATGATGAAAACCTTTTGCAACAAGCCTTAGCTTTGAAAGTCTTAACTTTTCCATGTACACCTAGTAATCTTCTCAAGATATACTTGTTCCTGATGGGCATTAACCCTTCAGATAAAGCAACCAAAGTCCATACTTTGTTGGTGTATATGGATTCCATCTCAGATCGCTTAGCATCCTGCCATTCTCACAGAGTCGCCACTCTTGATGGCCTGCTCGAAACTAGTTGGGTCATCATCTCATGATCCAATCCTCGCTCCTACTGTCATAGAGAAACCGAAGTATCTTTCAAGTGGACGAGGAACCCTACCAGATCGTCGGAGAGGCTGAGGTTCGTCGGTAACTATTGAATCCTCCGGGTTTACCAAATCATCAGCTGCAGTTTGTATAGCTGGAACTCCTTCTAGTTCTACCTCATGACCACTAATTTCTTCATAAGAAATTCCCTTTCTCAAAAGGTGGCATGCTGAGAAACAAAACACCTTTTGCTCATCAGTTTGGTAGAAGATATTCCCTTGCGAATGCTTAGGATATCCAACAAACTTCCACAGAACTGATCTTGCCTCGAGCTTGTCTGGATTTTGCTTTTAGACATAGGCCAGACAACCCCAAATCTTAACATTCTTAAGAGATGGGTTCTTCCCATACCATATCACATATGGAGTGGTAAGCACCTGATTTGGTTGGAACCCTATTCAATAGGTATACAGCTTCTCATGTGCATAACCCACAAAAGGAAATAGGCAACTTAGTAGTACTCATCATAGAGCACACCATATCACATAGGGTGCGATTGCTACGCCCCGATATGTAGGGTTCCTAGGCACACTAATGAGGTCTCATAAGGCATCAACCATGCCAAATTCAAATTTTACAAGTGCCGAGAAACCCTAATACGAATCGTTGACTAGAATTTTAGGCGAAACATGCAACTAGTTAACAATATAACTAAAAGAACGGAAATACAACCTTTGTAGATCCGGTCCTCCACCTCTATAGCTCCGCAATGAAGTCTCCTCGCTGTCCAAATGGAATCCCGGGCTCTAGCGTCGGTTTCATCGGAGAAATGGGCGGGCAAGGTCGTCGGCTTCGTGCCGAAGATGATCTACGTCGAGGCAACACAAGATCAAGATCCAACTTCACCAAGCCATGAAACTTGTGAAGAAAACACTCTATACTACTTGGCAAGAGGTAGAGGATGAAGAAATAGGAGGTGGGTTCACGTTAGAATTGGATTTCTCACTCTTTTGCTCAAGTTGCCATTGATGGAGGAAAGCTTTCTTCATTGAAGAAGATGAAGAAGAAGAAGAAAGAATATGATAAGTCTTTTTGAAAAAGAAAATAAAATGAATACTTATCATAATCCAACCATGGTCAAGTGTAGAGAATAAACTAGGGTTAGGTCAATGGTTAGGGTTAAGCATGAAGACAAAAATGGTGACTTAGTCAAAGCTTCATGAAGCTTCAACATGCATCCAAAGAAAGCCACCATTTTTCCCTTTTTCATTTCCAAAATAAATAAATAAATTAATAAGAAAATAAAAACCCTAACCAATATACAACCATGGTTTAATCTTTACACAAACCCTAGTGAGCATGTATCATCAAACATGATACAAACTTGTGTACAAAAGTATATCACATATACAATGTGCACATCCAAGTGAGAAAATCCATTTAAAGTGAACCAATACTAGTTAATGCAAAGTAATATATCAAATATATAATTATGCATTAAATCATTAAATCAACACTTGATTTAACGATCTGGTCATATCGCATACAACCGACTAATATCCAATGTATCGGCTTATCGAATCAACCCTTGATTCGATAACTAGGTTATATCGCATACAACCAATCGATACATTCATCGCGAGAATGAAATACGGTATCACATACACACATTATTCTTGGTCCCGCACATATCTCATATGCGCTCCTATTTCGTTTCGCTTGAGCCAGGAAACCTCTGTGTAGGACTCTAAAGACTCGTCAATACGCCGGCAGCAGATGATGATCATATCAAACACCCACAAGCCGTAAGCGGTCTGCTAAACGTAACGGCCACCCGGGTATTGAGCGATCAGAAGATCGATGAGCAAGCCCGCTCACACTCCTGTGAATCCAACCAGTAACACTTACCGTACATTCCGGTCTGTTCGTCTGATATGTCGCATATCTTGCCTAGGGGTGGTAAACGTCAGACCCCAATAGCTCGATAAGTCGTGTCGATCTGAGGTCTATAACAATTCGAGAAACTACTGGTAACACTTACCAGTAAATCTCAGCAACCCTGGCCAGGGATTTCCGGTTATAGCCAATCGAACACAGCGCAACATCAACTCCCTATACCGGGAGAGACGAATCCCTTCTTATCGCTCATTGCCTCCATGTGATTCGGGACTGTACCCAAAAACCACCGTTTTGCATGCCCTCTTGGACGTGGTAAGGTGGAAATCAAACCACAGTGGGAACCACACAAGACTCTATGACGATCTCGGATCAACAGACTACTCTGTACCAGTGTCACCAGAGAACTGCCATCTGACGTAAGGTATAATACCATCTGGGAGTTCTCGGCGAGTCCGTCCAGTGTACCCAGTCTCTACTGAGCACCCGTATATCATCTCTAATGTCAAACACCAATGGATATGGGATCATCCATCGCCCATCTGTATGGGTCGAGAAGGTATACGCTAGTCTACTCTGGTATATCGATGCCCCGTCTCGATATACCCACGACTAGGGATTTTGAAGGATGTACTTATGGACTACCATGTCCCCACTAGTATGATCCGCATCATAGTCCAGGTAGTCAAGTACATATCCTTAGGGCTTTACCAACATGTAATAGAGAGACAATCTGTGTACACGTTAAGGTAAAGAGCAACCAGATAGCATACTATCATGTCGAGCAAGAAAGTCCTCCCTATATATGTCCAAACATCCACTACAATATACATCCTATGTATAGTAATGGCCTCTAGGGCATACATATAACTAACACGATATACTAACGTGCTGTGGTATATACGGAGGAGTAATGCTGAGAAAGAATCTCATTCTCCTTTAGAATAGTCCAGGAATTCCGTGCTCAAGTATTCTCCTCCCTGATCACATCAAACGACATAATACTTATACCCGTTTTGGTTCTCTACTTCTAAGTTATATTCTTTGAATTTCTCAAAAGTTTCAGACTTGTGTTTCAACAGGAACACATGTACGAATCTTGAGAGATCATCGGTGAATGTAATGAAGTATAAAGAACCATTCCTGACATGTGCAGACAGGGGACCTACATACCTCAACATGTATCAATCCCAATAGTTCACTAACTCTTTCTCTGTTTCCAATAAACGGAGCTATGGTCATCTTATCTTTGTGACATGACTGGCAAGTTTCACAAGATGTAAATTCAAACTGATTTAAATATGCATCTAAATGTAACTTAGCCATTCGGGTCGCATTGATATGACCTAGTCTACAATGCCTCAAGATGGATTCGTTCATTTCTGAACTCTTCCCCTTGTGTGTGTTCTGTACGTTAAGAACTGTGGTTTGATTTAGAACGCATATGCTTTTAGATAACGTACCTGAACCAATCAACTCTTGATATAGGAAATGTTTAAAACATTATCCAACAATACAAAATTATATCCTTCTTTACTAAATAAAGAGACTGATATGATGTTGTATATCAGGTTCCGTATCTAATAACATTCGTTCAGAATCAATGTATTTGGTAATACAGGGTGATAACTGCCAACATACTTGGCCGCAACACTTGCACCATTTCCAACTCTTGAAACTTATCACCCATTCCCAGTTCTCTACCTCACTGTAGCCCATGTAACATATTACATTTGCGGGATCCTGATCCGGTACCATATACCCAGGACGTAAAGGATACTGAAAAACAGTTCTTGGTAATGAACACACCCGAAGAAGAAGCATCAGCATGCACTTTCTTTGTTTGGATGGCATGGGAATTCTGGTAATTCCCTATTTCCTGCTCGGTCTTATAACAATTATAAGTTGGAGCGAGACCAACATTCCCCAGTGCAGTTTAACAAGCGGGTTCAGTCAATGCATCCATATTATTATCTTGATTAAGGCGTGAATTGGTCGCTACCTGGAGTGAGAGAGAAGAAAACACTCTGCGTGCGCTCTTGCAAGATTAGATTAGTTATTAATTTATCTAATTAGGATGGCTCCCACTGTTTTAGTCAAATCTTCCTTCAAACCCTAAAAGGAAAGACTAGCCGGGATTAATTACACCCTACAAGTTTGCCAATCTTTCAGTCAAGCCAGTGTCAGTACTTTGAGGGAGGTTCCTCGTGCTTTCGCGCGGACCTAATTAAAATAAATCTCGTTTTCCCATAGGCATAACCCCGTTAACACTTTTCTAGACACCTACTTGATCGGCTAATTGTAATGTGTAAAACTCTCCCGGGAGTAACTCTTACTCGCAGTGGGTATCGGGATCCAACTATCACATAGAAGGTATGCAATCTCATTGCAAATTTCAACACTTGAAATTCCCGATAATGTTTTGCCCCTAACGTGCTATGACCTTGACGAATGCCAAACAACCCATAGTCCGCTAGTGATGTTCAACCCGTACATTTCTTGATTGAATTAAACCCACCCGCACGACCCTTGACGAATGCCAAACAACGCCGTACGAATACCCTAATCCAATCGCATCTTATGCTAGCAGATAAGCACTAGTTAGCTACCGTACACTACGCCTTGACGAATACCAAACTACCGCAACAAGAATACTAAGTAGTACTTATCTGAAATGGCAGAGGGCTACGACAGGTTTCTAAGAAAACTTTTTGCGTAATGAACTTGATATCATTGTAGAATCGAGTGATTTTGAAATGGAGTGTTTTTTAGGCTTTTACTAGTTTTGCTAATGAGGTCACTCCCGGTGAAGGGATCTCGGCTCTTTCCTTATCGATTAAGGTGCAGGATATTTCACAAATACCACTATGCAAAGCAAAAACTATAAAAGCAATCAAAAGACAAACCGAGTTTGTAGCATCTGCTAGTTTCTCTAAAGAGGTCACTCCCGATGAAGGGATCTCGGCTCTTTCCTTATCGAATAAGGTGCTGGATATTCTACAAGGAATACCGCTATGCAAAACAAGAACTAGAGCTACCAGCTTTCGAGACAAGTTTCTACAACATCTTTAGATTTCTTTTATTTCATTAATCTCATTAATGAAGTCCCATTTTATTATGCTTCACAAGCATCAGATATGAAACGAAATCAACAATATATAATATATATCACATATATATATATAATATAGGCATTCATCTCAGGCAGTACTATGATCTCATCACAGAACATTGCAGCAGAAGAACATATATGAAATATTCGATATACTAGGATTTCCGTGTTTTATATCAAGAAAGTATAAAACACGGATTCCACGTTCGCGATGAATAGCCAAACCCCACATCCCTAGACCCCTACGAGAGCGGCAAGTAACCCTGCCAATTCTAGAGTTAGGAGACCCGGTCTCGACTCCTCGAAATGGTCTCCTATTGCACCCTAGAACCCGGTTCCTTGTGCTCCCCGCCTTGGGTCTATCCTAATGCGGTAAAGTAAATAATATACAATGGTGACATCATCCTCAACCCGGAACTGCCCCAATAAAAGAATATTACATACAATGAATTTTACATGAATGAAAATGAAAAACTCTCATCTCACATAAAACCCTCGACTATTCAAACACGACGATCCAATATAACATATCACAGCAACACATAACATCACATGTCATCAACGTATGTAAATATGTGTATCCCAATTGTCGTTGACATATAGCACCGAAACCGGCGATACACCACATATTAAACTTACGGTCGCAGAAAAGAAAGTGAAAAACTACAGCAGTTGGAATCCACAACCACCTTAGACATCATAAACCCAATATATCACATATATTGGATTTCATGCCTAACCAAATGAATTCCTTAGTCATCGCTTGCCTAACAATTATAAACCCCGCATTTTAGTCTCGATACCGAAAACACTTTTCAATAACAAGTCGGGCAATTCAACAAGATTCCCGACATCCTGATCGAATGCTCGTCGGAAACTATTGTAGACGGCTGCACCCCCGATACCGTCGACGAAGTGCACTAAGGCGGAACACCGCTGCCGCGAGCACCCGAACGGATGCTTTTGGCGACGGGGTTCTCCTACAGTCACTTGGTCGGGGCTATGGGGCGTGGCTATCTATTAAGTTTACCCGGCGAGTATCCGCGTACACTGCGTGATTGCGACAGACTTTTGATCACATCAAAATCCCGTGGCAACCGATCATCTGAGACTAAACTGCTAGATTTATAACATTCAAATTAGTTATCTCATAACTACATGTGGATTCCAAATATTGTATCCCATCAAATAATATCCGCACGACGTTAAACTCTTTGATCGATTTATCAAAGTCCCACAATTTCCCGACAGCTCAATGTTGGAGATAGTGCCCTCAGAGTCAATTATTGGATCACAGGCACGTGATTGCAATGATTGAGGGAGGACCTATCCCAGGAGGACAGTCTTACTCGAGATGATAGTATGTTATCTGGTTTATCTTTATCATCGTGTACTGCTTTAGGTGACCTGACAGGTTGCTATTACACGTTGATAGAGCCCCTAGGATTCTTGCTTGACTGCCAGCAGTATGAGGGCGATCATATACGTGGGAGCTGGTAGTCTATAAGCACATCCTTAAAAGGTCCCTAGTCGTAGGAGTTTCGAGACAAGGCATCGATACTCCATTAGTAGACTAGTGTATACGGTCGAGACCCCGACGAGGGGCGGTGGCCGGTCTCACAAGCCACTGGTGTCAGTTGGTTCACCTAAGATGTATACAGGTGCTCATTGGGTTATGAGTACACCGGACAGGACTCGCCGGGAACCTGCTAGTTGGGATTATACCAGACGTCAGATAGCAGTTCCTAGGTAACATGTGTACAGGTTAGTTCATCGACCTGAGATCGTCATTTGTCTCGTGTGAGTTCCCACTGTGCTTTGATTACTACCCTACCACGGCTCAAAGGAGTCGTGCAAACAGGTTTTAGTTGGGTACAGTCCCGAGCCACATGGAGGCAGTGAGCGGATCTGCAGGGGTTCGTCTCTCCCGGTATTGGGGGTGAGGTCGCGCTATGTCTAGGAGAGCCATTACACAAAGCCCTCGGCCGAGGCAGGAGATTTACTGGTAGGTATTCCAGTAGTATCTCAGGGTGTTCTGGGCTACGCTCCGACATGACTTGTATCGCTTTTGGGGGTCTGGCTTTTACCAACCCCCTAGGCCCGCCATGCGATGCTCATAGACGAACAGACCGGACTGTACGGATATTGTCACTGACAGCTCAGTAGGGTGTCAGGATGAGTTCGCTCATCGACGTCCCTTTTGGTCAATAGCTGGTGGCCCATCACGTATTGGCTAATACCTCTGACGTGCTAGTGGTTAAATCCACAGCCATTGTATTGACGAGTCTTTAGAGTCCACCACACTTACAGTTACTCAAGCTTTCGGGCGAAACGCTGTAGAGGCCGTATGGAGATATGGCAGGGTCCGATCAGATACTTGCGGTATTGCACGGATCAGGATCGGACAGTTTTGTACTAGTGGCCGTATAGTTATATGGCAGGGTTCGATCTGATACGTGCGGTATTGCACGGATCAGGATCGAACGGATATTACTAGCCGGCTTTGGCTTAAGCCGGTCCTAGTTTAGTACAGTGTAGATTTTGTCTCATTGCATTTGTATCCGGACGGAATACAGATGCAGGTGTGTATGCACAGTATCGGGGTTTTCCTGTAATTTATTACGGGACCAGTTTTCTGGATTTGCCAGTTTGCATTCTGTTCCGGCCGGTTTTCCTTTGTTCTTTCCCGGCCGGACTTTTCTGATGGAGGGGGTAATTTGCAGTTTTGCAAATTACATTTGGGGAGGGGGTTTCTTGCATATGTATTAATTATGATAGCATCTTTTTTATTCCTTTCTTTTCTATCATCATTTCTTGTAAAAGGTGATTAGGATTGATTTGGTTTTGATGTGAGATTGTGATGATGAGGCTATGGTCACCACTTGCTTTTACTACCATTACCTTCCTTCTAAGGTTGTGGTTTTGTATTCCCTCCTCCACCATTCTCATTTGGGAGATGATAGAACTCACTTGAGAGAAGAACAAGATAGAAGAAGAAGAGAGAGTTTCATTTTGAGCTTGAGGGATTTATCTTGATCTCATTTCATGCTAGGAAAAATGCAAGCACCATTTTTCCTTATCTAGTTTCCTCCATCATCTTCTAATGGCAACAAAACCCCAAAGAAACAAGCATCATCTACACTACATTCTACAGCAAACCTTGGGCATGTCGACTTGCCGGTTTCATGCTCGAGTTGCCTCGGTATTGAGGCGGGAGCCCGTAAAAGACACAGGCGATGTGGTGCCCCCTTCGGCGAGGAGGCGACGATATGGAGACAGGACTTTCCGCGGGAGATCGGGACGATGAAGAGAAGACCGGAGGACTCGGATCACTTGGTATATTTCTCTTCCCATCTCTTGTTAGCTAGTATAGGTTAATGGTTAACGATCCGGGTTTTATTGTCCGCGGTAGCGCCAGTTTCCAAGTAAGGAAAATTTTTGATTCCGTATTTTGGCCTCGGTAAGACGGCGGGGGCGCTGCCGTGGCGCAACATGGTATCAGAGCCACGCCATTAACCTTGTCTAGCTTGCTCTAACGTGTTTACAAGTTCGATCGATCGGATTTTCCAAAAACCACATTTCCATGTCGCACTTTCTGTCGATTTTTTCCTTGCTCTAAAAATTATTTGGTACATTGGAAAATTACGTGCAGAGTTTTTTATGAATTCTGTGAAAAGTTGGTACGCTGATGTTACTGTAGCGCGGCGGTTTAGCGGCCAAAACCACGTTTTGGCCGTGGAACCGCCGCCGTTTTGTGGCCAAACCGTACCAAATTTCTACAGTGGTTTACTGACATGAACATAGGGTTTCTGGTATATTCTTTTTGGGCCCAGATGTTTTTGAGTGCTACAGTTGTGCTTGGGGCCCACTTTGGAAAATTCAGTCGATCGAAAATTTTAAACATGTTTTTTCACAGTATTTACATTATATCTGCGACCGTGAATATCACTTGATCGGTAAATCCTGTCTAACTGCTATAGCCCGGTTAGACGGATTTGCGAACGTGATTTTCACGTTGATGTTCTATGTTTATGCTGTGATGTTGCGGATCGGTCGTGGGGGATAGCCTGGATGCAATGCTAGTACTGTTTTGTTTTATATGTACATTTGATATTGCGGGACGAGCGTCCGACATGTGGACTGCCGTCACTGCCTGTTTGTATTATTCTTTTGGGGCACGACCTGGTTGCGGTCGATGTACCCGTTGTATGTATATTTTACTTTCTGTACTAGGATTACCCCGCGGAGGGGTGCACGGATAGCCGGGTTCTAGAGGGCAACGGGCCCGCATCTCATGGCATTGAGACGGAGGGGGCTTCACTCTAGGATTGGCGGGCTATTTGCCGCACTCGTAAGGGGTACAGGTTGACCCGGGAGGGGTGCCCAAGTTACCGGATTCCATGAAGTGCTGGGTGGTCCATTCACGGTGCTGAAGGGGGCTGCCTCGCTTCAGGTTTTGGCGGGTGACTTGCCGCGCCCGTAGGGGTCTAGGATTTCATTGCACAGGCTATCCACACGACCAGGGAAACGTCGGGTTTCAGCAGCGGCTCTGTGAATCCCGGGGATCCCAGATATCTGTTTTGTTCTGTGATGCTGTACATTTCTGTGATATTGCATTTTATCACGCCTTGAGCGAAATATAATATATTGGTATATATATTAGTAGATGTTGTATATGTTTTACATCCGTGCTAGTCCAGTCCCCGCTCTGTCGTTAGTTAGCTAACCTAACGGGTAATGACGGGACCCAGTGGCGAATGCGGATGGCATATACGTACATCAGTATATTTTCGTTCTTTGTGGTGTGATCAATTGATGGGACTGCGTTGATTCGGATCAATGCAAGCTAAACAAACCTATTCTGATGTTGTTGGAACACTTTTTCAAAAAGCTGTTATTGCAAGGGTGTTCTCTTTTGTTTTGCATCGTGGTATTCAGTTGGAATATCCTGCTCCTCAGTCGACGAGGCAAGGGCCGAGATCCCTTCACCGGGAGTGACCCCTTGGACAAAAGTTTGCGTCAGGGCAATAACTTCACTATAGCCGATTACTTTTGCTTTGCATCGTGGTATTCAGTTGGAATATCCTGCACCTCATTCTACGGGGAAAGAGCCGAGATCCCTTCACCGGGAGTGACCTCTTTAGCAAAGGCTTTCGTCACTATATTTTTATAAAAGGCTATGCAGTTCCTTCAACGATATCAAGTTCATTACGTTAAAAGTTTTTCGCCAAAAACTAGACGTAGCCCTCCGTCATTTCTTACAAGTATTACTTAGTATTCGTGCTGCGTTTGTTGACTGTGTCAAGGCGTAGTGTGCGGTAGCTAAGTAGTGTTTGTTTGCAGCATATTAATGGGATTGGTTAGGACAGTCGTGCGGCCTTGTTGACTGTGTCAAGGGCTCGTACGGGTGGGTTTAATGCAATCCAGGATAATGACGGGTTGAACTTGACTAGGACTCTTTGATTTGTTGATTGTGTCAAGGTCACTTGGGTCCTAGGGGTAAAACTTTCATCGGGAGTTTCAAAAGAACTGAAACTTGCCAGGCATGCGCATACCTTCTGGAGTGTGGTGACTTGAGTGGATTCCGTCAAGTTATCATGCGATGATAGTTGGATCCCGATTCCCACTGATGAGTTAGTTTACTCCTCGGGTGACCCCGACTAATTCTTCTTTCAGGTTTGGAGGAGAATTTGAGGTACAGTGGGAGGTTTCCAGATTAGATAAATTGGTAACCATTCTGATCTAGGTTAGAGTGCACGCTGAGCGTTTCTTTTCTCTCTCTCTTTGGCAGCGACCATTGACCCGACCCTGGACTATGACTCAGTGACCAAGTTGACCGAACCTTCTTAACACTGGCTTTTGGATTGTCAGAGTTGCAAACCTCATTGCCACTCCTACTTTTACCCTTTTCTCCAGGACACCCCGTATTACTACGAACGTCCACTTCCATTGGACAAAACCATCGTATGGTTATATACGAACTCGAAGGACTTCGAGGATGGTTTCTGGTTCTGGAGAAAACGAATAGGATTATTCAGTTGTCTTTTCTTTTCACCTTCTCTCATTGCGAGTACTCCTTGGTTTAGGAGATAATACACCTATTACGCTTATTGGATAGTCTTCTTCCAAACCTTAGGCTGGTGCCGACCGGTAGGGAATGAAGAAAACCAATTAGCCTAAACGGTGTGCAGAAGGTATTAAGATTAAGACAAAGCAAGGGATTAGTAAGAGGGCAAAGTAAAATGCGACTGCTATTCACGACCAAACCAAGTATTTCTTCGCCAATCCTAAATCACCTTTGTATTTCTCCAGGACACTCCGTATCACTACGAAGATCCACAGTTTACTTGGATACTCCATCGTATGGTTATATACGAACTCGAAAGAAACTTGTTCCAGTTCGGGGATGGATTCTGGTTCAGGAGAAATAGGAATAAGGTTTATTCAGTTGTCTTTTATCTTCACCTTCTCTCGCATTTCGGGTGCTCCTAGGACTAGGAAAGTACACCCATTATGCTTATTGGATAGTCTTCTTCCAAACCATAGGCTGGTGCCGAACGGTAGGGAAGGAAGAAAACCATTTGGCCTAAAGGGGTGTGCAGACGGTAATGACTAAAGACATATAAAGGGATTTGGACAGATGGAAAAGAGATATACGGTTACAGTTGTGAATCTGGATAATGGAAGAGGCATTACTAAGAATACCGGAATACCCCACCGAAACATTTCAATGTTTCAATTTCAACTGTGTACTGTTAAAAGAAAACTGATTTCCCGATTAGATACTTACTCCAGGGTATGTATTTACCAGGTATGATTCTCATATCTGTATGGTTTTACAGATGATGAGTGGGAGTAAGTCATTGGGAATAGGGTGATCATCCTCATTATATCGGGATTCGTTGTAATCGGTGATATTTGAGGAGATCATCTGGGCTGTTTGCCGGTCGGCAAATATTTAGTTTTGAATATCCGCTGTTGTGCACCAATTTCAAATTGATATATCTGTACGTCTATTTTCATAGAGTGAGATATACCTTTTGATATTATATCGATGACATTTACCTATATCAGTGGATGGTTAGGTAAGGAGCATTAAACAGCGGTGTAATTCTTCTTAACCATAAGTACAGTTTTCATCCTACGACACACAGTGAATGAGTCATCAGACTCAAGGGACTTATACAGAGTATTGTATGTTGTCCAGCGTCCATCAGGACAGAGGGGTTGGTCCTCGTACTATATTCCGTTTACTTATGACTTCTCTAGTTTTTAGACAGGTGTTTCGTGGAAACACAGGGTCTGAATTTTGAGAAGTTATAGGTATTTGAATAAAGTAGAGAACCAGGTAGCAAGTATCGGGATTCTTCAAAGTGATCGAAGATGTAGATACTTGTGTATGGTATTCAGTTGATAGTAATGGTTAAGAGAACTTGCTTCTCTTTCAGGTTACTCATAATTGGAAGCATTCCTAAGTTGAGTAACGCTGATCGGCCTCTCTCCATTTAGTTGACATGCACTGGAGACAGTTGCATGATTTTGAATCTGGTTCAATTAAATCATTGCCTTTAGTTCTATATTGGATATAGTACAGTTCATATCTTAACATTGTTAAGGTACGGGGAGTTGTCCGGCTTATGATTAAAACCAGACTCTGGATAACTCAAGGCACGTTTCTGTAATGGCTGTTTGTGGGTTGACCCAGGCTATGACAAGGGTTGATTTTCTACCATCTTGACTCGCCACAGTTTTAACAAAAATGGATTTTTTCAGAAAACAGTATTGGGAGTATGGTAGAACTGGAAGTGATTCCAGAACCGCAAACGATTACTGAAGATTTGATAAGGAACCTAAAGATTCAATCTGGCTTGACATTCCATTGGCCACTCCGCAGATACGGTGGGTAACTTCAGGCACCCGGAGGTACTCCGGTAGCCTCAAGGACGGTGACAGGGAAGTTCTTGTTTACCCTGACTTACCATTGCTGTTGTTCCAGACTGTGAAACCCGGCAGGAGGATGAGTATAGCGTCGTTCTAAACTAGCTTTAGAAGTGCACGTCTATATGACTTTGGCTGAGGGTTGTCGTAGTCAGTGGGAGCAACGGAAGCATTGGTGGTCATCAGGCTTATGTCTATTTATAGACTAAAGCAGATATAGCGGAGATAGATCATCTATTTCTGATGTGACAGTCATAGGTTTGACGTCATCAGAATAGGGGATGGATCTGTTAAGAAGGTAGTAGGGTATGATGTCATGGTATTTGGATGACATACACAGAATAGGAAGTGATATTCCTATACTACGATCGGTTATACTTTGGTTGTCACACAGTAGTTTCTCCACACAGGACTTGGATATTATATCAGACATTCTAGTTACTAGATCTATGGTTTTAGATCTAGATTTGGGTGGTTTCCTAATCTGGGTACCTTGACAGCATTCTATGAGTATTTAGAATGGACGACTCCTGGCACGGTAGTGTACCTGCAGTTGATGGAGTCACCCTCTCTAAAGGTGTCTTATAGACTAAAGGGGAGAGGGATACGCATGATTGGCAGATCACTTGCTTAGGCAATTGAGTCAATCATGAGATGTCAAGTACCACACCAGATGTTCTTGCAGTAGGTCCAATAAGATGATATCAATCCAATCCTGGAGAAATAATGGGGAGCAGTTTTAGAACATAAGTTGATGTTCTAGGGATATGATAACAGCAGCCTCCTTTAGGAGACAGTTATCATTCCAGGCTTCCAAGGTGACCTGGATGGCAGAGTGGCTGTCAGAGTTATAGTTTTTCCTTCTGACGAGGGGCAGTATTTTGGACAGGTGGTCCAGGTGGATACTGAGGGAAGGCATGGCGCGTGATACTGATTAAGTTCAGTTGATGATACAGTCTAAGAAGTCTGGATTTGGAGTTCATTTATGAGCTAGGTCCCATCAGACATCCAGACACATTCTAAGACAGGTATTGCTCATTTCGGGAGATGGCTTTCTCCACGAACTTGAGATATAGAGAGACATAGAAAGAAACAACCTAGCGGATCCACTCACTGAGGCTATTCCTCGAACACAATAGTTTCGCAAACGGGTTTTGTGAGATTGACTAGTAGAGGAGTTGGGTGTTCAGTATCACACGGGCTGTGAGTATGCGACATCGCAATAATTAGCCTTGAGTGCAAGTGGGAGATTGTTGGAGATAGTGCCCTCAAAGTCAATTATTGGATCACAGGCACGTGATTGCAATGATTGAGGGAGGACCTATCCCAGGAGGACAGTCTTACTCGAGATGATAGTATGCTATCTGGTTTATCTTTATCATCGTGTACTGCTTTAGGTGACCTGACAGGTCGCTATTACACGTTGATAGAGCCCCTAGGATTCTTGCTTGACTGCCAGCAGTATGAGGGCGATCATATACGTGGGAGCTGGTAGTCTATAAGCACATCCTTAAAAGGTCCCTAGTCGTAGGAGTTTCGAGACAGGGCATCGATACTCCATTAGTAGACTAGTGTATACGGTCGAGACCCCGACGAGGGGCGGTGGCCGGTCTCACAAGCCACTGGTGTCAGTTGGTTCACCTAAGATGTATACAGGTGCTCATTGGGTTATGAGTACACCGGACAAGACTCGCCGGGAACCTGCTAGTTGGGATTATACCAGACGTCAGATAGCAGTTCCCAGGTGACATGTGTACAGGTTAGTTCATCGACCTGAGATCGTCATTTGTCTCGTGTGAGTTCCCACTGTGCTTTGATTACTACCCTACCACGGCTCAAAGGAGTCGTGCAAACAGGTTTTAGTTGGGTACAGCCCCGAGCCACATGGAGGCAGTGAGCGGATCTGCAGGGGTTCGTCTCTCCCGGTATTGGGGGTGAGGTCGCGCTGTGTCTAGGAGAGCCATTACACAATGCCCTCGGCCGAGGCAGGAGATTTACTGGTAGGTATTCCAGTAGTATCTCAGGGTGTTCTGGGCTACGCTCCGACAAGACTTGTATCGCTTTTGGGGATCTGGCTTTTACCAACCCCCTAGGCCCGCCATGCGATGCTCATAGACGAACGGACCGGACTGTACGGATATTGTCACTGACAGGCTCAGTAGGGTGTCAGGATGAGTTCGCTCATCGACGTCCCTTTTGGTCAATAGCTGGTGGCCCGTCACGTATTGGCTAATACCTCTGACGTGCTAGTGGTTAAATCCACAGCCATTGTATTGACGAGTCTTTAGAGTCCACCACACTTACAGTTACTCAAGCTTTCGGGCGAAACGCTGTAGAGGCCGTATGGAGATATGGCAGGGTCCGATCAAATACGTGCAGTATTGCACGGATCAGGATCGGACAGTTTTGTACTAGTGGCCGTATAGTTATATGGCAGGGTTCGATCTGATACGTGCGGTATTGCACGGATCAGGATCGAACGGATATTACTAGCCGGCTTTGGTTTAAGCCGGTCCTAGTTTAGTACAGTGTAGATTTTGTCTCATTGCATTTGTATCCGGACGGAATACAGATGCAGGTGTGTATGCACAGTATCGGGGTTTTCCTGTAATTTATTACGGGACCAGTTTTCTGGATTTGCCAGTTTGCATTCCGTTCCGGCCGGTTTTCCTTTGTTCTTTCCCGGCCGGACTTTTCTGATGGAGGGGGTAATTTGCAGTTTTGCAAATTACATTTGAGGAGGGGGTTTCTTGCATATGTATTAATTATGATAGCATCTTTTTTATTCCTTTCTTTTCTATCATCATTTCTTGTAAAAGGTGATTAGGATTGATTTGGTTTTGATGTGAGATTGTGATGATAATGTTTGGCTATGGTCACCACTTGCTTTTACTACCATTACCTTCCTTCTAAGGTTGTGGTTTTGTATTCCCTCCTCCACCATTCTCATTTGGGAGATGATAGAACTCACTTGAGAGAAGAACAAGAGAGAAGAAGAAGAGAGAGTTTCATTTTGAGCTTGAGGGATTTATCTTGATCTCATTTCATGCTAGGAAAAATGCAAGCACCATTTTTCCTTATCTAGTTTCCTCCATCATCTTCTAATGGCAACAAAACCCCAAAGAAACAAGCATCATCTACACTACATTCTACAGCAAACCTTGGGCATGTCGACTTGCCGGCTTCATGCTCGAGTTGCCTCGGTATTGAGGCGGGAGCCCGTAAAAGACGCAGGCGATGTGGTGCCCCCTTCGGCGAGGAGGCGACGATATGGAGACAGGACTTTCCGCGGGAGATCGGGACGATGAAGAGAAGACCGGAGGACTCGGATCACTTGGTATACTTCTCTTCCCATCTCTTGTTAGCTAGTATAGGTTAATGGTTAACGATCCGGGTTTTATTGTCTGCGGTAGCGCCAGTTTCCAAGTAAGGAAAATTTTTGATTCCGCATTTTGGCCTTGGTAAGACGGCCGGGGCGCTGCCGTAGCGCAACACTCAACACTTGAGCACAGTTTTAATAATACCCAGAAGATGCCATAGTTCCTATGAACCAGCCGTAGAAGGGTCAAACCAATGCCTCACATGTGACAACGCTAAATTACCATAAACCGTAGGGTTCAAGTGGCAGTTTTAACGGCCACATAATCTAGTTAAGGTTTACGTTTTTCTAGAGGGTCCAAAGAATCACTTGCATATTTTTCCGAATACGTTAAACTCGGAAAAATGGGCTTTTGACATTCGATCGAACTTTTTAACTTCGCCTATACAATATGTGAAAACCCGAAACAATGTTAAAACAACGAATACGAAACACTCCGAATTACTTATAGTGTAAAGTTACATCACATGCAAAATTAGCCAAAATAAACAACACCTAAAACACCAAAACACAGAGACAAGTACATGACAAAAAATTGAACATCAAATGCTACTATGGGGCCGGCCACCTCGGAAAATCTACCCACGTGCTCGGCCAAATTCCGAGCACAGGGTCCCAAATTTTTACCATGTGCTTATAACCTCCCAAATACCATTCTGCACTTGTTTGAAAAATTTTCTGAAAGCTTTTTAAAATCGACAGAAAGTATAGTTTCGTGTTCCAAGTTATGGAGTTGTTTCGGTTTCGTAATTCTAACAAAATCCGTATTAATTTCTAGCATGTCTCTGATACCACTGAAGGGTTGTCCAAGACGGCAGCAAGGTTTCGGAAGGCATCATCCATGCCAAATTCAATTTTTTGCCATTTTAGCTAACCCTAACTAGAATCGTAAACTAGAAATAATACGGAATCAAATGCAAACACTTTCCAATAAGTAAAGAGAGCGAGGAATACAACCTTTATAGACTGGTCCTTCATTTCAATATCTCCTTGTAGTAGTCCCTTTCGCTGCGATCGTAAACTCCGGACTCTAGAGATGCTCCACGAAGAAACGAACATGCTTGCTTCGATGACTTTGAGGCCGAAGATGATCTACGTCGAGGAGACACTAACCCAAGCTATTTCTTCACTAGGTCATAAACTTTGTGAAGAGAACACCCTATACTAAATGGCAAGTAGTAGAGGATGATGAAGTAGGAAGTGGGCTCACTTTAGAATTGATTTTCTCACACTTCTTCTCATAACTCCATTAGAGCAAGAAAGCTTTTTAAGGAGGAAGAAGAAGAAGCAGATGAACTCTAGTGAATAATTCATCCAAAAGAATTATTCGCAACCATGGGTGAGTTAAGCATCTCATGCTTAACCTTTGTAGAGAGTTTACCATGGTTAGGGTAATGGGTTAGGTTAATAAAATATCTATGGCAAAACAAAAGAGTGGACTAAGTCAATGCACAATACAAGCTTCTACAAGCTTTATGTCATGACAAATTCCAACCATTTTGTAATAACCAAAATAAAATAAAAACCCTAGTATTATCCCTAGCATGGTGTAAGTCATACATACACCCAAGTTGCATGTATCATCAAACATGACACAAACATGTACACTTGCATATATCTGTAACACCTTAGAATGTGTTTTGTAGCTAATTATATTTTTAAAGTATGGTTTTTAATAAAAAGTTTACCAAATTAAGTTTTAAATATTTTATCCTATTTAATGAGTATTTTATTAGAATTTTGTTAGGCTTGCACACACTTCTGCATGATAACTAGGGTTGTTTTTGGGGTTAAACCATGATTAGCAACCATGGTTAACTAACCATTTCTCCCTAACCTAGTTTTAATATTTGTTTAAGTGTCATGATAGTTTTAAAAGGGTTTTATTTTGAATTTTTGTTTTTGATTCATGGTTGACTTGAGAGAGAGAGAGCATGGGGCATCATGGCCTTTGCCATGCCTCATTTAATGAGGAGAGAGAGTGTGAGAAGGGGGTCTTGTGTTGTCCCTATTTCTCCATCTCATTTTCCATCCCTCATTCTCTCACTTCCTCACACACACACACACTCACTCACTCACCAGAGAGAAGCAGCAGCAGCAAGAGACAGCAGCAACAACAGCAATAACAACAACAACAGCAGCAGCAGCAGCAGCAAGAAAAGCAAGAACAACACAATAACAGCAACAACATCAACTACAACAACAACAGCAGCATCAGCATCATCTTCAGCAACAGCAGCAGAAGCATCAACACACACACACACTCACCTGAAGCTGCAGCAGCAAAGCAAGCAACAGCAGCAGCAGCAGCAGAAGCAGAAGCAGCTTCAGAGGCAACAGCAGCAGCAGCTTGAGCTCCAGCAACTTGGAGCAGCTCCTCACACTCCTTCTCCTACTTCTTGTGATCCTTGTGGGTATATTTCTAAACCCTATTTCTTGTTTGCTTAGTTGTGTGTTAGTTTAACTTCGGTTAGTGTTAATTAGCTAGTTTGGTGCTAGTTTAGGTGTTTTGTGTGGAATTTTGGTAGGAATGTGTTGGAATTGGTTAACCTAGCTCATTGTAGTGCTGTTAGGTCACCTCAACCGAGATTCAACCCAGGTTTCACAAAAATACCATAGATTTTCCATATTGTGCAAATTAGTGTTTTTAAGTGATTTTTGTGACATCTGGAATCTGCTATGGACCCGGACCTTACAGAGTGAAATTGAGAAGACTGGGACATGATACCTAGGTCTAGACACCACCCCCAGAGCACGACCCCCTAACTCCCAACAGTGGCCGCCAATTTCATGCTTTTGGCCGCAATTTGCGGCCAAGTAGGGGGTAGGGATGCTGGGGTTTTGTGTAGGGCTCTCTTCTGTGTTGTCTAGGTCTTTGGCATGTCTAGTTTTGTGATATCTTACCTGTAGGAAAATCTGGGGCTATATATCGTTTTTGGTGTCCGTTGTGTTTGCGCGATACGCGCGATACGTGAAAGGGCTCTGTGATCCAGCGTATCACGGCGTGTCGCGATGGTTTTAGACGCGTACACACACGATTCAGCGTATCGTGCACACGCGCGTTTAGTTCGCGATGCGAGTTTCTCGTTTTGGTTCGATATCGCGTTTCGCGGAATATTTTGGCTTATATGTGATTGCCATGCCTTATTTGCAGGTTTGCAGGCAGGGACTACGGACACGGCTACAGGGGGGAGCAGATGGTAGGATTCACCTAGCGTGGAGTGTAGGTGAGTAGATTTAACATCTACAGGGGAATCGCCCGCATGGCGTTATGCGTCTGGGCTAGGATTCAATTACCTGTCGCACATTCTACGTCATTGTAGAATTGCGCATTTACTATATTCCTTGATATAGTTATATACTGTGACTAGCAGCCGCAGGACACTGCACACATTATTGACGGTTCAGGTTGCACGAGCACGGATTGTATGCTACACACACACCGTCAATAATTGCCATGTCACACACTACCCCTTATAGCTACTATTGCTTACCATACATGACATCTAGCTACCGGTATACCTATAGTGTATCATACCTTTAGTGATAGGTACATTTACACTTTGCGATACAGCTACAGGTATACCTTTTAGATATTTTACTTATACCGGGGGATATCTTACTCATATTCTTCTTATACCCAGGGGGGTATATGACATCAGTTCTTATAGGTAGATACATATACATTGCTACACCTGTATGTTAGACACATATTCAGTTGCTGTCACATATTTACATTTACTGATGTTACTTAGCTGTACCTTATCTTGATTTCGCATACATCTGGTTCAGCTATATACTTTTGTTTACCTGCTCGCATTCAGATATATCGCATACATTTATTCCTGGATTTGCGCATTGTTTATCTGGATTTTATATGATGTTTTCGGGATTTGGGAACCGCGGGAGTTCATGAAATTATGCATACATGGAACAACCCGGTTTCCTTGATATGATATTTGAGCGTCCCCCATGAGTTTTATCGGTGCTGATTATATACTCCATACGAGGTGTGGTTGCCGTATGAGAGTACATGGTGGGGCCCGGTATGGTTCCCCTCGGCAAGAAGATCGATGGGTTTGCCGATTGAGCCTGGAGGCGGGCGAGTACCTACCGGTGATTGGTTGGACCTGGCAGTTGTCCGGAGGATACTGGCCAAAGTCGAGAGATGGATGCGGGATGATCTGTACTGTCGGGGCCGAGGGCCGACACCGCAGACGGACCCCGTGGGCCGATCCGGACTGACGGAGCCCGATATACGAGGATTTCTGTGTCGATGCTTGGCACACTGTTTTCATGATATTTTTCTAACCCCTTTTTGTATATATAACAGGGGATTTAGCCGTTGTTATATATACCCTTACACCAATATTAGTGGAATGGGACGCTAATATATGTGTATTGCCCCCATCATACTTACTTCTGTATATATTTACCTTTAGGATGTTATATTCTTACTTGAGATTCGACTTGGGATATAGGTGATTCATTGAGATTGGATATTGGATATGAAAGATATGGTTGATCTGTACATTCGAGATATAGGAGAGCTTTTCGATATTGTACTTTGAGGTGATGTGAGACCTATATGTTGTGAGAGCCCAGTTTGGGGGCCGATTTGACGATTTGGGATGTGAGTGTCTTGATGGATTGTGATCCTACCACGATGTCAGGTTTCCGTGGAAATGACATATTCCACCCTATACCTCACCCTTACCTATTTTTATACACAGATCCATATAGTGGTAGTACCTGTTAATGTACTCTTATGATAAGTTGCATATCTACATTCTCATATCCTTTTTGCATGGTTATTGCATACTATTGTCATGTTACTATTGCTTCACATATTGATTGTACCTGCTAGTGTACTCTACTTTATTCAGCATTTGCATGACATATTATTATTGTAACCGCATATCTTAGATTCATGCTGTACGTGCATTCCTGCGATTACCTGCATATGTTTTATACTATTCACGAGTTGGCAACTCACCCCCGTTGTGCCACAGGTGTTTCAGGTTGTTCCCCAGAGTAGTCGAGGCAGGCTATTTCTCTATTCAGCTATCCAGCTATCATCTTTTGCTCCAGATACCGCCTCAGCTCACAGTACTATTTTGCTTAGGTGGGTTGGTGGTTATCTGCATTTCATATTGTACCTTCGTTGTATTTGTACTCTCCATCTACTATTGTATTATTGACATAGAGACTTGGTGAGGACGTTATGTGTATTATTGTGGATTTGATGTCTTTTATATACAGCTTTTTCTCTACTGTCATTATTTTTGTGTTGCATTCATCTTGACTAGTCTTTACAAAAAGAGGGTGTTGCTAAAATTTTAAAGAAAGAAAGTAAGACTTTTAAAGAATTTGGGTTGCGATTTCAAATGTTTCAAAACTTATATTATCTTTTCCGTATTTTTATGGTTTAGACTTCTGGGTTTTGGCTTTCTTTTGCTACGTTACGTCTTAGGGCGTTGCGTGGTATTAGGGCCGTCACGGGCCAATTTTTGGGTCGTGACAAAGTTGGTATCAGAGCGTTAGGTTTTACCTTTAGAAGTGTAGGATGACCTTAGTATGATGGAGTAGGTAGCTTAAGCAGAGTAACGTAGTGTGTGTATGTCTGCAGCATACCCAAAGCGCGGTACTTTGCATTAAGTGACCTAAGTACAATTTGCTTGACAATCCTTCCTTGATGATTCATATCTTTGAGATTCGATTTTCTCATTCTTATCGAATCTCATCTTATATCTATTTATAGCCTTGCCGCCGATGACTATGGGGACTCAGAGCGATGCAGCGAGGGCCGAGGTCAGAGTTAGCTCGGGTGAGACGAGTACTGACCAGGATGGCACTCTAGTTGCACAGGTGCAGACGGATCAGCCTACGACCTATACCATGGATAGACTTTTAGTAGAGATGCAGGAGTTCCGCCAGACGATGAGTTCTTTAGTTGATGTCGTTCGGGAGCTACGACAGGAGGTTGTCACCCATGTTACTCAGCTGTCCCTTACGATCAGTATGCAACAGTCCGTAACCTACATAGCACCAGTGGTTGCAGCTCCAGTTGACGAGGCACATATTCCAGGACAGTGGAGGACTCGTACCAGCGTACCAGCCCAGGGACAGAGGTTTGGTCGTCGAGACAGATTTCGTGGCCATCGCGGGAGTAGCAGAGGCTTAGGACGAGGGCAGTCGTTCAGCTCTCATCCCCAGGATGGTCAGCAGTCAGCACGTGGATGTTTTCGATGCGGGAGCCTTCAGCACTTCGTCAGGAATTGTTCCTTGGCACCTCGTCAGGATCGTTTTCAGAGAAGCCGTGGACGTGGAAGATTCGCTCAGAGGGCTCAGTCTACCAGAGGAGTTCATCCAGCTGCGAGTAGAGGGCAGACACAGGAGTTTGCTTCTACTCATCGGGACGCGCAGACGTCCAATGTAGAGTTTTCAGGTACCCTTGATTTATATGTTCTTTTGACGTATTCGATTGTTTTCTTGCTTGTACCGTGGTTGGGTAGATTAGTCGTAGTGGTGTTAACTTCTGTCAGCGATTCTTTTGTTGCGCGACACGTATTTCAGTTTTGTGCCAAGCGGATAGGAGATAGAGATTCGTCCGTCGTCTTGATGCTTCTAAAGAGGTTGGAGTTGATGTTCTCCTGGGCACGGACTGTTTAATTACGTGTTAGGCATCTGTGGACTACCGTGTGGAAACAGTCAGGTTTGTTGTCCCCGGCAAGTCAGTTCTTGTTGTGCAGGTGGTTAGTTGTGCCGCCTCTCACAGCTTGAATCCAGCTTTTTTCGCTAGTCGGCTACTGAGGAGATGTCGTGGATTCTTGGCGTTCATTCGTGATACCGGAGACACAGTAGGATTGTCGGACCGGGTTCCTTTCGTGCAAGAGTTTTTCCGACGTTGTTCCGGATGAGCCGGCGAAGCTTAGGAGCAAAAGGATCAGCTGCAGAGTTTTGGTTTGGGGAGTTTTGTGCGTCTGAGTGTTTCGCTTTTGGAAGCTCCTATTTCTGTTCGTCGAGGAGAAAGACGGCAGTTTGGGGTTGCGTATCGACGGATCGTCAATTGAACCGGCTTACGGTGCGGATAGGTATCCTTCACCTCGCCGTGACAATTTCTTCGATCAGCTCCAGAGTGCGAGACATTTTCTAAGTGTGCTTGGGATCAGGTCATCATTATCACGGATTCGGGATGATGGCATTCCGAAGACTGCCTTATGCGTGCTACGGGCTTTGTGTGTATCGGTGAGTCGTTGGATTCCCTGATGCCCTAGCAGCATTCGTAGATATGATGAACCAGATTTCTGCGGGCCGTTCCTCGACCAGTTTTTGTTGTGTTATTTACGACACTCTGGTCTACTTAATGTGTCTTGAGGGACAGGAATAGCACTTGAGAATTTGTTATGCAGATGCTGGGAGAGCACCAGCAGTTGCTAAATTCTCGGAGTGTTTCTTCAGGCTTGTTTGTGTTGACTCCTAGGTCTTGTAGTCACGGGAGGCGGTTCCGTATGGTTCCGAAGGAGATCGTGGCCGTGCAGCTTAGGCCCAGACTTGTGTGCAGGACGGAGATCCGCAGATGGTTGGTCTTAGCAGGTTTTTACCGCCGTTTCATGCAGGATTGCTAGAGTAGTGCTGCACCGTCGACTGAATTGACCAAAAGGAGGTTTCTTTTCTGTGGACTGAGGCATGTGTACGGAGTTTTCGGCAGTTGAAGATTCTGTTAACAACCGCATCAGTCTTTCTTGCTTTTGGTTCGGGCGACTTTGTTGTTTAACTGTAATGTTTCTTGAGTAGGCTCGAGGGTGTACTGATGTGACCCTACAGAGTCATCGCTTTTGCTTCCCTACATTTGGAGGAAGTACGAGAAGGATATTCCACTCATGATCTGGAGATGGCCGCGGTGGTTTTGCGTTGGAAATTTGGAGACACTTCTTGTTTGAGAGTCGTGTCAGATTTTCCACGGACCACTAGAGCTTAATGTACATCTTCCTGCAGCAGATTTGGATTATTGTGTTAGTCTTCTGCAGATTTACAGTTTTGTGTGATCGTTGAGTATAGCTTAGTTCGTCTCTACGGAGGGGACAGCTTGCTCATGTCCGCGCCCGACCACTTTTCTTGAATCGTTTTCGCGAGACACTGCCCGTCGAAGCTCGTACGTCAGAGACACTTGAGCATACTCGGCTGGGTAATGATTCGGAGATCTTGAATTATGACAATGGTGTGCTAAGTTAGGGACGCGTCTGTGTACCTGATATTGTCGGGTAGAGACGTGTAATCCTAGAACATGCACATCCGTCAATTCTCCATATGCATTCAAGTTCCACCAACATTTAACGTGACTTGTGAGATAATTACGGGTGGACAGGGATGTAAGGGGAAGTTTCAGGTTTCGTTTCAAGGTGTCAGTCTTGTTGTGTGCTTGGGTCGAGCATCTGAGACCGGCTGGAGAGTTGCAACCTTTTATCGTTCCGAAGTAGGAATGGGAGCAGATCTCCATGAATTTCGTTATGGTTTCTACCCAAGTTTAGTCAGGGTGTGACTCCATTCGGATTCTTATCGTCCGGTTATACTCAATGTGCTCATTTGTGTTTGTTAAGTTGTGTGTTTGTTTTGTTTGTCGTCAGCAGTTGGGATCGTTACTCGCCATCGTTAGGGTTCTCCTTCGATAGCTGTTATCAGGAGACACTCCGATTGGCCACCCTTAGGCTTAGGGGTTAGGTCGTGTCGATCACCAATCTGTTATTCTTCTGACTCTGCGTAAGTAGGACTTTGGACCCCAGCTATGTCTAGAGACTTCGGAGATAGTCCAGCTGTGTTAGGTCAGGATGGAAATTGTCCATTGCGAACTGAGGTCTTATGCCGACTGTGTTGGTCATAGACTCGAGTTCGCAGGGCCAGATCATGTATTCCTATGGACTTTCCGATGAATGACGTGTTGGATTTTGGGAAGCTTATCCCAGAATTTAGGTCCTTCTGAGATCCTATAAGCGAGTTAGTTTCGTTGCCTTTAGTTTGGCACTTCCTCCCAGATTATTGGATTTTCACCCCGTATTCCTTGTGATGATACTTTACAATTACCTTCATGACCTTTCTCACATGAATTGGCACCAGACCTTTTAGCTGGACGCGATCTTTCGTTCACCAGCAGCCCTGTGTGTTGATGGCTCGGCAAGTGGAAGGACATCGGTCAAGGGTCTTGCTATCTGTGAAGGGTTTCCTTGGACGTAGCCGTATAGTGAGATAGTCACTTGCGAGGCAGCGAGCGATATTTGAGGATTTTAATCTTCCCTTTGAAGGTACGCGTATCAGTATATTTTTAAATTCGGGGACGAATTTCTTTTAAGGGGGAGAGATTGTAACACCTTAGAATGTGTTTTGTAGCTAATTATATTTTTAAAGTATGGTTTTTAATAAAAAGTTTACCAAATTAAGTTTTAAATATTTTATCCTATTTAATGAGTATTTTATTAGAATTTTGTTAGGCTTGCACACACTTGTGCATGATAACTAGGGTTGTTTTTGGGGTTAAACCATGATTAGCAACCATGGTTAACTAACCATTTCTCCCTAACCTAGTTTTAATATTTGTTTAAGTGTCATGATAGTTTTAAAAGGGTTTTATTTTGAATTTTTGTTTTTGATTCATGGTTGACTTGAGAGAGAGAGAGAGCATGGGGCATCATGGCCTTCGCTATGCCTCATTTAATGAGGAGAGAGAGAGTGAGAAGGGGGTCTTGTGTTGTCCCCATTTCTCCATCTCATTTTCCATCCCTCATTCTCTCACTCCCTCACACACACACACTCACTCACTCACCAGAGAGAAGCAGCAGCAGCAAGAGACAGCAGCAACAACAGCAATAACAACAACAACAACAACAACAGCAGCAGCAGCAAGAACAGCAAGAACAACACAATAACAGCAACAACATCAACTACAACAACAACAGCATCATCATCATCATCTTCAGCAGCAGCAGCAGAAGCATCAACACACATACACACTCACCTGAAGCTGCAGCAGCAGCAAAGCAAGCAACAGCAGCAGCAGCAGCAGAAGCAGAAGCAGCTTCAGAGGCAGCAGCAGAAGCAGAAGCAGCTTCAGAGGCAACAGCTTGAGCTCCAGCAACTTGGAGCAGCTCCTCACACTCCTTCTCCTGCTTCTTGTGATCCTTATGGGTATATTTCTAAACCCTATTTCTTGTTTGCTTAGTTGTGTGTTAGTTTAACTTCGGTTAGTGTTAATTAGCTAGTTTGGTGCTAGTTTAGGTGTTTTGTGTGGAATTTTGGTGGGAATGTGTTGGAATTGGTTAACCTAGCTCATTGTAGTGCTGTTAGGTCACCACAACCGAGATTCAACCCAGGTTTCACAAAAATACCATAGATTTTCCATATTGTGCAAATTAGTGTTTTTAAGTGATTTTTGTGACATCTGGAATCTGCTATGGACCCGGACCTTACAAAGTGAAATTGAGAAGACTGGGACATGATACCTAGGTCTAGACACCACCCCCAGAGCACGACCCCCTAACTCCCAACAGTGGCCGCCAATTTCATGCTTTTGGCCGCAATTTGCGGCCAAGTAGGGGTAGGGATGCTGGGGTTTTGTGTAGGGCTCTCTTCTGTGTTGTCTAGGTCTTTGGCATGTCTAGTTTTGTGATATCTTACCTGTAGGAAAATCTGGGGCTATATATCGTTTTTGGTGTCCGTTGTGTTCGCGCGATACGCGCGATACGTGAGAGGGCTCTGTGATCTAGCGTATCGCGGCGTGTCGCGATGGTTTTAGACGCGTACACACATGATTCAGCGTATCGTGCACACGCGCGTTTAGTTCGCGACGCGAGTTTCTCGCTTTGGTTCGATATCGCGTTTCGCGGAATATTTTGGCTTATATGTGATTTCCATGCCTTATTTGCAGGTTTGCAGGCAGGGACTACGGACACGGCTACAGGGGGGAGCAGATGGTAGGATTCACCTAGCGTGGAGTGTAGGTGAGTAGATTTAACATCTACAGGGGAATCGCCCGCATGGCGTTATGCGTCTGGGCTAGGATTCAATTACCTGTCGCACATTCTACGTCATTGTAGAATTGCGCCTTTACTGTATTCCTTGATATAGTTATATACTGTGACTAGCAGCCGCAGGACACTGCACACATTATTGACGGTTCAGGTTGCACGAGCACGGATTGTATGCTACACACACACCGTCATAATTGCCATGTCACACACTACCCCTTATAGCTACTATTGCTTACCATACATGACATCTAGCTACCGGTATACCTATAGTGTATCATACCTTTAGTGATAGGTACATTTACACTTTGCGATACAGCTACAGGTATACCTTTTAGATATTTTACTTATACCGGGGGATATCTTACTCATATTCTTCTTATACCCAGGGGGTATATGACATCAGTTCTTATAGGTAGATACCTATACATTGCTACACCTGTATGTTAGACACATATTCAGTTGCTGTCGCATATTTACATTTACTGATGTTACTTAGCTGTACCTTATCTTGATTTCGCATACATATGGTTCAGCTATATACTTTTTTTTACCTGCTCGCATTCAGATATATCGCATACATTTATTCCTGGATTTGCGCATTGTTTATCTGGATTTTATATGATGTTTTCGGGATTTGGGAACCGCGGGAGTTCATGAAATTATGCATTCATGGAACAACCCGGTTTCCTTGATATGATATTTGAGCGTCCCCCATGAGTTTTATCGGTGCTGATTATATACTCCATACGAGGTGTGGTTGCCGTATGAGAGTACATGGTGGGGCCCGGTATGGTTCCCCTCGGCAAGAAGATCGATGGGTTTGTCGATTGAGCCTGGAGGCGGGCGAGTACCTACCGGTGATTGGTTGGACTTGGCAGTTGTCCGGAGGATACTGGCCAGAGTCGAGAGATGGATGCGGGATGATCTGTACTGTCGAGGCCGAGGGCCGACACCGCAGACGGACCCCGTGGGCCGATCCGGACTGACGGAGCCCGAAATACGAGGATTTCTGTGTCGATGCTTGGCACACTGTTTTCATGATATTTTTCTAGCCCCTTTTTGTATATATAACAGGGGATTTAGCCGTTGTTATATATACCCTTACACCAATATTAGTGGAATGGGACGCTAATATTGTTAGTTATATGTATGCCCTAGAGGCCATTACTGTACATTGGATGTATATTGTAGTGGATGCTGGGACATATATAGGGAGGACTTTCTTGCTCGACATGATAGTATGCTATCCGGTTGCTCTTTACCTTAACATGTACACAGATTGTCTCTCTATTACATGTTGGTAAAGCCCTTAGGATGTGTACTTGACTACCTGGACTATGATGCGGATCATACTAGTGGGGACATGGTAGTCCATAAGTACATCCTTCAAAGTCCCTAGTCGTGGGTATATCGAGACGGGGCATCAATATACCAGAGTAGACTAGCGTATACCTTCTCGACCCATACAGATGGGCGATGGATGATCCCATATCCATTGGTGTTTGACATCAGAGATGATATACGGGTGCTCAGTAGAGACTGGGTACACTGTACGGACTCGCCGAGAACTCCCAGATGGTATTATACCTCACGTCAGATGGCAGTTCTCTGGTGACACTGGTACAGAGTAGTCTGTTGACCCGAGATCGTCATAGAGTCTTGTGTGGTTCCCACTGTGCTTTGATTTCCATCTTACCACATCCAAGAGGGCGTGCAAAACGGTGGTTTTTGGGTACAGTCCCGAGTCACATGGAGGCAATGAGCGATAGGAGGGGATTCGTCTCTCCCGGTATAGGGAGTTGATGTTGCGCTGTGTTCGATTGGCTATAACAGGAAATCCCTGGCCAGGGTTGCTAAGATTTACTGGTAAGTGTTACCAGTAGTTTCTCGAATTGTTATAGACCTCGTATCGACACGACTTATCGAGCTATTGGGGTCTGACGTTTACCACCCCTAGGCAAGATATGCGACATATCAGACGATCAGACCGGACTGTACGGTAGTGTTACTGGTTGGATTCACTGGAGTGTGAGCGGGCTTGCTCGTCGATCTTCTGATCGCTCAATACCCGGGTGGCCGTTACGTTTAGCAGACCGCTTGCGGCTTGTGGGTGTTTGATATGATCATCACCTGCTGCCGGCATATTGACGAGTCTTTAGAGTCCTACACAGAGGTTTCCTGGCTCAAGCGAAATGAAATAGGAGCGCATATGAGATATGTGCGGGACCGAGAATAATGCGTGTATGTGATACTGTATTTCATTCTCGCGATGAATGTATCGAATGGTTGTATGCGATATAACCTAGTTATCGATTCAAGCGTTGATTCGATAAGCCGATACATTGTATACTAGTCGGTTGTGTGCGACATGACCGGATCATTGAATCAAGTGTTGATTTAATGATTTAATGCATATTTATATATTTGATATATTACTTTGCATCAACTAGTATCGGTTTACTTAAGATGGATTTTCTCACTCGGATGTGCACATTGTATATTCGATATAGTTTTGTGCACTTGATTGTATCATGTTTGATGATACATGTTTACTTGTGTTTGTGTGGAGATTGAACCATGGTTATATGAATGGTTAGGGTTATGATTATTTATTCATTCATTTATTTATTTATTAGTTTTGGAAAATAATAAGCATAATGAGAAAATGGTGGCTTTCTTTGTATGTATTATGAAGCTTCATGAAGACTTTGACCAAGTGACCATTTTGTCTCATGCTTAACCTTGACCATTCCATTCAACCATGATTAACTCTCTACACATTACCATGGTTACATTATGATAAGTATTCTTATTATTTCCTTTTTAGAATTAACTTATCATAATATTCATCTTCTTCTTCTTCATCTTCTTCAAAGAAGAAAGCTTACTTCATCAATGGTGAATTGAGCAAATGAGTGAGAAATCCAATTCTAAAGTCTACCCACTTCCTATTTCTTCATCCTCTACCTCTTGCCAAGTAGTAGAGTGTGTTTCCTTCACAAGTTTTCTAGACTTGATGAAGTTGGAGCTTGATCTAGCGATGCCTCGACGTAGATCATCTTCGGCATGTCGTCGATGACCTAGCCCGCTCTTTCTCCGATGAAGCCGACGCTAGAGCCCGGGACTTGATATGGACAGCGAGGACACTTCATTGCGGAGCTATGGAGGTGGAGCATCGGATCTACAAAGGTTGTATTTCCGTATTCTCATAGTTAAGTGTTAACTAGATTTGGTTTTCGCCTAGATTTCTAGCCGACGATCCGTACACTAGGGTTTCTCGGCACCGTTAAATTGGAAACGGGCATGGTTGATGCCTTGTGAGACCTCATTAGGATGCCTAGGAACCCTACAGTGGTATCAGAGCCTAGCTAGAGCCTTAGGCGAAGTCTAGACGGACTTTGAAGTCCGATCGAACCAAAATCCGAACCCAAAATAGCTCTCTGGACTTTTTCCAAATTCTGGGATTTTTCCAAATTAAAAATGCGTAAAAAATTCAGCAGGGAATTATAAGAATTACGACGCAAAAATTTACTGATGAACAGTACAAACCGCGGCGGAACCGCGGCAGAATCCTGGCTTCTACGGCGGTTCCGCGGCTGAATGATTACGTCATCGTACACTGTTTGCATAGTAACTCCTATTATATTATGCTGGATTTTCTGGGTATTTTTAAAATTTATTCAAGAGTTGAATTTTCTGGAGTTGTTTTGGGGATTCGATGTTTCGATCGGGGTATCAAATTTTGTTTATTTGGCTTTCCGGATAAATTTTAGAATATGTTAAAATGTTCGACCGGATATAAATACCCAATTTTTCCCCTGTCGGGAAATTTCCAAGTGTTGGACTTTTCCGTAGTTTAACGACGTTCTAAGTAGTGCAAGTAACGCGTTGGACCCTCTAGAAGACAACAAACCTTAACTCGATTATGTGACCGTCTTGAACTGCCCTTTGAACCTTCGGGTTTGGGGCAGTACGGCGTGCCACATGTGAGGCGTTGGCTTGACCCTTCTACGGCTGGACCGTTGGTACTGAGGCACGAACTGAATGTTTTTAGACTTGTTTCATGTGTTGATCTGTATCGGGAAACCTTGGGTGTTCGATTGTTCGATCGGAAAGTTTAACATTTTATGTTTATCCGGAATGTGATACAATAATTGGAATTCACAATTAGTTATAAGATAACTGAATGAATGTTACAAACATAGCAGTTTAGTCTCGCTTGATCGGTTGCCACGGAATTTTGATGTGATCAAAAGTCCGTCGCAATCACGTAGCGTACGCGGATACTCGCCGGATAAACTTATTAGACAGCTACATTCCTTAGCCCCGACCAAGTGACTGTAGGAGAACCCCGTCGCCGAAAGCATCCGTCCGGGTGCTCGCGGCAGCGGTGTTCCGCCTTGGTGCACTTTGTCGACGGTATCGGGGGTGCGGCCGTCTACTGAAGTTTGCGACGAGCATTCGATCAGGGTGTCGGGAATCTTGTTGAATTGCCCGACTTGATATTGAAAAGTGTTTTCGATAAAGAGACTAAAATGCGGGGTTTATAATTGTTAGGCATGCGATGTCTAAGTAATTCATTTGATTAGGCATGCGATGTCTAAAGAGGTTGCGGATTCCAACTGTTGTAGTTTTACACTTTCTTTTCTGTGACCGTAAGTGTAATATGTGATATCGCCGGTTTCGTTGCTATATGTCAACGACAATTGGGATGCGCATATTTACTTACGTTGATGACATGTGATGTTATGTGTTGCTGGATATGTTATATTGGATCGTCGTGTTTGAATAGCCGGGGGTTTTATGTGAGATGGGTGTTTTTCATTTTCATTCATGTAAAAACTTGTATGTAATATTCTTTTATTGGGGCACTTCCAGGTTGCGGAAGTTGTCACCTTTTGTATATTATTTACTTTTCCGCACTAGGATAGACCCAAGGAGGAGGGCACAAGTAACCGGGTTCTGGAGTCCAGTGGGAGACCAACTCGAGGAGTCGAGGCCGGGTCTCCTAACTCTAGAATTGGTAGGGTTGCTTGCCTTTCTCGTAGGGGTCTAGGGGTGTGGGTTTGGCTATTCATCGCGACCGTGGAATCCGTGTTTTATACTGGCTCGTATTGAAAACACGGACGTCCTAGTATATCCAATATTTCATATGATTCTTCTGCTGCGATATCTGTGATGTGATCATGTGATGTTCTGTGATAAATATAGTATATAGTATATATGATATATTATATAGACGTTACTTATGTTTTACACCCGTGCTAGCCCTGCCCTGCTCTGTCGTTAGTTACCTAACCTAACGGTGCACGAGGGGACATCGAGGCGAATGCGGATGGCATAAGTGTACATCGTATTTATCTGTGATGTTTAGGTACTTAAATGATGGGACTTCATTAATGTGATCAATGAAATAAAAGAAACCTAAGATGTTGTAGAATCGAATTTCAAAATAAAACAGGTAGCTACAGTCCCTGCTTTGCACAGCGGTATATATGATATATCCTGCACCTTATTCGATGAGGAAAGGACCGAGATCCCTTCACCGGGAGTGACTCCTTTAGCAATAACTGGCAGATGCTACACACTCGGTTTGTCTTTTGATTGCTTTTAAGTGTTTTTGCTTTGCACAGTGATATATATGATATATCCCGCACCTCATTCGACAAGGAAAGGACCGACGATCCCTTCACCGGGAGTGACTCCTTTAGCAAAACTAGAAAAGCCTCAAAAGCACTCCATTTTTAAAATCATTTGATTCTACAACGATATCGAGTTCATTACGCAATAGGTTTTTAGAAAAACCTGTCGTAGCCCTCCGTCATTTCAGATAAGTTGTATATAGTATTCGTGCTGCATTTGTTGGCTTTCGTCAAGGTGCAGTGTGCGGTAGCTATATGCTGCTTATCTGCTAGCATACGATGCGATTGGATTAGGGTAGTCGTGCGGCTTTGTTGGCTTTCATCAAGGGTCGTGCGGGTGGGTTTAATTCGATCAAGAAATGTACGGGTTGAACTTGACTAGCGGGCTATGGTTTGTTGGCTTTCGTCAAGGTCATAGCACGCTTGGGGCAAAATATTATCGGGAATTTCAAGTGTTGAAATTTGCAATGAGATTGCATACCTTCTATGAGATAGTTGGATCCCGATACCCGCTGCGGCTAAGAGTTACTCCTGAGAGAGTTTTATACATTACAATTAGCCGATCAAGTAGGTGTCTAGAAAGGTGTCAACGGGGTTACGCCTCTGGGAAAACGAGGTTTACATTAATTAGGTTCGTGCGAAAGCACGGGGGACCTCCCTCAAAGTACCGACACTGGCCTGGATGAAAGATTGGCGAACTTGTAGTGTGTAATTAATCCCGGCTAGTCTTTCCTTTTAGGGTTTGAAGGAAGATTTGATAAAAAGCAGTGGGAGCCATCCTGATTAGATAAAATAAAAACCAATCTATTCTTGCAAGAGCACATGCTGAGTGTTTTCTTCTCTCTCTCTCCTGGTAGAGACCATATCACGCCTTAATCAAGATAATAATACGGATTATTGACCGAACCCGCTTGTTATACTGAGCTGGGGAACGTTGGTCCCGCTCCAACTTATAATTTTTATAAGACAGAGCAGGAAATTGGGGATTACCAGAATTCCCGTGCCGCCCAAACGAAGAGAGTGCATGCTGATGCATCATCTTCGGGTGTGTTCATTACAAAGTACTGTTTCTCAGTATCCTCCGTATCCTGGGTATTTGATACCGGATCAGGATCCCAGATATGTAAGATGTTACATAGGGCTACAAAAGGGTAGAAAAACTGAGAATGGGTGATAAGTTTCATGAGGCAGAAAACGGGGCAAGAGTTGCAGCCAAGTCTGTTGGTCACTGTCACCCTGTATTACCGATACATTGATTCTGAACGAATGTTATTAGATACCGAACCTGATATACAAAATCATATCTGTCTCTTTATTAGTAAAGAAACGATAAAATTTTGTATTGTTGGATAATGTTTTGAACATTTCCTATATCAAAAGTTGATCGGTTCAGGCGCGTTATCTAAAAGCGTTGATGTTCTAAATCAAACTACAGTTCTTAGTATACGGAACACACACAAGAGGAAGAGTTCTGAAATGAACGAATTCTTCTTGAGGTATTGTAGACTAGGTCAGATCAATGTGACCCGATTAGCTAGAGTTACATAAAGATGCATATTTAAATTAGTTTGAATTTACATCTTATGAAACTCGCCAGTCATGTCACAAAGATAAGATGACCATAGCTCCGTTTACTGGAAACAGAGAAAGAGTTAATGAACTCTTGGGATTGATACATGTTGATGTATGTAAGGTCCCCTGTCTACACATACCTGGTAAGGCTCTTTGTACTTCATTATATTCTCTGATAATCTCTCAAGATTCAGTCATATGTTCCTGTTAAAACATGAGTCCGAACCTTTTGAGTTATTCACAGAATATAAGCGAGAAGTAGAGAACCAAAATACGGGTAAAAGTATTATGTCCTTTGATGAGATCAAGGAGGAGAATACTTGAGCACGGAAATCCTGGACTATTCTAAAGGAGAATGAGATTCTCTCTCAGCATTACTCCCCTGTATACACCATAGCACGATGGTATGTCGGGGCGGAGCAGATACACCCTATTTGATATGGTGTGCTCTATGATGAGTACTACTGAGTTACCTTTTTCCTATTGGGTGTTATGCACTTGAGAAGTTGCATACCTATTGAATAGGGTTCCAATCAAATCGGTTGCCTACCATTTCATATGTGATATGGAAAGGGAAGAGCCCATGTCTTAAGCTAGTTAAGATTTGGGGTTGTCCGGCCTATGTCTAAAAGCAAAATCCGGACAAGCTCGAGGCAAGGTCTGTAATGTAGAACTGGAAAGGTTCCAGCTATACAAAATACAGCAGATGATTTGGTACAACCAAAGGATTCAGTAGAGTCTAACGAACCTCAGCCTCTCCGCCGATCTAGTAGGGTTCCTCACCCACCTGAGAGATACTTCGGTTGCTCTATGACAGTGGGAGCGAGGATTGCATCATGAGATGATGACCCAACTAGCTTCGAGCTGGCCATCAGGAGTAAGACTCTGTAAGAATGGCTGGATGCTTAGTGATCTGAGATGGAATCCTTATACACCAACAAAGTATGGACTTTGGTTGCTATATCTGAAAGGTTAAATCCCCATCAGGAGCAAGTATATCTTGAGAAGATTACTTGGTGTACATGGAAAAGTTGAGACTTTCAAAGCTAGACTTGTTAAAGGTTTTCGTCATCAACCAGGCTTGGATAGTGATGAAACCTTTTCAAGTAGCTATGCTTAAGTCCATCCAGATCCTACTTGTCACGGCTACATACCATGACTACGATATCTGGTGGTTGGGTGTCATGACAGCTTTTCTAAATGATGTTTTAGAAGAGTGTGTCTATAAGTACACAGCCAGAGGGCCTCGTAGACAGTGGGAGCAGCGGAAACGTGTGCAAGATGTTTTATATAATAAAGCAGGCATCGCGGAGTTGGAACGTCTGTTTTGATGTAGTAGTCAAAGAGTTTGACTTCATCAAAATGGTAGATGAACCTTGTATAAACAAGAAGGTAGTAGGGAGTATGGTGGTGATCCTCGTAGAGTACGTGGATGACATACTCTTGATATGAAAGGAGTTTCCTATGCTACGCTCGGTCAATCTCCGCTTATCACAATGATTCTCCATATAGGATCAAAGTGATACCTCCTAAATCCTGAGTTTTGGATCTATGAGATAGATTTAATTGGATGTTAGGATTCTCACTAGCTGTAGTGAGATGGTATCAATCGATCCTGGGGAGAATCACTGGAAGGGTTCCAGAGTGATAAAGACGACTGAATGTCAGTCGCAGGCATTGTCTTTACCCTCAGTAAAGGGACGGTATGTTGGAAGAGTTCCAAGCTAGATACCGTGACATACTAGACGATAAAGGCAGGATACATCGCTACTTAAGATGCTACCAAAGAGGCTGTTTGGATGTATAATGGTTCATGAGATGAACTATGTTCCTACCATTGTGAGACAATGGAATGGTGGCTTATGCCAAGGAACGCCGGTCCTATCAGTGATCCAGACTTATTCTAAGGCAGTATCACCTGATCATGGAGATGGTTGATCTCCAAGGTGATCGAGGCAAGGAGAGCAGACTCAAAGGATAACACGGCGGATCCACTCACGAAGGCCTATTCCCAAAGAGAGACTTTTATGGGATGGTTGAGAATGAGATACTACAACCACTGCTACAGATGGCCCTAGTGCAAGTGGGAGATTGTTAGTTATATGTATGCCCTAGAGGCCATTACTGTACATTGGATGTATATTGTAGTGGATGCTGGGACATATATAGGGAGGACTTTCTTGCTCGACATGATAGTATGCTATCCGGTTGCTCTTTACCTTAACATGTACACAGATTGTCTCTCTATTACATGTTGGTAAAGCCCTTAGGATGTGTACTTGACTACCTGGACTATGATGTGGATCATACTAGTGGGGACATGGTAGTCCATAAGTACATCCTTCAAAGTCCCTAGTCGTGGGTATATCGAGACGGGGCATCGATATACCAGAGTAAACTAGCGTATACCTTCTCGACCCATACAGATGGGCGATGGATGATCCCATATCCATTGGTGTTTGACATCAGAGATGATATACGGGTGCTCAGTAGAGACTGGGTACACTGGACGGACTCGCCGAGAACTCCCAGATGGTATTATACCTCACGTCAGATGGCAGTTCTCTGGTGACACTGGTACAGAGTAGTCTGTTGACCCGAGATCGTCATAGAGTCTTGTGTGGTTCCCACTGTGCTTTGATTTCCATCTTACCACGTCCAAGAGGACGTGCAAAACGGTGGTTTTTGGGTACAGTCCCGAGTCACATGGAGGCAATGAGCGATAGGAGGGGATTCGTCTCTCCCGGTATAGGGAGTTGATGTTGCGCTGTGTTCGATTGGCTATAACAGGAAATCCCTGGCCAGGGTTGCTGAGATTTACTGGTAAGTGTTACCAGTAGTTTCTCGAATTGTTATAGACCTCGTATCGACACGACTTATCGAGCTATTGGGGTCTGACGTTTACCACCCCTAGGCAAGATATGCGACATATCAGACGATCAGACCGGACTGTACGGTAGTGTTACTGGTTGGATTCACTGGAGTGTGAGCGGGCTTGCTCGTCGATCTTCTGATCGCTCAATACCCGGGTGGCCGTTACGTTTAGCAGACCGCTTGCGGCTTGTGGGTGTTTGATATGATCATCACCTGCTGCCGGCGTATTGACGAGTCTTTAGAGTCCTACACAGAGGTTTCCTGGCTCAAGCGAAATGAAATAGGAGCGCATATGAGATATGTGCGGGACCGAGAATAATGCGTGTATGTGATACTGTATTTCATTCTCGCGATGAATGTATCGAATGGTTGTATGCGATATAACCTAGTTATCGATTCAAGCGTTGATTCGATAAGCCGATATATTGTATACTAGTCGGTTGTGTGCGACATGACCGGATCATTGAATCAAGTGTTGATTTAATGATTTAATGCATATTTATATATTTGATATATTACTTTGCATCAACTAGTATCGGTTTACTTAAGATGGATTTTCTCACTCGGATGTGCACATTGTATATTCGATATAGTTTTGTGCACTTGATTGTATCATGTTTGATGATACATGTTTACTTGTGTTTGTGTGGAGATTGAACCATGGTTATATGAATGGTTAGGGTTATGATTATTTATTCATTCATTTATTTATTTATTAGTTTTGGAAAATAATAAGCATAATGAGAAAATGGTGGCTTTCTTTGTATGTATTATGAAGCTTCATGAAGACTTTGACCAAGTGACCATTTTGTCTCATGCTTAACCTTGACCATTCCATTCAACCATGATTAACTCTCTACACATTACCATGGTTACATTATGATAAGTATTCTTATTATTTCCTTTTTAGAATTAACTTATCATAATATTCATCTTCTTCTTCTTCATCTTCTTCAAAGAAGAAAGCTTACTTCATCAATGGTGAATTGAGCAAATGAGTGAGAAATCCAATTCTAAAGTCTACCCACTTCCTATTTCTTCATCCTCTACCTCTTGCCAAGTAGTAGAGTGTGTCTCCTTCACAAGTTTTCTAGACTTGATGAAGTTGGAGCTTGATCTAGCGATGCCTCGACGTAGATCATCTTCGGCATGTCGTCGATGACCTAGCCCGCTCTTTCTCCGATGAAGCCGACGCTAGAGCCCGGGACTTGATATGGACAGCGAGGACACTTCATTGCGGAGCTATGGAGGTGGAGCACCGGATCTACAAAGGTTGTATTTCCGTATTCTCATAGTTAAGTGTTAACTAGATTTGGTTTTTGCCTAGATTTCTAGCCGACGATCCGTACACTAGGGTTTCTCGGCACCGTTAAATTGGAAACGGGCATGGTTGATGCCTTGTGAGACCTCATTAGGATGCCTAGGAACCCTACAAATATATGTGTATTTCCCCCATCATACTTACTTCTGTATATATTTACCTTTAGGATGTTAGATTCTTACTTGAGATTCGACTTGGGATATAGGTGATTCATTGAGATTGGATATTGGATATGAAAGATATGGTTGATCTGTACATTCGAGATATAGGAGAGCTTTTCGATATTGTACTTTGAGGTGATGTGAGATCTATATGTTGTGAGAGCCCAGTTTGGGGGCCGATTTGATGATTTGGGATGTGAGTGTCTTGATGGATTGTGATCCTACCACGATATCAGGTTTCCGTGGAAATGACATATTCCACCATATACCTCACCCTTACCTATTTTTATGCACAGATCCATATAGTGGTAGTACCTGTTAGTGTACTCTTATGATAAGTTGCATATCTACATTCTCATATCCTTTTTGCATGGTTATTGCATACTATTGTCATGTTACTATTGCTTCACATATTGATTGTACCTGCTAGTGTACTCTACTTTATTCAGCATTTGCATGACATATTATTACTGTAACCGCATATCTTAGATTCATGTTGTACGTGCATTCCTGCGATTACCTGCATATGTTTTATACTATTCACGAGTTGGCAACTCACCCCCGTTGTGCCACAGGTGTTTCAGGTTGTTCCCCAGAGTAGTCGAGGCAGGCTATTTCTCTATTCAGCTATCCAGCTATCATCTTTTGCTCCAGATACCGCCTCAGCTCACAGTACTATTTTGCTTAGGTGGGTTGGTGGTTATCTACATTTCATATTGTACCTTCGTTGTATTTGTACTCTCCATCTACTATTGTATTATTGACATAGAGACTTGGTGAGGACGTTATGTGTATTATTGTGGATTTGATGTCTTTTATATACAGCTTTTTCTCTACTGTCATTATTTTTGTGTTGCATTCATCTTGACTAGTCTTTACAAAAAGGGGGTGTTGCTAAAATTTTAAAGAAAGAAAGTAAGACTTTTAAAGAATTTGGGTTGCGATTTCAAATGTTTCAAAACTTATATTATCTTTTCCGTATTTTTATGGTTTAGACTTCTGGGTTTTGGCTTTCTTTTGCTATGTTACGTCTTAGGGAATTGCGTGGTATTAGGGCCGTCACGGGCCAATTTTTGGGTCGTGACAATATCACATATATACAATGTGCACATCAAGTGAGAAAAGAATCATAAGTGAGTTTTATACTAGTTAATGTAATGTAATATATCTAATATATAATTATACATTAAATTATAAAATCAACTCTTGATTTAATAATCCGGCTATAACCGACTAATATCATATGTAACAACTTATCGAATCAACACTTGATCCGATAAGCCGGCTATATCGCATACAACCGATCAATGTCACGAATCGCGAGAATAGAATACGGTATCACATATCGTATTAATCTCGGTCCCGCACATATCACATATGCTCTCCTAATCCATTTCGCTTGAGCCAGGAAACCCCTGTGTAGGACTCTAAAGACTCGTCAATACGCCGGTAGTAGGTGATGATCATATCAAACACCCACAAGGCGCAAGCGGGCTGCTAAACGAAACGGCCACCCAGGTATTGAGCGATCAGAAGATCAACAAGCAAGCCAGCTCACACTCCTGCAAATCCAATCAGTAACACTACCGTACAGTCCGGTCTCTTCGTCTGATATGTCGCATATCTCGTCTATGGGTGGTAAACGTCAGACCCCAGTAACTCGATAAGTCATGTCGATATGAGGCTCATAATGGGTCGAGAAACTACAGATAACACTTATCAGTATATCTCTGAAGCTGCCTTGGCCAAGGACTTCCTGTTATAGCCAATCGAGTATAGCGCAACATCAATTCCCAATACCGGGAGAGACGAAACCCCTCCTATCTCTCATTGCCTCCATGTGACTCGGGACTGTACCCAAAATCCACCGTTTTGCACGTTCTCTTGAACGTGGTAAGGTGGAAATCAAAGCACAGTGGGAATCACACAAGACTCTATGACGATCTCGGGTCTACAGACTAACCTGTACCAGTGTCACCAGAGAACTGCCATCTGACGTTAGGTATAATACCATCTGGGAGTTCTCGGCGAGTACGTCCAGTGTACCCAGTCTCCGCTGAGCACCCGTATACTGTCTCTGATGTCAAACACCAATGGATATGGGATCATCCATAGCCCATCTACATGGGTCGAGAAGCTATACGCTAGTCTACTCTGGTATATCAATGCCCTGTCTCGATATACCCACGACTAGAAACATTTAAAGAATGTACTTATCGACTACACTGTCCCAACTAGTATGATCTGCATCATAGTCCTGGTAGTCAAGTACTGATCCTAAGGGCTTTACCAACATGTTATCAAGAGACAATCAGAGGACATGTTAAGATAAAGAGCAACCAGATAGCATACTATCATGTCGAGCAAGAAAGTCATCCCTATATATGTTCAAGCATGTACTACAATATACATCGTATCTACAGTAATGGTCTCTAGGGCATACATATAACTAACAGTATTGACGAGTCTTAGAGTCCCACAAAGGAGTCTCCTAGATCAGGCGAAATGATTTGGGGTGCATATATGATATGCGCGGGAGCTGGATTAAATGCGTGTATTGGATACCGTATTTTAATCGGGTGTTTACTATTGGACGGGTCGTATGTGATATGACCGGGTTATTAAATCAAGTGTTGATTTAATATTAAGTCCATTAGCTCATTTATTAAAACATATTTCTTATGATGCATGCATGAGTGTATGTATATGTTGATATGGATGCACACATGCAAGCATACATGTGTCATTGTTGATGATACATTGGTGGTGGCAATGCAAGACTCACATGGTAACATTTTTTAGATATTTTGTTTATTTGAGAAAAGCAAAATGGGATTAAAATCATGGTTGAATATTCAACTCTTTTGAGTTGACAAAGTCAATGGTTTCTTTTGCCTATGGTTTTGGCCCATGGTTTTGCTTAAACTCAAGTTACAAAATATCTAGATATTTTGTAACCATGGTTTAGCATGGATGACACCCTCTTACTCGCTTGAGTTTAGGGATGGTTATCATTATTCTCTTGAGTTTGTTTTGTGCCATCTCCTTCTTCCTCTCTCTCCTCAAATCTCACTAGGGTTTTAAAAGAAAGTGAAAGGATTAAAAAGAAAAGGTTTTTAATTGAGATTCAAACTCAAATCACCATTCTACTTTAGTCTTGCACACTTGAGTGGAGTGTTTTCTTTTTCTTCATTATTGATCAAGAGAAGCTTGGAGTTTGGTTCAAAGAGACTTCGTGGTGGATCATCGTGGACTCGGAAGGACACAAGCCAACCGGTTCAAACCTCAATCGATCTAAGGAGTCTAGGAGGAGTTCTACAAAGGTTGTATTCTCTCCCACTTAGTGTTAAACACTTGTAGTATATAATACTAGCATGTTGTTACTCTATCTTTCTAGTTCGATTCATGGTTGGAATTGTTTAGCACCCTCTAAAATTTTTGTTATAGCATGTGTGATGCAACCCTTAACCTAGTGTGGTGCTATAGAATCCCTACAAGCTGTCCAATGGTTCTCACCTGGGGTTGACTGATACCGACTCACCACGCTAAGTGCGTAAGCTACATCTGGTCGGGTACATAGCATCGAATACATTATAGATCCTACTGCCGAAGCGTAGGGTATAGTGCTCATGCGAACCCTCTCCTCATCAGTCTTGGGAGACATCTCTTTGGAGAGGATGATTCCGTGCAATGCGGGTATATTACCGCGCTTGGAATTTTCTATACTAAATCTCTTTAGTACGGTCTTTATGTACCTGTACTGCGAAAGTCGCAGTAATCTTTTGGATCTATCTTTGTAGATCTTAATCCCCAGAATGTACGAGGCATCACCCAGGTCCTTTATGGAGAACCTTTGTGACAAGAATAGCTTGACCGATTATAGCATAGGAATATCATTTCCTATCAAAAGAATTTTATCCACGTACAAGACTAGAAATACGACAGTTCGGCCTACAATCTTCTTATATATACAAGGCTTATCTTCGTTCTTGATGAAGTAAAATCCATTGACTGTTTCATCAAAACAGATATTCCAGCTCCGCGATGCTTACTTTAATCCATAAATGGATTTAAGCAACTTGCACACTTTCCCGCTGCTCCCACTGTCTACGAAACCTTCCGGCTGATCCATATAAACGTGCTCTTCTAAACTTCCATTCAGAAAAGCCGTTTTTACGTCCATATGCCAGATCTCATAGTCATGGAAGGCAGCAATGGCAAGTAGGATCCGAATGAGTTTGAGCATAGACACCAGAGAAAAAGTTTCGTCATAGTTCACACTTGGTCTTTGACAAAAACTTTTGCAACAAGTCTAGCCTTATAGCTTTCCACCTGCCCATCTACACCAAATTTCTTTTTATAGATCCATTTGCATCCAATGGGTTTTACTCCAGGTGGAGAAATATCCAATGTCCATACTTTATTGGTTTACATGGACTCCATTTCGGATCGCATAGCATCCAGCCACTTATCAGAGTCCCTACTGATAATGGCCTGCTTGAAACTAGTAGGATCATCTTCTTCTAAGATGCAATTCTCTCGATCCCCGTCTATGAGAAAACCGTAGTATCTCTTGGGTGGATGAGAAATCCTACTAGATCTGCGGAGTGGCTAAGGTTCGTGCGGCGTTATTGAATTCTTTGGTTCTACCATATCTTCAGTTATAGTTTGTCCCTCTGGAATTTCTTCCAGTTCTACCGTGCTCCCACAAATTTCTTTTGCAAGAAATTCCTTCTCTAAAAAGACGGCGTGGCGATCAACAAACACCTTCTATTCCTCCATGTGGTAGAATAGATATTCTTGCGAATGTTTAGGATATCATACAAACTTACACAAAACTGATCGTGCCTCGATTTTGTCCGGGTTCTGCTTCTTTACATAAGCTGGATAACCCCATATCTTAATAAAATTAAGGTATGGTCTCTTCCGCTCCCACAGTGCATGTGGAGTGGTAGGCACAGCTTTGGTAGGAACCCTATTCAACACATATATTGCCGTTTCAAGGGCATATCTCCAGAATGAAAAAGGCAATTATACTTTACTCATCATGGAGTGAACCATGTCCAATAAGGTACGGTTCCTCAGCTCCGATACACCGTTGTGTTATAGTGTATATGGAGGAGTAAACTGAAAGAGAATATCATTCTCTTTTAGAATGTCCCTAAATTCCGTACTTAAGTACTTCCCTCCTCTATCAGATCGGAGGATCTTGATGCTTTTGCCGGTCTGTTTTTCTACTTCGTTTCTGAATTCTTTGAATTTTTAAAGGCTTCAGATTTGTGTTTCATAAGATACACATATATGAATCTAAAGAGATCGTCAGTGAATGTGATGAAGTATGAGAACTCACCCCTTGTATGTATAGACATCAGACCACATACATCACTGTGTATGAGTCCCAAGAGCTCTGCTGCTCTTTCTCCGTGTCCGGTGAACGGAGATTTGGTCATCTTTCCCTTGAGACAAGACCGACAAGTTTCATAAGATGAAAATTCGAACGTATTCAAAAGGTTGATTGTTTCTCTCCTGTATCTTCCAAAAAGGAAAAAGATTTCTGAGAGTTGTTTCATGGATCCGCAAGAAAGTGCTTAGGTTCTCCCAATAAATAAAAAGTGTGTCACGCCTGAACAAGATTTCGAGTCAAATATTCAAAGCTTCAGAGTCTTTGGAAGAGGTTTAGCGCCTACAGACATTTATGATTTTCTTTCTCGTCCATACGGAAGTCTGTCTTTATGCAACTTACTTAGTCTTTTCTCTCCGATATGACCAAGTCTACAATGCCACAAGTAGGACTCGTTCACTTCTGAGCTCTTCCTTTTGCGTGTGTTTTGTACGTTGAAAACTGTGTTTTGATTTAGAACATAGATACCATTACACAGTTTACCTTCTGCAACCAATACTTGATTTAGGTAAATGTTCATTATATTTATATTAAGAACAAACTTATATCCATCTTTATCAAGTAAAGAAACTGATATGATGTTGCAAACCATGGAAGATACATAATAGAAATTGTTCAAAATCATAGTATTGCCATTTGGCAACACTAGGTGATATTCACCGACGGCAGAAGCATCAACTTGTGTTCCGTTCCCTACTCTGAGGGACATATCACCATGTCCAACTATCCTATTTTTTCACAGTCCCTGCAATAAATTACAGATGTGAGATTCTGATCCGGTATCTAGCACCCAGGGGGTAGGACTGACCGAAAAACAGTTCTCAATAACAAGAACACCTGAAGAAGACACAATAGTATGCTTCTTCTCTGATGGGGTCATCAAAGAATTCATGCAATCCCCTTTTCTCTGCTCATACTCATGACTGTTGTCATAAGTTAGAGCCAAACTGACGTTCCCCAGCCCCGAATAAGAGTTCGGATCGGTCAAGCGATACATTTTATTATCTTGTTTAAGGTATGAAGTGGTTGCTATCTGGAGAGAGAGAGAAGAAACACTCAGCGTGCGCTCTTGCAAGATTCGATTGGTTATTAGTTTATCTAATCAGGATGGCTCCCACTGTTTCCTCGAATTCTCCTTCAAACCTATAAAAAGGAGAACTAGCTGGAATTAATCACACGTCACAATACTTGCTTAACCTTTCGGCCACGCTTGTGTTGGTACTTCGAGGGAGGTTTTCCAACGCTTTCGCGAAGTTCCTTAATTACATAACCTCTTTTTCCTGAAGGCGTAGCCCCGCTAACACCATTCTAGATACATACTAGGTTTATAACATTAATTGTTAAGTGAGAAAATCTCCCAAAAGTAATCCTACTCATATGTGGGATCGAGATCCAACTATCATTGCATGATAAACTAGATAGAAGCCACTCTAGTAATCACACTCTAGAAGGTATGCAGCACTAGCAAGTTTCCTGTATATTTGAAACTCTCGATGTGGTTTTTGCCCCTAATGACCTATAACCTTGACGCATGCCAACAAGTCATAGGGCACTAGTGAAGTTCTATCCGTCATTATCCTGGATTAACTCGAACCCACCCGCACAAACTCATGACACTTGCCAACAAAAACGTACGACTGTCTTAATCAATCACATATCTATGCAACAGATAAGTATCACTCAGCTACCATACATTATGTCTTGACGCTTGCCAACAAACACAGCATGAATACTAGGTAGTACCCATCTGAAATGACGGAGGGCTACGGCTGGGTTTTTGGTGAAACCCCTTTAACATAATAAACTTGATATCGTTGAAGGAACCTGAGCAGTTTTGAAAAGGAGTGGTTTAGGCTCCGATTTTGAAAACTTGTGGTTTTGAAAAAACTGAGTAATCTACAGTATTTACTTTTTCTCAAGAGGTCACTCCCTGCGAAGGGATCTCGACTCTTGCCTCCTGGAATAAGGTGCAGGATATTCACAACCGAATACCACTAAGCGAAAGAATATAACTACAGTTTTTTGAAATTTGTTCCAACAACATCTTTTAGGTTTCTTATATTGCATTAATCAAAATTAATGCGGTCCCATCAATTTAAAGCCTATCACACCAGAAAAGAATGAAAATACAATATACGTATATACCATCCGCATTCGCCACTAGGCCCTGTCATCACCCATTAGGTTACTTAGCTAACGACAGAGCGGGGGCTGGACTAGCGCGGGTGCAAAACATATACAATATCTACTAGTATATATAAATATATATAACATTCGTCCCAGGCATGATAAAACCAACAACACAGAATCTCGGCAAGCAACACAGAATGGTGGATAATTTTGGAGCCCCGGGTTCCATTTGATCCGCAAATGAGACCCAACATTCTCGGTCGTATGGATAGCCCATGCAATGGAAACCTGGACCCCTACGAGCGCGGTAAATTACCCGTCAATCTCAGAAGTGAGGCAACCCTAATCAACAAAGTGAATGGGTCACCCAGCACTTCACGGGACCCAGTAACTTGAACGCCCCTCCGTGGATCATACCTATACTCCCTACGAGTGCGGCGAATAGCCCGCCAATTCTAGAGAGAAGCCCCCTCCGTCTCAACGCCATGAGATGCGGGCTCGTTGACCTCTAGAATCCGGCTATTCGTGCACTCCACCGTGGAGTAAAACTAGTTCAGAAAATAAAAAATATATGTACAAAGGTGACATCGACCTCAACCCGGTCGTGCCCCAAACAAATAATATACAACACGGCAGTAATGACAGTCCACATGTCGGACGCTCGCCCCGCAATAAAAAATGTACAAATGAATATAAACTGTACTAAACCACTGCACTGCCGGCTATCCACCATGACAATCCAACCACAATATCAGCACAATCACAGAACATCAACGTGAATGTCACGTTCGTAAACTTATCTAAAAGAACATATAGCAGTTGCACGGGTTATACCGATCGAGTGACGTTCACGGTCGCAGATGCTAATCTAAGTACTGATAATCACACGTATTTAAAAATTTTGATCGACTAAACTTTCCAAATAGGCCCCAAGTGCTAATCTAGTACCCAAATAAATCTGGGCCCAATAACTAAATATTCCAGAAACCACAATACCAAATATAATAGTACCAGAAGAAAAATTGTGCATATTGTCTCCAAAACGGCGGCGGAACCGCGGCAAATATGGATGTTATGCCGCGGTTACGCGGCGTTATTGTGGTTTCATGGGCTCAATTTTCTACTGCAGTCTTATAAAATCCTGCACGAATTTTTCATACACTGAAAATGATTTTCGGACCACTTTAAAAATTCGACAGAAACTGCATTTTTTGGAATTGCGGTTTTGAAAATTTCGGTCGATCAATATTTCAAACACGTTAGAACTAGCTAGTATGGGTTTATGGGGTGGCTCTGATACCATGTTGGGTTACCCTAACGTCCTAGCCATCATCAATGGCAATTTGCGGAAACAAAAAATTTCTTACAAGTTTAAAAACGGCGCTAGAATAACCCATTAAACCGGATCTTTCCATAAATCTAACTAGCTAAACAAAGAGATAGCTAACTACTATGAAAAGAAGTCTCACCAAACGACCCAAGTCTTTCGGTCTTCTTTCCTCGTCGTTCATTCCAAGTTGCCACCATGATCGCGCTTGATCTCCTTTGCTCGCTCCATCGGTACTCCGGGATCGAGCTTGCTCTTCGGTCCTCCTCCGTCAAAGATGATCTACCCGAAGGATGTGATCCATGGCTCTATCTCCTTGCTAAGTAACAAAAGGAGCAACTAGAGAACTTGGGATTCTAATCCAAAATCTTTAGGACGTAGTGTGAGGTTCTAGGTGTTCAACTATCTCTATCTAGCCTCCTCTCTTATTTCTCAACACATGAGAGCATAGAGAGGAGGAAGATGGTGAAGGTGGAGGAACTCAAGAGAAAGAAAGGAGAGTGATACAAAATGGTGAGTAAAAAAATAATGACCAATCGTGTGAGAAAATAACTCACATTGGTTTTGTATATCAATATCCATGAATAAATAATGTGATCCATGCTTAAATAGTTGCCACAAATGAATAAAGAATTCATTTGTCAACTATTAAGGCATGGTCCTCACCATACTCCCCTCACCTCACACTTTACACCTCATTTCCAATTAAAGAATAAATGGAAAAAGCATAATGAGGTGGCCACCTTCTAGAATGTTATCCGTAACATAATACGGATTACAGTCTACTGTATATACATACCTGCATTCGGATAACAACACGAATGCCCAAAGAAATAGAATAACACGAAGAACATAATACTAGAATATATATATATATGGAAATACATATATGTAAATTATTAAATCAATACCTTATTTAATAATCCGGCTCAAGCCCGAGTCGGCTAGTATTACCAACCGTCCGATCGAAAGTCTGGGTACAAAGTACATCAATCGATCGGAACCCTGCACGTATCCAATACGGCTACTACATCTGTCACGACCCAAAATATTAGCTTATGACCGGCACTTGAATCACGCAACATCTAAAGGCGTAACGGAATTCAAGTAAGTTGAAACCCAGAAATCTAAACCCTTTTTTAGAAAATAAAAGAGGTGAAGTTTTGAAATAAAGGTATAATGAAATTATGTTTTCTTAATGCATAGAAAAGGAACATGAAAATACAAGTGAAATTTGCTAGTTTGAAAACGTGACTCGTCTTTTAAAAATTTGGGCAGCACCTCCTTTGTGAATTTTGATCCAAAACCGCAAATACATAACAAGAATAATGGCATCCCCAAGCGGTACATTTGATCCCCAATGAGAATAACAACATCTGGTGCATCAAATGCGTAAAATATCATCAATAACTCAAACGTGTAAAAAGCAACACCGAGTACACCAAGGTGTATCAATCAAAAACACGTGCTTCTATGTGCACAAAATCCGTATCAATGCACTGTAAGCACATGTAAGCTATACTGAGTGCAAAAATCAAATCATCCGTATGAAATCCACGAAATCTTAAACACATGCTATGAAGGTACAAAATCGACATCAAATGCAATGGATATGCACAATCGCAAACCAACACAACATGGTATAAAATATATAAATCAAGTACGATAACTATGCGCAAAATTTAAATACCCAGTAGGTGCAACCATGGTGCACGAAAACCATATCACGAAACTCAATCATCAAAACTCAAATCCAAGTGACATAATTGTGATACTCAGATCACAAACGCAAATCGCAACAAATGACATTGAGGTACACCTCCTACAATGTCGAAAAAAGTGTCGGTGCGCCCAAAACTGGCAGAGCAAGAATATCCGCTTGCTTCCTTCTCACGGTCTAGCGTCTTCCATCTCTGGGTCCTCATTTTCTCTGTGGATTACCAATCTCGTAATCCATCGGATCGTCGGCCCGGTCCGGTGTGCTAACGGAAACGATTCCGCTCTGGCACTTCTCTGGTCATCTCTCGGCCAATTATCACGACCATTCATAAAGCAGCATGTCACTGGTGTCGGCCTATGGTCCCCTGAATACACATCACACATCTGATCCTGGGTGCAAACCTTATTACAGCAGTGTCCTGGAAGAAATCCCGCTCAAGGTCTCTTCCGATCTCGCCAATGCCGAACTGTACGGAGGCTGGTACTCTTACATAATCTTTTCTCGCTTTTCTGGACATCTGCATTCTCAGCACAACATTTCCTCAGGAACTGGCTGTATCCCAACGCCTTTGTATACATATCAGACCTCTCATCTTGACAGGGAGTAACAACAGTTTGTCAGCATCTCGCACGAACCTATAGTTCCACTCGTCTGTATCATCGTCCACTTTTACGTCACATCATGCTATCTGCGCACTGCAACTATTCTCGGCTACGGTCAATCCGATGTTTCTCACACGAACTCGAAGTCACGAACTCGGTATCTTCATCACTCTGTAGAAGATATCTAGCCGCACACGTCCTTGAAAACTCGTCCCAACCATCGGAGGAATACTCCATACTCGTCCGTCCTCGATCAACTCACAATACATCTGGATGAGGTCCTCTATCCGAAATTGGTCAACTTACTGGTCTCTTATCACATGATATTCGGACGACGTCAAACCTTTCGATCGATTCATCAAAGTCCCATAATTTTCCAAAAGCTCAACACCTGAGCACGGTCTAATAATATCTGGTACATACCACAGTACCTACGGACCAACTGTAGAAGGGCAAACCCAAGCCTCACTAATGGCACCGCTAAACTGCCGCAAACCCTAAGGTTCAAATGCGGTTCCATGGTCATCATGTAGAGTTAGGGTTTCATTCTTCTAGAAAGTCCACAGAATTACCTGCATGTTCTTCCGAATACTTAAACTTGGAAAAATGGGTTTTCTGATATTCATTCGAACTTTTTAATTTTGTCTATACAACGTGTGAATATCCTTCGTCTGCATGCTAAACAATGCCTCAATCATCCAGGAAAAACGATACGTCAACGGTCATCCCTGGATCGGTCTGCTCTAGATCTGAGTAAGACACTCCACACTTGAAATCTTTAACTCAACTGGGCCTGCGTCGGCACATCAATCTGACGAATCTCCTTCGTCTTTAAACTCGGGGTAGACTAGCTATCATCTGTCGCATTTCTGCCTGGAAGCTCTGGCGATCTCAGCTCGTAAGCTCTGGAAGCGACATCATATCAATCTCAACAACAGCTGGGTTATCTGTCTGCACGGTAAGCGACATCACAATCTCCAAGGTAGGCTGTACATCAACAGTCCTCTAGCAACTGACAGCTCTATCAATAGCCCGACCATCCGGTGCAAAACCAAACACTCGCCTCATCCGAGAGGTCACAACACCAACGCTAACTCGAGACGTTCTTGTGTCACCAGAAAACACGATGGTCAGTTCTCGTCTATGACGAGCTCACCCTGACCGCAACACTAGCAGCAGCTCAATCTGCGCTCAAATATGGTGACAGGAACCTCAATCGAGTATCGAAGAAAGCAGATCAATGGCATGAAAGGAAACGACAGATCCAGAATGGATACATGATCATAAGAAGGAACAGCATCAATGAGAGTATGATCATGGAAATGAATAGAATCAAGGATCTCAAAATATGTACATCCTAAGGTTTCTTAAATGGAGTATCATATCGTAAATATGTCGCGGAACATACGTACGGTACGTCACTCTACTCAAGCTACCTACTCCATCAATCAGGGGTCATCCTACACTTAGAAGGTAAAACCTAACGCTCTGATACCAACTTTGTCATGACCTGAAATATTAGCTCGTGACCAGCACTTGAATCACGCAACGTCCAAAGGCGTAACGGAATTCAAGTAAGCTGAAACCCAGAAATCTAAAACCTTTTTTTTAGAAAATAAAAGAGGTGAAGTTTTGAATTAAAGGTATAATGAAATTAAGTTTTCTTAATGCATAGAAAAGGAACATGAAAATACAAGTGAAATTTGCTAGTTTGAAAACGTGATTCGTCTATTAAAAATTTGGGCAGCACCTCCTTTGTGAATTTTGATCCAAAACCACAAATACATAACAAGAATAATGGCACCCCCAAGCGGGAGCTAGCTCTTCACCAAACGGCGGATCACAACCACGCAAGACAGTATAAGTATGTATACGACGCCCAACGGCGAAATTCACCACAAAAGATAAATAATAAAGCAAGACATAAATCCCCAAAAGCGAACATAAAACCCATCGCTCAAATCTCGCTACTACAAGTCTTGCTAAGTCTCATTTCTTATACAAATACTAGTTTCGATTGATGGAGTTGACTAGATACAAAATGAAATATAAATACAAGAGTGAGTACGATACAAATGTCCCACATACCAATGCAAAACACCCGAATGCAACTGTGTGCCAGCGAAGCCGCTACTGATCCAAGCGGTCAACCTGCAAGAACTGTGGCACAACGGGGGTGATTTGCTAACTCGTGAGTAGAAAAACATCTACAAGTAGAAATCGAATAAACAACGACTCCAAGGTCAACTATATCATAAAGGTAATACTATGATATCTAGGGTGACCGGGGCTGTATATGTGCCAAAACTATAAATGAATGTCTATCAATATGTGGATATCATCCAACTATATCATCAGTGTATGTATGCATGTGGATCTCGTCCAACTATATCATCAGTGTATGTATGCATCATAAAAGCATATGCATGAAAGTATGAGGATATAAATCAGCGTGTGTCTCTCGTGACACATCAAAATCATGGAACCGGGGTGTCCAGCAGCAACACTCGAAACATCATGAAAACAGTGTCCAGCATCGACACGTAAATCCTCATATATCTCAGTGTCTCAAATATCAATATTTCAATATCTCAATACTTCGGGCTACGTCAGTCTGGATCGGCCCATATCATCAATCACACAACCACGAACGGTATCCTCCAGATATCCGCCGCGCCAGACAATCACCGGTAGGCAGTCTGCCCCTGCCGGGCTCATCGTCTACAACTCGAGCTTCTTGCTCCGGGGTACCATACCGGGTCCATCATGTACCCGCAGACGGTTCATCCAACTCCTCGAATCGGGTCTCGAAAACCATCTCAGAACCGAGAAAACATCATGGTGGACAATATTCATCATATCAAGGAAAACTGCACCTTTCTCTTTAAAATAATTCATCAGTTTACAAAACTTTCACATGCAGTTTCCAAATCCAGAAAATATCAAGAAAAATCCGAAATCATCAAGTCACCATGTCAATAACAATGAAAACCGGCATAAATCTCCATAATACTGCATAACCAACGAATATATGAATGCATCTAATATCATGCAATAGTTAAACTAGCATATGAAAACTATAACATATTGCAACCATCAGCTAGCAAACTATGTCAATGAATAGTATTCTCTAAAGTGTACGTGACATGATAATTACCGATGATGATGTGTGTGAGCTGGAAAGCAGGTGTACGTAGAACATACGCATCATCGGTAATGGTGCAAGTGTACTAGCACAGGTGTATTCAATGCAATGAGAATAACATGAATGCATCATAAGGTAAATCATCAGCTAAAAGCTATAAGGAATACGCATCTATCATATGTCTGAGTCGGTGAATCCATCAATCGGCATCTAGCCTCACAACATCACGTACGGTATAATCCATCGTACATCATCCTCTAGTCAAGGGTATGGATCATTCATCAAGTCAAACTCATCACATACGGAAAATCATCGTACGGCGTCATTAAACCAATAGGGATCCTATCAACCTATAAGACAATGAGGGTACGGCCTAATATCACGTACGGCCTATCATTCATGATTCACGATATTCTATATATATATCTATGTCCCAGGTCTCATCCATAAAAATCTCATATCAGGGGGACCGGCAATCAATCATCTCAATCGACTCGCATCCGTATACCAACATATCACCAAATTCATCATATCGCATCGTACAATTCTTTTCATCACATTTATATCTCACATCGAGTCAAATGTTATATATACACATTCTACCTTTACTATAAGAATACTTATCTAATCTAACATACACACCTGAACCATACAATCAGTTTTTAAAAGATGCGAATCGTAGTTTTGAAAATAGGGGTTACGGTGTTTTTAAGGAAAAGATATCGTCTAAAAATCAGTAACGTCCCTCAAGGTATCTGTTTAAAAGATGTATACGATTCTTCGGTTTGGAAATAGGTACGATTCGGATGGCATACCTACATCGACTATCTAGTCTCATACTACCCTAAACGGCAATATCATCAATATCATCCTCAAATCCCGTCATCATATACTAGTTGTATTAAAACATTTCTAACTATCCTATAGTTTCTAATATGGTTTCTATAGCTATATTTTAATTCTAACCCTAGTTTGCTACTATAGGTTTTCTTAACCATATGCTACAAATCGGTTTCCACCAAAACTTTGCGGGGTGCTATACGTCATCCACCTGACTTCCCCCGTAGATGTAGATCTACTCACTTTGATTCTTGCTTGCCGAAGTCGATGACGCCATACTCCGTCGCCTCGGAATCCATGCGAAGGTACCTACAATAATACACAATCTCTATTAAAATCGAATCCGGAAAACCAATACGGCACACGGCACGCTCATAGGTTAGAACCTATGGCCTACACGTGCAAAACAATCAAACAACCCTTGTTGTTGATGTACAAACATCCAACAACCAAATACAAATCCAAATATCAAAACTAAGCATTTCAAAATACGGAAAACATATCAAAAATCACACTCAAGTGCTCTCATATTTTGACTCAGGCTAATAGGAGTTAAACAAACAGTTATAGAGTGTTGTATATGCAGTGTGTGAGGTACTGGAACAACCTAGACACAATCCCCCACCAAGTGGCCAGTGACACACTCCCCATTTCCGGCAAGCTCGTCTATATAGGCTCCACTGGGCTTCGTCTTCGTAGGGTGGTCTCCTAGTTCCCTATTTTGGTCCATGGTATGGTTTGCTAAGCTCAGAAAGTCCCCGGGTCATCCCGGATTTCCCTGCACACCCTATATCCTCATAAAACCGACATGAATTAAATCTTAAATCCGTATATTGGTTTCTATACTAAATTTCAGGTCTTGTAAAGCCGCAAGATTTCACCAACCCTCTCTAAGGATTTCTATCTTCACAACCACCAAACCAATTCAACTTTTAAACTATCTAAAACACAAGAAAACTAAAAACTAACTAAGTGGAAATGATTATACCTCATGGATTAACTCAAGAGAACCCTATTAGTCTCAATGTTGTCAAAATCCCATTTTGCTTGGTTGAATGTGATGAGCATGAAGAGGGGATCATTTTTAGTGAAAGGGGCTTAGGGTTTTGATGGAGTTTTGAAAATGGATTTAGGGGTTGAAGGTGGATGAAGATGAGGGTGAGGAAGATGAAGAAGGAGATGCAAAAATGGTGGGGAAAATATATGACGCATCCCCCCCTCTCTCAATTATTCTCATTCTCTCTCTCCAAGCATACTCACTCTCATCATTATGTCCCCTCTCTCCTCAAGTCATCATGACACCTTTTTCTTTTCTTTTCTCACCAAAAACACATACACCCAAATAAAACAACACAAATGAAATAACATGTAACATGTCATGGTGCACTAACCATGAAAACTGTAGAAATACGGATTTGGCTTAATCGCGATTAGCAGTGCACTAATCGAGTTTTTATCCAAACTGCATATAGTAAATTTTAAAAATGCCAAATCCTTAAATATATTTTTAATTGAATAAATCATTTTAATTTTCAATTATTTCACAATTATTGGTATATATTTATACTCTTTTTCGAAAACCCCAATTTCGCAAATCGGGCAGTTTTCGGGAAATATATTATTTTAATATTAAATTCCGAAAATAATATTTTATATTTTCTGAAATGTTACAACATCATTTCTCCTGAACCAGGAAAACCCTCTGTGTGAGACTCTAAAGACTCGATAGTATGCCGGCAGTGAGTTACTGGATAAATCCATAACCAGAAGCACGTCAGCGGCATTAGCTGTACGTAACGGCTACCCGGGCACCTTTCAAAAAGGAAGGCCAACGAGCAAATTCATCCGGATCCCTACTGAGCCTATCTGTGACAATCTCCGTACAGTCCGGTCTCTTCGTCTGAGAGCATCGCATACTGGGTCTAGAGGGTGGTAAACGTCAGACCCTAATAACCCGATAATTCGTGCCGATGCGGCTCAGGACCAATCCGGGAAACTACTGATCAGCCTATCAGTAAATCCCAATTGCCTTGGCCAAGATCTTATGGTCCCGACCAATCAAACACAGTGCGATATCGACTCCCAATACTGGAAGAGACGAATCTCCGACAATCGCCCACTGCCTCCATGTGGCTCGGGACTGTACCCAACCAAAACCTGTTTGGACGACTCGGTAGAGCCGTGGTAGGGTAGTGATCAAAGCACAGTAGGAACTCACACGAGACAAATGACGATCTCAGGTCTAAAGACTAACATGTACTTATGTCACCTGAGAACTTACACCTGACGATATGTATAGCATCATCTGGAAGTTCTCGGTGAGTCTGTCCGGTGTACTCACATCCAGTGAGCACATGTATATGATCTTAGGTGCGAAAGACCAATGGTTGTGGGACCATACCATCGCCCCTTGTCGGGGTCTAGAAACATATACACTTGTCTACTCTGGAATATCGATACCCAGTTTCGATACTCTCACGACTAGGGATCATTTAAGGATGTACGTACCGACTACCCAGCTCCCACAAGTATGATCGCCATCATAACGCAGGTAGTCTAGCAATGATCCTACGGGCTTTATCAACATGTATGCATGATACGTAATAGCAAGTAAAACATATGCATATGTTAAGATAAAGACAAACCAGATAGTATATTATCATATCGAGTAAGACTGTTCTGTACATATATATGTCCAAGTATCCACATGTATACATATACAATAATGGCCTTTAGGACATACATATCCAACAAAAACATCATCTTTTAGAAATTATTCGTATCTTGCTTATTCATGTGCGGTTCCCTAAGTCATATTGGAGCAATGTAATTCTCACGGCATATCTCCCTAAGTCATATATTGGAGCAATGTAATTCTCACGGCATATCACTTAATTAATGGTAATCCTTCTTTATTAGATGGTCACTTCTACAAGCTATTTTATTTCTTTTGAGGCCTATTTTTTCATTACCCCATGTGTATTTGGTTGTTAGTGAGTTTCATTTATGATCATCTTGTTGAGGATCCAAATTAGACTCTAAAACAATTAGATTTACCTTTCTTGATTATTCATACCAAAAAGGGTATCGATGATAATTTAGAATTATAACGATTCATTCTACTGACTATGTAGCACGGGTTCGAATACGGATATGGGATACGATACAGATTCATGAATTCGTAATTTTCCGAAAACCTAGGATACGGTATATGTTTTTAATCTATTTTAAATTAATATGAATATATATTAACGTATACATACCAATATATAATAATATTTATAAATAATGGCATTTTGTTAAGACATTCAATACTTTTCAAACTTTTCAGAGCCTTAATTTTCGCGCGCGCGAGAGAGAGAGAGAGTAGAGGCGTCGATTCGAAAGAGATTGATGAGACATTTACAAGTCTGAGCAAATCTAAAAGAATACGAGAGTTTCCAAGAGTTACGGACTACGATACGCGATCGGAGACGATTCGTAAGGCATGGTATCTGTGCTTCATTTGCCACTTTTCATAAGACGTCACCTTATATTTTAAACTCTCATTATTCTTACCTTGAATGAGGGTTTTCCTTTAAATGTTCTCCATATTTAGATCACAACAGAGTTCCTTTATAAGAAGACTGCAATAGCTCTATTCGTCATACCTCCTACTGCCGCAGATACACCTACATGATCCACTACCTCTACTTAATCTGGTGATATTTCTTCTTATTTTCCTCTTTAGGACTTAGTGTCTAAGGTGTATGCTCGACAATGTGTGCATACTTCAGGGTCTTAGGTGCTTGCTTCAGTCGTCATGCCACCTCAAGATCCACAACACCTTAATCTCAATGTTCATATTGCTTAGTATAAAGGAACTCAGAGTTGCACTTCCCATCCTATTGCTATTTACGGGCCCTAAATCTGTTCGTTCGTCGTGTCGACAAATAAAGCACTACTTTCATATTTTTGATAATAGGAATGACTTTCATATTTGTCTCATTCTTATCAAACATATATCTCCTCGATTGAATCTCTTTCTCTTCAAGTCATTGTCAGAGGCATTGTCCCATACAAAGTGGAGAGCAGCTATGAAAAAGCAGATGCTAGCTCTTGCAGAATCGAACATGGGAATTGGTCCCACTTCCTATAGGAAAAGAAGACTATAAGGTGTCGATGGGTATATACAGTGAAACTCAACCTTGACAGTTATCTTGTACGTCTCAAAGCTCGTTTGGTAGTTAAAAGATATTCACAGATCTATGGAATAGATTAGATTCTCTCCGATAGCTAAGATGACCACAATGCAATCACTTGTCTCCGGCTACTACTCACCAATGAGCTTTACTTAGATGCCAAAAATGCATTTCATCATGGAAAGATCAGTTTAAAAGAAGTTAATCCATTGTAAGGCATAAGTCTTCGCTAATTACTTACCAAATATATACATATGATCTTTCCATGCAACAGCCTCGTGAGCACTACGAGGAGGCGGACTATTAGGACTTGATATCAACTTCCATTCATTTTTGTCTACATCATAGCGATAAAGATCACCATAAACAAATGTCTGCAAAAACATCCTAGTCAGCTAACATTTATCATATATTTAAATTGTAGTGGTTCGTAACTGGGTAGAAACTCCAGGAATATGAAAAAAGGTGGCATAATATCATACTATACATGCGACATTCCAATTTTAGGTAGAGTCGTGGACTAAAAGTATAAGCTTTAGGTATTATTAATGTGCATATTAATATATAAAATCTTTGAAACTAGTGTTAAAATTGCGTTGCAGCATTTGAAAGTGGAGAAAATGACTTTTAGTCAAATATATTTAATACAATTTTTATTTATTTATATAGTATATTTTGAACCTCAAAACTTAAAACGAACCAGACATGATGACAAATAAAAACAACGACTCCATGTGAACATAATTCCTCGATTAGGATCAGTAATATTATACACTGTCTAAATATATTTCTAGATTAAGTCTAAAATCTCTCACAAGGAGTAATAGATTCGAAGCATATGTACACAAGCTCAATACTAACTAAGCCATCAAAGATTGATGCTGAGAGTTGGACTCCAAAGAAAAGAACCGGGTGGTTTTAAACAGTTGAACGAAATTTTAATCATAATAAATAAATAGACATGTACAAAAAAAAAGTTAATACTAGTGCAATATCAGATCATTACAAATAAATATTTGCTAAACCATCTCTCATTCAAGAACATGCGTACGAGCAACGCCGTCGCCTAATTGAAAACAACACCATAATTCACAATCTTTACTTCTATACTATATAGTTCAATAAGCTCATGGATAGTTATACAAACACGTACAGTACTGTCTCCTTTTCCATTTTCACAAAATAAGTCCAAAAATAAGTGTTGATTTTTCAAAGTCCTTTTTTTTTTTGCCTAATTTAACTCTAGAACTTATTTATGTGTTGCTTTGATAGAACTCAAGTGTTATCAGGGTTTCGATTGACAATTAAACAGGATGTTAGTGCTAAAGATTCTCTTGATCACTTCTTTGCGGGGTTATAATTGTGATACGAGGTAAAATACATGGGTGTTATAATTAACTCTTAAACTCCAAAGTGAAGTAAATTAAGGGGAAACAGAAAAATAACTACCTATACTTCCTAGATACAGAATATGAAGAAAACCAAAAATAAACTCATATCCCAAATATTTATAAATAAATAATAAAAAAGGCATTGATTTCAAAATAACTTACAGAACCAGGTACGATGTTTAAAATAAGTGCTAATTGTTCAAAGCCCCCTTTTTGTTTGATTTAGCTCTAAAACTTGTTTGGGTACCGTTATGAATAGAATTTGGAGGGTTGTCGAGGGTTTTGTTTGATAAGCAGAATGGGGGTTTGCGCTAAGAAGTCACTTGAAGCTTTATAATGTGCTATACGAGGTAAACTACAAGGGCCATTTCTGCAATTAAATAATGCCTAAACTCCAAATTGAAGTAAAAGAAGGGGAAACAGTAGCTCGCACTACTACAAATAAGGGTTGTCCCTACGGATTTATCCGTAGGGGCAACCCACTGCCCCTACGGATATATCCGTAGGGCCGAAAAAATACCCCGTAGGTGCAAAGGCCGCAGGTGCAAGTTGAAGCCCTGAACTTGCCCCTACGGCAAATTCTTGCCCCTACGGATTTATGTGTAGGTCCTGTTGCCCGTACGGACTAGGCCGTAGGGTAAAAAAAATTATATTATTTACGGTTTTTTTAATATATTAAGTGTACCTACGGATATGTCCGTAGGTCCAAGTTCTACGCCCTACGGATAGCTACGTAGGTATCTATCCGTAGGGGCAAAATATCAGGAATCCTGATATTTTGCCCCTACGGATAAAGCCGTAGGGACGAAGCAGTGTCCCCTACGGATATGTCCGTAGGGGCACTCCCAACCCCTGGTACTGAAATCATGGGGGAAATATCAGTTACTGCTGATATTGTGCCCCTACGGATATAACCGTATGGGCAACATGTGTACCTACGGATTAATCCGTAGGTACATATTATCTGTATTTTTTTTTTAAAAACAGGCTGCTTGATTTTTTCCCGTCCTGTGCACAATAATATATACATCAATCAAATATAAAATTAATCATCACACAACATATATTGCAGTATTCATAATCACATCTCACGCATATATATAATATACAAAAGAAACCCAAAAACTGAATATGATATAAATATAAACCAATATCAATCAATATCGTTTCAAAATGTAGTGCAATGTGTATGATATAAATAAATACATGTTTCAAAAAATAAGAACCAAAAAGTTACCCTAGTTCGGTCCAGCTCCACCTCTGAATAACGATAGAATAACGCGCGCCTACTCCTCGGTCAATAAACTCTGCAATTCGGCGCGAGCGGGAGTCTGAGCGGCCTGTGGAGCTGGCGACGTGGTCTGCGCAGCCGCCGTCGAGGTAGTCGCTTGCGGAGCCGCGGCTGCGGGAGTCTGAGTGGGCGGTGGAGCTACAGGAGCTGTCTGCGGAACCGCAGCCGATGTAGTGGCTTGCGGAGCGGCAGCCGAAGGAGATGCATGTGGAGGCTCGGTCGATGTACCCTGTCGCGTCTGGACTTAACGTGTGTAATAAGCGTGTAAGAACTGTGTATTATTCGAATTCGTATCATTATTAAATTATTTCGAAACCCCGTTTGGATATGTAGTTTGTTGTTTATTTTAATTACATCTGTATGTATGATTAATCAAACTTAAGTCTAAAACCAAATAAGTTCAAGCTACGTACTAATTATGGATATGTTGATATCTATATAATATGACATGATATTTTACTATAAAACTGTAACGTTTTGGAAATCGTTATGCGATTTCGTCCGTTTTAGGGTAAGTTTGTCGGTATTTTCCGTTTTTACCCGAATGTGAACAAACGACCATATAGACTTGCCAGCACCTAGATTAGCTAAAATAAAGCTAGTGCGCGAACTTTGGGAGTATATGGGACGTTTTGGTTCAATTTGGTTTTTCCCAATTTTTAATATTATTTTAATGCGGTATTTAAATTTTGGGAAAATAACCGTTTTCGATCTTTTCTTTAAAACCTTTAAGTTAATGCAATCCTTCTCACTTCACCTAGGGGATTAGTGTGTGGCCTAGGTTTAAGCTTGGAATTAAATGAAAAAGAAAAGATAAGAGATAATGTAGATGCATGCATGAGAGAGAGAGTGTGTGTGTATGCATTTATGGGTAATTAATGAAGGAAATTGCTTGGAAATTCATCACCAACCCTCCACCTCACCCCTTGGCCGAAAATCCTTCATCCTCTTCTGCACTTGAACAATTCCTTTATCATTTTAACTCAATTCTATCACAAAAACTCTCAAATTTCTGAAACCTTTCACAAAAATACCAAAAGCTTAGGAAATTCTTGATCTTGATCACTTGGAGAGGGGAAAAGCTTGGACTTGAGAGCAAGGTTGTTAGGTATAACCCCTCTACTGCTAATTTGTAGTTTTTGTGTTGTAATGATCGTTAAATTCTGCGTAGAACGTAGATTATATCGATTGAGGCGATATCGGGTTTTTAGTGTATTTTTAGTGATATTGGTATCTGCTTTGATCTGGGGTTTTTAGTGATGAAAGCAACAACTTTAGAGTGATGTGCAGGTTGACCTGAGACACCACCCAGGAGACGGGGACCACCCCGCCGGTCTGGGCCGGCGAGCTTCGAAGAGGGGGCCGGCGACGCCGGCCGACTTAGGGAGGTTTGGGGTGGGTCTTCTGTGGTAGTTGTCTGTTATGGTTTTGGGTCTTTTGGTACTGTTGAATTTGTTAGTAATTACAGTATGCAAAATCTGGGATCGATTACCTATAATCGTGTGTTTTGAGTTCGCGTGATACGTGTTGCGACACGAGTCGTGTGTCGTGCTGCGACGTACTCAGTTTGGGTTAGGTATCGTTTCGTGTGTTTGCGCTAGACGTGTGTACGTGTTGTGGTTTAGTGCGTTGATGCGTTTTATATTACGTAGTTTTACGTTATTATGATTGCTTCTGAGATGTTCGCTTTATTCTTGTGTTGTGATATTATAGCGTCGCAAGCGGGGACTTCAGACGCTGCGAACAAAGGGAAGCAGGTGGTCGGATCTTCATAGCTGGAGACCACAGTGTGAGTAGATTTAACATCTACGGGGAATCGCCCGTATGGCGCTACGCGTCGGGGCTAGATATGATCTGATATTAGCCGTATGCTCATTTGCTTATATAGAGACATTGCATGATTCACATTGCATATAGTTACTTGTAGTGCATGATATTATATCTGATGTACACTGCACTATTATCGACAGTCCATGTTGCACGAGCACCAATGATATGCTACACACACACTGTTGATAATTGACATGATAGGCACAACACAATTGCTCATTCCTATACCTTGCTATCGGTTAGCGACATTAAACAGTTATACTTGTGCGACATTGCATATTACATAGAACATACCTGTATACCTACATGCTCATATGTATACCATGCTACATTACTTGTTCGCACATATACCCTGCTATTTTATTTGTTAGCACATATACCTTGTTATTGTTATATGATCAGTTGTATTGCATATATATCAGTGGTATGGAACGCTGTGTATATATGTATTCTGGATGTAGATATTACAGTTATTATAGCATATATATCGGTGGTATGGGACGCCGTATATATATGTATTTGGATTGGATTTATATGATTTGTATTGCATATATATCGGTGGTATGGGACGCCGTATATATATGTATTCTGGATTTGGATTCTTGGGATCCGCGAGATACATTATATGGACTTATGCATTTGAGATGCGATATGGGAAATTAAGGTGTCGATGTGGGCACTTAATTTCCGAGAGATATATGGGATTTGACAGACCGATACGTGGAAACGCAAGTATCGAGGTGGGATACTTGGTTTCGAGGAACGTATGAATATCAGAAAGACCGATACGTGAAAACGCAAGTATCGAGGTAGGATACTTGGTTTTCGAGGAACGTATGGATATTATGTTTTTGGGTGTCGATGTTTGACACTCGGGTTTCATTGAGATGTACAGGATTTGAGGGCCGATCTGAGGGCCGATCTGAGTATTTGGGATTTGGGTGTTGTTGAGATACACCGTATTTTTCATGCTGATGATATGCGCATGAGATTATTTACTTTCCGCACTCAGTATTATATTGATATGGATATCATGATAGTTGCATATTCATATTGTCATACTCATGCTATCAGTTCACATGTTATTGATTAGTGATGTTAGTGCATACTTGCGATTACTGTATGATGTTAATTACTATTCACGAGTTGGCAACTCACCCCCGTTGTGCCACAGTTTTGCAGGACTTACCCTCTGAGTAGTCGCGGCGGGGCAGCTTATCATCATTACTTTTGGGGATACCGCTACCTTTGGCAGTGAGGCCGTTGCATTATAGGTGGGTTTGCGGTTATCCGTTGTATATTGTATATCATTTGTTGGATCTAGTATTCTCCATCTACTTGTTGTATATGACTTAGAGACGACTTGTGAGATATCAGTGATGTATTATATTGGTTTTGGGAACCGTGCTCGTAGAAGCAGGTTGTTGTGGATATGTTTACTTCTTGATATAGTCGTTCTCTTTGATATTTCTTCGCTTTGGCGTCGTATACTTGTTGTGGTGATTATCTCCGCCGGTGGGCGTGATTTTTCTCCCACTTGGGATGATTTATATATATTATCTATGTTGTACCCGTTTACGGGGCTAGTTTTACAAAGGAGGTGCTGCCGAAATTTTTATGAAAGAAAACTAGAGTTAGAAATTTTAAATGGCGACTCCTAAAACTTTTAAATTATGTTTTCTCCGTTGATCCAGTTTTGGGTGGTTTAGATTTCTGGGTTTTTCGGCTTACTTAAGTTACGTACGCCTTTAGACGTTACGTAGTTTAAGTGCCGGTTACGGGCCGAATTTGCGGGTCGTGACAAAGTTGGTATCAGAGCGTTAGGTTTTACCTTTCGGAGTCTAGGATGACCTTGGTATGATGGAGTAGGTGGCTTAAGCAGAGTGACGTAGCGTGTGTATGTTCCGCGGCATACTTACGACACGGTACTCCGCCTAAGTGACCTTAGGACTTGTTGATTGATATTCCTTCCGTGATTGATATACATCTTGTGATTCGATTTCCGTTTCCTTATCGAATCTTGTTTCCATTATAGCCCATATGCCGCCGAAGACTACGAGGGCTCAGAGAGCGGCCGCGAGGGCCGAGGTCAGAGTTGACTCGCCTGAGGCGAGGACTGACCGGGATGGTACGCCTGTTGTACCGGAGTATATTGCTATGATTGGAGCTGGTATGCAGGATCTGCGCTAGATTGTGGGGACTTTAGTAGAGACCATCCGAGCGCAGGGGCAGGCAGTTGTTCCACCCGCTGCGGTGGCCACGATGGTACCTACGGTTCCGATAGTCGCAGTTGCAGCTCCGGGGGTTATTGCTGTGTCGTTGACGGATTTCATGAGGCTGAGACCTCCGGTGTTTACGGGTACAGATGTTACCGAGGATCCCCAGTCGTTTATCGACCGGATGGCCAGGATTTGTCGCTCACTCCGATGTTCCGACGAGAGATGGGTGGAGTTTGCCAGTTTTCGTCTGGAGGGCATGGCCCAGAAGTGGTGTGAGTCGATGGAGAGAGGCAGAGCCGCTGGTCTTGCTCCTATGACCTGGGCTGAGTTTGTGACGTCTTTTCTCGTTCGTTTTCTTCCACCGAGCGTTAGAGATGCGCGAGCGCGCAGATTTGAGTCTTTACGTCAGACGCCGGGGATGACGGTGTCGGATTATGATGTATTGTTTACTGAGCTGTCGATATATGCTCCATACCTGGTGGCGACTGAGGAGATGAGGGTGAAGAGGTTTGTTCGAGGCCTACTTACCCAGATATTCTTAGCCATCAGTGTTCAGCATTGTGACACGTATGCGGCAGCAGTGGATGCAGCTCTTTCGGTAGAGGAGCGTCTAGCTGAGTTATCAGTTGTTCCGGGACCGAAGAGAGTTCGTATAGGTGATTCGGCAGCGAGGCAGGCGTTTAGACGTCGAGACAGTTTCCGTTCTGATAGTGGCGGTTCGGGACGAGGCAGGCTTTATGGTTCTTACCCTCAGGATGATCGACAGTTTGTTTCGGGATGTTACCGGTGCGGTAGTTTGGGTCATCGGGTTCGAGATTGTATAGAGCCGCGTGTGAACGAGCCAGCTGTACCGCAGATTACCTTACCACCTTCCCCACCTCAGAGAGCGTTGCCTCTTGTTCCTGTAGTTGCGCCACGTCAGACTCCTGTTCAGCGAGGTCGTGGTCACGGAGGTTTTGTACCGAGAGGTCGAGGTGGCAGAGGCAGAGGACAGCCAGTAGCCGGTAGAGGTCAGGCTAGGGTTTTTGCCTTGACTCACCAGGACGCTCAGGCGTCCAATGCCGTGGTTTCAGGTACTCTTTCTGTATGTTCTTTTGATACGCATGTTCTTTTTGATCCGGGATCCACGCATTCGTATGTTTCTACGCACTTCGTGCCGAGGTTAGGCCGAGAGTCGTGTTTGCTGGATCAGCCGCTGATCGTGACTACTCCTGTGGGAGAGTCGTTTGTTGCGCGTTATGTGTTTCGATCTTGTGTCGTCCATATTGGTGACAGAGATCTGCCCGTCGACTTGATCCTTCTGGAGATGTTGGACTTCGACGTTTTGTTGGGCATGGATTGGCTAGCTACTTGCTATGCGTCCGTGGACTGCCGCGAGAAGACAGTTAGATTTTGTTTTCCCGGCGAGTCGGTGTTGGTTGTGCAGGGGGACCGTAGTGCCGCCCCTCACAGCTTGATTTCTGTTTTGTGCGCTGGTCGGCTTTTGAGGAGGGGATGTCGGGGATTCTTGGCGTTCATTCATGATACTGGAGCCACAGTGGAGTTGTTGGACCAGGTTTCTACCGTGCGAGAGTTTCCCGATGTTTTTCCCGATGAGTTACCTGGGTTGCCGCCAGAGCGCGATATTGAGTTTTGCATTGATCTGATTCCTGGCACGGAGCCTATTTCTATACCGCCTTATCGGATGGCTCCGGCAGAGCTTAGAGAGCTTAAAGATCAATTGCAAGAGTTGCTTGATTTGGGACTTGTGCGTCCGAGTGTTTCGCCGTGGGGAGCTCCTGTTCTGTTCGTCAAGAAGAAGGACGGCAGTTTGAGGCTATGTGTGGATTATCGTCAGTTGAACCGTGTTACGGTGCGGAACAGGTATCCTTTACCCCGCATTGACGATTTATTCGATCAGCTCCAGGGTGTGAAACATTTTTCGAAGATTGATTTGCGTTCGGGTTATCATCAGTTGCGGGTTCGGGATGATGACATTCCGAAGACTGCTTTTCGTACACGCTATGGGCATTATGAGTTTTTGGTGATGTCGTTCGGACTCACCAATGCTCCAGCAGCGTTCATGGATCTGATGAACCGGATTTTCAGGCCGTTCCTCGACCAGTTCATTATCGTGTTTATTGATGACATACTGGTTTACTCTAGGAGTCGAGAGGAGCATGAGCAGCACTTGGGGATTACTTTGCAGATATTGAGAGAGCACCAGCTGTATGCTAAATTCTCAAAGTGCGCGTTTTGGCTTGATCGAGTGGACTTCCTGGGTCATGTGGTGACTAGTGATGGGATTCTTGTGGACCCGAGGAAGATCGAGGCTGTACAGCTTTGGCCCAGACCTGGATCGGTGACTGAGGTCCGCAGCTTTTTGGGCTTAGCTGGTTATTATCGCCGTTTTGTGCAGGATTTTTCGAGTATCGCTGCACCGCTGACTGGATTGACCCGGAAGGGGGTTCCTTTTCTCTGGACTGATGCGTGCGAGCAAAGTTTTCAGGAGTTGAAGACTCGGTTGACGACAGCACCAGTTCTTTCTTTACCTTCTGGATCGGGAGGCTACGTTGTGTATTGTGATGCTTCTCGAGTGGGGCTCGGCTGTGTTTTGATGCAGCATGATAGGGTGATTGCATATGCTTCCAGGCAGTTGAAGAAGCACGAGCAGAATTACCCCACTCACGATCTGGAGATGGCTGCGGTAGTATTTGCGTTGAAGATCTGGAGGCACTACTTGTATGGGGAGTCGTGTCAGATTTTCACGGATCACAAGAGCCTGAAGTACATCTTCCAGCAGAGAGATCTGAACCTGAGACAGCGCCGATGGATGGAGCTAGTGAAGGATTATGATTGTGAGATCCTTTATCACCCGGGCAGGGCGAATGTGGTTGCCGATGCTTTGAGTCGTAGGCCCGTGGGTAGCTTGTCCCAGCTGAGCGCCGTTCGGTGTCAGTCTTCTGCAGATTGGCAGCTCTTGTGTGATAGTAGAGTGCAGTTCGAGTTTACCTCCACTGGGGGACAGTTTGCTCATGTCCGTGCCCGTCCTCTACTTGTTGATCGTATTCGTGAGGCGCAACCCAGTGATGCTCATTTGTCTGAGATTCTTGAGCTTGTTCGACGGGGTACAGTTTCGGAGTTCATGATTGATGACCAGGGTGTGCTACGATGCGGGACTCGCTTGTGTGTACCGGATGTTGATGGTTTGAGACGCGAGATCCTAGAGCAGGCACATCAGTCGACTTTTAGCGTTCATCCAGGTTCCACCAAGATGTACAGAGACTTGAGAGACTTCTACTGGTGGGAAGGGATGAAGCGCGATATTTCGGACTTCGTTTCGAGGTGCCTGACTTGTCAACAAGTCAAGGCTGAGCATCAGAGACCGGCTGGAGAGTTGCAACCTTTACCCATTCCGGAGTGGAAATGGGAGCAGATTTCCATGGATTTCATTATGGGTTTACCCAGGACCAGTAGAGGGTATGACTCCATTTGGGTTGTTGTAGACCGGTTGACGAAAGCGGCTCACTTTCTTCCAGTGAAGACCACTTTCGGCTATACTCAGTACGCTCAGCTTTATATAGATGAGATTGTGCGTTTGCACGGTGTTCCCACATGCATAGTATCCGACAGAGGTACCCAGTTTACTAGCCGTCTATGGCAGAAGCTTCAGGAAGCTTTGGGTACCAGATTGAGTTTTAGCACTGCTTTTCATCCGCAGACAGATGGTCAGACGGAGCGGACTATTCAGACTCTGGAGGATATGCTCCGTGCATGTGTGCTTGATTTTGGGGGCAGTTGGGATCGTCACTTGCCGTTGATTGAGTTCTCCTATAATAACAGCTTTCAGGAGACTATTCAGATGGCACCTTTTGAGGCTTTATATGGTAGGAAGTGTCGATCGCCAGTCTGTTGGACCGAACTTAGTGAGAGTTTGGTGTTGGGACCCCAGCTTGTTCAGGAGACTACGGAGAAGATCCAGCTGATTCAGGACAGGATGAGAGCAGCCCAGTGCAGGCAGAAGTCTTATGCCGACCGTCGTCGTCGCAGACTTGAGTTTGCAGTGGGAGAGCATGTATTCCTGAAGATTTCTCCGATGAAGGGCGTTATGCGATTTGGGAAGAGAGGGAAGCTCAGTCCCAGATTTGTAGGTCCTTTCGAGATCCTTGAGCGAGTAGGTTCGGTTGCTTATCGTTTAGCGCTCCCGCCTAGTTTTCCAGATGTTCACCCCGTTTTTCATGTGTCGATGCTTCGTAGATACCTTCATGATCCTTCTCATATGATTCAGCACGAGACCGTTCAGCTTGAGCATGATCTTTCGTTCACCGAGCAGCCGATAGTTATTTTGGATCGGCAGGTGAAGAAGCTTCGGTCTAGGGACTTGCCTTCTGTAAAGGTTCTGTGGCGTAGTCCGACTGGTGAGGAGATCACTTGGGAGATCGAGAGCGAGATGCGGGAGAGATTCCCTTATCTTTTTGAAGGTACGTCTTTTTATGAAATTGTAATTCGGGGACCGAATTTCTATAAGGGGGGAGATTGTAACGTTTTGGAAATCGTTATGCGATTTCGTCCGTTTTAGGGTAAGTTTGTCGGTATTTTCCGTTTTTACCCGAATGTGAACAAACGACCATATAGACTTGCCAGCACCTAGATTAGCTAAAATAAAGCTAGTGCGCGAACTTTGGGAGTATATGGGACGTTTTGGTTCAATTTGGTTTTTCCCAATTTTTAATATTATTTTAATGCGGTATTTAAATTTTGGGAAAATAACCGTTTTCGATCTTTTCTTTAAAACCTTTAAGTTAATGCAATCCTTCTCACTTCACCTAGGGGATTAGTGTGTGGCCTAGGTTTAAGCTTGGAATTAAATGAAAAAGAAAAGATAAGAGATAATGTAGATGCATGCATGAGAGAGAGAGTGTGTGTGTATGCATTTATGGGTAATTAATGAAGGAAATTGCTTGGAAATTCATCACCAACCCTCCACCTCACCCCTTGGCCGAAAATCCTTCATCCTCTTCTGCACTTGAACAATTCCTTTATCATTTTAACTCAATTCTATCACAAAAACTCTCAAATTTCTGAAACCTTTCACAAAAATACCAAAAGCTTAGGAAATTCTTGATCTTGATCACTTGGAGAGGGGAAAAGCTTGGACTTGAGAGCAAGGTTGTTAGGTATAACCCCTCTACTGCTAATTTGTAGTTTTTGTGTTGTAATGATCGTTAAATTCTGCGTAGAACGTAGATTATATCGATTGAGGCGATATCGGGTTTTTAGTGTATTTTTAGTGATATTGGTATCTGCTTTGATCTGGGGTTTTTAGTGATGAAAGCAACAACTTTAGAGTGATGTGCAGGTTGACCTGAGACACCACCCAGGAGACGGGGACCACCCCGCCGGTCTGGGCCGGCGAGCTTCGAAGAGGGGGCCGGCGACGCCGGCCGACTTAGGGAGGTTTGGGGTGGGTCTTCTGTGGTAGTTGTCTGTTATGGTTTTGGGTCTTTTGGTACTGTTGAATTTGTTAGTAATTACAGTATGCAAAATCTGGGATCGATTACCTATAATCGTGTGTTTTGAGTTCGCGTGATACGTGTTGCGACACGAGTCGTGTGTCGTGCTGCGACGTACTCAGTTTGGGTTAGGTATCGTTTCGTGTGTTTGCGCTAGACGTGTGTACGTGTTGTGGTTTAGTGCGTTGATGCGTTTTATATTACGTAGTTTTACGTTATTATGATTGCTTCTGAGATGTTCGCTTTATTCTTGTGTTGTGATATTATAGCGTCGCAAGCGGGGACTTCAGACGCTGCGAACAAAGGGAAGCAGGTGGTCGGATCTTCATAGCTGGAGACCACAGTGTGAGTAGATTTAACATCTACGGGGAATCGCCCGTATGGCGCTACGCGTCGGGGCTAGATATGATCTGATATTAGCCGTATGCTCATTTGCTTATATAGAGACATTGCATGATTCACATTGCATATAGTTACTTGTAGTGCATGATATTATATCTGATGTACACTGCACTATTATCGACAGTCCATGTTGCACGAGCACCAATGATATGCTACACACACACTGTTGATAATTGACATGATAGGCACAACACAATTGCTCATTCCTATACCTTGCTATCGGTTAGCGACATTAAACAGTTATACTTGTGCGACATTGCATATTACATAGAACATACCTGTATACCTACATGCTCATATGTATACCATGCTACATTACTTGTTCGCACATATACCCTGCTATTTTATTTGTTAGCACATATACCTTGTTATTGTTATATGATCAGTTGTATTGCATATATATCAGTGGTATGGAACGCTGTGTATATATGTATTCTGGATGTAGATATTACAGTTATTATAGCATATATATCGGTGGTATGGGACGCCGTATATATATGTATTTGGATTGGATTTATATGATTTGTATTGCATATATATCGGTGGTATGGGACGCCGTATATATATGTATTCTGGATTTGGATTCTTGGGATCCGCGAGATACATTATATGGACTTATGCATTTGAGATGCGATATGGGAAATTAAGGTGTCGATGTGGGCACTTAATTTCCGAGAGATATATGGGATTTGACAGACCGATACGTGGAAACGCAAGTATCGAGGTGGGATACTTGGTTTCGAGGAACGTATGAATATCAGAAAGACCGATACGTGAAAACGCAAGTATCGAGGTAGGATACTTGGTTTTCGAGGAACGTATGGATATTATGTTTTTGGGTGTCGATGTTTGACACTCGGGTTTCATTGAGATGTACAGGATTTGAGGGCCGATCTGAGGGCCGATCTGAGTATTTGGGATTTGGGTGTTGTTGAGATACACCGTATTTTTCATGCTGATGATATGCGCATGAGATTATTTACTTTCCGCACTCAGTATTATATTGATATGGATATCATGATAGTTGCATATTCATATTGTCATACTCATGCTATCAGTTCACATGTTATTGATTAGTGATGTTAGTGCATACTTGCGATTACTGTATGATGTTAATTACTATTCACGAGTTGGCAACTCACCCCCGTTGTGCCACAGTTTTGCAGGACTTACCCTCTGAGTAGTCGCGGCGGGGCAGCTTATCATCATTACTTTTGGGGATACCGCTACCTTTGGCAGTGAGGCCGTTGCATTATAGGTGGGTTTGCGGTTATCCGTTGTATATTGTATATCATTTGTTGGATCTAGTATTCTCCATCTACTTGTTGTATATGACTTAGAGACGACTTGTGAGATATCAGTGATGTATTATATTGGTTTTGGGAACCGTGCTCGTAGAAGCAGGTTGTTGTGGATATGTTTACTTCTTGATATAGTCGTTCTCTTTGATATTTCTTCGCTTTGGCGTCGTATACTTGTTGTGGTGATTATCTCCGCCGGTGGGCGTGATTTTTCTCCCACTTGGGATGATTTATATATATTATCTATGTTGTACCCGTTTACGGGGCTAGTTTTACAAAGGAGGTGCTGCCGAAATTTTTATGAAAGAAAACTAGAGTTAGAAATTTTAAATGGCGACTCCTAAAACTTTTAAATTATGTTTTCTCCGTTGATCCAGTTTTGGGTGGTTTAGATTTCTGGGTTTTTCGGCTTACTTAAGTTACGTACGCCTTTAGACGTTACGTAGTTTAAGTGCCGGTTACGGGCCGAATTTGCGGGTCGTGACAAAAACAGTATACATACCAGCATCTTCTTCAACTCCTAAACGGTGGCCCTCAAGCTCTCCAGTTCCTGATGGACACGTCGGTCACTGGAGACGGAGGAAGTAACCGCCGGGGTGGAGTCCAACCTTATATAGGCCCTGCTAGGGCCCAGTCCCCGGCCTCTCTCCCAACCTCCGTGGTGTCCTCCGTGTGCGGCGTCCAGAACTGGGGTCAGCAGCCTCGGATCGCTCTGTCCGGTAAAATCGATCCCCGAGGCCTGGGCCTGCTCAACCACCCGCTCCTACACCCACATTAAGCAGTAAAGTATAACTATAAAATTTAAACTTGAACCTTCCAAAACTAAAATTTCAAATTTGGGTAGAAAAAATATTAACACTTACGCAGTACTCCTGGGTAGCGACGTCGGGATATCGAAGCTCGCCCGTGGCGGGATCTGTCGAGGTGCCGTGGACGGCAAGATATGCGGACAGCACGCTCGGTGTACCACCTGACGCCACGGTCTGAGATGTCTGCAATATTAGAAAGTAACTCTTAATATTAGAAATATTAGAAAATAACTCTTAATATTGCAGAATATCACAAAGGTCGGTCTATTGTAATTTACCGATAACTCCATGGCTCGAGTAATGTTCCTCGAGCCACCTGTGTAAGTGGGGCGACCCCTCTTCGCCGACTTCCTGTTCTCTGTATTCTGAGCGGCCTGTTTCTGTACAACGCATTAACATTTAGTTTTTCAATTAAGAAACACAAAGAAATAAATTATATCATAAATAATGAATTACATTTAAAATACATACCTGTTTGCGTTGGGAGTCGAAATAAGCGCACAATAGAGGCCATGTCTCTACGTCGACTCTCGCAAACGCCGGAGTAGATAGGAGGGCCGCTCTCTCTGCCTCGGGGGTCGCCATCCACAGGGAGTAGCAGTCGGCCTTCAGCTCATTCCTGTTGTATCGGACCTTGGCCTGCATGTTTTTCATCAGGCCATTGTACAGAGCATGAAGGTCGAGCACCCTCCCCGGGTGATCAGGGTCGGCTACAGGCTGAAAATCGTAATCCAAATGAAAATACAAAAAAACATTGTTATTAGATTGCAAGTGTTAATAATAAATATATTGGATAGATCAAATGAAAATATATATTAATACATACCTGAGCTTGATCAAAGAAGATGGCGAATGAGCGCTGGTGCTGCTCGCCCCACTCAACGTGAAGTGGATAGTTCTTCACGAGCCGGCTCTCGTCCCCCAAATACCGGTCGAACCTCTCGGCATGAGGACCGGTATAGCGATAGTCAAGGGTAAAAAAAAGGAGGAATGCTGCCTCCCCCTAGCTCTGTCAGGCCTCAGCCTATGGGACTGATTCGGGCCTCGAGTCCCCCTCTGGGGATGGGGAGGCCCTGCGTCTACACGAAATATCAAGACAATCAATAAGAAGACAAAGTTGTATTAAGAAATCAAGGTTAAACGAAAATTCAAGTGTGATATATACCTCCGGTGACTATCGCACGAGCCTGGGCCCGGGCAGCAGCACGAGCGGGACGATAGTTCCTCCGGTGAGGAACAACCAGGGTCCCGGATGCGGACGCATCCCCTCCAACTAGAAAATAAACATCGACGCTAAATTTCCATGAAGTTCATATTTATTCTATAGAGCATATGTAAAATGAGTAAATATTTTAAATTTATTCATACTAACCTGCAGACGATGCGGAGGGTATGGAAGCGGCAGGAGTGGCCCCTGCGGAAGATGTGGACGCACCACCTATAATTAGACAATTAAAAATAGATTATGTAAGTAATTGCAAAAAGAATGTGTAGATCAATAATATAACGTTCTAAATCAATATGCATGCACTATAGGATATATAAACATACCCGCAGGTGCGGTGGTGTCACCACCTACAGCTAGACAATAATAAAAATTGCTAAGTAAGAGCAAAAGGAATGTGTGTATTTATGATATAGCATTCTAAATCAATATACATACACTATATGATATATAAACATACCTGGAGGAGCGGGGGTGGCCTCTGTCCCAGATGTGGATGCATCACCAACAACTAGACAATCAAATATTGACAGTATAAGTAATTTTGACATAAACAGGCATGAATATCTGAAAGTATCGTGCTATCTTCACAGGTATATCAGACTTCTTATCAGAATCTTTCGGCTTATACCTGGCCTCTCCGCATGTTGGACACTCTTTCAAATCTGAATTCTCTTTCCGGTACAATACGCAATTTTTAGGACATGCTTGAATCTTCTCGCACTTTAGACCCAAATCAGACATCATCTTCTGGGCTTCGTACCAGCTTTCGGGCACATTATTTCCCGGAGGCATAGAATCTTTCAAGAACGAAAGAAGCATTGTGAATGACTTGTTGCTCCATCCATTTATGCACTTAATCTGGAAAAGTTGGACGAACCATGAGAGGGTGGAATACTTCGCATTCTCATAAATTGGTTTCCTAGCATCATTCATGAAATTTTCATATTTATCCGCACGCGGTCCTTGACCGGAAGGAATGTCATCTTCGGTACGAATAGATTCACCTAAAGCAGCCTCTACTATATCCTCCATTTCTTCTGATGGAAATAAATTTCCGTCTCCTGCCGCATTACCGAATTCTTCTTCTTCTCCTGCCGCATTATCGTGTTCTCCTTCTTCTTCTACCGCAGTACTGCATTCTTCTCCTTCCCCGTGATATTTCCAAGTTGTATAAAGTCTAGTAAACCCATGTTTTACAATATGAAGCTCTGCCAATTCTACCTTCTGCCAGTACTTATTGCCACATCTATCGCACGGACAGAGAATCTTCTCTATTATGATCTTATTATGTGCGCGTGCAAATTCAAGGAAAGCAGCAACTCTTGCGACAAACTTAGGTTGCATACGTTGTTTCCAATCCACATACATCCAGTCCTTAACTCTGACGTACTCATGGGCCATGTTAGACTGTATAACATATAAATTGTAGGTTATGCTGACTATATTGAGAAATATAAGAACGGGATAGTTACTGACAAAGGAGAAAATCCGTGTATATGCTTTGTGTGTGTGTTTGTCATTGAAAAGAATAAATTATCGCACGCATGTTAACCGATAGATGGGGACTAAGTGACGCTTTTAGTTTCATATACGAGTATCGATGGGAATATGAAGGTTTCATATTATCATATATTGGTTTTAACCCGAACATCTCGAATCGCTCTTTAATTATGCGTTTGTTGTGTATTCTTGTTGTATGTGTGTGTTCCGGCTATCGGGGGTAGGCTTCTATCCTATTAAGAATGTATAGAGCGAACGCCCATCACTTGTGCTTTCAACCGTTTCGAGTAAATTTCGGCAGCACCTCCCCGCTGTTCTCCGAGTACACTGTAATAGAATAGATAATCATTTCAAAGCTGTGAAACAACGTTGAAATGAACATCTAATCTATCTTTGTACACGGAGAACCAGCGGAAAGGTACCGACGAAATATCTCGAAACGGATGAAAACACAAGTGAATGAAGGCGTTTGCTTTATACATTCTTAACTTGTCCACACGGGACAAATCTATGGGTTACCATACGATTGAATTTTCTCGTCACGTAGACTATACGACGGTTGTTAGTATCGAGCTATACTGTCCGATATTTAAAAATCTTCGTATAGTTCTAGGTCACGACAAGCATCACACGTATGTTAACCGATAGACGGGGACTAAGTGGCGCTTTTAGTTTCATATATGAGTTGCAGGGCTCCTAGGCACACTAGTGAGGTCTCCCAAGACATCAACCATGGCAATTTCAAAAAAATGGTGCCTACAAACCCTAGTGTACGGATCGATAACTAGATGTCTAGGCGAAAAGAAAGCTAGCTAACAACTTAGCTAATGAGAATACGGAAATACAACCTTTGTAGATCCGGTGCTCCACCTCCACGGCTCCGCAACGAGGTCCTCTCCGCTGTCCAAATCAAATCCGGGCTCTAGGATCGACTTCGTCGGAGAATGGGCAAGCTAGGTCGTCGATGTCCATGCCGAAGATGATCTACGTCGAGGCATCGATGAATCAAGCTCCACCTTCACCAAACCCTAAAATCTTGTGAAGGAAACACACTCTACTTCTTGGCAAGAGGTAGAGGATGAAGAAATAGGATGTGGGTAAACTTTGGAAATGGATTTCTCACTCAAAACATCAATCCACCATTGATGACCTCAAGCTTCTTCACTTGAAGCAAGGAAGAAGAAGAAGAATATTATTATGATAAGTTAAAAGAATAAGAAAAGAAAAATGAATTCTTATCATAATTTTAACCCAAGTTAAGTGTAGAGAATTGACCAAGGTTAAAGAATGGTTAGGGTAAAGGAGATGAGACAAAAATGGTGACATGAAGAAAGCTTCATGAAGCTTCAAGTTGAAAACAAAAATAGCCACCATTTTTGACTTCTTTTCCTTTTCACATTTATCTTTTAAATACAAATGAAAATATAAATGAATGAATAAAAGAAAACCCTAATCATTTATTTAACCTAGGTTTAATTCATTACACTTAACAAAAAGATATGTATCATCAAACATGATACAATCAAGTGCACAAAAATCATATCGCATATGCAATGCGCACACCCGAGTGAGAAAATCCATCTTAAGTAAACCGATACTAGTTGATGCAAAGTAATATATCAAATATATAAATATGCATTAAATCATTAAATCAACACTTGATTCAATGACCCGGTCATGCGCACATAACCGACTGGTATCATTAGTAACATCTTATCGAATCAACACTTGATCCGATAACCCGGCTATATCGCATATAACCGATCGATGTCACATCGCGAGAATCGAATACAGTATCGCATACAGTATTATTCTTGGTCCCGCACATATCTCATATGCGCTCCTATTTCGTTTCGCTTGAGCCAGGAAACCTCTGTGTAGGACTCTAAAGACTCGTCAATACGCCGGTAGCAGATGATGATCATATCAAACACCCACAAGCCGCAAGCGGTCTGCTAAACGTAACGGCCACCCGGGTATTGAGCGATCTGAAGATCGACGAGCAAGCCCGCTCACACTCCAGTGAATCCGACCAGTAACACTACCGTACAGTCCGGTCTGATCGTCTGATATGTCGCATATCTCGCCTAGGGGTGGTAAACGTCAGACCCCAATAGCTCGATAAGTCGTGTCGATATGAGGTCTATAACTGTTCGAGAAACTACTGGTAACACTTACCAGTAAATCTCAGCAACCCTGGCCAGGGATTTCCTGTTATAGCCAATCGAACACAGCGCAACATCAACTCCCTATACCGGGAGAGACGAATCCCCTCCTATCGCTCATTGCCTCCATGTGACTCGGGACTGTACCCAAAAACCACCGTTTTGCACGCCCTCTTGGACGTGGTAAGATGGAAATCAAAGCACAGTGGGAACCACACAAGACTCTATGACGATCTCGGGTCAACAGACTACTCTGTACCAGTGTCACCAGAGAACTGCCATCTGACGTGAGGTATAATACCATCTGGGAGTTCTCGGCGAGTCCGTCCAGTGTACCCAGTCTCTACTGAGCACCCGTATACCATCTCTGATGTCAAACACCAATGGATATGGGATCATCCATCGCCCATCACATGGGTCGAGAAGCGTATACGCTAGTCTACTCTGGTATATCGATGCCCCGTCTCGATACACCCACGACTAGGGACTTTGAAGGATGTACTTATGGACTACCATGTCCCCACTAGTATGATCCGCATCATAGTCCAGGTAGTCAAGTACAGATCCTAAGGGCTTTACCAACATGTAACAGAGAGACAATCAGCATACACGTTAAGGTAAAGGGTAACCAGATAGCATACTATCATGTCGAGCAAGAAAGTCCTCCCTATATACGTCCCAGCATCCACTACAATATACATCCCATGTACAGTAATGGCCTCTAGGGCATATATATAACTAACAATCTCCCACTTGCACTAGGGCCATCTGTAGCAGTGGTTGCAGTATCTCATACTCAACCATCCCATAAAAGTCTCTCTCTGGGAACAGGCCTTTGTGAGTGGATCCGCTGCGTTATCCTCTAAGTCTGCTCTCCTAACCTCGATCTCCCTGGAGATCAACCATCTCCATGATCAGGCGATGCTGCCTTAGAATATGTCTGGATCACTGATGGGACCGGCGTTCCTCGGCATAAGCCACAACTCCATTGTCACACAATGGGAGGAACATAGTTCATTTCATGAACCAATATACACCCAAACAGCCTCTTTGGTAGCATCTTAAGTAGCGATGTTTCCAGCCTTTATCGTCTAGTATGTCACGGTATCTAGCTTGGAACTCTTCCAACATACCGTCCCTTTACTTAGGGTAAAGACAATGCCTGCGACTGACATTCAGTCGTCTTTATCACCCTGGAACACTTCCAGTGATTCTCCCCAGGATCTATTGATATCTTCTCACTACAACTAGTGAGTTTCCTAACATCCATTTAGATCTATCTCATAGATCCAAAATCCAGGATTTAGCAGGTATCACCTTGATCCTATATGGAGAATCATTGTGATAAACGGAGATTGATCGAGCGTAGCATAAGAAACTCCTTTCTTATCAAGAGTATGTTATCCACGTACTCTACGAGGATCACCACCATACTCCCTACTACCTTTTTGTTTATACAAGGTTCATCTACCATTTTGATGATGTCAACTTCTTTGACTAACACATCAAAACAGACGTTCCAACTCCGCGATGCCTGCTTTATCAGATAAAACATCTTGCACACGTTTCCGCTGCTCCCACTGTTTACGAAGCCCTCTGGCTGTGTACTTATAGACTCACTCTTCTAAATCATTATTTAGAAAAGCAGTCATGGCACCCATCCGCCAGATATCGTAGTCATGGTATGTAGCCGTGGCAAGTAGGATCTGGATGGACTTAAGTATAGCTACTTGAAAGGGTTTCATCATTATCCACACCTGGTTAATGATGCAAACTTTTAACAAGTCTAGCTTTGAAAGTCTCAACTTTTCCATGTTCACCAAGTAATCTTCTCAAGATATACTTGCTCCTGATGGGGATTTAACCCTTCAGATATAGCAACTAAAGTCCATACTTTGTTGGTGTATAAGGATTCCATCTCAGATCGCTAAGCATCCAGCCATTCTTATAGAGTCCCACTCTTGATGGCCAGCTCGAAACTAGTTAGGTCATCATCTCATGATGCAATCCTCGCTCCCACTGTCATAGAGAAACAGAAGTATCTCTCAGGTGGGTGAGGAACCCTACTAGATCGGCGGAGAGGCTGAGGTTCGTTGGTTTCTACTGAATCCTTTGGTTCTATTAAATCATCAGCTGTAGTTTGTATAGTTGGAACACTTCCAGTTCTACATAACTAACTTTGCCTCGAGCTTGTCCGGATTGTGCTTTTAGACATAGGCCGGACAACCCCAAATCTTAACTAACTTAAGATATGGGCTCTTCCCTTTCCATATCACATATGAAATGGTAGGCTTTGATTTGATTCGAACCCTAATTCAATAGGTATGCAGCTTCTCAAGTGCATAACCCCTTAAGGAAAAAGGTAACTCAGTAGTACTCATCATAGAGCACACCATATCAAATACGGTGTATCTGCTCCGCCCCGATATACCATCGTGCTATGGTGTATACGGAGGAGTAATGCTGAGAGAGAATCTCATTCTCCTTTAGAATAGTCCAATGTTTCCGTGCTCAAGTATTCTCCTCCTTGATCTCATCAAAGGACATAATACTTTTACCCGTATTTTGGTTCTCTACTTCTAACTTATATTCTGTGAATATCTCAAAAGGTTCGGACTTGTGTTTCAACAGGAACATATGTCTGAATCTTGAGAGATTATCAGAGAACGTAATGAAGTACAAAGAACCGGTCTTGGTATGTGTAGACAGGGGACCTACATACATCAACATGTATCATCCCAAGAGTTCACTAACTCTTTCTATGTTTCCAATAAACATAGCTATGGTCATCTTATCTTTGTGACATGACTGGCGAGTTTCACAAGATGTAAATTCAAACTAATTTAAATATACATCTTTATGTAACTCTAGCTAGTCGGGTCATATTGATCTGACCTAGTCTACAATACCTCAAGAAGAATTCGTTCATTTCTGAACTCTTCCTCTTGTGTGTGTTCCATATACTAAGAACTGTAGTTTGATTTAGAACAATAATGCTTTTAGATAACGTGCCTGAACCGATCAACTTTTGATATAGGAAATGTTCAAAACATTGTCCAACAATACAAAATTTTATCATTTCTTTACTAATAAAGAAACTGATATGATTTTGTATATCAGGTTCGGTAGCTAATAGCATTTGTTCAGAATCAATGTATTGGTGATACAGGGTGACAGTGACCGACAGATTTGGCTGCAACACTTGCCCCGTTTTCTGCCTCATGAAACTTATCACCCGTTCTCAGTTTTTCTACCCTTTTGTAGCCCTATGTAACATCTTACATATCTGGGATCCTGATCCGGTATCATATACCAGGGATGCGGAAGATACTGAGAAACAGTTCTGTATAATGAACACACCCGAAGATGATGCATCGTATGCACTTTCTTCGTTTGGGCGGCACGGGAAATCTGGTATTCCCTAAATTCCTGCTCTGTCTTATAACATTTATAAGTTGGAGCGGGACCAACGTTCCCCAGCTCAGTATAACAAGCGGGTTCGGTCAATAATCCGTATTATTATCTTGATTAAGGCGTGATATGGTCGCTACCAGGAGAGAGAGAGAAGAAAACACTCAGCGTGCACTCTTGCAAGAATAGATTGGTTATTATTTTATCTAATCAGGATGGCTCCCACTGCTTTTTATCAAATCTTCCTTCAAACCCTAAAAGGAAAGACTAGCCGGGATTAATTACACACTACAAGTTCGCCAATCTTTCAGCCAGGCCAGTGTCGGTACTTTGAGGGAGGTCCCCCGTGCTTTCGCACGAACCTAATTAATGTAAACCTCGTTTTCCCAGAGGCGTAACCTCGTTAACACCTTTCTAGACACCTACTTGATCGGCTAATTGTAATGTATAAAACTCTCCCAGGAGTAACTCTTACTCGCAGCGGGTATCGGGATCCAACTATCTCATAGAAGGTATGCAATCTCATTGCAAATTTCAACACTTGAAATTCCCGATAATATTTTGCCCCTAGCACCCTATGACCTTGACGGAGGCCAACAAACCATAGGCTACTAGTCAAGTTCAACCCGCCATTTCTTGATCGAATCAAACCCACCCGCACGACCCTTGACGGAGGCCAACAAGGTCGCACGACTACCCTAACTCAATCTGCATCATATGCATAAGCAGATAAATACTGGTTAGCTACCGCACACTGCGCCTTGACGGAGGCCAACAAACGCAGCACGAATACTAAACAGCAGTTATCTGAAATGACGGAGGGCTACGACAGGTTTTTCTGAAAACCTATTGCGTAATGAACTTGATATCGTTGTAGGATCGAATGGTTTTGAAATGGAGTGCTTTTGAGGCTTTTCTAGTTTTGCTAAAGGAGTCACTCCCGGTGAAGGGATCGTCGGTCCTTTCCTCGTCGAATGAGGTGCGGGATATATCACATATATCACTATGCAAAGCAGAACTCTTAGAAGCTATCAAAAGACAAACCGAATATGTAGCATCTGCCAGTTATTGCTAAAGGAGTCACTCCCGGTGAAGGGATCTCGGTCCTTTCCTTATCGAATAAGGTGCAGGATATATCACATATACCGCTATGCAAAGCAAGAACTGTAGCTACCTGTTTTATTTTGAAATTCGATTCTACAACATCTTAGGTTTCTTTTATTTCATTAATCTCATTAATGAAGTCCCATCATTTAAGTACCTAAACATCACAGATAGATATGACGTACACTTATGCCATCCGCATTCGCCTCGATGTCCCCTCGTGCACCGTTAGGTTAGGTAACTAACGACAGAGCGGGGCAGGGCTAGCGCGGGTGTAAAACATAAGTAACGTCTATATAATATATCATATATACTATATCTAGTATCTATCATAGAACATCACATGATCGCATCACAGATATCGCAGCAGAAGAATCATATGAAATATTGGATATACTAGGACGTCCGTGTTTTCAATACGAGCCAGTACAAAACACGGATTCCACGGTCGTGATGAATAGCCAAACCCACACCCCTAGACCCCTACGAGAGCGGCAAGCAACTCTGCCAATTCTGGAGTTAGGAGATCCAGACTCGACACCTCGAGTTGGTCTCCCACTGGACTCCAGAACCCGGTTACTTGTGCCCTCCTCCTTGGGTCTATCCTAGTGCGGAAAAGTAAATAATATACAAACGGTGACAACTTCCGCAACCTGGAAGCGCCCCAATAAAAGAATATTACATACAAGTTTTTACATGAATGAAAATGAAAAACACTCATCTCACATAAAAACCCCCGGCTATTCAAACACGACGATCCAATATAACATATCCAGCAACACATAACATCACATGTCATCAACGTAAGTAAATATGTCCATCCCAATTGTCGTTGACATATAGCAACGAAACCGGCGATATCACATATTACACTTACGGTCACAGAAAAGAAAGTGTAAAACTACAACAGTTGGAATCCGCAACCACCTCAGACATCGCATGCCTGACCAAATGAATACCTTAGACATCGCATGCCTAACAATTATAAACCCCGCATTTTAGTCTCAAAATCGAAAACACTTTTCAATACCAAGTCGGGCAATTCAACAAGATTCCCGACATCCTGATCGAATACTCGTCGCAAACTTTAGTAGACGGCTGCACCCCCGATACCGTCGACGAAGTGCACCAAGGAGGAACCCCGCCACCGCGAGCACCCGGAGATTTAATGCATATTTATATATTTGATATATTACTTTGCATCAACTAGTATCGGTTTACTTAAGATGGATTTTCTCACTCGGGTGTGCGCATTGCATATGCGATATGATTTTTGTGCACTTGATTGTATCATGTTTGATGATACATATCTTTTTGTTAAGTGTAATGAATTAAACCTAGGTTAAATAAATGATTAGGGTTTTCTTTTATTCATTCATTTATATTTTCATTTGTATTTAAAAGATAAATGTGAAAAGGAAAAGAAGTCAAAAATGGTGGCTATTTTTGTTTTCAACTTGAAGCTTCATGAAGCTTTCTTCATGTCACCATTTTTGTCTCATCTCCTTTACCCTAACCATTCTTTAACCTTGGTCAATTCTCTACACTTAACTTGGGTTAAAATTATGATAAGAATTCATTTTTCTTTTCTTATTCTTTTAACTTATCATAATAATATTCTTCTTCTTCTTCCTTGCTTCAAGTGAAGAAGCTTGAGGTCATCAATGGTGGATTGATGTTTTGAGTGAGAAATCCATTTCCAAAGTTTACCCACATCCTATTTCTTCATCCTCTACCTCTTGCCAAGAAGTAGAGTGTGTTTCCTTCACAAGATTTTAGGGTTTGGTGAAGGTGGAGCTTGATTCATCGATGCCTCGACGTAGATCATCTTCGGCATGGACATCGACGACCTAGCTTGCCCATTCTCCGACGAAGTCGATCCTAGAGCCCGGATTTGATTTGGACAGCGGAGAGGACCTCGTTGCGGAGCCGTGGAGGTGGAGCACCGGATCTACAAAGGTTGTATTTCCGTATTCTCATTAGCTAAGTTGTTAGCTAGCTTTCTTTTCGCCTAGACATCTAGTTATCGATCCGTACACTAGGGTTTGTAGGCACCATTTTTTTGAAATTGCCATGGTTGATGTCTTGGGAGACCTCACTAGTGTGCCTAGGAGCCCTGCAGTGGTATCAGAGCACAGTGGGAACCACACAAGACTCTATGACGATCTCGGGTCAACAGACTACTCTGTACCAGTGTCACCAGAGAACTGCCATCTGACGTGAGGTATAATACCATCTGGGAGTTCTCGGCGAGTCCGTCCAGTGTACCCAGTCTCTACTGAGCACCCGTATACCATCTCTGATGTCAAACACCAATGGATATGGGATCATCCATCGCCCATCACATGGGTCGAGAAGCGTATACGCTAGTCTACTCTGGTATATCGATGCCCCGTCTCGATACACCCACGACTAGGGACTTTGAAGGATGTACTTATGGACTACCATGTCCCCACTAGTATGATCCGCATCATAGTCCAGGTAGTCAAGTACAGATCCTAAGGGCTTTACCAACATGTAACAGAGAGACAATCAGCATACACGTTAAGGTAAAGGGTAACCAGATAGCATACTATCATGTCGAGCAAGAAAGTCCTCCCTATATACGTCCCAGCATCCACTACAATATACATCCCATGTACAGTAATGGCCTCTAGGGCATATATATAACTAACATGAGTATCGATGGGAATATGAAGGTTTCATATTATCATCGAGTATCATATATTGGTTTTAACCCGAACATCTCGAATCGCTCTCTAATTATGCGTTTGTTGTGTATTCTTGTTGTATGTGTGTGTTCCGGCTGTCGGGGGTAGGCTTCTATCCAATTAAGAATGTATAGAGCGAACGCCCATCACTTGTGCTTTCAACCGTTTCGAGTAAATTTCGGCAGCACCTCCCCGCTGTTCTCCGAGTACACTGTGATAGAATAGATAATCATTTCAAAGCTGTGAAACAACGTTGAAATGAACATCTAATCTATCTTTGTACACGGAGAACCAGCGGAAAGGTACCGACGAAATATCTCGAAACGGATGAAAACACAGGTGAATGAAGGTGTTTGCTTTATACATTCTTAACTTGTCCACACGGGACAAATCTATGGGTTACCATACGATTGAATTTTCTCATCTCGTAGACTATACGACGGTTGTTAGTATCGATCTATACTGTCCGATATTTAACAACTTTCGTATAGTTCTAGGTCACGACGAGCATCGCACGTATGTTAACCGATAGACGGGGACTAAGTGGCGCTTTTAGTTTCATATATGAGTATCGATGGGAATATGAAGGTTTCATATTATCATCGAGTATCATATATTGGTTTTAACCTGAATATCTCGAATTGCTCTCTAATTATGCGTTTGTTGTGCATTCGTGTTGTATGTGTAACATGATTTTAAACCATTGAGATCAAGATTGATAGAACTGATCATCCTACATTGCAATAGCATTCATCAACCAAAAACTATTATTGCAATGGTATTCATATATATATAATTTTCCAAGAAGGGATTACGATATCATCAAGTCATGTGACAACACTAGATAAATTAATCTTAATGGAGTTTTTATCTAATCAAATTCAACTCCAACCATCATTTTAAAAGAACGAACCAACATCATTAAAAAAAATGTAAATACCAACTCCAAATTCCCAAAAAAGTAACGAGTAGGATGAAAATAAAGCCTATCCGTGCTTTTTGTTCTCTTTGTAAGCGGCATTATAAATGGCCGAGTTACGAAATATATTGTTAGGCATTAGTTAAGCCGATAAACAAATTCAGATCATTTAATCATATTTATCTTCCTAAAAACCTGTCATTGATTAAAAGTTGATAGCAATGATCAAGCATCACGGGAATTTAACCAACACTGTTCACGTATAATCAATCTTGCACCACTAATCATTCCTACGACAACCGTTAGTCGACAATCAGATGGATCTCTCTCTAAATCATACCCTGCTGTCAAACGTTTTTCTCCCATCAAATCAATTATACTAGTATAGGTCGCGATGAGTACAACCGTCAAAACCAATCACACCGCCCACACACGAAAACTAGCCATGCTCATAACATTTACATATCCTCAACTAACCCATTAAAACTCTCTCCAAGTTGGATATTAGTTGACCAACCACCATTAAACCGTCCACACACGAAAACTAGCCATGCCCGCCCTAGCCCCAGCCCCAACCCCAACCTAACTCTAGCCCCAGCCCAGCCCCGCCCCAACCTAACCCTAACCCCAGCGCGGCCAGCTAAACCCCAACCCCAACCCTAAGTCAAACCCTAACCCCAGCCCCAGCCCCATCCCCAGCCGCAGCCGAACTCCAACCCTAACCCTAACCCTAACCCCCAACCCCGACCCCGACCCCGACCCCGACCGCGACCCCTGCCGAACCCCAACTCGCGCGCGCAACCCCAGACCCAGCCATGAACCCTAGCCCTAAATAATCAAAAAATTCTTTAATTTACATGAAGATTTACTCACCTGAACGGCGGTGGCGACGACGAGAACGGCGGTGGCGACGACGAGAACGGCGGTGGCGATGACGAGAACGGCGGTGGCGATTTGGGGATTTTCTTTCGCGCGCGATCGAGAGAGAAAGAAAGTGAGCGTAGGCGATCGATCTGTGCCTTTATTAAATCGATATTTAGTTGCCCCTACGGATTTGTCCGTAGGTCTTTGGTTTGCGGCTCCGTAGGGGCAAACACCAAATTAAGAATTAATATTTTTATTCTTGGACGTCTGGGCCCGTAGGGACAACCTTTTAGCCCTACGGATTAATCCGTAGGGCCTACTTAAATCTGCCCCTACGGATTTCAATATCCGTAGGGGCAACCCCCTATTTTACTAGTGTCGCTAAACAACTACCCATAGTTCGTAGATACAAAATTTACTTGAAACCAACCCAACAAAAGGGACAATTTTTTGGAATAAACAATTTTAAATTAATATTATTAAAAATAAACCAAAAGATATTACAAAAGTAAGCTACTTTCTATCACTGGACGCCACGTAGGCACTCGTTGGCGTGTAAAAGTTTTTTTATTAAGGGTTGCCGTTTGAAACCACACCCATTACAAATGTAAAGAACGCAATTTGAAACTACGTCAATTACAACATATGTATCAAAAATATGAATTATTAAAGGACACACTTTCAAAGTGAGCCAATTAATTTTATCATTGGGCGCACTTTGAAATTGCGTCCATTAATTTTCATTGGGTGCACTTCTAAAATGTGCTCAATACACCATTTTTATTGTCGAGACTTTGTATTTTTTTTTCTTTTGGGTGCAGTTGCAAACTACGCCCTAAAAAGAAACGTATTAGTTTGCGTCTTTTTATGGAGTGATTTGCAAGTGCATCCCAAAAAAAACACAATCATTCACGGGTATGTGTTTTTCTGCGGCGTGGTTGCCAACTGCGTCCCAAAAAATACATATCTGTGAATGATTGTGTTCTTTATATGAAAAGTTCGATCTTTTCCTCTCTATCTCAAATCTCACTCTCTGTGCCGCTCTTTCTCTCTCTCTGTAAGATCTCATCACCATCACCATTTCTATCTTTCTCCCTCTCAAGTCTCAGTCTCGCTCTCTCTCAATATCGGGATATTCATCTGATTGCCATCAAGCAACAAAATCAAGAGGTGCATTCCTTATTTTAGATATTTATGTCCTAAAGGCCTGTATTATATAGGATGTTGGGGATATATATATATATATATATATATATATATATATATATATATATATATATATATATGAGACAATCTTGCTTAGTTGTATATAATATGTTATTTAAATTGTCTTTATCTTAATATGTGTATTTCTTTCTATTGATGCTTTATGTTGCTTACACATATTGATAAAAACTCGATACAGTAGTATACTATTATGGTTTGACTTTATCTTAACATGTGCATATGTTATACTCGATATAACATATTGCGGTTACATGTTGATAAAGCCCGTAGGATTTTTCTTAACCACAAGCGTTATGACAGCGATCATACTTGTAGGGGTTGGGTAGTCCATAAGCACATTCTTAAAGGTCCTAAGTCCCAGGAGTATCGAGATCGAGTATTGATACTCCAGAGTAGACTTTTGTATACGTTATTAGATCCCAACGAGGGACGGTGGTTGGTCCCATAACCATTGGTGTGATCACCTAAGATTGTATACAGGTGCTCACTGGGGGTTAGTACACTGGACGGACTCGCCGAGAACCTCTAGATAGTATTATACCTATCGTCAGATAGCGGTTCTCAGATGACATGAGTACAGGTTGAAAGTGTTGGTGTGCCTTAGCATCTCTATAAGGGTTTAAACAACAATATGTAATGGATTTTAAGAAATTATATAGCTAAAGCACAAAAGCCACAAATCGAACTAGAGATTAGGATAAGTATCATATACTAAGTAGTGTCTGACACTAAGAGAAAGAGAACTACAACCTTTGTAGACCACTCCTTCTCTTCAATGGCTCTGTGTAGAAGTCTTTGGGCTCCACTCAAATCTTGGAACAAGTCCGCTTGTAGCCTTCGATGTCCACAATGATCCACTCGGAGTTCCTTACACTCAAGCTCGTGCTTCACTAAACTAAGTAGAAGTGAGGCAAACAACCTACACAAGTATGCTAGACCAATATAGATTGATGAAGTGGGATTTTTCTCATTATTAAAGCTTTATTTTTCTTTCTCTTTTACTCATTAGAAAAAAGATAGAGAGCTTGGAGGAAGAGGATGAACTAATGGCTTAGCTTGAGATAAGAGAGAGTCACTCTCACAATATATGAGCCATGGAAAAATATCTTAGATATTTTATGAGTAAGTTAGTGGAGGGATTAAACAATGAACCATGGTTAATGAGATATTTTAAGAAGAGTGTAGAAACCATGATCTCATTATTCAATTTTCCATTTTCTCAAAATAAATAAACATCTAATATATTTCCATGTGAGTCTAGCATAGCCATGTCCAATATATCATCCACCATGATACATGCACACACATGTATGTGTATGTCTACACACACACACACACACACACATAAATAAAGAAAGGAATTATAAATGAGCAATTAGTCATTATATTAAATCAACACTTGATTTAATAATCAAGTCATATCACATATAACCCGACTAATAGAAAACACCATATTAAAATACGGTATCATATACTCGTATTTAATCAAGCTCCCGCACATATCTTCATATGTGCCCCACTTCGTTTCGCTTGAGCTCGGAAACCCCTATATGGGACTCTAAGACTCGTCAATACGCTAGCAGTAGGTAGTGATCATATCAGATACCCACAAACCGTCAGCGGTACTAGCTGCACGTAACGGCTACTCAGGTATTGAGCGAACAGAAAAACAACAAGCGAACTTGTTCAAACTCCCGTAGAGCCAACCAACAACACTTACCGTACAGTTCGGTCTCTTCGTCTGATATGTTGCATATTGAGTCTAGGGATGGTATCGTCGAGCCCTAATAACTCAATAAGTCACGTCGATGTATGGCTTATAACAGGTTGATAAACCACTGATAACACTTATCAGTAAATCTCATCAGCCCTGGCCAGGGACTTGCAGTTATAGCCAATCGCGCATAGTACAACATCAACTCCCAATACCGGGAGAGACGAAACCCCTCCTATCGCTCATTGCCTCCATGTGTCTCGGGACTGTACCCAAAAACCACCTATTTGCACGACTCAGTAGAGCCGTGGTAGGGTGGAAATCAAAGCACGGTGGGAAACACACAAGACTCTATGACGATCTCGGGTCTACAGACTAACCTGTATAAGTGTCACCTGAGAACTGTTATTCGACGATAGATATAATACCATATAGGAGTTCTCGGCGAGTCCGTTCAGTGTACTCAGTCTCCAATGAACACCCGTATACAATCTTTGATATCAAACACCAATAGATATGGGATCATCCATCGCCCCCTCAACTGGATCAAGAAACGTATAAGCAAGTCTACTTTGGAATATCGATGCCCCGTATCGATACACCCACGATTAGGAACAATTAAGGATATGCTTATAGACTAAACATGCCCCACTAGTATGATCTGCATCATAATCATGGTACTCAAGCTGATATCCTAAAGGCGTTATCCACATGTATCAAATGAACAGTATACACAATCAAGTGAACATGTTAAGATAAAGAGCAACCATATAGCATACTATCATGTCGAGCAAGAAATTCCTTTATATATATATATATATATATATATATATATATATATATATATATACATGTCCAAGCATCCACTATACAAATAATGGCCTTTAGGGCATACATATATCTAACAGAAAGTGTTTACTATCACCACGGTTGGGTTAAAACGTGCATCACACATGCAATTTTCAAAAATCATGGTGTTAATGAACACTAACCTAGAATCTAACTAGATTATTAGGGTTAACTATGATAATATCACAAAAACTGGCTGAGAGAAAAATGCTGCTGTAACGTTTTGAAAATCGTTTCGGTAAAATTTCGGAAAAATCAGTAAAATAAGGGGGTTTTCCGTAAAAGTCAAAATATAAATATATTTTAATATAAAATTAAATATACATATTCTAGATATGTAATTGATAGTATTTGGTGTTTATTGAGCCACTGGTAAAATTTCTAAATTTCTGAAAATTTTCCCGAAAATAATTATTTTAATATTATTTTAAGCCGTCACTAATACATTTAATTAGGGAAAATTACAAATTGGAAAGAGTTGAAACAAATTTTGTGCATCATAACACATTAAACAAAATTTTAACATGTTGTTTTGGAAACAAAATGAAACTGCCAAACGGTGTTAGAAAATATCGAGAAAAAAAAGGCTTAAATAGTGAATTAGTGTAAATAGAAATTGGGTATTGTATTTATATTTTTCCCTCACCCACACATACACACACACACACACCCCATTTTCCTCCCATGGCTGAGCCTAGGCTGCCCCAATCACCCAAGTCACAAAAGAATAAAGAATAAAAAAGAAAAGAAAAAAAAAGGAAATAAAGAAAATGAAGCATGGTCTTGTGTTGACTTTAAAACCCACACCACTCTCTCTCTCCCCCTCACAACATTGGCCGAGCCCTCTTCTTTCCCTGCACCACAACAGCCCCTCTTTCTTCCTCTCTCATTTTGCATCAAAAAATCCACAAAATGCTTCAAAAATCAACACAAATTCAAAGCAAATTCCAAATCCACCTCCTACCCATTTTTCCTTGGCTACTTTAGCATGGATCTAGGGATCAAGAGTTCAATTTGGGAGGCTAAGTGTGCTTGTGGGATATTCAAATTAATTGGGTATAAATTCTAACCTTTTTGCTTAACTTGTTATTAATTACTTTAAGTTAGCTTAATTAAGTGTTTAATTAGGTTTTTAATTGGTTCTAATTGCATTATTTAAAATTTCAAGAGAGGGGTTTGAATTCAAATTGGGGTTTTGTGTTGTGAGATTATAGTTGTGTGATGTATTTGACATATTAATGTTATGCTAAAACTAATCTAGTTGCTAGTTTACTAATTGATGCTTGTAAATTGTTAAAATTGGAATTTTAAGCAAACTAAGTTTTGGAATTTAATTTCAAATGTGAGATTAAAAATCTAATTAAGGTTTCATGACATTATTAAGATTATAAATTGTAGTTTAATACTTTAGTTCATGCAAAACCAAGCTAAATTGTTGTTTGTGCATTTTTACTATGAAATTGTTAAAATTGGATAAATTTTGCAAACTAGGTTTTTGGGATTAATGGAAAGTGATGAGATTAAATTATGGAAATGGTTTGTATGACTTATTTAAGATGTTTAATGAGTATTATGGCCATTAGAATTGTTAAAACATCAAGTTTTGTTTTAAAACGGCTAATTGATGCTTACTAGGTTTCTTGTAATAAATCGATTTAATCAATTTATTGGTTTTGATGATTTCACCCTATTTCTTATATATGTTTAGTGTGATGTGAAACCACGAATGGTGCTTTTGAGTTTTTCTCAATCACCCGGCGTTTGTACGCCGATGTCGAGGGTTTTTAGATTGATTTGAGAGAGAGCAACCTTAGGCTTTGACCTACGTGAGATTCATGTGTCATTTTGGTTTTAAATTTGATTTTTATACGGCACGATACATTGTGACATGTAGGTACCCCCATGTGGACTTCGAGACGACAACAAGCACGTGGTGACGTCGCACCGGCGAGCGAGGACCAAGTGAGTAGATTTATATCTGACTGCCTACCGGTGATTTTATCTGACGCGTCGGATATCCGGAGGATACCGTCGTGGTCGTGTGATTGATGTTAGGGGCCGTGGTGACGTCGTGGTCGTCCGGAGCCTAAGATATTGAGATATTGAGACACTGGGATTTTGTGTCGATGCTAGACACTGTTTATGTTGATTCCCTTGATGATACCTCGTTTTAAATATACAGAAATCTCACTAAGTTATGAAAGCAGTTTCTTCATTTACTTATATTCTGTTTTCATGCATTCATACATCATTCATATGATATGTTGCTACCTGAGGCACTGACACGAGCACATGGGGTTACACTTATGTATAGATGTTTACCCTTGCCACTTTTCTTGCTTCAGACTTTATCATTTGAGGATTATATATTGATCGTATGACCTAGGATTGCGTCATACATGCGATTTCTACTCGTAGATGTTTTCTACTCCCGAGTTGGCAACTCACCCCCGTTGTGCCACAGTTCCTTGCAGGTTTTGCCGCACAGGTCCGTTGCGGCTTTGCTGACACACTATTCTTTCCGGATGATTGCTTTGGAAGGTGGGTTCTTTGCATCAGGACCACCATTGTTTATTATTATTTCAGTTGTATCTAGAAACTCCATCAACCAGATTGTATATTTAAGAGAGATAGAAAACCAGGCCTGTTATTCTTTCGACCTTAGAGTCGCGCGTTGTATTATTATGTTTTCATGTTGTTTTGAGTTTCTTTTGAGTTTTGATCCTCGCCCATGGCGTTGTATATTATATTGTTTGCGTGGTTGTGACTGTCGGTTCACGAAGAGCTAACTCCCGCTTGGGGATGCCTTTTTATTGATTTCGTATACTATTCATGTTGTATCCCGTTTGGGGGCCTGTATTTACAAAGAAGACTCTGCCGAAATTTTCAGAAAATACTTAATATTTTTAAAAACGCATAATTTGGCTTATGCTATTAAAACTACTTTCTTTAAATTGGTTTTTCCTTCACTCTACTCTTCCTTGATTTTGATTTCTGGCTTTTGGTGTCACGACCCAAGTTTGGATGTGACAGGCACTTAGATTTGTATCATATCTAAAGATATGCACAAGTCCAAGTAAGCCAAAAACCAAGATCAAAATACCTTATTTCGGAATTAATTATGAAAATTTAGTTTTAAGTAGAAATCTCGAGTTATGAAGTTAATTCATTAAGCAAATAATAAAGGTTAAGTTTGGTTGTATTCCGGGTTGGAATCAACAATACTAACAATAAACATAAATATAAACATATAATGAACATCACTGAATCTCATAAAGAAAGAAGTTATGAAACTGATCAACCGATCTCAACTGTACATATATTTACCAACTCTCTTTTCTAAGTCAAAATACAAGTCTGATGGAGTCTTTCTAGATACAAAAGTACAAAAACCAAAAAGGAGGTTACTACACATGTAACCTACCGATCAAAAGATGGAAATAACCGCAAAAGTGATCCTGCCTCGCAACTACCCGTCCACTCTATCCCTGCAAGGAACTGTGGCACAACGGGGATGAGTTGCCAACTCAGTGAATACAACTAACATATAACGGCGAATAAAGTAAATATGGTAATCATGATAATGAACATGAATCAATATGATATATGAGTATATGTGAAATCCAACAATAAATCACATCATACTTCTGAAATCATAACTCAATATAAATCATCTCTCGGTGTCCATCAACGACACAAAACTTCCATTTCTGATAGGCATCATTCCCCGAATGATCCTATACCCATAATATCGGTCGTCATCCTCTAGATGCACGCCGCATATTTCTAAAACCAATATCCGGAATCGAGTAACCTCGCTAGGCTCACCTGTCTCAATACGGCTATCTTGCCCCTCGGTCTCGACCGGGTCCACCCTGTATCCAACTGTATAGCTCCCCCACTCAGTATGGATAACGTAAATCCGCGACCGTATATCTCCCCCACTCGGTCCGGAATAAAACCAAAAACAGAAATCAACTCAGGGTGGACATGTCACATCAATCATGAAAACGGGATTTATGTAATAGTATTTAAAACTCAAAATCATAAATCCTCAATTCTGTATTTATCTCATATCCAACATGGAAATACGCATAAAGCGACAAAATGTAAATAAGGAATTCTACCAATATACTTAACATTTGTAAAACAATATAATCCATGTTAATAAGTATGATATTTAAGTGTATGTGACATGGCAATATCGACGAGGTGTGTGTAGCATATAAGATGTGCACGTGGCATGACTCGTCGATACTTGTGAAGTGTTCTAACAACTAAGCAACATATAAGTAATGAAATGAATGATATTCTAATTATTTAACATGATGATATGAATATCGTATTAATGTAAAACCATGGGCGAAACACGCCATCTCTACTAAATTCCCCGGTAGATGTTTAGTCTACTCACCGGAAAGTCGATCTACTCCGGAATCGCTAATCCTTTCCCTTTCCTCGCGGCTTCCGTATTCCTTGTATCCGCGTCTAAATATACCAATATAACGTATATAAGCAAACTAGCTATTCCGACATAACTGAAATAAAAACATGTTATACCCTTTTTGCTAGTTATCTAATATTAGGTTATATCAAGTTGTTTCACACTTAGTCTCGCTGGATTTTAGCTTAAACCTGCACAGTTTCAGAATTCAAAACGCGACTTAGTTCCGTCGTGTCGTATTTAACGTTTTACGATTCCTTTTTCCGATATATTCTCCCAGATTTAGATTACAGTAAAACTAAGTTAAATCAACAGTGCCAAAATAGCCTAAATTGTACACTGTAGGCTACCCAATTGACCAAACCCCCAAACTCACCAACATGGCCGGCGACGCCGGCCAATTCCCTTATGTCGCCGGCCCAAAACCGGCGCCCCCCTATCGTTCTCTTGTGGTGTGTTCTAGTTGTTACCTACATCATTTCTACACTGTTGAATTTATTTAAATAAGTTTCAGATTAAAGCAGATTTTGACAGACTCTAATTTAGCTAAAAATACGATATTAAGTGACATGTTTTAATCTGTTTTAACTAATCTACAGAGTTTAATTTAGCTACTGAGTTTAAGAAGTTTACCCTCCTATTAGCTGTAGGAATAACCCTCCAAAGATCTACAAGCTCCTTTTAGCTAATGAAGATCAACTCAAGAACAAGCTCCTTCATTCACCCTCTTCTTCCTCTTGTTCTTCCTTTTTCCTTTACTTTTCTTTTCTTTTGTTTTTTCTTTTCAGTTTTAATTTGAGTTTTCAGAACTGAAATGGTTTATATATGTGGGAGGAGGAAGGATAAGGTAAGGTGGAGGTGTCAAGGCCAAGGGTGTGCACAATTCATGCAAGGAGGAGGTGGAAATTGTTGGTGGCATGAAGCATGAGGTGGTTTTAAGGATTATCTTCTCATTTTCCTTTTTCTTGTGTTTTATTTTGAATTTAAATTCTGAACTGAATTGTTAACCCTTTATTCACTTAAACCCTTGACAATACCCACTTTGCATAAAAACTTAACTTTGAAATTTAACCCTTCACAATTAACTTATTACAAAACACATCTTTTATTAAAATGAAGCTAAAATTATCTTAAAAACCCTTATAACTTATTAAAATTACATTCTAAAATTCTAATTTAATTTGTATTACATATATCTTATGAAGATTGACATATTAGCTTTTACCCATTTTGTGATTTATCAGCTTATTCTTATTTTAATTAAATTTATTTATTTCTAGGTTTTTCCTAAATGTTACAATATTCCCCCCTTAAGAAAATTCGGTCCCCGAATTTAAACTAATTACTATACATACCTATGAAAAGATGTGGAAATTTCTTTCGCATTGCGTCCTCCGTCTCCCAAGTAATCTCCTCGCGATCCTTTCCTTGCCAGAGAACCTTTACAGATGGCAGTATCCTTGATCGTAGTTGCTTTGCTTGCCTGTCCAGAATAGCAACTGGCTGCACTGTGAAGGATAGATCTGGCTCAAGCTGTAGAGTCTGATGATGGATCGCATGAGATGGATCGTGAAGATATCCGCGAAGCATCGAAACATGAAACACCGGATGTACGTCGGGAAAACCAGGTGGAAGTGCTAACCGATAAGCTACAGCGCCCACTCTCTCTAAAACCTCATATGGTCCAACATATCTGGGGCTGAGCTTCCCTTTCTTCCCGAAGCGCATCACACCTTTCATTGGAGATACTCGAAGGAACACATGATCTCCCACATCAAACTCGAGTTTGCGTCGTCTTCGATCTGCATACGACTTCTGTCTGCTTTGAGCCGCTTTCATTCTATCTCGTATCAAGTGAATCTTCTCTGTAGTTTCCTGTACTATCTGCGGTCCCAATATACAACTCTCACTAAGTTCCGTCCAGCAAACAGGTGATCTACATTTCCTTCCATACAAGGCTTCAAAGGGTGCCATCTGGATCGTCTCTTGAAAACTGTTGTTATAAGAGAATTCTACCAAAGGTAGGTGACGATCCCAACTACCACCGAAATCTAGGCTATAAGCCCGAAGCATATCCTCGAGTATCTGAATTGTCCGCTCCGACTGACCGTCTGTCTGTGGGTGGAAAGCTGTACTAAAACTCAGTCGTGTACCAAGAGCGTCCTGAAGTTTCTGCCATAGCCTGCTCGTAAACTGGGTACCTCGATCTGACACTATGCATGTCGGCACTCCATGTAGACGTACAATCTCATCGATATAAACCTGTGCATACTGAGCAAATCCATATGTCGTCTTCACTGGAAGAAAATGAGCGGCCTTCGTCAGCCTGTCTACTATCACCCAAATGGAATCATACCCTCTGCTAGTCCTGGGTAGACCCACCACAAAATCCATGGAAATCTGTTCCCATTTCCATTCTGGAATGGGTAAGGGTTGCAGCTCTCCGGCTGGCCTCTGATGTTCTGCTTTGACTTGCTGACAAGTCAAGCATCGTGAAACAAAATCCGTAACTTCCTTCTTCATTCCTTCCCACCAATAATTATCCTTCAAATCACGATACATTTTTGTGGAACCAGGATGAATACTGTATACTGATCTGTGTGCATCCTCCAAAATCTCACGCCTCAATCCGTCAGAATCTGGCACACAGAGACGAGTCCTAAAACGTAACACTCCATAATCATCAATCACGAACTCCGTCTCCTTGCCCTGCCTAACATGATCCATAATCTCCATCAAGCGAGTATCGGTAGGCTGCGCATCTCGAATACGATCCAATAGCTGAGGTCTGGTGCGAACATGTGCTAACTGACCTCCTGTCGATGTGAACTCAAACTGTATACGACTATCACATAAGATCTGCCAGTCGATAGAAGACTGTCTCTGCAAAATGCTCAAATGAGATAAATTACCTCCAGGCCTCCGACTCAAGGCATCTGCTACAACATTTGCTTTGCCTGGATGGTACAAAATCTCACAGTCGTAATCTTTCACCAATTCCATCCATCTACGCTGCCTGAGATTCAGATCTTTCTGCTGAAAGATATACTTTAAACTTTTATGATCTGTGAAGATTTGACACGTTTCTCCATATAAATAATGTCTCCAAATCTTCAATGCGAAAACTACAGCAGCCATCTCTAGATCATGAGTGGGATAATTTTGTTCATGCCTCTTCAACTGTCGAGAAGCATATGCTATAACCTTGCCGTGTTGCATCAACACACAGCCTAAGCCCACTCTAGAAGCATCGCAATACACAACGAAACCCCCTGACCCGGAAGGTAAAGATAATACAGGTGCAGTCGTCAAACGCGTCTTCAGCTGTTGGAAACTCTGCTCACACGCGTCTGTCCACTGAAATGGAACTTCCTTCCTAGTCAATCCTGTCAAAGGTGCCGCTATCCTTGAAAAATCCTGTACGAAGCGTCTGTAATAACCTGCCAGACCTAAGAAACTCCGAACCTCTGTAACTGACATAGGCCTGGGCCAGTGTTGTACCGCTTCAATCTTCTTTGGGTCAACGCATATACCTTCTCTCGTAACAATATGACCCAAGAAATCCACACTATCGAGCCAAAAAGCACACTTAGAAAACTTTGCATACAACTGATGCTCTTTCAAGGTCTGCAACGTGATACGTAAATGCTGCTCGTGCTCCGTCTGACTCCGAGAATATACAAGAATATCATCTATGAATACTATAATAAACCGATCGATAAATGGTCTAAAGATACGGTTCATCATATCCATAAAAGCTGCTGGAGCATTGGTGAGTCCGAACGACATCACCAGAAATTCATAATGCCCATATCTCGTACGAAATGCTGTCTTCGGAATATCGTCTTTCCGAACCCTCAACTGATGATATCCTGACCTTAAGTCAATCTTTGAGAAGAATCCGGCTCCTTGCAACTGATCGAACAAATCATCTATTCGCGGTAATGGATACCTGTTTCGCACCGTGATGCGATTCAACTGTCGGTAGTCGATGCACATCCTCATACTACCGTCCTTCTTCTTTACAAATAACACAGGAGCTCCCCACGGTGAAACACTCGGACGTACAAGTCCTCGATCTAACAACTCTTGCAACTGGCCCTTGAGTTCTTTCAATTCTGTCGGTGCCATTCGATAGGGTGGTATAGAAATAGGCCCTGCACCCGGAATCAAGTCGATACAAAACTCAATATCTCGATCAGGTGGCAATCCTGGCAACTCTGCAGGAAATACCTCAGGAAATTCTCGTATGATCGGGATTTGGTCCAAAGGAACTTCAGCGACCTCAACGTCCTGAATAAAAGCCAAGAACCCAAGACAACCCTTCTTCAAAAGCCGCCCCGCACAAAAAGCAGAAATCATGTTGACAGGGGTTAACTTGCAATCCCCCTGCACAACCAACACCGGTTCACCTGGAAAACAAAATCTAACCGCTTTTCCTCTACAATCTACATAGGCATGACAAGCGGCTAACCAATCCATTCCAAGAAGTATATCAAAATCCAACATGTCCAAGAGAATCAGATCAACTAGCGAATCTCTAATACCAATACGCACCGAACACGATCTGAATACGTGTCGAGCTATAAAGGAATCTCCAACTGGAGTAATCACTACCAATGGTAACTCTAATAATGACGACTCCTTCCCCAACAAAAGTGCGAATCGTGATGATACATAAGAATGTGTAGAACCGGGATCAAATAAAACATGTGCCTCTAATGAGCATACTGTAAGAGTACCTGTCACGACTGCATTTGATGCCTGGGCATCCTGTGGAGTCAGTGCAAAAACCCGTGCCTGGCCCCTGCCCGCATCCTGTCGTCCTCTACCTCTATCTCCTCTACTTCTCTGAGCACGTCCCGCATAGCCTCGACCTCGTGGTGCAACTGCCTGGCGTGTAGCGCCAACTGGGGGAGCAAGTAAAGCCATCGGTGTAGGAGAAGGAAGGGGTAAAGCAGCCTGTGGAGCAACGGTCCCGCCCTGAGATCTACAATCTCTCGCAAAGTGCCCGGGAAGTCCACATCTATAACAAGTATATGGTGATCTCTGATCATCAGGATAAGAACTGAACATCTGGCCCTGTGTCCAATCTCGTCCAACACTGCGGCCTGGAGTATATCTGCCTGGATAGGACCCTCTACCTCGGCCAAACTGTCTATTTGTCGGCACGAATGGTCTACTCCTCTTTAGCTCCGGAACAACTCCTGACTGGCTCAAACGCTCCTCTACTCGTATTGCCGCATCTAAGGCCTGTGCATATGTGTCAAAATGCTGGGAGCCTATCGCCAGATACAACTGTGTGTCCAAACTCCTTAGGAACCTTTTCACCCGAAGCTCTTCTGTAGGTACTAAGTATGGAGCATATCGCGATAGCTGGGTGAATCGCAAGTCATAATCGGCTACTGACATGCTTGCTGATTTCTTCAACGCTTCGAAACTGCTAGCTCTAGCATCCCTCACACTCTCGGGAAGAAATCTGGCAAGAAAGACTGTAGAAAACTCGGTCCACGTCATCGGAGGAAGATTCGTAGCTCGCCCTCTCTCCATCGACTCACACCACTCCTGTGCAAGTCCCTCCAAACGAAAGCTAGTCAGCTCAACTGACCTCGCATCAGAACATCGTAATGATCTGCATATCCTCGCCATTCTATCAAGAAAAGACTGAGGATCTACCGCCACATCGGTCCCTGTGAATACCGGTGGTCTCAATCTCATAAACTCCGCAAGTGATACCTCCATCACTCTCGTATCTACTGGTGCTACCGTCTGTGTAGGCTGTACCTCGGACTCTGCTACGGTCGGTGCTGGATCTGATCTTAAAGCTCGAGTGGTCTCAGCTAACTGTCCTACCACTCGCTGTAATCCCAACATACCCTCCTCGATCCTAGTCATGCGATCTGGAGGAGGAGGATCAGCATGCTCATGCACCTCCTGCACGTCCGGTGTACCAGTCCTCATCACAGGCAGACTCGCCCTAGCTGCATTCCTGGCTGCGGCTCGCCTAGCCCGCGTAGCCATAGCAACTGGAACAAGAAACGAGAGTTGATAAGGTGTGGGAACAGAAGAATTCAATATCGGAGAATCAACGGAAGAATAGATCAAGATAAACATCCTAAGGTTAGTTAGGCTGAATACGATAACGTAAATATGCCGCGGAACATACGTACGGTACTGCATTCGTCCTAATTCACCTACTCCATCAAACCAAAGGTCATCCTAACTCTCAGACTTACATCAACTTATTGAAATCCCTTACTGAATTCCGTAAGGTTACTCCTAGGCTCTGATACCAACTTTGTCACGACCCAAGTTTGGATGTGACAGGCACTTAGATTTGTATCATATCTAAAGATATGCACAAGTCCAAGTAAGCCAAAAACCAAGATCAAAATACCTTATTTCGGAATTAATTATGAAAATTTAGTTTTAAGTAGAAATCTCGAGTTATGAAGTTAATTCATTAAGCAAATAATAAAGGTTAAGTTTGGTTGTATTCCGGGTTGGAATCAACAATACTAACAATAAACATAAATATAAACATATAATGAACATCACTGAATCTCATAAAGAAAGAAGTTATGAAACTGATCAACCGATCTCAACTGTACATATATTTACCAACTCTCTTTTCTAAGTCAAAATACAAGTCTGATGGAGTCTTTCTAGATACAAAAGTACAAAAACCAAAAAGGAGGTTACTACACATGTAACCTACCGATCAAAAGATGGAAATAACCGCAAAAGTAATCCTGCCTCGCAACTACCCGTCCACTCTATCCCTGCAAGGAACTGTGGCACAACGGGGATGAGTTGCCAACTCAGTGAATACAACTAACATATAACGGCGAATAAAGTAAATATGGTAATCATGATAATGAACATGAATCAATATGATATATGAGTATATGTGAAATCCAACAATAAATCACATCATACTTCTGAAATCATAACTCAATATAAATCATCTCTCGGTGTCCATCAACGACACAAAACTTCCATTTCTGATAGGCATCATTCCCCGAATGATCCTATACCCATAATATCGGTCGTCATCCTCTAGATGCACGCCGCATATTTCTAAAACCAATATCCGGAATCGAGTAACCTCGCTAGGCTCACCTGTCTCAATACGGCTATCTTGCCCCTCGGTCTCGACCGGGTCCACCCTGTATCCAACTGTATAGCTCCCCCACTCAGTATGGATAACGTAAATCCGCGACCGTATATCTCCCCCACTCGGTCCGGAATAAAACCAAAAACAGAAATCAACTCAGGGTGGACATGTCACATCAATCATGAAAACGGGATTTATGTAATAGTATTTAAAACTCAAAATCATAAATCCTCAATTCTGTATTTATCTCATATCCAACATGGAAATACGCATAAAGCGACAAAATGTAAATAAGGAATTCTACCAATATACTTAACATTTGTAAAACAATATAATCCATGTTAATAAGTATGATATTTAAGTGTATGTGACATGGCAATATCGACGAGGTGTGTGTAGCATATAAGATGTGCACGTGGCATGACTCGTCGATACTTGTGAAGTGTTCTAACAACTAAGCAACATATAAGTAATGAAATGAATGATATTCTAATTATTTAACATGATGATATGAATATCGTATTAATGTAAAACCATGGGCGAAACACGCCATCTCTACTAAATTCCCCGGTAGATGTTTAGTCTACTCACCGGAAAGTCGATCTACTCCGGAATCGCTAATCCTTTCCCTTTCCTCGCGGCTTCCGTATTCCTTGTATCCGCGTCTAAATATACCAATATAACGTATATAAGCAAACTAGCTATTCCGACATAACTGAAATAAAAACATGTTATACCCTTTTTGCTAGTTATCTAATATTAGGTTATATCAAGTTGTTTCACACTTAGTCTCGCTGGATTTTAGCTTAAACCTGCACAGTTTCAGAATTCAAAACGCGACTTAGTTCCGTCGTGTCGTATTTAACGTTTTACGATTCCTTTTTCCGATATATTCTCCCAGATTTAGATTACAGTAAAACTAAGTTAAATCAACAGTGCCAAAATAGCCTAAATTGTACACTGTAGGCTACCCAATTGACCAAACCCCCAAACTCACCAACATGGCCGGCGACGCCGGCCAATTCCCTTATGTCGCCGGCCCAAAACCGGCGCCCCCCTATCGTTCTCTTGTGGTGTGTTCTAGTTGTTACCTACATCATTTCTACACTGTTGAATTTATTTAAATAAGTTTCAGATTAAAGCAGATTTTGACAGACTCTAATTTAGCTAAAAATACGATATTAAGTGACATGTTTTAATCTGTTTTAACTAATCTACAGAGTTTAATTTAGCTACTGAGTTTAAGAAGTTTACCCTCCTATTAGCTGTAGGAATAACCCTCCAAAGATCTACAAGCTCCTTTTAGCTAATGAAGATCAACTCAAGAACAAGCTCCTTCATTCACCCTCTTCTTCCTCTTGTTCTTCCTTTTTCCTTTACTTTTCTTTTCTTTTGATTTTTCTTTTCAGTTTTAATTTGAGTTTTCAGAACTGAAATGGTTTATATATGTGGGAGGAGGAAGGATAAGGTAAGGTGGAGGTGTCAAGGCCAAGGGTGTGCACAATTCATGCAAGGAGGAGGTGGAAATTGTTGGTGGCATGAAGCATGAGGTGGTTTTAAGGATTATCTTCTCATTTTCCTTTTTCTTGTGTTTTATTTTGAATTTAAATTCTGAACTGAATTGTTAACCTTGTAGCGTCTTGAAAAGTCGTTTTGGTGTTTTCCTGAAATTCGGTGAAAATTCGGTATTTTTCCGAAAACCGTCTTTCTCGATATTTTGCAGTTTAGGGCTAATTATACCTTAAATGGATAGGTAATTACTTGTTTTTAGTAGCTAATGAGTTAATTATGAAATTTTGGTCATTTAAAAAAATTTCCCTATTTTTCAATTTTTTAATATTATTTTAAGCCGGTAAGAAAATACATTAAATAAGCGATAAATACAAATTTTTCCGGGCTAATTTTAATCTCTAAAATTATGATAATTATAATCTAGTGATAACATGAATTTTTAGTAATTTATTTTGATTTTTAACAAATATTTTTGATATGAAACGAATTTATTGAATTTTGAGCTAAAACTTGCAATTTTTGAGTTGTAGGGGGCCTTTTTGCATAAAATTTCTTTTGTAAAACCCCTCTCTCATTTCCCTCAGCCCTAGGACAGCCCAACCATGACCAAGTCCAGAAAATTCTGATCTCTTTTCTTTAGTTGTTTCTTGAGTTGATTTAAGGGGTTTTTTTTGGGTTTATTTTAATTTAATTGAATAAAATATGATACATTGACTTGGAGACTTGACCCATGACCTTCCCCACTTGCCCACACCCTCCCCGATCCCTCTTCTGGTCGAAAATTCCAGCAACCCTCCCCCTTCACCTTCCTCTTTTCATTTCCTCCAAAATTTCATCAAAATTGCTACAAAAATCCATATAAATCCATAAATTTGTTTACAAAACCAAAACAAATCCTTGTGCTACCTCTTCTCAAGCCTAGTTTAGTTGAAAACATGTGGAAAGGAGGCAATTTTAGAGGCAAATCATCATGCTAGATCCATAGATCTTGAGGTATATTTCTACCCATTTAAATTCTTTGGTTTAAGTTTCTTATGTTGTATGGTTTAGTGTTAATTTAGTGTAGTTTAACCTAGTTTTCTTAGGTTTTGCATGAAAAATCTAACTAGGGTTTGAAAGCCATAATAGTTAATTAAGTTGTTTTATAGTTAATCTAGTTGTTAATGAACTAACCTATATAGTTATCTTGTTGATATAGTTTCCAATTATGCTAATTTGGTTAAATTTAGAAGTGTGAAATTGCTTTTTAGGATTTTCAAGAAAAGGTTTTTGTATGGAAATGGTATTTGAAACATGATTAGTGAGTTGATTAAGTTTTAGAAAGCATTATTTAATTGATTAAACCTAATTTGCTATCTAGTGTTTTGCTAACCTTAATCTAAGTGGTTAACTTGCTAATTGGGGTTGAAATTAGTGTTAATTAAGTTTTTCAAGTATGGATTTTGATTGCAATTGCTATTTATAAAAAATCAAGAAAGGGTTTGGTTGTGGAATATAGGTTTTGAAGCATGATTAATGTGTTGAAATTTTGTGTAGTGGTTATCTAATGGTGTGACTTGGGTAATTATGCTTTATTGTAGTCGTTTTGTCGCAAATCGGCGATTTTTGCACCGATTTTGGAATGCAAATGCTTACTAGATTTTTATAAAAATTATGTGATGAATTATTTTCGACATCTTGATGATTGTAATGGCTTGTCCTACGACTTTTAGGTTGCGTGAGTGCGGATTTTTGGGTAGTCGGGTTTTAGTTTTGCCGGGCGACCAAATCGGCGTTTTTTTGGCAGTTTTTGCGATTTTCGCGTGTGTTCCGCGCACTTTGTGCACGTTGTACCTAGCTAGCGAACTTTAGTAGTTTCGTTGGGGTTTTGCGTCGTTCTTGAATGTGTAACCTTATGTCTGGTATTGATGTAAATTCCAGGTTCGGTCGCGGAGACGTCAGACGCGGCGCGAAAGGGAAAGGCGGTGATTGGACACAGCTAGCCAGGGATCCCGGTGAGTAGATTTAACATCTACGGGGGACGATCATTTGGATGGCGCAAGTCGCCCGATAGATTTAGTAAACTGAAAAATTGTAAACTGGATAACCACTTGTGACATTAGAATAATAATACTGGCATGATAATTGCTGCAATTAGATCAATATGTTATACCCATATACGCAAACTCAATTGTAGGACACATGCACCATTACCAGGCTTTTATATGCAGCACGAGCACTATTCATGTTTACACACACACCCTGGTAACTGCCATGCCACCATACTAGATAACTTTTAAATTGAAACCTTTTATTAATTGATACTTAAACTGGTACTATTGCCTTTAATTCCTTAAAAATGAAACCGTAGTATTGCTATTCATGTGCATGTACTTCATCATATTAATTGTTCATGCTTAATACATTAATCACACATCGCAACTTGATTATTGATATCATACGCATTCATTATCATTGATATATGCACTTATGAGGATTTCTTGAGATTTTATGATATTGCTGGATTTCGGGAGAAAGCCGCAAAATTTCTAAACTTATTATATTTTTAAAAATATGTAAATTGCGGTTTTCTAGTGATGTAAGTGTCGTCCACCATGAGTTTGCTGTGGATTTGGAAATCCGTGTCGAGGAGTGGAGGAACCGGCACGGGTACATGGTGGGCCCGGTAAGGTACCCCGGGGCAAGAGGAATGTGGTGATGACGTTGAGCCTGGCAGGGGACGGATTACCTACCAGTGACTTCATTGGGCACGGCGGATATCCAGAGGATACCGACCGGGGCCGCCAGAGGATGATATATTGATACTGAGATGGGTCAGCCGGATGGCTGAGGCCAGAGACACTATGACATGGATTTATGGGATTTGAGACAGCTTTTGGGTGTCGTTGCTGGACACCGATTTTCGTCGATTCATTGACATTATGCTGGCATTCTAAAAGAGTTTCAAAAACAAAAGAAGATAAAATATTTCTTATATATACCTATTGAGACCCTAGATTTCCATGTTGCATACATATTAGCACACTGATGTTGTATACACACCTGCTTGTGCATCCAGTCATACCTGTATTTTTAGATGCTAGGATGCTTGTGTGCATGCATACGATAGCCTTTGTAGATGCTATTTATTACTCACGAGTTGGCAACTCACCCCCGTTGTGCCACAGTCTTTTGCAGGTCCGCTCCGTCAGTTCAGTAGCGGTGGGCGCACTTGTTCTTTTGCCTCTTTTGCTTGGGCTCGTGATTTGCTCATAGGTGGGTTATGTTTTCATTTTTGTACCACCTTGTATATTCTTTGTATCTAGTGTACTCCATCTACTGTTTCTACCAGATTATTGTATATTGACCTAGAGGTGAGACTGTGAGGTTTGTGGATTTTATGCTGTATTTTGGGGTCGAGCTCACTTGAGCCGACATGCTACTTTTTTCATGCTTCATTATGATTATTATGCTTGTTGTCATTTACATTGCGTGGGATTTGTGACCGCCTTATGGCGAAGAGCTAGCTCCCGCTTGGGGATGCCTTTTTGTTGGTTTTACATATATTCTTGTTGTACCCATTTTTGGGGGCCAGTATTTACAAAGGAGACTCTGCCGAAATTTTCGGGAAAATTAGTATTGTTTTTAAAAAGGGTTTTACAGGACTTATTTGATAACTCGCTTTCAATTGATTGGGTTTTCTTCACTCTTTTGCTTAATTGGTTTTGTTTTCTGGGCTTTGGCTTACTTATTTTACGGACGTCTTTAGACGTTTCGTAAACTTAAGTGCCAGTCACGTTCCGTACCCTGCGGGTCGTGACAAATTTGGTATCAGAGCGATAGGTTTTACCTTTGTGAGTGTAGGATGACCCTTGGTAGATGGAGTAAGTGACTTAAGCAGGGTAACGTAGCGTGCGTATGTCCGCGGCATACTTACGATATGATACTCCGCCTAAGTGACTTTAGGATACTTGCTTGGAAATTTCCTTCTTCAATTCCGTGTATCCTATGATCCTATTGCACTGTCCTTACTATCCGTTTTCCTGTAACAGCCACTATGCCGCCGAAGGCTACGAGGGCACAGAGGGCTGCCGCCAGAGACGAGATTCGAGCTGGCTCGTCCGAGATTAGGACTGAGCAGGGTGGTATGCCTACGCCGCAGGGACAGACCGATCCACCTTCCCCAGGCCGTATGGATAGGCTCGAGACCGGTATGGAGGAGTTGCGACAGATGATGGGAGGCATGCAGGAGCTACGTCAGATGGTAGGATCCCTAGTTGCAGCCAGTCGTACACAGAGGCCGGATGACGTACCTACTACATCACAGATGACCATGATACCTGCTCCTACTACTACCACCGTGGCCATTCCGGTTTCACTACAGGATTTCATGAGGCTGAGACCTCCAGTATTCACCGGCACCGAGGCAGCGGAGGACCCACAGACGTTCCTTGACAGTTTAGCCAGGATCTGCCGTTCGCTGAGATGTTCGGATGATCGATGGGTAGAGCTTGCGAGTTTCCGACTAGAGGGTCTCGCGCAGACATGGTGGGAGTCAGTCTTGAGAGGTCGAGCTGCAGGTCTACCGCCTATGACTTGGGCCGAGTTTACAGCGGTCTTTCTAGCCCGTTTCCTTCCAGAGAGCGTTCGTGACGCCAGAGCTCGTAGCTTCGAGGCCTTAGTCAAGACACCTGGGATGACGGTGTCTGAGTATGATATCCAGTTTACACAGTTATCCCGATATGCTCAGTATTTGGTGGATACCGAAGAGAAGATGGTGAAGAGGTTCGTACAGGGACTTGATGCCCAGCTATATCTTGCCATTGGCGCCCAGCACTACGACACTTATTCAGCTGCTATGGATACGGCATTGCGGATGGAGGCACGCATATCACGGACTTCGGCCGTTTCTGGGCCGAAGAGGATGCGCACCGATGTACCGCCTCAGAGGCAGCGCGCCAGATTCTTTCCGAGAGATAGGCCTGGCAGAGGATTTGGGCGGGGACAGTTATATGGTTCTTATCCCCAGGGGCAGCAGCCATCGCCAGGATGTTTTGGGTGCGGGAGTCTGCACCATCTTGTCAGAGACTGTCCGGTGAGACGACAAGGAGCAGCGACAGTTCCGCATGTGACCCTACCACCATCACCACCCCTTCCTCAGAGAGCCCTACTTCCTACCCCAGGCGATGCTCCACGCCAGTTAGGTGCACCGAGAGTCCGTGGACGCGGCGGTCCTGTTTAGAGAGGACGAGGAGGCAGAGGCCGAGGTCGAGGTCAGCCCGCTATCGGTGGAGGACAGGCCCGAGTATTTGCTTTGACACCGCAGGATGCGCAGGCATCCAATGCCGTCGTGACAGGTACTTTGCCAGTTTGCTCTTTCGACGTTCGAGTATTATTCGACCCAGGTTCCACACATTCGTACGTATCTACACACTTTGCACCGATGTTGGGCCGTGAGTCGTCGTCGTTAGATCAGCCGCTTGTTGTTGTTACTCCGGTAGGCGAGTCGTTTGTCGCTCGGTTTGTATTTCATTTGTGTTCCGTTCGTATCGGGGAGAGGGATTCATCAGTTGATTTGATACTCCTCGATATGTTGGACTTTGATGTGCTTCTGGGCATGGATTGGCTAGCCACTTGTTATGCTTCGGTGGACTGCCGTGAGAAGGCAGTCAGATTTAGCTTTCCGGGAGAGCCAGTCCTTATTATTCAGGGAGACCGCAGTGTCGCCCTTCCCAGCTTAATTTCGTCTCTTCGCGCTGGTCAGCTCTTGCGGAAGGGATGTCAGGGATTCTTAACATCTATTTGTGATACTCGAGCTGCAGAGGTTCCGTTAGACCAGGTCCCGGTAGTTTGTGAGTTCCCTGATGTTTTCCCTGATGAGCTACCTGGGCTACCGCCTGAGCGCGATGTTGAGTTCTGCATTGATTTGATTCCCGGTTCGGGGCCTATTTCTATACCGCCTTATCGGATGGCCCCGGCAGAGCTTCGAGAGCTGAAGGATCAGTTACAGGATTTATTGGATAAGGGGCTTATTCGACCGAGTGTTTCTCCGTGGGGTGCTCCGGTCCTGTTTGTCAAGAAGAAGGATGGAAGTTTGCGCTTATGTATCGACTACCGCCAGCTGAACAAAGTTACCGTTCAGAACAGATATCCGTTGCCGCGCATTGATGATTTGTTCGACCAGCTTCAGGGTGCGGGGTATTTTTCGAGGATCGACTTGCGATCAGGATACCATCAGCTGCGAGTTCGACAGGAGGATATACCGAGGACAGCTTTCCGCACACGCTACGGCCACTACGAGTTTTTGGTGATGTCGTTCGGACTCACCAACGCCCCAGCAGCATTCATGTATTTGATGAACCGTACATTCAGGCCGTATCTTGACTTGTTCATCATCGTGTTTATCGACGACATCTTGGTGTACTCCCGGAGCAGAGAGGAGCACGAGCAGCACTTGCGGATTACGTTACAGACCCTGAGGGAGCATCAGCTGTTCGCGAAGTTCTCCAAGTGTGCTTTCTGGCTGGACAGCGTCGGATTCTTGGGTCACGTGGTTACGAGAGACGGCATTTGTATGGACCCGAAGAAGATTGAGGCTGTTCAGCAGTGGCCCCGACCTACATCGATTACTGAGATCCGTAGTTTTCTAGGCCTGGCGGGCTACTACAGGCGTTTTGTTCAGGACTTCTCCCGTATAGCTGCACCGTTGACCAGTTTGACCCGGAAGGGAGTTCCTTTCGTTTGGACAGAGGAGTGCGAGCGCAGTTTTCAGCAGCTACGGACTTGTTTGACTACGGCGCCGGTATTATCTTTGCCTTCGGGATCAGGCGGATTTGTTGTCTACTGTGATGCTTCGCGAGTGGGATTAGGATGCGTATTGATGCAGCATGGCCGGGTGATCGCTTATGCTTCTCGGCAGTTGAAGAAGCATGAACAGAACTACCCCACTCATGATTTGGAGATGGCTGCAGTGGTCTTTGCACTGAAGATTTGGCGACATTACTTTTACGGCGAGTCATGTCAGATATTCACCGATCATAAGAGTTTAAAGTACATATTTCAGCAGCGAGACCTGAACCTCAGACAGCGTCGTTGGATGGAGTTGGTGAAAGACTACGACTGCGAGATCTTATATCACCCCGGCAAGGCAAATGTGGTGGCAGATGCGTTGAGTAGGAGGCCCGGGGGTAGTCTATCCTTTTTGCGCGCAGTGCAGAGGCAGTCGTCAGCAGATTGGCAGATATTATGCGACAGCCGAGTTGAGTTCGAGTTCACTCAGACAGGGGGACAGCTCGCGCATGTTCGTGCACGCCCACAGTTGCTTGACCGTATATATGAGGCACAGCACAGTGACGACCGTTGCTCAGAGATCGTGGCACAGATGGGACAGGGCAGATTTTCCGAGTTCGTGATTGACGATCAGGGGATTTTACGATATGGATCTAGACTGTGCGTACCAGATGCTGATGGATTACGGCGCGACATTCTCGAGGAGGCACACCGATCAGTGTATAGTGTCCACCCCGGTTCCACCAAGATGTACCATGATATGAGAGAGACCTACTGGTGGGACGGGATGAAGAGGGACATTGCGGAGTTCGTTTCGAGATGCCTGACTTGTCAGCAAGTCAAGGCCGAGCACCAGAGGCCCGCAGGAGAGCTACAGCCGTTACCCATTCCAGAGTGGAAATGGGAGCAGATTTCGATGGATTTCGTTGTGGGTCTACCCAGGACCAGCCGAGGGTACGACTCCATCTGGGTGATCGTGGATAGATTGACGAAAGCGGCTCACTTCCTGCCAGTGAAGACGACTTTCAGCTTCGCTCAGTATGCTCAGCTCTATATTGACGAGATCGTGCGACTACATGGCGTACCGACTTGTATCGTGTCAGATCGAGGCACTCAGTTCACCAGCCGACTTTGGCAGAGACTTCAGGAGGCTTTGGGCACTCGTTTGAGCTTCAGCACAGCGTTTCATCCGCAGACAGACGGACAGTCAGAGCGGACCATTCAGACTCTCGAGGATATGCTCAGAGCGTGCGTTTTAGACTTTGGTGGTAGCTGGGATCGCCATTTACCTCTAGTGGAGTTCTCCTACAACAACAGCTTCCAGGATACTATTCAGATGGCACCTTTCGAGGCATTGTATGGGAGGAGATGCAGATCGCCCGTTTGTTGGACAGAGCTCAGCGAGAGCAGTATTTTAGGGCCGTAGCTTGTTGAGGAGACGCCATCGAAGATCCAGTTGATCCGAGACCGGATGAGAGCGGCTCAGAGCAGGCAGAAATCGTATGCTGACAGACGCCGTCGCAGATTAGAGTTCGCAGTTGGCGACCATGTTTTTCTGAGGGTCTCTCCGATGAAGGGCGTGATGCGTTTTGGGCGAAAGGGGAAGCTCAGCCCTAGATTCGTAGGTCCCTTCGAGATTATCGAGCGGGTTGGCGCTGTTGCATATCGTTTGGCTCTTCCTCCCAGCTTTCCCGATGTTCACCCCGTCTTCCATGTTTCGATGCTCCGCAAGTACCTTCACGACCCTTCGCATGCGATTCAGCACCCGACAGTCCAGCTAGAGCGCGACCTTTCTTTTGCAGAGCAGCCGGTGGCCATCCTGGATCGGCAGGTGAAGAAGTTGAGGTCGAAGATTATACCAACCGTCAAGGTCCTTTGGCGTAGCCCGAGCAGCGAGGAGGTTACCTGGGAGACCGAGGGTGAGATGAGGAAGAAATATCCCCATCTCTTCGAAGGTACGCGTAGCTATATTTTTAAATTCGGGGACCGAATTTCTTTAAGGGAGGAAGATTGTAGCGTCTTGAAAAGTCGTTTTGGTGTTTTCCTGAAATTCGGTGAAAATTCGGTATTTTTCCGAAAACCGTCTTTCTCGATATTTTGCAGTTTAGGGCTAATTATACCTTAAATGGATAGGTAATTACTTGTTTTTAGTAGCTAATGAGTTAATTATGAAATTTTGGTCATTTAAAAAATTTTCCCTATTTTTCAATTTTTTAATATTATTTTAAGCCGGTAAGAAAATACATTAAATAAGCGATAAATACAAATTTTTCCGGGCTAATTTTAATCTCTAAAATTATGATAATTATAATCTAGTGATAACATGAATTTTTAGTAATTTATTTTGATTTTTAACAAATATTTTTGATATGAAACGAATTTATTGAATTTTGAGCTAAAACTTGCAATTTTTGAGTTGTAGGGGGCCTTTTTGCATAAAATTTCTTTTATAAAACCCCTCTCTCATTTCCATCAGCCCTAGGACAGCCCAACCATGACCAAGTCCAGAAAATTCTGATCTCTTTTCTTTAGTTGTTTCTTGAGTTGATTTAAGGGGTTTTTTTTGGGTTTTTTTTAATTTAATTGAATAAAATATGATACATTGACTTGGAGACTTGACCCATGACCTTCCCCACTTGCCCACACCCTCCCCGATCCCTCTTCTGGTCGAAAATTCCAGCAGCCCTCCCCCTTCACCTTCCTCTTTTCATTTCCTCCAAAATTTCATCAAAATTGCTACAAAAATCCATATAAATCCATAAATTTGTTTACAAAACCAAAACAAATCCTTGTGCTACCTCTTCTCAAGCCTAGTTTAGTTGAAAACATGTGGAAAGGAGGCAATTTTAGAGGCAAATCATCATGCTAGATCCATAGATCTTGAGGTATATTTCTACCCATTTAAATTCTTTGGTTTAAGTTTCTTATGTTGTATGGTTTAGTGTTAATTTAGTGTAGTTTAATCTAGTTTTCTTAGGTTTTGCATGAAAAATCTAACTAGGGTTTGAAAGCCATAATAGTTAATTAAGTTGTTTTATAGTTAATCTAGTTGTTAATGAACTAACCTATATAGTTATCTTGTTGATATAGTTTCCAATTATGCTAATTTGGTTAAATTTAGAAGTGTGAAATTGCTTTTTAGGATTTTCAAGAAAAGGTTTTTGTATGGAAATGGTATTTGAAACATGATTAGTGAGTTGATTAAGTTTTAGAAAGCATTATTTAATTGATTAAACCTAATTTGCTATCTAGTGTTTTGCTAACCTTAATCTAAGTGGTTAACTTGCTAATTGGGGTTGAAATTAGTGTTAATTAAGTTTTTCAAGTATGGATTTTGATTGCAATTGCTATTTATAAAAAATCAAGAAAGGGTTTGGTTGTGGAATATAGGTTTTGAAGCATGATTAATGTGTTGAAATTTTGTGTAGTGGTTATCTAATGGTGTGACTTGGGTAATTATGCTTTATTGTAGTCGTTTTGTCGCAAATCGGCGATTTTTGCACCGATTTTGGAATGCAAATGCTTACTAGATTTTTATAAAAATTATGTGATGAATTATTTTCGACATCTTGATGATTGTAATGGCTTGTCCTACGACTTTTAGGTTGCGTGAGTGCGGATTTTTGGGTAGTCGGGTTTTAGTTTTGCCGGGCGACCAAATCGGCGTTTTTTTGGCAGTTTTTGCGATTTTCGCGTGTGTTCCGCGCACTTTGTGCACGTTGTACCTAGCTAGCGAACTTTAGTAGTTTCGTTGGGGTTTTGCGTCGTTCTTGAATGTGTAACCTTATGTCTGGTATTGATGTAAATTCCAGGTTCGGTCGCGGAGACGTCAGACGCGGCGCGAAAGGGAAAGGCGGTGATTGGACACAGCTAGCCAGGGATCCCGGTGAGTAGATTTAACATCTACGGGGGACGATCATTTGGATGGCGCAAGTCGCCCGATAGATTTAGTAAACTGAAAAATTGTAAACTGGATAACCACTTGTGACATTAGAATAATAATACTGGCATGATAATTGCTGCAATTAGATCAATATGTTATACCCATATACGCAAACTCAATTGTAGGACACATGCACCATTACCAGGCTTTTATATGCAGCACGAGCACTATTCATGTTTACACACACACCCTGGTAACTGCCATGCCACCACACTAGATAACTTTTAAATTGAAACCTTTTATTAATTGATACTTAAACTGGTACTATTGCCTTTAATTCCTTAAAAATGAAACCGTAGTATTGCTATTCATGTGCATGTACTTCATCATATTAATTGTTCATGCTTAATACATTAATCACACATCGCAACTTGATTATTGATATCATACGCATTCATTATCATTGATATATGCACTTATGAGGATTTCTTGAGATTTTATGATATTGCTGGATTTCGGGAGAAAGCCGCAAAATTTCTAAACTTATTATATTTTTAAAAATATGTAAATTGCGGTTTTCTAGTGATGTAAGTGTCGTCCACCATGAGTTTGCTGTGGATTTGGAAATCCGTGTCGAGGAGTGGAGGAACCGGCACGGGTACATGGTGGGCCCGGTAAGGTACCCCGGGGCAAGAGGAATGTGGTGATGACGTTGAGCCTGGCAGGGGACGGATTACCTACCGGTGACTTCATTGGGCACGGCGGATATCCAGAGGATACCGACCGGGGCCGCCAGAGGATGATATATTGATACTGAGATGGGTCAGCCGGATGGCTGAGGCCAGAGACACTATGACATGGATTTATGGGATTTGAGACAGCTTTTGGGTGTCGTTGCTGGACACCGATTTTCGTCGATTCATTGACATTATGCTGGCATTCTAAAAGAGTTTCAAAAACAAAAGAAGATAAAATATTTCTTATATATACCTATTGAGACCCTAGATTTCCATGTTGCATACATATTAGCACACTGATGTTGTATACACACCTGCTTGTGCATCCAGTCATACCTGTATTTTTAGATGCTAGGATGCTTGTGTGCATGCATACGATAGCCTTTGTAGATGCTATTTATTACTCACGAGTTGGCAACTCACCCCCGTTGTGCCACAGTCTTTTGCAGGTCCGCTCCGTCAGTTCAGTAGCGGTGGGCGCACTTGTTCTTTTGCCTCTTTTGCTTGGGCTCGTGATTTGCTCATAGGTGGGTTATGTTTTCATTTTTGTACCACCTTGTATATTCTTTGTATCTAGTGTACTCCATCTACTGTTTCTACCAGATTATTGTATATTGACCTAGAGGTGAGACTGTGAGGTTTGTGGATTTTATGCTGTATTTTGGGGTCGAGCTCACTTGAGCCGACATGCTACTTTTTTCATGCTTCATTATGATTATTATGCTTGTTGTCATTTACATTGCGTGGGATTTGTGACCGCCTTATGGCGAAGAGCTAGCTCCCGCTTGGGGATGCCTTTTTGTTGGTTTTACATATATTCTTGTTGTACCCATTTTTGGGGGCCAGTATTTACAAAGGAGACTCTGCCGAAATTTTCGGGAAAATTAGTATTGTTTTTAAAAAGGGTTTTACAGGACTTATTTGATAACTCGCTTTCAATTGATTGGGTTTTCTTCACTCTTTTGCTTAATTGGTTTTGTTTTCTGGGCTTTGGCTTACTTATTTTACGGACGTCTTTAGACGTTTCGTAAACTTAAGTGCCAGTCACGTTCCGTACCCTGCGGGTCGTGACAAACCCTTTATTCACTTAAACCCTTGACAATACCCACTTTGCATAAAAACTTAACTTTGAAATTTAACCCTTCACAATTAACTTATTACAAAACACATCTTTTATTAAAATGAAGCTAAAATTATCTTAAAAACCCTTATAACTTATTAAAATTACATTCTAAAATTCTAATTTAATTTGTATTACATATATCTTATGAAGATTGACATATTAGCTTTTACCCATTTTGTGATTTATCAGCTTATTCTTATTTTAATTAAATTTATTTATTTCTAGGTTTTTCCTAAATGTTACATTTGGCTTACTTAGATTACGTACGCCTCGAGACGTTTCGTGATTTAAGTGCCGGTCATGTTCCGTACTTTTCTGGTCGTGACAAAATTAGTATCAGAGCGTTAGGTTTTACCTTCTGAGTGTAGGATGACCTTTGGTTGATGGAGTAGGTAGCTTGAGTAGAGTGGCATACCGTACGTATGTTCCATGGTATATTTACGATACGATACTCCGCTTAAGAAGCCTTAGGATATATATTTCCTAGCACAGTATTATATTCCTTCCTATGATCTAGCCTCATCAGTACCAGTTTATGGTTTTGTTATCACGGTTGTACGGGCGTGGAGAGCTATGGCTAGAGTTGCGGTCAGCATGAGCTTGTCATGGACGAAGACTGGCCAGGGCGTGATTCCAGAGACATACGATTGCATAGAGGCATTGTTTCATTGTGTTTTCGCGCCACGAGCGTTTGATGGATCGCTTTTACGAGATTTATCGGACGTGCAGATCGGCACCAGAGGATTGAGCCACTGATAGAGGCCAGCCAGACTGTGATGACCATTAATGCACCGTATTTTGAGGATTTAGGCACTATTCAGCGTGCGGATGGGAGATTCAGTTGCTGCTGCGACTGATGAGATATCGCCCCAGATGTTTGAGGCCAATGCCGCACGAGTTATACTTCGAGATATGATAGAAGATCGCTAGTCACCAGAGATGAAGGACTAGGACCTATGATTTATTGCCTACCCCGAAGCGAGGTCATCAGATTGGTTGATTCCAGCTAGAGGTGACTTCACGCTGATACGTTGAGAGTCGATATAGACGATCAAATGTCAGGAACCTATTTTCCAAGTTTAAAGTATTCGGAAAACAATGCAAGCAATTCTACGGACCCTCTAGAAGAATGAAACCCTAACTCGATTTAATGACCATGGAACGCCAGTGAACCTTAGGGTTTGCGGCAGTTTAGCGGTGCCATTAGTGAGGCTTGGGTTTGCCCTTCTACAGTTGGTCCATAGGTGCTGTGGCATATATTCGATACTATTAAACTGTACCTAAGATGTTGAGCTCTTGGGGGATTATGAGGTTTTGACAAATCGATCGGATGATTCGACTTCATTCGGATATCAGGTGATGAGATGCATTGCTTGGGAGACTCCAGATACGAGTATGGCCGTTGGAACGCAGTCCATGCAGCCACGAAGAGACGAGTCCGAAGCTGTCGACAGTCGAGAAAAGTGGAGTAAGAGGTTCGTACGAGATCTTGATGAGATGACGTTCCACTCCGCCGACATCAGAGATGTGATACGCATGCAGAGGTGTTGTATATGAATATATCTTCTAAAAGGAGTCGTGATGAGTATGCAGCCGTTCCGGAACAAGATATAGATTTAGTAAGAGATGATAACTTCCGGGCAGTTCGGCAGGAACGAGATTTGGGAGAGACCCCGACAAGATCTTTCTGGAAATGCTAAACGAGAAGACCTGGACCCAGGAGCGGTCATATGACGCACACCCAGTAGGCCGAGTTCGGCATCGTCGACGAGACATGTTATGAGTAACCATGATAGTTGTCCAGAGATCTTTAGAGGATGTGCCAGAGCGGACTACTTCCGTTATCGTTTCTATATTGGACCGTTGAGCCGAGAAGCTATGTACTTAGCAATCTGCAGTGAGAGAAGAGAGCCTAAGGGCACTAGGCGACAGGCCATGATCAGAAAGCAAGTAGATATCTTGCTCTGCTAGCATTGGATGCACCGACACCTTCTCGACTTTGAAGGACGGACATATCGACGACAGTATTTATGACTTGTGATTTTGTGATTGACTATCACGTATCCGTCACTATGGATTTCAGTATTTTTAGGTGATTTATTTCATGATTGAGTTTTGATGACCGAGTTTCATGATATTTGATTTCATGCCTAGGGCATGCATATGATTTGACTTATGCTTTCGGCATAGTTCTCATGCACTTTTGGTATTTTGATTTGCTTTTGTGCACGCTGATACACAGGATGGTGAGATTTTATACCACGGTTTACCTGATTGGGATTTTGATTGAAATGTGTTGTATACCGTCGATTTCGATTGTGATATTCGATATTCGTTTTCATGCACATAGTGCACTTGATTTGGATTTTGCGCATACTTGACACGCTTGATGCGATTTAGGTGCACACCAGATGCACTAAATCGAGATTTTTCGTGTATATCAGATGCACCTGGTTTTGCTATCAAGCACACACGTAGCCTTTGACAGGAGTTTTCGTGTACACCCGTTGCACTTAGATGTTGTTTCTGTGCACATGTACGGCACATTCATGGATTTCGATTTACGCGCGCACCAGACGCGCATGGCATTCATATATATTTGGGATTGATTTCTTTTGGAGCAGTATACTTTATGATACTTGCTATTTGTTTTAGTACCGAGCAGGACTAGTCAGAGGACAGTACCTGAGTATATTTTGCATGCATTGGTAGTTATCGAATAGATTTCCAAGGAGGAGCTATAGTTTCAGTATTTACCTAAGTGTCAATGATGACACGAAACTGTTTAAAAAGGGAAACCCTTCTAAATTATTTTCAAAATGGCGGGACGTGTATGTTAAACAAAGGATATATATAAATATATAGTTATTTTCTCACAAAGGACATCCGCCACTGTGCAGTGATACACCCATCGCACAACGATTTGAGAAAGTTTTGGCATGCATTGCTTCCAGATGTTTTAATGATGTTTACCTATATAGTTTTAACGTTTACAGGTATCGTTCTGATGTATATCATATTGATTTTTTTTTGGATCTTGACATTGGTGTCTTCACCATAACTCCGATGATTGCGGGATGCTTGACGGAGTTTTGGTTTTGATTTTGATTTATATATCTGTTTTTCATGCGCATGCATTGCGCTATGATGCGTTTTCTGTATTTATAATTTCGGAGCCCCGACGACTTGATGGTTTGGATGAAATGTTTTAGTATTTGGTGGGAGTTTTAATTTAAATTCAGGGACCGAATTTCTTTAAGGGGGAAAGAATGTAACGTTTTGAAAATCGTTTCGGTGAAATTTCGGAAAAATCGGTAAATTAAGGGGATTTTCCGTAAAAGTCAAAATATAAATATATTTTAATATAAAATTAAATATACATATTCTAGCTATGTAATTTATAGTATTTGGTGTTTATTGAGCCACTGGTAAAATTTCTAAATTTCTGAAAAATTTTCCGAAAATAATTATTTTAATATTATTTTAAGCCGTCACTAATACATTTAATTAGGGAAAATTATAAATTGGAAGGAGTTGAAACAAATTTTGTGCATCATAACACATTAAACAAAATTTTAACATATTATTTTTGAAACAAAATGAAACTGCCAAACGGTGTTAGAAAATATCGAGAGAGAAAAGGCTTAAATAGTGAATTAGTGTAAATAGAAATTGGGGTATTGTATTTATCTTTTTCCCTCACCCACACACACACACACACACACACACACCCATTTTCCTCCCATGGCTGAGCCTAGGCTGCCCCAATCACCCAAGTCCCCACCTCATTCCTCACACAAAAGAATAAAGAATAAAAAAGAAAAGAAAAGAAAAGGAAATAAAGAAAATGAAGCATGGTCTTGTGTTGACTTTAAAACCCACACCACTCTCTCTCTCCCCCTCACAACATTGGCCGAGCCCTCTTCTTTCCCTACACCACAACAGCCCCTCTTTCTTCCTCTCTCATTTTGCATCAAAAAATCCACAAAATGCTTCAAAAATCAACACAAATTCAAAGCAAATTCCAAATCCACCTCCTATCCATTTTTCCTTGGCTACTTTAGCATGGATCTAGGGATCAAGAGTTCAATTTGGGAGGCTAAGTGTGCTTGTGGGATCTTCAAATTAATTGGGTATAAATTCTAACCTTTTTGCTTAATTTGTTGTTAATTGCTTTAAGTTAGCTTAATTAAATGTTTAATTAGGTTTTTAATTGGTTCTAATTGCATGATTTAAAATTTCAAGAGAGGGGTTTGAATTCAAATTGGGGTTTTGTGTTGTGAGATTATGGTTGTGTGATGTATTTGACATATTAATGTTATGCTAAAACTAACCTAGTTGCTAGTTTACTAATTGATGCTTGTAAATTGTTAAAATTAGAATTTTATGCAAACTAGGTTTTGGAATTTAATTGCAAATGTGAGATTAAAAATCTAATTAAGATTTCATGATATTAGTAACATTATAAATTGTAGTTTAATACTTTAGTTCATGAAAAACCGAGCTAAATTGTTGTTTGTGCATTTTTACTCTGAAATTATTAAAATTGGATAAATTTTGCAAACTAGGTTTTTGGGATTAATGGAAAGTGATGAGATTAAATTATGGAAATGGTTTGTATGACTTATTTAAGATTTTTAATGAGTATTATGGCCATTAGAATTGTTAAAACATCAAGTTTTGTTTTAAAACGGCTAATTGATGCTTACTAGGTTTTTTTTGTAATAAATCGATTTAATCAATTTATTGGTTTTGATGATTTCACCCTATTTCTTATATATGTTTAGTGTGATGTGAAACCACGAATGGTGCTTTTGAGTTTTTCTCGATCACCCGGCGTTTGTACGCCGATGTCGAGGGTTTTTGGGTTGATTTGAGAGAGAGCAACCATAGGCTTTGACCTACGTGAGATTCATGTGTCGTTTTGGTTTTAAATTGGATTTTTATGCGGCATGATACGTTGTGACATGTAGGTACCCCCATGTGGACTTCGAGACGACAACAAGCACGTGGTGACGTCGGCTCCGGTGAGCGAGGACCAGGTGAGTAGATTTATATCTGACTGCCTACCAGTGATTTTATCTGACGCGTCGGATATCCGGAGGATACCGTCGTAGTCGGGTGATTGATGTTAGGGGCCGATCCGGACTGGCGGCGCCCTAGATAGTGAGATTTGAGACACTGGGATTTTGAGATATTGAGGTATTGAGATTTGATGATACAGGCCATTCCGAGTAGCCGGAGCCTGAGATATTGAGATATTGGGATTTATGTTTTATGTCGATGCTAGACACTGTTTTTGTTGATTCCGTTGATGAAACCTCGTTTTAAATATACAGAAATCTCACTAAGTTATGAAAGCAGTTTCTTCATTTACTTGTCTTTTGTTTTCATGCATTCATACCTCATTCATATGATATGTTGCTACCTGAGGCACTGATACGAGCACATGGGGTTACACTTATGTATAGATGTTTACCCTTGCCACTTTTTCTTGCATCAGACTTTATCATTTGAGGATTATATATTGATCGTATGACGTAGGATTGCGTCATACATACGATTTCTACTCGTAGATGTTTTCTACTCACGAGTTGGCAACTCACCCCCGTTGTGCCATAATTCCTTGCAGGTTTTGCCGTACAGGTCCTTTGCGGCTTTGCTGGCACACTATTCTTTCCGGGTGATTGCTTTGGCAGGTGGGTTCTTTGCATCAGGACCACCATTGTTTATTATTATTTCGGTTTTATCTAGAAACTCCATCAACCAGATTGTATATTTGATAGAGATAGAAAACCAGACCTGTTATTCTTTCGACCTTAGAGTCGCGCGTTGTATTATTATGTTTTCATGTTGTTTTGAGTTTCTTTGGAGTTTTGATCCTCTCCCTTGGCGTTGTATATTATATTGCTTGCGTGGTTGTGACCGTCGATTGACGAACAGCTAGCTCCCGCTTGGGGATGCCTTTTTATTGATTTCGTATACTATAGTATGTTGTATCCCGTTTGGGGGACAGTATTTACAAAGGAGACTCTGCCAAAATTTTCAGAAAATACTTGATATTTTTAAAAACGCATAATTTCGCTTATGCTATTAAAACTACTTTCTTTAAATTGGTTTTTCCTTCACTATACTCTTCCTTGGTTTTGATTTCTGGGTTTTGGCTTACTTAGATTATGTACGCCTCGAGACGTTTCGTAATTTAAGTGCCGGTCATGTTCCGTACTTTTCGGGTCGTGACAAAGTTGGTATCAAAGCGTTAGGTTTTACCTTCGGAGTGTAGGATGACCCTTGGTTGATGGAGTAGGTAGCTTGAGGAGAGTGACATACCGTACGTATGTTCCGCGGCATATTTACGATACGATATTCCGCTTAAGATGGCTTAGGATATATATTTCCTTGCACAGTATTATATTCCTTCCTATGATCTTGCCTCACCAATACCAGTTTATGGTTTTGTTATCACGGTTGTACGGGCGTGGAGAGCTATGGCTAGAGTTGCAGTCAGCATGAGCTCGTCATGGACGTGGACTGACCAGGGCATGATTCCAGGGACATACGATTGCATAGAGGCATCGTTTCATTGTGTTTTCGCGCCACGAGCGTTTGATGGATCGCTTTTACGAGATTTCTCAGACGTGCAGATCAGCACCAGAGTATTGAGCCACTGATAGAGGCCAGCCAGACTGTGATGACCGTTAATGCACCGTATTTTGAGAATTTAGGAACTCTTCAGCATGCAGACGGGAGATTCAGTTGTTGCTGCGACTGACGAGATATCGCCCCAGATGTTTGAGGCCAATGCCGCACGAGTTATACTTCGAGATATGATAGAAGATCGCTAGTCACAAGAGATGACGGACTAGAACCTATGAATTATTGCCTACCCCGATGCGAGGTCATCAGATTGGTTGATTCCAGCTAGAGGCGGCTTCACGCTGATACGTTGAGAGTCGATATAGACGATCGAATGTCAGGAACCCATTTTCCAAGTTTAAAGTATGCGGAAAACAAAGCAAGCAATTCTACGGACCCTCTAGAAGAATGAAACCCTAAATCGATTTAATGACCATGGAACGCCGGTGAACCTTAGAGTTTGCGGCAGTTTAGCGGTGCCATTCGTGAGGCTTGGGTTTTCCCTTCTACGGTTGGTCCATAGGTGTTGTGGCATATATTCGATACTATTAAATTGTACCTAAGATGTTGAGCTCTTGAGGGATTATGAGGTTTTGACAAATCGATTGGATGATTCGACTTCATTCAGATATCAGGTGATGAGATGCATTGCTTGGGAGACTCCAGATACGAGTATAGCCATTGGAGCACAGTCCATGCAGCCACGAAGAGACGAGTCCGAAGCAGTCGACATTATAGAAAAGTGGAGTAAGAGATTCGTATGAGATCTTGATGAGATGACGTTCCACTCCGCCGACATCAGAGATGTGATACGCATGCAAAGGTGTTGTATATGAATATATCTTCTAGAAGGAGTCGTGATGAGTATGCAGCCATTCCGGAACCAAATATAGATTTAGTAAGAGATGATAACTTCCGGGCAGTTCGGCAGGAACGAGATTTGGGAGAGACCCCGACAAGATCTTTCTGGAAATGCTAAACGAGAAGACCTGGACCCAGGAGCGGTCATATGACGCACACCCAGTAGGCCATAGTTCGGCATCGTCGATGAGACATGTTATGAGTAACCATGATAGTTGGCCAGAGATCTTTAGAGGATGTGCCAGAGCGGACTACTTCCGTTATCGTTTCTATATTGGACCGTTGAGTCGAGAAGCTATGTACTTAGCAATCTGCAGTGAGAGACGAGAGCCTAAGGGCACTAGGCGACATGCCATGATCAGAAGGCAAGTAGATATCTTGCTCTGCTAGCATTGGATGCACCGACACCTTCTCGACTTTGAAGGACGGACATATCGATGACAGTATTTATTACTTTTGATTTTGTGATTGACTATCACGTATCCGTCACTTTAGATTTCAGTATTTTTGGGTGATTTATTTCATGATTGAGTTTTGATGATCGAGTTTCATGATATTTGATTTCATGCCTAGGGCATGCATATGATTTGACTTATGCTTTCGGCATAGTTCTCATGAACTTTTGGTATTTTGATTTGCTTTTGTGCACGCCGATACACGGGATGGTGAAATTTTATACCACGGTATACTTGATTGGGATTTTGATTGAAATGTGTTGTATACCGTCGATTTCGATTGTGATATTCGATATTCGTTTTCATGCACATGGTGCACTTGATTTGGATTTTGCGCATACTTGACACGCTTGATGCGATTTAGGTGCACACCAGATGCACTAAATCGAGATTTTTCGTGCATATCAGATGCACCTGGTTTTGCTGTCGGCACACACGTTGCCTTTGACAGGTGTTTTCGTGCACACCCGTTGCACTTAGATGTTGTTTCTGTGCACATGTACGGCACATTCATGGATTTCGATTTACGTGCGCACCAGACGCACATGGCATTCATAGATATTTGGGATTGATTTCTTTTGGAGCAGTATATTTTATGATACTTGCTATTTGGTTTAGTACCGAGCAGGACTAGTCAGAGGACAGTACCTGAGTATATTTTGCATGCATTGGTAGTTATCGAAGGGATTTCCAAGGAGGAGCTATAGTCTCAGTATTTACCTACGTGTCAATGATGACACGAAACTGTTTAAAAAGGGAAACCCTTCTAAATTATTTTCAAAACGGCGGGACATGTATGTTAAACAATGGATATATATAAATATATAGTTATTTTCTCACAAAGGACGTCCGCCACTATGCAGTGATACACCCATCGCACAACGATTTGAGAAAGGTTTGGCATGCATTGCTTCCAGATGTTTTAATGATGTTTACATATATAGTTTTGACGTTTACAAGTATCGTTCTGATGTATATCATATTGATTTTTTTTTTGGATCTTGACATTGGTTTCTTCACTATAACTCCGATAATTGTGGGATGCTTGACGGAGTTTTGATTTTGATTTATATATCTATTTTTCATGCGCATGCATTGCGCTACGATGCGTTTTCTGTATTTATGATTTCGGAGTCCCGACGACTTGATGGTTTGGATGAAATGTTTTAGTATTTGGTGGGAGTTTTAATTTAAATTCGGGGACCAAATTTCTTTAAGGGGTGAATATTGTAACGTTTTGAAAATCGTTTCGGTGAAATTTCGGAAAAATCGGTAAAATAAGGGGGTTTTCCGTAAAAGTCAAAATATAAATATATTTTAATATAAAATTAAATATACATATTCTACCTATGTAATTGATAGTATTTGGTGTTTATTGAGCCACTAGTAAAATTTCTAAATTTCTGAAAAAATTTCCGAAAATAATTATTTTAATATTATTTTAAGCCGTCACTAATACATTTAATTAAGAAAAATTACAAATTGGAAGGAGTTGAAACAAATTTTGTGCATCATAACACATTAAACAAAATTTTAATATGTTGTTTTTGAAACAAAATGAAACTTCCAAACGGTGTTAGAAAATATCGAGAAAAACGGCTTAAATAATGAATTAGTGTAAATAGAAATTGGGGTATTGTATTTATATTTTTCCCTCACCCACACATACACACACACACCCCATTTTCCTCCCATGGCTGAGCCTAGGCTGCCCCAATCACCCAAGTCCCCACCTCATTCCTCACACAAAAGAATAAAGAATAAAAAAGAAAAGAAAAGAAAAGGAAATAAAGAAAATGAAGCATGGTCTTGTGTTGACTTTAAAACCCACACCACTCTCTCTCTCCCCCTCACAACATTGGCCGAGCCCTCTTCTTTCCCTACACCACAACAGCCCCTCTTTCTTCCTCTCTCATTTTGCATTAAAAAATCCACAAAATGCTTCAAAAATCAACACAAATTCAAAGCAAATTCCAAATCCACCTCCTACCCATTTTTCCTTGGCTACTTTAGCATGGATCTAGGGATCAAGAGTTTAATTTGGGAGGCTAAGTGTGCTTGTGGGATATTCAAATTAATTGGGTATAAATTCTAACCTTTTTGCTTAACTTGTTGTTAATTACTTTAAGTTAGCTTAATTAAGTGTTTAATTAGGTTTTTAATTGGTTCTAATTGCATGATTTAAAATTTCAAGAGAGGGGTTTGAATTCAAATTGGGGTTTTATGTTGTGAGATTATAGTTGTGTGATGTTTTTGACATATTAATGTTATGCTAAAACTAAGCTAGTTGCTAGTTTACTAATTGATACTTGTAAATTGTTAAAATTGGAATTTTATGCAAACTAAGTTTTGGAATTTAATTGCAAATGTGAGATTAAAAATCTAATTAATGTTTCATGACATTATTAAGATTATAAATTGTAGTTTAATACTTTAGTTCATGCAAAACCAAGCTAAATTGTTGTTTGTACATTTTTACTATGAAATTGTTAAAATTGGATAAATTTTGCAAACTAGGTTTTTGGGATTAATGGAAAGTGATGAGATTAAATTATGGAAATTGTTTGTATGACTTATTTAAGATGTTTAATGTGTATTATGGCCATTAGAATTGTTAAAACATCATGTTTTGTTTTAAAACGGCTAATTGATGCTTACTTGGTTTCTTGTAATAAATCGATTTATTCAATTTATTGGTTTTGATGATTTCACCCTATTTCTTATATATGTTTAGTGTGATGTGAAACCACGAATGGTGAGTTTGAGTTTTTCTCGATCACCCGGCGTTTGTACGCCGATGTCGAGGGTTTTTGGGTTGATTTGAGAGAGAGCAACCATAGGCTTTGACCTACGTGAGATTCATGTGTCGTTTTGGTTTTAAATTGGATTTTTATGCGGCACGATACATTGTGACATGTAGGTACCCCCATGTGGACTTCGAGACGACAACAAGCACATGGTGACGTCGGTACCGACGAGCGAGGACCAGGTGAGTAGATTTATATCTACGGGGAGAAGTCGGGTGGATGGCGTATAGCACCCCCGCAGTTCGATGTATAGTATATTATACATATATAATATATATTTGTGATATATATTTTGTGTGACATGGATGTTAATGATAGGGTTACATATTCATGGACTAGTAGTGTTACCTGCGAAACCCTAGAGTAAGGATTTGCATACACGCACACATATACACTTGCATATATCATCTTCTTGTGCGTATATGGGAATGTGTATATATGTATATACGCATGGGTATGGGACTATGCATATATACATTCATATACACATGCATGAGTGTTGAGGATATTGTATGATATTTGGAGATGAGTCGATGATATTGGGCTTGAGTCCATGAGATCGGTGATGTGATATGGTCCGTATTTGAGATACGAAATGATATTTTAGCGGGTTCTTTAGGCATGGTGTTTTCATACACACGCATGCATTTTATATACGGTATCAGTATTATACTAGACGTAGATCAGTACCCCGATCATGATATTTGATAAAGAGGATACCAGATGATTAATGTGATAGATATGACATTTGACCCGTACCCAGATTTGGGAGGCTGTACGACGGATTTACCGTACGAGCTATATATTGATGATAGATCCGCACTCTTGACTCGAGGATGTCCTATTAGATGATGTATCATATGAGATATTATTGAGGCAGGATCACCGACTATATATATGTATATATGTATCGACTCAGATGTAGGTGGTTTCCATACCCATTTCGATTGGTTGATAGTTAGACCTCTAGTTTACCTAGTAGATGTCAGACTGGACCCGAGTCATACCTATTTCCAAAACTGACGAATCGTGAGAATTTTAAAGACATACCAAGGGATACTACGGATATTTTAAAAGACGTACCTTTTCTTAAAAACACTGTAGCCCTTATTTTCAAAAACACCACGATTCGTACTATTTCAAACGGCAAAATAGTATAACACATGTTTAGTAGGGTAGATTCCTTGTTGTTACGTTATTATTCATGTTCCGCATATTATTGTTGTATTTACTATTCATTTTCCTTATTATATTGTTATCGCCTCATTGCATGTTATTGTGTACGTAGTAATTATGAAACTATGTTGTTAGGACACCAACACCATTGCCGATGAAGCGTATGCTCCGCGTACACTCGTTTGCCGGCTCACATACATCTTCATCGGTAATTGCCATGTCACGTACACTTTAGAAAATACTATTTCATTGACATAGCTTGCTAGCTGATAGTTGTAATATGTATTAGTTTCCATATGCTAGTTTAATTATTGCATTCATTGCATGATATCAGATGCATCCATATAGTCATTGGTTATGCAGTATTATGGAGATTTATGCCGGTATTCACTGTTTATTGGTTTCATGATATTGATGATTGGATTTCGGATTTTCATGAGATTTCCTGGATTTGGGAGAAAACCGCAAGAATATTTATAAACTTCTCTCTCTTTTTAAAATGAAATGAGCGGTTTTCTCATGATGTATGAGTCGTCCACCATGATGTTTTCGTGGTTATGAGATGGATTTCGAGACCCGATTCGAGGAGTTGGATGAACCGTCTGTGGGTACATGGTGGACCCGGTAAGGTACCCCGGGGCAAGAAGATCGAGTAGTAGACGATGAGCCCGGCAGGGGAAGACTGCCTACTGGTGATTTTATCTGACGCGTCGAATATCCGGAGGATACCGTCGTGGTCGTGTGATTGATGTTAGGGGCCGATCCGGACTGACGGCGCCCTAGATAGTGAGATTTGAGACACTGAGATTTTGAGGTATTGAGATTTGATGATACAGGCCATTTCGGGTAGCCGAAGCCTGAGATATTGGGATTTATGTTTTGTGTCGATATTAGACACTGTTTATGTTGATTCCCTTGATGATACCTCGTTTTAAATATACAGAAATCTCACTAAGTTATGAAAGCAGTTTCTTCATTTACTTGTATTCTGTTTTCATGGATTCATACCTCATTCATATGATATGTTGCTACCTGAGGAACTGACACGAGCACATGGGGTTACACTTATGTATAGATGTTTACCCTTGCCACTTTTTCTTGCTTCCGATTTTATCATTTGAGGATTTTATATTGATCGTATGACCTAGGATTGCGTCATACATGCGATTTCTACTCGTAGATCTTTTCTACTCACGAGTTGGCAACTCACCCCCGTTGTGCCACAGTTCCTTGCAGGTTTTGCCGTACAGGTCCTTTGTGGCTTTGCTGGCACACTATTCTTTCCGGGTGATTGCTTTGGCAGGTGGGTTCTTTGCATCAGGACCACCATTGTTTATTATTATTTCAGTTGTATCTAGAAACTCCATCAACCAGATTGTATATTTGAGAGCGATAGAAAATCAGACCTGTTATTCTTTCGACCTTAGAGTCGCGCGTTGTATTATTATGTTTTTCATGTTGTTTTGAGTTTCTTTTAAGTTTTGATCCTCGCCCTTGGCGTTGTATATTATATTGCTTGCGTGGTTGTGACCGTCGATTGACGAAGAGCTAGCTCCCTATTGGGGATGCCTTTTTATTGATTTCGTATACTATTTATGTTGTATCCCGTTTGGGGGTCAGTATTTACAAAGGAGACTCTGCCGAAATTTTCAGAAATACTTGATGTTTCCGAAATAAGCAAGGGTTTCATAGGATCCGTCTAGCTTCCTGGAACATAGGTTCCCTTACGGGTAGACTAATAGAATTAGTGGAGGTGATGATTAGGAGGAGAGTTGGTATTATGTGTTTGCAAGAAACTAAGTGGGTAGGTGAAAAGAGTAGAGTCATAGAGCCTTGGGGTTATAAGCTTTGGTATACGGGTAGAGATAAAAATCGTAATGGGGTAGGTATAATCATAGATAGACAGTTGCTTGAGGATGTAGTTGAGATTAGGAGAAAAGGTGATAGAATTTTACTGGTTAAGCTTATTCTAGGTGGAGAGACCTTTAATGTTATTAGTGCTTATGCACCACAGATAGGTCTTGATGACGCTAGTAAGCGTCTATTCTGGGAGGATTTAGACGAGGTGGTGCAAAGTATACCTAGTGGAGAGAAGTTATTTATTGGTGGTGATCTTAATGGACATGTAGGTACTAGTCGTAGTGGGTTTGATACTATCAATGGAGGTTTAGGTTTCGGACAAAGGAATGAAGTAGGTGACTCGATTCTAGATTTCGCTTTATCTTATGACTTGATCTTAGCAAACACCTGGTTTAGGAAAAGAGAGTCCCACCTTATCACTTTTAGGAGCGGATCAAATGCTAGTCAAATAGACTTTTTCCTGACGAGAAGAATAGATAGAGGTTGTTGTATCGACTGTAAGGTAGTGCCAGGTGAGAGTGTAACTACTCAACATAGACTTTTAGTTCTAGATTTTCGATTTAGAAGAGAACCTAGGAAGATTAGACGTAAGGTAGAGCCTAAAATTAAATGGTGGCGATTGAAAGAAGGTAATCAAAAGGCTTTTATAGATCGTGTAGTACAAGAAGCGGATTGGCACTCGGAAGATGATCCAGACAAAACATGGAACAAAATGGCTAGTTGTATCAAGAAAGTAGCTAGAGATCTACTTGGTGAGTCGAGAGGTGGTGCTCCACCATCTAAGGACATATCATGGTGGAATGAAGATGTAAAGGCTGCTATTAAAATTAAAAGGGATTCTTATAAAGATTTGAAGAAAAGTAGAGATGTGGAGAGATTTGAGAAGTACAAAATGGCTAAAAAGGAAGTTAAGAAAGTTGTTCGGGAAGCTAAATCTAAGGTCTACAAGGAGGTGTACGAGAAATTAGACACTAAAGAGGCTGCAAATGATATATACCGGATTGCTCGAATGCGGGAAAGGAAGACTAGAGACTTATGTGCGGTGAAGTGTGTCAAAAATGAAAATCAGAAGGTTTTAGTTCGAGATGAGGATATCAAGGAAAGATGGAGAGATTATTTTGACAAATTGTTCAATGAGAGCTTTACTAAGAATTTGGATGGACTTGTCATTCAATCTCAAGATATAAATCGTGATTTCATGCGTAAAATAAGACTTACTGAGGTTAAAGAAGCTTTGAACAGAATGAGTTTAAGAAAAGCGGTTGGTCCTGACGGGATTCCTATCGAGATTTGGAGATGCTTAGGCGAAATAGGCGTTAAATGGCTGACAGATCTGTTTAATAAGATTTGGCAGACAAAAAAGATGCCAAATGAATGGAGGAAAAGTATCCTTGTACCTATCTACAAGAATAAGGGTGACATTCAAAGTTGCTCAAACTACCGTGGAATAAAACTAATGTGTCACACCATGAAACTTTGGGAGAGGGTGATTGAACACAGGCTAAGAAAGGATATTAAGATAACAGAGAACCAATTTGGGTTCATGCCTGGACGATCGACGACAGAGGCGATTCATTTGCTTCGTCAACTTGTCGAGCGCTTTCGAGAGAGGAAAAGAGATTTGCATATGATATTTATTGATTTAGAAAAAGCGTACGACAAGGTACCTAGAGAGGTATTATGGGGGACACTGATGAAAAAGGGGGTCCCCGTCAAGTATATTGACATAATCAAGGATATGTATGACGGAGTAGTGGCAAATGTCAGAACTTGCGGTGGCTTAACAAGTGATTTTCCGATTACTATTGGTTTACATCAAGGATCTGCTTTAAGTCCTTTCCTGTTTACCATCGTGATGGATGAGCTTACTAGAACTATCCAAGATGAAGTCCCTTGGTGCATGCTATTCGCTGATGATATTGTTCTAGTAAATGAGACGAAAGCAGGGGTTAATGCCAAATTGGAATTATGGAGACAAACATTGGAATCTCGGGGATTCAGATTGAGCAGGTCCAAGACAGCATATATGCACTGCAAATTTAGTAGCCAGAGAAATCAAAACCATATTGGTATAACATTGGAAGGGCAAGAGATATCACCGAGCGACCAGTTTAGATATCTAGGTTCCATCATCCAAAGGAATGGGGAGATCGATAGTGATGTTAATCAAAGGATCCAAGCTGGTTGGTTGAAATGGAGGAGTGCAACAGGGATTTTGTGTGATCGTAACTTTCCGTTAAAATTGAAAGGGAAGTTTTATCGGAGCGCTATTCGGCCTGCCTTATTATATGGTACAGAATACTGGGCTCCTAAGAAGCATCATACACAGAAGATGCACGTAGCGGAGATGCGCATGCGTTGGATGTGCGGTAACACTAGAAAAGACAAGGTACGAAATGAGGATATTCGTGCAAAAGTTGGTGTAGCACCCGTGGAGGAGAAGATGCGGGAAAACCGGCTTAGATGGTTTGGTCATGTGCGACGCAGACCTATGGAAGCACCGGTTCGACGAATAGATACTCTCGATATGGGTAATGGCAAAAGGGCAAAAGGGAGACCGAAGAAAACATGGATGGAGGTGATACGAAACGATATGGTTGCCAAAGGACTCAATGAAAGTGTATTGTTCAATAGAAGTGAGTGGAGACAGAGGATTCATGTATTGGACCCGGCGTGATTCTCATGTTGGTTCATGTAGCCTACCCCTTATGCTTGGGATAAAAGGCTCAGTTGTTGTTGTTGTATAATTCAGCTTATGCTATTAAAACTACTTTCTTTAAATTGGTTTTTCCTTCACTCTACTCTTTCTTGGTTTTGATTTCTGGGTTTTGGCTTACTTAAATTACGTACGCCTTGAGACGTTTTCGTAATTTTAGTGCCGGTCATGTTCCGTACTTTTCGGGTCGTGACAGCTACAACCTTTGTAGACTATGTCATTCTCTTCTAATGCTCCAGGTTGTAGTCAACACGACTCCACTAGGCTCAACTTGAAGGTTGAACGAACTTACTCCGATGACTTTTGTGCCGAAGATGATCCACCCCAAGTCCGCCAATCCAAGCTGCCTCTTCACTAAACCTTTTAGTGAAGGAAACACACCACACCAAAATGCTAATCTAATATGGGATGGTGAAGTAGGGGTTTTGTTTCCTCACTAGATTTTATCCAAGTCCCATGGTTCACATCACATGTGAGGAGTTGGGGCTTGAAGCATGAAGAGAAAGAAGAAGAAGAGCTAGAGAGCAACTCATCAACATGAGCTCAAGAAAGAAAAATCAACCAAGTGTTGTGAAGAATGTCTTTACCCCCTTCACTTATTGAAGCATCCATTTTTTTCAAATAAAGAAATAGAACCATGCTTCAATAGTGATAAGAGACCAATAAAATAATCATCAAAACCATACTTCACCCATGCTCCTCATTTTCCACCTCTTATTCTATTTTCACAACTTTAGAAATTCCATGCCATGCTTCATATATATATATATATATATATATTATGAAGAATAATTAGTGAGCTAATAATATTAGTTAATATATAATATATATCAAATTATCAAATCAATACTTGATTTAATAATCCGGTTATATCACATATAACCGACTAATATCATTTATCTGTATATTCGACTAATATCATTTATCTGTATATCACATTATCAAATCAACTCTTAATTCGATAATCCGGTTATATCACATATAACCTAACCGATAATAAATAACTGCCAGATTAGAATACGGTATCACATACACGTATCTAATCAGGCCCCCCGTACATATCAACATATGTGCCCTACTTCGTTTCGCTTGAACCAGGAAACTTTTGTGTGGGACTTTAAAGACTCGTCAATACGCCAGCGGTAGGTGATGATCACATCAGTCACCCACAAGCCGAGCTGTATGTAACGGCTACCCAAATATTGAGCGATTAGAAGATCAACAAGCAAGCTTGTCCAAACTCCCATGAAGCCTATAAGTAACACTTACCGTACAATCCGGTCTCTTCATCTGATATGTCGCATATCGAGTCTAGGGGTGGAAACGTCAGACCCCGGTAACTTGATAAGTCATGCCGATGTATGGCTCATAACGGTTCGAGAAACTACTGATAACACTTACCAGTAAATCTCATCAACAGCCCTGGCCAGGGTCTTACTGTTATAGCCAATCGAGCATAGTGTAACATCAACTCCTAATACCGGGAGAGAAAAAACCCCTCATGTCGCTCATTGCTTCCATGTGACTCGGGACTGTACCCAAAATCCACCTGTTTACACGCTCCTTTGAGCCGTGGTAGGGAGGAAATCAAAGCACGGTTGGAGCCACACAAGACTCTATGACGATCTCGGGTCTACAGACTAACCTGTACCAGTGTCACCAGAAAAATGCTATCTGACGGTAGATATAGTACCAACTAGGAGTTCTCAGCGAGTCCGGTTCGGTGTACCCATCCTCTAATGAGCACCTGTATACAATCTTTGATATCACACACCAATGGTTGTGGGATCAACCATCGCCCCATACAGGGTCAAGAAACATACACACTAGTCTACTCTGGAATATCGATACTCTGTCTCAATATCCCTTCGACTAGGAACTGTTAAAGGATGCACTTGTGGACCACCCTGGCCCCACTAGTATGATCTGCATCATAGTCCTGGTAGTCAAGTACATATCCTAAGGGCTTTATCAACATGTAAGAAAGAGACAGCATAATAATACCAGTCTACATGTTAAGATAAAGGCAACCAGATAGCATACTATCATGTCGAGCAAGAAAGTCCTCTATATATATGTCCAAGCATCCATTATATCATACAATAATGGCCTCTAGGGCATACATATTCCTAATAATCTCCCACTTGCACTAAGGCCAGTTGTTGTAGTATCTCATACCCAACATCCTAAAAAGTCTCTCGATTAGCATCTGGGGGAGGACCTTGGTGAGTCGATCCGCTATGTTATCCTCTGTATCAACTCTCCTGACCTCGCTCTCCCAGAGATCTACTATCTTCCTGATCAGGTGATACCACCTAAGAATATGTCTGGATCACTGATGGGACCGGGGTTCCTTGGCCAAAACCATAGCTCCATTGTTATCACAATACATAGGTATTGGATGCTCAATGGATGGAACCTCACCTAGTTCATCTTATGAACTTCTTCATCCAGACAGCCTCTTTGGCAGCATCATTGGCAGCGATGTATTCAGCCTCCATCGTCGAGTTTGCTACGGTATCTTGCTTGGAACCCTTCCAACATACTGCCCCTCCATTGAGAGTAAAGACAAAACCCGAGACCGGCTTACTGTCGTCCTTATCACTCTGGAAGCTCGAATCGGTAAAGGACTCCACCTGAAGTTCACCATTACCATACACCAAAAACATTTCTTTAGTCCTTCTCAAGTACTTAAGAATGTTCTCCACAGCTGTCCAGTGTTTCTCCCTAGGATCTGATTGATACCTACTCACTACACCTAGTGAGTAAGCTATCCGGTCTGATACATAACATCGCATACATAATTGACCCGACTGCCGAAGCATAGGGTATCCCTTGCATGCGAGCCCTCTCCAAATCAGTCTTTGGAGATATCTCTTTAGAGAGAGTGATTCCTGAGCAAGAGGGTAAATTACCACACTTAGAATCTTCCATACTAAACCTCTTTAGTATGGTGTCTATGTACCTGGATTGGGACAATCCCAACATCCGTTTAGATCTATCTCTATAGATCATTATCCCCGGGATGTAGGAGGCATCACCAAGATCTTTCATGGAGAATTTATGTGATAAGAAGAGCTTGACCGAGTGTAGCATATGTTGGTTATATGTATGCCTGATTGATCATCTTATTGTGTGTATGGGAAAGTTTTATCACAACCAAAGAAATTTATACCGCAATCAATTAACGGTGTCTATTGTAGTTTCGTTAGTGAGAGCAGATCATCCACTGAGATGTGTGTTCTTGTTTGATTTTGCTAGATTTGAGTCGAATTAAAAATATAAAAGAAAATTCAAGAGAATTGATTCAAGATTTATGAGATTTTATTTTAAGAAACATAAAGAAAATAGATCTAGAATCAAGAATCAATAAGATGTCCAAATCAATTTAGTTATCAAGATTTGTAGAATAGTTTGTAGGAATCGATCAAATTAGTAGCTATGATGAATACTAATTATGACGAATCTTATCTATTGATGGATTGTAGCTAGATCGATGATGAATGAATGAAGATTAGGGATATATTGAAGAAACTAGGGTTTCTCCTTCACTATCCCTTGTCTTTTCATTGATCATCATTCTATTCTAGCCTCTAGCAAAGAGGATCATCAATCATTTGATCCCTAATTTGCAATGAAATAATCAAGAACATTGATCTCGCTCCAAATTAGGTTATTGACGATTCTTTTTCTTAGAGTTTACAATTCTCATAAGACTTAAAATTAGTAAAAGAATTTCATCATCATTAGATCTACTGATTCTCTCGATTCCGTTATAAGCGGAGATTTACTCAAGCATCATGAAAATAAAAGATTCAAGATTTAGAAATTTCATAGTGCAAGAATGTAAAGAAAGCAAGAATTACAATTGCCACCTTTATTAAATCGACGACTAATTACACATTCCCTCAATTCGAGGTTACAAGAGTTGCTCTCGATCGTTCCCTTGAAGAGGTAACTAGATCCGTCGAAGTTCTCTCCGCTCGATCTTCGTGAGACTTGGATCGTCGTGGATCTCACGCTCTTGATGAAGATTGGCTTCGCGAATAAAGGATCGTTGATTGCTCGCATGATTTGCTTCTCAATGGATCTTGATTTTTGCTTTGGATTGGATCTCAAGTTGTGTCACTCAACTTGAATTTGAATTTTGAATTGTGGCTCCAATTGTGTAACTAACTCACCACTAATTGAACAACTAATTAACCCCTCAAAATTGATATCTAGATCCCCTTTTATAACCCAAAATTAATCTTCTCTCATAAGCTTGGTTGTTAGGCATAGCCTTCTCGAAGAAGCTAGGCCATTACAGAGAGTCTTCTTGAAGCTAGGTTGTTACAGTGAAGATTGTGGAGAAGTTTGGATCGCCAACGAGCCAACTCGGCCGCGGATCCGCGGTAGATCGGCCGCGGTTCCGCGGCCATATGATGAGTTTGATGGCTGGTTTTCTATGTGTCTATTGATGTTGGCTTTAAAGTTCTTCTCTGATACCTGGAATCTTATTATTGTTTCTTGGTTGCTGCCAGATTTCAAGTCTTTGACTTGATGCGTTTTATCGGCACTTTTGCGATTCCGGTTCTTTGACCGGACGAATTTTCTGCACACAAACCTCGATAAAAGTGTTGAGATATACAAAATCATGCGTGTATTAATAAACACACAATTTCCCTCTAGAATGTCGATTATAACTATAATACAGGGTATTTGGTATTTTCCAGATGAATTCGTAATCTGTGTTATATTTACAATAAACACCCCTATATGATCAATAAGAGTAGGGAAATTGACGTGTTGAGAATGCAATATTTTTGACTGATCGAATTCCCCCAAACTTAATTTTGGTCGTCTCGAGCAAACATCTTTTATTTTTATTTAATAGAAGGAGAAAATATAAGAAAAGGAAAAACTAACTAGCACACTTTCGTAGGCAACACGATTGCACGGAGCACGTGCAACAAGCCTTTAAACCTCTAGGTGTCCCTAGTAGGAGGAGTGTTGTCTCCTGAGGGTTTTCAGCGGATTGCACCCACAAAATCCGATAATAAAAGGAAGACTGTGAAAGTTACACATAAAGATAAGAACCGTAAAAGAAAGACTTTGAAAATCAGAGTTTCCAACTAATACTAGCTTTCCAGTTGTCTTGAGCCCTATCTTAATAGTCATGAAAAAATGTTATAAATCACGTCATCCCTCAATAAAACACCGTCTTTATTTTTCATTCCTACCTTTCTTCCAAACATTGATCATATACCCCTACGTGTGTGTAAAGAACATCCCTACACTCGGAGAATTCAATTCAAGCTATCATACTCTTGTCCATTGACCTCGGTACTTTTTAATTGATGAATATCTAGATGAGATTGCTCACACATTTTTCATGCGACCGTTAATACTTCTTGAGGTACTAACCGACCGATTACTCATGTGCTTGCTTATTAGGCGTATTTAATATTTTTCTCGTCTTGCAACACCTAAGGCTTAGCAGTGACTCCCTAACCAGTTGGTCTAAAGCACTAGGTGATGAAGCACCCTCGCTATATTTTTTTTATTGCTGCCTTGGTGATTACAAAACCAGTGTTCATTTTTCTTCACCATTTTATCTTTTATTTTCCATTTATTATTTCCTTCATACTTTGGCTTTTAGACAAGAGCATTTCAAGGTATCCTCTACTATCCCGAGTTTTAAGACGTGTGTAAGTGCATATAGTAGGGTATCAACATTCAAATGTTTGGCTTTCAGAATAGGAACTATTTTTCAGACTTATTTTTATCCTTAGATTAGTGACTTCTTTCATCTTACTAACCATTGGGACAACGGCTCATAACCACTTATTACTAGCTTCGTTTAAGAAAACTTATTACTTTCTTGGTTTTCTTAAATTATTCTAATCTTTTGGATGTAATTTTTCACTTTCTAATCTTTTATTATAAAAAGAAAAAAAATTGAAATTTTTTGAAAACGTTGTGCTTATGCAAAGTATGATGCAAATTGATGCGTAAATAAGCACAAACCTCCCCCAAACTTGTTTACAGCAGTGTCATCACTGTTGCCATCTGTTAAGTCTCAGAAAACCTGTAAACTTGGGAGGAAAAATTTATTAACGGGAACATGAAATATGATTGTGAAAATCTCTCCCAAACTTATTTTTGGCTCACCATTTTGAGTAAAAAAAATTTATTTTCAAGAGCTAAGTTATACCCCCCCCCCCAAACTTGAGTTAAACAATGTTAAGCATTTTAAAATCGCAAGAGGGGGGTCAAAGTTTATTGATCAATGCCAATCTTTGCAAAGACCAAAAGTCAACACCAACAATTCGAAAAATTTATCAGTGAAACGCACCGGTTGGTGGAAGAACATGTTGTATGGAGCAAGGAAGAAGTGGGGAAGAGATAAGTGGTGTAAAAGAATGGATTTGCGTCTCAATTTGGAGAGACGACACAGTGATTGAGATGATGGATTACTCGCATTTTTGTGATTGTCAAGAAGAAGGGGTGGAGGTTCAATTTTTTTTAGAGTCGATTCATCTCAACACCCGTGTTTGCTAAAAATACGAGCTCATCAGCGAAAATTTCTTCAAAGCTTTCATCGATACCCCGAAAAATAATGTCATCAGAAAGAGCGGGGTGATCTTCAGAATCCATGAAAGATTTATAATCAGCGTTAGATGTTGACCCGGACAACTCAATAGAAGAATCCGTATGTGTATAATACATAGTTGGGTCAAACAACAACATATGAAAAGAGTCTAGATCAGTATCGTGAAGCTGATCAAATTCGCTACTGTCGACATCCATTAATTCGACAGAACATGCTTGAGCATAAGGTTTGGAGGGTACACTTCCCAACTTGTAAATGTTAAGTTCTATTGACATCTTCCCGAAGGATAGGGTCATAGAGCCATTACGACAATTGATTACAGCATTGGAAGTGGCCAAAAAGGGTCGGTCGAGAATCACTGGAATTTGGTTCCGTGGGTTTGCTACAGGTTGTGTATCTAGAACAATAAAGTCCACAGGGAATACAAATTCCCCGACTTTTATTAACACATCCTCAAGCTCACCCCTAGGTTTGGTGATTGATCGGTCGTCCATCTGGAGAGTTATGTTCGAAAGCTTTAACTCTCTGATCCCTAACTGCTCATAAACTGAGTAAGGAAGCAGGTTAACACTTGCGCCAAGGTCAAGTAGAGCACGGTTAATGATTTTACCCCCAATAGAAATCGAAATTGTAGGACAACCAGTGTCCTTACGTTGCCTAGGTAATTGTTGGGGAAAAACTTTGTTTACAGTACTCGACATGAACACCTTTTTTGGCACTTGAGTCTTCCTCTTCCTAGTGCACAAGTCCTTGAGAATTTTCGCATAAGCCGGGACCTGTTGTATAGCATCCAGGAGGGGATATTGATGTTAACCTGCTTAAAGATTTCAGTGATCTTCTTCATTTGCGGACTTGGTCTGTTTCCCCTCAACCTAATAGGAAAAGGAGCTTTAGCAATAATAGCTGGGTCCAACATTGGAGAAGATCGTGTGGGTAGGAAAGATCCCAGAATAGGAGTGGGGATCGTCTTTGGTGGACTAGAAGAAGTGTGCTGAAGGTTCGAGCCTTGGGGAAAACGGAGAATAGGCTCGGAAGAAAATGGTGGGGTAGACGAACTGGGGTCAGAAGTAGAAGTAGAAGTGGAAGGAAAAGTCTCAGCCGGGGTATCATCGATTGATTTCTCACCATCAATCTCTTCACCGACATGGTTGTATAGCACTCTTTCAGATCTCAACGTGGTAATAGCATTCACATGATGTGAGTATGTAACATTCAGAAAAATTGGAAATAAATAAAATTAGTCAATTAAATAATAAAATGACAAAAAGTTATTAAAACCAAATAAGACAATTTCATAAGATGTATGTAAAACAAATTAAATAAGAATTTTAGTATGCAAAATAAATAAATTATAAGGGTTTTAATGTGAATTTTAGCTTCATTTTAATAAAAAGGGTGTTTTATAATAACATAGGTTGTGAAGGGTATTTATATAAAGTTTAGGATTTTGTGCAAAATAGGAAATTGTTAAGGGTGTAAGTAGAAAAGGGGTTAGATAAAGTTTAGTCCAGAATTTTATCAAGATAATTCATTTTAGCAATGACAAAGCATTGCCACCACCTTCTTATATGCACAACCCATACCCCACACCTCCTCCTTGCATGAGGAGGGCACCCTTTATCCTTTGACACCTCCTCCTTCACCTTATACTTCCTTTTTGTCACATATAACCCATGTTCAGATCATTTAGCTAGTTAAAATCTGAAATTTTAAGAAAGAAAAAGAAAACAAGAACAAATATAGAAGAACAAGAGAAAGGAGAAGAGCTAAGTCTAGGGATTTCTCATCATCAAGCTAGGACAAGGAGCTTGTACATCTTGGAGGGTGTTCTTCCAACAAGTCATTGTAGGTAAAATCCTTACTCACAGTAGAGATTCAATTCAGGAATTAGTTTAAGTTTAAAATCAAAAGTCTATAATATCGTATTTTCGGTTCAACTAAGTTCTGTTTGAATCTGCTATAATTTAGATAAAAAAAATAACTTAACAAAACAGTGCCAAAATGTTGTATGTTGAACCTAGAGCAAACCATAGGAACACGAACCATAGGTCTCGGAGTTTGGCCGGCGAACAAAAGAGAAATTCCGACGTCGCCGGACTTTGGTGGGAGTTTGGTGTTTTGGCTTGTTTGGTAGGTTTCTGTGTAGAATTTTGGTCATTTTGGTATTGTTTAATCAAGTTAGTTTAACTGTATATAAAATCTAAAGGCTAATATCGGAAAAGGTATTTAAAAACCCAAAATACGACACGGTTAAAACATATTGCGATCTGTTTTCTATCGCGAGGCAGAGTTGGGTTAAATTCCAGTAAGGTTAAGTGTTAGATAGCTTGAAATAGTCGTATACAATATAACTAGTACGTAGGAACGTGTGTTTTCATATTCGCCGGGTCGGAGTAGCCATTTCCTTATACAAGTTAATTTTCGATGTTAGATTCAAATACGGGAACTTCGGAGGCAGCAAGGAAAGGAAAAGGATTGGCGATTCTTGAGTTGATACGACATATTTCCGGTGAGTAGATTTACATCTACGGGGGAAGTCGGGTGGATGGCGTATAGCACCCCCGCAACCTTATAACTATTATTATGATATCTAGTTAAGTTTAGCTTTTCTTCAAAGCATTGATATAGTATTGCATCTTGTATGCCTCCATTTGCATAAAGTTTCATATGTAGTTTTTAAATGAGATATACGTGATAATTGGTCCGTATGATATGGATATAGTTTGGTGGATTTGTACAAGGGATCATGCCGTAATTGAGAGGATATGGATATAGTTATATGATGAGATATAATACAAAGGTTGATACGTATTGGAAATGATGAATTTGTATGCCGAACGATGGCCAATTTATCCTTTGACTCGTAGAGTTAGGTTATATTCTGTTTTAGGATGTAATGCTTATGTGAGCTAAATTCTTTTTTAAAAACTACGATTCATTGCCTTTTTATAAAATACTAGAATGTTGTGCCGATTTTCAAAATGAATATTTATTTTAAATCTAGGGCGGCTTCCTTATTTCAAACTTAACGTTTCGTTTCATTTCTAAAGACAATGGTATAGCTCATAGCAAGTAATTACAATCATTGCGCTTAAAGTAATTTATAGGTTTGCATTATATTATCAATATTATACGTTTCTACGATATGTACACTCTGATAGAACACTACACAAATACCAATGATTTCCATGCTGTACAAGCAGGTAAATATACGTTACACTACACCTCATTGGTACTGCCATTTCACTGTAGAATTGTTCTGTTATATATGTGTTAATATATGGATTGTTACACCGTAGAACACTTGCACAAATACTAATGATTTCCATGTTGCACGAGCACAGACGCGTATGCTACACCACACATCATTAGTAGTGCCATGACACATTTGAATTGAAATCATTATGTTATGTGATATGATTACGTAGTCTTTTCCTATTCATGTTGTAGTACTATAGATGCTGTATTTGATTTCTTGGGATTTCTGGGTATTTTACTCCTGATGATATATATATCGGTGGTATGGGATACTGTTATATATATATATACATATATAGTATATCATCAATACAATCTATGCAATTATTCTTATTCCTTAATTGATATTTTGATATGATGAGTAAAACGCAAGTTTTGTGTTTTCTGGTTTTATTCCGGACCGAGTGGGGGAGATATACGGTCGCGGATTTTTACGTTATCTAGATGAGTGGGGGAGATATACAGTTGGATACATGGTGGACCCGGTCGAGACCGAGGGGCAGGATAGCCGCATTTGAGGTGGGGGAGCCTAGCGAGGATACTCGATACCGAAGATAGAATTGAGCACGGCAGATATCCAGGGGATACTGACCGGAGATTGAGATGAGCACGGCAGCTATCCAGGGGATACTGACCAGGGTTCGATTTGGTATGGCAGATATCCAGGGGATACTGATCGTAGCCAGGATATCGGGTGGCGATCATCTGTTGAGATGGTGTCGACGGTATCTGCATTTACATGTCGATGCTGGACACGAGAGATTTCGGATTTCGATGTCGATGCTGGACATCTATATGTATATTGATACGATCATTATCATGAGGTACACCGTTAGATATTATTTATTGGATTCCACCAGAACTGATCCGGGGGACAGTACCTGCATTTATCTGTGCAGACATTCATAGACAAAAAAGGGATTCCTATACGGATTATAGATTCATGATTTTGACTCATATGACATTGAGATATTATACTTGTGATTGCATGATAGTTAGTGTTGCACATATCCATATCATATAGTAGATCGGTACAGATTATGATAGGATTATACTTATGACCTAGGCATCGTCATGCATTTCGATTTCTACCTTTAGATATACTTTTATTCACTGAGTTGGAAACTCATCCCCGTTATGCCACAGTAATTGCAGGTTTCACTGCTTGGGTTATCAGCGGCTTGGGCACATATTCTTTTGGTGAATGATTGGTAAGTGAGTTATTATTGTATCATACTCACTCTTGGTTATTCATATATTTTTGTATCTAGTGGAAACTCCATCAACTTAGAAATGGTATATTGTGGACTTAGAAGCAGGACTTAGAGTGGGTGAGGTCGTACTCTTTAGGGTCAACTTCTAGTATGTTTTTTTGGCTGCTCCGTCGTCTGGACGAAAAAGCTAGCTCCCGTTGGGATGTTATTTTACTATTGTAGTTATATCGGGTTTTCATGTAGTATTTTCAAGGGAGGTGCTGCCAAATTTCAAAACGTCATAGCTGCTTTTCAAACATACTTAGTTTAAATTTACATGTTATTTAAACTGATTTCATCGGATGACTATTTTAAATTCACCTCTAATATTTTTAAAGGGTTTAGATTCCGGGTTTCGGCTTACTTGAACCGCGTCGACATCTTTTGATGTCACGTGATTCAAGTGTCGGTCACGTGCCACATTTGGGTCATGACAGAGTAGCCAGGATTCGGTACGGGTTGAGCCGGAAGTTTCCCTTTCTCTCTAGCACTCATTTCGGCTTTTAATTATGCAATTTGTGCTTCTATAGATTTAATACTCTCACTTTGGAAGGCAGAGTTCTTCTTTTTGTCATCGACAGAAGACTTCATCTCAGCCGAAACTTGCATGAAATTTGTCAGGAGCAAATTCATGGTTTGTTCGAATGAAGAGGAGTTATTAGTAACAGTCAATTGCAAAGAATTATTGTACGGTGTAGAAATGTTGACCGGATTTTGAAAGTTTTGTGATTGATGGGGGTGCTGACTCAATTGTAGTGGTTGCTGTTGTGGTGGAGGACCCCTTTGGAAATTGTTTTGGTTTGGAACCGTGTTTTGAGTTTTTTGTTGGTTCCAAGCAAAGTTAGGGTGATTCCTCTAACCCTGATTATAAGTGGAAGAATACGGATCGTTTCTAGGTCTTTGCTGGAAAGCAGCAATAGTGTGCTCTTAACCTTGAAACGGAGAATTCAAAGGATATTCTTCCGTAAGATGTGATGGATCAGAACAGCATCCACAAACAGTTTTGGAGAGTGTCATCTGATTTAGGGAGGCTACTAAAAATTTATGTTCCAGAGATTCGAGTTTCTTTTGCATTGCTGACATTTCAGCTCTAACACCTATGGAAACATCCGATTGGTGAATACCCCCTAGACGATGGTTGGTTTACACTCTCCCACTGTAAAGTTTTTTCAGCGAAATCTTCTAAAAATCTCCAGGATTCACCATCATCTTTAGTCATGAAGGTGCCTTGACACATGGATTCAAGACTCTGTTTTGTTGTAGGATTAATGCCCTCATATATGATTCTGCACAGATCGCATCTAGGGATTCTGTGATGAGGACATTGAACTAACAGATCCTTGAAGCGTTCAAAACACTTCGAAAATGGTTCATTTGGAAGCTGGGTAAATTGATTTATTTTGCTACGGACTCGAACTGTCTTATGATTGGGGTAGAATTTCTTTAGGAAAGCTGTGACAAATTCTCCCCAGTTTGAAATAGAATGTGCGGCTGTGTTATAAAGCCACTTCTCGACTATATCGCACAAAGTGAATGGGAGAAGATGTAATCTCATAGCATCCACAGAAGGCTGTGAAGTACCCATCACAGCGCATACGTTTTCAAATTTGATAATAAAGACGTATGCGTCTTCAGACTCGAGACCGTGATATTTTGGTAAAAGATTGATGTATTGAGGTTTTATTTCGAAATTGTCCCCATTGGCTGGTGGAATGGTAAGACAAGTCTAAAGAGGTCCTCGAATAGGGTAGCATCCCTCTTGGAGAGAGATGCAGGGCGGATTCTGCGCACCTACGGACGGTGGCAGAGTGGTGTTAAAGACGTTCGATGGAGATTCGTCCATCGAAGTAGGTGTGGTAGTGGGTGAAGAAAAAGTAGATGTAGAATTACCGACTTCGAAGTCGATAGGAGGAACGCGGACAAGACGGGCACTAGAATCCCGTGTCCAGCCGAGCATGCACTAAATGGTTTAGCACAAGTTGCAGCGTTGGTAAATTAGAAAAGATGGATTTGGTGTTTGTTTTTGAAAAAGACAGATTTTTGAAAAATCACATAAATAATGCACAAGCAACCCTAAATCTAATGGTCACCTAGGTCAAGTCTCTAGACCGCTCCTAGACTTCCAGAAGACAAGTCGCAAGATAGATCCTCTACTGCCTCTTTGTCCCTTCTGTAGCCAGGTATGTGCCAGGTAAGTGGAAGGTTCTCCGCTACGTAAGTAGCGGGCCTAATTAAGTAACCACTTGCTTTAGACACACTTTCCTAGACACCACAAAAGAAACGCGGACAAGTAATAGATTACCCACGACCTTTGTCCGTCCTAAATGAGCGCGACGGTCCTTAGAGTTTTGTCTAGATCTTTTTTAGTTAATGAGGGTGATGCGGATGCAAGTTTGTGATTCCCGGGGCTTAGGAAGGGTAATGAAATCCTCACCTAATCTGAATTTGGTCTTTGCCCCTTAATTTCCATATTAAAATATGCAAACAACCAAGATCAAAACACACACAAATTTTTCTTTAGCGGCGCTGCGAATTTTGCAAAGAATACTGCAGAAAATGGTTAATGGACCAGAGCAGGGAGGAGATAAGAAAGTCAGAGATGTACCTAAGAATTTTTGAACCACTGAAGCCTTGAAATCACCGCGGATCCGCCGCAATATGCCTCCTATGGCCGCGGTTCAGCGGTCTGTTGACAAGATCCCTGCACAAAAATTTCCACAAATACTCCTCTTGTCTCTCTGAACTCTCTGAGATGATCTGAAAATATTTCCTCTTGCTTCAATGATTCCAGATTCCCTCGCAAAATTCATAACAAATCGTTAAGCGCTTGATGCGATTTTGATCTAAAAATTCTGATGGAATAATAAAAATTTTCAACTCAAATGGAAAAAACGAACAAATTAGCACACGATCCTCGGCAACGGCGCCATTTGATTGATCATCTTATTGTGTGTATGGAAAAGTTTATCACAACCAAAGAAATTTATACCGCAATCAATTAACGGTGTCTATTGTAGTTTCGTTAGCGAGAGCGGATCGTCCACTGAGATGTGTGTTCTTGTTTGATTTTGCTAGATTTGAGTCGAATTAAAAATATAAAAGAAAATTCAAGAGAATTGATTCAAGATTTATGAGATTTGATTTTAAGAAACATAAAGAAAATAGATCTAAAATCAAGAATCAAGAAGATGTCCAAATCAATTTAGTTATCAAGATTTGTAGAATAGCTTGTAGGAATCGATCGAATTAGTAGCTATGATGAATACTAATTATGACGAATCTTATCTATTGATGGATTGTAGCTAGATCGATGATGAATGAATGAAGATTAGGGATCTATTGAAGAAACTAGGGTTTCTCCTTCACTATCCCTTGTCTTTTCATTGATCCTCATTCTATTCTAGTCTCTAGCAAAGAGGATCATCAATCATTTGATCCCTAATTTGCAACGAAATAATCAAGAGCATTGATCTCGCTCCAAATTAAGTTATTGACGATTCTTTTTTCTAGAGTTTACAATTCTCATAAGATTTAAGATTAGTAAAAGAATTTCATCGTCATTAGATCTACCGATTCTCTCGATTCCGTTACAAGCGGAGATTTACTCAAGCATCATGAAAATAAAAAATTCAAGATCTAGAAATTTCATAGTGCAAGAATGTAAAGAAAACAAGAATTACAATTATCACGTTTATTAAATCAACGACTAATTACACATTCCCTCAATTCGAGATTACAAGAGTTGCTCTCGATCACTCCCTTGAAGAGGTAACTAAATTTGTCGAAGTTCGCTTCGCTCGATATTCGTGAGACTTGGATCGTCGTGGAACTCGCGCTCTTGATGAAGATTGACTTCACGAATAAAGGATCGTTGATTGCTCGCTTGATTTTCTTCTCAATGGATTTTGATTTTTGCTTTGGATTGGATCTCAAGTTGTGTCACTCAACTTGAATTGAATTTTGAATTGTGGCTCCAATTGTGTAACTAACTCACCACTAATTGAACAACTAATTAACCCATCAAAATTGAGATCTAGATCTCCTTTTATAACCCCAAATTAATCTTCTCTCATAAGCTTGGTTGTTAGGCATAGCCTTATCGAAGAAGCTAGGCCGTTACAGAGAGTCTTCTGGAAGCTAGGTTGTTACAGTGAAGATTCTGGAGAAGTTTGGATTGCCAATGAGCCAACTCGGCCGCGGATCCGCGGCGGATCGGCCTGGATCGGCCGCGGTTCCGAGGCCATATGATGAGTTTGATGGCTGGTTTTCTCTGTGTCTCTTGATGTTGGCTTTAGGGTTCTTCTCTGATACCTGGAATCTTATTATTGTTTCTTGGTTGCTGCCAGATTTCAAGTCTTTGACTTGATGCGTTTTATCGGCATTTTTGCGATTCCGGTTCTTTGACCTGACGAATTTTCTGCACACAAACCTCGATAAAAGTGTTAAGATATACAATATCATGTGTGTAGTAATAAACACACAATTTCCCTCTAGAATGTCGATTATAACTATAACACAGGGTATTTGGTATTTTCCAGATGAATTCGTAATCTATGTTATATTTACAATAAACACCCCTATATGATCAATAAGAGTAGGGAAAATGACGTGTTGAGAATGCAATATTTTCGACTGATCAATGCCCTAGAGGCCATTACTGTACATGCGATGTATATTGTAATGGATGCTTGGACATATATAGGGAGGAATTTCTTGCTCGACATGATAGTATGCTATCTGGTTGCACTTTATCTTAACATGTACACTTATTGTCTCTATTACATATTGATAAAGCCCTTAGGATGAGTACTTGACTACCAGTATTATGATGCAGATCATACTAGTGAGGACAGGGTAGTCGGTAAGTACATCCTTCAAATGTTCCTAGTCGTGGGAGTATCGAGACAGGGCATCGATACTCCAAAGTAGACTAGCGTATACGCTTCTCGACCCATATGATGGGCGATGGATGATCCCATATCCATTGGTGTTTGACATCAGAGAAGGTATACGGGTGCTCAGTGGAGACTGGGTACACTGGACGGACTCGCTGAGAACTCCCAGATGGTATTATACCTATCATCGGATAGAAGTTCTCTGGTGACATTGGTACAGGTTAGTCTATAGACCCGAGATCATCATAGAGTCTTGTGTGATTCCTACTGTTTGATTTCCACCATACCACGGTCAAGAGATCGTGTAAAAAGGTGGTTTTTGGGTACAGTCCCGAGTCACATGGAGGCAATGAGCGATAGGAGAGGTTTCGTCTCTCCCAGTATTGAGAGTTGATGTTGCGCAATGCTCGATTGGCCATAACAGGAAATCCCTAGCTAGGGTTGCTGAGATCTACTAGTAAGTGTTATCAGTAGTTTCTCGAACCGTTATGGACCTTGCATCGGCATGACTTATTAGGCTATTAGGGTCTGACGTTATACTACCCCCAGGCTGTGATATGCGACATATTTGACGAAGACCGGACTGTACGGTAGTGTTACTGATTGGATTCGCAGGAGTACGAGCAGGCTTGCTTGTTGATCTTCTGATCGCTCAATACCCGGGTGGCCGTTACGTTTGGCAGACCGCTTGCGGCTTGTGGGGTGTTTGATATGATCATCACCGACTGCCGGCGTATTGACGAGTCTTTAGAGTCCTACAAAGAGGTTTCCTGGTTCATGCGAAACGGAGTAGGAGCACATATGTGATATGTGCGGAACCGAGATTAATTCATGTATGTAATACCGCATTCTATTCTCGCGACTTGTGACATTGGTCGGTTATATGTGATATAGCCGGGTTATCGGATCAAGTGTTGATTCAATAAGTTGTTGCATTAGATATTAGTCGGTTATACAGGATATAGCCGGATTATTAAATCAAGTGTTGATTTAATAATTTAATGTATAATTATATATTTGATATATTACATTACATTAACTAATATTTGCTCACTTATGATTTCTTTTCTCACTTGATTGTGCACATAGTATATATGTGATATATATTAGTGTAAAATATTATGTGTCATGCTTGATGATAAACACTACATGGGTGTATGAGACTTACACCATAACCATGATAATTCAGGGTATTTATTTATTTAAGGCAAAACAAATTGTATCGATATTTTCCCATGGTTGTAGCTTGGAGAAGCTTTTAGAACCAAAGACTTAGTCCACTTGTTTTGTTTTACCTAAGATATTTATTAACCCAACCATTATCATTTAACCTATGGTTAAGTCTCTACATGAGTTAGTGTATGACACTAACTCGCCCATGGTTGCTATTCTCACCTCATGAGTTCATTCTCATCTTGATTATTCTTCATCTTCTTTTTCATTGAAAAAGCTTGCTGGCTTTTCTTCAAGTGAGAAAGTAATGTGAGAAAAAGAAAACTAAAGAGAGTTCATTTCCTACTTCATCATCCTCTACTATTAGCCATTTAGTTTAGGGTGTTTGCTTCACTAAACCCTAATTTAGTGAAGAGGTAGCATGAGCTCGAGTCTCCTCGACGTAGATCATCTTCGGCCTCGAAGACATTGAGCAAGTTTGTTCGTTTCTTCATGTGAACCCTTACTAGAGTCCGGGTCTTCACAACTTGCAGCGAAGGGACTACGACATGGAGCTTTAGAAGTGAAGTACCGGTCTACAAAGGTTGTATTCCCTCATTCACTTAGATGTAAAGTGTTTACATTTAGTATCGTCGGATTTTCTAGTAACGATTCTAGTGTTAGGATTAGCTAATACGGCAAATTTTTAAAAATCGCATGGACGATACCTCCCGAAACCTTGCTGCCGTGCTAGTAAACCCTACAGTGGTATCAGAGCCATGGTAGGAAATTAGACGATGTTTGTTAGAGTTACGAAACCGAAACAACTGCAGAATGTTGTATGTGATATAACATGAACACGGTATAAAATTTAGCCCCCCCTCGACGGTTTTTGGCCGGCCAGAGACCCCAGAAAACCGGCCTGCTCAGTTTTGGTTCATTGTAAAGGGTTGAATTTTGTAGTGTGTTCCAGTCTTTAGGTTTTGGTATTTTAGGTGTTGTTTGTTTTTGCTAAATTTTCATGTGATGTTAACTTTCTGCAAAAGCAATTCGGAGTGTTTTGTAATCGTAATTCTAACATGTATTTGGGTTATTTAGACGACGTTAAAAAGTTCGTTCGGATACCAATAACCCAATTTTTCCCTCGATGAAATTTTCCAAGAGTTGGATTTTTCCGAGTTTAAAATTTTCAGAAAATCTTGCAAGTGATTCTGTGGACCCTCTAGAAGAACGAAACCCTAACTCGATTCTATGAACGTCAGAACCGCCATCAAACCCTAAAGTTTGTGATAGTCCAGCGGTGCTACAGGTGAGGCATTGGTTGACCCTTCTACGGCTGGTTCATAGGAGCTGTGGCATGTTCTGGGTATTTTTTGAACTCCGCTCAAGTGTTGAGCTTGTTGGGAAATTTTGGGTCCTTACTTATTCGATCGAAAAGTTTAACATCGTCTATCTATCTGTGATTGTGATACAATATTTGGAATCCACAAATTGTTATGAGATAACTAGTTTGAATTTTATAAATCTAGCAGTTTAGTCTCAGTTGATCGGATGCCACGGAATTTTGATGTGGATCAAAAGTCCGTCGCAATTACGTAGTGTACGCAGATACTCACCGGGTAACCTTAATAGATAGCCACGCCCCATAGCCCCGACCAAGTGACTGTAGGAGAACCCCGTCGCCAAAATCATCCGTTCGGGTGATCGTGGCCGCGGTGTTCCACCTTAGTGCACTTCGTCGACGGCACCTGGCGTGCGACCGTCTACTAAAGTTTCCGACGAGCATTCGATCATATTCTCGGGAATCTTGTTGAATTACCCGACAGGTTATTGGAAAGTGTTTTCAATATCGAGACTAAAGTGTGGGGTTTATAATTGTTAGGCATGTGATGCCTAAGGAATTCATTTGGTTGGGCATGAAATCCAAAGTATGTGATACATTGGGTTTATGATGTCTAAGGTGGTTGTAGATTCCAATTGTTATAGTTTTTCACTTTCTTTTCTGCGACCGTAAGTGTAATATGTGGTGTATCGCAGGTTTCATTGCAATATGTCAACGAAAATTGGGATACGCATATTTACTTACGTTGATGTCATGTGATATTATGTGTTGCTGTGATATGTTATATTGGATCGTCGTGTTTTGAATAGCCGGGTTTTTTTTATGTGAGATGAGAGTTTTTCATTTTCATTCATGTAAAAGCTTGTATGTAATATTCTTTTATTGGGGCACTTTCGGGTTGAGGATGATGTCACCATTGATGTATATTATTTACTTTTCCGCATTAGGATAGACCCAAAGCGGGGAGCACAAGTAACTGGGTTCTAGGGTCCAGTGGGAGACCATCTCAAGGAGTCGAGACCGGGTCTCCTAACTCTAGAATTAGGAGGGTTGCTTGTCTCTCTCGTAGGGGTCTAGGGATGTGGGTTTGGCTATTCATCGCGACCGTGAAATCCGTGTTTTATACAGGCTTAATTTAAAACACGGAATTCCTAGTATATCCAATATTTCATATATGTTCTTCTGCTGCTGATATTTTGTGATGTGATCATTTGATATGTTCTGAGACGAATGCCTATATTATATATATGATATATAATAACTATTGCTGCTTTCGTTTCTTCTGTGATGCTTGGGAAGCATAATTGATGGGACTTCATTAATGAGATTAATGAAATAAAAAGAAAAGGATACCTAAAGATGTTGTAGAAACTTGTTTAAAAAATGGTAGCTCTAGTTCTTGCTTTGCATAGCGGTATTCCTTGTAGAATATCCAGCACCTTATTCGATAAGGAAAGAGCTGAGATCCCTTCACCGGGGGTGACCTCTTTAGTGAAACTAGCAGATGCTACAACCCATTCGGTTTGTCTTTTGATCGCTTCTATAGCTTCTGCTTTACATAGTGGTATTTGTGAAATATCCTGCACCTTATTCGATAAGGAAAGAGCCAAGATCCTTTCACTGGGAGTGACCTCTTTAGAAAAACTCGTAAAAGCCTCAAAAACACTCCTTTTAAAATTCACTCGATTCTACGACGATATCAAGTTCATTACGCAAAGGGTTTTCTTAAAAACCTGTCGTAGCCCTCCGTCATTTCAGATAAGTAATATTTAGTATTCGTGCTGCGTTTGTTGACTTCTGTCAAGGCGTAGTGTGCGGTAGCTAACTAGTGCTTATCTGCTAAAGCATGGGATGCGATTGGATTAGGGTAGTCGTACGACCTTGTTGACCTCTGTCAAAGGTCGTGCGGGTGGGTTTATTTCAATCAAGAAATGACGGGTTGAACTTGACTAGCAGCCTATGGTTTGTTGACCTCTGTCAATGTCATGGGACTCTTGGGGCAAAATATTATCGGAAATTTCAAGTGTTGAAATTTGCAATGAGATTGCATATCTTCTATAAGATAGTTGGATCCCGATACCCACTGCGAGTAAGATTTACTCCTGGGAGAGTTTTACACATTACAATTAGCCGATCAAGTAGGTGTCTATAAAGGTGTTAACGGGGTTACGCCCCTGGGAAAACGAGGTTTATTTTAATTAGGTCCGTGCGAAAGCACGGGGAACCTCCCTCAAAGTACCGACACTAGCCTGGCTGAAAGATTGGCGAACTTGTAGGGTGTAATTAATCCCGGCTAGTCTTACCTTTTAGGGTTTGAAGGAAGATTTGAATAAAACAGTAGGAGCCATCCTGATTAGATAAAATAATAACCAATCTAATCTTGCAAGAGCGCACGCAGAGTGTTTTCTTCTCTCTCTCTCCTGGTAGCGACCATGTCACGCCTTAATCAAGATAATAAAATGGATGCATTGACCGAACCTGCTTATTATTCTGAGCTAGGGAACGTTGGTTCTTGCTCGGACTTATAACAGTTATAAGTCCGAGCAGGAAATAGGGGAATATCTGGATTCCCATGCCACCCAATCGAAGAAAGTGCATGTTGATGCATCTTCTTCGAGTGTGTTCATTACCGAGAACTGTTTTTCAGTATCTTCTACGTCCTGGGTATATGATACCGGATCAGGATCCCGTATATGTAATTTATTACATGGGCTACAGACAGATAGAGAACTGAGAATGGGTGATATGTCTCTAAGTGTCAAAGAATGGTGCAATTATTGCATCCAAGTCTGTTGACAGATATCACCTTGTATTAATACATTGATTCTGAACAAATATTATTACATACCGAACCTGATATACAACATTACATCATCTTCTTTACTGAGTTAAAGAAGGATATAATTCTGTATTGGAGAATAATGTTGTGAACATTTTCCTGAATCAAGAGTTGATTCGATCAGGCACGTTATGAAATGGCATATACGTTCTAAATCAAACGACAGTTCAAACTATGTTGAACACACACATGAGGAGTAGTCCAGAAATGAACGAATCCTTCTTGCGGCATTGTAGACTAGTTCATATCAATACGACACGACCAGCTAAGTTACATAAGGATGAATATGAGAATCTGTTCAAATTTTTATCTTATGATACCTGCCAGTCTTGTCTCAAAGGTAAAATGACCAATACTCCGTTTACTGGAAATAGAGATAGAGTTACTGAACTCTTGGGATAGATACATGTTGATGTATTCGGTACTATGTCTACAAATGCCAATGTTGGTTCTTCGTACTTCATTATATTCACTGATCTTCTCTCAAGATTCAGACATATGTTCCTGTTGAAACAAAATTCTGAAACTTTTGAGAAATACAAGGAATATAAGCTTGAAGTTGAGAACCTAACGGGTAGAAGTATTAAGTCCTACGATGTGATCGAGGAGGAGAATACTTATGCATGGAGTTCCTGGAGTTTCTAAAAGGAGAATGTGATTCTCTCTCAGCTTACTCCTTCGAGTACATCACAGCACAATGGTGTATCGGGACGGAAGTATCGCATCCTATGAGATATGGCGCGCTCTATGATGATTACTACTGAGTTACATGTTTCCTTTTGGTGTTATGCACTTGAGAAGTCGCATACCTATTGAATAGGATTCCGTCCAAATCAGTGCCTACCACCCCATATGAGATATGGAATGGGAAGAGATCATGTCTTAAACGAGTTAAGATATGGGGTTGTCCGGCCTATGTTGAAAGGAAGAATTCGGACAAGCTCGAGGCAAGGTCAGTTCTGTAAGTTTGTTAGGATATCCCAAACATTTGTGAGGGAATATCTTCTACCACTCTGAGGAGCAAAAGGTGTTTTGTTTCTCAGCATGCCACCTTTTTAGAAAAGGAATTTCATGTGAAGAAATTAGTGGTCACAAGGTAGAACTGGAAGGAGTTCCAGCTAGACAAACTAACAGCTGATGATTTAGTAAAACCAAAGGATTCAATAGTCTCCAACGAACCTCGGCCTCTTCGCGAATCTGGTATGGTTCCTCATCCACTTGAGAGATACTAAGGTCTTCTCGGTGACAGTGGAAGCGAGGATTGCATCATAGTAGATGATGGCCCAACTAGGTTCAGACTGGCCATCACGAGTGGTGACTCTGTGAAATGGCCGGATGCTATGCGATCAAAGATGGAATCCATGTACACCAACAAAGTATGACTTTGAATGTTGCACCTAAAGGGGTAAAACCCATTGGGAGCAAATGGATCTTGAGAAGATTCTTGGTGTAGATGGAAAAGTTGAGACTTTCAAAGCTATGTTTAAGTCCATCAGAATCAATGCGCGCATCGTGGAGTTGAAACATCTGTTTTAATGTGACAGTCAAAGAGTTTGACTTCATCAAAATGGTAGATGAACCTTGTATATACAAGAAGGTTGTAGAGAGTAGGGTTGTCTTCCACGTATTGTACGTAGATGATATACTCTTGATAGGAAATGGTTTCCTATGCTACACTCGGTCAAGCTCCTCTTATTACGAGGATTCTCCATAGAAGATCTGGATGATACCTACTACATCTTGTGGATTATGATCTATGGTGATAGATCTAAGTGGATGTTGGGAGTGTCCCAAATCCAGGTACAACAACACCATACTAAAGGGGTTTAGTATGGAAGATTCTAAGCATGGTGGTTCCCCCACTTACTCAGGAATCACTTTCTCCAAAAAGACGTCTTCCGAGATTGATTTGGAGAGAGCTCGCGTGCAAGGGATACCCTATGCTTCGGCGGTAGGCTCTATCATGTATGCAATGTTATGTACCAGACCAGATGTAGATGACTCACTAGGTGTAGTGATCAGGAATCAATCGGATCTTGAGAGAATCACTGGACAGCTGTGGAGGACATTCTTAAGTACTCGAGAAGCACTAAATGAATGTTCTTGGTTCGAGATTCCAGAGTGATAAGGTCGAATGAAAGTCAATCACAGGCATTGTCTTTACCCTCAGTGGAGGGACGGTATGTTAGAAGAGTTCCAAGATAGATACCGTGACATACTAGACGATAAAGGCTGAATACATTGCTACCAAAGATACTACCAAAGTGGTTGTCTGGACATTTCTTGTTCATGAGATGAACAAGGTTCCTACCATTGAGCGTCCAATAATTGTTATTGTGACAACAATGGAGTTATGGCTTTGGCCTAGGAACACCGGTCCCATCAGCGATCCAGAAATATTCTGAGGCAAGTATCACCTTATCAGGGAGATGGTTGATCTCCAAGGGATCGAGGTAAGGAGAGTAGACACGAAAGATAACACAGTTGATCCACTCACAAAGGCCTTACCCCAAGAGAGACTTCTATGGGATGGTTGAGTATGGGATACTACAACCACTGCTATATTGTTGGGTATTGGATACTACAACAGATGGCCTTAGTGCAAGTGGGAGATTGTTAGTTATATGTATGCCCTAGAGGCCATTAATGTACATGTGATGTATATTGTAGTGGATGCTTGGACATATATAGTGAGGACTTTCTTGCTCGACATGATAGTATGCTATCTGGTTGCACTTTATCTTAACATGTACACTTATTGTCTCTATTACATGTTGATAAAGCCCTTAGGATGAGTACTTGACCGCCAGGATTATAATGCAGATCATACTAGTAGGGACAGGGTAGTCGGTAAGTACATCCTTCAAATGTTCCTAGTCGTGGGAGTATCGAGACAGGGCATCGATACTTCAGAGTAGACTAGCGTATACGCTTATCGACCCATATGATGGGCGATGGATGATCCCATATCCATTGGTGTTTGACATCAGAGAAGGTATACGGGTGCTCAGTGGAGACTGGGTACACTGGACGGACTCGCCGAGAACTCCCAGATGGTATTATACCTATCGTCGGATAGCAGTTCTCTGATGACACTGGTATAGGTTAGTCTGTAAACCCGAGATTGTCATAGAGTCTTGTGTGATTCCCACTGTGCTTTGATTTCCACCATACCACGGTCAAGAGATCGTGCAAAAAGGTGGTTTTTGGGTACAGTCCTGAGTCATATGGAGGCAATGAGCGATAGGAGGGGTTTCGTCTCTCCCAGTATTGGGAGTTGATGTTGCGCTATGCTCGATTGGCCATAACAGGAAATCCTTGGCCAGGGTTGCTGAGATCTACTGGTAAGTGTTATCAGTAATTTCTCGAACCGTTATGGACCTTGCATCAGGCTATTAGGGTCTGACGTTATACCACCCCCAGGCTATGATATGCGACATATTTGACGAAGAGATCGGATTGTACGGTAGTGTTACTGATTGGATTCGCAGGAGTACGAGCTGGCTTGCTTGTTGATCTTCTGATCGCTCAATACCCGGGTGGCCGTTACGTTTGGCAGACTGCTTGCGGCTTGTGGGTGTTTGATATGATCATCACCGACTGCCGGCGTATTGACGAGTCTTTAGAGTCCTACACAGAGGTTTCCTGGTTCATGCGAAACGGAGTAGGAGCACATATGTGATATGTGCGGGACCGAGATTTGCAAGGTTACCCAAGATGGCAGCAAGGTTTCGGAAGGCATCGTCCATGCCAAATTCAAAAATTTGCCGTTTTAGCTAATCCTAAACAAGAATCGTATACTAGAAATCTACGGAATATCAAATGCAAACACTTTGCAATAAGAAGCGAGCAAGAAATAAAACCTTTGTAGACCGGTCCTTCACTTCAATAACTCCGTATAGTAGTCCCTTCGTTGCGATCGTGAACTCCAGACTCTAGAGAGGCTCCCATGAAGAAACGAACATGCTTTCTTCGATGTCTTCGAGGCCGAAGATGATCAACGTCGAGGAGACACTAACCCAAACTATTTCTTCACTAGGTCAAGAACTTTATGAAGAGAACACCCTATACTAAATGGCAAGTAGTAGAGGATGATAAAGTAGAAAGTGGGCTCACTTTAGAATTAATTTTCTCACATTATTTCTCATACCTCCATTGAAGCTAGAAATCTCTTTGAAGCTAGAAAGCTTTTTGGAAAAAGAGGAGGAAGAAGAAGATGAACTCATCATATGAGTTAATCCAAAAGAATAATTGCAACCATGGGTGAGTTAATCCCTCATGCCTAACTCATGTAGAGAATTAACCAAGGTGTAAGGTTAAGGGTTGGGTTAACTAATATCCTAAGAAATAACAAAAGAGTGGACCTTGTCAATGTTTCTACAAGCTTCTTCCAAACTTGACAATATTGACCAAGTCTTTCTCTCTTTTTATTAAATCTTAAGAAATAAACAAAACCCTAATTCAACCCTAGCATGGTATAAGTCTCGTACACCCATCTTGCATGTATCATCAAGCATGACACAATACATGTACACAAATATATATATCACATATATACAATGTGCACATCAAGTGAGAAAAGAATTAAAAGTGAGCTAATACTAGTTAATGTAATGTAATATATCTAATATATAATTATACATTAGATTATCAAATCAACTCTTGATTTAATAATCCGGCTATATCACATATAACCGACTAATATCATGTGTAACAATTTATCGAATCAATACTTGATCCGATAACCCGGCTATATCGCATATAACCGACCAATGTCACATATCGCGAGAATACAATACGGTATCACATACTCGTATCAATATCGGTCCCGCACATATCACATATGTGCTCCTATTCCGTTTCGCTTGAGCCAGGAAACCCCTGTGTAGGACTCTAAATACTCGTCAGTACGCCGGCAGCAGGTGATAATCATATCAAACACCCACAAGCCGCAAGCGGTCTGCTAAACGTAACGGCCACCCGGGTATTGAGCGATCAGAAGATCAACAAGCAAGCCTGCCTATACTCCTACGAATCCAATCAGTAACACTACCGTACAGTCCGGTCTCTTCGTCTGATATGTCGCATATCTCGTCTAGGGGTGGTAAAAGTCAGACTCCAGTAACTCGATAAGTCATGCCGATGTGAGGCTCATAACGGGTCAAGAAACTACTGATAACACTTACCAGTATATCTCTGAAGCAGCCTTGGCCAAGGACTTCCTGTTATAGCCAATCGAGCACAGCGCAACATCAACTCCCAATATCGGGAGAGACGAAACCCCTCCTTTCGCTCATTGCCTCCATGTGACTCGGGACTGTACCCAAAAGACACCGTTTTGCACGTTCTCTTGAACGTGGTAAGGTGGAAATCAAAGCACAGTGGGAATCACACAAGACTCTATGACGATCTCGGGTCTACAGACTAACCTATACCAGTGTCACCAGAGAACTGCCATCTGACGTGAGGTATAATACCATCTGGGAGTTCTCGGAGAGTCCGTCCAGTGTACCCAGTCTCCACTGAGCACCTGTATACTGTCTCTGATGTCAAACACCAATGGATATGGGATCATCCATCGCCCATCTACATGGGTCGAGAAGCTATACGCTAGTCTACTCTGGTATATCGATGCCCTGTTTCGATACACCCACGACTAGGAACATTTGAAGGATGTACTTAACAACTACACTGTCCCCAGTAGTATGATCTGCATCATAGTCCCGACAGTCAAGTACTCATCCTAAGGGCTTTATCAACATGTAACATAGAGACAATCAGTGTACACGTTAAGATAAAGAGCAACCAGATAGCATACTATCATGTCGAGCAAGAAAGTCCTCCATATATATGTCCAAGCATCCACTACAATATACATCGTATGTATAGTAATGGCCTCTAGGGCATACATATCACTAACAAGATTAATGCGTGTATGTGATACCGCATTCTATTCTCACGATTTGTGACATTGGTCGGTTATATGTGATATAGCCGGGTTATCGGATCAAGTGTTGATTCGATAAGTTGTTGCAATAGATATTAGTCGGTTATATAGGATATAGCCGGATTATTAAATCAAGTGTTGATTTAATAATTTAATGTATAATTATATATTTGATATATTACATTGCATTAACTAATATTTGCTCACTTATGATTTCTTTTCTCACTTGATTGTGCACATAGTATATATGTGATATACATTAGTGTACAATATTATGTGTCATGCTTGATGATAAACACTACATGGGTGTATGAGACTTACACCATAACCATGATAATTCAGGGTATTTATTTATTTAAGGCAAAACAATTTGTATGGATATTTTCTCATAGTTGTAGCCTGGAGAAGCTTTTAGAACCAAAGACTTAGTCCATTTGTTTTGTTTTACCTAAGATATTTATCAACCCAACCATTATCATTTAACCTATGGTTAAGTCTCTACATGAGTTAGTGTATAACACTAACTCACCCATGGTTGCTATTCTCATCTCATGAGTTCATTCTCATCTTGATTATTCTTCATCGTCTTCTTCATTGAAAAAGCTTGCTAGCTTTTCTTCAAGTGAGAAAATAATGTGAGAAAAAGAAAACTAAAGAGAGCCCATTTCCTACTTCATCATTATCTACTATTAGCCATTTGGTTTAGGGTGTTTGCTTCACTAAACCCTAATTTAGTGAAGAGGTAGCATGGGCTCGAGTCTCCTCGACGTAGATCACCTTCGGCCTCGAAGACATTGAGCAAGCTTCGTTTCTTCATGTGAACCCTTACTAGAGTCCGGGTCTTCACAACTTACAGCGAAGGGACTACGACATGGAGCTTTAGAAGTGAAGGACCAGTCTACAAAGGTTGTATTCCCTCATTCACTTAGATGTAAAGTGTTTACATTTAGTATCGTCGGATTTTCTAGTAACGATTCTAAGGTAAGGGTTAGCTAATACGGCAAATTTTTAAAAATGGCATGGACGATGCCTCCCGAAACCTTGCTGCCGTGCTAGTAAACCCTACAGCGTAGGAACATCATTTCCTATCAAGAGTATGTCATCCACGTACATTTCGAGAAAGACAACCTTACTCTCTACAACCTTCTTGTATATACAGGGTTCATCTACAGTTTTGATGAAGTCAAACTCTTTGACGGCTTCATTGATACAGATGTTCTCGCTCCGCGATGCCTACTTTAATCCGTAGATTGATTTAAGAAGCTTGCACACGCTTCTGCTGCTCCCATTGTTTACGAAACCCTCTGGCTGTGTCATGTACACGCTATCTTCTTAATCACCATTTACAAAAGTGGTTTTGACGTCCATCTGCCAGATTTCGTAGTCATGGTATGCAACAATAGCAAGTAGGATCCTGATGGACTTAAGCATAGCTACTGGAGAAAAGGTTTCATCATTGTTGACACCGAGTCGTTGACGAAAACCTTTTGCTACAAGTCTAGCTTTGAAAGTCTTAACTTTTCCATCTACACCAATTATCTTCTCAAGATCCACTTGCTCCCGATGGGTTTTACCCCTTCAGGAGCAACTTCTAAAATTCATACTTTGTTGGTGTACATGGATTCCATCTCAGATCGCATAGCATCCAGCCATTTCACAGAGTCCCCACTTGTGATGGCCTGCTCGAAACTAGTTGGGTCATCATCTTCCATGATGCACTCGTCGCTCCCACCATCTATGAGAAAACCGTAGTATCTCTCAGGTGGGTGAGGAACCCTTCTAGATCCGCGCAGTAGCTGAGGTTCGTCGTGGACTATTGAATCCTTCGGTTCCACCAAATCGTCAGTTCTAGTTTGTGTTGCTGGAACTTCTTCCAGTTCTACCTCATTGCCACCGATTTCTTTCACCAAAAAAAATTCCTTTTCTAAAAATGTGGCATGTTGAGAAACAAACACTTTTTGTTCCTCGATGTGGTAGAAGATATACCATCGCGAATGTTTGGGATATCTTACAAACTTGCACAGAACTGACCTTGCCTTGAGCTTGTCTGGATTTTGCTTTTAACATAAGCCGGATGATTGTAAAGAATTTCCGATTGTGTAAGTAAATCAAATGATCCCCGGCAACGGCGCCATTTGATTGATCTTTTCTTTGTGTGTGTTTAGAAAATGAATAAAGTTCACAATCAAAGAATTATATTTGACCGCAATCAACTACGGTGTCAGTTGTAGATCGTAAGCGAGTGCGGATCGTCCACAGGGATTATGCGATTCGTTTTTATATTTGCTTTGTTTGAATCGAAAAGTTAATTGAAAAGAAAAGAAAACATGATTCAAGAATTTATCAATTGATTCAGGTGTCACGATGTTTAATCAAGAATCAAGAAACTGATAAACAATCAAGAATTGGGTTTCGATGATATTTTTCCAACCAAAATGTCAAGAATCTAAATGAGGCTCGTAGGAATCGATCGGATCGATAGACGTGATGTAATCTAAAGATAACGTGTTCTTGTCCTTCGAAGGATTGATACTAGATCGATGATGATCGACGAGAGTTAGGGCTTTCTCGTGAAACTAGGGTTTCATCATTTAACCCTTGTTCTTTCGTCGATATCATTCACATTCTAGCCTCTAGCAATTTCAAGAAACGATCGTAACTTCCCAATTTCGAGCGATATCAATCAAGAAAGCATCGCAACGAAATGGGTCATCGGTTCTTGAACTTGTTAGGGTTTACAAAACTCGTCGGAATCAAGAACCGTTTTCATATATATTACAACATTATTCTATTAATCGTCTCGACTCCTCGACGAGCGGAGTATTACTCAAACATCACAACAAGAATTATAACTAGAAATGTAGATTGATTCATGATGCAAAAATTTAAAGAAAACAAGATAAAAGAATATCACCTTTTATTTATATCAACACTTTGATTACAATCGCTCAAGAACTACAAGAGGAAGAATCTAAATTGTTGAATTGGCGTCGCTTGGCTCCGTGAGTCGCGGATCGCTTGGACCACTTGCTCCGTTGAAGATCGGCTCGGCTCATAAAAGGTTGCAAGGCTTCTTGCTTGAATGGGTACTCGGGATCTTGGCTTTTGATTGGGATTTAGGGTTAGGGTTTCACACAAGTTCTCTCACTAAACTTGTGGAAGAAGAAGATGAAGAGAGAGATAGAATGGATCTCAAATGAACTATATTTTTGGGATCTTTCCAACATGAATAATAAGTGAGCCTAGGGTCTTATTTATAGAACACCCAAACCCTAAGTCTTCTTGAGTTCCCTCCAAAAGTTTGTTGAAAGACTTCTAGAAAGAGTTTGTTAGGCTTAGCTTAGGGTTTAAGCTAGGGTTTAAGAAGAAGGTTCTAGAATATTAGGCTTAGTTTAGTGTAGGAACAAGGGTTTGCTGATCTGGCAGAAGTCTCTGGAGTCTTCTGGAACTTGGAGTACATTTATGAACTTTAGCCACTGATGTAGAAGTTTTGGTGCAAATTTGGGAGGCTGAATCCTAGGACCCACCGTGGATCCGCGGCGCAAGCAGGCTCCTGCCGCGGATCCGCGGCTGTATGTGGAGCTTGGGCCTTGGGCTTTCTGGTATGGTCTTGGATTGATATTTGGAGCTTAATTTGATATGTTTAATTTTACTTTGCCTTTTGGATTGGTACCAGAACTGAAATCATTGAGTTGGCGTATAAATTTTGGCCTTTCTTCTGGATTTTCCTGCACAGATCTCAAAACAAGTGTTGCGATATATGGAAATGATGTCATGCAATGAAATGCAGTCAATTTCCCTAGAAATGCCGGTTTTAAGGTCTAATACATGCAATCTGATATTTTGCGACCGTTTTGCTAATATGTGAAATATGAATACCGTACACTTCTAAATGAGTGCAAATGATAAGGAAATTGCCGGCTAAAATATACAATATTTTCGACTAATCAAATTCCCCCAAACTTAATTTCGATCGTCTCGAGCGAACTGTTTTATTAAAAAGAGAAGGAGAAAATAAAGAAAGAGAAAACCTAACTAGCACACTTTCGTAGGCAACACGATTGCACTGAGCATGTGCAACAAGCCTTTAAACCTCTAGGTGTCCCTAGTAGGAGGAGTGTTGTCTGCTGAGGGTTTTCAGCAGATTGCACCCACAAAATCCAATAATAAAAGGAAGATCATGAATATTACATTTAAAGACAAGAATTGTAAAAGAAAAGCCTTGAAAATTAGGGTTTCCAACTAAGCTAGCTTTTCGGTTGTCATGAGCCCTATCTTAATGGTCATGAAAAGATGTCAGAAATCACGTCCTCCCTCAATAAAACATCGTCTTATTCTTCATTCCTATCTTTCTTCCAAACATCGATCATATAACCCTGCGTGTGTGTAAAGACATCCCTACACCCGAAGAATTCAATTCAAGCTATTATACTCTTACCCATCAGCCTCAGTACTTTTTAATTAATGAATATTTAGATGAGATTGCTCACACACTTTCACGCGACCGTTAATACTTCTTGAGGTACTAACCGACCGATTACTCCTGTGCTTGCTTACTTGGTGTATTTTCCTCGTCTTGCACCACCTCAGGCATAGCAGTGACTCCCAGACCAGTTGGCCTTAGGGCACTAGGTGAAGAAGCACCCTCGCTATATATTTTTTATTGCCCTCGGTGATAACAAAACCAGTGTCCATTTTTCTCACCATTTTATATATTTTTTTTATTCACTTTTTTTTTATTTCCTTCATACATCGGCTTTAAGACAAGAGCATTTCAAGGTATCCTCTACTATCCCAGGCTTCAAGACGTGTGTAAGTGCGAATAGCAGGGTAGCAACGTTCAAAATGTTTGGCTTCCAGAATAGAAACTATTTTTCAGACTTATTTTTATCCTCAGATTAGTGACGTCTTTCATCTTACTAACCCTTGGGACAACGGCTCATAACTACTTATTACTAGTTCGTATAAGAAAACTTCTAATTTTCTTGGTTTTCTTAAATTTTTCTAATCTCATGGATGTAATTTTTCACTATCTAAACTTTCATTATCTTATTTATATACAAAAAATATTTTTATATTTTGAAAAATTTTAAATTTTTATAGGTTTTGAAAAAATGTTTTGTGCTTATGCAGAGAATGATGCAAATGATGCGAAAAATAAGCACAAACCTCCCCCAAACTTGTTTTCAACAGTGTCCTCACTGTTTCCATCTGCTAAATCTCGAAAAACCTGTAAGGTTGGGAGGAATTTATTAGTGGGGGCAAATTATATTTAAGTGAAGACCCTCCCCTAAACTTATTTTTGGCTCATCATTTTGTAAAAAAATTTCTTTTTAGGAGCCAGAAAATATATACCCCCCAAACTTCAGCAATGTTAATCTTAAAAATCACATGAGGGGGTCAAAAATTAGTGGTCGATGCCAAGCTTTGCAAAGACCGAATGTCAACACCAACCATTCGAAAATTTTATCAATGCAGTGCTCGGGTTGGTGGAAGAAGAAGTGGGGAAATGGTAAGTGGTGGAATAGAATGTGTGTGCGTCTCATTTTGGAGAGACGAAGCAGTGAATGTGATGGATAACTCGCATTTTTCTTACATTTCAGAAGAAGGGGTGGAGGTTCAATTTTATTGATTTGGACATGATTCGTCTCAACACCCGTGCCTTTTAGAAATGCGAGTTCATCAGCGAAGATCTCCTCAAAAGTTTCATCTATACCCCGAAGAATAATGTCATCACAAGGTGCGGGGTGATCTTCAGACTCTAAAAGCAGTTCATAATCAGTGTTAATTGTTGATCCGGACATCTCGGTGGAAGAGTCCGTATGTGTATGATACATAGTTGGGTCAAACAATAACGTATGAAAAGAGTCAAGATCAGTATTATGAGGGTCATTAAATTCGCTGCTGTCGACATCCATTAAGTCGACAGAACAGACCTGAGCATTAGGTTCGGAGGGTACACTTCCTAATTTGTAAATGTTCATTTCAATTGTCCTTTTCCCGAAAGATAGGGTCATAGAATCGTTACGACAATTGATGATAGCATTGGAAGTGGCCAAAAAGGGGCGACCTAAAATCACCGGAATTTGATTCCGTGAGTTCGCTACAGGCTGTGTATCAATTACAATAAAGTCCACAGGGAAGATAAATTCCCCGATTTTTATTAACACATCCTCTAGTTCACCCCTAGGTCTGGTGATTGATCGGTCAGCCATCTGGAGAGTGCAAGGAGATGGTTTCAACTCTCCGATCCCTAACTGTTCATAAACTGAGAAACGAAGCAGGTTAACACTTGCCCCAAGATCTAGTAGAGCACGGTTGATGTGTTTCTCCCTAATAGAGATGGAAATAGTAGGATATCCAGGATCCTTACGTTTTCTCGGTAATTGCTGGGGGAAAGCTGTGTCTACTGTTTTTGCCATGAATATCTTCTTGGACATTTGTTTCTTCCTCTTTCTAGTGCAAAAGTCTTTAAGAACTTTCGCGTATGCGGGGACTTGTTGGATAGTATCTAGAAGAGGGATATTGATGTTAACATGTTTAAACATCTCAGTGATCTTCTCCATATGTGGACTTGGTGTGTTAGCCCTTAACCGATTAGGATAAGGTGCTTTAGAAATAAGCGCTGGGTCCATCATAGGAGAAGGAAGTGTGTGTGAAACCGATCCCAAAATAGAAGTGGGAATCTGTAACCCTTCGAAAATCGTTTAGGCAGTTTTTCGGTAATCGGTTAATTTTTCGGCTTTTTCCGTAAAAAGTCAAAATAGGTATTTTTCATTGTAGATCTAATTATACAAAATTTAGATAAGATATTACTATAATTTTGTCACTAAAATGTCACTTATAATTTTCTAGTTAAATAAAAAAAAATCGTAATTAATTATTTTTTTATTATTTTAACCCTTTTTAAATACATTAAATTAGTGATAAATACAAATTTAATTAGGTAAATTTCATAATTAGGAATCTTTATAAGCTAAAATATGGTGTTAATAAAATTATATCATGACTTGCAAACTTTTGGTTTTAGGGTGGGAAATTTAATGAAAAAAAGATGTAAAAAGGGGTTTTTTTGTAAAAAGTTGATGTGAAATGCATTAAATGAGATGTGAGGGATCTTTTTGACCTAGAAACTTCTCCAAAAACCCCACACCCTCCTCCTCTTCACCTCTGGCCGAAAATAGCAGCAGCTCCCCCCTCTGTTCACCTCAATTCTTGCTTCAAAAATCATGAAAAATCATGAAAAATCCATAAAAATTCACCATTTTCTTCTTGCCCCGGGGTACCATACCGGGCCCACCATGCTTCCGCTGTACGCGCACTATTCATATGACACACACGCCTTTGGTAATTGCCATGCCACGTGCACTATAGAACCTGTTTAACTTAGTATCGCCACTTGCATTTATACATGATATATGAAATTGCATAGCATGCCTATACCTCGCATTATCATCATATCTACATAGATTTCTAGACAAAATTCACATCGTATACATTGATATCATAGACATTTATCATATATAACATGTGAACATCATGATTTTCTTGAGGATTTCAGTATTGCTGCGATTTCTGGATTTTTGGGGGAAAACCGCAAGAATTTAACAAAAGCTTATATTTATCATTTTTAAAACAAAGTTGCGGTTTTCTCGTGATGTATGTGTCGTCCACCATGAGTTTTCATGTTTTCTGTTGGATTTCGAGACCCGATTCGAGGAGTGGATGAACCGTCTCGGGTACATGGTGGGCCCGGTATGGTACCCCGGGGCAAGAAGATCGAGTTGTAGACGATGAGCCTGCCAGGGGAACACTACCTACCGGTGATGTCTGGCGCGGCGGATATCCGGAGGATACCGACCGTTGTCGTGAGATTTGATGATATGGGCCGATCCGGACTGACGGAGCCCGATATTTGAGACATTGTTACAGTGAGATATTGAGACAGATATGATTTCATATTTGGTGTCGATGCTTGACACGGGTTTTCAGATGATTTCTTGATGGTATTTAGCTATCATACAGATATTCATTTTCTAAACTTAAGAATGCAGTACCCTTAGCATTTAAAACACTTAAAGATTTAGTAATGACATTGCATACATGTGCATGCATACTAGAGATATTATATCACATATGGACATACATGTTGTGACGTATTGCGTGCATTCTTACGATTGCCTTACTAGATGTTATATTCTACTCATGAGCTGGCAACTCACCCCCGTTGTGCCACAGTGTCTTGCAGGTCGGACCCGTCACCCTTGTAGCGGCGGGCTATCTTATCATCAGCTCCTTTTGCTCAGACTCGCGACATCGCCCGTAGGTGGGTTGCGAGCACACTTTATTTCTTTTTGCTTTTCATTGTATCTAGTATTCTCCATCTACCACTTTATATTGTATATGTGACCTAGTGATGAGACTGAGAGATTGTATATATGTGGTTTCTTTTCGGTCGAGCTCACTTGAGACGGCGATGTGTTTTCTGATATTTTGCGTTTCTTTTATGCTCTTTTCTTGATATGGTTATTATATTGCATGTGGTTGTGATCCGCCTTGGGCGAAGAGCTAGCTCCCGCTTGGGGATGCCATTTTTATGATTACAGGTTTATATATCTTGTTGTACCCATTTTGAGGGATAGAAAATACAGGGGAGACTCTGCCAAAATTTTCGGGAATTTTGATGTTTTTTTAAAGGGGATTCTATGCAACTTAATTAATTTAAAAACCGTTTTCATTTAAGGTTTTCCTTCACTCTCTTTTGATTTTTGGTTTAGATTTTCTGGGCTTTGGCTGACTTAGGTTACGGTAAGCCTTTAGACGTCTCGTAATCTAAGTGCCAGTCACGTTCCGTACCTTCGGGTCGTGACAAAGTTGGTATCAGAGCGTAGGTTTTACCTTTCTGAGTGTAGGACGACCTTGGTAGATGGAGTAGGTGACTTAAGCAGAGTGGCGTAGCGTGGGTATGATCCGCGGCATACTTACGATACGGTACTCCGTCTAAGTGACCTTAGGACAGAATTGCTTGTATTTCCTTCTTGATTCCTTGCATTCCTTGATTCAATTGCAATGTTCTTATCGATCCTGTTTCTTATTCCAGCTTCGATGCCGCCAAAGACTACGAGAGCTCAGCGGGCTGCCGCTAGGGATGAGATTCGAGCGGGCTCGTCTGAGGCGAGGATCGAGCGGGAGGATACGCCTACCCCTCAGGGTCATACTGATCCGCCTTATCCTGACCGTATTGCCAGATTATAGGCCGGCATGCAAGAGTTGCGGCAGATGATGGGATCTTTAGTTGAGTCCAGCCGGGCACAGAGATCCGAGGACGTTCCTTCCACCGCACAGACCACGATTGTACCTGCTGCACAGATGGTCACTCCTGCTGCTACTACGGAGACTATCCCTATTTCACTACAGGAGTTCATGAGATTGAGACCTCCAGCTTTTACCGGTACGGATGCGACAGAGGACCCACAGGCATTTCTTGATAGGATGGCTCGGATTTGCCGTTCGTTGAGGTGTTCTGATGATAGATTGGTGGAGTTTGCGAGTTTTCGTCTGGTGGGTCTTGCCCAGACATGGTACGATTCAGTAGAGAGAAGCCGAGCTGCAGGTCTGCCTTCTATGACCTGGGATGAGTTTACATCTGCATTTCTTGCCCGTTTTCTTCCGGAGAGTGTTCGAGATGCTCGAGCCCGTAGCTTTGAGTCTTTGCGCAAGACTCCTGGGATGACAGTGTCGGAGTATGATATACAGTTTACCCAGTTGTCTCGATATGCTCCGTACCTAGTAGACACAGAAGAGAAGAGAATAAAGAGGTTTGTACGAGGGCTTGATACACAGCTATTCCTTGCCATCGGCACCCAGCACTTTGATACATACGCAGCCGCGATGGATGCAGCCTTACTTTTGGAGGAGCGTATTTCTGAGACTCCGGTCGTTTCTGGGCCGAAGAGGATCCGTACTGATACGCCAGCTCAGCGGCAGATGGGTAGACACCGCGATAGATTATTTCCGGGAGATGGTAGAGGCAGAGGATTGAGACGAGGTCAGTTATTTGGTTCATATCCACAGACCCAGCAGTCGTCTCCAGGATGTTTTCGGTGTGGGAGTCAGTACCACCGTGTCAGAGACTGTAGCATGGGACGTCAGGGCGCGGCGACAGTTCCGCATGTGACCTTACCACCCTCACCACCTCCTAAGAGAGCTTTACTTCCTACTCCCGATGATGCTTCACGCCAGCCAGATGCTTCTAGAGGCCGTGCGCGTGGCGGTCTGGTTCTGAGAGGACGAGGCGACAGAGGCAGAGGCCGAGGCCGAGGTAGAAGCAGAGGACAGCCAGCTATTAGTTGTGGACAGTCTCGAGTGTTCGCGTTGACTCCTCAGGATGCACAGGCATCCAATGCCGTCGTGACAGGTACTCTGCCAGTATGTTCTTTTGATGCACGGGTATTATTTGATCCAGGCTCCACACATTCCTATGTATCTACGTATTTTGCACCGAGGTTGGGCCGAGAGTCTTCTCCGTTAGATCAGCCGCTCGTCGTTATTACCCCAGTAGGCGAGTCTTTTGTTGCCCGTTTTGTGTACCGATCGTGTTCCGTTCGTATCGGGGAGAGAGATTCTTCAGTTGATTTGATTCTCCTCGATATGCTTGACTTTGACGTTCTTCTTGGTATGGACTGGCTAGCCACTTTTTATGCATCTGTGGACTGCCGTGAGAAGGCAGTCAGATTCAGTTTTCCTGGTGAGCCGGTTCTTGTTATTCAGGGAGATCGTAGTGCTACCCTTCCCAGCTTGATTTCTTCTCTTCGCGCTGGTCAGCTCTTAAGAAAAGGGTGTCAGGGATTCTTAGCCTATGTTTGTGATACTAGCTCCATAGAGGTTCCGTTGGACCAGGTCCCTGTTGTGAGAGAGTTTCCTGATGTATTTCCTGACGAGCTGCCTGGTCTGCCACCAGAGCGCAAGATTGAGTTCTGTATTGACTTGATCCCCGGCACGGGACCTATCTCTATACCGCCTTATCGGATGGCCCCGGCGGAGCTGAGAGAGCTAAAGGATCAGTTACAGGACTTGCTGGACAAAGGGCTTATCCGATCGAGTGTGTCACCTTGGGGTGCTCCCGTCCTGTTTGTTAAGAAGAAGGACGGAAGTATGCGTTTATGCATTGATTATCGTCAGCTGAACCGGGTTACTGTGCGGAACAGGTATCCCTTACCCCGCATTGATGACTTATTTGATCAGCTCCAGGGTGCAGGGTTTTTCTCGAAGGTTGATTTACGATCAGGTTATCACCAGTTGCGGGTTCGGAAGGAGGATATTTCGAAGACCGCTTTCCGTACTCGTTATGGTCATTATGAGTTCTTGGTGATGTCGTTCGGGCTCACCAATGCCCCAGCAGCATTTATGGATTTGATGAACCGCGTATTCAGGCTGTATCTCGATCAGTTCATCATTGTGTTCATTGACGACATCTTGGTTTATTCTCGGAGCCGGGAGGAACATGAGCAGCACTTACGTATCACATTGCAGACTTTGAGGGAGCATCAGCTGTTCGCCAAATTCTCCAAGTGCGCATTCTGGCTAGACAGTGTCAATTTCTTGGGTCATGTGGTGACGAGACATGGTATTTGTGTAGACCCGAGGAAGATCGAGGCAGTTCAGCGTTGGCCTAGACCAGTATCAGTTACAGAGGTTCGCAGCTTTCTAGGTCTGGCCGGCTACTATCGACGTTTCATCCAGGATTTCTCCCGTATTGCTGCACCTTTGACCGGGTTGACCCGGAAGGGGGTTCCTTTTGATTGGACCCAGGCATGTGAGGATAGTTTCCAGCAGTTAAAGACTCGTCAGACTACTGCACCAGTGTTAGCATTGCCTTCAGGATCAGGCGGGTTCGTGGTATATTATGATGCTTCTAGAGTGGGGCTGGGATGTGTATTGATGCAGCACGACAGAGTTATCACGTATGCTTCTCGGCAGCTGAGGAAACACGAACAGAACTACCCCACCCATGATTTACAGATGGCTGCAGTGGTATTTGCACTTAAGATCTGAAGACATTACCTATACGGTGAGTCATGCCAGATATTCACTGACCACAAGAGTTTGAAGTATATCTTCCAGCAGCGAGATCTGAATCTGAGACAGCGCCGATGGATGGAGCTGGTGAAGGATTATGACTGCGAGATTCTATACCATCCGGGCAAGGCGAATGTGGTGGCAGATGTTTTGAGTAGAAGTCCCGGAGGTAGCTTATCTTGTTTGAGCGCAGTACAGATGCATTGTAACCCTTCGAAAATTGTTTAGGCAGTTTTTCGGTAATCGGTTAATTTTTCGGCTTTTTCCGTAAAAAGTCAAAATAGGTATTTTTCATTGTAGATCTAATTATACAAAATTTAGATAAGATATTACTATAATTTTGTCACTAAAATGTCACTTATAATTTTCTAGTTAAATAAAAAAAATCGTAATTAATTATTTTTTTATTATTTTAAGCCTTTTTAAATACATTAAATTAGTGATAAATACAAATTTAATTAGGTAAATTTCATAATTAGGAATCTTTATAAGCTAAAATATGGTGTTAATAAAACTATATCATGACTTGCAAACTTTTGGTTTTAGGGTGGGAAATTTAAGGAAAAAAAGATGTAAAAAGGGTTTTTTTTTGTAAAAAGTTGATGTGAAATGCATTAAATGAGATGTGAAGGATCTTTTTGACCTAGAAACTTCTCCAAAAACCCCACACCCTCCTCCTCTTCACCTCTGGCCAAAAATAGCAGCAGCTCCCCCCTCTTTTCACCTCAATTCTTGCTTCAAAAATCATGAAAAATCATGAAAAATCCATAAAAATTCACCATTTTCTTCTCCAATTCAAAGCCAAAACCTAATCCACTCTCTCCTAAACCAAATTTAGTTCAAAACTAGGAGAAAGTAGGCTTCTTTGGTGGCTTGATCATGCTAGGGTTCCACTTGTGAGGTAAAATCCTAAACTAGTTTGTTAACTTGTAGTTATATGTGCTAAAAATTCAATTTTGAAGTATTAATTTAGGTTTAAATTCTTGTTCATGAAAATCAAGAATGGGTTTTGATGTTGAATTAGGGTTTGAAGCATGGTTGTTAGAGTTAAGTTAGGGCTTTGGTTACCAAATTGATTAGAGTGGTTAATTGTGTAATGATGTGCTCGCTAAATCGTTAAATTTCGATGTTTGCATCGAATCGGTATTGAATTTGCTTACTAGATTTTTACAAAAATTAGAATGCGATCAAATTGCGTTATGTTAGCGATATAATTAGCTCCGTATAGGGCTATTAGAGTGCGCGAATGCGGGGTTTCGTCTAGTCGGGTTGTAGTTTTGTCGATTTCCCCGAAATGACGATTCTAGTTAAAGGTTAGCGATTTTCGTGCGTTTTCCCGCGCACCGAGTGCATGCTATGTTTAATTCGAGAGCGTCGATAATTGTATATTGTGACTTGCATCGTTTTAGGTTATGTAGTCTTATGCTTGGTGTTATGCAAATATAGGATCGGTCGGGGAAACATCGGACACGGCGCGTAAAGGCAAGGCAGTGGTCGGATCGGATTAGCGAGATATTCAGGTGAGTAGATGTATTCATCTATGGGGGAATCGTCTGAATGGCGCGAGACGCCCCCCTATTTAGGATTACCCTATTTCTTGCAAGATTTATATTGTTAGTTAGCTTACCCCTTTATTTACACTGCATACCCTTATAGTTAATAGTATGCTAGATTGCATGGATATTCATATGCACATATGCGATAACACTTCGTAGGACACGAACACCATTACCATTGGCATCTGTTGCACGTGGCATGGCAATTACCAAAGGCGTGTGTGTCATATGAATAGTACGCGTGCAACAGATGCCAATGGTAATGGTGTTCGTGTCCTACGAAGTGTTATCGCATATGTGCATATGAATATCCATGCAATCTAGCATACTATTAACTATAAGGGTATGCAGTGTAAATAAAGGGGTAAGCTAACTAACAATATAAATCTTGCAAGAAATAGGGTAATCCTAAATAGGGGGGGCACCTCGCGCCATTCAGACGATTCCCCCATAGATGAATACATCTGCTCACCTGAATGTCTCGCTAATCCGATCCGACCACTGCCTTGCCTTTACGCGCCGTGTCCGATGTTTTTCGACCGATCCTATATTTGCATAACACCAAGCATAAGATTACATAACCTAAAATGATGCAAGTCACAATATACAATTATCGACGCTCTCTAATTAAACATAGCATGCACTCGGTGCGCGGGAAAACGCACGAAAATCGATAACCTTTAACTAGAATCGTCATTTCGGGGAAATCGACAAAACTACAACCCGACTAGACGAAACCCCACGTTCATGCACTCTAATAGTCCTATACGAAGCTAATTATATCGCTAACATAACCCAATTTGATCGCATTCTAATTTTTGTAAAAATCTAGTAAGCAAATTCAATACCGATTCGATGCAAACATCGAAATTTAACGATTTAGCGAGCGCATCATTACACAATTAACCACTCTAATCAATTTGGTAACCAAAGCCCTAACTTAACTCTAACAACCATGCTTCAAACCCTAGTTCAACATCAAAACCCATTCTTGATTTTCATGAACAAGAATTTAAACCTAAATTAATACTTCAAAATTGAATTTTTAGCACATATAACTACAAGTTAACAAACTAGTTTAGGATTTTACCTCACAAGTGGAACCCTAGCATGATCAAGCCACCAAAGAAGCCTCCTTTCACCTAGTTTTGAACTAAATTTGGTTGAGGAGAGAGTGGATTAGGGTTTGGCTTTGAATTGGAGAAGAAAATGGTGAATTTTTATGGATTTTTCATGATTTTTCATGATTTTTGAAGCAAGAATTGAGGTGAAAAGAGGGGGGAGCTGCTGCTATTTTCGGCCAGAGGTGAATAGGAGGAGGGTGTGGGGTTTTTGGAGAAGTTTCTAGGTCAAAAAGATCCCTCACATCTCATTTAATGCATTTCACATCAACTTTTTACAAAAAAACCCTTTTTTACATCTTTTTTTCATTAAATTTCCCACCCTAAAACCAAAAGTTTGCAAGTCATGATATAATTTTATTAACACCATATTTTAGCTTATAAAGATTCCTAATTATGAAATTTACCTAATTAAATTTGTATTTATCACTAATTTAATGTATTTAAAAAGGCTTAAAATAATAAAAAAAATAATTAATTACGATTTTTTTTTTATTTAACTAGAAAATTATAAGTGACATTTTAGTGACAAAATTATAGTAATATCTTATCTAAATTTTGTATAATTAGATCTACAATGAAAAATACCTATTTTGACTTTTTACGGAAAAAGCCGAAAAATTAACCGATTACCGAAAAACTGCCTAAACGATTTTCGAAGGGTTACAATCTTCCCCCCTTAAAGAAATTCGGTCCCCGAATTTAGAATTTAACTACACGTACCTTCAAAAAGATGGGGATATCTCTTCCTCATCTCGACCTCGGTCTCCCAGGTGACCTCCTCGCTGTTCGGGCCACGCCAAAGGACCTTGACGGACGGTATGACCTTCGACCTCAATTTCTTCACCTGCCGATCCAAAATGACAACCGGCTGCTCGGCGTAAGAAAGATCACGCTCTAACTGGATCGTTTGGTGCTGAATCACCTGGGAAGGATCATGAAGTTACTTGCGGAGCATCGAGACATGGAATACGGGGTGAACATCGGGGAAGCTGGGCGGAAGAGCTAACCGATAAGCGACTGGACCAACACACTCTAGGATCTCGAAAGGACCAACATATCTAGGACTCAGTTTCCCTTTCCGCCCAAATCTCATCACACCTTTCATCGGAGAGACCTTCAGGAAAACATGATCGCCAACAGCGAACTCGAGTCGGCGACGGCGCCTGTCAGCATAAGATTTCTGCCTGCTCTGTGCCGCTCTCATCCTGTTCCGAATCAGCTGTATCTTCTCATTCATCTCCTGTACGATCTGCGGCCCCAAAATACTGCTCTCCCTAAGCTCTATCCAACATACAGGCGATCGACATCTCCTCCCATATAAAGCCTCGAAAGGTGCCATCTGAATCGTCTCCTGGAAGCTATTATTGTAGGAAAACTCGATCAAAGGCAAATGACGATCCCAGCTACCACCGAAATCTAAAACACAAGCTCTGAGCATGTCCTCGAGAGTCTGAATCGTACACTCCGACTGACCGTCAGTCTGCGGATGACAGGCTGTGCTAAAACTCAATCGGGTGCCCAAAGCTTCCTGGAGTTTCTGCCACAATCGGCTGGTAAACTGGGTGCGACGGTCGGACACGATGCAAGTCGGAACGCCATGCAGTCACACGATCTCATCAATATAAACCTGGGCGTACTGATAAAATCCCAAAGTGGTCTTCACTGGCAGGAAGTGAGACGCTTTCGTTAGTCGATCCACAATCACCCAAATAGAGTCATACCCTCGACTGGTCCTGGGTAGACCCATAATGAAATCCATGGAGACCTGCTCCCACTTCCACTCAGGGATGGGCAAAGGCTGTAACTCGCCGGCTGGACTCTGGTGCTCGGCCTTGACTTGCTGACAAGTCAGGCATCTCGACACAAAGTCCGCAATATCCTTCTTCATCCCGTCCCACTAGTAAACCTCTCTCAAATCACGGTACATTTTTGTAGCGTTTTGAAAATCGTTTCGGTGAAATTTCGAAAAATCGGTAAAATAAAGGGGTTTTCTGTAAAAAGTCAAAATACAAATATCTTATTATAAAAATTAAATATTCATATTCTAGCTATGTAATTGCTATTATTTGGTGTTTATTGAGCCGCTGGTGAAATTTCAAATTTTCTGAAAAAAATATTATTTTATTATTATTTTAAGCCGTCACTAATACATTTAATTAGGGAAAATTACAAATTGGAATGAGTTGAAACAAATTTTGTGCATCATAAAACATTAAATAAAAATTTATCATGTGGTTTTTGGAACGAAATCATATGCCAAAACGGTTTAGAAATTATTGAAGAAAAAAGGCTTTTTTTTAGCGTAAATGGATGTTTGGGGTATTGTATTTATCATTTTTCATCACCCCACACCCGTGCCCACACCCACACACCCCCACTTACCCCTCCCCTTAGCCAAATTCAGCAGCCCTCACTTTTTCCCCACTTGGTTTGCAAAGGAAAAAGAAATGAAATGAAATAAAAGAAAAGATTAGAAAATAGATAAAGTGGTTAGACTTTGATCTTACCTTGACCTTGACTTTGCTCCCTTGCATTTTCCTCACCTCCCTCTCTCTCCCCTCACCCATTTCTGGCCGAAATTCCCAGCCCCAAAACAGCAGCCCCTCCCTCCCTCTTCTCCTCTCATTTTCCATCAAAAAATTCACCCATTTCCATCAAAAATCAAAGCTAAAATGCAAATCCAAGCCCTACCCATTTTTCCTTAGCCTATCTAGCATGGATCTTGGTGAAAAGTTTGCATTTTGGAGACAAGTTTCATGTTGATCTCAAGATGGTTATGAGGTATAAATCTTGTTCTTTTTTTTTGAGTTGTTTGTTATTACTTCAAATTATATTAATGAAAGGTTTAGTTTAGATTATAAATTTAGAGTCCAAATTCAAGATTAGGGTTTATGAAATTGAAGTGGGGTTTTGTGTTGGAGTTGAATGGTGATCAATTGTGCATGGTTATGTGATGTATTTTGTATCTTAGGGCATGCAAAATGTAATCTTGTTGCTTAGTGCTAATTGTAACATTAAAATATCCAATTTAGCTTTATTTAAGCAAACTAGTTTTTAGCTTTTGGTTCCAAATGGGTGATTTAAAATCTAATTAAGGTTTTGATGACTTTATTAACATTATAAAATGTAGTTTAATGCTTTAAATCATGCAAATCCAAACTAGTTTGTTGTATGTGCATTTTGCTATAAAATGGTCGAAATTGGTTAAATTTGCAAACTAGTTTTTGTAAATATTGTGTTAAATCGAGAATTAAAATATGGTTAGGTTTTTTTTATCATATTATTAACTTTATTAAGTGTAGTTTAACACTTTAGTTCATGGAAATCCAACCTAAATTGTAGTTTGTGCATTTTTGCTATGAAATTGTAAAAAGGGTATTTTGTAAACTAGAATATTAGGGTTTTTGGAATTTAATGAGATTAAATTCCGGAAATGGTTTTTATGACTTATGTAAGATATTTAATAAATATATTGGCCGCTACATTCATTTAAATATCGTGTTTTGTACAAAAACGGCGAATTGTGCTTGCTAGATTTTCGGAAAAATGACTTTTTGAGTGAAATTGGCGTTTTTGTGAGTTTCAACCTAGTTTATATTAAAATTAGTGTTCGTGGATGTGCAAATGAGTGTGATTGGATTTTCCTCGATGGTTTGACGTTTGTACATCGACATCGAGGGTTGGTTTGACTATTCTTGCATGCGTAGGCGATGGGTTTGGACCTATGCGTGATACGCGTGCCGATTTGGTTTTCTTATGCCGTTTCGATTTTGAATTTAGTTTTAATGCGATATGGTGCGTTATGATATGTAGGTACCCCCATGTGGACTTCGAGACGACAAGCAAGCGCGTGGCGACGTCGGCACCGGCGAGCGAGGTTCAGGTGAGTAGATTTATATCTACGGGGAGAAGTCGGGTGGATGGCGTATAGCACCCCCACAGTCCGTGGTGGTGTATACGGATGCGTATACACACCAACATTTATTGTATGTTATTTGGGATTAATAACGTTGCTTAGGATGGATATTGGCGTGTTGGATTACCTTAGTGTTGTGAACCCTAGGGTAGTGTTGCACACACATACACACATACATACTTGCATACATTCCTATTGATATGTGCTCATGGGATTCTTTATAGTTATGTGTTCACATGGGTATGGGACTATGTGTTCACATACGGACTAAGGATGATACTTGGGATTGAGCTGAGTCGATGAGATTTGATTTGAGGCCGTGAGATCGGTGATATAGCAGGGTTCGTATCTTAGATACGACATGACGTTGTAGCGGGTCCTTGACGTAGTGTTTCACACACGTCCATGCATACGTAGACGGTATTAGTATGGTACTAGAAGTAGATCAGTACCCCGATCATGATATTTGATAAAGAGGATACCAGGTGAATAGTATGATGAATGTGATATTGACCCGTACCCAGATTGGGATGCCGTACGACGGATTTACGTACGAGCTATATTGATGATTGATCCGCACTCTTGACTTGGGATGCCTGATTATAGATATGGTATCGGATATGATATTATTGAGGCGGGATCACCGACTATACATATACAGGTATGTATATGTATCGACTCAGATGATAGGCGGTTTCCTTACCTGTAGTTCAGCTTGTTAGTTCAGCCGTATAGTTTAGTGTAGTTGTTAGATTAGATTAGACTTCTTACCTATTTATAAAACTAACGAATCGTGGGCATTTTTAAAGACAGCTCAAAGGAATCTACGGATATTTCAAAAACGACGTATCTTTTCATAAAAACACTGTAGCCCCTATTTTCAAAACCCCATGATTCGTGTTATTTCAAAAGGCACCATTCGTAGGACTTATATTAGATTATTGCAGATTAGTTATCGTTGTGTCTAGTTTTCAGCTCCCGCACATTATTGCTGTTCGCTCTGCCTCGCATATTTATTTTGCTGCATATTCCATTATTGATATCATGCTGTTAGGACACCAGCACCATTACCGATGATGCGTATGTACCACGTACACCTACTTGCCGGCTCACACACATCTTCATCGGTAATTGCCATGTCACGTACACTTTAGAGAATATAATTGCTTGACTTAGATTGTTAGCTGGTAGTTTTGACATGATATTAGTGTATTTCCCTTATATGCCATATTAGACATTGTAGTTATTACCTACCACTTCATGCATACTGTTATTCAGTTGTTCATGCCTAGTTCATTATCATTGACATATGCACTTGTGATGATTTCTTGAGATTTATGATATTTCTGGATTTCGGGGAAAGCCGCAAAATTTACAACTTATGATCTTTTAAAATATAAAATGTTGCGGTTTTCTAGTGATGTAAAGTGTCGTCCACCATGAGTTTGCTGTGGTTTTGGAGATCCGTGTCGAGGAGTGGAGGAACCGTCACGGGTACATGGTGGGCCCGGTATGGTACCCCGGGGCAAGAGGAATGTGGTGTTGACGTTGAGCCTGGCTGGGGAGCACTACCTACCGGTGATATTACCCGACGCGTCGGATATCCGGAGGATACCGTCGTGGTCTTGAGATGGATGGTAGGGGCCGGTCTGGACTGACGGCGCCCTAGATATTGAGATTGAGACATTGATATTTCGAGACAGTGAGATTTATGTTTTTATGTCGATGCTAGACACTGTTGATACTGATTTCATTATGATACCTCAGTTTTAAAAATACGAAGGAAATCTCACTAATTTATGAAAACAGTTTCTTCATTTACATGTATTCTGTTTATGCATTCATACCTCATTCATATGATATATTGCTACCTGAGGCACTGACACGGGCACATGTGATTACACTCGGGTTAGATATTACCCTAGACATTGTCATAGGCTGCCTGTTATACATATATTTGAGGATATATTATGATCATTGACCTAGGATTGCGTTATTTATGCGATTTCTGTGCGTTGATATTTTCTATTCACGAGTTGGCAACTCACCCCCGTTGTGCCCCAGTTTCTTGCAGGTTTGCCGTACCGGTTTCCTTACGGCTTTGCGGGCATAGTTTCATTCGGGTGATTTGCTAGTAGGTGGGTTTACTTGTATCATACCCCCATTATTTACCTTGTATGATATTATTCAGTTGTATCTAGTAAATTCCATCAACCAAACATGTATTTATTGAGTTAGAGACCAGTGTTGTTTATTCTTTCGACCTTAGAGTCGCTCGTTATATTTCTGGTGGTTTTGAGTTCCTTTTGAGTTTTGATCCTCGCCGTTGGCGTTGTATATTATATTGCTTGTGTGGTTGTGACCGTCGATTGACGAAGAGCTAGCTCCCGCTTGGGGATGCCTTTTTATTGATTTCGTATACTATTCATGTTGTATCCCGTTTGGGGGCCAGTATTTACAAAGGAGACTCTGCCGAAATTTTCAGTAAATTTTTAATGCTTTTAAAAACCGCATAATTCGGCTTATGCTATTAAAACTACTTGTTTTAAATTGGTTTTCCTTCACTCTACTTCTTTTCTTGGTTTGGATTTCTGGGTTTTCGGTTTACTTAGATTACGTACGCCTCGAGACGTTCGTAGTTTAAGTGCCGGTCATGTTCCGTACTTTCGGGACGTGACAAAGTTGGTATCAGAGCGTTAGGTTTTACCTTCGGAGTGTAGGATGACCCTTGGTTGATGGAATAGGTGATTAAAGTAGAGTGACGTATCGTTGGTATGTTCCGCGGCATATTTACGACACGCCACTCCACTTATGAAGCCTTAGGATGTACATTTCCTTGTTCAGTATTATATTCCTTCCTGATCTAGCCTCGTCGGTACCAGTTTGGTTTTGCTGCTACGGTTACCGGCAGGGAGAGCTACGGCTAGAGTTGCGGTCAGCACAAGCTCGTCACGAACGAGGACTGACCAGGGCGAAATTCCGGCGACACACGATTGCAGAGATGTGTCTTTTTACTGTGTTTCCGCGCCACGAGCGTTTGGCGGATCGCCTTTATGAGGTTACTCGGAGGTGCTGATCGACACAAGAGGATTGAGCCACTGACAGAGGCCAGCCAGATTTTGATGACCGTTGGTGTGTTGCTTATTCATGATGGTCGAGGCACTGTTCAGCATGCAGGTGAGCGAGCTAGTTATTGCTGCGAACGACGAGATATTGCCCCAGATGATGGCGTTAGTGCAGAACGAGTTGTATTAAGAGATGATAGAAGGTCGCTAGTCACCCGATGATGAATGACTAGGACAGGTGGTTCGTTCGCTTACCCCGATGCGAGGTCATCAGATAGATTGATTCCAGCTAGAGACGACTTCACGCGGAGACGTTGGGAGTCGACAGAGACGATCGAATGTCAGAAACCTATTATTCCAAGTTTAAAGTATTCGGAAAGACATGCAGGCAATTCTATGGTCCCTCTAGAAGAATGAAACCCTAACTCGACTTAATGACCGTGTGAAAGCCTTTGAACCTTCGGGTTTGCGGCAGTTCTACGGCACCATTAGTGAGGCTTGGGTTTGCCCTTCTACGGCTGGACCACCGATGCTGTGGTATGTACTCGATACTATTAAACTGTGCCCAAGATGTTGAGCTCTTGGGGGGTTATGAGGTTTTGACTACTCGGTCAGATGGCTCGACTAAATTCAGATGCTAGGTGGTGAGATGCATTTCTTGGGAGACTCCAGATACGAGGATAGCCGTTGGAGCTCAGTCCATATAGCCATGATGAGACGATTCCAAAGCAGTCGACATTAGAGAAAGTGGAGTAAAGAGGTCCGTACAAGATCTGGATAAGACGACGTTCCACTCCGCCGACATCAGAGATGCGATACGCATGCCGAGGCAGAGTACTGGATATACCTTCCAGAAGAGGTCGCGATGGGTATGCAGCCATTCCGGAGCAAGATGCAGATATAGGAAAGGACGATGACTTCCGGACAGTTGGCAGAGACGAGACATGGAAGAGACCGTGAGCAGGATTTCTTCCAGGACACTGCTGCAATGATACTTGCACCCAGGATCAGATGTGTCACGTATATTTAGAGAGCCAGAGGCCGACACCAGTGATATGCTGTCTTATGAGTGGTCGCAATGATTGACCGAGAGATGACCAGAGAAGTGCCAGAATGGGATCATCCCCGTTAGCACACCTGACAGGGCCGATGAGCCGATGGACCGAGAGATTGGTAATTCACAGTGGAGATCTTGACCCAGGAGTGGTCATTGTTACGCACACCAGCAGGCCAGAGTCCATGATCATCGACGAGACGTCCCACTAGTGACCGCGACAGTTGGCCCGAGATTCTTAGAGAATGCAATTGAGCGGTACTATTCCTCCATTATTGATTCCGATGTTTTGGGTGATTTATTCGTATGATTTGATTTTTGATGATTGAGGATTTACGATCTTTGCACAGTGTTGCACTTGATATCGTTTTCGTTCTTTAGTTTCACATGTTTGTGATTTTACGGTTTTAGACATTTGAGTTGATTTTGTGCATATGCACGCACACGATTTGGTTCCTGCACTCTGTATAGTTCATATATGCTTGCAGTGCAGTGATACGCCTTTTGTGCACTTAGATGCACTGGACTACGATTTCGATTGTGATACTCGATATTTGTTTTGTGCACCTTGTGCACCTTATTGATTTTGCGCACGTTCGGCGCTTGATATTGGATTTCATGATTTCGTGCACGATGGATGCACCTGATTTGAATTTTTAGTGCCTGTTGGGCGCCTGTTACGAGATGCGATTTGGTGCACACCAGATGCACTAATTCAAGATTTTTCGTGCATGTCAGATGCACCTGATTTTGCTGTCAGGCACACACGTTGCCTACGACAGATGTTTCGTGCACACCCGATGCACTTAGATGTTGTTTCTGTGCGCATGTATGGCATATTCATGGATTTTGATTTCCGTGCGCACCAGACGCACGTAGCATTCATGTGCATATTTTGGGGATTGATTTCGTATAGAGCAGTACGTTTTTATGATATTGCTATGTGTTTTCGTACTGAGCAGGACTAGTCAGAGGACAGTACCTGAATATATTTTGCATGCATTGATAGTTATTGAAGGGATTTCCAAAAAAGCGAGCTATAGCCTCAGTATTTACCTACGTGTCTGATATGACACGAAATGTTTAAAACAAGGAGACCCTTCTAAATTGTTTCCAAAACGGCGGAACGTATATTTCAAACAAAGGTATATATGTATATAGTTATTTTCTTATGATAGACGTCCGCCACTGTGCAGTGTTATACGCGTTGCACAGCGACTTAAAGAGATTTGACATGCATTTCCTTCAGATACTTACAGATATAGATTCGATATTTACATGTATAGTTTCGAGTTATGTCATATTGGTTTTGATTTGGATTTGGCATTGATGTCTTCTCCATGACTCCGATGATTGCGGGATGCTTGACGGAGTTTTGATTTGAGTTATATGCTCATTTTTCAAGCGCATGCGTTGCGCAACGATTTGTTTTATGTATTTACAATTTCGGAGCCCCGACGACTTGATGGTTTTCTTAGATGTTTTAGTATTTGGGGGATTTTTAATTTAAATTCGGGGACCGAATTTCTTTAAGGGGGGAAGATTGTAGCGTTTTGAAAATCGTTTCGGTGAAATTTTGAAAAATCGGTAAAATAAAGGGGTTTTCTGTAAAAAGTCAAAATACAAATATCTTATTATAAAAATTAAATATTCATATTCTAGCTATGTAATTGCTATTATTTGGTGTTTATTGAGCCGCTGGTGAAATTTCAAATTTTCTGAAAAAAATATTATTTTATTATTATTTTAAGCCGTCACTAATACATTTAATTAGGGAAAATTACAAATTGGAATGAGTTGAAACAAATTTTGTGCATCATAAAACATTAAATAAAAATTTATCATGTGGTTTTTGGAACGAAATCATTTGCCAAAACGGTTTAGAAATTATTGAAGAAAAAAAGGCTTTTTTTTAGCGTAAATGGATGTTTGGGGTATTGTATTTATCATTTTTCATCACCCCACACCCGTGCCCACACCCACACACCCCCACTTACCCCTCCCCTTAGCCAAATTCAGCAGCCCTCACTTTTTCCCCACTTGGTTTGCAAAGGAAAAAGAAATGAAATGAAATAAAAGAAAAGATTAGAAAATAGATAAAGTGGTTAGACTTTGATCTTACCTTGACCTTGACTTTGCTCCCTTGCATTTTCCTCACCTCCCTCTCTCTCCCCTCACCCATTTCTGGCCGAAATTCCCAGCCCCAAAACAGCAGCCCCTCCCTCCCTCTTCTCCTCTCATTTTCCATCAAAAAATTCACCCATTTCCATCAAAAATCAAAGCTAAAATGCAAATCCAAGCCCTACCCATTTTTCCTTAGCCTATCTAGCATGGATCTTGGTGAAAAGTTTGCATTTTGGAGACAAGTTTCATGTTGATCTCAAGATGGTTATGAGGTATAAATCTTGTTCTTTTTTTTTGAGTTGTTTGTTATTACTTCAAATTATATTAATGAAAGGTTTAGTTTAGATTATAAATTTAGAGTCCAAATTCAAGATTAGGGTTTATGAAATTGAAGTGGGGTTTTGTGTTGGAGTTGAATGGTGATCAATTGTGCATGGTTATGTGATGTATTTTGTATCTTAGGGCATGCAAAATGTAATCTTGTTGCTTAGTGCTAATTGTAACATTAAAATATCCAATTTAGCTTTATTTAAGCAAACTAGTTTTTAGCTTTTGGTTCCAAATGGGTGATTTAAAATCTAATTAAGGTTTTGATGACTTTATTAACATTATAAAATGTAGTTTAATGCTTTAAATCATGCAAATCCAAACTAGTTTGTTGTATGTGCATTTTGCTATAAAATGGTCGAAATTGGTTAAATTTGCAAACTAGTTTTTGTAAATATTGTGTTAAATCGAGAATTAAAATATGGTTAGGTTTTTTTATCATATTATTAACTTTATTAAGTGTAGTTTAACACTTTTGTTCATGGAAATCCAACCTAAATTGTAGTTTGTGCATTTTTGCTATGAAATTTTAAAAAGGGTATTTTGTAAACTAGAATATTAGGGTTTTTGGAATTTAATGAGATTAAATTCCGGAAATGGTTTTTATGACTTATGTAAGATATTTAATAAATATATTGGCCGCTACATTCATTTAAATATCGTGTTTTGTACAAAAACGGCGAATTGTGCTTGCTAGATTTTCGGAAAAATGACTTTTTAAGTGAAATTGGCGTTTTTGTGAGTTTCAACCTAGTTTATATTAAAATTAGTGTTCGTGGATGTGCAAATGAGTGTGATTGGATTTTCCTCGATGGTTTGACGTTTGTACATCGACATCGAGGGTTGGTTTGACTATTCTTGCATGCGTAGGCGATGGGTTTGGACCTATGCGTGATACGCGTGCCGATTTGGTTTTCTTATGCCGTTTCGATTTCGAATTTAGTTTTAATGCGATATGGTGCGTTATGATATGTAGGTACCCCCATGTGGACTTCGAGACGACAAGCAAGCGCGTGGCGACGTCGGCACCGGCGAGCGAGGTTCAGGTGAGTAGATTTATATCTACGGGGAGAAGTCGGGTGGATGGCGTATAGCACCCCCGCAGTCCGTGGTGGTGTATACGGATGCGTATACACACCAACATTTATTGTATGTTATTTGGGATTAATAACGTTGCTTAGGATGGATATTGGCGTGTTGGATTACCTTAGTGTTGTGAACCCTAGGGTAGTGTTGCACACACATACACACATACATACTTGCATACATTCCTATTGATATGTGCTCATGGGATTCTTTATAGTTATGTGTTCACATGGGTATGGGACTATGTGTTCACATACGGACTAAGGATGATACTTGGGATTGAGCTGAGTCGATGAGATTTGATTTGAGGCCGTGAGATCGGTGATATAGCAGGGTTCGTATCTTAGATACGACATGACGTTGTAGCGGGTCCTTGACGTAGTGTTTCACACACGTCCTTGCATACGTAGACGGTATTAGTATGGTACTAGAAGTAGATCAGTACCCCGATCATGATATTTGATAAAGAGGATACCAGGTGAATAGTATGATGAATGTGATATTGACCCGTACCCAGATAGGGATGCCGTACGACGGATTTACGTACGAGCTATATTGATGATTGATCCGCACTCTTGACTTGGGATGCCTGATTATAGATATGGTATCGGATATGATATTATTGAGGCGGGATCACCGACTATACATATACAGGTATGTATATGTATCGACTCAGATGATAGGCGGTTTCCTTACCTGTAGTTCAGCTTGTTAGTTCAGCCGTATAGTTTAGTGTAGTTGTTAGATTAGATTAGACTTCTTACCTATTTATAAAACTAACGAATCGTGGGCATTTTTAAAGACAGCTCAAAGGAATCTACGGATATTTCAAAAACGACGTATCTTTTCATAAAAACACTGTAGCCCCTATTTTCAAAACCCCATGATTCGTGTTATTTCAAAAGGCACCATTCGTAGGACTTATATTAGATTATTGCAGATTAGTTATCGTTGTGTCTAGTTTTCAGCTCCCGCACATTATTGCTGTTCGCTCTGCCTCGCATATTTATTTTGCTGCATATTCCATTATTGATATCATGCTGTTAGGACACCAGCACCATTACCGATGATGCGTATGTACCACGTACACCTACTTGCCGGCTCACACACATCTTCATCGGTAATTGCCATGTCACGTACACTTTAGAGAATATAATTGCTTGACTTAGATTGTTAGCTGGTAGTTTTGACATGATATTAGTGTATTTCCCTTATATGCCATATTAGACATTGTAGTTATTACCTACTACTTCATGCATACTGTTATTCAGTTGTTCATGCCTAGTTCATTATCATTGACATATGCACTTGTGATGATTTCTTGAGATTTATGATATTTCTGGATTTCGGGGAAAGCCGCAAAATTTACAACTTATGATCTTTTAAAATATAAAATGTTGCGGTTTTCTAGTGATGTAAAGTGTCGTCCACCATGAGTTTGCTGTGGTTTTGGAGATCCGTGTCGAGGAGTGGAGGAACCGTCACGGGTACATGGTGGGCCCGGTATGGTACCCCGGGGCAAGAGGAATGTGGTGTTGACGTTGAGCCTGGCTGGGGAGCACTACCTACCGGTGATATTACCCGACGCGTCGGATATCCGGAGGATACCGTCGTGGTCTTGAGATGGATGGTAGGGGCCGGTCTGGACTGACGGCGCCCTAGATATTGAGATTGAGACATTGATATTTCGAGACAGTGAGATTTATGTTTTTGTGTCGATGCTAGACACTGTTGATACTGATTTCATTATGATACCTCAGTTTTAAAAATACGAAGGAAATCTCACTAATTTATGAAAACAGTTTCTTCATTTACATGTATTCTGTTTATGCATTCATACCTCATTCATATGATATATTGCTACCTGAGGCACTGACACGGGCACATGTGATTACACTCGGGTTAGATATTACCCTAGACATTGTCATAGGCTGCCTGTTATACATATATTTGAGGATATATTATGATCATTGACCTAGGATTGCGTTATTTATGCGATTTCTGTGCGTTGATATTTTCTATTCACGAGTTGGCAACTCACCCCCGTTGTGCCCCAGTTTCTTGCAGGTTTGCCGTACCGGTTTCCTTACGGCTTTGCGGGCATAGTTTCATTCGGGTGATTTGCTAGTAGGTGGGTTTACTTGTATCATACCCCCATTATTTACCTTGTATGATATTATTCAGTTGTATCTAGTAAATTCCATCAACCAAACATGTATTTATTGAGTTAGAGACCAGTGTTGTTTATTCTTTCGACCTTAGAGTCGCTCGTTATATTTCTGGTGGTTTTGAGTTCCTTTTGAGTTTTGATCCTCGCCGTTGGCGTTGTATATTATATTGCTTGTGTGGTTGTGACCGTCGATTGACGAAGAGCTAGCTCCCGCTTGGGGATGCCATTTTATTGATTTCGTATACTATTCATGTTGTATCCCATTTGGGGGCCAGTATTTACAAAGGAGACTCTGCCGAAATTTTCAGTAAATTTTTAATGCTTTTAAAAACCGCATAATTCGGCTTATGCTATTAAAACTACTTGTTTTAAATTGGTTTTCCTTCACTCTACTTCTTTTCTTGGTTTGGATTTCTGGGTTTTCGGTTTACTTAGATTACGTACGCCTCGAGACGTTCGTAGTTTAAGTGCCGGTCATGTTCCGTACTTTCGGGACGTGACAAAGTTGGTATCAGAGCGTTAGGTTTTACCTTCGGAGTGTAGGATGACCCTTGGTTGATGGAATAGGTGATTAAAGTAGAGTGACGTATCGTTGGTTTGTTCCGCGGCATATTTACGACACGCCACTCCACTTATGAAGCCTTAGGATGTACATTTCCTTGTTCAGTATTATATTCCTTCCTGATCTAGCCTTGTCGGTACCAGTTTGGTTTTGCTGCTACGGTTACCGGCAGGGAGAGCTAAGGCTAGAGTTGCGGTCAGCACAAGCTCGTCACGAACGAGGACTGACCAGGGCGAAATTCCGGCGACACACGATTGCAGAGATGTGTCTTTTTACTGTGTTTCCGCGCCACGAGCGTTTGGCGGATCGCCTTTATGAGGTTACTCGGAGGTGCTGATCGACACAAGAGGATTGAGCCACTGACAGAGGCCAGCCAGATTTTGATGACCGTTGGTGTGTTGCGTATTCATGATGGTCGAGGCACTGTTCAGCGTGCAGGTGAGCGAGCTAGTTATTGCTGCGAACGACGAGATATTGCCCCAGATGATGGCATTAGTGCAGAACGAGTTGTATTAAGAGATGATAGAAGGTCGCTAGTCACCCGATGATGAATGACTAGGACAGGTGGTTCGTTCGCTTACCCCGATGCGAGGTCATCAGATAGATTGATTCCAGCTAGAGACGACTTCACGCGGAGACGTTGGGAGTCGACAGAGACGATCGAATGTCAGAAACCTATTATTCCAGGTTTAAAGTATTCGGAAAGACATGCAGGCAATTCTATGGTCCCTCTAGAAGAATGAAACCCTAACTCGACTTAATGACCGTGTGAAAGCCTTTGAACCTTCGGGTTTGCGGCAGTTCTACGGCACCATTAGTGAGGCTTGGGTTTGCCCTTCTACGGCTGGACCACCGATGCTGTGGTATGTACTCGATACTATTAAACTGTGCCCAAGATGTTGAGCTCTTGGGGGGTTATGAGGTTTTGACGACTCGGTCGGATGGCTCGACTAAATTCAGATGCTAGGTGGTGAGATGCATTTCTTGGGAGACTCCAGATACGAGGATAGCCGTTGGAGCTCAGTCCATATAGCCATGATGAGACGATTCCAAAGTAGTCGACATTAGAGAAAGTGGAGTAAAGAGGTCCGTACAAGATCTGGATAAGACGACGTTCCACTCCGCCGACATCAGAGATGCGATACGCATGCCGAGGCAGAGTACTGGATATACCTTCCAGAAGAGGTCGCGATGGGTATGCAGCCATTCCGGAGCAAGATGCAGATATAGGAAAGGACGATGACTTCCGGACAGTTGGCAGAGACGAGACATGGAAGAGACCGTGAGCAGGATTTCTTCCAGGACACTGCTGCAATGATACTTGCACCCAGGATCAGATGTGTCACGTATATTCAGAGAGCCAGAGGCCGACACCAGTGATATGCTGTCTTATGAGTGGTCGCAATGATTGACCGAGAGATGACCAGAGAAGTGCCAGAATGGGATCATCCCCGTTAGCACACCTGACAGGGCCGATGAGCCGATGGACCGAGAGATTGGTAATTCACAGTGGAGATCTTGACCCAGGAGTGGTCATTGTTACGCACACCAGCAGGCCAGAGTCCATGATCATCGACGAGACGTCCCACTAGTGACCGCGACAGTTGGCCCGAGATTCTTAGAGAATGCAATTGAGCGGTACTATTCCTCCATTATTGATTCCGATGTTTTGGGTGATTTATTCGTATGATTTGATTTTTGATGATTGAGGATTTACGATCTTTGCACAGTGTTGCACTTGATATCGTTTTCGTTCTTTAGTTTCACATGTTTGTGATTTTACGGTTTTAGACATTTGAGTTGATTTTGTGCATATGCACGCACACGATTTGGTTCCTGCACTCTGTATAGTTCATATATGCTTGCAGTGCAGTGATACGCCTTTTGTGCACTTAGATGCACTGGACTACGATTTCGATTGTGATACTCGATATTTGTTTTGTGCACCTTGTGCACCTTATTGATTTTGCGCACGTTCGGCGCTTGATATTGGATTTCATGATTTCGTGCACGATGGATGCACCTGATTTGAATTTTTAGTGCCTGTTGGGCGCCTGTTACGAGATGCGATTTGGTGCACACCAGATGCACTAATTCAAGATTTTTCGTGCATGTCAGATGCACCTGATTTTGCTGTCAGGCACACACGTTGCCTACGACAGATGTTTCGTGCACACCCGATGCACTTAGATGTTGTTTCTGTGCGCATGTATGGCATATTCATGGATTTTGATTTCCGTGCGCACCAGACGCACGTAGCATTCATGTGCATATTTTGGGGATTGATTTCGTATAGAGCAGTACGTTTTTATGATATTGCTATGTGTTTTCGTACTGAGCAGGACTAGTCAGAGGACAGTACCTGAATATATTTTGCATGCATTGATAGTTATTGAAGGGATTTCCAAAAAAGCGAGCTATAGCCTCAGTATTTACCTACGTGTCTGATATGACACGAAATGTTTAAAACAAGGAGACCCTTCTAAATTGTTTCCAAAACGGCGGAACGTATATTTCAAACAAAGGTATATATGTATATAGTTATTTTCTTATGATAGACGTCCGCCACTGTGCAGTGTTATACGCGTTGCACAGCGACTTAAAGAGATTTGACATGCATTTCCTTCAGATACTTACAGATATAGATTCGATATTTACATGTATAGTTTCGAGTTATGTCATATTGGTTTTGATTTGGATTTGGCATTGATGTCTTCTCCATGACTCCGATGATTGCGGGATGCTTGACGGAGTTTTGATTTGAGTTATATGCTCATTTTTCAAGCGCATGCGTTGCGCAACGATTTGTTTTATGTATTTACAATTTCGGAGCCCCGACGACTTGATGGTTTTCTTAGATGTTTTAGTATTTGGGGGATTTTTAATTTAAATTCGGGGACCGAATTTCTTTAAGGGGGGAAGATTGTAGCGTTTTGAAAATCGTTTCGGTGAAATTTCGAAAAATCGGTAAAATAAAGGGGTTTTCTGTAAAAAGTCAAAATACAAATATCTTATTATAAAAATTAAATATTCATATTCTAGCTATGTAATTTCTATTATTTGGTGTTTATTGAGCCGCTGGTGAAATTTCAAATTTTCTGAAAAAAATATTATTTTATTATTATTTTAAGCCGTCACTAATACATTTAATTAGGGAAAATTACAAATTGGAATGAGTTGAAACAAATTTTGTGCATCATAAAACATTAAATAAAAATTTATCATGTGGTTTTTGGAACGAAATCATTTGCCAAAACGGTTTAGAAATTATTGAAGAAAAAAAGGCTTTTTTTTAGCGTAAATGGATGTTTAGGGTATTGTATTTATCATTTTTCATCACCCCACACCCGTGCCCACACCCACACACCCCCACTTACCCCTCCCCTTAGCCAAATTCAGCAGCCCTCACTTTTTCCCCACTTGGTTAGCAAAGGAAAAAGAAATGAAATGAAATGAAAGAAAAGATTAGAAAATAGATAAAGTGGTTAGACTTTGATCTTACCTTGACCTTGACTTTGCTCCCTTGCATTTTCCTCACCTCCCTCTCTCTCCCCTCACCCATTTCTGGCCGAAATTCCCAGCCCCAAAACAGCAGCCCCTCCCTCCCTCTTCTCCTCTCATTTTCCATCAAAAAATTCACCCATTTCCATCAAAAATCAAAGCTAAAATGCAAATCCAAGCCCTACCCATTTTTCCTTAGCCTATCTAGCATGGATCTTGGTGAAAAGTTTGCATTTTGGAGACAAGTTTCATGTTGATCTCAAGATGGTTATGAGGTATAAATCTTGTTCTTTTTTTTTGAGTTGTTTGTTATTACTTCAAATTATATTAATGAAAGGTTTGGTTTAGATTATAAATTTAGAGTCCAAATTCAAGATTAGGGTTTATGAAATTGAAGTGGGGTTTTGTGTTGGAGTTGAATGGTGATCAATTGTGCATGGTTATGTGATGTATTTTGTATCTTAGGGCATGCAAAATGTAATCTTGTTGCTTAGTGCTAATTGTAACATTAAAATATCCAATTTAGCTTTATTTAAGCAAACTAGTTTTTAGCTTTTGGTTCCAAATGGGTGATTTAAAATCTAATTAAGGTTTTGATGACTTTATTAACATTATAAAATGTAGTTTAATGCTTTAAATCATGCAAATCCAAACTAGTTTGTTGTATGTGCATTTTGCTATAAAATGGTCGAAATTGGTTAAATTTGCAAACTAGTTTTTGTAAATATTGTGTTAAATCGAGAATTAAAATATGGTTAGGTTTTTTTATCATATTATTAACTTTATTAAGTGTAGTTTAACACTTTAGTTCATGGAAATCCAACCTAAATTGTAGTTTGTGCATTTTTGCTATGAAATTGTAAAAAGGGTATTTTGTAAACTAGAATATTAGGGTTTTTGGAATTTAATGAGATTAAATTCCGGAAATGGTTTTTATGACTTATGTAAGATATTTAATAAATATATTGGCCGCTACATTCATTTAAATATCGTGTTTTGTACAAAAACGGCGAATTGTGCTTGCTAGATTTTCGGAAAAATGACTTTTTGAGTGAAATTGGCGTTTTTGTGAGTTTCAACCTAGTTTATATTAAAATTAGTGTTCGTGGATGTGCAAATGAGTGTGATTGGATTTTCCTCGATGGTTTGACGTTTGTACATTGACATCGAGGGTTGGTTTGACTATTCTTGCATGCGTAGGCGATGGGTTTGGACCTATGCGTGATACGCGTGCCGATTTGGTTTTCTTATGCCGTTTCGATTTCGAATTTAGTTTTAATGCGATATGGTGCGTTATGATATGTAGGTACCCCCATGTGGACTTCGAGACGACAAGCAAGCGCGTGGCGACGTCGGCACCGGCGAGCGAGGTTCAGGTGAGTAGATTTATATCTACGGGGAGAAGTCGGGTGGATGGCGTATAGCACCCCCGCAGTCCGTGGTGGTGTATACGGATGCGTATACACACCAACATTTATTGTATGTTATTTGGGATTAATAACGTTGCTTAGGATGGATATTGGCGTGTTGGATTACCTTAGTGTTGTGAACCCTAGGGTAGTGTTGCACACACATACACACATACATACTTGCATACATTCCTATTGATATGTGCTCATGGGATTCTTTATAGTTATGTGTTCACATGGGTATGGGACTATGTGTTCACATACGGACTAAGGATGATACTTGGGATTGAGCTGAGTCGATGAGATTTGATTTGAGGCCGTGAGATCGGTGATATAGCAGGGTTCATATCTTAGATACGACATGACGTTGTAGCGGGTCCTTGACGTAGTGTTTCACACACGTCCATGCATACGTAGACGGTATTAGTATGGTACTAGAAGTAGATCAGTACCCCGATCATGATATTTGATAAAGAGGATACCAGGTGAATAGTATGATGAATGTGATATTGACCCGTACCCAGATTGGGATGCCGTACGACGGATTTACGTACGAGCTATATTGATGATTGATCCGCACTCTTGACTTGGGATGCCTGATTATAGATATGGTATCGGATATGATATTATTGAGGCGGGATCACCGACTATACATATACAGGTATGTATATGTATCGACTCAGATGATAGGCGGTTTCCTTACCTGTAGTTCAGCTTGTTAGTTCAGCCGTATAGTTTAGTGTAGTTGTTAGATTAGATTAGACTTCTTACCTATTTATAAAACTAACGAATCGTGGGCATTTTTAAAGACAGCTCAAAGGAATCTACGGATATTTCAAAAACGACGTATCTTTTCATAAAAACACTGTAGCCCCTATTTTCAAAACCCCATGATTCGTGTTATTTCAAAAGGCACCATTCGTAGGACTTATATTAGATTATTGCAGATTAGTTATCGTTGTGTCTAGTTTTCAGCTCCCGCACATTATTGCTGTTCGCTCTGCCTCGCATATTTATTTTGCTGCATATTCCATTATTGATATCATGCTGTTAGGACACCAGCACCATTACCGATGATGCGTATGTACCACGTACACCTACTTGCCGGCTCACACACATCTTCATCGGTAATTGCCATGTCACGTACACTTTAGAGAATATAATTGCTTGACTTAGATTGTTAGCTGGTAGTTTTGACATGATATTAGTGTATTTCCCTTATATGCCATATTAGACATTGTAGTTATTACCTACCACTTCATGCATACTGTTATTCAGTTGTTCATGCCTAGTTCATTATCATTGACATATGCACTTGTGATGATTTCTTGAGATTTATGATATTTCTGGATTTCGGGGAAAGCCGCAAAATTTACAACTTATGATCTTTTAAAATATAAAATGTTGCGGTTTTCTAGTGATGTAAAGTGTCGTCCACCATGAGTTTGCTGTGGTTTTGGAGATCCGTGTCGAGGAGTGGAGGAACCGTCACGGGTACATGGTGGGCCCGGTATGGTACCCCGGGGCAAGAGGAATGTGGTGTTGACGTTGAGCCTGGCTGGGGAGCACTACCTACCGGTGATATTACCCGACGCGTCGGATATCCGGAGGATACCGTCGTGGTCTTGAGATGGATGGTAGGGGCCGGTCTGGACTGACGGCGCCCTAGATATTGAGATTGAGACATTGATATTTCGAGACAGTGAGATTTATGTTTTTGTGTCGATGCTAGACACTGTTGATACTGATTTCATTATGATACCTCAGTTTTAAAAATACGAAGGAAATCTCACTAATTTATGAAAACAGTTTCTTCATTTACATGTATTCTGTTTATGCATTCATACCTCATTCATATGATATATTGCTACCTGAGGCACTGACACGGGCACATGTGATTACACTCGGGTTAGATATTACCCTAGACATTGTCATAGGCTGCCTGTTATACATATATTTGAGGATATATTATGATCATTGACCTAGGATTGCGTTATTTATGCGATTTCTGTGCGTTGATATTTTCTATTCACGAGTTGGCAACTCACCCCCGTTGTGCCCCAGTTTCTTGCAGGTTTGCCGTACCGGTTTCCTTACGGCTTTGCGGGCATAGTTTCATTCGGGTGATTTGCTAGTAGGTGGGTTTACTTGTATCATACCCCCATTATTTACCTTGTATGATATTATTCAGTTGTATCTAGTAAATTCCATCAACCAAACATGTATTTATTGAGTTAGAGACCAGTGTTGTTTATTCTTTCGACCTTAGAGTCGCTCGTTATATTTCTGGTGGTTTTGAGTTCCTTTTGAGTTTTGATCCTCGCCGTTGGCGTTGTATATTATATTGCTTGTGTGGTTGTGACCGTCGATTGACGAAGAGCTAGCTCCCGCTTGGGGATACCTTTTTATTGATTTCGTATACTATTCATGTTGTATCCCGTTTGGGGGCCAGTATTTACAAAGGAGACTCTGCCGAAATTTTCAGTAAATTTTTAATGCTTTTAAAAACCGCATAATTCGGCTTATGCTATTAAAACTACTTGTTTTAAATTGGTTTTCCTTCACTCTACTTCTTTTCTTGGTTTGGATTTCTGGGTTTTCGGTTTTCTTAGATTACGTACGCCTCGAGACGTTCGTAGTTTAAGTGCCGGTCATGTTCCGTACTTTCGGGACGTGACAATTTTGGTGGAACCCGGATGCACACTGTATACTGATTTATGTGCCTCCTCGAGAATATCACACCTCAGTCCCTCTGAATCTGGCACGCACAGTCAACGGCGGATTGGCAGGTTTTATGTGATAGCAGAGTGCAGTTCGAGTTTACTCCTACAGGGGGACAGCTGGCCCATTTCAGAGCACGCCCACAGTTACTTGACCATATCCACGAGGCACAGTCCGGCGATGCCCGTACATTAGAGATTATTGAGCAGATTCGGCAGGGCAGAATTTCCGAGGTCGTGATTGATGATCAGAGGATACTTCGATTTAGGACTCGACTGTGCGTGCCAGATTCAGAGGGACTGAGGCGTGATATTCTCGAGGAGGCACATAGATCAGTATACAGTGTGCATCCGGGTTCCACCAAAATGTACTGTGATTTGAGAGAGGTTTACTGGTGGGACGGGATGAAGAAGGATATTGCGGACTTTGTGTCGAGATGCCTGATTTGTCAGCAAGTCAAGGCCGAGCACCAGAGGCCAGCCGGCGAGTTACAGCCTTTGCCCATCCCTGAATGGAAGTGGGAGCAGGTCTCCATGGATTTCATTGTGGGTCTACCCAGGACCAGTCGAGGGTATGACTCTATTTGGGTGATTGTGGATCGACTGACGAAAGCGGCTCACTTCCTGCCAGTGAAGACCACTTTTGGATTTTCTCAGTACGCCCAGGTTTATATTGATGAGATCGTGCGACTGCATGGCGTTCCGACTTGCATCGTGTCCGACCGTGGCACCCAGTTTACCAGCCGATTGTGGCAGAAACTCCAGGAAGCTTTGGGCACCTGATTGAGTTTTAGCACAGCCTTTCATCCGCAGAATGACGGTCAGTCAGAGCGTACGATTCAGACTCTCGAGGACATGCTCAGAGCTTGTGTTTTAGATTTCGGTGGTAGCTGGGATCGTCATTTGCCTTTGATCGAGTTTTCCTACAATAATAGCTTCCAGGAGACGATTCAGATGGCACCTTTCGAGGCTTTATATGGGAGGAGATGTCGATCGCCTGTATGTTGGACAGAGCTTAGGGAGAGCAGTATTTTGGGGCCGCAGATCGTACAGGAGACGACCGAGAAGATACAGCTGATTCGGGACAGGATGAGAGCGGCACAGAGCAGGCAGAAATCTTATGCTGACAGGCGCCGTCGCCGACTCGAGTTCGCTGTTGGCGATCATGTTTTCCTGAAGGTCTCTCCGATGAAAGGTGTGATGAGATTTGGGCGGAAAGGGAAACTGAGTCCTAGATATGTTGGTCCTTTCGAGATCCTAGAGCGTGTTGGTCCAGTCGCTTATCGGTTAGCTCTTCCGCCCAGCTTCCCCGATGTTCACCCCGTATTCCATGTCTCGATGCTCCGCAAGTACCTTCATGATCCTTCCCAAGTGATTCAGCACCAAACGATCCAGTTAGAGCGTGATCTTTCTTTCGCCGAGCAGCCGGTTGTCATTTTGGATCGGCAGGTGAAGAAATTGAGGTCGAAGGTCATACCGTCCGTCAAGGTCCTTTGGCGTGGCCCGAACAGCGAGGAGGTCACCTGGGAGACCGAGGTCGAGATGAGGAAGAGATATCCCCATCTTTTTGAAGGTACGTGTAGTTAAATTCTAAATTCGGGGAACGAATTTCTTTAAGGGGGGAAGATTGTAACCCTTCGAAAATCGTTTAGGCAGTTTTTCGGTAATCGGTTAATTTTTCGGCTTTTTCCGTAAAAAGTCAAAATAGGTATTTTTCATTGTAGATCTAATTATACAAAATTTAGATAAGATATTACTATAATTTTGTCACTAAAATGTCACTTATAATTTTCTAGTTAAATAAAAAAAAATTCGTAATTAATTATTTTTTTATTATTTTAAGCCTTTTTAAATACATTAAATTAGTGATAAATACAAATTTAATTAGGTAAATTTCATAATTAGGAATCTTTATAAGCTAAAATATGGTGTTAATAAAATTATATCATGACTTGCAAACTTTTGGTTTTAGGGTGGGAAATTTAATGAAAAAAAGATGTAAAAAGGGGTTTTTTTGTAAAAAGTTGATGTGAAATGCATTAAATGAGATGTGAGGGATCTTTTTGACCTAGAAACTTCTCCAAAAACCCCCACACCCTCCTCCGCTTCACCTCTGGCCGAAAATAGCAGCAGCTCCCCCCTCTTTTCACCTCAATTCTTGCTTCAAAAATCATGAAAAATCATGAAAGAATCGTCCGTGGAGGGGTAAAAGAGGTGGGCTGTAGTGGCGAGCCTTTTGGGAAATGGAGAATAGGCTCTTGAGAAGGTGGTGGGGTATAAGAACTGGGGTCAGAACTAGAAGTGTGTGTGTGTGGAAAGGTCTCAGCAGGGGTGTTGATATGATTTTCAGTATCATCAACTTCTTCCCCAACATGATTGTCAAGCACTCTTCCAGATCTCAACGTGGTGATTGCATTCACATGATGTGAATAACCAGGATTGGGTAAGGGTTGAGCTGGAAGTTTCCCTTTCTCTCTTGCACTAATTTCGGCTTTTAATCGTGCAATTTCTTCTTCCATCGATTTAATACTCTCGTTTTGGGACGTAGAGTTTTTCTCAATTTTATCGACAGAAGACTTCATTTCAGCCGAAACTTGCATGATATTTGTTAAGACCAAATTCATGTATTATGCAAAAGAAGAGGATTCATCAGTTCCGGTCAACTGTAAAGGACTAGACAGTGCAGGTGTGTTGACCTGATTTTGAAAATTTTATGCTTGAAAGGGGTGCTGACTTAATTGAAGTTGTGGTTGCTGTTGTGGTGGAGGGACCCTTTGAAAATTGTTTTGGTTTGGAACCGTGTTTTGTGATTGTGATTGGTTCCAAGCAAAATTAGGGTGATTCCTCCAACCCTGATTATATGTGGAAGAAAATGGATCGTTTCAAGGTCTTTGAAATGCGGCATTGGTATGCTCACGACCTTGAAACGGACATTCTTCCGTCAAGTGAGACGGATCAGAACAGCAGCCACATACAGTTTTGGAAAGTGACATTTGATTAAAGGAGGCGGCTAAAAATTTGTTTTCCATAGTCTCGAGTTTCTTGTGTATAGCTGAAATGTCAGCTCTAACTCCTATGGAAACATCTGATTGGTTATTGCCACTCCTAAATGATGGACTTTCCCACTGTAAAGACTTTTCAGCGAACTCTTCTAAATATCGCCAAGCTTCCCCATCATCCTTAGACATGAAGGTACCTTGACACATGTTTTCAAGGCTCTGTTTAGTGTTAGGGTTACTGCCCTCATATATAATTCGGCAAAGCTCCCATCTCGGGATGCCGTGATGAGGACATTGAACCAATAGATTCTTGAAACGTTCAAAGCATTTAGAGAATGGTTCAGCAGGGAGCTGGGCAAACTGATTCAGTTCGCTACGGATTGGAGCTGTCTTTTGTATTGGGTAAAATTTCTTAAGGAATGCCGCGACGAATTCTCCCCAATTCGTAATAGAATGTGCGGCAGTGTTATATAGCCACTTTTCGGCTATATCGCATAATGTAAATGGGAGAAGTCGTAGACGCATAGCATCCATTGAAAGTTATGACGTACCCATCATTGCGCATACGTTTTCAAATTTGGTAATGAAAACATAAGCGTCCTCAGTCTCGAGTCCGTGGAATTTGGGTAAAAGATTGATATACTGGGGTTTAATTTCAAAGTTATCTGTATTGGCTGGTGGTGTGGATAAGCAGGTCGAAAAAGGACCTCGAATAGGGTAGCATCTCTCCTGGAGAGAGATGCGGGGTGGATTCTGCGCACCAACGGATGGCGGCAGATTAGGGTTAAAGAAGTTTGATGGATTTGGATCTATCGGTATGGGTGTGGTAGTAGGTAAAGGAAAGGTAAATGGAGAAATATCGACTTCGGAGTCGATAAAGGGTACGCGGACTAAACGGGCATTAGAATCCCATGTCCAGCCTATCTTGTACTAAAAAGGGTTAGTACAAGTGGCAGCGTGAATTTATAATTAGGGGTATGAATGCGGTGTTTGCTTTTGAAAAAGGGACGGATTTTTGAAAAAAAATGATGCGACACAACAAATGCAGCACACAAACCCTAGAATCTAGTGGTTACCTAGGTCCGGCTCTAGACCGCTCCTAACTGCCAAAAGACAAGTCGCAGGATAGAATCCTCCACTGCCTCTTTGTTCCCCTGTGGCCGGATAAGTGCCAGGTTAGTAGGAAGGTACTCCACTACGTAAGTAGTGGGCCTAATTAATAACCATTAGCCTTAGACACACTCGCCTTAGGCACCACAGGAAAACGCGGATAAGCAATGAATTACCCACGGCCTTCTTCTGTCCTAGTTGAGCGCGACAGTCCTTAGAGTCATCTCTAGATTTCTTTTAATTAATATGGGTCAATGCGGATGCAAGTTTGGTGGTTTTCGGGGCCTAGGAAGGGTAATGAAATCCCCACCTAATTTGGATTTGGCCGTGCCCCTTAATATCCGTATTTATAATGCAAACAACCAAGAAATAAAATCATGCACAAATTTAATTTTGCAATTTGCGAGCTGCTATTCTTTGCAAAGAATCCTGCAGAAAAGTATTAGTTGGAGCTAAAAAGAGGAGAGAGGAGAAGATAAGAAGTCACCTGAGGCAAAAATTTTGCAGAGAACCCTCAAAGGGGCCGCGGTTCCGCCGCAATAGGAGGCTTAGGCCGCCCTTCCGCGGTCGGATGGTTTGATCTCTTGAAAATAAAACTTGGAGAATGCACCTGATCACTTCCCTAGTCCTCTGGAATTTTCCAAAAAATTTCTTCAATTTCCAAACAGCTCCAGATCTCCTTGCAATGAAACACAACAAATTGTTTAGGGTTTGCATGAATTTTGATCTCAAAAATCACAATGAAATAAATCTTTCAATTCAAACTTTGATATAAAACGAATTAGCGCGTGATCCCCGGCAACGGCGCCATTTGATTGTAAAGAATTTCCGATTGTGTAAGTAAATCAAATGATCCCCGGCAACGGCGTCATTTGATTGATCTTTTCTTTGTGTGTGTTTAGAAAATGAATAAAGTTCACAATCAAAGAATTATATTTGACCGCAATCAACTACGGTGTCAGTTGTAGATCGTAAGCGAGTGCGGATCGTCCACAGGGATTATGTGATTCGTTTTTATATTTGCTTTGTTTGAATCGAAAAGTTAATTGAAAAGAAAAGAAAACATGATTCAAGAATTTATCAATTGATTCAGGTGTCACGATGTTTAATCAAGAATCAAGAAACTGATAAACAATCAAGAATTGGGTTTCGATGATATTTTTCCAACCAAAATGTCAAGAATCTAAATGAGGCTCGTAGGAATCGATCGGATCGATAGACGTGATGTAATCTAAAGATAACGTGTTCTTGTCCTTCGAAGGATTGATACTAGATCGATGATGATCGACGAGAGTTAGGGCTTTCTCGTGAAACTAGGGTTTCATCATTTAACCCTTGTTCTTTCGTCGATATCATTCACATTCTAGCCTCTAGCAATTTCAAGAAACGATCGTAACTTCCCAATTTTAAGCGATATCAATCAAGAAAGCATCGCAACGAAATGGGTCGTCGGTTCTTGAACTTGCTAGGGTTTACAAAACTCGTAGGAATCAAGAACCGTTTTCATATATATTACAACATCATTCTATTAATCGTCTCGACTCCTCGACGAGCGGAGTATTACTCAAACATCACAACAAGAATTATAACTAGAAATGTAGATTGATTCATGATGCAAGAATTTAAAGAAAACAAGATAAAAGAATATCACCTTTTATTTATATCAACACTTTGATTACAATCGCTCAAGAACTACAAGAGGAAGAATCTAAATTGTTGAATTGGCGTCGCTCGGCTCCGTGAGTCGCGGATCGCTTGGACCACTTGCTCCGTTGAAGATCGGCTCGGCTCATAAAAGGTTGCAAGGCTTCTTGCTTGAATGGGTACTCAGGATCTTGGCTTTTGATTGGGATTTAGGGTTAGGGTTTCACATAAGTTCTCTCACTAAACTTGTGGAAGAAGAAGATGAAGAGAGAGATAGAATGGCTCTCAAATGAACTATATTTTTGGGATCTTTCCAACATGAATAATAAGTAAGCCTAGGGTCTTATTTATAGAACACCCAAACCCTAAGCCTTCTTGAGTTCCCTCCAAAAGTTTGTTGAAAGACTTCTAGAAAGAGTTTGTTCGGCTTAGCTTAGGGTTTAAGCTAGGGTTTAAGAAGAAGGTTCTAGAATATTAGGCTTAGTTTAGTGTAGGAACAAGGGTTTGCTGATCTGGCAGAAGTCTCTGGAGCCTTCTGGAACTTGGAGTACATTTCTGAACTTTAGCCACTGATGTAGAAGTTTTAGTGCAAATTTGGGAGGCTGAATCCTTGGACCCACCGCGGATCCACGGCACAAGCAGGCTCCTGCCGCGGATCCGCGGCTGTATGTGGAGCTTGGGCCTTGGGCTTTCTGGTATGGTCTTGGAATGATATTTGGAGCTTAATTTGATATGTTGAATTTTACTTTGCCTTTTGGATTGGTACCAGAACTGAAATCATTGAGTTGACGTATAAATTTTGGCCTTTCTTCTGGATTTTCCTGCACAGATCTCAAAACAAGTGTTGCGATATATGGAAATGATGTCATGCAATGAAATGCAGTCAATTTCCCTAGAAATGCCGGTTTTAAGGTCTAATACATGCAATCTGATATTTTGCGACCGTTTTGCTAATATGTGAAATATGAATACCGTACACTTCTAAATGAGTGCAAATGATGAGGAAATTGCCGGCTAAAATATACAATATTTTCGACTAATCACCGGACAAACCCATATCTTAACTCGTTTAAGAGATGGTCTCTACCCATTCCATATCTCATATGGAGTGGTAGGCAACAGATTTGGTCGGAACTCTATTCAATAGGTATGCAGCTATCTCAAGTGCATAACCCCAAAAGAAAATAGGTTACTCAGCATTACTCATCATAGAGCGCACCATATCTAATAGGGTGCGATTTCTCCGCTCTGAAACTCTGTTGTGCTATGGTGTATACGGAGGAGTAAGCTGAGAGAGAATCTCATTCTCTTTTAAATAATCACGGAATTCCGTGCTCAAGTATTCTCCTCCCCGATCAGATCGAAGGATTTTAATACTTTTGCCCGTTTGGTTCTCAACTTCGTACTTATATTCCTTGAATTTCTCAAAAAATTCAGATTTGTGTTTCAACAAGATCACATGTCCGAATCTTGAGAGATCACCGGTGAATGTAATAAAGTATGAGGAACCATTCCTGGCATGTGTAGACATAGGACCGCATACATCACTATGTATCTATCCCAAGAGTTCAGTAGCTCTTTCTCCGTATCCAGTAAACGGAGATTTGGTCATCTTGCCTTTGAGACATGACTGTCAAGTTTCATAAGATGTGAAATCGAATGGATTCAAATATGTATTCTTATGCAACTCAGCCAGTCTTGTTGCATTGATATGACCTGGTCTACAATGCCACAAGAAGTCTTCGTTCATTTCTGAACTGTTCCTCTTGTATGTGTTCTGTATACTTAGAATTGTAATTTGATTTAGAACGTATATACCGTTATACAATGTACCATACCTAATCAACACTTGATTTAGGAAAACATTCACAATATTTTTGGTACGAAATAACGGTTGCTCAGCATCATTGTGTTACTACTTGGTAATACAAGGTGATATACGCCAACTGTTTTGGTTGCAACAATTGCACCATTCCCGACTACTAGAGACTTATCACCTTTTCTTAGTTCTTTACCTATCAATAGCCCATGTAACAAATTGCATACGTGGGATCCTAATCCGGTATCCTATACCCAAGACACAGAGCAAACTGAGAAACAGTTCTTGGTTACGAACATATCCGAAGACGATGCATCAACATGCTTATTCTTTGTTTGGATGGCATGGGAATCCGGATATACCCCTATTCCTTGCTCAGACTTATGACAATCATAAGATAGAGCGGAACCTAGCCCAGTATAATAAGTAGATTCGGTCAATACATCCATATTATTATCTTGATTAAGGCGTGCCATTGGTCGAGAGAAGGATAATCACTTTTCGTGCGCTCTTTGCAAGATTAGATTGGTTATTATCTTATCTAACCAGGATGGCTCTCACTGTTTTTATCAAATCTTCCTTCAAACCATAAAAGGTAAGATTAGCTGGGATTAATTACACCCTACAAGTTCGTCAATCGTTCGGCCAGGCAGGTATTGGTACTCCGAGGGAGTCTCCCCATGCTTTCACATGGAACTAATTAAATAACCTCATTTCCGTAGGGGCATCACCCCGTTAACACCTTTTTTAGACACCTAATGGATCGGCTAATTGTAAAGTGCAAAACTCTCCCAAGAGTAACTCTTATTCGCAGTGGGTATCGGGATCTAACTATCATATAGAAGGTATGCAATCTCATTGCAAATTTCAACACTTGAAATTCCCAAAAATTGTTTTTACCCCTAACGTCCTATGACCTTGACGAAGGCCAACAACCCATAGGCCGCTAGTCATGTTTAGCCCATTCATTTCTTGATTGAATTAACCCCACTCGTACGAAACTTGACGAAGGCCAACAAAGTCACACGACTACCTTAATCCAATAGCATCACATGCGGCAGATAAGCACTAATCAGCTACCGCACACTATGCCTTGACGAAAGCCAACAAACGTAGCACGAATACTAAATAGTACTTATCTAAAATGATGGAGGGCTACGGCTGGTTTTGAAGAAAACCTTTAACGTAATGAACATGATATCGTTGTAGAATCTAGTGATTTGAAAAGGAGTATTTTTTGTAGCTTTTGCTAGTTTCGCTAAAGAGGTCACTCTCGGTGAAGGGATCTCGGCTCTTTCCTCATCGAATGGGGTGCTGGATATTCATCAAGGAATACCACTATGCAAAACAAGAACTAGAGAAGCTATTAAAACAAAACCGAGTGGGTTGTAGCATTTGCTAATTTTGCTAAAGAGATCACTCCCGGTGAAGGGATCTCGGCTCTTTCCTCATCGAATGAGGTGTTGGATATTCATCAAGGAATACCACTATGCAAAGAAAGAACTAGAGCTATCTTTTTACAATTTCGATTCTATAACATCTTTAGGTTTCTTTTCTTTTCATTAATCTCATTAATGCAGTCCCATCATTTAATGTTTCCCTAAACATCACAGAAAAATGAAACGAAAATAGAACGTACGCTTATGTCATCTGCATTCTCCATGGGGCCCCGTCATGCACCGTTAAGTTACTTAACTAACGGCAGAGCGGGGGCTGGACTAGCGCGGGTGCAAAACATAAGTAACGTTTATTATATATATCATATATAACTTGCATTCGTCTCACGATCACATCACAGAACCAAGCAGCAGAAGTCAACATATGAAATATTGGATATACTAGGAGGTCCATATTTTAAATTCAGCCAGTAATGAAAACACGGATTCCACAGTCGTGATGAATAGCCAAACTCACATCCCTAGACCCCTACGAGAGCGGCAAGAAACCCTGCCAATTCTACAATTAGGAGACCCAGTCTCGACTCCTCGAGATGGTCTCCCACTAGACTCTAGAACCCGGTTACTTGTGCTCCCGGCCTTGGGTCTATTCTAATGGGGAAAAGTAAATAATATACATCAATGGTGACATCATCCTCAACCCGGAAGTGTCCCTATAAAAGAATATTATATACAAATTTTACAAGAATGAAAATTGAAAAACTCTCATCTCACATAAAAAAAAAACCCGGCTATTCAATCACGACGATCCAATATAACATATCAGCAACACATAACATCACATGTCATCAACATAAGTAAATATGCGTATCCCAAAATCCGTTGACATTTAGCAACGAGATCGGAGATACCCCACATATTACATTTACGGTCGCAGAAAAGAAATGAAAAACTACAATGTTTAGAATCCGTATTTTCCTTAGATATCATAAACCCGGAATATCTCATATTCTAAATTTCATGCCTACAAATAAACCTTGCATTTCAGTCTCAAATTGAAAACTCTTTTCAATAACTTAGTCGGGTAATTCAACAAGATTCCCGACTACTTGATCGAATGCTCGTCGGGAACTTTAGTAGATGGCTGCACCCCCGATGCCGTCGATAAAGTGCACTAAGGCGGAACACCGTGGCCGCGAGCACCCGAGTGGGTGCTTTTGGCAACGGAGTTCTCCTACAGTCACTTGGTCGGGGCAGTGAGGCGCGGCTATCTAGTAATGTTATCCGGCGAGTATCCGCATACTATACGCAATTGTGATCGAGTTTTGATCTGAATCAAAACTCCGTGGCAATCGATTAACCGAGACTAAAACGCTCAATTTACAAAATACTAACTAGTTTTCACAAAACCAATTATTTGGATTCTACCGAGACTAAAATGCTAGATTTACAAAATACTAACTAGTTTTCACAAAACCAATTATTTGGATTCTAAAAATTGTATCACATATCATCATCATCCATACAACGTTAAATATTTCGATCGATTTAACAAACACCAACAAACCCCAGAGACCTCAACAACTTGAGTCTCATTAAAAACATCCAGAAAGTGCCAAAAATAACAATGGAGCAGCAGAAGAAGTTGGAGTCCACAACTCACCAAGAGTGCGGCGGTTCTGCGGCGACTTGGTTGAGTTAGGCCCTCATTTTTCTTGGGGCTCCATAGAATCACCTGCACGATTTTCTGCATATTTTTAATCTCGAAAATTTCAACTTTTGAAAAAATCGACAGAAACTAGATAAATACACGGTTTCGAAAATCGATCGAACACTTTAACATCGTAAAGACTTACCCAAATGTTCTAACCTGGCTCTGATACCATGAAAGTGTTTACTAGCACCACGGTAGGGTTAAAAAGGGAATCACACATGCAATTTTCAAAAATCATGGTGCTAATGAACACTAACCTAGAATCTAACTAGATTATTAGGGATAACTATGATGATATCATAAAAACTAGCTAAGAGAAAAATGCTACAACCTTTGTAGACCGTGTACTTCTTTTCTAATGCTCCGGATTGTAGTCCACGCGACTCCACTAGGCTCAAATTGAATGTTGAACGAACCAGCTCCGATGACCTTCGTGCTGAAGATGATCCACCCCAAGTCCGCCAATCCAAGCTACCTCTTCACTAAACCTTTTAGTGAAGGAAACACACCACACCAAAGTGTTAATCTAATTTGGGATGGTGAAGTAAGGGTTTTGTTTACTCACTAGATTTTATCCAAGTCCCATGGTTCACATCATATGTGAGGGGTTGGGGCTTGAAGCATGAAGAGAAAGAAGAAGAAGAGCTAGAGAGTAACTCATCAAGATGAGCTCAAGAAAGAAAAATCAACCAAGTGTTGTGAAGAATGTCTTTACCCCCTTCACGTATTGAAGCATCCATTTTTTCAAATAAAGAAATAGAACCATGCTTCAGTACTGATAAGAGACCAATAAAATAATCATCAAAACCATGCTTCACCCATGGTCCTCATTTTCCACCACTTTTTCTATTTTCACAAAATAGAAATTCCATGCTGTGCTTCATATACATATATATATATATATATATACATATATATTATGAAGAAAATTAATTAGTGAGCAAATATTAGTTAATATATAATTATATCAAATATAAATATATATATCATATTATTAAATCAACACTTGATCTTATAATCCGGTTATATCACATATCACCGACTAGTATCATTTATCTGTATATCGCATTATCAAATCAACACTTAATTCGATAATCCGGTCATATCATATATAACCTAACCGATAACAAATAACCGCCAGATTAGAATACGGTATCATATACTCGTATTTAATCTGGCTCCCGCACATATCAACATATGTGCCCTACTTCGTTTCGCTTGAACCAGGAAACTTCTGTGTGGGACTCTAAAGACTCGTCAATACGTCAGCAGTAGGTAATGATCACATCAGTCATCCATAAGCCGTCAGCGGTACTAGCTGGACATAACAGCTACCCAGGTATTGAGCGATTAGAAGATCAACAAGAAAGCTTGTTCAAACTCCTATGAAACCTTTAAGTAACACTTACCTTACAGTCCAGTCTCTTCATATGATATGTCGCATATCGGGTCTACGGGTGGTAATGTCAGACCCCAGTAACTTGATAAGTCGTGCCGATGTATAGCTCATAACGGTTCGAGAAACTACTGATAACACTTACCAGTAAATCTTATCAACAGCCCTGGCCAGGGTCTTACTGTTATAGCCAATCGAGCATAGCGCAACATCTACTCCCAATACCGGGAGAGACGAAACCCCTCCTATCACTCATTGCCTCCATGTGACTCGGGTTGTACCCAAAATCCACCTGTTTGCACGAATCCTTTGAACCATGGTAGGGAGGAAATCAAAGCACAGTGTAAGCCACACAAGACTCTATGACGATCTCGGGTCTACAGACTAACCTGTACCAGTGTCACCAGAAAAATGCTATCTGATGATAGGTATAGTACCAACTAGGAGTTCTCAGCGAGTCCGGTTTGGTGTACCCATTCTCTAATGAGCACCTGTATACAATCTTTGATATCACACACCAATGGTTGTGGGATCAACCATCACCCCATACAGGGTCAAGAAACATACACACTAGTCTACTCTGGAATATCGATGCCCTGTCTCAATATCCCTTCGACTAGGAACTGTTAAAGGATGTACTTGTTGTAGGGTTACTAGGCACACTCAAGAGGTTCCAGAAGGCATCAACCATGCCAAATTAAAATTTTCCGGTGCCGAGAAACCCTAAACTCGATCGTTAACTAGAGGATAGGCGAAAGAACATGCAAGCAAACGACTTTGCTAATAAGTGAAAGGGATTACAACCTTTGTAGATCCGGTCCACCACTTCTTTAGCTCCGTGTTGACGTCCCTCCACTGCGATCATCAGATCCCAGACTCTAGCAATAGTTTCGTTGGAGAAATGAGCGGGCTAGGTCGTTGACTTCGAGGCCGAAGATGATCTACGTCGGGGAGACTCAAACTCAAGCTATTCCTTCACTTGGTCAAAAACTTTGTGAAGAGAACACCCTATACTACATGGAAAGTGGTAGAGGATTAAGAAATAGGAAGTGGGTTCACTTTAGAATTGGATTTCTCACTCTTTTTCTCATGGCACCATTGGAGCTCTCAAGCTTTTGTGAGCTTGATGAAGATGTAGAAGAAGAAAGAATCATATGAATTAAAAGAATAATATGAATACTTATCCTTTTAATCATAGCACCATGGTTGAGTTAAGCCCTCATGCTTAACTCATGTAGAGAATTAACCATGGCATAAGGTTAAGGGATGGGTTAGCTAATATCTTAAACAAATGACAAAGAGAGTTGACTTTGTCAATGTTTATCAAGCTTCATGAAGCTTGATAACTTTGACCAAAGTCACACTCTTTTGTTATATACTTAGGAAAATAGTAAACCCTAATCTAACCTTGATTTGGTTCAAGTCTCATACACACAACTTGTTTGTATCATCAAGTATGATACAAACATGTACACTTGCATATATCACATATAAACAATGTGTACATTCAAGAGAGAAAATCAATCTTAAGTGAACCAATACTAGTTAATGTAAAGTAATATATCAAATATATAATTATACATTAAATCATTAAATCAACACTTGATTTAACGATCCGGTCATATCGCATATAACCGACTAATATCAATAGTAACAACTTATCGAATCAACACTTGATCCGATAACCCGGCTATATCGCATACAACCGATCAATGTCACAAATCGTGAGAATATAATTCAGTATCACATACTGGTATTATTCTCGGTCCCGCACATATCTCATATGCGCTCCTATTTCGTTTCGCTTGACCCAGGAAACCCCTGTGTAGGACTCTGAAGTCTCGTCAATACGCCGGCAATAGGTGATGATCATATCAAACACCCACAAGCCGCAAGCGGTCTGCTAAACGTAACGGCCACTCGGGTATTGAGCGATCAGAAGATCAACGAGCAAGCCCGTTCACACTCCTGTGAATCCAACGAGTAACACTACCGTACAGTCCGGTCTGTTCGTCTGATATGTCGCATATCTTGTCTACGTCAGACCCCAATAACTCGATAAGTCGTATCGATATGAGGCTCATAACGGGTTGAGAAACTACTGGTAACACTTACCAGTAAATCCCTAAAGCAGCCTTGGCCAAGGACTCCCTGTTATAGCCAATCGAGCACTGCGCAACATCAACTCCCTATACCGGGAGAGATGAAACCCCTCCTATCGCTCATTGCCTCCATGTGATTCAGGACTGTACCTAAAAGCCACCTTTTTGCACTCCATCTTGGACGTGGTATGATGGAAATCAAAGCACAGTGGGAATCACACAAGACTCTATGACGATCTCGGGTCTACAGACTAACCTGTACCAGTGTCACCAGAGAACTGCCATCTGACGTAAGGTATAATACCGTCTGGGAGTTCTCGGCGAGTCCGTCCAGTGTACCCAGTCTCCACTGAGCACCCGTATATCATCTCTGATGTCAAACACCAATGGATATGGGATCATCCATCGCCCATCTATATGGGTCGAGAAGCTATACGCTAGTCTACTCTGGTATATCGATGCCCCGTCTCGATACACCCTGTTAGTTATATGTATGCCCTAGAGGCCATTACTGTACATTGGATGTATATTGTAGTGGATGCTGGGACATATATAGGGAGGACTTTCTTGCTCGACATAATAGTATGCTATCTGGTTACCCTTTACCTTAACATGTACACTGATTGTCTCTCTGTTACATGTTGGTAAAACCCTTAGGATGTGTACTTGACTACCTGGACTATGATGCGGATCATACTGTAGGGATCCTGGGCACTTTAGTGAGGTCTCACAAGGCATCGATCATGCCAATTTCAAAAAATCTAGTGCCGGGAAACCCTAATGTACGGATCGTTTGCTAGATGTCTAGGCGAAATACAAACTAGTTAACAATTAACTAATGGAATACGGAATTACAACCTTTGTAGATCCGTTTGTCCACCTCCATAGCTCCGTAACGAAGTGCTCTCCGCTGTCCAAATCAAATCCGGGCTCTAGCGTCGGCTTCGTCGGAGAATGGGCAAGCTAGGTCGTCGATGTCCATGCCGAAGATGATCTACGTCGAGGCATCGCAAGATCAAGCTCACAACTTCACCAAGTCCAAAAACTTGTGAAGGAAACACACTCTACTACTTGGCAAGAGGTAGAGGATGAAGAAATAGGAAGTGGGTGGACTTTAGATTTGGATTTCTCACTATTAATCATCAATCACCATTGATGGACATGAAGCTTTCTTCTTTGAAATGAAGAAGAAGAAGAAAGCAAGAAGAAGATGAATCTTATGATAAGATTATTCAAAAAAGAAAAGAATAACAATACTTATCATAATATTAACTCTAGTCAAGTGTAGAGAATGAATCATGGTTAGTAGAAATGGTTAGGGTTAAGGATGAGATAAGAATGGTTGACTTGATCAAAGATTCATGAAGCTTCAACTAAACTCCAAATTAAGCCACCATTCTTTTCTCCTCTTTTCCAAAATAAATAAACAAATAAATAAATGAATAAATAAAGGAAATGAAACCCTAACCATTCTTTTAACCATGGTTTATTCTTTGCACTTAACCAAGTAATCATGTATCATCAAACATGATACAATCAAGTGCACAAAATCATATCGCATATGTAATGCGCACAATCCGAGTGAGAAAATCCATCTTAAGTAAACCGGTACTAGTTGATGCAAAGTAATATATCAAATATATAAATATGCATTAAATCATTAAATCAACACTTGATTTAACGATCCGGTTATGTCGCACACAACCGACTAGTATACAATATATCGGCTTATCGAATCAACGCTTGAATCGATAACTAGGTTATATCGCATACAACCATTCGATACATTTATCGCGAGAATAGAATACGGTATCACATACCCGCATTATTCTCGGTCCCGCACATAATTCATATGCGCTCCTATTTCGTTTCGCTTGAGCCAGGAAACCTCTGTGTAGGACTCTAAAGACTCATCAATACGCCGGCAGCAGATGATGATCATATCAAACACCCACAAGCCGCAAGCGGTCTGCTAAACGTAACGGCCACCCGGGTATTGAGCGATCTGAAGATCGACGAGCAAGCCCGCTCACACTCCAGTGAATCCGACCAGTAACACTACCGTACAGTCCGGTCTGATCGTCTGATATGTCGCATATCTCGCCTAGGGGTGGTAAACGTCAGACCCCAATAGCTCGATAAGTCGTGTCGATATGAGGTCTATAACACTTCGAGAAACTACTGGTAACACTTACCAGTAAATCTCAGCAACCCTGGCCAGGGATTTCCTGTTATAGCCAATCGAACACAGCGCAACATCAACTCCCTATACCGGGAGAGACGAATCCCCTCCTATCGCTCATTGCCTCCATGTGACTCGGGACTGTACCCAAAAACCACCGTTTTGCACGCCCTCTTGGACGTGGTAAGATGGAAATCAAAGCACAGTGGGAACCACACAAGACTCTATGACGATCTCGGGTCAACAGACTACTCTGTACCAGTGTCACCAGAGAACTGCCATCTGACGTGAGATATAATACCATCTGGGAGTTCTCGGTGAGTCCGTCCAGTGTACCCAGTCTCCACTGAGCACCCGTATATCATCTCTGATGTCAAACACCGATGGATATGGGATCATCCATCGCCCATCTGTATGGGTCGAGAAGGTACACGCTAGTCTACTCTGGTATATCGATGCCCCATCTCGATACACCCACGACTAGGGACTTTGAAGGATGTACTTATGGACTACCTTGTCCCCACTAGTATGATCCGCATCATAGTCCAGGTAGTCAAGTACACATCCTAAGGGCTTTACCAACATGTAATAGAGAGACAATCTGAGTACACGTTAAGGTAAAGAGTAACCAGATAGCATACTATCATGTCGAGCAAGAAAGTCCTCCCTATATATGTCCCAGCATCCACTACAATATACATCCAATGTACAGTAATGGCCTCTAGGGCATACATATAACTAACAATCTCCCACTTGCACTAGGGCCATCTGTAGCAGTGGTTGTAGTATCTCATACTCAACCATCCCATAAAAGTCTCTCTCTGGGAATAGGCCTTCGTGAGTGGATCCGCTGCGTTATCCTCTAAATCTGCTCTCCTTGCCTTGATCATCCTGGAGATCAAACATCTCCATGATCAGGTGATACTGCCTTAGAATAAGTCTGGATCACTGATGGGACCTGCGTTCCTTGGCAAAAGCCACAACTCCATTGTCACACAATGGGCGGAACATAGTTCATCTCATGAACCATTATACATCCAAACAGCCTCTTTGGTAGCATCTTAAGTAGCGATGTATCCTGCCTTTATCGTCTAGTATGTCACGGTATCTAGCTTGGAACTCTTCCAACATACCGTCCCTTTACTGAGGGTAAAGACAATGCCTGCGACTGACATTCAGTCGTCTTTATCACCTTGGAACACTTCCAGTGATTCTCCCCAGGATCGATTGATACCATCTCACTACAACTAGTGAGTATCCTAACATCCATTTAGATCTATCTCATAGATCTAAAATCCAGGATTTAGTAGGTATCACTTTGATCCTATGTGGAGAATCATTGTGATAAACGGAGATTGATCGAGCGTAGCATAAGAAACTCCTTTCTTATCAAGAGTATGTCATCCACGTACTCTACGAGGATCATCACCATACTCCCTACTACCTTTTTGTTTATACGAGGTTCATCTACCATTTTGATGATGTCAAACTCTTTGACTAACACATCAAAACAGATGTTCCAACTCCGCGATGCCTGCTTTATCAGATAAAACATCTTGCACACGTTTCCGCTGCTCCCACTGTTTACGAAGCCCTCTGGCTGTGTACTTATAGACGCCCTCTTCCAAAACATCATTTTAGAAGAGCTGTCATGACACCCAACCACCAGATATCGTAGTCATGGTATGTAGCCGTGGCAAGTAGGATCTGGATGGACTTAAGCATAGCTACTTGAAAAGGTTTCATCATTATCCACAGCTGGTCAATGATGCAAACTTTTAACAAGTCTAGCTTTGAAAGTCTCAACTTTTCTATGTACACCAAGTAATCTTCTCAAGATATACTTGCTCCTGATGGGGATTTAACCCTTCAGATATAGCAACCAAAGTCCATACTTTGTTGGTGTATATGGATTCCATCTCAGATCGCTAAACATCCATCCATTCTTACAGAGTCCCAACTCTTGATGGCCAGCTCGAAACTAGTTGGGTCATCATCTCATGATGCAATCCTCGCTCCCACTGTCATAGAGAAACCGAAGTATCTCTCAGGTGGGTGAGGAACCCTACTAGATCGGCGGAGAGGCCGAGGTTCGTTGGAATCTACTAAATCCTTTGGTTCTATCAAATCATCAGCTGCAGTTTGTATGGCTGGAACATTTCCAGTTCTACATTACAGACCTTGCCTCGAGCTTGTTCGGATTTTGCTTTTAGACATAGGCCGGACAACCCAAATCTTAACTAACTTAAGATATGGGCTCTTCCCTTTCCATATCTCATATGAAGTGGTAGGCATTGATTTGATTAGAATCCTATTCAATAGGTATGCAGCTTCTCAAGTGCATAACACCCAATAGGAAAAAGGTAACTCAGTATTACTCATCATAGAGCACACCATATCATATAGGGTGTGATTGCTCCGTCCCGATATACCATCATGCTATGGTGTATACAGAGGAGTAATGCTGAGAGAGAATCTCATTCTCCTTTAAAATAGTCCAGGATTTCCGTGCTCAAGTAGTCTCCTCCTTGATCTCATCAAAGGACATAATACTTATACCCGTATTGTGGTTCTCTACTTCTAACTTATATTCTGTGAATATCTCAAAAGGTTCGGACTTGTGTTTCAACAAGAACATATGTCTGAATCTAAAGAGATCATCAGAGAACGTAATGAAGTATAAAGAATCAGTCCTGGCATTTGTAGACTGGGGACCTACATACATCAACATGTATCATCCCAAGAGTTCACTAACTCTTTCTATGTTTCCAATAAACATAGATATGGTCATCTTATCTTTGTGACATGACTGGCGAGTTTCACAAGATGTAAATTCAAACTGATTTAAATATGCATCTAAATGCAACTCAGCTAGTCGGGTCGCATTGATATGACCTAGTCTACAATACCTCAAGAAGAATTCGTTCATTTCTGAACTCTTCCTCTTGTGTGTGTTCCATATACTAAGAACTGTAGTTTGATTTAGAACGTCAATGCTTTTAGACAACGTGCCTAAACCGATCAACTTTTGATACAGGAAATGTTCAAAACATTATCCAACAATACGAAATTTTATCGTTTCTTTACTAATAAAGAGACTGATATGATTTTGTATATCAGGTTCGGTATCTAATAACATTCGTTCAGAATCAATGTATTGGTAATACAGGGTGACAGTGACCGACAGACTTGGCTGCAACTCTTGCCCCATTTTCTGCCTCATGAAACTTATCACCTGTTCTCAGTTCTCTACCTATCTGTAGCCCTATGTAACAGATTACATATCTGGGATCCTGATCTGGTATCACATATCCAGGATGCGAAGGATACTGAGAAACAGTTCTGTATAATGAACACACCCGAAGATGATGCATCAGCATGCACTCTCTTCGTTTGGGCGGCACGGGAATTCTGGTAATCCCCAATTTCCTGCTCTGTCTTATAACAATTATAAGTAGGAGCGGGACCAACGTTCCCCAGCTCAGTATAACAAGCGGGTTCGGTCAATAATCCGTATTTTAATCTTGATTAAGGCGTGACATGGTCGCTACCAGGAGAGAGAGAGAAGAAAACACTCAGCGTGCGCTCTATCAAGAATAGATTGGTTATTATTTTATCTAATCAGGATGGCTCCCACTGCTTTTTATCAAATCTTCCTTCAAACCCTAAAAGGAAAGACTAGCCGGGATTAATTACACACTACAAGTTCGCCAATCTTTCAGCCAGGCCAGTGTCGGTACTTTGAGGGAGGTCCCCCGTGCTTTCGCACGAACCTAATTAATGTAAACCTCGTTTTCCCAGAGGCGTAACCCCGTTGACACCTTTCTAGACACCTACTTGATCGGCTAATTGTAATGTATAAAACTCTCCCAGAAGTAACTCTTACTCGCAGCGGGTATCGGGATCCAACTATCTCATAGAAGGTATGCAATCTCATTGCAAATTTCAACGCTTGAAATTCCCGATAATATTTTGCCCCTAACCTCCTATGACCTTGACAAAGGCCAACAAACCATAGGATGCTAGTCAAGTTCAACCCGTCATTTCTTGATCGAAATAAACCCACCCGCACGGCCCTTGACAAAGGCCAACAAGGTCGCACGACTACCCTAATCCAATCTGCATCATATGCATAAACAGATAAGCACCAGCCAGCTACCGCACACTGCGCCTTGACAAAGGCCAACAAACGTAGCACGAATACTAACTACTACTTATCTGAAATGACGGAGGGCTACGACAGGTTTTTCTAAAAACCTATTGCGTAATGAACTTGATATCGTTGTAGGATCGAATGAATTTTGAAATGGAGAGTTTTTGAGGCTTTTCTAGTTTTGCTAAAGGAGTCACTCCCGGCGAAGGGATCGTCGGTCCTTTCCTCATCGAATGAGGTGCGGGATATATCACATATATCACTGTGCAAAGCAAAAACTCTTAAAAGCAATCAAAAGACAAACCGAGAGTGTAGCATCTGTCAGTTATTGCTAAAGGAGTCACTCCCGGTGAAGGGATCTCGGTCCTTTCCTTATCGAATAAGGTGCAGGATATATCATATATACCGCTGTGCAAAGCAAGAACTGTAGCTACCTGTTTTATTTTGAAATTCGATTCTACAACATCTTAGGTTTCTTTTATTTCATTAATCACATTAATGAAGTCCCATCATTTTAAAGTACCTAAACATCACAGATAAATACGACGTACACTTATGTCATCCGCATTCGCCTCGATGTCCCCTCGTGCACCGTTAGGTTAGGTAACTAACGGCAGAGCGGGCCAGGGCTAGCGCGGGTGTAAAACATAAGTAACGTCTATATAATATATCATATATACTATATACAGTATCTATCACAGAACATCACATGATCACATCACAGATATCGCAGCAGAAGAATCATATGAAATATTGGATATACTAGGACGTCCGTGTTTTGAATACGAGCCAGTATAAAACACAGATTCCACGGTCGTGATGAATAGCCAAACCCACACCCCTAGACCCCTACGAGAGCGGCAAGTAACCCTACCAATTCTAGAGTTAGGAGACCCGGACTCGACTCCTCGAGTTGGTCTCCCACTGGACTCCAGAACCCGGTTACTTGTGCCCTCCTCCTTGGGTCTATCCTAGTGCGGAAAAGTAAATAATATACAAACGGTGACAACTTCCGCAACCTGGAAGCGCCCCAATAAAAAGAATATTACATACAAGTTTTTACATGAATGATAATGAAAAACACTCATCTCACATAAAAACCCCCGGCTATTCATACACGACGATCCAATATTATATATCCAGCAACACATAACATCACATGTCATCAACGTAAGTAAATATGTCCATCCCAATTGTCGTTGACATATAGCAACGAAACCGGCGATATCACATATTACACTTACGGTCACAGAAAAGAAAGTGTAAAACTACAACAGTTGGAATCCGCAACCACCTCAGACATCGCATGCCTGACTAAATGAATTACTTAGACATCACATGCCTAACAATTATAAACCCCGCATTTTAGTCTCATTATCAAAAACTCTTTTCAATATCAAGTCGGGGAATTCAACAGGATTCCCGACACCCTGATCGAATGCTCGTCGCAAACTTCAATAGGCGGCCGCACCCCTGATACCGTCGACGAAGTGCACCAAGGCGGAACACCGCTACCGCGAGCACCCGGACGGATGCTTTCGGCGACGGGGTTCTCCTACAGTCACTTGGTCGGGGCTATGGAGTGAGGCTGTCTATTAAGTTTACCCGGCGAGTATCCGCGTATGCTACGTGATTGCGACGGACTTTTGATCACATCAAAATTTCGTGGCAACCGATCAAGTGAGACTAAATTGCTACGTTTATAACATTCATTCAGTTATCACATAACTTTTGTGAATTCCAATTGTTGTATCCCATTCCAGATAAACAGAAAATGTTAAACTTTTCGATCGAACAATCGAACACCCAAGTTTTCCCGATACAGATCAACACATGAAATAAGTCTGACAACATTCAGTTCGTGCCTCAGTACCAACGGTCCAGCCGTAGAAGGGTCAAGCCAACGCCTCACATGTGGCACGCCGTACTGCCCCAAACCCGAAGGTTCAAAGGGCAGTTCAAGACGGTCACATAATCGAGTTAAGGTTTGTTGTCTTCTAGAGGGTCCATTGCGTTACTTGCACTACTTAGAACGTCGTTAAACTACGGAAAAATCCAACACTTGGAAATTTCCCGACAGGGGAAAAATTGGGTATTTATATCTGGTCGAACTTTTTAACATATTCTAAAATTTATCCGGAAAGCCACACAGACAAAATTTGATATTCCGATCGAAACTCCGAAACCCCAAAACCACCTCTGAAAATTCAACTCTTGAAAAAATATTAAAAATACCCAGGAAAACCAGAACAGGATACTGTGAATTACTGTACAAATTTGGACGCCAGAAAGGACAAAATGGCCGCGCTTCCGCCGCACGAGCCATGCTCGTGCCGCGGAAGGGCGGTGGGAAAGTGGAATCAGGTCCACGAATTTTACAGTAATTCTTAGAAAACCCTGCTTGACTTTCTGGACATTTTTAATCTTGAAAAATCCACAATTTTAAAATCTGGACAGAGAGCATGTAAGGTTTGGGTTTTCGGGTTCGTTCGGACTTCAATTTCCTTATGTACTTCGCCTAAGGCTATAGCTAGGCTCTGATACCACTGTAGGGATCCTGGGCACTCTAGTGAGGTCTCACAAGTCATCGATCATGCCAATTTCAAAAAATCTAGTGCCGGGAAACCCTAATGTACGGATCGTTTGCTAGATGTCTAGGCGAAATACAAACTAGTTAACAATTAACTAATGGAATGCGGAATTACAACCTTTGTAGATCCGTTTGTCCACCTCCATAGCTCCGCAACGAAGTGCTCTCCGCTGTCCAAATCAAATCCGGGCTCTAGCGTCGGCTTCGTCGGAGAATGGGCAAGCTAGGTCGTCGATGTCCATGCCGAAGATGATCTACGTCGAGGCATCGCAAGATCAAGCTCACAACTTCACCAAGTCCAAAAACTTGTGAAGGAAACACACTCTACTACTTGGCAAGAGGTAGAGGATGAAGAAATAGGAAGTGGGTAGACTTTAGATTTGGATTTCTCACTATTAATCATCAATCACCATTGATGGACATGAAGCTTTCTTCTTTGAAATGAAGAAGAAGAAGAAAGCAAGAAGAAGATGAATCTTATGATAAGATTATTCAAAAAAGAAAAGAATAACAATACTTATCATAATATTAACTCTAGTCAAGTGTAGAGAATGAATCATGGTTAGTAGGAATGGTTAGGGTTAAGGATGAGATAAGAATGGTTGACTTGATCAAAGATTCATGAAGCTTCAACTAAACTCCAAATTAAGCCACCATTCTTTTCTCCTCTTTTCCAAAATAAATAAACAAATAAAAAAATGAATAAATAAAGGAAATGAAACCCTAACCATTCTTTTAACCATGGTTTATTCTTTGCACTTAACCAAGTAATCATGTATCATCAAACATGATACAATCAAGTGCACAAAATCATATCGCATATGTAATGCGCACAATCCGAGTGAGAAAATCCATCTTAAGTAAACCGGTACTAGTTGATGCAAAGTAATATATCAAATATATAAATATGCATTAAATCATTAAATCAACACTTGATTTAACGATCCGGTTATGTCGCACACAACCGACTAGTATACAATATATCAGCTTATCGAATCAACGCTTGAATCGATAACTAGGTTATATCGCATACAACCATTCGATACATTTATCGCGAGAATAGAATACGGTATCACATACCCGCATTATTCTCGGTCCCGCACATAACTCATATGCACTCCTATTTCGTTTCGCTTGAGCCAGGAAACCTCTGTGTAGGACTCTAAAGACTCATCAATACGCCGGCAGCAGATGATGATCATATCAAACACCCACAAGCCGCAAGTGGTCTGCTAAACGTAACGGCCACCCGGGTATTGAGCGATCTGAAGATCGACGAGCAAGCCCGCTCACACTCTAGTGAATCCGACCAGTAACACTACCGTACAGTCCGGTCTGATCGTCTGATATGTCGCATATCTCGCCTAGGGGTGGTAAACGTCAGACCCCAATAGCTCGATAAGTCGTGTCGATATGAGGTCTATAACACTTCGAGAAACTACTGGTAACACTTACCAGTAAATCTCAGCAACCCTGGCCAGGGATTTCATGTTATAGCCAATCGAACACAGCGCAACATCAACTCCCTATACCGGGAGAGACGAATCCCCTCCTATCGCTCATTGCCTCCATGTGACTCGGGACTGTACCCAAAAACCACCGTTTTGCACGCCCTCTTGGACGTGGTAAGATGGAAATCAAAGCACAGTAGGAACCACACAAGACTCTATGACGATCTCGGGTCAACAGACTACTCTATACCAGTGTCACCAGAGAACTGCCATCTGACGTGAGGTATAATACCATCTGGGAGTTCTCGGCGAGTCCGTCCAGTGTACCCATTCTCCACTGAGCACCCGTATATCATCTCTGATGTCAAACACCGATGGATATGGGATCATCCATCGCCCATCTGTATGGGTCGAGAAGGTACACGCTAGTCAACTCTGGTATATCGATGCCCTATCTCGATACACCCACGACTAGGGACTTTCAAGGATGTACTTATGGACTACCTTGTCCCCACTAGTATGATCCGCATCATAGTCCAGGTAGTCAAGTACACATCCTAAGGGCTTTACCAACATGTAATAGAGAGACAATCTGAGTACACGTTAAGGTAAAGAGTAACCAGATAGCATAACATCATGTCGAGCAAGAAAGTCCTCCCTATATATGTCCCAGCATCCACTACAATATACATCCAATGTACAGTAATGGCCTCTAGGGCATACATATAACTAACACATACTAGTGGGGACATGGTATTCCATAAGTACATCCTTGAAAGTCCCTAGTCGTGGGTGTATCGAGATGGGGCATCGATATACCAGAGTAGACTAGCGTGTACCTTCTCGACCCATACAGATGGGCGATGGATGATCCCAAATCCATTGGTGTTTGACATCGGAGATGATATACGGGTGCTCAGTAGAGACTGGGTACACTGGACGGACTCGCCGAGAACTCCCAGATGGTATTATACCTCACGTCAGATGGCAGTTCTCTGGTGACACTGGTACAGAGTAGTCTGTTGACCCGAGATCGTCATAGAGTCTTGTGTGGTTCCCACTGTGCTTTGATTTCCATCTTACCACGTCCAAGAGGGCGTGCAAAACGGTGGTTTTTGGGTACAGTCCCGAGTCACATGGAGGCAATGAGCGATAGGAGGGGATTTGTCTCTCCCGGTATAGGGAGTTGATGTTGCGCTGTGTTCGATTGGCTATAACAGGAAATCCCTGGCCAGGGTTGCTGAGATTTACTGGTAAGTGTTACCAGTAGTTTCTTGAATTGTTATAGACCTCATATCGACACGACTTATTGAGCTATTGGGGTCTGACGTTTACCACCCCTAGGCGAGATATGCGACATATCAGACGATCAGACCGGACTGTACGGTAGTGTTACTGGTCGGATTCACAGGAGTATGAGCGGGCTTGCTCGTCGATCTTCTGATCGCTCAATACCCGGGTGGCCGTTACGTTTAGCAGACCGCTTGCGGCTTGTGGGTGTTTGATATGATCATCGCCTGCTGCCGGCGTATTGACGAGTCTTTAGAGTCCTACACAGAGGTTTCCTGGCTCAAGCGAAACGAAATAGGAGCGCATATGAGATATGTGCGGGACCGAGAATAATGCGTGTATGTGATACCGTATTCCATTCTCGCGATGAATGTATCGATTAGGTTATATGCGATATACCCTAGTTATCGAATCAAAGGTTGATTCGATAAGCCGATACATAGGATACTGGTCGGTTATATGCGATATGACCGGATCGTTAAATCAAGTGTTGATTTAATGATTTAATGTATAATTATATATTTGATATATTACTTTGCATTAACTAGTATTGGTTCACTTTAAATTGATTTTCTCACTCGGGTGTGCGCATTGCATATGCGATATGTTTTTGTGCACTTGTTTGTATCATGTTTGATGATGCAAGAATGCTAGGGTTTGTGTAATGAAGTAAACCTAAGTTAAATAAATAATTAGGGTTTTCTTTTATTCATTCATTTATCTTTTCATTTGGATTTAAAAGATAAATGAGAAAAAGAAAACAAAAGGGTTTCTTTCATGAAGCTAAGTGAAGCTTCATGAAGCTTTGACCAATCAAACCCTTTTGTCTTCATCTATTAAACCCTAACCATTCATTTAACTATGGTCAACTCTATACACATTACTATAGTTTAATTATGATAAGAAATGATTATTGATATTCTATTCTATTATTCTTATCATAATATATCTTCTTCTTCTTCTTCATCTTCAAAGAAGAAAACCTTCACTTCATCAATGGTGAAGTGATAAAAAGAGTGAGAAATCCAAAACTAAAGTCTACCCACTTCCTATTTCTTCATCCTCTACCTCTTGCCAAGTAGTAGAGTGTGTTTTCTTCACAAGTTTCTTGACTTGGTGAAGTCGGAGCTTGATTTAGCGATGCCTCGACGTAGATCATCTTCGGCATGGACATCGACGACCTAGCCCGCTTATTCTCAGATGAAGTCGACGCTAGAGCCCGGATTCTTATTGGACAGCGGAGAGGAATTCGTTGCGGAGCTATAGAGGTGGAGCACCGGATCTACAAAGGTTGTATTTCCGTATTCTTATAGTTAATTGTTAACTAGTTTACATGTTTCGCCTAAATATCTAGCAAACGATCTTGTTAGGGTTTGTAGGCACCGTTAAAATTTGAAATTGGCATGATCGATGCCTTGTGAGACCTCACTAGAGTGCCTAGGAACCCTACAGTGGTATCAGAGCCTAGCTAGAGCCTTAGACGAAGTCCAGACGGATTTTTGAAATCCGAACGAACCCGAAACCCATATTCAAAAATGCTCTCTGTCCAGATTTTAAAAATGTGGATTTTTCAAGATTAAAAATATCCAGAAAATCAAGCAGGGTTTTTTTTATGAAAAACTGTGAAAAACGGAGAGCTAACTCCGTCATAACGGCGCGGAACCGCGGCCTAAGCCCACGTGGCGCGGCGGTTCCGCGGCGCTACTGTTGAGTCTTTGACTCCTTTTTGCACAGTAATTCCTTTTTTAATATTATGAGTTTTCTGGGAATTTTTATTATGCAGTAAACAGTTAAGCATTTTTGGGTTGTATTGGGAATCAAAGATTCGATCGGGGTTTCAAATTTTGTCTGTGTGACTTTCCGGATAAATTTTAGAATATGTTAAAAAGTTCGACCGGATATAAATACCCAACTTTTCCCCTGTCGGGAAATTTCCAAGTGTTGGATTTTCCCGTAGTTTAACGACGTTCTAAGTAGTGCAAGTAACGCGATGGACCCTCTAGAAGACAACAAACCTTAACTCGATTATGTGACCGTCTTGAACTGCCCTTTGAACCTTCAGGTTTGGGGCAGTACGGCGTGCCACATGTGAGGCGTTGGCTTGACCCTTCTACGGCTGGACTGTTGGTACTGAGGCACGAACTGAATGTTGTTAGACTTATTTCATGTGCTTTATCTGTGATGCGATCATGTGATGTTCTTTGATAGATACTTTATATAGTATATATGATATATTATATAGCCGTTACTTATGTTTTACACCCGTGCTAGCCCTGCCCCGCTCTGTCGTTAGTTACCTAACCTAACGGTGCACGAGGGGACATCGAGACGAATGCGGATGGCATAAGTGTACGTCGTATTTATCTGTGATGTTTAGGTACTTAAAATGATGGGACTTCATTAATATGATTAATGAAATAAAAGAAACCTAAGATGTTGTAGAATCGAATTTCAAAATAAAACAGGTAGCTACAGTTCTTGCTTTGCACAGCGGTATATATGATATATCCTGCACCTTATTCGATAGGGAAAGGACCGAGATCCCTTCACCGGGAGTGACTCCTTTAGCAATAACTGGAAGATGCTACAACCTCGGTTTGTCTTTTGATTGTTTTTAAGAGTTCTGCTTTGCACAGTGATATATATGATATATCACGCACCTCATTCGACGAGGAAAGGACCGACGATCCCTTCACCGGGAGTGACTCCTTTAGCAAAACTAGAAAAGCCTCAAAAGCACTCCATTTTAAAATCATTTGATTCTACAACGATATCAAGTTCATTACGCAATAGGTTTTCAGAAAAACCTGTCGTAGCCCTCCGTCATTTCAGATAAGTTGTATATAGTATTCGTGCTGCATTTGTTGGCTTTCGTCAAGGTGCAGTGTGCGGTAGCTATATGCTGCTTATCTGCTAGCATTCGATGCGATTGGATTAGGGTAGTCGTGCGGCTTTGTTGGCTTTCGTCAAGGGTCGTGCGGGTGGGTTTAATTCGATCAAGAAATGTACGGGTTGAACTTGACTAGCGGGCTATGGTTTGTTGGCTTTCGTCAAGGTCATAGCACGCTAGGGGCAAAATATTATCGGGAATTTCAAGTGTTGAAATTTGCAATGAGATTGCATACCTTCTATGAGATAGTTGGATCCCAATACCCGCTGCGAGTAATTGTTACTCCTGGGAGAGTTTTACACATTACAATTAGCCAATCAAGTAGGTGTCTAGAAAGGTGTCAACGGGGTTACGCCTCTGGGAAAACGAGGTTTACATTAATTAGGTTCGTGCGAAAGCACGGGGGACCTCCCTCAAAGTACTGACACTGGCCTGGCTGAAAGATTGGCGAACTTGTAGTGTGTAATTAATCCCGGCTAGTCTTTCCTTTTAGGGTTTGAAGGAAGATTTGATAAAAAGCAGTGGGAGCCATCCTGATTAGATAAAATAATAACCAATCTATTCTTGCAAGAGCGCACGCTGAGTGTTTTCTTCTCTCTCTCTCCTGGTAGCGACCCTATCACGCCTTAATCAAGATAATAATACGGATTATTGAACGAACCCGCTTGTTATACTGAGCTGGGGAACGTTGGTCCCGCTCCAACTTATAATTGTTATAAGACAGAACAGGTAATTGGGGAATACCAGATTTCCCGTGCCGCCCAAACGAAGAAAGTGCATATGATACATCATCTTCGGGTGTGTTCATTACAAAGAACCGTTTCTCAGTATCCTCCGTATCCTGAGTATATGATACCGGATAAGGATCCCAGATATGTAATCTGTTACATAGGACTACAAAAGGGTAGAAAAACTAAGAAAGGGTGATAAGTTTCATGAGGCAGAAAACGGGGCAAGTGTTGCAGCCAAGTCTGTCGGTCACTGTCACCCTGTATTACCAATACATTGATTCTGAACGAATGTTATTAGATACCGAACCTGATATACAAAATCATATCAGTCTCTTTATTAGTAAAGAAATGATATAATTTTGTATTGATGGATAATGTTTTGAACATTTCCTATATCAAAAGTTGATCGGATCAGGCACGTTATCTAAAAGAATTAATGTTCTAAATCAAACTACAATTCTTAGTAAACGGAACACACAGAAGAAGAAAAGTTCAGAAATGAACGAATCCTTCTTAAGGTATTGTAGACTAGGTCGGATCAGTGTGACCCGACTAGCTAGAGTTACATAAAGATGCATATTTAAATTAGTTTGAATTTACATTTTGTGAAACTCGCCAGTCATGTCAAAAAGATAAGATGACCATAGCTCTGTTTATTGGAAACAGAGAAAGAGTTAGTGAACTCTTGGGATGATACATGTTGATGTATGTAGGTCCCCAGTCTACACATGCCAGGACTGATTCTTCATACTTCATTACGTTCTCTGATAATCTCTCAAGATTCAGTCATATGTTCCTGTTGAAACATGCGTCCGAACCTTTTGAGATATTCACAGAATATAAGTTAGAAGTAGAGAACCAAAATAAGGGTATAAGTATTATGTCCTTTGATGAGATCAAGGAGGAGAATACTTGAGCACGGAAATCCTGCACTATTCTAAAGGAGAATGAGATTCTCTCTCAGCATTACTCCTCCGTATACACCATAGCACGATGGTATATCGGGGTGGAGCAGATACACCCTATATGATAAGGTGTGCTCTATGATGAGTACTACTGAGTTACCTATTTCCTTTTGGGTGTTATGCACTTGAGAAGTTGCATACCTATTGAATAGGGTTCCAATCAAATCAGTTGCCTACCACTCCATATAAGATATGGAAAGGGAAGAGCCCATCTCTTAAATCGGTTTAGATTTGGGGTTGTCCGGCCTATGTCTAAAAGCAAAATCCGGACAAGCTCGAGGCAAGGTCAGTTATGTAGAAATGGAAAGGTTCCAGCTATACAAACAACAGCTGATGATTTGGTAGAACCAAGGGATTCAGTAGATTCCAACGAACCTCAGCCTCTCCGCCGATCTAGTAGGGTTCCTCACCCACCTGAGAGATACTTCGGTTTCTCTATGACAGTGGGAGCGAGGATTGCATCATGGGATGATGACCCAACTAGTTTCGAGCTGGCCATCAGGAGTGTGACTCTGTAAGAATGGCTGGATGCTTAGCGATCTGAGATGGAATCCTTATACACCAACAAAGTATGGACTTTGGTTGCTATATCTGAAGGGTTAAATCCCCATCAGGAGCAAGTAAATCTTGAGAAGATTACTTGGTGTATATGGAAAGGTTAAGACTTTCAAAGCTAGACTTGTTAAAGGTTTTCGTCATCAACCAGGCGTGGATAATGATGAAACCTTTTCCAATACCTATGCTTAAGTCCATCCAGATCCTACTTGCCATGGCTACATACCATGACTACGATATCTGGTGGTTGGGTGTCATGACAGCTCTTCTAAAATGATGATTTGGAAGAAAGCATCTATAAGTACACAGCCAGAGGGCTTCGTAGACAGTGGGAGCAGCGGAAACGTGTGTAAGATGCTTTATATGATAAAGCAGGCATCGCGGAGTTGGAACATCTGTTTTGATGGATTAGTCAAAGAAGTTGACATCCTCAAAATGGTAGATGAACCTTGTATAAACAAAAAGGTAGTAGGGAGTATGGTTGTGATCCTCGTAGAGTACGTGGATGACATACTCTTGATAGGGAAGGAGTTTCTTATGCTACGATCGATCAATCTCCGTTTATCACAAAGATTCTCTGTGTAGGATCAAAATGATACCTCCTAAATCCTGAGTTTTGGATCTATGAGATAGATCTAATTGGATGTTGGGATTCTCACTAGTTGTAGTGAGATGGTATCAATCAATCCTGGGAGAATCACTAGAAGAGTTCCAGGGTGATAAAGACGACTGAATGTCAGTCGCAGGCATTATCTTTACCCTCAGTAAAGGGACGGTATGTTGGAAGAGTTCCAAGCTAGATACCGTGGCATACTAGACGATAAAGGCACGATACATCGCTACTTAAGATGCTACCTAAGAGGCTGTTTGGGTGTATATTAGTTCATAAGATGAACTACGTTCCTACCATTGTGAGACAATGGAGTTGTGGCTTATGCTAAGGAACGCCGGTCCCATCAGTGATCCAGACTTATTCTAAGGCAGAATCACCTAATCATGGAGATGGTTGATCTCCAGGGTGATCGAGGCAAGGAGAGCGGACTTAGAGGATAACACAGCGGATCCACTCACGAAGGCCTATTCCCAGAGAGAGACTTTCATGGGATGGTTGAGTATGAGATACTACGACCACTGCTACAGATGGACCTAGTGCAAGTGGGAGATTGTTAGTTATATGTATGCCCTAGAGGCCATTACTGTACATTGGATGTATATTGTAGTGGATGCTGGGACATATATAGGGAGGACTTTCTTGCTCAACATGATAGTATGCTATCTGGTTACCCTTTACCTTAACGTGTACACTGATTGTCTCTCTGTTACATGTTGGTAAAACCCTTAGGATGTGTACTTGACTACCTGGACTATGATGCGGATCATACTAGTGGGGACATGGTAGTCCATAAGTACATCCTTGAAAGTCCCTAGTCGTGGGTGTATCGAGACGGGGCATCGATATACCAGAGTAGACTAGCGTGTACCTTCTTGACCCATACAGATGGGCGATGGATGATCCCATATCCATTGGTGTTTGACATCGGAGATGATATACGGGGGCTCAGTAGAGACTGGGTACACTGGACGGACTCGCCGAGAACTCCCAGATGGTATTATACCTCACGTCAGATGGCAGTTCTCTGGTGACACTGGTACAGAGTAGTCTGTTGACCCGAGATCGTCATAGAGTCTTGTGTGGTTCCCACTGTGCTTTGATTTCCATCTTACCACGTCCAAGAGGGCGTGCAAAACGGTGGTTTTTGGGTACAGTCCCGAGTCACATGGAGGCAATGAGCGATAGGAGGGGATTCGTCTCTCCCGGTATAGGGAGTTGATGTTGCGCTGTGTTCGATTGGCTATAACAGGAAATCCCTGGCCAGGGTTGCTGAGATTTACTGGTAAGTGTTACCAGTAGTTTCTCGAATTGTTATAGACCTCATATCGACACGACTTATTGAGCTATTGGGGTCTGACGTTTACCACCCTTAGGCGAGATATGCGACATATCAGACGATCAGACCGGACTGTACGGTAGTGTTACTGGTCGGATTCACAGGAGTATGAGCGGGCTTGCTTGTCGATCTTCTGATCGCTCAATACCCGGGTGGCCGTTACGTTTAGCAGACCGCTTGCGGCTTGTGGGTGTTTGATATGATCATCGCCTGCTGCCGGCGTATTGACGAGTCTTTAGAGTCCTATACAGAGGTTTCCTGGCTCAAGCGAAACGAAATAGGAGCGCATATGAGATATGTGCGGGACCGAGAATAATGCGTGTATATGATACCGTATTCCATTCTCGTGATGAATGTATCGATTAGGTTATATGCGATATACCCTAGTTATCGAATCAAAGGTTGATTCAATAAGCCGATACATAGGATACTGGTCGGTTATATGCGATATGACCGGATCGTTAAATCAAGTGTTGATTTAATGATTTAATGTATAATTATATATTTGATATATTACTTTGCATTAACTAGTATTGGTTCACTTTAAATGGATTTTCTCACTCGGGTGTGCGCATTGCATATGCGATATGTTTTTGTGCACTTGTTTGTATCATGTTTGATGATGCAAGAATGCTAGGGTTTGTGTAATGAAGTAAACCTAAGTTAAATAAATAATTAGGGTTTTCTTTTATTCATTCATTTATCTTTTCATTTGGATTTAAAAGATAAATGAGAAAAAGAAAACAAAAGGGTTTCTTTCATGAAGCTAAGTGAAGCTTCATGAAGCTTTGACCAATCAAACCCTTTTGTCTTCATCTATTAAACCCTAACCATTCATTTAACTATGGTCAACTCTATACACATTACTATAGTTTAATTATGATAAGAAATGATTATTGATATTCTATTCTATTATTCTTATCATAATATATCTTCTTCTTCTTCTTCATCTTCAAAGAAGAAAACCTTCACTTCATCAATGGTGAAGTAATAAAAAGAGTGAGAAATCCAAAACTAAAGTCTACCCACTTCCTATTTCTTCATCCTCTACCTCTTGCCAAGTAGTAGAGTGTGTTTTCTTCACAAGTTTCTTGACTTGGTGAAGTCGGAGCTTGATTTAGCGATGCCTCGACGTAGATCATCTTCGGCATGGACATCGACGACCTAGCCCGCTTATTCTCCGATGAAGTCGACGCTAGAGCCCGGATTCTTATTGGACAGCGGAGAGGACTTCGTTGCGGAGCTATGGAGGTGGAGCACCGGATCTACAAAGGTTGTATTTCCGTATTCTTATAGTTAATTGTTAACTAGTTTACATGTTTCGCCTAAATATCTAGCAAACGATCTTGTTAGGGTTTGTAGGCACCGTTAAAATTTGAAATTGGCATGATCGATGCCTTGTGAGACCTCACTAGAGTGCCTAGGAACCCTACACACCCACGACTAGGGACTTTGAAGGATGTACTTATGGACTACCATGTCCCCACTAGTATGATCCGCATCATAGTCCGGGTAGTCAAGTACACATCCTAAGGGCTTTACCAACATGTAACAGAGAGACAATCAGTGTACACGTTAAGGTAAAGAGTAACCAGATAGCATACTATCATATCGAACAAGAAAGTCATCCTTATATATGTCCAAGCATCCACTACAATATACATCCTAGGTATAGTAATGGCTTCTAGGGCATACATATAACTAACAATCTCCCACTTGCACTAGGTCCATCTGATAGCAGTGGTTGTAGTATCTCATACTCAACCATCCCATAAAAGTCTCTCTCTGGGAAAAGGCTTCGTGAGTGGATCCGCCGTGTTGTCCTCTGAGTCTACTCTCCTAACCTCGATCCCCTGGAGATCAACCATCTCCACGATCAGGTGATACTGCCTAAGAATATGTCTGGATCACTGATGGGACGGGCGTTCCTAGGCATAAGCCACAACTCCATTGTCACACAATGGGAGGAACAAAGTTCATCTCATGAACTAATATATACCCAGACTTCATCTTTGGTAGCATCTTTAGTAGCGATATATCCAGCCTTTATCGTCTAGTATGCCACGGTATCTAGCTTGGAACTCTTCCAACATACTGTCCCTTTACTGAGGGTAAAGACAATGCTTGCAACTGACATTCAGTCATCTTTATCACCCTGGAACCTTTCCAGTGATTCTCCCCAGGATCAATTGATACCATCTCACTACAACTAGTGAGTATCCTAACATCCAATTAGATCTATCTCATAGATCCAAAATAAGGATTTAGGAGGTATCACTTTGATCCTATATGGAGAATCCTTATGATAAGCAGAGATTGACCGAGTGTAGCATAGGAAACTCCTTCCCTATCAAGAGTATGTCATCCACATACTCTACGAGGATCACTACCATACTCCCTACTACCTTTTTGTATATACAAGGTTCATCTACCATTTTAATGATGTCAAACTCTTTGACTACCACATCAAAACAGATGTTCCAACTCCGCGATGCCTGCTTTATCACATAAAACATCTTGCACACGTTTCCGCTGCTCCCACTGTCTACGAAGCCCTCTGACTGTGTACTTATAGACTCTCTCTTCTAAATCTTTATTTAGAAAAGCAGTCATGACACCCAACCGCCAGATATCGTAGTCATGGTATGTTGCCGTGGAAAGTAGGATCTGGATGGACTTAAGCATAGCTACTTAGAAAAGGTTTCATTATAATCCATACCTGGTCAATGATGCAAATCTTTAACAAGTCTAGCTTTGAAAGTCTCAACTTTTCCATGTACACCAAGTAATCTTCTCAAGATATACTTGCTCCTGATGGGGATTTAACCCTTCAGATAAAACAACCAAAGTCCATACTTTGTTGGTGTATAAGGATTCCATCTCAGATCGCTAAGCATCCAGCCATTCTTACAGAGTCACACTCCTGATGGCCAGCCCGAAACTAGTTGGGTCATCATCCCATGATGCAATCCTCGCTCCCACTGTCATAGAGAAACCGGAGTATCTCTCAGGTGGGTGAGGAAACCTACTAGATCGGCGGAGAGGCTGAGGTTCATTGGTTTCTATTCAATCCTTTGGTTCTACCAAATCATCAGCTGCAGTTTGTATAGCTGGAACTATTTCCAGTTCTACCTCATAACCAATAATTTCTTCACAAGAAATTCTCTTTCACAAAGGTGGCATGTTGAGAAAAAAAACATTTTTTTGTTCCTCGGTTAGGTAGAAGATATTCCCTTGCGTATGCTTAGGATATCCAACAAACTTCCACAGAACTGATTTTGCCTCGAGCTTGTCCGGATTTTGCTTTTTAGACATAGGCCGGACAACCCTAAATCTTAACTGACTTAAGAGATGGGCTCTTCCCTTTCCATATCTCATACGAAATGGTAGGCATCTGATTTGATCGGAACCCTATTCAATAGGTATGCAACTTCATAAGTGCATAACTCCCTAAAAGGAAATAGGAAACTCAGTAGTACTCATCATAGAGCACACCATATCACATAGGGTGTTATTGCTCCGCCCCGATATACCATCGTGCTATGGTGTATTCGGAGGAGTAATGCTGAGAGAGAATCTCATTCTCCTTTAGAATAATCCAGGAATTCCGTGCTCAAGTATTCTCCTCCTTGATCACATAAAAGGACATAATACTTATACCCGTTGTTGGTTCTCTACTTCTAACTTATATTCTGTGAATATCTCAAAAGGTTCGGACTTGTGTTTCAACAGGAACATATGTCTGAATCTTGAGAGATTATCAGAGAATGTAATGAAGTACAAAGAACCGGTCCTGGCATCTGTAGACAGGGGACCTTTATACATCAATATGTATCATCCCAAGAGTTCACTAACTCTTTCTCTGTTTTCAATAAACAGAGCTATGGTCATCTTATCTTTGTGACATGACTGGAAAGTTTCACAAGATGTAAATTTAAACTAATTTAAATATGCATCTAAATGTAACTTCAGCTAGTCGGGTCGCATTGATATGACTTAGTCTACAATACCTCAAGAAGGATTTGTTCATTTCTGAACTCTTCCTCTTGCGTGTGTTCTGTATACTAAGAACTGTAGTTTGATTTAGAACGTCAATGCTTTTAGATAACGTGCCTGAACCGATCAACACTTGATATAGGAAATGTTCAAAACATTATCCAACAATACAAAATTATATCCTTCTTTACTAATAAAGAGACTGATATGATTTTGTATATCAGGTTCGGTATCTAATAACATTTGTTCAGAATCAATGTATTCTGGTAATACAGGGTGACAGTGACCAACAGACTTGGCTGCAACACTTGCACCATTATTTGCCTCATGAAACTTATCACCCGTTCTCAGTTCTCTACCTTTCTGTAGCCCATGTAACAAATTACATATGCGGGATCCTGATCTGGTATCACATACCCAGGACGTAAAGGATACTGAGAAACAGTTCTCTGTAATGAACACACCCGAAGATGATGCATCGGTATGCACTTTCTTCGTTTGGGCGGCACGGGAATTCTGGTAATCCCCTAATTCCTGCTCTGTCTTATAACATTTATAAGTTGGAGCGGAACCAACGTTCCCCAGCTCAGTATAACAAGCGGGTTCGGTCAATACATCCGTTTTATTATCTTGATTAAGGCATGATATGGTCGCTACCAGGAGAGAGAGAGAAGAAAACACTCTGCGTGCGCTCTTGCAAGATCAGATTGGTTATTATTTTTTCTAATCAGGATGGCTCCCACTGTTTTTATCAAATCTTCCTTCAAACCCTAAAAGGAAAGACTAGCCGGGATTAATTACACGCTACAAGTTCGCCAATCTTTCAGCCAGGCCAGTGTCGGTACTTTGAGGGAGGTTCCCCGTGCTTTCGCACGGACCTAATTACAGTAAATCTCATTTTTCCAGAGGCATAACCCCGTTGACACCTTTCTAGACAACTACTTGATCGGCTAATTGTAATGTGTAAAACTCTCCCAGGAGTAACTCTTACTCGTAGTGGATATCGGGATCCAACTATCTCATAGAAGGTATGCAATCTCATTGCAAATTTCAACACTTGAAATTCCCGATAATATTTTGCCCCTAGCGTGCTATGACCTTGACGCATGCCAAACAACCCATAGTCCGCTGGTCAAGTTCAACCCGTACATTTCTTGATTGAATTAAACCCACCCGCACGACCCTTGACGCGTGCCAAACAACGCCGTACGAATACCCTAATCCAATCGCATCGTATGCTAGCAGATAAGAACTAGTTAGCTACCGTACACTACGCCTTGACGCATGCCAAACTACCGCAGCACGAATACTAAGTAGTACTTATCTGAAATGATGGAGGGCTACTCAGGTTTTTAAGAAAACCATGAGCGTAATGAACTTTATATCGTTGTAGAATCAAATGATTTTAAAATGGAGTGTTTTTTAGGCTTTTCTAGTTTTGCTAAAGGGGTCACTCCCGGAGAAGGGATCGTCGGCCCTTTCCTCATCGAATAAGGTGCAGGATATATCACATATACCGCTGTGCAAAACAAGAACTATAGGAGCAATCAAAAGACAAACTGAGGGTTGTAGCATCTGCCAGTTATTGCTAAAGGAGTCACTCCCGGTGAAGGAATCTCGGTCCTTTCCTTATCGAATAAGGTGCAGGATGTTCTACAAAGAACACCGCGATGCAAAGCAAGAACTGTAGCTACCTGTTTTTGAAAATTCGATTCTACAATATCTTAGGTTTCTTTTCTTTCATTAATCACATTAATGAAGTCCCATCATTTAAGTCACCTAAACATCACAGATAAATACGACGTACACTTATGCCATTCGCATTCGCCTCGATGTCCCCTCGTGCACCGTTAGGTTAGGTAACTAACGACAGAGCGGGGAAGGGCTATCGCGAGTGCAAAACATAAGTAACATCTATATAATATATCATATATATCATATACAGTATCTATCATCACATATCAAATGATCACATCACAGATATCGCAGCAGAAGAAACATATGAAACATTGGATATACTAGGACGTCCGTGTTTTCAATACGAGCCTGTATAAAACACGGATTCCACGGTCGTGATAAATAGCCAAACCCACACCCCTAGACCCCTACGAGAGCGGCAAGCAACCCTACCAATTCTAGAGCTAGGAGACCCGAACTCGACTCCTCGAGTTGGTCTCCCACTGGACTCCAGAACCCGGTTACTTAAGCTCTCCTCCTTGGGTCTATCCTAGTGCGGAAAAGTAAATAATATACAAATGGTGACATCTTCCGCAACCTGGAAATGCCCCAATAAAAGAATATTACATACAATTAATTTTACATGAATGAAAATAAAAAAAACTCTCATCTCACATAAAAACCCCGGCTATTCAAAACGCGACGATCCAATATAACATATCCAGCAACACATAACATCACATGTCATCAACGTAAGTAAACATGCGTATCCCAATTGTCGTTGACATATAGCAACGAAACCGGCGATATCACATATTACACTTACGGTCACAGGAAAGAAAGTGTAAAACTACAATAGTTGGAATCCGCAACCTCTTTAGACATCGCATGCCTAACCATCTGAATTCCTTAGACATCACATGCCTAACAATTATAAACCCTGCATTTTAGTCTCTATATCGAAAACACTTTTCAATATCAAGTCGGGCAATTCAACAAGATTCCCGGCATTTTGATCGAATGCTCGTCGCAAACTTTAGTAGGCAGTCGCACCCTCGATGCCGTCGACGAAGTGCACTAAGGCAGAACACCGCTGCCGCGAGTACCCGGACGGATGCTTTCGGCGATGGGGTTCTCCTACAGTCACTTGGTCGGGGCTATGGGGTGTAGCTGTCTATTAAGTTTACCCGGCGAGTATCCGCGTACGCTACGTGATTGCGACGGACTTTTGATCACATCAAAATTCCGTGGCAACCGATCAAGTGAGACTAAAGTGCTATGTTTATAACATCCAAATCAGTTATCTCATAACTACTTGTGGATTCCAAATATTGTATCACATTCCAGATAAATAGAAAATGTTAAACTTTCCGATCGAACGATCAAACACCCAAGTTTTCCCGAAACAGCTCAACACATGAAATAAGTTTAAAAACATTCACTTCATGCCACAGTACTAACGGTCCAGCCGTAGAAGGGTCAAGCCAACGCCTCACATGTGGCACGCCGTACTGCCCCAAACCCTAAGGTTCAAAAGGCAGTTCAAGACGGTCACATAATCGAGTTAAGGTTTGTTGTCTTCTAGAGGGTCCATCGTGTTACTTGCACTACTTAGAACGTTTTCAAACTACGGAAAAATCCAACACTTGGAAATTTCCCAACAGGGGAAAAATTGGGTATTTTTATGCGGTCAAACTTTTTAACATATTCTAAATTATCCGAAAAAACACAGACAAAGTTAAAGATTCCGATCGAATCATCGAACTCCCAATACAACCCAGAAAACTCAACACTTGAGTATACAATAAAAATTTCCAAAAGATTCAGTAAACTAATAAGGAAGTTACTGTGCAGAAATAAAGTGTCAATGTCACTGAACGGCCGTGGAACAGCCGCACGAGCCATGCTCGTGCCGCGTTTTCGCGGCACTTTAATCGAATTAGCAACTCGTTTTGCACAGTAACTCCTAAAAACACCTGCTGATTTTTCTGCATATTTTTAATTTGGAAAAATCCACATTTTCAAAAATCCACATTTTCAAAAAATGTACAGAGAAGGGTTTGAGTTAGGGTTTCGGGGTTCGGTCGGATTTCTAACATCGTCTACACTTCGCCTAAAGCTCTAGCTAGGCTCTAATACCACTGTAGGGTTACTAGGCACACTCGAGAGGTTCCACAAGGCATCAACCATGCCAAATTAAAATTTTCCGGTGTCGAGAAACCCTAAACTCGATCGTTAACTAGAGGATAGGCGAAAGAACATGCAAGCAAACGACTTTGCTAATAAGTGAAAGGGATTACAACCTTTGTAGATTCGGTCCACCATTTCTTTAGCTCCGTGTTGACGTCCTTCCACTGTGATCATCGGATCCCGGACTCTAGCAATGGTTTCGTCGGAGAAATGAGCGGGCTAGGTCGTTGACTTCGAGGCCGAAGATGATCTACGTCGGGGAGACTCAAACTCGAGCTATTCCTTCACTTGGTCAAAAACTTTATGAAGAGAACACCCTATACTACATGGCAAGTGGTAGAGGATGAAGAACTAGGAAGTGGGTTCACTTTAGAATTGGATTTCTCACTCTTTTTCTCATGGCACCATTGGAGCTCTCAAGCTTTTGTGAGCTTGATGAAGATGAAGAAGAAGAAAGAATCATATGAATTAAAAGAATAATATGAATACTTATCCTTTTAATCATGGCACCATGGTTGAGTTAAGCCATCATGCTTAACTCATGTAGAGAATTAACCATAGCATAAGGTTAAGGGATGGGTTAGCTAATATCTTAAACAAATGACAAAGAGAGTTGACTTTGTCAATATTTATCAAGCTTCATGAAGCTTGATAACTTTGACCAAAGTCACACTCTTTTGTTATATGCTTAGGAAAATAGTAAACCCTAATCTAACCTTGATTTGGTTCAAGTCTCATACACACAACTTGTTTGTATCATCAAGCATGATACAAACATGTACACTTGCATATATCACATATAAACAATGTGCACATTCAAGTGAGAAAATCAATCTTAAGTGAACCAATACTAGTTAATGTAAAGTAATATATCAAATATATAATTATACATTAAATCAATACTTGATTTAACGATCCGGTCATATCGCATATAACCGACTAATATCAATAATAACAACTTATCGAATCAACACTTGATCCGATAACCTAGCTATATCGCATACAACCGATCAATGTCACAAATCGCGAGAATATAATTCAGTATCACATACTGGTATTATTCTCGGTCCCGCACATATCTCATATGCGCTCCTATTTCGTTTCGCTTGATCCAGGAAACCCTTGTGTGGGACTCTAAAGACTCGTCAATACGCCGGCAGCAGGTGATGATCATATCAAACACCCACAAGCTGCAAGCGGTCTGCTAAACGTAACGGCCACTCGGGTATTGAGTGATCAGAATATCAACGAGCAAGCCCACTCACACTCCTGTGAATCCAACGAGTAACACTACCGTACAGTCCGGTCTGTTCGTCTGATATGTCGCATATCTTGTCTAGGGGTGGTAAACATCAGACCCCAATAACTCGATAAGTCGTGTCGATATGAGGCTCATAACGGGTCGAGAAACTACTGGTAACACTTACCAGTAAATCCCTAAAGCAGCCTTGGCCAAGGACTTCCTGTTATAGCCAATCGAGCACTGCGCAACATCAACTCCCTATACCGGGAGAGACGAAACCCCTCCTATCGCTCATTGCCTCCATGTGATTCGGGACTGTACCCAAAAGCCACCTTTTTGCACGCCCTCTTGGACGTGGTATGATGGAAATCAAAGCACAGTGGGAATCACACAAGACTCTATGACGATCTCGGGTCTACAGACTAACATGTACCAGTGTCACCAGAGAACTGCCATCTGACGTAAGGTATAATACCATCTGGTAGTTCTCGGCGAGTCCATCCAGTGTACCCAGTCTCCACTGAGCACCAGTATATTATCTCTGATGTCAAACAACAATGGATATGGGATCATCCATCGCCCATCTATATGGGTCGAGAAGCTATACGCTATTCTACTCTGGTATATCGATGCCCCGTCTCGATACACCCACGACTATGGACTTTGAAGGATGTACTTATGGACTACCATGTCCCCACTAGTATGATCCGCATCATAGTCCAGGTAGTCAAGTACACATCCTAAGGGCTTTACCAACATGTAACAGAGAGACAATCAGTGTACACGTTAAGGTAAAGAGTAACCAGATAGCATACTATCATATCGAGCAAGAAATTCATCCCTATATATATCCAAGCATCCACTACAATATACATCCTATGTATAGTAATGGCCTCTTGGGCATACATATAACTAACACTTGTGGACCACCCTGGCCCCACTAGTATGATCTGCATCATATTCCTGGTAATCAAGTACATATCCTTAGGGCTTTATCAACATGTAAGAGAGAGACAGTATAATAATACCAATCTACATGTTAAGATAAAGACAACCAGATAGCATACTATCATGTCGAGCAAGAAAGTCCTCTATATATATGTCCAAGCATCCACTATATCATACAATAATGGCCTCTAGGGCATACATATTTCTAACACAGGTTAGTCTTAGGACCTGAGGTCATCATTTGTCTCGTGTGAGTTCCCACTGTGTTTTGATCACTACCTTACCATGGCTCTACCGAGTTCTGCAAACAAGTTTTGGTTGTGTACAATCCTGAGCCATATGGAGGCAGTGAGTGATTGTCAGGGATTCTTCTCTCACAGTATTGGGAGTCGATATCGCACTTTGTCCGGTCTGCTAGAACCATAAGAGCTTTGCCAAGGCAGTTGAGAACTATTGATAGTTAGATCAGTAGTTTCTCGGAATGGTCCTGAGCCAAATCGACACGACTTATCGGGTCGGTAAGGGTCTGACGTTTACCACCCCCTAGACCCGGTATGCGATACTCTTAGACGAAAAGACCAGACTGTATGTAGATTGTCACGGATAGGCTCGGTAGGGGTTCGGATGAGCTTACTCGTCGGCCTTCTTTTCTACAGATCTCTGGGTAGCCATTACGTACAGCTAGTGCCACTGACGTGCTTGTGGTTAAACCCACTGCCAGCGTACTGTCGAGTCTTTAGAGTCCCACACAGAGGGTTTCTCTGATTCAGGCGAAACGATGTGGTGGCCGTATGTTTATACGTGCAGGGTTTCAATCGAATGATAATACTATCCGGCTTAAGATTTAGCCGGATTATTAAATCAGGTATTGATTTAATAATTTACGTGTACATATTTCGATATGTATATTCTAGTGTTATCCATATTTTCGATCGGACGATTGGTAATATTGGCGGGCTTAGTATTAAGCCGGTTCATTAAATCGGATGTTGATTTAATACTAGTATTATTTTAGTGGTATTATTCTATCTCTTGAGCGTTTGTATTTTGATACGAATACGAGTATGTATATATGGTAGAATGTATTTCGTATTTATACATAAAGAAATTCTAGAAGGAGGACACCTCATCATGTATTTTCCATTTTATTTGCAAAATGGAAATGAGGTGTAAAATAGGAAATGAGGTGTAAAAGAGAGAATGGTGTGAAGCATGCTCGAGTAATGTTGACAAATGAATTGTAAATTTATTTGTGCAAACTATTCAAGTATGGTTGTATTATTTTTATTGAAAAGTGGTTTTTACAAAACCATGCTTCATGATTTTCTTCACATGAGATTTTTCATTCTCAACACTGAAAGTGTGCCTTAGTACCTCTACTATGTTTCCACATGTATCAAGTATGGAATTTTAAAAAATCTAGAGGTCTAAGCTACACTAACCTAGAATCAAACTAGAGAATTAGGGTTTGAAAGCATGTAAACAAGTTTTACACTAAGTGAATAGAGAATACAACCTTTGTAGACCGGTCCTTCACTTCTAAAGCTCCAAGTAGTAGTCCCTTAGCTCCAAGTAGTGATCCCTAGAACTCTTCTTAGGTTCCACTTGGGGAAAGGAACGAGCTTACTTCGTCGTCTTCGAGGCCGAAGATGATCTACCTTGAAGTTACTCTAACTCAAGCTACCTCTTCACTAATCAAGGAATTAGTGAAGCAAACAACATAATCTTATGGGCTAGATGAGAGTAGCTTAATGAAGTATGAATTTTTCTCACTTTAGAAATCACTGTCTCATTTTCTTTTCTCACCTCATGAAAAACTAGAGAGCAAAAATGAGGAGATGAAGAAGATGAACTAGGGTGAGGAAATATCTCAAGTGATAATGTAGAGAGTTAACCATGGGTTAAAGATAATGATTGGGTTATAAAATATCTAGAGTAAAACAAAATTAGTGGAATGAGTCATGGCTTCTACATGCTTCCACAAGCATCTAAGCCATGCTCATTTCCACCACATTTTGATTTACTCTAAATAAATAATTACCCTAATTATATTTGGCTCTAGTTTAAATCTCATACACCCATATTCTATTTATCATCCACCATGACACAATATACATATATTAATATATATCACATATATATTAAATGAATTTCAAAGAGAAGAAAATCTTTAGGGAGCACAATATTAGTTAATATATAAATATATCAAATATAAATACATATTAAAGTTTTAAATCAACACTTGATTCAATAATCCGGTTATATCATATATAATCAACTAATATCATTTATATGTATATCACATTATCGAATCAACACTTGATTTAATAACCCGGTCATATCACATATAACCGACAACTTTCAATATACTTTATCAAATCAACACTTGATTCAATAATCCGGTTATATCACATATAACCAGCCAGTATCAAATATATATATATATATAACATATCATTGAATCAACACTTGATTTAACAATCCAGTTATATCATATGTAACCTAACTGATATCACATATCGTGAGATTAGAATACGGTATCACCTACTCGTATTTAATCAAGCTCCTGCACATATCATCATATGTGCCCTACTTCGTTTTGCTTGAGCTAGGAAATCTCTGTGTGGGACTCTAAAGACTCGTCAATATGCCAGCAGTAGGTAATGATCACATCAGTCACCCACAAGTTGTCAACGGTACTAGCTGGACGTAATGGCTACCCAGGTATTGAGCGAATATATGATCAACAAGGAAGCCTGTCCAAACTCCCGCAAAGCCTATAAGCAACACTTACCGTACAGTCCAGTCTCTTCGTCTGATATATCGCATATCAAGTCTAGGGATGGAATCGTCAGACCCCAGTAACTTGATAAGTCATGCCGATGTGTGGCCTATAACCGTTCGAGAAACTACTGATAACACTTACCAGTAAATCTCATCAGCCCTGGCCAGGGACTTGCTGTTATAACCAATCGAGCATAGTGCAATATCAACTCCCTATACCGGGAGAGACGAAACCCCTCCTATCGCTCATTGCCTCCATGTGATTCGGGACTGTACCTAAAATCCACCTGTTTGCACGACTCCTTTGAGCCATGGTAGGGAGGAAATCAAAGCACAGTGGAAACCACACAAGACTCTATCACGATCTCGGGTCTACAGACTAACCTGTACAAGTGTCACCAGAGCACTGCTAGCTGACGATAGGTATCATACCAACTAGTAGTTCTCGGCGAGTCTTGTTCGGTGTACCCATTCTCTAATGAGCACCTGTGTACAATCTTTGATGTCAAACACCAATGGTTGTGGGATTAACCATCGCCCCCATACAGGGTCAAGAAACGTACACACTAGTCTACTCTAGAATATCGATGCCCTATCTTGATGTCCCCTCGACTGGGAACTGTTAAAGGACGTGCTTGTGGACTACTCAAGCCCCACTAGTATAATCCGCATCATATTCCTGGTAGTCAAGCCAACATCCCAAGGGCTTTATCAACATGTATCAGAGAGACGGTACAATAATACTACTGTACATGTTAAGATAAAGAGTAACCAGATAATATACTATCATGTCGAGCAAGAAAGTCCTCTATATATATGTCCAAGTGTCCACTATATTATACAATAATGGCCTCTAGGGAATACATATTCCCAACAAACACAAGGTTCTCTCTCCTCACTTGCCTAGCTCTCTTGGTTTCCTTCTCTTCCTTCATCTTCATCTTCCTCCCTATCATCTCATGAGTTGAGAATTAAAGGAGGAAGAGAGATAGAAATACACTAGATAAGTCACCACGTCTCTTTTGTAATCTAGACTAGCAAACTAAGTCACTAAGTTGCTTCATTTGTGAAGCCAAACTTGAATCAAGAACTCTCGGGTGGATCATCTAGGATCAAGAAGGCGATCCAGCAAGGTCGATCAAGATCACCTAAGGAGCTTAAGAAGAGGAGTAAAGACCCGAAGGACACGAGTCCCTAGGTATAACTCCTCATCACAGTAGATAGATTCCTACAGAAAGCTAGTTTCGGTTTATGGTTAGATTCTAGGACGAGTTTTCTAGCGCCGGATTTTTAAAAAAAAGTTAAAGTTTTTCATTCCGCAACGGCCCCGGTAGGCGGCCAGGGCGCTAGGAAATCCAACATGGTATCAGAGCCGGTCCATAAACCTTAATTAGCTAATTTGCACTAATTTAGAACTTCGATTGACAAAATTATCCGAATCATATTTCTAATAACCCTATTCATTGTTCGAATTTTAAAGTTGTTCAAAAAATATTTTCAGTGAGTTTAAAAATATGTGCAGGATTTTTCCGAGCCAAGAAAAATTTTGAACTTTTGATCACCAAAAATGACCGCTAATCCGCAGTCATATACCTCATTTGACCCCAGATCCGCGGCCAATTGATAGCAAAAAGGCTCCATTTTTTTCGGGGGTTGTAGGTTCTGGAAATGTGATTTTTTGTATGTTTGGCTTCTGCCCAGATTTTTTGTGTACTGGTTTGTGAATAGGGCAAATGCAGAAAGTTTTAATCAATCGAAACTCTAAATTCTTGCTTTTCTATATATTTGTTTCTGCGACGGTGAATATCATGAGTGGGATAACCCGACTGATTTCTATATGTACAATCAGACGGGTTTAGGAACATGATATTCACATTGATGTTATGTATTGCACTGATGTTGTGGATGGATTGTCGTGGTGGATAGCCTATAGTGCAATGGTAGTTGTACAGTACAGTTTCATTTGTATATTCATTATTGCGAGGCGAGCGTCCGACATGTGGACTTCCGTTTCTGCCAGATTGTATATTCTTTTATTGGGGCAAGACCAGGTTGAGGTCGATGTCACCATTGTATATATATTTTTCTTTTCTGTAGTAGGATTACCCCTTGAAGGAGTGCTCGAATAGCCAGGTTCTAGAGGGCAATGGGCCCGCATCTCATGGCGTTGAGACGGAGGGGGCCTTACTCTAGAATTGGTGGGATATTCGCCGTACTCGTAGGGGATATAGAATAACCCATGGAGGGGTGCTCAAGTTACTAGATTCCGTGAAGTGCTGGATGGCCCATTCACTTTGTTGATTGGGGTTGCCTCACTTTCGGGATTGGCGAGTAACTTGCCGCACTCATAGGGGTCTAGGTTTTTCATTGCACTGGCTATCTACATGACCGGGAACATCGGGTCTCATTTGCGGCTCAAATGAAACTCGAGGCTCCAAGATTATCCGCTATTCCATGTTGCTTATTGTTATTCTGTGATGTTGCTTATATCATGCCTGGGACGAATGATTATACAGACACACACATTAGTAGATGTTGTATTTGTTTTGCATCCACGCTAGTCCTGTCACCGCTCTGCCGGTAGTTAAGTAACCTAACGGTGCATGACGGGGCCCCGTGGCGAATGCGGATGGCATATACGTACATTTTATTTCGTTATTTTCTGGTGTGATAGGAATTAATTGATGGGACCACGTTAATTTTAATTAATGCAAGAAAAGAAACCTAAAAGATATTGTTGGGACAAATTTCGAAAAACTATAGTCATATTCTTTCGCTTTGCATAGTAGTATTCGGTTAGGAATATCCAGCACTTCATTCAAGGAGGCAAGAGCCTCGATCCCTTTACGGGGAGTGACCTCTTGAGTAAAAGTTTATGTTACTATAGATTACTCGGTTTTCTTCAAAACCACTAGTTTTCAAAAGGCGGAGCCTAAACCACACCTTTTTCAAAACTGCTTGATTCCTTCAACTATATCAAGTTCTTTATGTTAAAGGGTTTTTCGCCAAAACCCAGCCGTAGCCCTTCGTCATTTCTTACAAGTGCTACTTAGTATTCATGTTGCATATGTTGACTGTGGCAAGGCGTAGTGTACGGTAGCTGAGAAGTACTTGTTTGTGGCATATGATGCGATTAGTTAGGACAGTCGTGTGACCATTTTGACTGTGTCAAGGGTCATTGGGTGGGTCTAACACAATCTAGGACAATGACGGGTTGAACTTGACTAGCGACTTATGACATGTTTACTGTGTCAAGGTCATAAGCCGTTAGGGGCAAAACCACATCGGGAGTTTCAAATATACAGGAAACTTGCTAGTGTTGCATACCTTCTGGAGTGTGGTGACTAGAGTGGCTTCCATCTAAGTTATCACGCGATAATAGTTGGATCCTGATCCCACTGATGAGTAGGATTACTCTTGGGAGATATTTTTCACTTCACAATTAGCTAATCTATTAGGTGTCTAGAAAAGTGTTAACGGGGCTACACCTCTGCGGAAATGCGGTTTATTTTAATTAGGTCCGTGTGAGAGCACGGGGAACCTCCCTCGGAGTACCAACACTCACCTTGCTGAATGGTTAGCGAACTTGTGAGGTGCGAATAATCCCGACTAGTTTTCCTTTTAAAAGTTTGAAGGAAAATTCGAGGAAACAGTGGGAGCCATCCTGATTAGATAAACTAATAACCAATCTGATTTTGCAAGAGCGCACGCTGAGTGTTTCTTTTCTCTCTCTCCAGGTAGCAACGATTTCACGCCCGAATCAAGGTAATAAAATGTTTGACTTGACCGAACCAGCTTGTTACACCGGGCTGGGGAACGTCGGTTCGACTCTAACTTGTGACAACTATCACGGGTATGAGAAAGGGAAGGAGGACTGTAAGGAATTCTAGATAACCCTATTGAAGGAGAAGCATCCTAATGCCTCTTCTTTGGGTGTATTTATTATCGAAAACTGTTTTTCGGTCACCCTACCTCCTGGGTATTAGATACTGGATCAGGATCTCACATATGTAATTTATTACAAGGATTAAGAAAAAGTAGAATGGTTGGACCGGATGATATGTCCCTCAGAGTAGGGAATGGAGCATAAGTTGATGCTACCACCGTCGGTGAATATCACTTAGTATTGCCAAGCAGCAATACTATGATTTTGAACAATTGCTACTATGTACCTTCCATGCTTTGCAATATCATATCAGTTTCATTACTTGGTAAAAATGGATACAACCTTATTCTAGATAGAAAAATCATGAACATTTACCTTAATCGGTATTGGTTGCAGAAGGTACACTTTGCAATGGTATTTATGTTCTTAATCAAAATACGGTTTTCAATGTACAAAATACACGCAAGAGGAAGAGTTCAGATATGAACGAAGCATACTTATGGCATTACAGACTTGGTCATATCAATGAGAAAAGATAAGTAAGTTGCATAAGGATGGATATCTGAATCCGTTCGGATTTTCATCCTATGAAACTTGTCAGTCTTGTCTCAAAGGAAAGATGACCAAATCTCTGTTCACCGGACACGGAGAAAGGGCTACAAAGCTCTTGGGACTCATACACAGTGATGTATGTGGTCCGATGTCTGTACATACGAGGGGTGGATTTTCGTACTTCATTACATTCACTGATGATCTCTCTAGATTCGGATATGTATTTCTCGTGAAACACAAATCTGAAGCTTTTGAGAAGTTCAAAGAATATAAAAGTGAAGTAGAGAACCAGACAGGAAAAAGTATTAAGATCCTTCGATTTGATCGAGGAGGGGAGTACTTGAGTACGGAATTCCTCGACTACTTACAAGAGAATGGAATTCTCTCTCAGCTTACTCCTCCGTATACACTATAGCACAACGGTGTATCGGAGCGGAGGAATCGTACCCTACTGGATATGGTTCGCTCCATGATGAGTAGTGCCGAGTTACCTTTTTCATTCTGGAGATATGCGCTTGAGACGACAGCATATCTGCTGAATCAAGTTCCATCTAAATCCGTGCCTAAAACTCCATATGAAATATGAAGTGGTAAGAGTTTGTATCTTAAGCGTGTTAAGATATGGGGTTGTCCTGCTTATGTTAAGAAGCAAAACCCAGATAAACTCAAAGCACGATCAGTTTTGTGTAAGTTTGTAGGATATCCAAAACATTCGAATGGATATCTATTTTACCACGCAGAGGAACAGAGGATTATTGTTTCTCGAAACGCCAAATTTTTAGAATGGCAGTTTCTTGCAAAAGAAACTAGTGGGAGCACGGTAGAACTGGATGAAATTCCAGAAACATAAACTATAACTGAAGATTTGGTAGAACCAGAGAATTCAATGGAACCCGAAGAACCTCAGCCATTCCGCAGATCTAGTAGGATTTCTCGTCCGCCCGAGAGATACTACGGTTTTTTCATAGATGGGGATCGAGAGGATTGCATCTTGGAAGAAGATGATCCTACTAGTTATGAACAGGCTATTAACAGTAGGAATTCTGTAAAATGGTTTGATGCTATGAAATCCGAAATGGAGTCCATGTACCCAACAAAGTTTGGGCTTTGGATGTTGCTCCTCCTGGGGTAAAACCCATTGGATGCAAGTGGATCTTTAAAAAGAAGATTGGTGCAGATGAACAGGTGGAAACCTATAAGGTTAGATTTGTTGCAAAAGTTTTTCGTCAAAGACCAGGAGTGGACTATAACGAAACCTTTTCTCCAGTGGCTATGCTGAAATCCATTTGGATCCTACTTGCCATTGTTGCCTACTATGACTACGATATCTGGCAGATGGACGTAAAAACGACCTTTCTAAATGGAAGTTTAGAAGAGTGTGTTTATATGGATTAGCCGGAGGGATTCGTAGACAGTGGGAGCAGCAGGAAGGTGTGCAAGTTTCTTAAATCCGTTTATGGATTAAAGCAGGCGTTGCGAAGCTGGAACATCTGTTTTGATGAGACAGACAAGGAATTTGGCTTCATCAAAAATGAAGATGAACCATGTATCTACAAGAAGATTATAGGGAGAACTGCCGTATTCCTCGTCCTGTATGTGGATGACATTCTCTTGATGGGAAATGACATTCATATGCTGCAATCGGTCAAGATGTTCTTGTCACAAAAGTTCTCCATGAAGGACCTGGGTGATGCCTCCTAAATTTTGGGGATTAAGATCTATAGAGATAGATCTAAGAGATTGCTGGGAATTTCACAGTCTAGGTACATAGAGACCATACTAAAGATATTTAGTATGAAAGATTCCAAACGTGGTAATATACCCGCATTGCATGGAATCACCATCTCTAAAGAGATATCTCCCAAGACTGATGAGGAGAGGGTTTGCATGAGCATTATACCCTACGCTTCAGCGGTAGGATCTATAATGTATGTGATGCTGTGTGTTTCCTGATTTAAAATTAGGAAAGCCTACGGAAGAGGCTTCAGAAAAGGGTCACGTGCTCACACGTGACCAGCGGTCACGTGTTGGCACATGACATCTAAAAGCATCGGCAAGGCAGATTCAGTTTCCCGACTACATCAAAGAAAAGGGCTTCAGAAAGGGTCACGTGCCCCTACGTGACCAGGGTCACGTGTTGGCACGTGACATTTAAAAGCGGCTTCAAAGGCACATCAGTTCCCTGATCAAATCAAGGAAAAGGCATCAGAAGAGGTCACGTGCTCACACGTGACCAGGGGTCACGTGTTGGCACGTGACATTTAAAAGCAGCAGACTCATTCTCCGGTTAAATCAAGAAAAAGGCTCCAGATGAGGGTCACGTGCTCACACATGACCAGGGGTCACGTGGTGGCACGTGACGGCTAAGCAGCGGCCAGAAGGCAGAGCGCAAAAAAAAGAAGAGGGCTCGTTCCAAGGGGGTCACGTGCCCACACGTGACCAAGGGTCACGTGGCCACACGTGACCAGCTTTCAAAGCCTAACTGTTAACAGAATTAAATTCTGAGAAAAGACCTCTCAAATCTTTCCAAAGGAACCGATTGAATTAAAATTTTAAAGGTGATTAAATATCACCTATCTGTGGAAAAATCTTGAATTTGGAAAGATTTCCCCTTAAAATCTAAGCGAAATAACAAAGGAAAATCTCTGGATTTAAAATCCAATGGTGAATAAAATTCACCTAACAATCCAAAGGTCCAAATGAATGGTGAATACAAATCAGATCCCTTAATGAAAGATTCATCCAAAAACTAATTGATTATGCTGCTTCTCCTATAAATATGAGCCAAGAGACACACAGAGGGAGATATATGCAGAGAGGATCGATACATAAAAAAAAGAAGAGAGCCTTGATACTTTGGAGGAATTTGGATCTTCTGCAAAAGAAAACCCCAGGTAAGAAAGGGAAGGCTTTTTGAAAGAAAAAGAGAATTGAATTCTCAACAGAGTTTAACTCTGATATAAAACAGAAGAACATAGTTCTCTCTTTGGTGAAAGATCTGTAAAGTGCACATCTCCCCTTGAATTGAGAATTTAATTCTCATTGGGTTGAGATCCTGCCATGCAGATCCAAAGCACAGAGAGGGAATGGAAGCTTGAGAATTTAATTCTCACAGAACAGAAGGAACTAAATTCCCATAACATAGTGTTAAACCCTAATTTTATTTTAAAGGAATTAAGTTCCTATAGTTCTGTGAGAATTAAATTCTCAAGCTTCCATTCCCTCTCTATGCTTTGGATCTGCATGGCAGGATCTCAACCAAATGAGAATTAAATTCTCAATTCATGGGGAGATGTGCACTTTGCAGATCTTTCACCAAAGAGAGAACTATGTTCTTCTGTTTTATATCAGAGTTAAACTCTGTTGAGAATTAAATTCTCTTTTTCTTTCAAAAAGCCTTCTCTTTCTTACCTAGGGTTTTCTTTTGCAGAAGATCCAAATTCCTCCAAAGTATCAAGACTCTTTTTTTTTTATGTATCGATCCTCTCTGCATATATCTCCCTTTGTGTGTCTCTTGGCTCCTATTTATAGGAGAAGCAGCATAATCAATTAGTTTTTTGATGAATCTTTCATTAAGGGATCTGATTTGTATTCACCATTCGTTTGGACCTTTGGATTGTTAGGTGAATTTTATTCACCATTGGATTTTAAATCCAGAGATTTTCCTTTGTTATTTCGGTTAGATTTTAAGAGGAAATCTTTCCAAATTCAAGATTTTTCCATAGATAGGTGATATTTAATCACCTTTAAATTTTTAATTCAATCGGTTTCTTTGGAAAGATTTGAGAGGTCTTTTCTCAGAATTTAATTCTGTTAACAGTTAGGGTTTGAAAGCCGGTCACGTGTGGCCACGTGACCCTTGGTCACGTGTGGGCACGTGACCCCCTTGGAACGAGCCATCTTTTTCTTTTTGCGCTCTACCTTCTGGCCGCTGCTTAGCCGTCACGTGCCACCACGTGACCCCTGGTCACGTGTGAGCATGTGACCCTCGTCTGGAGCCTTTTTCTTGATTTAACCGGAGAATGAGTCTGCTGCTTTTAAATGTCACATGCCAACACGTGACCCCTGGTCACGTGTGAGCACGTGACCTCTTCTGAAGCCTTTTCCTTGATTTGATCAGGGAACCGATGTTCCTTTAAAGCCGCTTTTAAATGTCACGTGCCAACACGTAACCCTGGTCACGTGGGGGCACGCGACCCTTTCTGAAGCCATTTTCTTTGATGTAGTCGGGAAACTGAATCTGCCTTGCCGATGCTTTTAGATGTCATGTGCCAACACGTGACCGCTGGTCACGTGTGAGCACGTGACCCTTTTCTGAAGCCTCTTCCGTAGGCTTTCCTGATTTTAAATCAGGAAATAAATGCCCCCACAACGTTGTTCTCACATGTCTGCACGTGAGTGCAACGCTGTCACCTTTTGTGACCGTTGGATTCCTCTAGGGATTTGGGGAGATGAAACGTTTCCATTATCTCCTATAAATATTGGGGTCATTTCAGAGACGCCTCCACTTTACTCATCTTCTTCCTTGCAAACTTTCTTCTTTTGAGAATTTAATTCTCTTTTCCCAGAGCTTAGTTCTCTTCCTTGAAACAATTTTCAGAGTTTAACTCTGTTCGAAAAGAATTCTTTTCCTCGGGTAATGTTCTTGAACAAACGATGAACTTTCACACTCCTCTGGATTTTAAATCCAAAACAAGGGATTTTACCCTTTAAACTTGAACCCATGAAACTAATTAATCTTCAGCAGTAAATCTCTTTTAGGGTTCACCTGATCCTCCAAGGAGATGATGATGACAGTTCGAATCCATGGAGTTTAACTCCGTTTACAGAACAAAGTTTCTAGGGATTTAATTCCCCTTTCCAAAAGGAATTCAATTCCTGTGAAGAACTGAGTTCTCCCCCGTAGAGGCTTCTTGGGGTTTCCTTCCCCTAAGATGTCCTTCTGTAATCAATGCAGCAGAAGCTTTGTAACAATTCTCGTGACCTTTATTTCAGGTATTATGGATGCACATACGTATGGCCTTGACGAAATCATTTCCTACGGGAACATTCGCGCACTGGGCCGCAGTCAGAACCAGGAGTTCAGCAATGCTCAGTGTGCTGAGATTATGAGCCGCTTTGACGAGTACAACCATCGGCTACTCCCCCGCCGCTCTCCTCTTTTGAGACTCATCGTGCTGGCAATTTGGGAGGCGCTTCCTCTCTTCTGGGCCGGTGTACCGCTCAGGGTATTGGACGCTGCCGAGGACAAGATACATTCAGTGCATCTGATGTGCCTAATCTCGAAGAGAAGGCGCGACAACCTCATTGATCTCTTGCACCACGCATTTCAGCAGTCGGCCGTACTTACCGCCTATCGGAGGGTGGAGGTCATTCGCGAGGACCCCGACGCTTGTGATCGTGAGAGAAAACATATTCGGGAGGTTCGAAATGCTTGGAGCATCTTGGACAAAGTTAAGCTTGAGTTTCTCAATCCGTGCCCCGCGTCTGAAGTCTTACCATTGTAAACGAGTTCTCTTTATTTTGTATGACCTTCTTGAAGTATGACTGATAAGTTCTATTATGTCTTTATATGTTTGCATGCCTTTCTGTGGGATTTCATCATTTCACTACTGTTGTTGCTAATGCTTTTAATATGCATGGTGCTATTCCATTTTTAGTGCACGTCAAGTTTGGGGCTCACGTGTTCTGCACGTGGGGTCCTTTGATGGGACTGTTCAAAATTTTTCCATGCCACATTTTTAGTACACAATATCAGATGCAAAAAAGGAGCCTTGGAAATAATTCCATCTCCTTGATTTTCGATGCCTTTCCTTTTTTTTTGGCCTTGGAAATAGCTTCATCGTGCAAGATTTTCCACGCACAGCACTTAATGCACCTCTTTATATCTGAGGCAATGGCTTCCCTTTTCTCTTCACACAGAACTTTTAATCCCATTTTAACGCGATTTAATTTGAGAAGAACTAAGTGTCATGGCCTGCAACCATCCACACGCTCGTCGACAGCCATGGGAAGTGCCTATCGAGGAGATGATTCCTCGCTTTGCTGCCCGATTGGTGGATCCCCTTCTTACCGACGACGAATGCGACTCGGCGGCGTATGAACTCTCGATCCGCAGAGGGTCTCCCCTCCCAATGGGTTCCCTCTGGCTCCGGATGATTCTCGCCGCCGTGCTTGCTGACGTCCCTCCTCACCCGGCGGAGATGAGCCTGGCGATGCTTGATGCTGCCGAAGAAAAGCTCGAGGGCTTTCACGAAGCGTGCCTAATTACCCATGCTTTGAAAGATCGCTCGGTTCACCTTTTGAGCGAAATAAGGGCCCGTCGGGCCATTATGTCTGCTTTCGCGGATGAACATGGTGCCAATCGGTGGGGAGAGACTCCTCGCGAGAACCGGCGCTTTAACGTGTTGGAGAGAGCGGAAAGAGAGATGGAGAATTTTGTCCTTTGTTTCGTCAACCCTTGCGCTACTGATCCTTTGTTTGGCGACCTTTTCCCGCTAGTGTAGTGTTTTTAAATTAGTCCTTCTTTTTGTATGCTTTATGCTGAACTTCCATGTAGGCTCGGTACTCGTATGTATGTTTTCGCTTGCATAAATAAACTTTTGTGTTTTTCTTATAAGAGCTTTTCTTTAATTATCAACACTATCATCATGTCGCAGGCACATTAAAGCTTCGAATTTTATTTCTTTTTTGGATGTTCATATGATGGAGAACACATGCTCGATAGGACAAACATCGGAAATTTTCTCGTTGCTTTTCATACCAGGTGATGTGAGCGCGTTTTAGATCGATTATTGCTGTCGACTGGAAGCCCATTTATATAGTCTTGAGCGTGTATGTCCCGTCTCCAAGGTTACGGTTGGGAAAGCGAGCTTGCATGGCCTGATAGGGCGACACGTGGCGAACATATTGTTGTGCGAGAAAAAGGGCTCGGCCGTAAATTCTCGGAGAGAGAGTTGGCTTCTAAAGCGGTGAGCGAGCTTCAGGCGAGTCTTACTGCCAAGGCCAACAAAGCGTATGAGCTCTGACGGGTGCTTCAGGAGTCTATCAGGGAGGTGGTGACTCTTGATAAAGCTGCTACGTTCACTCGTGAAAGGGTCGAGGCTCATAAGGCCACCGAGAAAGAGCTTGAGGACCGGCTCGCTTCGTATCAGGCCCAGCAGACTCAAGCGGAGGCTCGTCTTCTGGAGATCTTGCATCATGAAGCCGTGGCTCAGCAACAAAACGATGAGCTGGTCAAATTACTGTAGGGTTCCTAGGCACGCTAATGAGGTCTCACAAGGCATCAACCATGACAATTTCAAATTTTACAAGTGCCGAGAAACCCTAATACGGATTCGTTGACTAGAGTTTAGGCGAAAAGTGAAACTAGTTAACAATTTAACTAAAAGAAAGAGGCTACAACCTTTGTAGATCCGGTTCTCCACTTCCTTAGCTCCACGTAGACGTCCTCTCGCTGTCCATGTCGGATCCCGGACTCTAGCATAGGCTTCATCGGAGAAATGGGCGGGCTAGGTAGTCGGCTTCGATGCCGAAGATGATCTACGTCGAGGCAACACAAGATCAAGCTCCAACTTCACCAAGTCGTGAAACTTGTGAAGAAAACACCCTATACTACTTGGCAAGAGGTAGAGGATGAAGAAATAGGAGGTGGGTTCACTTTAGAATTGGATTTCTCACTCATTTGCTCAAGTTTCCATTGATGAAGACAAGGTTTCTTTCTTGAAGAAGAAGAAGAAGATGATGATGAAGAATACGATAAGCCTCTTTTAAAAATAGAAAACAATATGATACTTATCATAATCTTAACCTTAGTTAGGTGTAGAGAATAAACTAAGGTTAGTTGGAATGGTTAGGGTTAAGCATGAGATAAGAATGGTGGACTTGTTCAAAGCTTCAAGAAGCTTCAACAAACAAACAAAATAAGCCACCATTCCTTTTATTTTCCAAAATGAATAAATAAATAAATAACTAAGTAAATAAACAAAACTCTAACCATTCATATAACCATGGTTTAATCTTTACACAAACCCAAGTGAGCAAGTATCATCAAACATGATACAAACAAGTGCACAAAAATATATCACATATACAATGTGCATCAAGTGAGAAAATACTTTTAAAATGAACCAATACTAGTTAATGCAAAATAATATATCAAATATATAATTATGCATTAAATCATTAAATCAACACTTGATTCAATGATCCGGTCATGTCGCACATAACCGACTAGTATACAATGTATCGACTTATCGAATCAATCTTTGATTCGATAACTAGGTTATATCGCATACAACCAATCGAAACATTCATCACGAGAATGAAATACGGTATCACATACATGCATTATTCTCGGTCCCGCACATATCTCATATGCGCTCCTATTTCGTTTCGCTTGAGCCATAAAACCTCTGCGTAGGACTCTAAAGACTCGTCAATACGCCGGCAGCAGGTGATGATCATATCAAACACCCAAAAGCCGCAAGCGATCTGCTAAATGTAACGGCCACCCGGGTATTGAGCGATCAGAAGATCGACGAGCAAGCCCGCTCACACTCCTGTGAATCCAACCAGTAACACTTACAGTACAGTCCGGTCTGTTCGTCTGATACGTCGCATATCAAGTCTAGGGGTGGTAAACGTCAGACCCCAATAACCGATAAGTCATGCCGATCTGAGGTTCATAACGGGTCGAGAAACTACTGGTAACACTTACCATCAAATCTCTGATCAGCCCTGGCCAGGGACTTCCCTGTTACGGCCAATCGAGCACAGCGCAACATCAACTCCCAATACCGGGAGAGACGAAACCCCTCCTATCACTCATTGCCTCCATGTGACTCGGGACTATACCCAAAAACCACCGTTTTGCACGCCCTCATGGACGTGGTAAGGTGGAGATCAAAGCACAGTGGGAATCACACAAGACTCTATGACGATCTCGGGTCTACAGACTAACCTGCACAAGTGTCACCTGAGAACTGCCATCTGACGTGAGGTATAATACCATCTGGGAGTTCTCGGTGAGTCCGTCCAGTGTACCCAATCTCCACTGAGCACCCGTATACCATCTCTGATGTCAAACACCAATGGATATGGGATCATCCATTGCCCATCTCATGGGTCGAGAAGCGTATACGCTAGTCTACTCTGGTATATCGATGCCCCGTCTCGATACACCCACAACTAGGGACCTTGAAGGATGTACTTATGGACTACCATGTCGCCACTAGTATGATCTGCATCATAGTCTAGGTATTCAAGTACACATCCTAAGGGCTTTACCAACATGTAACTATAAGACAGTTTAAAGAGACTAGTATACATGTTAAGATAAAGAGTAACCAGATAGCATACTATCATATTGAGCAAGAAAGTCATCTCTATATATGTCCAAGCATCCAATATAATATACATCATCTGTACAATACTGGCCTCTAGGGCATACATACAACTAACAATCTCCCACTTGCACTAGGGCCAGCTGCTGTAGTATCGCATACCGAGCATCCCGAAAAGTCTCTCAAACTGTATCTGGTGAATGGCCTTCGTGAGTGGATCCGCCATGTTGTTCTTCGTGTCAACCCTCCTGACCTCGATCTCCCGGTGATCAACTATCTCCCGGATCAGGTGATACCGCCTCAGAATATGCCTGGATCGCTGATGGGACCTGGGTTCCTTGGCCAAAGCCACCGCTCCATTGTTATCGCAATACAAAGGTATTGGATGCTCAATGGATAGAACCACTCCAAGTTCAGTAATGAACTTCTTGATCCAGACAGTCTCTTTGGCAGCATCGTTGGCAGCGATGTATTCAGCCTCCATCGTCGAGTCTGCCACGGTTTCCTGCTTGGAACTCTTCCAGCTAACCGCCTCTCCGTAAAGGGTAAAGACAAATCCTGACTGCGACTTAGAGTCGTCCTTATCACTCTGGAAGCTTGAATCGGTAAAGGACTCCACTAGGAGTTCTCCGTTACCATACACCAAGAGCATCTCTTTAGTCCTTCGCAAGTACTTGAGAATGCTCTTCACAGCTGTCCAGTGACTCTCTCCAGGATCAGCTTGATACCTGCTCACTACACTTAGTGAGTATGCAACATCGGGTCTGGTACATAGCATCGCGTACATGATAGAGCCTACAGCCGAAGCATAGGGTATCCCTTGCATGCGAGCTCTCTCCAAATCAGTCTTGGGAGACATCTCTTTGGAGAGAGTGACTCCAGAGATCGTGGGCAAGTTCCCACGCTTGGATTCTTCCATAATAAACCTCTTTAGTATGGTGTCAATGTACCTGGATTGGGACAATCCCAATATCCGTTTGGATCTATCTCTATAGATCCTAATTCCCAATATACAGGAGGCATCACCAAGATCTTTCATTGAGAATCTTTGTGATAAGAAGAGCTTGACCGATTGCAGCATAGGAATATCATTTCCTATCAAGAGTATGTCGTCCACGTACAATATGAGGAAGACAACCTTACTCTCTGCCACCTTCTTGTAAATACAAGGTTCATCTGGGTTTTTGACGAAATCAAACTCTTTGATAACGACGTCAAAGCAGATGTTCCAACTCTGCGATGCTTGCTTTAATCCATAAATGGATTTAAGCAGCTTGCACACCTTCCCGCTTCTCCCACTGTCTACGAAGCCCTCTGGCTGAGTCATGTACACGCACTCTTCTAAATCACCATTTAGAAAGGCGGTCTTAACATCCATTTGCCAGATTTCGTAATCATGATATGCAGCGATGGCAAGCATGATCCGGATGGATTTAAGCATAGCCACTAGAGAAAAGGTTTCGTCATAGTCCACACCTGGTCTTTGACGAAAACCCTTTGCAACAAGTCTAGCTTTGAAAGTCTCCACTTTCCCATCTACACCAAGTTTTTTCTTGAAGATCCATTTGCTCCCAATGGGTTTTACCCCTTCAGGAGCAACTTCCAAAGTCCATACTTTATTGGTGTACATGGATTCCATCTCGGACCGCATAGCATCCAGCCATTTCACCGAGTCCCTACTCGTGATAGCCTGCTCGAAACTAGTTGGGTCATCATCCTCCATGATGCAATCCTCGCTCCCACCATCCATGAGAAAACCGTAGTATCTCTCAGGTTGGCGAGGAACCCTACTAGATCGGCGGAGAGGCTGAGGTTCATTGGGAGCTACTGAATCCTCTGGTTCCACTAAATCTTCAGTTACGGTTTGTGTATCTGGAACTTCTTCCAGCTCTACTACTTTGCCACTAATTTCTTTTTCAAGGAATTCCTTTTCTAAAAAGGTGGCATATTGAGAAACAAACACTTTTTGTTCTTCAGCGTGGTAGAAAAAATATCCTGGGGAATTCTTAGGATATCCCACAAACTTGCAAAGAACTGACCGTGTCTCGAGTTTGTCTGGATTTTGCCTTTTGACATAGGCCGGACAACCCCATATCTTAACTCGTTTAAAATATGGTCTCTTCCCACTCCATATCTCATATGGTGTGGTAGGTACAGATTTAGATGGAACTTGATTCAATAGGTATGCTGCTGTCTCCAGCGCATATCCCCAGAAGGAAATAGGTAACTCAGCTGTGCTCTTCATAGAGCGCACCATATCTAATAGGATGCGGTTCCTCCGTTCTGATACACCGTTGTGCTGTGGTGTATATGGAGGAGTCAGCTGAGAGAGAATCCCATTCTCTTTTAGGAAGTCCAGGAATTCATTGCTCAAGTATTCACCTCCTCGATCAGATCGAAGGATTTTAATACTTTTTCCGGTTTGGTTTTCGACTTCTTGTTTATATTCTCTAAATTTCTCAAAAGCTTCTGATTTGTGTTTCATCAGGAACACATATCCGAATCTAGAGAGATTGTCAGTGAATGTAATGAAGTACGAAGAACCATCCCTGGCATGTGTAGACATTGGACCGCATACATCACTATGTATCAGTCCCAAGAGTTCGGTAACTCTTTCTCCGTATCCCGTAAACGGAGTTTTGGTCATCTTGCCTTTGAGACATGACTGGAAAGTCTCATAAGATGAAAATTCAAACGGATTTAAATATCCATCCTTATGCAACTTAGCTAGTTGTGTCGCATTGATGTGACCCGGTCTACAATGCCACAAGAAGGATTCGTTCAGTTCTGAACTCTTCCTCTTGTGTGTGTTTGTTATGCTCAAAACTGTTGATTGATTTAGAATGTAAATGCCATTGCACAGCGTGCCTGATCCAACCAACTTTTGGTTACGGAAAATGTTCATAACATTATCCTGTAATACAAAATTATATCCCTCTTTACTCAATAAATAAACCGATATAATGTTGCATATCAAGTTCAGCATATAATAGCATTCGTTCAGAACCAATGTATTACCAGTTGGTAATACAAGGTGATATTCCCCAACAGTCTTAGCTGCAACAATTGCACAATTTCCAACTCTAATGTCTTTATCACCTTCTCCAAGTTCTCTACCTTTCCTGAGCCCATGTAACTGATTACATATATGGGATCCTGACCCGGTATCTAATACCCAGGACGTGGAGCAAATGGAGAAACAGTTCTTTGTAACGAACACACCCGAAGAAAATGCATCATCATGTACTTTCTTCATTCGGGTGGCATGGGAATCCTGGTATTCCCCTATATCCTATTCAGTCCTATAACTCTTATAAGAAAGAACGGAACCAACGTTCCCTAGCACAGTATAACATGCGGGTTCGGTCAATACATCCATATTATTATCTTGATTAGGGCATGACATGGTCGCTACCATGAGAGAGAGAGAAGAAAACACTTTAGCGTATGCTCGTGCAAGATCAGATTGGTTATTATCTTATCTAATCAGGATGGCTCCCACTGATTTTTATCAAATCTTCCTTCAAACCCTAAAAGGAAAGACTATCCGGGATTAATTACACCCTACAACTTCGTCGATCTTTCAGCTAGGCCAGTGTCGGTACTTTGAGGGAGGTTCCCCGTGCTTTCGCACGAACCTAATTAAAGTAAACCTCGTTTTCCCAGAGGCGTAACCCCGTTGACACCTTTCTTAGACACCTACTTGATCGGCTAATTATAATGTGTAAAACTCTCCCAGGAGTAACTCTTACTCGCAGCGGGTATCGGGATCCAACTATCTCATAGAAGGTATGCAATCTCATTGCAAATTTCAACACTTGAAATTCCCGATAATATTTTGCCCCTAGCAACTATATGACCTTAACATAGTCAACAAATCATAAGTGCTAGTCAAGTTCAACCCGTCATTTCCTGATTGAATTAAACCCACCCGCACGACCCTTAACATAGTCAACAAAGTCGCACGACTACCCTAATCCAATCGCATCATATGCTTATACAGATACGCACCAATCAGCTACCGCATACTACGCCTTAACATAGTCAACAAACGTAGCACGAATACTAACTAGTACTTATCTGAAATGACGGAGGGCTACGACAGGTTTTTCTGAAAACCTATTGCGTAATGAACTTGATATCGTTGTAGAATCAAATGAAGTTTTGAAATGGAGTGATTTTGAGGCTTTTCTAGTTTTGCTAAAGGGGTCACTCCCGGTGAAGGGATCGTCGGCCCTTTCCTCGTCGAATGAGGTGCGGGATATATCATATATATCACTGTGCAAAGCAGAAACTATAGAAGCAATCAAAAACAAACCGAGTGTGTAGAATCTGCCAGTTATTGCTAAAGGAGTCACTCCCGGTGAAGGGATCTCGGTCCTTTCCTCATCGAATAAGGTGCAGTATATATCACATATACCGCTGTGCAAAGCAAGAACTGTAGCTACCTGTTTTATTTAAAATTTGATTCTACAACATCTTAGGTTTCTTTTCTTTCATTAATCACATTAATGAAGTCTCATCATTTAAGTCACATAAACATCACAGATAAATACGACGTACACTTATGCCATCCGTATTTGCCTCGATGTCCCCTAGTGCACCGTTAGGTTAGGTAACTAATGACAGAGCATGGCAGGGCTAGTGCAGGTGCAAAACATAAGTAACGTCTATATAATATATCATATATACTATATACTGTATCCATCAGAACAAATCAAATGATCACATCACAGATATCGCAGCAGAAAATATCATATGAAATATTGGATATACCAGGACGTCCGTGTTTTTAATACGAGCCAGTATAAAACACGGATTCCACGGTTGTGATGAATAGCTAATCTCACACCCCCCCTAGACCCCTACGAGAGCGGTAAGCAACCCTACCAATTCTAGGGTTAGGAGACCCGGACTCGACTCCTCGAGATGGTCTCCTACTGGACCCTAGAACCCGGTTACTTGTGCTCCCCTCCTTGGGTCTATCCTAATGCGGAAAAGTAAATAATATACAAAAGGTGACAACTTTCGCAACCTGGAAGTGTCCCAATAAAAGAATATTACATACAAGTTTTTACATGAATGAAAATGAAAAACACTGATCTCACATAAAAAAAACCCGGCTATTCGAACACGACGATCCAATATAACATATCCAGCAACACATAACATCACATGTCATCAACGTAAGTAAGTATGCATACCCCAATTGTCGTTGACGTATAGCAACGAAACCGGCGATATCGACATACTACACTTACGGTCACAGAAAAGAAAGTGTAAAACTACAACAATTGGAATCCGCAACCTCTTTAGACATCGCATGCCTAATCAAATGAAATACTTAGACATCGCATGCCTAACAATTATAAACCCCGCATTTTAGTCTCATTATCGAAAACTCTTTTCAATATCAAGTGAGACTAAACCGCTAGATTTATAACATTCATTCAGTTATCTCATAACTGTTTGTGAATTCCAATTATTGTATCCCATTCCGAATAAATAGAAAATATTAAACTTTCCGATCGAACATTCGAACACCCAAGTTTTCCCGAAACCGTTCAACACATGAAAAAAGTTCAAAGACATTCATTTCATGCCTCAGTACCAACGGTCCAGCCGTAGAAGGGTCAAGCCAACGCCTCCCATGTGGCACGCCGTACTGCCCCAAACCCTAAGGTTCGAAGGGCAGTTCAAGACGGTCACATAATCGAGTTAAGGTTTGTTGTCTTCTAGAGGGACCATCGCGTTACTTGCACTACTTAGAACGTCATTAAACTACGGAAAAGTCCAACAATTGGAAATTTCCCGGCAGGGGAAAGATTGGGTATTTACATCCGGTCGAACTTTTTAACATATTCTAAATATCCGGAAAACACATAGACAAAGTTTGAAATTTCCGATCGAATCATCGAAGCCCCAAAATACCCCAGAAAACTCAACTCTTGAGTGCAAATTAAAAATTCCCAGAAAACGCAGCACCTGAAAACATGAATTACTGTGCAAAAATTGAAGGCAAATCCCATCATTTGGTCGCGGAACCGCCGCAGAAGTAGGGCTTCTGCTGCGGTTCCGCCGCGCTTTAGACACTTCATGAGGTAATTTTTGCACCGTAATTCTTAGAATTCCCTGCTGAATTTTTTAAGCATTTTTAATCTGGAAAAAACCCGGTTTTTGAAAAAAGTCCAGAGAGTATTTTGGAATTAGGGTTTTGGTTCGATCGGGTTTCAAACGTCGTCTACACTTCGCCTAAGGCTCTAGCTAGGCTCTGATACCACTGTAGGGTTCCTAGGCACACTAATGAGGTCTCACAAGGCATCAACCATGCCAATTTCAAATTTTACAAGTGCCGAGAAACCCTAATACGGATTCGTTGACTAGAGTTTAGGCGAAAAGTGAAACTAGTTAACATTTTAACTAAAAGAAAGAGGCTACAACCTTTGTAGATCCAGTTCTCCACTTCCTTAGCTCCACGTAGACATCCTCTCGCTGTCCATGTCGGATCCCGGACTCTAGCATTGGCTTCATCGGAGAAATGGGCGGGCTAGGTCGTCGGCTTCGATGCCGAAGATGATCTACGTCGAGGCAACACAAGATCAAGCTCCAACTTCACCAAGTCATGAAACTTGTGAAGAAAACACCCTATACTACTTGGCAAGAGGTAGAGGATGAAGAAATAGGAGGTGGGTTCACTTTAGAATTGGATTTCTCACTCATTTTCTCAAGTTGCCATTGATGAAGGCAAGGTTTCTTTCTTGAAGAATAAGAAGAAGAAGATGAAGAATATGATAAGCCTCTTTTAAAAATAGAAAACAATATGATACTTATCATAATATTAACCTTAGTTAGGTGTAGAGAATAAACTAAGGTTAGTTGGAATGGTTAGGGTTAAGCATAAGATAAGAATGGTGGACTTGTTCAAAGCTTCAAGAAGCTTCAACAAACAAACAAAATAAGCCACCATTCCTTTTATTTTCCAAAATGAATAAATAAATAAATAAATAAGTAAATAAACAAAACCCTAACCATTCATATAACCATGGTTTAATCTTTACACAAACCCAAGTAAGCAAGTATCATCAAACATGATACAAACAAGTGCACAAAAATATATCACATATACAATGTGCATCAAATCCTTTTAAAATAAACCAATACTAGTTAATGCAAAGTAATATATCAAATATATAATTATGCATTAAATCATTAAATCAACACTTGATTCAATGATCCGGTCATGTCGCACATAACCGACTAGTATATAATGTATCGACTTATCGAATCAATCTTTGATTCGATAACTAGGTTATATCGCATACAACCAATCGAAACATTCATCACGAGAATGAAATACGGTATCACATACACATTATTCTCGGTCCCGCACATATCTCATATGCGCTCCTATTTCGTTTCGCTTGAGCCAGGAAACCTCTGCGTAGGACTCTAAAGACTCGTCAATACGCCGGCAGCAGGTGATGATCATATCAAACACCCACAAGCCACAAGCGGTCTGCTAAACGTAACGGCCACCCGGGTATTGAGCGATCAGAAGATCGACGAGCAAGCCCGCTCACACTCCTGTGAATCCAACCAGTAACATTTACCGAACAGTCCGGTCTGTTCGTCTGATACGTCACATATCAAGTCTAGGGGTGGTAAACGTCAGACCCCAATAACCGATAAGTCGTGCCGATGTGAGGCTCATAACGGGTCGAGAAACTACTGGTAACACTTACCATCAAATCTCTAATCAGCCCTAGCCAGGGACTTCCCTGTTACGGCCAATCGAGCACAGCGCAACATCAACTCCCAATACCGGGAGAGACGAAACCCCTTCTATCGCTCATTGCCTCCATGTGACTCGGGACTGTACCCAAAAACCACCGTTTTGCATGCCCTCATGGACGTGGTAAGGTGGAGATCAAAGCACAGTGGGAATCACACAAGACTCTATGACGATCTCGGGTCTACAGACTAACCTGCACAAGTGTCACCTGAGAACTGCCATCTGACGTGAGGTATAATACCATCTGGGAGTTCTCGGCAAGTCCGTCCAGTGTACCCAGTCTCTACTGAGCACCCGTATACCATCTCTGATGTCAAACACCAATGGATATGGGATCATCCATCGCCCATTTCATGGGCCGAGAAGCGTATACGCTAGTCTACTCTGGTATATCGATGCCCCGTCTCGATACACCCACGACTAGGGACCTTGAAGGATGTACTTATGGACTACCATGTCGCCACTAGTATGATATGCATCATAGTCTAGGTAGTCAAGTACACATCCTAAGGGCTTTACCAACATGTAACTATAAGACAGTTTAAAGAGACTAGTATACATGTTAAGATAAAGAGTAACCAGATAGCATACTATCATATTGAGCAAGAAAGTCATCTCTATATATGTCCAAGCATCCAATATAATATACATCATCTGTACAATACTGGCCTCTAGGGCATACATACAACTAACAATTGCTACACCACCCACCGGCTTGAGGACTTGTATCTTTCACCCTTTTTTTTGTACATACTCATGGATGCGAGTATCTTTTTTTTGTTTCTTTCATGAATTGTACTTTGTATGCATTTTGGTTTATAAATGAAAGATACATTTTTCTTCCCACCGGGCGTGCCAGAATCTGTTCCCCTCCGAACGGCGGCCGAGACGCGGGACGTCTCGCCTGAGGCTCGGGGCAGATGCTAATTGGTGCTATCCTTCTACCTCTCCGATGATGCCAAGTTGATTTATGGCACCGTGTATCGAAGGTTTAAATGGATGCGTCCGATGTAGCAGACTTCGTCAGATTCCCCCTCGTTTGAGGGGTTTTTTGATTGTGGGGACGCTCTTCCCTGCAGGCGCAAGCCCCTGCAGTTAATTACGCTACCGCATCGCGGTAACCACTTTCTCCTTCTCCAGATGGTCACTTCGTGTCATGTGTGTTTATTTTATATTTAGTTGCCCGTGGATTGTATACGGAGACTGAGTTATGTCGTCACCCGTAGGGCGTAGACTAGTCCAAATCCGTATTATCTTAGATTTGGGTTTGGGGGTTTGGCTTTAAGGATACGTTAGCCTCATTTGAGACTAAGATCGACTTAAACGTTTGTTAAGGATACGTTAGTCTAGTTTTTAGACTAAGATCAACTTAACGGGATCGTTTAGATCCAACAAGAGAGCAATAAAAAGGGAGGGCTCTGTTTTTTAGTTTAGTGACATTGTGGTCAATAGGTAGTTTAAGGACATTGCGGTCCATGGGTAGTTTAAGGACATTGCGGTCCAATGTTAGTTTTAAGACATTGCGGTCAAGGTTAAGGACCTCATAGTCCATGGGTTTAAGGACCCCACAGTCCGTTGTTAGTTTTAAGACATCTCGGTCAAGGTTAAGGACCTCATAGTCCATGAGTTTAAGGACCCCACAGTCCGTTGTTAGTTTTAAGACATCTCGGTCAAGGTTAAGGACCTCATAGTTCATGGGTTTAAGGACCCCACAGTCCGTTGTTAGTTTTAAGACATCTCGGTCAAGGTTAAGGACCTCATAGTCCATGAGTTTAAGGACCCCACAGTCCGTGTCAATGTGTGGTCATCGGGACCCGTCACCTCTTTGAAGACGTTGAGGAATTACAACGCCAAGTATCAAAGGAGTGAAGAGATGTACCCTTGAACCAGGGTGGATTAAATAGTCTTTGGCCCAATTTGGGATCAAGACCAATTAATTATGTTATGAGCTCATTAGCCCAGTTAAGTCTGAATTGAGGACTTATGGCCATCTTGGGCTAAGTCCAATCATGTTTGGAAAATTGGCTTCTTGTTGGTCCATTGAAGGAGAGGCTTTGCCTCTGGCCATTTAACCAATTGGGCTAACGTTAATTCAACAGTGTTGAACACTGGGATCAAGTTAATGTTTTAACACTAAAAGACAGTTGGTGTTAAACACCAGCAACAGGGGGTTCAAATTAGTGTTAAACACTAGAGCAAATCAGTGTTAAACACTAGCAGCAGAGGCTTCAAATTAGTGTTAAACACTAAGAAATTCAGTGTTAAACACTACAAATAAAGTTCTTTGATTAGTGTTGAACACTAAGGCCAAACAGTGTTTTAACACTGGATTCAGGGGTTCCAATTTAGTGTTAAACACTAAGCCAAGAGGGGTCACATGGTAGCACATGAGGGCGCCCTCCCTTCATTTGCTCTGCTGAGAATATCGCATCTTTTGGAGCATCACGTGCCATCACGTGACGGGCATTTAAATGCTTGTATGTTAAAGCCTCTGCCAAGGGTCACGTGGGTCACGTGAGGCACTGCCTCAAAGGGCCTTTTCTGTGGATCTTTTCGGGGGTCACATGGTGGCACGTGACCCTGCCTCTATGTATGTTTTTTAGAAGATCTGTTGATCCCTTTCAAGAATTAAACTCTTTGTAGGGTTGAACCCTAACAATAATTTTAGAGGAATTAAATTACTATTTCCTTCTGAAGATATATATTCTGGGATAGAGTTGAACTCTGAATTTTCTGTAGGAATTAAATTCCTCATATATGTGAAGAACTGAATTCCATCATAGGGTTAAACCCTAATAAATGCTTTAAAGGAATTAAATTCCCACTCTCTTTTAGAGAGGTATGAGATTCTGTCATAGGGTGAAACCCTAATTTCTTCTTTTTTAAAGGAAATAAATTCCTGTTATTTTTCTAGGGTTGAACCCTGAATCTGTTCATTCTGAAGGAATTAAATTCCCATAACATAGGGTTAAACCCTAATTTTATTTTAAAGGAATTAAGTTCCTATAATTCTGTGAGAATTAAATTCTCAAGCTTCCATTCCCTCTCTGTGCTTTGGATCTGCATGGCAGGATCTCAACCCAATGAGAATTAAATTCTCAATTCAAGGGGAGATGTGCACTTTACAGATCTTTCACCAAAGAGAGAACTATGTTCTTCTGTTTTATATCAGAGTTAAACTCTGTTGAGAATTCAATTTTCTTTTTCTTTCAAAAAGCCTTCCCTTTCTTACCTAGGGTTTTCTTTTGCAGAAGATCCAAATTACTCCAAAGTATCAAGGCTCTCTTCTTTTTTTTATGTATCGATCCTCTCTGCATATATCTCCCTCTGTGTGTCTCTTGGCTCCTATTTATAGGAGAAGCAGCATAATCAATTAGTTTTTTGATGAATCTTTCATTAAGGGATCTGATTTGTATTCACCATTCGTTTGGACCTTTGGATTGTTAGGTGAATTTTATTCACCATTGGATTTTAAATCCAGAGATTTTCCGTTGTTATTTCGGTTAGATTTTAAGGGGAAATCTTTCCAAATTCAAGATTTTTCCATAGATAGGTGATATTTAATCACCTTTAAATTTTTAATTCAATCGGTTCCTTTAGAAAGATTTGAGAGGTCTTTTCTCAGAATTTAATTCTGTTAACAGTCAGGCTTTGAAAGCCGGTCACGTGTGGCCACGTGAGCCTTGGTCACGTGTGGGCACGTGACCCCCTTGGAACGAGCCATCTTCTTCTTTTTGCGCTCTGCCTTCTGGCCGCTGCTTAGCCGTCACGTGCCACCACGTGACCCCTGGTCACGTGTGAGCACGTGACCCTCGTATGGAGCCTTTTTCTTGATTTAACCGGAGAATGAGTCTGCTGCTTTTAAATGTCACGTGCCAACACGTGACCCCTGGTCACGTGTGAGCACGTGACCTCTTCTGAAGCCTTTTCCTTGATTTGATCAGGGAACCGATGTGCCTTTAAAGCCGCTTTTAAATGTCACGTGCCAACACGTAACCCTAGTCACGTGGGGGCACGTGACCCTTTCTGAAGGCATTTTCTTTGATGTAGTCGGGAAACTGAATCTGCCTTGCCGATGCTTTTAGATGTCACGTGCCAACACGTGACCGCTGGTCACGTGTGAGCACGTGACCCTTTTCTGAAGCCTCTTCCGTAGGCTTTCCTGATTTTAAATCAGGAAACAAATGCCCCCACAGCGTTGTTCTCACATGTCTGCACGTGAGTGCAACGCTGTCGCCTTTTGTGACCGTTGGATTCCTCTAGGGATTTGGGGAGATGAAACGTTTCCATTATCTCCTATAAATATTGGGGTCATTTCAGAGACGCCTCCACTTTGCTCATCTTCTTCCTTGCAAACTTTCTTCTTTTGAGAATTTAATTCTCTTTTCCCAGAGCTTAGTTCTCTTCCTTGAAACAATTTTCAGAGTTTAACTCTGTTCGAAAAGAATTCTTTTCCTCGGGTAATGTTCTTGAACAAACGATGAACTTTCACACTCCTCTGGATTTTAAATCCAAAACAAGGGTTTTTACCCTTTAAACTTGAACCCATGAAACTAATTAATCTTCAGCAGTAAATCTCTTTTAGGGTTCACCTGATCCTCCAAGGAGATGATGATGACAGTTCGAATCCATGGTGTTTAACTCCGTTTACAGAACAAAGTTTCTAGGGATTTAATTCCCCTTTCCAAAAGGAATTCAATTCCTGTGAAGAACTGAGTTCTCCCCCGTAGAGGCTTCTTGGGGTTTCCTTCCCCTAAGATGTCCTTCTGTAATCAATGCAGCAGAAGCTTTGTAACAATTCTCGTGACCTTTATTTCAGGTATTATGGATGCACATACGTATGGCCTTGACGAAATCATTTCCTACGGGAACATTCGCGCACTGGGCCGCAGTCAGAACCAGGAGTTCACCAATGCTCAGTGTGCTGAGATTATGAGCCGCTTTGACGAGTACAACCATCGGCTACTACCCCGCCGCTCTCCTCTTTTGAGACTCATCGTGCTGGCAATTTGGGAGGCGCTTCCTCTTTTCTGCGCCGGTGAACCGCTCAGGGTATTGGACGCTGCCGAGGAAAAGATACATTCGGTGTATCTGATGAGCCTAATCTCGAAGAGAAGGCGCGACAACCTCATTGATCTCTTGCCCAGGCATTTCAGCAGTCGGCCGTACTTGCCGCCTATCGGAGGGTGGAGAACATTCGCGAGGACCCCGACGCTTGTGATCGTGAAAGAAAACATACTCGGGAGGTTCGAAATGCTTGGAGGATCTTGGACAAAGTTAAGCTTGAGTTTCTCAATCCGTGCCCCGCGTCTGAAGTCTTACCATTGTAAACGTGTTCTCTTTATTTTGTTTGACATTCTTGAAGTATGACTGATAAGTTCTATTATGTCTTTGTATGTTTGCATGCCTTTCTGTAGGATTTCATCATTTCACTACTGTTGTTGCTGATGCTTTTAATATGCATGGTGCTATTCCATTTTTAGTGCACGTCAAGTTTGGGGCTCACGTATTCTGTACGTGGGGTCCCCTATAGGACGTCCCCTATATATAGAATCCGTTTCCCTCCGAACGGTTTGGGTAGAGACCCCATAACCGCCTCGGAACAGACTCTGTGTACCAGACCAGATGTAGCATACGCGCTTAGCGTGGTGAGCCGGTATTAGTCGAACCCGGGTAAGAATCATTGGACAGCTGTGAAGAACATTCTCAAGTACCTAAAAAGGACTAAAGAGATGCTCTTGGTTTATGGTAATGGAGACCTGCAGGTCGAGTCCTTTACCTATTCAAGCTTCCAGAGTGACAAGGATGACAACAAGTCAATCTTAGGTTTTGTGTTTACCCTCAATAGAGGGGCGGTGTGTTGGAAGAGCTCCAAACAAGACACCATCGTAGACTCGACAATGGAGGCTGAATACATTGCTGCAAACGATGCTGCAAAAGAAGTGGTCTAGATGAAGAAGTTCATTACAGAACTTGAGGTGGTTCCGTCCATTATTAATCCAATACCTTTGTATTGTGATAACAATGAGGCTATAGCTTTAGTGAAGGAACTACGGTCCTATCAGAAATCCAGACACATCTTAAGGCGGTATCACCTGATCAGGGAGATCGTAGATCACCGGGAGATCGAGATCCAGAGAATATATACAAAAGACAACACGGCGGATCCATTTACCAAGGCCCTCCCTCAAGCGTAGTTCGAGCGACTTTTTGAGATGTTGGGTATGCGGTACGCCAACAACTGGCCTTAGAGTGGACGTTGGGTACTCAGCACGCCCATTACAGGCCTTAGTGCAAGTAGGAAATTGTTAGATATGTATGCCCTAGAAGCCTGTATTGTATAGGATGCTAGGAATATATATGTACAGGACAATCTTTCTCGGTTCTATATAGTATATTATTTAAGTTGTCTTTATCTTGATATGTGTATTTCTTTCTATTGATACTTTATATTGCTTGCACATATTGATAAAGACTCGATACAATAGTATACTATTATGGTTTGACTTTATCTTAACATGTGCATATGTTATACTCGATATATCATATTGCGGTTACATGTTGATAAAGCCTGTAGGATTTTGCTTGACTACCAGCGTTATGATGGTGATCATACTTGTGGGAGCTGGGTAGTCCATAAGCACATCCTTAAAGGTCCCAAGTAGCAGGAGTATCGAGATCGGGCATCAATGCTCCAGAGTAGACTTGCATATACGTTTCTAGATCTCGATGAGGGATGGTGGTTGGTCTCATAACCATTGGTGTGATCACCTAAGATTGTATACAGGTGCTTACTGGGGGTGAATACACTGGACGGACTCGCCGAGAACCTCTAGATAGTATTATATCTATCGTAAGATAGCGGTTCTCAGGTGACATGAGTATAGGTTAGTCTCAGGACCTGATGTCATCATTTGTCTCGTGTTAGTTCCCACTGTGCTTTGATCACTACCCTACCATGGTTCTACTGAGTCGTGCAAACAGGTTTTGGTTGGGTACAGTCCCGAGCCACATGGAGGCAGTGAGTGATTGTCAGGGATTCATCTCTCCCGGTATTGGGAGTCGATATCGCACTGTGTCCGGTTGGCTAGAACCATAAGACCTTGGCCAAGGCAGTTGAGAACTACTGATGGTTAGATCGGTATTTTCTCGGAATGGTCCTGAGCCAAATCGACATGATTTATCGGGTCAGTAGGGGTTTGACGTTTACCACCCCCTAGACTCAGTATGCGATACTCTTAGACGAAGAGACCGGACTGTACGGAGATTGTCACAGATAGGCTCGGTAGGGGTCCGGATGAGTTTGCTCATCGGCCTTCTTTTCGATAGGTACCTGGGTAGCCGTTATGTACAGCTAGTGCCGCTGATGTGTTTATGGTTAAATCCACTGCCAGCGTACTGTCGAGTCTTTAGAGTCCCACACAGAGGGTTTCTCTGATTCAGGCGAAACGATGTGGTGGACGTATGTTTATACGTGCAGGGTTTCGATCGAATGATAATACTAGCCGGCTTAGGATTAAACCGGATTATTAAATCGGGTATTGATTTAATAATTTACGTGTATATATTTCGATATGTATATTCTAGTGTTATACAGATTTTCGATCGGACGATTGGTAATACTGACTGGCTTAGAATTAAGCATGTTCATTAAATCGGATGTTGATTTAATACTAGTATTATTTTAGTGGTATTATTCTATCTCTTGAGTGTTCATATTTTGATACGAATATGGGTTTGTATATACGGTAGGATGTATTTCGTAATTATACGGAAAGACATTCTAGAAGGAGGGCACCTCATAATGTATTTTCCATTTTATTTGCAAAATGGAAATGAGGTGTAAAATAGGAAATGAGGTGTAAAAGAGAGAATGGTGTGAACCATACTTGAATAGTGTTGACAAATGAATTGTAAATTCATTTGTGCAAACTATTCAAGTATGGTTGTATTATTTTTATGGAAAAGTGGTTCTTACAAAACCATGCTTCATGATTTTCTTCATATGAGATTTTTCATTCTCGACACAAGGTTCTCTCTCCGCACTTGCCTAGCTCTCTTGGTTTCCTTCTCTTCCTTCATCTTCATCTTCCTCCCTACCATTTCATGAGTTGAGAATCAATGGAGGAAGAGAGATAGAAATAAACTAGATAAATCACCACATCTCCTTAGTAATCTAGACTAGCAAACTAAGTCACTAAGTTGCTTTAATTGTGAAACCAAGCTTAAATCAAGAACTCTCGGGTGGATCATTTAGGATCAAGAAGACGATCTAGCAAGGTCGATCAAGATCACCTAAGAGCTTAAGAAGAGGAGTAAAGACCCGAAGGACACGAGTCTCTAGGTATAACTCCTCATCACAGTAGATAGATTCCTACAGAAAGCTAGTTTCAGTTTATGGTTAGATTCTAGGACGAGTTTTCTAGCGCCGGATTTTAAAAAAAAGTTAAAGTTTTTCTTTCCGCAACGGCCGCTGTAGGTGGCCAGGGATCTAGGAAACCCAACACCTTACACCATCGTGAAATCTGTATACACGAGAATATATTACTCTAATTACGAATGCATTCTCTATCGATTACGGGGGTATAAACTGGCCGATGAAGATCGATCGTGAAATCCTACGGCTCATGCACTTAGCCGTATTGGATGTGCTCCCGTCTCCCGTTGAAGAAGTAACCGATGACCGCCATAGGGAAGAAAATCGCCGTCTCCACTTCTTTCATTCTATGGGTCTTCTTTCTGGTCGCAATATCGAGCACTCCGCAAGCCCTCTCCACCGCATCTTTATGCATCGTCGGACTTTGAACCATCTCAAACTTACTCGAGATTCCGCGGTAGGTGATAAGGCAATTAATTGTTAGTTATATGTATGCCCTAGAGGGCATTATTATACATATGATATATATTATAGTGGATACTTGGACATATATAGGAAGGACTTTCTTGCTCGACATGATAGTATGCTATCCGGTTGCTCTTTATATTAACATGTACACTTATTATCTCTCTATTACATGTTGATAAAGCCCTTAGGATGAGTACTTGACTACCAGGATTATGATGCAGATCATACTAGTGGGGCAGAGGTAATCGGTAAGTACATCCTTCAAATGTTCCTAGTCGTGGGAGTATCGAGACGGGGCATCGATATTCCAGAGTAGACTGGCGTATACGCTTCTCGACCCATATGATGGGCGATGGATGATCCCATATCCATTGGTGTTTGACATCAGAGATAGTATATGGGTGCTCAATGGAGACTGGGTACACTGGATGGACTCGCTGAGAACTCTTAGATGGTATTATACCTATCGTCAAATAGCAGTTCTCTGGTGACACTGGTACAGGTTAGTCTGTCGACCCGAGATCGTCATAGAGTCTTGTATGATTCCCACTGTGCTTTGATTTCCACCTTACCACGTTCAAGAGATCGTGCAAAACTGTGTTTTTTGGGTACGGTCCCGAGTCACATGATTGCAATGAGAGATAGGAGGGTATTTCGTCTCTCCCGGTATTGGGGGTTAATGTTGCGCTATACTCGATTGGCCATAACAGGAAATCCCTGGCCAGGGTTGCAGAGATTTACTAGTAAGTGTTATCAGTAGTTTCTCGAACCGTTATGAGCCTCACATCGGCATGACTTATCAGGCTATTGGGGTCTGAAGATTACCACCCCCAGGCTGTGATATGCGACATATTAGACGAAGAGACCGGACTGTATGGTAGGGTTACTGATTGGATTCGCATGAGTATGAGCAGGCTTGCTTGTTGATCTTCTGATCGCTCAATACCCGGGTGGCTGTTACATTTAGCAGACCGCTTGCGGCTTGTGGGTGACTGATATGATCACCACCTACTGCCGGCGTATTGACGAGTTTTTAGAGTCCTACATAGAGGTTTCCTGGCTCAAGCGAAACGAAGTAGAAGCACATATGTGGTATGTGCAGGACCGAGATTGATACGAGTATGTGATACCGTATTCTATTCTCGTGATATATGATATCGGTCGGTTATATGTGATATAGCCGGGTTATCGGATCAAGTGTTGATTCGATAAATTGATACATTTGATATTAGTCGGTTGTATATGATATAGCCGGATTATTAAATCAAGTGTTGATTTGATAATTTAATGTATAATTATATATTTGATATATTAATTTACATTAACTAATATTAGCTCACTTAAACATTTCTTTTGCTCACTAGTGTGCATATAGTATATATGTGATATATATTAATATACATTTTTTGTCTCATGCTTGATGCCACATGCTTCATGGGTGTATGAGACTTACACTGTACTTAAGATAATATTAGGGTTTTTATTTATCCAGGTAATTCAAAATTGATGGAAATTATGTCATGGTTGAAGCTTGGAGAAGCTTGTGGAACCATTGACTAAGTCCACTAATTTGTTTTACTTAAGATTTTATTAACCTAACCATTATCCTTAGCCATAGTTTAGTATCTACATGAGTTAGTGTATGACACAAACTCACCCATGGTTGCTATTCTCACCTCATGAGTTGCATTCTCATCTCCACTTCATCTTCTTCTTCCTCGTGAGAAATCTTTCTAGCTTTTCAAAAGGTGAAGAAATATTGTGAGAAAAATTAATCTAAAGTGAGAAAAATTCTTACTTCATCATCCTCTACTATACTAGCCATTTAGTTTAGGGTGTTTGCTTCACTAATTGCACATTAGTGAAGAGGTAGCTTGAGTTGGTGTCTCCTCGACGTAGATCATCTTCGGCCTCGAAGACTTTAAGCAAGCTTGTTCCGTTCATCTTATGGAGCCTCTTTAGAGTCTGAGAGTTCACTACTTGGAGCGAAGGGACTAATACACGGAGCTATTGAAGTGAAGGACCGGTCTACAAAGTTTTTATTCCTTGTTCACTTAGATGTAAAGATATTTACATGTTGTATTGTTTAATTCTCTAGTTAAGATTCTAGGGTTAGGGTTGTTTAGCATGGCAATTTTTTGAAAATGGCATGGACGATGCCTCCCAAAACCTTGTTGTCGTGCTAGGTAACCCTGCATTGATGCCATTACAGAGCGGATCAATTCTGTTGCTGTGGAACTTAGTACATAAGAGGATTTATTTCTGAAATTTTAGTGATGAATTATGGTGTTGTTACTATTCTTGCTATCTATTTTGTTTGCGACATTTGCATGTATGTTGTGGATGTGTGTACTATGTGTGTGTGATATATTGTGTATGAACATGTGTTTGTGTGAGAGAGAATTAACATTTGAATTAAAATGAATTAATTTTTTTTAAAGAATTAATGTTTGAAAATCGGACAACACCTCCTTCGTAAATTTTGAATAAAATTCATGTACAAGAATAGTAAAATAATAGCATCCACAGAGAGAGCTAACTCAACATCCAAACGACGAAGTCTCACCGTCCAAACAGCGGAGACACAATCCATGCAATAAATACGATGCCCAAATGGCGAAGACCAATAAGATGAAAACAATAAACACTGTAAAATAAATAAAGTTAAGCCGACTCCATAAAGTTCTGTTGGATATAGTGCACTCAAGACAATTATTGTAATCGTAGGCAGGCGATTATGATGATTGTGGGAGGACCTATATGGGTATAACGGTCTTACTCAAGATGATAGTATGTTATCTGGTTCATCTCTATCAGTATGTACATATATTATGTGGTATTACATATTACTATTACATGTTGATAAATCCCATAGTATTTTTGCTTGACTACCAGGGTTATTGTGGCGATCATACTTATGAGAAATGGGTAGTCTATAAGCAAATCCTTAAATGCCCCTAGTTGTGGGAATATCGAGACCGAGCATCGATATCCTAGAGTAAACTAGTGTATATGTTTCTTGACCCCGACGAGGGGCGATGGCCTGTCTCACAGCCCCTAGTGTCAGTTAGTCACCAAAGATAGTATACATATGCTCATTGGGTTATGAGTTACACTGTACAAACTCGCTGGGAATATGCTAGACGGTATTATACCTATTGTCAGATAGCAGTTCTCAAGTGACATGAGTACAGGTTAGTCTGTCGACCTGATATTGTCATTTGTCTCGTGTGAGTTCCCACTGTGCTTTGATTACTACCCTACCATGGCTTAAAGGAGTCATGCAAACATATTTTAGTTGGGTACAGTCCCGAGCAATATGGAGGCAATGAGCAGATCATCAGGGATTCTTTTCTCCCGGTATTAGGGGTAGATGTCGCGCTATGCACGGGTGTCCATCACCAGAAATTCTTGGCCAAGGTGGACGAGATTTACTAATTTAGATCAGTAGTTTCTCAGTGGATGATGGGCTTCACACCGACACGAATTATCGCGTTATTAGGGGTCTGACTTTATCCACCCCCTAGACCCGATATACGATACTCTTAGATGAACAGACCAGACTGTATGGAGATTGTCACGGTCAGACTCAGTAAGTGTACAGATGAGTTTGATCATCGGCCTTCTTTTCGCTCAATATCTGGGTAGCCATAACATACAGCTAATGCCGCTGACGTGCTTAAGGTTAAAACTACTACCAGCATATTGACGAGTCTTTAGAGTCCCACAAATAGGGTTTTCCCGGTTCAGGCGATATGATGTAGATGAAATATGTTGGTACATACAAGTGTCCGATTAAATATGTGTACATGCTACACAGACTTTAATCGGACTGTTGATAATACTAGCGGTTTAGGATTAAGCCGGATTATTAAATCAAGTTTTGATTTAATAATATATATATATAAATTTTTAATATATGTATTCTAGTATTATTTTTTACTATTCATTTTCTCTTTTGGCTATTCGTATTTTTATATGGATACGTGTATATTTATTTCGATACATATACCGGGTTGTATTCTGTATTTATACAGAGTTTATTTTAGAAGATGGACACCTTATTTGTGAATATTCATGTATGAATATTCATAAAATGAGGTGGAGGGTGAGGTGACATTGAGCATGGTGGAAGACATGTAGAAAGGAATGGGCTTCATTATTTTATTACAAATTGTTGTGGGTTTTTTATTTGTATGGTTGCAAAAGAATATGAAGCCATTCTTTTCTATTCTTCATTCTATCATTCGTGCTCTCTTGTTCTTCATGACTTGCTCATGGACATTTTCCCTCTCCTCCTCCTCCTTCTACACTTGCTTTCTTGAGCTTAGATTTGAAAGAAAATATAGTAGAAAATTCCTATATCCCCACTCTCCATTCCAAACGAGCTTGGAGCGTCGGTTGCTTCACTAGGAGAAGCTGGAGCTTGGATCGGTTCTCTCAGGTGGATCATCTTCGGCGAAGGAGGACCGGATTTCAAACACAACCCAGAGCTCTTGAGAGCATGCTAAATTCCAACCCAATTGGAGCAAATGAAAATACTACAAAGGTTGTGATTTCTATCTCTTATGTTTGCTAGTTTAGGTGTTTGGTTCGATTCTTGGGATTTAGTTTCCAGTATCATGAAAAATTTTGTTTTTGAATTCCACATTGGCTGTGGGTTAGTGGCAAGGGCATTAGGAACCAAAAATGGTATCAGAGCCATCCAAACACCCTAAACTAGATAGATATGACTCTGAATCCCGCCGGTTTTTGCCCCGCAAAAACTGCCTAAAATCCAGTGAGAAATTTGATACCAATTTGATGTTTTGACTCCCCGCGGGCTCTCGGTTTGGACCGAGAAGCCATGGGGAGGTGCACAAGGACTCCGGAAATGTCCCGAAGGAACCTAGGGTGGGCCTACACCCCTGAGACCACCTTAAGGTGACATTAGGAGGGTGGGGACCCAAGCCCTGCCTACTGGGGCTAGCTCATGTCTGCCATGCCTCTATGGCCACCTTCGAGTGCCCTGGGGGTGGGTACCTTCCCTAGGTGCCTCCGGGTTGACTCTAATTTCGTGACGGGGTCCTCCACGATGTTTCGACTCAATCCGAGCTCATTTTGGACTCCCGGAGTGGATTTTAGCATGGAATTTTTGTTCGGTTTTTAGCACGCTTAATTTTCGGTGTTTTGGAAAATTGAAGTGATCGATATTTGTGTGCGGTATTAGATTGTCTTAGGCTTAATGATGGTTGCATGTATCATAACGTTTGGTAAAACATCTTCTAATTGCTATATGTATCAATATGACGGGGTTACAGAATTGATACTCGCAAGTTTGCAAGTTCTGTGATGGATATTGCTTGTTGATTATGGTTGTGTTAGATTTGTTGCGATGGATAGCCCGGTGTATGTAGTATTAGATATAATTCTCTATGATATAATATATATTTATATTGCATGATGAGCATCCGATATGTGGACTGCCGTCATCGCGGCTTGTATTATTCTTTGGGCGCGTCTTGGTTGCGGACGTAATAACCATTGTATATTCAGGTTTTCATTACATGAACTAGGATTACCCCATGGTGGAGTGCTAGAGTAGCCGAGTTCTAGAGGACTACGGGCCTCCATCTCATGGCATTGAGACCGGGGTGCCTTACTCTAGAATTGGCGGGTTATTCGCCGCACTCGTAGGGGTATAAGATTGACCCACGGAGGGGTGCCAAAGTCACCAGATCTTGGAAGTGTTGTGTGGCTCGCTCACTTTGTTGATTGGGGTTTCTTTGCTTCTGAAATTAGCGGGTAGCTTGCCGCACTCGTAGAGGTCTAGGATCCGATACTACGGGCTATCCACACGACCAAAAAATTGCATTTCATATTTTGCTCCATTGAAATGTGCTTTTTCTAGATTATCCACATTTCCATACTATGTTTGCTTCTGCTGTGATACTTCTGTGATATTATTTAATATCATGCGTGAGAAGAATGTTGCTATATATTATATATACTGTTCACATCTGAACAGTTGAATAAAACATAACGGTAAATCATGCCGAGCTACTCAGACACTGTGACCCGACTTCACTTTACCCAGTTCCTTTCCTTGGGCCCGAAAGATGGATATTACAGGTCTATTAACAACCATGCCCTCATTACGTCTCGGCCTATTAAATGCAGTCTCAATACCCTCTAGATGCATAGAATAGAACATCATACATTTCTCCACGAGAAACCCTTCAGCGATCGACCCTTCAGGCTGACTCCCGTTACGGATATATCATTTTATTTTGTATATGAACTTGATGGATGCAAACAAATTTAATTCGTTTTATTATAAATATTCGATTTATTATGAACAGTAAAGAGTTGTTATGTTAGTTTTACCTCTCAAATGGATACATCCACCGATAATTCACGGGACCACCTAAATGTGCCTCTTGAGTAAGGTGAACCGTGAGATGCAACATTACGGTGAAAATAGAAGGAGGAAACAGAATCTCTATTCTATAAAGTATGCGATGTATTTTATTCTCCAGGGTTCTAAAATCATTTGCCAATTAATCTTTAGAGCATAACTCTCCGGAAAAATGATACAAATCAGGTATAACTGAAACAACGTCGTTATATGGTAACGCCCTAACAGCAATGGACAGCAATTGCTGCATGATCAAATGTCAATCGTGACTTTTTAGGCCGACGAGTGTTTTCTTTTTAAAGTTTACGCATTTACTTATGTTCGCAGAATATGTATCTGGTACCTTCACTTGTTTAAGTACCTTAAGCAAACTAAGCTTCTCATTATCGGACATCGTGTGCTTTACTGGTGGAATCGCCCATTTACCATTCCCTTTCGAAGTTGGATGCAATTGATTGGTGTAATTTATTGCACATTTTTCTAACTCATTTATCATTTTATTTTCATATTTTATACTTGTCCGGGTATCTTTTGTGAATTATTATATATAATAGTGCTTGGATGCAAAAAGACGGAAAATTGTGCTAAAATAAGAATTACGTGCGTAAAATGGAGCTTAATGGAATTATTCAGAGAATCAAAAGACAATTTGCAAATTTGGAATAAATTTGGCAATATCATTACAAATCAGCAGAAGTTGCAACAAATAGAGGTGAATCAATCTGTTAGTGATATGTATGCCCTAGAGACCATTATTGTATGATATAGTGGATGCTTGGACATATATATGGAGGACTTTCTTGCTCAACATGATAGTATGCTATCTGGTTGACTTTATCTTAACATGTTCACTGGTATTATTATATCGTCTCTCATATACATGTTAATAAAACCCTTAGGATGTTGGCTTGACTACCTGGACTATGATGCGGATCATACTACTGGGACCTGGATAGTCCACAAGCACATCCTTCAATTGTTCCTAGTCGAGGGTATATCGAGACAGGGCATCGATACACCAGAGTAGACTAGTGTGTACGTTTCTTGACCCTATATGGGGCGATGGTTGATCCCATATCCATTGGTGTTTGACATCAAAGATTATACACATGTGCTCATTAGAGAATGGGTACACCGAACAGGGCTCGCTGAGAACTCCTAGTTGATATTATACCTATCGTCAGATAGCAGTTCTCTGGTAACACTGGTACAGATTAGTCTGTAAACCCGAGATCGTCATAGAGTCTTGTGTGGCTCCCACTGTGCTTTGATTTCCTCCCTACCACAGCTCAAAGGAGTCGTGCAAACAGGTGGATTTTGGGTACAGTCCCAAGTCACATGAAGGCAATGAACGATAGGAGGGGTTTTGTCTCTTCCGGTATTGGGAGTTAATGTTGCGCTATGCTCGATTGGCTATAACAGTAAGTCCCTGGCCAGGGCTGTTGATGAGATTTACTGGTAAGTGTTATCGATAGTTTCTCATACCGTTATAGGCCTTACATCAACATGACTTATCAAGTTATTGGGTCTGACGTTACCACCCCTAGACTCGATATGCGACATATCAGACGAAGAGACCGGACTGTACGGTAAGTGTTACTTAGCTTCATGGGAGTTTGGACAAGCTTGCTTGTTGATCTTTTAATCGCTCAATACCTGGGTAGCCATTACGTCCAGCTAGTACTGCTGACAGCTTGTGGATGACTGATATGATAATCACCTACTGCTGGCGTATTGACGGGTCTTTAGAGTCCCACACAGAAGTTTCCTGGTTCAAGCGAAACGAAGTAGGGCATATATGTTGATATGTGTGGGGGCCTTATGAGATACGTGTATGTGATACCGTATTCTAATCTGACAGTTATTTGTTATCGGTTAGGTTATATGTGATATAACCGGATTATCGAATCAAGTGTTGATTTGATAATGTGATATACAGATAAATGATATTAGTCGGTTATATGTGATATAACCGGATTATTAAATCAAGTGTTGATTTGATAATTTGATATATATTATATTTGATATAATTATATATTAACTAATATTATTAGCTCACTAATTATTCTTCATAATATATATATGATATATATATATATATTAAAATGAAGCATGGCATGGATTTTCTATTTTTGGAAAGTAGAAAAAGAGGTGGAAAATGAGGAGCATAGGTGAAGCATGGCTTTTATCATTATTCTATTGGTCTTGACTCACTATTGAGGCATGGTTGCTTTTTTTTATTGATGGAAATTGGATGCTTCAATTATAGTGAGAATTGATAAGCCATTCTTCACTTCATTCTTCAAGTGGTTCATTCTTCTTCACTTGAGCTCATATGCTCTCTAGCTCTTCATCTTCCATATTCATCTTCTTCCAAGCTCAATCTCTCACATGTGTTGTGAAAGCTTGAGCTTGTGCGAAGCCTAGTGAGTTTTAGAACCCCTACTTCACCATCCCACATTAGATTAGCACTTTGGTGTGGTGTGTTGCCTTCACTAAAGTGTTTAGTGAAGAGGTAGCTTGGATTGGCGGATTTCGGGTGGATCATCTTCGGCACGAAGATCATCGGAGGAAGTTTGCACCTTCTTCAAGTGGAGCCTAGTGGAGTCGCGTAGACTACTACCCGTAGCATTAGAAGAGAAGGACACGGTCATCAAAGGTTATAACCTCCATCATTCTCTTAGTTTTTCATATCATCATTGTTAAACCCTAATATTCTAGTTAAGATCTTGTTAAGTGTTCATTAGCATAATGAATTTTTGAAAATTGCATGTGTGATGCCCGTTTAAACCACGTCACGGTGCAAGTAAACACTTTCATGGTATCAAAACCAAGCTAGAATATTAGGGATAGTCTTTACGATGTTAAAGTGTTCGATCGAGTTTCGAAACCGCAAAATTGCCAAGTTTCTGTCCATTTTTCAAAAGTTAAAATTTTTGTGATTAAAAATATGCAGAAAATGTGTAGGTAATTTAATGGATCCACAAGAAATTTGACGACCCAACTCCATCAAACCGTCGCGGTTCCACCGCATGTTTGAAGAGTTGAGGTGTCGTTCCTCTTGTGATGCTACATTATGTAATTATGCTCTCTGGGTATTTTTGATGAGACTCAAGTTGTTGAGGTCTCTGGAATTTGTGGGTGTTTGAAAATCGATCAAAATATTTAGCGTCGTATAGATTATGATGATATGTGATACAATATTTAGAATCCGGAGTAATTAATTTTGTGAAAACTAGTTAGTATTTTGTAAATCTAGTCGTTTAGTCTCGTTTGATCGATTGCCACAGAGTTTTGATTCGGATCAAAACTCCGTCGCAATTGCGTATAGTACGCAATCACTTAGTCGGGAATCTTGTTGAATTATCCAACAGTTTATTGAAAAGTGTTTTCAATTTGAGACTAAAATGCAAGGTTTATAAGTTAGGTATGAAATCTGGAATATGAGATATTCCGGGTTTATGATGTCTAAGGATATACGGATTCTAATTATTGTAGTTTTTATTTCTTTTCTGCGACCGTAAGTGTAATATGTGGGGTATCCCAAATCTCGTTGCTATATGTCAACGACATTCGCGATACGCGTATTTACTTACGTTGATGATATGTGATATTATGTGTTGCTGTGATATGTTATATTGAATCCTTCGGTTCTATCAAATCATCTGTTGTAGTTTGTATAGCTGGAACCTTTCCAGTTCTACATAACAGACCTGGCCTCGAGCTTGTCCGGATTTTGCTTTTAGACATAGGCCGGCCAACCCCAAATCTTAACTAGCTTAAGACATGGGCTCTTCCCATACCATATCTCATATGGAGTGGTAGGCTATGATCTGATTCGAACCTAATTCAATAGGTATGCAGCTTCTCAAGTGCATAACCCCCAAAAGGAAATTGAAAACTCAGTAGTACTCATCATAGAGCACACCATATCACATAGGGTGTTATTGCTCCGCCCCGATATACCATCGTGCTATGGTGTATACGGAGGAGTAATGCTGAGAGAGAATCTCATTCTCCTTTAGAATAGTCCAGGAATTCTATGCACAAGTATTCTCCTCCTTGATCTCATCAAAGGACATAATACTTATACCCGTATTGGTTCTCTACTTCTAACTTATATTCTGTAAATATCTCAAAAGGTTCGGACTTGTGTTTCAACAGGAACATATGACGGAATCTTGAGAGATCATCAGAGAATGTAATGAAGTACAAAGAATCGGTCTTGGCATGTGTAGACAGGGGACCTTTATACATCAGCATGTATCAATCCCAAAAGTTCACTAACTCTTTCTCTGCTTCCAATAAACAGAGCTGAGGTCATATTATCTCTGTGACATGACTGGCAAGTTTCATAAGATGTAAATTCAAACAGATTTAAATATGCATCTAAATATAACTTCAGCTAGTTAGGTCGTATTGATATGACCTAGTCTACAATACCACAAGAAGGATTCGTTCATTTCTAAACTCTTCCTCTTGTGTGTGTTCTGTATACTACGAACTGTAGTTTGATTTAGAACGTTAATGTTTTCAGATAACGTGCCTGAACCGATCAACTATTGATATAGGAAATGTTCAAAACATTATCCAACAATACAAAATTATATCCTTCTTTACTAATAAAGAGACTGATATGATTTTGTATAGCAGGTTCGGTATCTAATAACATTTGTTCAGAATCAATGTATTCTGGTAATACAGGGTGACAGTGACCAACAGATCTGGCTGCAACAATTGCCCTATTTTCTGTCTCATGAAACTTATCACCCGTTCTCAGTTCTCTACCTATTTGTAGCCCATGTAACAGATTACATATGCGGGATCCTGATCCGGTATCACATACTCAGGACGTAAAGGATACTGAGAAACAGTTCTCTGTAATGAACACGGCCGAAGATGATGCATCGGTATGCACTTTCTTCGTTTGGGCGGCACGGGAATTCTGGTAATCCCCAATTTCCTGCTCTGTCTTATAACAATTATAAGTTGAAACGGGACCAACCTTCCCCAGCTCAGTATAACAAGCGGGTTCGGTCAATGTATCCGTATTATTATCTTGATTAAGGCATGATATGGTCGCTACCTGGAGAGAGAGAGAAGAAAACACTCTGTGTGCGCTCTTGCAAGATCAGATTGGTTATTATTTTATCTAATCAGGATGGCTCCCACTGTTTTTATCAAATCTTCCTTCAAACCCTAAAAGGAAAGACTAGCCAGGATTAATTACACGCAACAGGTTTGCCAATCTTTCAGCCAGGCCAGTGTCGGTACTTTGAGGGAGGTGCCCCGTGCTTTCGCACGGCCCTAATTAATGTAAACCTTGTTTTTCCAGAGGCGTAACCCCGTTGACACCTTTCTAGACACCTACTTGATCGGCTAATTGTAATGTGTAAAACTCTCCCAGGAGTAACTATTACTCGCAGTGGGTATCGGGATCCAACTATCTCATAGAAGGTATGCAATCTCATTGCAAATTTCAACACTTGAAATTCCCGATAATATTTTGCCCCTAGCGTGCTATGACCTTGACGCATGCCAAACAACCCATAGTCCGCTAGTCAAGTTCAACCCGTACATTTCTTGACTGAATTAAACCCACCCGCACGACCCTTGACGCATGCCAAACAACACCGTGCAAATACCCTAATCCAATCGCATCGTATGCTAGCAGATAAGCACTAGTTAGCTACCGTACACTACGCCTTGACGCATGCCAAACTACCGCAGCACGAATACTAAATAGTATTTATCTGAAATGACGGAGGGTTACGACAGGTTTTTCTGAAAACCTATTGCGTAATGAACTTGATATCGTTGTAGAATTAAATGATTTTAAAATGGAGTGTTTTTTAGGCTTTTCTAGTTTTGCTAAAGGGGTCACTTCCGGTGAAGGGATCGTCGGCCTTTTCCTCATCGAATAAGGTGCGGGATATATCATATATATCACTGTGCAAAGCAAAAACTATAGAAGCAATCAAAAGACAAACCGAGGGTTGTAGCATCTGCCAGTTATTGCTAAAGGAGTCACTCCCGGTGAAAGGATCTCGGTCCTTTCCATATCGAATAAGGTGCAGGATGTTCTACAAGGAACACCGCGATGCAAAGCAAGAACTGTAGCTACCTGTTTTATTTAGAAATTCGATTCCACAACATCTTAGGTTTCTTTTCTTTCATTAATCACATTAATGAAGTCCCATCATTTAAGTCCACCTAAACATCACAGATAAATACGACGTACACTTATGCCATCTGCATTCGCCTCGATGTCCCCTCGTGCACCGTTAGGTTAGGTGACTAACGGCAGAGCGGGGCAGGGCTAGCGCGAGTGTAAAACATAAGTAACGCCTATATAATATATCATATATACTGTATACTGTATTTATCACAGAATATCACATGATCACATCATAGATATCGCAGTAGAAGAAACATATGAAATATTGGATATACTAGGACGTCCGTGTTTTCAATACGAGCCGGTATAAAACACGGATTCCACGGTCGCGATGAATAGCCTAACCCACACCCCTAGACCCCTACGAGAGCGGCAAGCAACCCTTCCATCTCTAGAGTTAGGAGACCCGATCTGTAGGGTTCCTAGGCACTCTAGTGAGGTCTCACAAGGCATCAACCATGCCAATTTCAAAAATTAGAGGTGCCGAGAAACCCTAATACGGATCGTTGGCTAGAAGTTTAGGCGACAAAAGTAACTAGTTAACAATTTAACTAAAAGAACGGAAATACAACCTTTGTAGATCCGGTTCTCCACCTCCATAGCTCCTCAATGAAGTCTCCTCGCTGTCCAAATCGAATCCCGGGCTCTAGCGTCGGCTTCATCGGAGAAATGGGCGGGCTAGGTCGCCGACGTCGATGCCGAAGATGATCTACGTCGAGGCATCACTAGATCAAGCTCCAACTTCACCAAGTCAAGAAACTTGTGAAGAAAACACACTCTACTACTTGGCAAGAGGTAGAGGATGAAGAAATAGGCAGTGGGTAGACTTTAGAATTGGATTTCTCACTTGATTTCTTCACTTTCCATTGATGAGGCAAGCTTTCTTCATGTAGAAGAAGAAGAGGAAGAAGATGATAGAAAGAATTATGATAAGTTCATTAGAATTGAAAAGAAAAATGAATCCTTATCATAATTCCAACCATAGTTAGGTGTAGAGAATAGACTAGGGTTAGTGAATGGTTAGGTTAAGGAGATGAAGACAAAATGGTCAAAGTTGCATGAAGCTTCAAGAAACTTCATGAATCAAAGCAACCATTTTGTTTTCTTCTCTCTTTATTAATCCAAAATAAATAGATAAATGAATGGATAAATAAATAAAAACCTAACCATATTCTTAACCAAGGTTTAATTCTTTACACTTAACCAAATAAGCATGTATCATCAAATATGATACAATCAAGTGCACAAAAGTATATCGCATATACAATGCGCACATCCGAGTGAGAAAATCCATCTTAAGTGAACCGATACTAGTTAATGCAAAGTAATATATCAAATATATAATTATGCATTAAATCATTAAATCAACACTTGATTTAATAATCCGGTCATATCGCATATAACCGACTAATATCAACAGTAACAACTGATCGAATCAACACTTGATCCGATAACCCGGCTATATCGCATATAACCGATCAATGTCACAAATCGCGAGAATCGAATACAGTATCACATACTGGTATCATTCTCGGTCCCGCACATATCTCATATGCGCTCCTATTTCGTTTCGCTTGAGCCAGGAAACCTCTGTATAGGACTCTAAAGACTCGTCAATACGCCGGCAGCAGGTGATGATCATATCAAACACCCACAAGCTGCAAGCGGTCTGCTAAACGTAACGGCCACCCGGGTATTGAGCGATCAGAAGATCGACGAGCAAGCCCGCTCACACTCCAGTGAATCCAACCAGTAACACTTACCGTACAATCCGGTCTCGTCGTCTGATATGTCGCATATCTTGCCTAGGGGTGGTAAACGTCAGACCCCAATAGCTCGATAAGTCGTGTCGATATGAGGTCTATAACAGTTCGAGAAACTATTGGTTACACTTACCAGTAAATCTCAGCAACCCTGGCCAGGGATTTCCGGTTATTGCCAATCGAACACAGCGCAACATCGACTCCCTATATCGGGAGAGATGAATCCCCTCCTATCGCTCATTGCCTCAATATGACTCGGGACTGTACCCAAAAGCCACCGTTTTGCAGGCCCTCTTGGACGTGGTAAGGTGGAAATCAAAGCACAGTGGGAATCACGCAAGACTCTATGACGATCTCGGGTCTACAGACTAACCTGTACCAGTGTCACCAGAGAACTGCCATCTGACATGAGGTATAATACCATCTGGGAGTTCTCGGCGAGTCCGTCCAGTGTACCCAGTCTCTACTGAGCACCCGTATATCATCTCCGATGTCAAACACCAATGGATATAGGATCATCCATCGCCCATCTGCATGGGTCGAGAAGGTATACGCTACTCTACTCTGGTATATCGATGCCCCGTCTCGATACACCCACGACTAAGGACCTTGAAGGATGTACTTATAGACTACCATGTCCCCAATGGTATGATCCGCATCATAGTCCAGGTAGTCAAGTACACATCCTAAGGGCTTTACCAACATGTAATAGAGAGGCAATCAGTATACACGTTAGGGTAAAGAGCAACCAGATAGCATACTATCATGTCGAGCAAGAAAGTCCTCCCTATATATGTCCCAGCATCCACTACAATATACATCCTATGTACAATAATGGCCTCTAGGGCATACATATAACTAACAATCTTCCACTTGCACTAGGGCCAACTGTAGCAGTGGTTGTAGTATCTCATACTCAACCATCCCATAAAAGTCTCTCTCTGGGAATAGGCCTTCGTGAGTGGATCCGCCGTGTTATCCTCTGAGTCTACTCTCCTAACCTTGATCACCTTGGAGATCAACCATCTCCATGATCAGGTGACACTGCCTTAGAATATGTCTGGATCACTGATGGGACGGACGTTCCTTGGCATAAGCCACAACTCCATTGTCTCACAATGGCAGGAACGAAGTTCATCTCATGAACCAATATACACCCAGACTTGCTCTTTGGTAGCATCATAAGTAGCGATGTATCCAGCCTTTATCATCTAGTTTGCCACGGTATCTAGCTTGGAACTCTTCCAACATACCGTCCCATTACTGAGGGTAAAGACAATGCCTGTGACTGACAATCAGTCGTCTTTATCACCCTGGAACCCTTCCAGTGATTCTCCCTAGGACCAATTGATACCATCTCACTACAACTAGTGAGTATCCTAACATCCAATTAGATCTATCTCATAGATCCAAAATCCAGGATTTAGTAGGTATCACTTTGATCCTATATGGAGAATCATTGTGATAAGCGGAGATTGATCGAGCGTAGCATAGGAAACTCCTTCCCTATCAAGAGTATGTCATCCACGTACTCTACGAGGATCACCACCATACTCCCTAGTACCTTTTTGTTTATACAAGGTTCATCTACCATTTTGATGATGTCAAACTCTTTGACTAACACATCAAAACAGATGTTCCAACTCCGCGATGCCTGCTTTATCCTATAAAGTATCTTGCACACGTTTCCGCTGCTCCCACTGTCTATGAGGCCCTCTGGCTGTGTACTTATAGACTCCCTCTTCTAAAACATCATTTAGAAAAGCTGTCATGACACCCAACCACCAGATATCGTAGTCATGGTATGTAGCCGTGACAAGTAGGATCTGGATCGACTTAAGCATAGCTACTTGAAAAGGTTTCACCATTATCCACGCCTGGTCGATGACGAAAACCTTTAACAAGTTTAGCTTTGAAAGTCTCAACTTTTCCTTGTACACCAAGTAATCTTCTCAAGATATACTTGCTCCTGATGGGGATTTAACCCTTCAGATATAGCAACCAAAGTCCATACTTTCTTGGTGTATATGGATTCCATCTCAGATCACTAAGCATCCAGCCATTCTTACAGAGTCTTACTCCTGATGGCCAGCTCGAAACTAGTTGGGTCATCATCTCATGATGCAATCCTCGCTCCCACTATCATAGAGAAACCGAAGTATCTCTCAGGTGGGTGAAGAACCCTGCTAGATCGGCGGAGAGGCTGAGGTTCGTCGGTTGCTATTGAATCCTTTGGTTCTACCAAATCATCAGCTGTAGTTTGTATAGCTGGAACCTTTCCAGCTCTACATCACAGACCTTGCCTCGAGCTTGTCCAGATTTTGCTTTTAGACATAGGCCGGACAACCCCAAATCTTAACTAACTTAAGATATGGGCTCTTCCCTTTCCATATCTCATATGGAGTGGTAGGCAACTGATTTGATTTGAACCCTATTCAATAAGTATGCAGCTTCTCAAGTGCATATCTCCCAAAGGAAATAGGTAACTCAGTAGTACTCATCATAGAGCACACCTTATCATATAGGGTGTGATTGCTCCGCCCTGATATACCATCGTGCTATGGTGTATACGGAGGAGTAATGCTGAGAGAGTATCTCATTCTCCATTAGAATAGTCCAGGAATTCCATGCACAAGTATTCTCCTCCCTGATCTCATCATAGGACATAATACTTATACCCGTATTTTGGTTCTCTACTTCTAACTTATATTCCGTGAATATCTCAAAAGGTTCGGACTTGCGTTTCAACAGGAACATATGTCTGAATCTAAAGAGATCATCAGAGAATGTAATGAAGTAAAAAGAACCGGTCTTGGCATGTGTAGACTGGGGACCTACATACATCAACATGTATCATCCCAAGAGTTTACTAACTCTTTCTCTGTTTCCAGTAAACAGAGCTATGGTCATCTTATCTCTGTGACATGACTGGCAAGTTTCACAAGATGTAAATTCAAACTAATTTAAATATGCATCTTCATGTAACTCAAGCTAGTCGGGTCACATTGATATGACCCAGCCTACAATACCTCAAGAAGGATCCGTTCATTTCTGAACTCTTCCTCTTGTGTGTGTTCCGTATACTAAGAACTGTAGTTTGATTTAGAACATCAATACTTTTAGATAACGTGCCTGAACCGATCAACTTTTGATATAGGAAATGTTCAAAACATTATTCAACAATACAAAATTTTATCATTTCTTTACTAATAAAGAGAGTGATATGATTTTGTATATCAGGTTCGGTATCTAATAACATTCGTTCAGAATCAATGTATTGGTAATACAGGGTGACAGTAACCAACAGACTTGGCTGCAACACTTGCCCCGTTTTCTGCCTCATGAAACTTATCACCCGTTCTCAGTTCTCTACCTTTCTGTAGCCCTATGTAACAGATTACATATCTGGGATCCTGATCCGGTATCAAATACCCAGGATGTAGAGGATACTGAGAAACAGTTCTGTATAATGAACACACCCGAAGATGATGCATCATATGCACTTTTTTCGTTTGGGCGGCATGGGAAATCTGGTATTCCCCAATTTCCTGCTCTGTCTTATAACAATTATAAGTTGGAGCGGGACCAACGTTCCCCAGCTCAGTATAACAAGCGGGTTCGGTCAATAATCCGTATTATTATCTTGATAAAGACGTGATATGGTCGCTACCTGGAGAGAGAGAAGAAAACACTCAGCGTGCGCTCTTGCAAGAATAGATTGGTTATTATTTTATCTAATCAGGATGGCTCCCACTGTTTTTATCAAATCTTCCTTCAAACCCTAAAAGGAAAGACTAGCCGGGATTAATTACACACTACAAGTTCGCCAATCTTTCAGCCGGGCCAGTGTCGGTACTTTGAGGGAGGTCCCACGTGCTTTCACACGAACCTAATTAATGTAAACCTCATTTTCCCAGAGGCGTAACCCCGTTGACACCTTTCTAGACACCTACTTGATCGGCTAATTGTAATGTGTAAAACTCTCCCAGGAGTAACTCTTACTCGCAGCGGGTATCGGGATCCAACTATCTCATAGAAGGTATGCAATCTCATTGCAAATTTCAACACTTGAAATTCCCGATAATTTTTCCCCTGGCGTCCTATGACCTTGACGGAGGTCAACAAACCATAGGCTACTAGTCAAGTTCAACCCGTCATTTCTTGATCGAATTAAACCCACCCACACGACCCTTGACGGAGGTCAACAAGGCCGCACGACTACCCTAATCCAATCTGCATCATATGCATAAGCAGATAAATACTAGTTAGCTACCGCACACTACGCCTTGACGGAGGTCAACAAACGTAGCACGAATACTAAATAGGACTTATCTGAAATGACGGAGGGCTACGATAGGTTTTTCTGAAAACCTATTGCGTAATGAACTTGATATCGTTGTAGGATCGAATGAATTTTAAAATGGAGTGTTTTTTAGGCTTTTCTAGTTTTGCTAAAAGAGTCACTCCTGGTGAAAGGATCGTCGGTCCTTTCCTCGTCGAATGAGGTGCGGGATATATCATATATATCACTGTGCAAAGCAGAAACACTTAAAAGCATCAAAAGACAAACCGAGGGTTGTAGCATCTGCCAGTTATTGCTAAAGGAGTCACTCCCGGTGAAGGGATCTCGGTCCTTTCCTCATCGAATAAGGTGCAGGATATATCGTATATACCGCTGTGCAAAGCAAGAACTGTAGCTACCTGTTTTATTTTGAAATTCGATTCTACAACATCTTAGGTTTCTTTTATTTCATTAATCACATTAATGAAGTCCCATCATTTAAATACCTAAACATCACAGATAAATACGACGTACACTTATGCCATCCGCATTCGCCTCGATGTCCCCTCGTGCACCGTTAGGTTAGGTAACTAACGACAGAGCGGGGCAGGGCTAGAGCGGGTGTAAAACATAAGTAACAGCTATATAATATATCATATATACTGTATACTGTATCTATCACAGAACATCACATGATCACATCACAGATATCACAGCAGAAGAAACATATGAAATATTGGATATACTAGGACGTCCGTGTTTTCAATACGAGCCAGTATAAAACACGGATTCCACGGTCGTGATGAATAGCCAAACCCACACCCCTAGACCCCTATGAGAGTGGCAAGCAACCCTACCAATTCTGGAGTTAGGAGACCCGGACTCGACTCCTCGAGTTGGTCTCCCACTGGACTCCAGAACCTGGTTACTTGTGTCGTCCTCCTTGGGTCTATCCTCGTACGGAAAAGAAAATAATATACAAGAGGGTGACAACTTTCGCTACCTGGAAGTGCCCCAATAAAAGAATATTACATACAGTTTTTACATGAATGAAAATGAAAAACACTCATCTCACATAAAAAAAACCCGGCTATTCAAACACGACGATCCAATATAACAAATCCAACAACACATAACATCACATGTCATCAACGTAAGTAAACATGTGTATCCCAATTGTCGTTGACATATAGCAGCGAAACCGGCGATATCACATATTACACTTACGGTCACAGAAAAGAAAGTGTAAAACTACAACAGTTGGAATCCGCAACCACCTCAGACATCACATGCCTGACCAAATGAATTTCTTAGACATCGCATGCCTAACAATTATAAACCCCGCATTTTAGTCCCATTATCGAAAACACTTTTCAATATCAAGTCGGGCAATTCAACAAGATTCCCGACATCCTGATCGAATGCTCGTCGCAAACTTCAGTAGACGGCCGCACCCCCGATACCGTCAACGAAGTGCACCAAGGCGGAACACCGCTGTCGCGAGCACCCAGATGGATGCTTTCGGCGACGGGGTTCTCCTACAGTCACTTGGTCGAGGCTATGGAGTGAAGCTGTCTATTAAGTTTACCCGGCGAGTATCCGCGTACGCTACGTGATTGCGACGGACTTTTGATCACATCAAAATTCCGTGGCAACCGATCAAGTGAGACTAAACTGCTATGTTTATAACATTCATTCAGTTATCTCATAACTTATTGTGAATTCCAATTATTGTATCACATTCCGGATAAATAGAAAATGTTAAACTTTCCGATCGAACATTCAAACACCCAAGTTTTCCCGATACAGATCAACACATGAAACAAGTTTAAAAACATTCAATTCGTGCCTCAGTACCAACGGTCCAGCCGTAGAAGGGTCAAGCCAACGCCTCACATATGGCACGCCGTACTCCCCCAAACCCGAAGGTTCAAAGGGCAGTTCAAGACGGTCACATAATCGAGTTAAGGTTTATTGTCTTCTAGAGGGACCATCGCATTACTTGCACTACTTAGAACGTCGTTAAACTACGGAAAAGTCCAACAATTGGAAATTTCCCGGCAGGGGAAAAAGTGGGTATTTATATCCGGTCGAACTTTTTTAACATATTGTAAAATTATCCGGAAAAACACAAAGACAAAATTTGATAATCCGATCGAAACATCAAAGCTCTAAAACACCCCAGAAAATTCAACTCTTGAATAAAATATTAAAATTATCCAGAAAACACAGGAGTCAAATATAACAATTACTGTGCAAAAATTAGTCAAAGATTCAACATATTGGCCGCGGAACCGCCGCGCCACGTGGGGTAAGGCTGCGGTTCCGCGGCTATTTGACGGAGTTAGGGCTCCGTTTTGCACAGTAATTCATAAAAAAATCCCTGCTTAATTTTCTGCATATTTTTAATATTGAAAAATCCAGATTTTTAAAAATTGGACAGAGAGCATGGTTTGTGTTAGGGTTTCGGTTCGATCGGACTTCAAAATCCGTCTAGACTTCGCCTAAGGCTCTAGCTAGGCTCTGATACCACTGTAGGGTTCCTAGGCACTCTAGTGAGGTCTCACAAGGCATCAACCATACCAATTTCAAAAATTAGAGGTGCCGAGAAACCCTAATACGGATCGTTGGCTAGAAGTTTAGGCGACAAAAGTAACTAGTTAACAATTTAACTAAAAGAACGGAAATACAACCTTTGTAGATCCGGTTCTCCACCTCCATAGCTCCGCAATGAAGTCTCCTCGCTGTCCAAATCGAATCCCGGGCTCTAGCGTCGGCTTCATCGGAGAAATGGGCGGGCTAGGTCGTCGACGTCGATGCCGAAGATGATCTACGTCGAGGCATCACTAGATCAAGCTCCAACTTCACCAAGTCAAGAAACTTGTGAAGAAAACACACTATACTACTTGGAAAGAGGTAGAGGATGAAGAAATAGGCAGTGGGTAGACTTTAGAATTGGATTTCTCACTTGATTTCTTCACTTGCCATTGATGAGGCAAGCTTTCCTCATGTAGAAGAAGAAGAGGAAGAAGATGATAGAAAGAATTATGATAAGTTCATTAGAATTGAAAAGAAAAATGAATCCTTATCATAATTCCAACCATAGTTAGGTGTAGAGAATAGACTAGGGTTAGTGAATGGTTAGGTTAAGGAGATGAAGACAAAATGGTCAAAGTTGCGTGAAGCTTCAAGAAACTTCATGAATCAAAGCAACCATTTTGTTTTCTTCTCTCTTTATTAATCCAAAATAAATAGATAAATGAATGGATAAATAAAAACCTAACCATATACTTAACCAAGGTTTAATTCTTTACACTTAACCAAATAAGCATGTATCATCAAACATGATACAATCAAGTGCACAAAAGTATATCGCATATACAATGCGCACATCCGAGTGAGAAAATCCATCTTAAGTGAACCGATACTAGTTAATGCAAAGTAATATATCAAATATATAATTATGCATTAAATCATTAAATCAACACTTTATTTAATGATTCGGTCATATCGCATATAACCGATTAATATCAACAGTAACAACTGATCGAATCAACACTTGATCCGATAACCCGGCTATATCGCATATAACCGATCAATGTCACAAATCGCGAGAATCGAATACAGTATCACATACTGGTATCATTCTCGGTCCCGCACATATCTCATATGCACTCCTATTTCGTTTCGCTTGAGCCAGGAAACCTCTGTATAGGACTCTAAAGACTCGTCAATACGCCGGCAGCAGGTGATGATCATATCAAACACCCACAAGCCGCAAGCGGTCTGCTAAACGTAACGGCCACCCGGGTATTGAGCGATCAGAAGATCGAAGAGCAAGCCCGCTCACACTCCAGTGAATCCAACCAGTAACACTTACCGTACATTCCGGTCTCGTCGTCTGATATGTCGCATATCTTGCCTAGGGGTGGTAAACGTCAGACCCCAATAGCTCGATAAGTTGTGTCGATATGAGGCCTATAACTGTTCGAGAAACTACTGGTAACACTTACCAGTAAATCTCAGCAACCCTGGCCAGGGATTTCCGGTTATAGCCAATCGAACACAGCGCAACATCAACTCCCTATACCGGGAGAGACGAATCCCCTCCTATCGCTCATTGCCTCCATGTGACTCGGGACTGTACCCAAAAGCCACCGTTTTGTATGCCCTCTTGGACATGGTAAGGTGGAAATCAAAGCACGGTGGGAATCACACAAGACTCTATGACGATCTCGGGTCTACAGACTAACCTGTACCAGTGTCACCAGAGAACTGCCATCTGACGTGAGGTATAATACCATCTGGGAGTTCTCGGCGAGTCCGTCCAGTGTACCCAGTCTCTACTGAGCACCCGTATATCATCTCCGATGTCAAACACCAATGGATATGGGATCATCCATCGCCCATCTGCATGGGTTGAGAAGGTATACGCTAGTCTACTCTGGTATATCGATGCCCCGTCTCGATACACCCACGACTAGGGACCTTGAAGGATGTACTTATAGACTACCATGTCCCCACTGGTATGATCCGCATCATAGTCCAGGTAGTCAAGTACACATCCTAAGGGCTTTACCAACATGTAATAGAGAGGCAATCAGTATACACGTTAGGGTAAAGAGCAACCAGATGGCATACTATCATGTCGAGCAAGAAAGTCCTCCCTATATATGTCCCAGCATCCACTACAATATACATCCTATGTACAGTAATGGCCTCTAGGTCATACATATAACTAACACGGACTCGACTCCTCGAGTTGGTCTCCCACTGGACTCCAGAACCCGGTTACTTGTGCTCTCCTCCTTGGGTCTATCCTAGTGCGGAAAAGTAAATAATATACAAAAGGTGACATCTTCCGCAACCTGGAAGTGCCCCAATAAAAGAATATTACATACAAGTTTTTACATGAATGAAAATGAAAAACACTCATCTCACATAAAAAAAACCCCGGCTATTCAAACACGACGATCCAATATAACATATCCAGCAACACATAACATCACATGTCATCAACGTAAGTAAACATGCGTATCCCAATTGTCGTTGACATATAGCAACGAAAGCGGCGATATCACATATTACACTTACGGTCACAGAAAAGAAAGTGTAAAACTACAATAGTTGGAATCCGCAAACTCTTCAGACATCGCATGCCTAACCAAATGAATTCTTTAGACATCGCATGCCTAACAATTATAAACTCCGCATTTTAGTCTCATTATCAAAAACTCTTTTCAATGTAAAGTCGGGCAATACAACAGGATTCCCCGCATCCAGAACGAATGTTCATCGCAAACTTCAGTAGACAGCCGCACCCCCCGATACCGTCGACGAAGTGCACTAAGGCGGAACACCGCTGCCGCGAGCACCCGAACGGATGCTTTTTGGCAACGGGGTTCTCCTACAGTCACTTGGTCGGGGCTATGGGGTGTGGTTGTCTATTAAGTTTACCGGCGAGTATCCGCGTACGCTACGCGATTGCGACGGACTTTTGATCGCATCAAAATTCCATGGAAACCGATCAAGTGAGACTAAACTGCTAGGTTTATAACATTCATTCAGTTATCTCATAACTATTTGTGGATTCCAAATATTGTATCACATTCCAGATAAACAGAAAATGCTAAACTTTCCGATCGAACAGTCAAACACCCAAGTTTTCCCGAAACAGCTCAACACATGAAATAAGTTTAAGAACATTCACTTCGTACCACAGTACCAACGGTCCAGCCGTAGAAGGGTCAAGCCAACGCCTCACATGTGGCACGCCGTACTGCCTCAAACCCTAAGGTTCAAAGGGCAGTTCAATACGGTCACATAATCGAGTTAAGGTTTGTTGTCTTCTAGAGGGTCCATCGCGTTACTTACACTACTAAGAACGTTCTCAAACTACGGAAAAATCCAACAGTTGGAAATTTCCCGGCAGGGGAAAAAATTGGGTATTTATATCCGGTCGAACTTTTTAACATATTCTAAATATCCGGAAAACATTACGGAATTAAAATTCATATCGAAACAACGACTACAAAATAAACCCCAAAATACTCAACACTTGAGTCAGATAAAAATACCCATAAAATATCAGGGAATTAAAAAGAAACATTACTGTGCAAATTTAAGATGGTGACGTCACAAAATGGCGGCGGAACCGCCGCACGAGCCATGCCCGTGCCGTGGTTCCGCGGCGGTTTGAGCTCCAAAAAGTGTCATTTTGCACAGTTTTTCTTATAATTTCCTACTGATTTTTTTTAGGCATTTTTAATTCGGAAAAATCCCAGATTTTAAAAATGGACCAGAGAGGGGTGTATTTCGTCGTATTTGGGTTCGATCGGGGTTTAACTTCGTTAACGCATCTCCTAAGGCTCTAGCTAGGCTCTGAAACCACTGTTGGGTTCCTAGGTACACTAAGGAGGTTCCACAAGGCATCAACCATGCCAAACAAAAATTTTCCGGTGCCGAGAAACCCTAATATAGATCGTTAACTAGAGGATGGGCGAAAGAACATGCAAGCAAACTACTTTGCTACTAAGTGAAAGTGACTACAACCTTTGTAGATCCGGTCCTCCACTTCTTTAGCTCCGTGTTGATGTCCCTCCGCTGCGATCATCGGGTCCCGGAATCTAGCGATGGTTTCGTCGGAGAAATGATCGGGCTAGGTCATTGACTTCGAGGCCGAAGATGATCTACGTCGGGGAGACTCAAACTCAAGCTATTCCTTCACTTGGTCAAGAACTTTGTAAAGAGAACACCATATACTACATGGCAAGTAGTAGAGGATGAAGAAATAGGAAGTGGGTTCACTTTAGAATTGGATTTCTCACTCTTTTTCTCATGGCACCATTGGAGCTCTCAAACTTTTGTGAGCTTGATGAAGATGAAGAAGAAGAAAGAATCATATCCATTAAAAGAATAATATGAACACTTATCCTTTTAATCATGGAACCATGGTTGAGTTAAGCCCTCATGCTTAACTCATGTAGAGAATTAACCATAGCATTAGGTTAAGGGTTGGGTTAGCTAATATCTTGAATAAATGACAAAGAGAGTTGACTTTGTCAATGTTTATCAAGCTTCATGAAGCTTGATAACTTTGACCAAAGTCACACTCTTTTGTTATTTGTATAGGAAAATAGTAAACCCTAATCTAACCTTGATATGGTTCAAGTCTCATACACACAACTTGTTTGTATCATCAAACATGATACATACATGTACACTTGCATATATCACATATAAACAATGTGCACATTCAAGTGAGAAAATCAATCTTAAGTGAACCAATACTAGTTAATGTAAAGTAATATATCAAATATATAATTATACATTAAATCATTAAATCAACACTTGATTTAACGATCCGGTCATATCGCATATAACCGACTAATATCAATAGTAACAACTTATCGAATCAACACTTGATCCGATAACCCGGCTATATCGCATACAACCGATCAATGTCACAAATCGCGAGAATAGAATACAGTATCACATACTGGTATTATTCTCGGTCCCGCACATATCTCATATGCGCTCCTATTTCGTTTTGCTTGAGCCAGGAAACCCCTGTGTAGGACTCTAAAGACTCGTCAATACGCCGGCAGCAGGTGATGATCATATCAAACACCCACAAGCCGCAAGCGGTCTGCTAAACGTAACGGCCAGCCGGGTATTGAGCGATCAGAACATCAACGAGCAAGCCCGCTCACACTCCTGTGAATCCAATGAGTAACACTACCGTACAGTCCGGTCTGTTCGTCTGATATGTCGCATATCTCATCTAGGGGTGGTAAACGTCAGACCCCAATAACTCGATAAGTCGTGTCGATATGAGGCTCATAACGGGTCGAGAAACTACTGGTAACACTTACCAGTAAATCCCTAAAGCAGCCTTGGCCAAGGACTTCCTGTTATAGCCAATCGAGCACTGCGCAACATCAACTCCCTACACCGGGAGAGACGAAACCCCTCCTATCGCTCATTGCCTCCATGTGATTCGGGACTGTACCCAAAAGCCACCTTTTTGCACGCCCTCTTGGACGTGGTATGATGGAAATCAAAGCACAGTGGGAATCACACAAGACTCTATGATGATCTCTGGTCTACAGACTAACATGTACCAATGTCACCAGAGAACTGCCATCTGACGTAAGGTATAATACCATCTGGGAGTTCTCGGCGAGTCCGTCCAGTGTACCCAGTCTCCACTGAGCACCCGTATATCATCTCTGATGTCAAACACCAATGGATATGCGATCATCCATCGCCCATCTGTATGGGTCGAGAAGGTATACGCTAGTCTACTCTGGTATATCGATGCCCCGTCTCGATACACCCACGACTAGGGACCTTGAAGGATGTACTTATGGACTACCATGTCCCTACTAGTATGATCCGCATCATAGTCCAGGTAGTTAAGTACACATCCTAAGGGCTTTACCAACATGTATCAGAGAGACAATCAGTGTACACGTTAAGGTAAAGAGTAACCAGATAGCATACTATTATGTCGAGCAAGAAAGTCCTCCCTATATATGTCCAAGCATCCACTACAATATACATCCTATGTATAGTAATGGCCTCTAGGGCATACATATAACTAACACTTTCCTCATCGAATGAGGTGCTGGATATCCATCGAGGAATTCCACTATGCATAGCAAAAACTACAGAAGCTATGATGATAAACCGAGTGGGTTGTAGTATTTTCTAGTTTTGCTAAAGAAGTCATTCCCGGTGAAGGTATCTCGGCTCTTTCCTTATCGAATGAGGTGCGGGATATTCATCAAGGAATACCACTATGCAAAGCAAGAACTAGAGCTACCTTTTTAAAAACTTTTGATTCTACAGCATCTTTAGGTTTCTTTTCTTTTTATTAATCTCATTAATGAAGTCCCATCATTTATGTTTTCCTAAACATCACAGAAAAAGAAACGAAAATAGAACGGACGCTTATGCCATCCGCATTCACCACCGGGCCTCGTCATGCACCGTTAGGTTACTTAACTAACGGCAGAGCGGGAGATGGACTTGTGTGGATGCAAAACATAAGAAACATTTATTATATAACATATATATAATAGCATTCGTCTCACGCAGTTATATGATCACATCACAGAACACAGCAGCAGAAGTCAACATATGAAAAATTAGATATACTAGGAGGTCCGTGCTTTAAATTAAGCCAATAATGAAAAAAACGGATTCCACAGTCGTGATGAATAGCCAAACCCACATCTCTAGACCTCTACGAGAGAGGCAAGCAACCCTGCCAATTCTAGAGTTAGGAGACCCGGTCTCGACTCCTCGAGATGGTCTCCCACTGGACTCTAGAACCCGGTTACTTGTGCTCCCCACCTTGGGTCTATCCTAATACGGAAAAGTAAATAATATACATCAATGGTGACATCATCCTCAACCCGGAAGTGTCCCAATAAAATAATATTACATACATTTTTACATGAAAAAAATGAAAAACTCTCATCTCACACAAAAACCCCCGGCTATTAAATCTCGACAATCCAATATAACATATCTGCAACGCATGACATCACATGTCATCAACGTAAGTAAATATGTGTATCCTAAATTCCGTTGACATATAGCAACGAGATCGGGGATACATCACATATTACACTTACGGTCGCAGAAAAGAAATGAAAACTGCAATATTTAGAATCCGCAAATACCTTAGACATCATAAACCAGGAATATCTCATATTCCGAATTTCATGCCTAACTTATAAACCTTGCATTTTAATCTCAAATTTAAAACTCTTTTCAATAAGCTGTCGGATAATTCAACAAGATTCCATACTAAGTGATTGCGTACTATACGGATTGCGACGGAGTTTTGATCCGAATCAAAACTCTATGGCAATCGATCAAACGAGACTAAACGGCTAGATTTACAATATTACTAACTAGTTTTCACAAAACTAATTATTGTGAATTCTAAATATTGTAACACATATCATTATGTTCATCACAGAAAACTGCATTATAAAACCACTCATTCATTATCTATTTTTTTATATATCGGTACTATTAGGCAGTGTCTACTCAGTAAATACAGATTACAGGTATTCATGGCATAATACTGGAAACACACTCAAAATCACGGATATAACGTTTTGGAGCCGACACTGCAAACAGAACAGAAAACCGATCAATGTCCAAAGAGTTCTTTTGCAAATAAATGTGTGCACACAATTTTGGTCCAACACAATACAAGTGTGCACATGCTCTTTGGCACATGAACCATGGTAGGGCTGCCTTGGCACAATAAATTGTTCAAGTGGGCACATGTGGGTGTGATGTGTAATAAATGCTAAAAAGATGTGATGTGATTTAAAGTATCAAGTTTCCCTCCAAGAGTACTGAGTATAACCCAAGCTAATATGAAAAAATCAAACAATACCAGTAGACTTGTTGAGTGCACTCGAGGCCACCATACCAACACGAGCCCTATTCCTCGGATCCCGGCCGGCGAAACCCTCTAAAAATCTGGCGCCACCGATCCCCTTGCTCTAAATATCCCCATTTTTCTTCTGGTCATTTATTAGGGTCATATCGGTCCATCTATATTGTTTATTTATTTTGGAATTAGGCTTATAATTACCAGAACAGATTAGAGCCAAGGGGCATGTAAAAATACACCATTTCCATAATTTTTCTTTAGTTTTTGGTTTAGCTTTTGAGAGTTGTGTGAGCTTAAGTTTGGTTTCTTCTTCTTCCCTCTTGAAGCTTTCTTTTGAGAGCTTCATTATGGAGGTTGAACAAGTAACCAATATCTTGTATCTCAACTCATTTCTTTGCTAATATATTTGTCTTACTTTGTTTATTTGCTTTCTTCTTTTTTTTACTTGCTATTCTTTTATGATGTTTAACTAATATCTTTGGTTGTGGTTATGGTGAGGATGTGAGATGAATGGTTTTGCCTTCCTCCTCCTCTTGTTAATGTTTAATGTGTTATAATATGACTCTAAACTTAGTATTGCAATTTGGATGGATTGATATGGTATGTTGATTCCATGGTTACTTTGTAATCTCATCACATACCATATTCTCTCCACAAACCCCATCTTGCAAGCCTAAGGGTAGAATCAATTTAGTGTTGAGGTTGCTAGGTTTAGATATGGTATTTTGTGATCAAGTGGCTTGACAAACTACTTGGTTTCATATGCCCTATACTATCACAAACACTTAGCACACTTAACACTAAAATCATTTGCTCCCACTCATTAATTTGTGTTTTAGATGTTGCGGTATGCTTGCTAACCCTTGTGCTTAGTGTTGATACCTCAAACTTGGACATACAAACGGTAAGTGAACAAAATGGACGCGTTTCGTGTTTTGCGTCGAATATCGGTATTTTGATGATTTGTGCTTCGCAACCGCCTTGACAAGTCATGTTTTACGTCGGGATAGCCACAAGGACGAACAACTCATGATCAAGAGAGTGTCGAAGGAATCGCCGCAATTCAAACATCCGAGCCAAAACCACGACCACTTTTTCTTAACTTGTTTTCTTATTTTCGTTTTCTTTATTATTTTGTGACAAACTAAACCAATTCTTTGTTTCTCGAACCTTAAAGCAACAATACCTAATCTACGATTCCCTGTGGATCGACCCGTACTTGTCGGCTCGCTACAACGCACCGTGCACTTGCGGTTTATAAATTTTAAAATGAGGCCAAGCTCGCGTGCGCACTATTTCTAAAACCATTTCTTTCAAAACCGTAAAAGCGCGCGCGGGTAAAGGCCCAACAAGTTTTTGGCGCCGTTGCTGGGGATTTGGTAGTCATTAGGAATTGTTATTTCTGGTTCGTAGTAAATCACTAATTTTTAACTCAATTTTTTTTTCAAAACTAACAAAACGAAATTTTTTCTAACTTTGCTCTCTGTTGTTAAGACCTGTTATCACTCTGCAATTAAATTAAAAAATCAAAGTATACTATTAGAGCACTAAGATATCCTGGAGAAACCACAAAAAAAATTTGCTTCCAACCTTTCGCTTAGACCGGTGACATTAGCCAAAATTCCGGCGCCACCGGTTTCATTATGAGATTTTGGAATTTTTCTTTTTGTAGTATCTCCAGTGCTCTGTTAGTATTCTACTAGTATTTTTTGATTTTTATAATTATGTGTTTGCGGGAATTGGGGCAGATATATCGCTTTTTGCACTAAATATCTTATTTTCCGACATTTGCAGATTTTTACGGAATTATGACCAGCAATCGTGCGGAGCAAGGATCAAATTCAGTTGCAAGACGTTATTGAACTACAGTGCCAAAGATCCGAATAGTATGACCCGCGCAAGCGAATATTCAAAGACTCGGGATCACTTCAGAGGGGTTTCTAAACCCAAAATCGTATCGGTACGTATTTTCTAGCACCTTCGCTTAAATCCGACGCATTCCAATACTCTATCTTCTGCAGGATTCTTCGCACAAATTTTCCACCAATTGCACGGAGAACTAACCCGTATTTGTTGCAGCGCTTAAGACTAAACGAAAAAAAGAATTATTTGATTGATTGATTTCTTAAATTCTTTTATTGATTTGCACATTTGCATCTTAATATGGATCTTAAGGGCACGACCAAACAAGATACGGTAAGAGATTTCATCAACTTTTTTCCGTGGCCCACAAATCACAAAACTACATCCTTGCATATCCACAGTAATTTAAAATCAATTAGAACTCTGACTTTAAGGACTTCACGCTCATTAGGAGAAGTTAACTGTGTTTAAAATACCGCTTAACAGTATATTGTTCACAGGGTGTCTAGGCAAGTGTTCACAAGAAAGGGTTATTCTAATTAAGGAACTTCGCGAAAGCGTTGGATAGCCTCCCCTTATCTCTGCACTTACCTGGCTTTGTGATCTGTATATCTTGAGCCCGTTTCTCGATACGGTTTTACTTCGAAAATCAGGTTCTTGATAGGTCTAGTTGACTTAGCATAACATAGACTGTTAGGGGTGTGATATTCTTTATTTTTGTGATATTTGTGAATTCTTGTTGATATGGGTGATACGCGGTTCAATTCTATTTTTCACGATTCCTTTTCTTTTGTTTATACTCAGTCCCAATTCGTTTGTTCAAATTGCTACAATTCTTCCCACATTCATGAAAACTGTCCTTTTCTAGGGGGTGGCCAACCGTCCCAGAATTTTGATACTGGTCACCCACCTAACACTCTTGAGCCCAGTCCCACTTCAAACCTAGATCAAATGATTGCAAATTTAGAGAAAGAGGTTGACAGGATGACTTCTTTAGCATCACCACCATCACAACCCTCCTTACCTGAAACAATTGACACTTCATTAAGGTATGATAGTGAAATGGATGCTAGGTTGACCGCTTTAGAGAAGGGTATTGAAGTGATGACCGCGGTCGAGAATCAAACAGCTGCGACGCTAGCCATGTTCATACAGCAGTCTGAGCAATTGTTTCATGCTCAAGCTCAATCTTTGGCTAGAATCGAGGTGTTGGAGATAGTGCCCTCAGAGTCAATTATTGGATCACAGGCACGTGATTGCAATGATTGAGGGACGACCTATCCCGGTAGGACAGTCTTACTCAAGATGATAGTATGCTATCTGGTTTATCTTTATCATCGTGTACTGCTTTAGGTGACCTTACAGGTCACTATTGCGTGTTGATAGAGCCCCTAGGATTCATGCTTGACTGCCAGCAGTATGAGGGCGATCATATACGTAAGAGCTGTAGTCTATAAGCACATCCTTAAAAGGTCCCTAGTCGTGGGATTTTCGAGACAGGGCATCAATACTCCAGAGTAGACTAGTGTATAAAGTCGAGACCCCGACGAGGGGCGGTGGCCGGTCTCACAAGCCACTGGTGTAAGTTGGATCACCTAATATGTATACAGGTGCTCATTGGGTTATGAGTACACCGGTTAGGACTCACCGGGAACATGCTAGTTGGTCTTATACCTAACGTCAGATAGCAGTTCCCTGGTGACATGTATACAGGTTAGTTCATCGACCTGAGATCGTCATTTGTCTCGTGTGAGTTCCTACTGTGCTTTGATTACTACCCTACCACGCTCAAAGGAGACGTGCAAACAGGTTTTAGTTGGGTACAGTCCCGAGCCACATGGACGTAGTAAGCAGATCTTCAGGGGTTCGTCTCTCCCGGTATTGGGGGTGAGGTTACGATGTGTCTAGGAGAGCCCTTACACGAAGTCCTTAGCCAAGGCAGGAGATTTACTGGTAGGTATTCCAGTAGTATCTCAGGGTGTTCTGGGCTACACTCCGACACGACTTGTACCGCTTTTGGGGGTCTGACTTTTACCAACCCCCTAGGCCCGCCATGCGATGCTCATAGACGAATGGACCGGACTGTACGGATATTGTCACTGACAGGCTCAGTAGGGTGTCAGGATGAGTTCGCTCATCGACATCCCTTTTGGTCAATACCTGGTGGCCCGTTACGTATAGGCTAATACCTCTGACGTGCTAGTGGTTAAATCCATAACCAAAGTATTGATGAGTCTTTAGAGTCCCCCATAGACCGTTTTCTCATGTTTCGGGCGAAACGCTGTAGAGGTCGTATGGAGATATGGCAGGGTTCGATCAGATACGTGCAGTATTGCATGGATCAGGATCGGACGGTTAATACTAGCGGGCTTTGGTTTAAGCCGGATCCTAGTATTGTACAGTGTAGATTTTGTCTCATTGCATTTGTATTCGATCGGAATACAAATGCGGGTATGTATATACAGTAGCAGGGTTTTCCTGTAATTTATTACGGGATCAGTTTTATGAAGTTGCCAGTTTGCTTTCCGTTTCGGCCATTTTTCTTTGTATCTTTCATTGGCTGGAAAATTGGTGGAGGAGGGCTTATTTGCATTTGTGTAAATAGGCATTTTGGAGGGTTGTTTTTGCAAGTAGTTTCATTTTGATGGTTTCATGATGGTGCACTTTCATTTGACTTCTTCATTTCATGATGGCTTGACCTTTGTTGTTATGATTTGTTGATGGAGTGTTGGTTTTGGTTGATGATCATTGCTTATCATCATCACCCTTTCTCTCTCTTGCATTATGTTGAGGCTCACTTCTTTTTCCATTCCCTTGGACTCCATTTTCCAATTGCTCTTGACATGGCCGGCCAACTGAGGGAAGGGGCTGCCCATTATTTTTGTGGGGGATTTTTGGTTCTCTTGTGCTTGCAAAAATCCCTAATTCCATCTCCAAAAGCTTACTTCATTACCTCCACCAAAAAGGGCAACTTCTAATACCCCAAATGAGACATGAGTTCTACAGTCAACCTACAGCATCTTTGGGCACGTCGGCTCGCCAACTTCGTGCCCGAGTTGCCTCGGTCCAGAGGTGGGAGCCCGTAAAAGAACCCGGCGAAGTGGTGCCCTTCCGACGAGGAGTTGAAGACCGGAGATTCCGCGGGGAGATCGGGATGACGACGAGAAGACCGAAGGACACGGATCGCTCGGTATATCTCTCTACCCTTTCTCTTGTTAGCTAGGACTAGATTAATGGCCTGATCCGGGATTTTTGTGCGCGGTGGTGCCGGTTTACAAGTTCATAAAAAGTTTCGTTTCCGCATTCCGGCGTCAGATCGACGGCCGGGGCGCCGCCGTGCACTTACATTGGTATCAGAGCCACGCCATTAACCTAGTCTAGCTTTGTATAATGTGTTTATATTTCCGATCGAACAAAATTCCAAAAACCGCGTTTTCATGTGCATCAGTTTCTGTCGAATTTTTTTTGGCTCCAAAAATTTTTCAGATTGTTGCAGAATACTGTGCAGGGAATTATAAGCACTCTGTGAAAATTTGGTCGCGTGATCTCACCATACCACCGCGGAACCGCGGCCAAACCCATGCTTGGGCCGCGGTTCCGCTGCCACTTTTACAGTTCAGTGAACCAAATTTTTACAGAGAGCTCCTGTGTAGAAAATAGGGTTTTTGGAACATTCTGTTTGGGCCCAGACTTTCTTTAAGTGCTACAGTAGTGCTTGGGGGCCCACTTAAGAAAATTTGATCGATCGAAAATTTTAAACACATTAGTTCACAGTATTTACATTTTATCTGCGACCGTGAATGTCACTTGATTGTTATATTTTCTTGATTGGATGTAAAAGTATCAATTCAAATAGTCCCCGGCAACGGCGCCATTTGATTGATAAGATTTCGGATGTGTCGTATGAAAATTTGTAAAGAAATCACAACCAAAAATTATTTGACCGCAATCAACTACGGTGTCGGATGTAGATTGTAAGTGAGTGCGGATCGTCCACAGGGACAGTGTAATCGTTTGTCTTTTGAATTAGATGAGTCGAAACTTTAATGAAAAGAAAACAAAACAATTCATGATTTAAAGAATTGAAGTTCAAGAATTAGAAAAATCTAGATCTAATAACAAGAAAGAGATAGAATCAAGAATTGATAGTTTGTTGATTTTTCCAAACCAAATATCAAGAATCGAAATGAGGCTCGTAGGAATCGATCGGATCTATAGATGTGATGCAATCTTACAATTACTTATTGTTATCCTTCAATGAATTGATACTAGATCGATGATGATCGACAAGAATTAGGGATTTCTAGTGAAACTAGGGTTTCATCTTATCCCTTGTTCTTTCGTCGATATCATTCACATTCTAGCCTCTAGTAAATTCAAGAAACGATCGTAGATCCCTAATTTCGAGCGATCACAATCAAGAAAGCATCGCTACGAAACTAGGTCATCGATTCTTGAACTTGCTAGGGTTTACAAAACTCGTAGGACTCAAGAATCGTTTAAAGATTTGTTACATCATTATTCTATTGATCGTCTCGACTCCTTAACGAGCGGAGTTTTACTCAAACATCACAACAAGAACTACAATTACAAATTGAGATCTAATCATGATGCAAGAATTAAAAGAAAGCAAGATTAAAGAATTTCACCTTTTATTTATATCAACAATTTCATTACATTCGCTCAAGAACTACAAGAGGAAGAACTCGATCGTCAATTTGGCTTCGCTCGGCTCTGTGAGTCGCGGATCGGCTTGGATCACTTGCTCGATTGGAGATCGGCTCGGCTCCTAAAAGGTTGAAGGGCTTCTTGCTTGATTGATACTCAAGATCTTGAATTTGGATTGGAATTAGGGTTAGGGTTTCGCACAAGCCTTGTCACTAGACTTGTGGAAGAAAATGGTGTAGAATGAACAGCCTCAACCCTTAGATCTAGGCTCCTATTTATAGATATCCAAACCCTAGATCTAGGATTTCAAATTTTAAGTTTCCCTCCAAAAGTTTGTTGAGGAAATTTGAATTTCCCTCCAAAAGTTAGTTAGAGGAGAAGCTTCTAGATGTGATTAGTTAGGAGGGAGCTTCTAGAAGAGATTAGTTAGGAGCTTAATTAGGATTAGCCTTGCTTAATGATCTTTGCTGATCTGGCAGTAGCTTCGAGGCCCTTCTGGAATTTGACATATCAGAAAGGAATGTGGGCCCAGAGATAAGAATTCTCCACTAAAAATGAAGCGCTGACGTGGCAGAAGCGCCGTGGAACCGCGGCTCAAGCCGGCTCCCGCCGCGGTTCCGCGGCCATGTTGGAGGCTTGGGGCTTGGGACTTCTGGTGATGATTTGGGCTGACTTGTGGGCCTTTCTTTGATATGTTGATTTTTATATTTCCTTTTGAATTGCTACCAAATCTGAAAACATGGAGTTGGTGTATTTTTTATCAGCTTCTTTTGACTTTGCTCCTGCAATTTCCTGCACAAATCTCGACACAAGTGTTGCGCAAATACAGAGATGATGCGATGCTATGAAATACAGTCAATTTCCCTAGAAATGCCGGTTTTAAGGTCTAACACATGTAATCTGATATTTTACGACAGTTTTGTTAATATGTGAAATATGAATACCGAACACTTCTAAATGAGTGCAAATGATAGGGAAATTGACGTGTTAAAAATACATTATTTTCGACTGATCATCACTTGATCGGTAAATCCTATCTAACTGCTATAGCCCGGTTAGACGGATTTGCGAACGTGACATTCACGTTGATGTTCTGTGTTGTGCTGTGATGTTGCGGATTGGTCGTAGGGGATAGCCTGGATGCAATGTTAGTACAGTTTTTATTGTATTATGTACATTTGATATTGCGGGGCGAGCGTCCGACATGTGGACTGTCGTCACTGCCTGTTTGTATATTGTTCTTTTGGCGCACGACCGGGGTGAGGTCGATGTACCCGTTGTATGTATATTTTAATTTCTGTACTAGGATTACCCCTAGGTGGGGTGCACGGATAGCCGGATTCTAGAGGGCAACGGGCCTGCATCTCATGGCATTGAGACGGAGGGGGCTTTACTCTAGAATTGGCGGGCTATTCGCCGCACTCGTAGGGGGTACAGGTTGACCCAGGGGGGTGCCTAAGTTACCGGATTCCGTGAAGTGCTGGGTGGTCCATTCACGTTGCTGAAGGGGGCTGCCTCGCTTTAGGTTTTGGCGGGTAACTTGCCACGCCCGTAGGGGTCTAGAATTTCATTGCACAGGCTATCCACACGACCAGGGGAACGTCGGGTTTCAGTAGCGGCTCTGTGAAACCCGGGGATCCCAGATATCTGTATTGTTCTGTGATGCTGATTACATTTCTGTGATGTTGCATTTTATCACGCCTTGAGCGAAATATTATATATTGATATATATACTAGTAGATGTTGTATATGTTTTGCATCCGCGCTAGTCCAGTCCCCGCTCTGTCGTTAGTTAACTAACCTAACGGGTAATGACGGGACCCAGTGGCGAATGCGGATGCCATATACGTACATCATTATTTTCGTTCTTTATTGGTGTGATCAATTGATGGGACTGCATTGATTCGGATCAATGCAAGTTAAACAAACCTATTCTGATGTTGTTGGAACATTTTTTCAAAAAAAGCTGTTATTGCAAGGGCGTTCTCTTTTTTTTTGCACAGTGGTATTCGGTTATGAATATCCAGCACCTCAGTCGACGAGGCAAGGGCCGAGATCCCTTCACCGGGAGTGACCCCTTGGACAGAAGTTTGCGTCAGGGCAATAACTTCACTATAGTCGTTTACTTTTGCTTTGCATCGTGGTATTCAGTTGGAATATCCTGCACCTCATTCTACGGGGAAAGAGCCGAGATCCCTTCACCGGGAGTGACCTCTTTAGCAAAGGTTTTCGCCACTATATTTTTATAAAGCTATCATGTTCCTTCAATGATATCAAGTTCATTACGTTAAAGGTTTTCGCCAGAAACCATTCGTAGCCCTCCATTATTTCAATTAAATATTCGGTAGTATTCAAGCTATGTATTTTGACCTCACGCCAAGACATAGTGATTGGCAGCTGCCGGATATTTATCTGTTGCATAGATAGAATGCGTTGGTTTGGGACAGTCGTACTACTATTTTGGCCTACGTCAAGGGTATGTACGGGTGGGTTCAAATTAACCTGGACAATGATGGGTAGAACTTGACATGTGACTTATGACATTTTGACCTCACGCCAAGGTCATAAGAGCATGGGGAAAAAATCCACATCGGGAGTTTCTAAAGAAACTGAAACTTACCAGATATGCGCATACCTTCTAGAGTGTGATAACGTGAGCGGATTCCGTCATGTTATCATGCAATGATATTTGGATCCCGATTCCCACTGATGAGTTGGTTTACTCCTCGGGTGACCCCGACTAATTCTTCTTTCAGGTTTGGAGGAGAATTTAAGGTTACAGTGGGAGGTTTCCTGATTAGATAAAGTGATAACCATTCTGATCTAGGTTAGAGTGCACGCTGAGTGTTTTTTTTCTCTCTCTCTTTGGCAGCGACAATTGACCCGACCCTAGACTATGACTCAGTGACCAAAATTAACCGAACCTTCTTAAACACTGGATTTTGGATTATCAAAGTTGCAAACCTCATTGCCACTGCTACTTTTACCCTTTTCTCCAGGACACCCCGTATTACTACGAACGTCCACTTCCATTGGACAAAACCATCGTATGGTTATATACGAACTCGAAGGAATTTATTCGAGGATGGTTTTCGGTTCTGGAGAAAACGAATAGGACTATTCAGTTGTCTTTTCCTTTTACCTTCTCTCAGGTTGCGAGTGCTCCTTAGTTTAGGAGATAGTACACCTATTACGTAAATTGGATAGTCTTCTTCCAAACCTTAGGCTGGTGCCGAACGGTGGGGAATGAAGAAAACCAATTAGCATAACGATGGTGTACAGAAGGTATTAAGTAAAGACATATCAAGGGATTAGCAAGAGGGCAAAGTAAATTGCGACTGCTATTCACGACCAAACCAAATATTTCTTCGCCAATCCTAAATCACCTTTGTATTTCTCCAGGACACTCCGTATCACTACGAAGATCCACAGTTTATTGGATACTCCATCGTATGGTTATATACGAACTCGAAAGGAACTTGTTCCAGTTCGGGGATGGATTCTGGTTCAGGAGAAATAGGAATAAGGTTTATTCAGTTGTCTTTTATCTTCACCTTCTCTCGCATTGCGAGTGCTCCTAGGATTAGGACAGTACACCCATTATGCTTATTGGATAGTCTTCTTCCAAACCATAGGCTGGTGCCGAACGGTAGGGAAGGAAGAAAACCATTTAGCCTAAGAGGGTGTGCAGAAGGTAATGACTAAAGACATATAAAGGGATTTGGAAAGATGGCAAAGAATTGCACGGTTACAGTTGTGAATCTGGATAATGGAAGAGGAATTACTAGGAATACCGGGATACCCCATCGAAACATTTCAATGTTTCAGTTTCACTGTGTACTGTTAAAAGAAAACTGATTTCCTAATTAGTCCTTACTCCAGGGTATGTATTTACCAGGTATGATTCTCACATCTGTATGGTTTTACAGATGATGAGTGGGAGTAAGTTATTAGGAATTAGGTGATCATCCTCATTATATCGGGATTCGTTGTAATCGGTGATATTTGAGGAAGTCACCTGGGATGTTTGCCGGACGGCAAATATTTGGTTTTGAATATCCGCTGTTATGCACCAATTTCAAATTGATATATCCGTACGTCTATTTTTATAGAGTGAGATATACCTTTTTGAAATTATGTCGATGACATTTACCTATATTAGTGGATGGTTAGGTAAGGAGCATTAAACAGCGGTGTAATTCTTCTTAACCATAAGTACAGTTTTCAACCTATGATACACAGGGATTGAGTTATCAGACTCAAGGGACTTATACAGAGTATTGTATGTTGTCCAGCGTCCATGAGGACAGAGGGGTTGGTTCTCGTACTATATTCGGTTTACTTATAACTTCTCTAGTTTTTAGACAGGTGTTTCGTAGAAACACAGGGTCCAAGTTTTGAGAAGTTATAGGTATATGGATAAAGTAGAGAACCAGGTGTTGAAAGTATCGGGATTCTTCAAGGTGATCGAAGATGTAGATACTAGTGTAGGGTATTCAGTTGATAGTAATGATTAAGAGAACTTGCTTCTCTTTCAGGTTACTCATAATTGGAAGCATTCCTAAATTGAGTAACGCTAATCAGCCTCTTTCCATTTAGTTGACATGCACTGGAGACAGCTGCATGATTTGAATCTGGTTCAATTAAATCAGTGCCTCTGTTTCTATATTGGATATAGAACAGTTCATATCTTAACGATGTTAAGGTACGGGGAGTTGTCCGGATTATGCTTAAAACCAGACTCTGGATAACTCAAGGCGCGTTTCTGTAATGGCTGTTTGTGGGTTGACCCAGGCTATGACGAGGGTAGATTTTCTACCATCTGGAAGATCAATAGTGATATTGTTCTGGACTCGCCACAGTTTTAATAAAAATGGATTTTTTCAGAAAACAGTAGTGGGAGTATGGTAGAACTGGAAGTGATTCCAGAACCGCAAACGATTACTGAAAACTTGATAAGAACCTAAAGATTCAATGTGGTTTGACATTCCATTGGCCACTCCGCAGATACGGTGGGTAACCTCAGACACCCGAGGGGTACTCCGGTAGCCTCAAGGACGGTGACAGGGAGGTTCTTGTTTACCCAGACATGCCATTGCTGTTGTTCCAGGCTGCGAGACCCGGCAGGAGGATGAGTATAGCGTCGCTCTAAACTTACTTTAGAAGTGAACGTGTGAATGACTCTGCCAGAGGGTTGTCGTAGTCAGTGGGAGCAGTGGAAGCATTGGTGGACAAGTGGCTTATGTCTATTTATAGACTAAAGCAGATGTAGCGGAGATAGATCATCTATTTCTGATGTGACAGTCATAGGTTTGACTTCATCAGAATAGGGGATGGATCTGTTGAGAAGGTAGTAGGGTGTGATGTCCTGGTATTTGGATGACATACACAGAGTAGGAAGTGATATTCCTATACTACGATCGGTTATACTTTGTTTGTCACACAGTGGTTTCTCCATATGGGACTTGGATATTATATCAGACATTCTGGTTACAGGATCTATGGTTTTAGATCTATATTTGGGTAGTTTCCCAATCAGGGTACTTAGACAGCATTCTGAAGGTGTTTTAGAATGGACGACTCCAGACACGGTAGTGTACCTGCAGGTGATGGAGTCACCTTCTCTAAAGGTGTCTTACAGACTAAAGGGGAGAGGGATGCGCATGATTGGCAGATCACTTGCTTAGGCAATTGAGTCAATCATGAGATATTAAGTACCACACCAGATGTTGTTTTTGCAGTAGATGCAAGAAGTTGACATTAATCCAATCCTGGAGAAACAATCGGAAGCAGTTTTAGAACATAAGTGGATGTTCTAGGGATATGATAACAACAGCCTCATTTAGGAGACAGTTATCACTCCAGGCTTCCAAGGTGACCTGGACGACAGGGAGGTTATCAGAGTTATAGTTTTCCTTCTAACGAGGGGCAGTATTTTGGACAGGTGGTCCAAGGCGATCCTGAGGGAGGCATGGCGCAGGATACTGATTAAGTTCAGTTGACGATACAGTCTAAGAAGTTTGGATTTGGAGTTCATTTATGAGCTAGGTCCCATCAGACATCCAAACACATTCTAAGACAGGTATTGCTCATTTCGGGAGATGGCTTTCTCCGTGAACTTGAGATATAGAGAGACTTAGAAAGAAACATCAAGGCGGATCCACTCACTGAGGCTATTCCTCGAACGTAATAGTTTCGCAAACGGGTTTTGTGAGACTGATTAGTAGAGGAGTTGGGTGTTCGGTATCACACGGGCTGTGAGTATGCGAACTCGCAATAATTAGCCTTGAGTGCAAGTGGGAGATTGTTGGAGATAGTGCCCTCAGAGTCAATTATTAGATCACAGGCACGTGATTGCAATGATTGAGGGAGGACCAATCCCGGTAGGGCAGTCTTACTCAAGATGATAGTATGCTATCTGGTTTATCTTTATCATCGTGTACTGCTTTAGGTGACCTTACAGGTCACTATTGCTCGTTGATAGAGCCCGTAGGATTCTTGCTTGACTGTCAGCAGTATGAGGGCGATCATATACGTGGGAGCTGGTAGTCTATAAGCACGTCATTAAAAGGTCCCTAGTCGTGGGAGTTTCGAGACAGGGCATCGATACTCCAGAGTAGACTAGTGTATACAGTCGAGACCCCGACGAGGGGCGGTGGCTGGTCTCACAAGCCACTGGTGTCAGTTGGATCACCTAAGATGTATACAGGTGCTCATTGGGTTATGAGTACACCGGACAGGACTCGCCGGGAACATGCTAATTGGTCTTATACCTGACGTCAGATAGCAGTTCCCTGGTGACATGTGTACAGGTTAGTTCATCGACCTGAGATCGTCATTTGTCTCGTGTGAGTTCTCACTGTGCTTTGATTACTCCCCTACCACGCTCAAAAGAGACGTGCAAACAGGTTTTAGTTGAGTACAGTCCCGAGCCACATGGAGGCAGTGAGCGGATCTTCAGGGGTTCGTCTCTCCCGGTATTGGGGGTGAGGTCGCGTTGTGTCTAGGAGAGCCCTTACACGAAGTCCTTGGCCAAGGCAGGAGATTTACTGGTAGGTATTCCAGTAGTATCTCAGGGTGTTCTGGGCTCTACACTCCGACACGACTTGTACCGCTTTTGGGGGTCTGACTTTTACCAAGCCCCTAGGCCCGCCATGCGATGCTCATAGACGAACGGACCGGACTGTACGGATATTGTCACTGACAGGCTCAGTAGGGTGTCAGGATGAGTTCGCTCATCGACGTCCCTTTCGGTCAATACCTGGTAGCCCGTTACGTATAGGCTAATACCTCTGACGTGCTAGTGGTTAAATCCACAACCAAAGTATTGACGAGTCTTTAGAGTCCCCCACAGACCGTTTTCTCAAGTTTCGGGCGAAACGCTGTAGAGGCCGTATGGAGATATGGCAGGGTTCGATCAGATACGTGCGGTATTGCATGGATCAGGATCGGACGGTTAATACTAGCGGGCTTTGGTTTAAGCCGGATCCTAGTATTGTACAGTGTAGATTTTGTCTCATTGCATTTGTATTCGATCGGAATACAAATGCGGGTATGTATATACAGTAGCAGGGTTTTCCTGTAATTTATTACGGGATCAGTTTTATGAAGTTGCCAGTTTGCTTTCCGTTTCGGCCATTTTTTGGTATCTTTCATTGGCTGGAAAATTGGTGGAGGAGGGCTTATTTGCATTTGTGCAAATAAGCATTTTGGATGGTTGTTTTTGCAAGTAGTTGCATCATGATGGTTTCATGATGGTGCACTTTCATTTGACTTCTTCATTTCATGATGGCTTGACCTTTGTTGTTATGATTGGTTGATGGAGTGTTGGTTTTGGTTGATGATCATTGCTTATCATCATCATCCTTTCTCTCTCTTGCATTATGTTGAGGCTCACTTCTTTTTCCATTCCCTTGGACTCCACTTTCCAATTGCTCTTGACATGGCCGGCCAAATGAGGGAAGGGGCTGCCCATTATTTTTGTGGGGGATTTTTGGCTCTCTTGTGCTCGCAAAAATCCCTAATTCCATCTCCAAAAGCTTACTTCATTACCTCCACCAAAAAGGGCAACTTCTAATACCCCAAATGAGACATGAGTTCTACAGTCAACCTACAGCATCCTTGGGCACATCGGCTCGCCAACTTCATGCCCGAGTTGCCTCGGTCCAGAGGTGGGAGCCCGTAAAAGAACCCGGCGAAGTGGTGCCCTTCCGACGAGGAGTTGAAGACCGGAGATTCCGCAGGGAGATCGGGACGACGACGAGAAGACCGAAGGACACGGATCGCTCGGTATATCTCTCTACCCTTTCTCTTGTTAGCTAGGACTAGATTAATGGCCTGATCCGGGATTTTTGTGCGCGGTGGTGCCGGTTTACAAGTTCGTAAAAAGTTTCGTTTCCGCATTCCGGCGTCGGATCGACGGCCGGGGCGCCACCGTGCACTTACACGAGGAACAAGTGAAACATCTAGATGTGAGAATTATAGGGAGTAAACACTATCAATTAGAGCCTAATAATGTCAATGTCTGTCATCTAGAAAGCCACCCGAGTGAGATAAATGATCAAACAAATTTTGATTATTTCATAGATGATGATATGATTGAATTGACTGAGTGTTATCAGGACACACAAGAAAACCTTCTAGGACAGTCCAACACTTGCCTTCAGGTATCAACTAAACCTCTTGTCACTTATGATTTAGAGGTTGATTTAACCGCTACTTGATAAGGAAATTCTTGAACCGACTGATTTTTGCACTCCAATTTTAGAGGAGGAGGCTTGTGAATTTGTTGGGTATGGTAGATTGTTAGAGGAAATCAAAGATCAGAAACCCATAATTTTTGTATCACCTATTGATATTGTTTCGGAAGAAACGTTGGTGTGGGAACCTACTTTTTTAGATGACATATACCTACCCATATATGAATGTGATGAGGAAGAACTCGTTTTAGGAATAGTGAGCTGTAGCAATGAAAATAGGATTGTGGAGGATCATAGAGAGGAAGACAGTATAGAAAAACGGTCTTTCATGCAAAGTTTGAGGAGATATTTGTGGATGAACTTGATGTTCTTGGTGAGTTTGAGTCAGAATCAATTTGGGAACATCCTAAGAATCTTTCTTTTGATGAATTTTTTAGGATGAACTCCATTTTTTGAACGAACCTGACTTTGGAACTCAACACATACGTCTTGAACATTCAATTCATTCGGGCAACAATTCTTTGATTCCTTCAAAACTTCATCTTTGCATTCAGCGTCTTCTGATCCCTACTTTTACACACACATGCCCTTCACTAACATCTAACATATACATTTTCTTTTTCTTTTTCTTTGTTATATACATATTCTTTTACTAGCCCTTGCATTATATAGACAAAAATTTTAAATAGCTGGTATTAATTTCTGGACTAACCCAATCTTTTAACTTGTATATGTTGTAATTAGTCTTAGGTTTTTTCTTTTTCTTTGAATAAAATTCTCACCCTAGTGTCTAAGTCTAGCTACCGGAGACGGGGGCAATGATGATGACATCGTAAAACTCAGGTTTGGGGGTGAGCACTGCGTTTATTTTGCTGCATCATGTGTATATTCTGCATTGCATACATATTAAAAAACCCATAAAAATTGAAAAATTTCTTCAAAAACAAAAAAACTTTTTCGTCATGTTAGCTAGCGGGGAAACTTAGACTCGAAGTATGACGGTTCGGTTGATAAGATAGAACAACCAAATCCTTTTCGAGAAATTGAAAACCCGAAAGATAGCACTCCTTTGAGTTTAACCGTAGCTGATATACGTCTTTTATATCACTTTACACGTGTCACGGGTCTTTTGAGAATTAGATGAATGTCTGACATGTCTCAAACCTTTTGAAAATTGATAAACATCTTTAGGATCAAACTGATTTATTCTGAATTAAGTAATATCAAGAATAGTTTATAAAGTGAAGTGAATATGGAGGATATTATTGAGATTTTAATAGAAGCTTAAAGTCTGAAAAATAACCTATCTGGAACCTTGTTGGAGTGATTACACACCTTATCCACATAAACACGTCTTTGGGAATTAAAAGAAAAGCTGGCAATATCTCCATTTTCACTGCTTTCAGAATATTTTAAAACGCAAACAAAATGAGTCTTTTGTTTAGTGGCCTTGGTAACTTGGATAATTAAGTCCTTGGAGTGTCTCCACACCTAATACCCTAAAACCATCTGGTTTGGGAGTCATTGACCCAAATCTCGCTAAGTTTCCAATCGTCAAATAAAACAAGCTAAGCAAGTGTTCTCCCCAAGTTAAAAGTCCTCACGGTTCTTTGTGGGAGAATAATCTTGGCGGAGACGAGTTTTCTATTAAAACGGTTTTTTTAGCGGAGATATAAAAGTTTATATTTATAAAGACGAGTTTGCACGATCACGAAGGGTGTGTATAAACAACAACGGGTGAAAGATAGGAGTGAAGAATAAGACTTGGTTCTCTGTTAAAAATAATATAAATTCTGACTTGAAACCTAACTGGAGAACAAAACTTGAGAAAATCTTAAGTCTTTTCAAACTCGTGTGATCCTTTAGAAGCCTATCATGGTCCGTATTTTTGACATGATGACCCTAATCAAGTTCTTAAAAGCTTGTCGACAGTATTCGCACAACCACGTAAAGTCGTGTACTAGCTTATGTTAAATAAATTGAGAGGAGTGAAAAATAGGATTTGATATTTCTAACTAGGATGATAGAACTTCTAGCTTTGATCCTTAACCGTAAGATTAGAATCAACAGTTTCCGCACGATGCTAACTTGACTGGATTTTGTGGGTGCAATCCGCTGAAAACCCTTAGGACACAACACTCCTCCTACTATGGACACCTAGAGATTTAACAACTTGTTGCACGTGCTCAGTTCAATCGGGTTCCGTGCGAAAGTGAGGCTAGAATTTTTGTTTTGCTCGGGACGAGCAAAAGATAAGTTTGGGGGTATTTGTTCATCACACAAAACTGCATTTTAATACCACTCATACATTATCTATTTTGTTATATATCGGTAGTATTAACCAGTGTCTGCTCAGTAAATACATATTACAGGTATTCGTGACATAATACTGGAAACGCACTCAAAATCATAGATATAACGTTTGGGAGCCGACACTGCAAACAGAACAGAAAACCGATCAATGTCCAAAGAGTTCTTTTGCAAATAAATGTGTGCACGCAATTTTGGTCCAACACAATGCAAGTGTGCACATGCTCTTTGGCACACGGACCATGGTGGAGCTACCTTGGCACAACAAATTGTGCAAGTGGGCACATGTGGGTGTGATGTGTAATAAATGCTAAAAAGATGTGATGTGATTTAAAGTATCAAGTTTCCCTCCAAGACTACTGAGTATAACCCAAGCTGATATAAAGAAATCAAACAATACCAGTGGACTTGTTGAGTGCACTCGAGGCCACCATACCAACACGAGCCCTATTGCTCGGTTCTTGACCTGCGAAACCCCCCAAAAATTCGGCGCCACCGGTCCCCCTTGCTCCAAATATCCCATTTTTCTTTTGGTCATTTATTAGGGTCACATTAGTCCATCTAAATTGTTTGTTTATTCTGGTATGAGGACTATAAATATCAGAACAGATTAGAGCCAAGGGGCATGTAAAAATACACCATTTCCATAATTTTTCTTTAGTTTTTGGTTTAGCTTTTGAGAGTTGTGTGATCTTAAGTTTGGTTTCTTCTTCTTCTTCCCTCTTAAAGCTTTTTTTGAGAGCTTCATTATGGAGGTTGAACAAGTAACCAACATCTTGTATCTCAACTCATTTCTTTGCTAATATATTTGTCTTGTTTTGTTTATTTGCTTTCTTCTTTTTTTTACTTGCTATTCTTTTATGATGTTTAACTAATATCTTTGGTTGTGATTATAGTGAGGATGTGAGATGAATGGCTTTGCCTTCCTGCTCCTCTTGTTAATATTTAATGTGTTATAATGTGACTCTAAACTTAGTATTGCAATTTGGATGGGTTGATATGGTATGTTGATTTCATGGTTACTTTGTAAACTCATCACATACCATATTCTCTCCACAAACCCCATCTTGCAAGCCTAAGGTTAGAATCAATTTGGTGTTGAGGTTGCTAGGTTTAGATATGGTATCTTATGATCAAGTGGCTTGACAAACTACTTGGTTTCATATATCCTATACTATCACAAACACTTAGCACACTTAACACTAAAATTATTTGCTCTCACTCGCTAATTTTTGTTTTTGATGTTGCGGTATGCTTGCTAACCCTTGTGCTTAGTGTTGATACCTCAAGCTTGAACATACAAACGGTAAGTGAAAAAAACGGACTCGTTTCGTGTTTTATGTCGAATATCGATATTTTGATGATTTGTACTTTGCAACCGCCTTGACAAGTCAAGCTTCACGCCGGGATCGCCACAAGGACGGATAATTCATGATCAAGGGAGCGTCGAAAGAATCGCCGCAATTCAAACATCCGAGCCAAAGCCACGACCACTTTTTCTTAACTTGTTTTCTTATTTTCGTTTTCTTTATTATTTTGTGACAAACCAAACCAATTCTTTGTTTCTCGAACCTTAAAGCAACAATACCTAATCTCCAATTCCCTGCGGATCGATCCGTACTTGTCGGCTCTCTACAACGCGCCGTGTACATGCGGTTTATAAATTTTAAAACGAGGCCGAGCTTGTGTGCACACTATTTCTAAAACCATTTCTTTCAAAACCATAAAAGCACGCGCGGGTAGAGGCCCAACACATCATAATATATACAACGCTAAATATTTCGATCGATTTATCGAACATCCACAAATTCAGAGACCTCAACAACTTGAGTCTTATCAAAAATATCCAGAGAGTGCAAAATCACAAAGTAGAGCAGCACAAGAGAAATGAGACCACAACTCCACAAACACGCGGCGGAACCGCGGCCAAACATGGGGTTAGGCCGCGGTTCCGCGGCCGTTTTAAGGAGTTGGATCCATAAATTTCTTGAGGCTCCACTAAATCACCTGCACAATTTTCTGCATATTTTTAATCACTAAAATTTCAACTTTTGAAAAATTGACAGAAACTTGATAAATTTTGGGTTTCGAAGTTCGATCGAACACTTTAACGTCGTAAAGACTTTCCATAATCTTCTAGCTTGTCTCTGATACCATGAAAGTCTACCCTAGCACACCATGAGGTCAAAACCGGCATCAAGCATGCCACTTTAAAAATTTTGGGTGCTAAACTAGACTAACCTAGGATCAAACTAGATAATTAGGGTTACTATGATGATATCAAATTAAACTAGCTAAAGTAAAGGAGGCTACAACCTTTGTAGACCGTGTCCTTCTCTTCTAAAGCTCCGGGTTGTAGTCCCTACGACTCCTCGTAACTCCACTTGCAGTTTGAACGAGCCTCCTTCGTGATCTTTGTGCCGAAGATGATCCACTCGAAGTTCTACTAATCCAAGCTAGCTCTTCACTAAACTCTTTAGTGAAGGAAACATACTACACTTAATTACTAATCAAGTGTAGGATGGTAAAGTAGGGATTTTGTTTGCTCACTAGGATTCTCACAAGCTCAAGGGTTCACAACTCATGTGAGGGATTGATCTTGGAGGAGGAGGTGAAGAAAATGGAGAGAGCTAAAGAGCAAAGAGCTCAACTCAAGAAAAAGATCAAGTGAAGAAAAATGCAAGTGTAGAATGGCTCTCATATCTCCTCACTTATTGAAGCATACAATTTTCAACAATTAAAAATTGTAACCATGCTTCAATAATGAGTCAAGAGTAATAAACAATAATAAAAAACCATGCTTCACCCCATTCCTCAAACCCAAAATACCTCCTTATTATCCACCTCTTTTCTATTTTCATAAAATAGAAAATCCATCATGCTTCATATATATATATATATATATATATATATATATATATATATATATATATATATATTATGAAGAATAATTAGTGAGCTATAATATTAGTTAATGTATAATTATATCAAATATAAATACACATCAAATTATTAAATCAACACTTGATTTAATAATCCGGTTATATCACATATAACCGACTAATATCATATCTCTATATCACATTATCAAATCAACACTTGATTCGATAATCCGGTTATATCATATATAACCTAACCGATAACAAATAACCGCCAGATTAGAATACGGTATCACATATTTGTATTTAATCAGGCCCCCGCACATATCAACATATGTGTCCTATTTCGTTTCTCTTGAACCAAGAAACTTCTATGTAGAACTATAAAGACTCGTCAATACGCCAGCAGTAGGTGATGATCACATCAGTCACCCACAAGCCGTCAGCGGTACTAGCTGGACGTAACGGCTACCCAGGTATTGAGCGAATAGAAGATCAACAAGCAAGCTTGTCTAAACTCCCATGAAGCTTATAGGTAAGTAGGGTTCCTAGGCACACCAAGGAGGTCTCACAAGGCATCAACCATGCCAATTTCAAAAATTAGAGGTGCCGAGAAACCCTAATACGGACCGTTGGCTAGATTTCTAGGTGACAAATCAAACTAGTTAACAAATTAACTAAGTGAACGGAAATACAACCTTTATAGATCCGGTGCTCCACCTCCATAGCTCCGCAATGATGTCTCTCCGCTGTCCAAAATGAATCCCGGGCTCAACCGTCGGCTTCATCGGAGAAATGGCGGGCTAAGTCATCGACGACGTGCCGAAGATGATCTACGTCGAGGCATCGCTAGATCAAGCTCCAACTTCACCAAGTCAAGAAAATTGTGAAGAAAACACACTCTACTACTTGGCAAGAGGTAGAGGATGAAGAAATAGGAAGTGGGTAGACTTTAGAATTGGATTTCTCACTTGTTTCATCAATCCACCATTGATGAAGTCAAGCTTCTTCATGGAAAAAGAAGATGAAGAAGAAGAAGAAGTTATGATAAGTTAATTCAATAGAAAAGAATAATAGAATACTTATCATAAACCAACCATGGTTATGTGTAGAGAGCAAACTATAGTTAGGTGAATGGTTAGGTTAGGCATGAAACAAAAATGGTGGACTTTTTCAAAGCTTCATGAAGCTTCAACAAAGAAACAAAATTTGCCACCATTTTCCTTTGCCAAAATGATATAAACAAATCAATAAATGAATAAATAAATTAAACAATACCCTAACCATTTACTTAACCAAGGTTTAAACTTTACACAAACACAAGTAAGCATGTATCATCAAACATGATACAATCATGTGCATAAAAGTATATCACATATACAACTTGCACAATTCAAGTGAGAAAATCCATTTAAAGCGAACCAATACTAGTTAATGCAAAGTGATATATCAAATATATAATTATACATTAAATCATTAAATCAACACTTGATTCAATGATCCGGTCATATCTCATATAACCGACTAGTATCCAATGTATCGGCTTATCGAATCAACCCTCGATTCGATAACTAGGTTATATCGCATATAACCATTCGATACATACATCGCGAGAATGGAATACGGTATCACATACACGCATTATTCTCGGTCCCGCACATATCTTATATGCGCTCCTACTTCGTTTCGCTTGAGCCAGGAAACCTCTGTGTAGGACTCTAAAGACTCGTCAATACGCCGGCAACAGGTGATGATCATATCAAACACCCACAAGCCGCAAGCGGTCTGCTAAACGTAACGGCCACCCGGGTATTGAGCGATCAGAAGATCGACGAGCAAGCTCGCTCACACTTCAGTGAATCCAACCAGTAACACTACCGTACAGTCCGGTCTGATCGTCTGATATGTCGCATATCTTGCCTAGGGATGGTAAACGTCAGACCCCAATAGCTCGATAAGTCGTGTCGATATGAGGTCTATAACAATTCGAGAAACTACTGGTAACACTTACCAGTAAATCTCAGCAACCCTGTCCAGGGATTTCCTGTTATAGCCAATCGAACACAGCGCAACATCAACCCCCTATACCGGGAGAGACGAATCCCCTCCTATCGCTCATTGCCTCCATGTGACTCGGGACTGTACCCAAAAACCACCGTTTTGCACGCCCTCTTGGACGTGGTAAGATGGAAATCAAAGCACAGTGGGAACCACACAAGACTATATGACGATCTCGGGTCAACAGACTACTCTGTACCAGTGTCACCAGAGAACTGCCATCTGACGTGAGGTATAATACCATCTGGGAGTTCTCGGCGAGTCCGTCCAGTGTACCCAGTCTCTACTGAGCACCCGTATATCTCCTCTGATGTCAAACACCAATGGATATGGGATCATCCATCGCCCATCTGTATGGGTCGAGAAGGTACACGCTAGTCTACTCTGGTATATCGATGCCCCGTCTCGATACACCCACGACTAGGGACTTTGAAGGATGTACTTGTGGACTACCATGTCCCCACTAGTATGATCCAAATCATAATCCAGGTAGTCAAGTACACATCCTAAGGGCTTTACCAACATGTAATAGAGAGACAATCTGAGTACACGTTAAGGTAAAGAGTAACCAGATAGCATACTATCATGTCGAGCAAGAAAGTCCTCCCTATATATGTCCCAGCATCCACTACAATATACATCCTATGTACAGTAATGGCCTCTAGGGCATACATATAACTAACAATCTCCCACTTGCACTAGGGCCATCTGTAGTAGTGGTTGCAGTATCTCATACTCAACCATCCCATAAAAGTCTCTCTTTGGGAATAGGCCTTCGTGAGTGGATCCGCCGTGTTATCCTCTGAGTCTACTCTCCTTCCCTAGATCCTCTGGAGATCAACCATCTCCATGATCAGGTGACACTGCCTTAGAATATGTCTGGATCACTGATGGGACGAGGGTTCCTGGCATAAGCCACAACTCCATTATCACACAATGGTAGGAACTAAGTTCATCTCATGAACTAATATACATCCAAACTGCCTCTTTGGTAGCATCTTAAGTAGCGATGTATCGTGCCTTTATCGTCTAGTATGTCACGGTATCTAGCTTGGAACTCTTCCAACATACCGTCCCTTTACTGAGGGTAAAGACAATGCCTGCGACTGACATTCAGTCGTCTTTATCACCCTGGAACACTTCCAGTGATTCTCCCCAGGATCGATTGATACCATCTCACTACTACTAGTGAGTATCCTAACATCCAATTAGATCTATCTCATAGATCCAAAACTCAGGATTTAGGAGGTATCACTTTGATCCTATACGGAGAATCTTTGTGATAATCGGAGATTGATCGAGCGTAGCATAAGAAACTCCTTTCTTATCAAGAGTATGTCATCCACGTACTCTACGAGGATCACCACCATACTCCCTACTACCTTTTTGTTTATACAAGGTTCATCTACCATTTTGATGATGTCAAACTCTTTGACTATCTATCAAAACAGATGTTCCAACTCCGCGATGCCTGTTTTATCCTATAAAGCATCTTGTACATGTTTCCGCTGCTCCCACTGTCTACGAAGCCCTCTGGCTGTGTACTTACAGACGCACTCTTCTAAAACACCATCTAGAAAAGCAGTCATGACACCCAACCACCAGATATCGTAGTCATGGTATGTAGCCGTGGCAAGTAGGATCTGGATGGACTTAAGCATAGATACTGGAAAAGGTTTCATCATTATCCACGCCTGGTCAATGACGAAAACCTTTAACAAGTCTAGCTTTGAAAGTCTCAACTTTTCCATGTACACCAAGTAATCTTCTCAAGATATACTTGCTCCTGATGGGGATTTAACCCTTCAGATATAGCAACCAAAGTCCATACTTTGTTGGTGTATAAGGATTCCATCTCAGATCGATAAACATCCAGCCATTCTTACAGAGTCTCACTCCTGATGGCCAGCTCGAAACTAGTTGGGTCATCATCTCATGATGCAATCCTTGCTCCCACTGTCATAGAGAAACCGAAGTATCTCTCAGGTGGGTGAGGAACCCTACTAGATCGGTGGAGAGGCTGAGGTTCGTTGGATTCTACTGAATCCTTCGATTCTGTCAAATCATCAGCTGCAGTTTGTATAGCTGGAACATTTCCAGTTGTACATAACTGACGTTGCCTCGAGCTTGTCCGGATTTTGCTTTTTAGACATAGGCCGGACAACCCCAAATCTTAACTAACTTAAGACATGGGCTCTTCCCATTCCATATCATATATGAAGTGGTAGGCAACTGATTTGATTGGAACCCTATTCAATAGGTATGCATTTTCTCAAGTGCATAACCCCCTAAGGAAAAAGGTAACTCAGTAGTACTCATCATAGAGCACACCATATCAAATAGGGTGTATCTGCTCCGCCTCGACATACCATCGTGCAATGGTATATACGGAAGAGTAATGCTGAGAGAGAATCTCATTCTCCTTTAGAATAGTCCAGAAATTCTATGCACAAGTATTCTCCTCCTTGATCTCATCAAAGGACATAATACTTTTACCCGTATTTTGGTTCTCTACTTCTAACTTATATTCTGTGAATATCTCAAAAGATTCGGACTTGTATTTCAACAGGAACATAGGTCTGAATCTCGAAAGATCATCAGAGAATGTAATGAAGTATAAAGAACCAGTCCTGGCATGTGTAGACAGGAGACCTTGCATACATCATCATGTATCAGTCCTAAGAGTTCACTAACTCTTTCTCTGTTTCCAATAAACAGAGCTATGGTCATCTTATCTTTGTGACATGACTGGCGAGTTTCACAAGATGTAAATTCAAACTGATTTAAATATGCATCTATATGTAACTCTAGCTAGTCGGGTCACTTTGATCTGACCTAGTCTACAATACCTCAAGAAGAATTCGTTCATTTCTGAACTTCTCCTCTTGTGTGTGTTCTGTATACTAAGAACTGTAGTTTGATTTAGAACATCAATGCTTTTAGATAACGTGCCTGAACCGATCAACTTTTGATATAGGAAATGTTCAAAACATTATCCAACAATACAAAATTTTATCATTTCTTTATTAATAAAGAGACTGATATGATTTTGTATATCAGGTTCGGTATCTAATAGCATTTGTTCAGAATCAATGTATTGGTAATACAGGGTGACAGTGACCGACAGACTTGGCTGCAACTCTTGCCCCGTTTTCTGCATCATGAAACTTATCACCCGTTCTCAGTTCTTTACCTCACTGTAGCCCTATGTAACTGATTACATATCTGGGATCCTGATCCGGTATCATATACCCAGGACGTAAAGGACATTGAGAAACAGTTCTGTATAATGAACACGTCCGAAGATGATGCATCATCATGCATTCTCTTCGTTTGGGCGGCACGGAAATCTGGTATTCCCCTATTTCCTGCTCTGTCTTATAACAATTATAAGTTGAAGCGGGACCAACGTTCCCCAGCTCAGTATAACAAGCGGGTTCGGTCAATAATCCGTATTATTATCTTGATTAAGGCGTGATATGGTCGCTACCTGGAGAGAGAGAGAAGAAAACACTCAGCGTGCGCTCTTGCAAGAATAGATTGGTTATTATTTTATCTAATCAGGATGGCTCCCACTGCTTTTTATCAAATCTTCCTTCAAACCCTAAAAGGAAAGACTAGCCGGGATTAATTACACACTACAAGTTCGCCAATCTTTCAGCCAGGCCAGTGTCGGTACTTTGAGGGAGGTCCCCCGTGCTTTCGCACAAACCTAATTAATGTAAACCTCGTTTTCCCAGAGGCGTAACCTCGTTAACACCTTTCTAGACACCTACTTGATCGGCTAATTGTAATGTGTAAAACTCTCCCAGGAGTAACAATTACTCGCAGCGGGTATCGGGATCCAACTATCTCATAGAAGGTATGCAATCTCATTGCAAATTTCAACACTTGAAATTCCCGATAATATTTTTCCCCTAACGTGCTATGACCTTGACGCATGCCAAACAACCCATAGTCCGCTAGTCAAGTTCAACCCGTACATTTCTTGATTGAATTAAACCCACCCGCACGACCCTTGACGCATGCCAAACAACGCCGTACGAATGCCCTAATCCAATCGCATCGTATGCTAGCAGATAAGCACTAGTTAGCTACCGTACACTACGCCTTGACGCATGCCAAACAACCGCAGCACGAATACTAACTAGTACTTATCTGAAATGACGGAGGGCTACGACAGGTTTTTCTGAAAACCTTTTGCGTAATGAACTTGATATCGTTGTAAAATCAAATGATTTTAAAATGGAGTGCTTTTGAGGCTTTTCTAGTTTTGCTAAAGGAGTCACTCCCGGTGAAGGGATCGTCGGTCCTTTCCTCGTCGAATGAGGTGCGGGATATATCATATATATCACTGTGTAAAGCAGAAACACTTAAAAGCAATCAAAAGACAAACCGAGTGTGTAGCATCTGCCAGTTGTTGCTAAAGGAGTCACTCCCGATGAAGGGATCTCGGTCCTTTCCTTATCGAATAAGGTACAGGATATATCACATATACCGCTGTGCAAAGCAAGAACTGTAGCTACCTATTTTATTTTTGAAATTCGATTCTACAACATCTTTAGGTTTCTTTTTCTTTCATTAATCATATTAATGAATTCCCATCATTTAAGTACCTAATCATCACAGATAAATACGACGTACACTTATGCCATCCGCATTCGCCTCGATGTCCCCTCGTGCACCGTTAGGTTAGGTAACTAACGGCAGAGCAGGGCAGGGCTAGCACGGGTGTAAAACATAAGTAACGTCTATATAATATATCATATATACTATATACTGTATCTATCACAGAACATCACATGATCACATCACAGATATCGCAGCAGAAGAAACATATGAAATATTGGATATACTAAGACGTCCGTGTTTTCAATACGAGCCAGTATAAAACACGGATTCCTCGGTCGCGATGAATAGCCAAACCCACACCCCTAGACCCCTACGAGAGCGGCAAGCAACCCTACCAATTCTAGAGTTAGGAGACCCGGACTCGACTCCTCGAGTTGGTCTCCCACTGGACTCCAGAACCCGGTTGCTCGTGCCCTCCTCCTTGGGTCTATCCTAGTGCGGAAAAGTAAATAATATACATCAACGGTGACATCTTCCGCAACCTGGAAGTGCCCCAATAAAAGAATATTACATACAAGTTTTTACATGAATGAAAATGAAAAACACTCATCTCACATAAAAACCCCCGGCTATTCAAACACGACGATCCAATATAACATATCCAGCAACACATAACATCACATGTCATCAACGTAAGTAAATATGCGCATCCCAATTGTCGTTGACATATAGCAACAAAACCGGCGATATCACATATTACACTTACGGTCACAGAAAAGAAAGTGTAAAACTACAACAGTTGGAATCCGCAACCACCTCAGACATCGCATGCCTGACTAAATGAATTACTTAGACATCGCATGCCTAACAATTATAAACCCCGCATTTTAGTCTCATTTATCGAAAACTCTTTTCAACATCAAGTCGGGCAATTCAACAAGATTCCCGACATCCTGATCGAATGCTCGTCGCAAACTTCAGTAGGCGGCCACACCCCCGACGCCGTCGACGAAGTGCACCAAGGCGGAACACCGCTGCCGCGAGCACCCGAACGGATGCTTTCGGCGACGGGGTTCTCCTACAGTCACTTGGTCGGGGCTATGGAGTGAGGCTGTCTATTAAGTTTATCGGCGAGTATCCGCGTACGCTACGTGATTGCGACGGACTTTTGATCACATCAAAATTCCGTGGCAACCGATCAAGTGAGACTAAACTGCTATGTTTATAACATTCATTCAGTTATCACAAAACTTTTGTGAATTCCAATTATTGTATCCCATTCCGGATAATTAGAAAATGTTAAACTTTCCGATCGAACATTCGAACACCCAAGTTTTCCCGATACAGATCAACACATGAAACAAGTCTAAAAACATTCAGTTCGTGCCTCAGTACCAACGGTCCAGCCGTAGAAGGGTCAAGCCAACGCCTCACATGTAGCACGCTGTACTGCCCCAAACCCGAAGGTTCAAAGGGCAGTTCAAGACGGTCACATAATCGAGTTAAGGTTTGTTGTCTTCTAGAGGGTCCATCGAGTTACTTGCACTACTTAGAACTTCTTTAAACCACGGAAAAATCCAACACTTGGATATTTCCCGGCAGGGGAAAAATTGGGTATTTATATCCGGTCGAACTTTTTAACATATTCTAAAATTTATCCGGAAAGCCACACTGACAAAATTTGATAATCCAATCGAATGTTTGATTCCCAATACAACCCCAGAATACTCTTCTGTAGAGTCACAATAAAAATACCCCAGAAAATATAGCATTAAATTATATGAGTTACTGTGCAGAAATCATCATACAAGGGAACAGTAAGGCCGCGGAACTGCCGCACTATGCATAGCACGTGCCGCGGTTCCGCGGTGGAAAAGTCGATTTAGGCCCTCGTATTTCACAGTAATTCAAATAACACCCTGCTTATTTTTCTGCATATTTTTAATTGACAAATATCCAAAATTTTAGAAAATTTCCAGAGAGCATTTTGGGAATGGGTTTCGATGTTCGTTCGGATTTCAAACGTCGTCTAGACTTCGCCTAAGGCTCTAGCTAGGCTCTGATACCACTGTAGGGTTCCTAGGCACACCAAGGAGGTCTCACAAGGCATCAACCATGCCAATTTCAAAAATTAGAGGTGCCGAGAAACCCTAATACGGACCGTTGGCTAGATTTCTAGGCGACAAATCAAACTAGTTAACAAATTAACTAAGTGAACGGAAATACAACCTTTGTAGATCCGGTGCTCCACCTCCATAGCTCCGCAATGATGTCTCTCCGCTGTCCAAAATGAATCCTGGGCTCAAGCGTCGGCTTCATCGGAGAAATGGCGGGCTAGGTCATCGACGACTTGCCGAAGATGATCTACGTCGAGGCATCGCTAGATCAAGCTCCAACTTCACCAAGTCAAGAAACTTGTGAAGAAAACACACTATACTACTTGGCAAGAGGTAGAGGATGAAGAAATAGGAAGTGGGTAGACTTTAGAATTGGATTTCTCACTTGTTTCACCAATCCACCATTGATGAAGTCAAGCTTCTTCATGGAAGAAGAAGATGAAGAAGAAGAAGAAGTTATGATAAGTTAATTCAATAGAAAAGAATAATAGAATACTTATCATAAACCAACCATGGTTATGTGTAGAGAGCAAACTATAGTTAGGTGAATGGTTAGGTTAGGCATGAAACAAAAATGGTGGACTTTTTCAAAGCTTCATGAAGGTTCAACAAAGAAACAAAATTTGCCACCATTTTCCTTTGCCAAAATGATATAAACAAATCAATAAATGAATAAATAAATTAAACAATACCCTAACCATTTACTTAACCAAGGTTTAAACTTTACACAAACACAAGTAAGCATGTATCATCAAACATGATACAATCATGTGCATAAAAGTATATCACATATACAACTTGCACAATTCAAGTGAGAAAATCCATTTAAAGTGAACCAATACTAGTTAATGCAAAGTGATATATCAAATATATAATTATACATTAAATCATTAAATCAACACTTGATTCAATGATCCGGTCATATCTCATATAACCGACTAGTATCCAATGTATCGGCTTATCGAATCAACCCACGATTCGATAACTAGGTTATATCGCATATAACCATTCGATACATACATCACGAGAATGGAATACGGTATCACATACACGCATTATTCTCGGTCCCGCACATATCTCATATGCGCTCCTATTTCGTTTCGCTTGAGCCAAGAAACCTCTGTGTAGGACTCTAAAGACTCGTCAATACGCCGGCAACAGGTGATGATCATATCAAACACCCACAAGCCGCAAGCGGTCTGCTAAACGTAACGGCCACCTGGGTATTGAGCGATCAGAAGATCGACGAGCAAGCCCGCTCACACTCCAGTGAATCCAACCAGTAACACTACCGTACAGTCCGGTCTGATCGTCTGATATGTCACATATCTTGCCTAGGGGTGGTAAACGTCAGACCCCAATAGCTCGATAAGTCGTGTCGATATGAGGTCTATAACAATTCGAGAAACTACTGGTAACACTTACCAGTAAATCTCAGCAACCCTGGCCAGGGATTTCCTGTTATAGCCAATCGAACACAGCGCAACATCAACCCCCTATACCGGGAGAGACGAATCCCCTCCTATCGCTCATTGCCTCCATGTGACTCGGGACTGTACCCAAAAACCACCGTTTTGCACGCCCTCTTGGACGTGGTAAGATGGAAATCAAAGCACAGTGGGAACCACACAAGACGCTATGACGATCTCGGGTCAACAGACTACTCTGTACCAGTGTCACCAGAGAACTGCCATCTGACGTGAGGTATAATACCATCTGGGAGTTCTCGGCGAGTCCGTCCAGTGTACCCAGTCTCTACTGAGCACCCGTATATCTCCTCTGATGTCAAACACCAATGGATATGGGATCATCCATCGCCCATCTGTATGGGTCGAGAAGGTACACGCTAGTCTACTCTGGTATATCGATGCCCCGTCTCGATACACCCACGACTAGGGACTTTGAAGGATGTACTTATGGACTACCATGTCCCCACTAGTATGATCTGCATCATAGTCCAGGTAGTCAAGTACACATCCTAAGGGCTTTACCAACATGTTATAGAGAGACAATCTGAGTACACGTTAAGGTAAAGAGTAACCAGATAGCATACTATCATGTCGAGCAAGAAAGTCCTCCCTATATATGTCCCAGCATCCACTACAATATACATCCTATGTACAGTAATGGCCTCTAGGGCATACATATAACTAACAGGTAACACTTACCGTACAGTCCGGTCTCTTCGTCTGATATGTTGCATATCGAGTCTAGGGGTGGAATCATCAGACCCAGTAACTTGATAAGTCATGCCAATGTATGACTCATAACGGTTCGAGAAACTACTGATAACACTTACCAGTAAATCTCATCAGCAGCCCTGGCCAGGGACTTCCTGTTATAGCCAATCGAGCATAGCGCAACATCAACTCCCAATACCAACTCCCAATACCGGGAGAGACGAAACCCCTCCTATCGCTCATTGACTCCATGTAACTCGGGAATGTACCCAAAATCCACCTTTTTGCATGACTTCTTTGATCTATGGTAGGGAGGAAATAAAAGTACAGTGGGAACCATGCAAGACTTTATGACGACCTCGGGTATACAGACTAACCTGTACCAGTATCACCAGAGAACTGCTATCTGACGATAGGTATAGTACCAACTAGGAGTTCTCGGCGAGTCCTGTTCGTTGTACCCATTCTCTAATGAGCGTACAATCTTTAATGTCAAACACCAATGGCTATGGGATCAACCATCGCCACCTACAGGGTCAAGAAACGTACACACTAGTCTACTCTGGAATATCGATGCCCTGTCTCGATACTCCCTCGACTAAGAAATGTTAAAGGATGTGCTTGTAGACTACACAAGTCCCAGTAGTATGATCTGTATCATAGTCCTGGTAGCCAAGCAAACATCATAAGGGCTTTATCAACATGTATCAGAGAGACAGTATAATAATACTAGGTGTACATGTTAAGATAAAGAGTAACCGGATAGCTTACTATTATATTGAGCAGGAAAATCCTCTATATATATGTCCAAGCATCCACTATAATAATATACATCAATGTACAATAATGGCCTCTAGGGCATACATATTCTTAACAATATATATATATATATATATATATATATATATATATAATCAAGAGAAGAAAATCATTAGTGAGCTAATATTAGTTAATATATATTAATATATCAAATATAAATATATATATCAAATTATTAAATCAGCATGATTTAATAATCCGACTATATCATATATAACCGACTAATTTCATTTATATGTATATCATATAATCAAATCAACACTTGATTCAATAACCCGGTTATATCACATATAACCGTCTATTATTCAATACTAGTTTATATATATATATATATATATATATGTATATATATATATATATATATGTATATATGTATATATATATGTATATATGTATATATATATATATATGTATATATATATATATGTATATATATATATGTATATAAAATTATTAAATCATCACTTGATTTAATAATCTGGCTATATCAAATATAATCCGGCTAATATCAAATACACAAACATATATCAAATATATATTAACAACATATACATATACAATTGAATCAACACTTAATTCAATAATCTGGTTATATCTCATATAACCTGACCGATATCAAATATCACTAGATTAGAATACGATATCACATACTCATATTTAATCAAGCTCCCGTACATATCATCATATGTGCCCTAATTCGTTTCGATTGAGCTAGGAAACCTCTGTGTGGGACTCTAAAGACTCGTCAATACGTCAGCAGTAGGTAATGATCACATCAGTCACCCACAAGCCATCAGCGGTACTAGCTAGATGTAACGGCTACCCAGATATTGAACGAATAGAAGATCAACAAGCAAGCTTGTCCAAACTCCCGTAAAGCCTATAAGCAACACTTACCGTACAGTCCGGTCTCTTCGTCTGATATGTCGCATATCAAGTCTAAGGGTGGAATCGTCAGACTCCAGTAACTTGATAAGACATGCCGATGTGTGGCCTATAACCATTCAAGAAACAACTGATAACACTTACTAATAAATCTCATCAGCCCTGGCCAGGGACTTGCTGTTATAGCCAATCGAGCGTAGCACAACATCAACTTCCTATACCGGGAGAGACAAAACCCCTCCTATCGCTCATTGCATCCATGTGACTCGGGACCGTACCAAAAATCCACCTGTTTGCATGACTCCTTTGAGCCATGGTAGGTAGGAAATAAAAGCACAGTGGGAACCACACAAGACTCTATGACGATTTCGGGTCTACAGATTAACATGTACAAGTGCCACCTGAGAACTGCTATCTGACGATAGGTATGGTACCAACTAGGAGTTTTCGACGAGTCCTATTCGGTGTACCCATTCTCTAATGAGCACCTGTGTACAATCTTTGATGTCAGGCACCAATGGATGTAGGATTAACCATCGCCCTATACAGGGTCAAGAAACGTACACACTAGTCTTCTCTGGAATATCGATGCCGTCTCGATATTCCCTCGATTAGGAACTGTTAAAGGATGTGCTTGCGGACTACACAAGCCCCACTAGTATGATCTGCATCATAGTCCTGGTAGTCAAGCTAACATCCTAAGGGCATTATCAACATGTATCAGAGAGACAATATAACAATACAAGTGTACATGTTAAGATAAAGAGCAACCAGATAGCATACTATCATGTCGAGTAAGAAAGTCATCTATATATATGTCCAAGCATCCACTATAATATACAATAATGGCCTCGAGGGTATACACATTCCTAACACGTGTGGGGTCGAGACGAAACAAAACGTTTGACTCGTCTTGATTTTACAGATACTATGGCTGAAATCGTCTCCGCTACATCTACCCTACAAGATAAATGCTATCCTGTTCGCACATCGCTGCCATCTTGCATAGTCTTACAAATTTCTACCGGTGACTATGAAATTAAACCTGCTTTAATAAACTCATTTCCTAAATTCCATGGTCTAGAATCATAAGACGCCTATGTCTTTATAAGGGAATTTGAGGACTTATACCAATTGTTCAAATTGAAGCAGTTAAATCAAGATGCTGTAAAACTTAGATTAATACCATTTGCCCTCACTGATAAAGCTAAGCATTGGCTGTACAGTGTGCCGGCTAACACTATTCACACATGGGAGGAGTTTACTAAAGTTTTCCTAAAAAAATTCTACCCGCGTTTTAAAACCGCTAAATTCAGAAATGAAATTAGGACATTTCCACAAAAACCAGAGTTCCTTTTTAGACATGATTGACCAAGTTCCTTCCTATGCTAAATTTCTGAATTACCTATGCATTAAAAAGAGACAAACACAAGTGCCTAAAAAGATTTTTCTAGCCGGCAATATTAGTGACGTCATCCGTAATGCAATACCCGTAAAGTATAAGGACCCCGGTTGTCCTACCATTTCTTGCATTATAGGTGTTAAGGTCATAAACCGAGCTTTACTTGATCTAGGAGCTAATGTGAACCTTCTACCTTTTTCGGTCTATGAACAGTTAGGATTGGGTGATGTTCAACCCACGAAAATTACTTTACAATTGGCCGACCGATCCATTAAGAAACCGAAGGGTGAAATTAAGGATGTGTTACTTAACATAAGGGAATTTATATTCCCTGTAGACTCATTGTTCTAGAAACACAATCCGTATCTAACCCTAGGAACCAAATTTCAGTGATCTTGGGTCGACCATTCTTAGCCACCTCAAACGCGTTGATCAACTGTCGTAATGGTTCTATGCAGCTTACCTTTAGGAATCTAAAAATGGAATAGAATATTTTTAACCTAGGAAGACAGCAAAGCGACATATATGATTAAAATCGCGAAGTCAATATGATTAAAGGAGTTTCTCACGATAAGGTGTTTAATTTTGAGGATGGTGGGTTGAAAGAGCTAAAAGAAACATCTAGAAAGAATGCATTTAATAGTGATGACGATGAGAGCGATTCTTTTGTTGTTGATACACATGATCAATTTAATGATATTTCTCCTAGTTTTCATCAACTTAATATGGTAATGTCTCAAAATAGTTTCCTTGAAATAAAATTTTGTTGTTAGAAAAGGAGAAAAAGAAATTGGTTTCGTTGAATGAATCTTTGAAAAGAGAAAAAGAGAATCTGATTTTGTCTCAAAATTCTTTGAGGAAAGAAAATGATGGTTTGATTGAAATTTTTACTGGTGAAATCGATATTTTAAAATCTTCTACTAGTTCACAAGAAATTTTGAGAAATTTTTTTTTGATTGATAGATTAGAAAAAGAGAAAAATGATTTTGTGGCACAAATTGATAAATTCGAGAAGGAGAAAATTGATATTCAATCAAAAACTATTAATACTTTAAACACTGAAATTGAAAATTTGATTTTGTCATGTGATGTTTTAAGAAATGATCATGAAAATTTGGTTTCATCTTTTAAAAGAGAAATTGATTCTTTAAAATTGTCCTGTATTTCTCAAGGAAATTTGATCGAGAAAATTGCTTTCTTCAAGAAACAAAATAATGATTTAATAGTTTCTTTTGCTAAGTTTTCAAAAAGACAGGAAACGATTGATCCTTTACCAGACAAAAGGAAGAAATTTTTAAATAAAGGAGATGTTAATTTTAAAACTTTGAAGATTCAAAAATTCTCTTCATCTAAATTTTTCAACCACTATTCTAAACATAAATCTAGTCCTATAGGTACATCTAATCACACTTGTCACTATTGTGGTGTAGATGGTCACTTTGCATATTTTTGTGACTTAAAAAGAAATATATGTTTATATACCAATTTGAAATGGGTCCCCAAAATTTACCCCCATAAACCCAAGTTAGTTTGGGTACTAAAATGCACACCCACATCTTCTTTTGTAGGTATTAAGAATTTGAAACCAAGAAAAATTCAATAAAGGTAAGCAAAATTATGCGGGTGTAATAAGGTATGTACTCTAACACAATGAGAGCATTGTCTGATTTAAGTGTGGGGGTGGTTTTGTACAAAAAATTTCTTTTATTTTTAGGTTCTTTAAATAAAATTAGAAAATTTTGAAAATGAAAATTAGAGAGAGAAAAATGTATATAAAAGAGAGAAAGATTTTAAGAAAAATAAGAAAAGGTGATGGTTAAATGGATCGAGTAATAAATTGTCATGAGCCTGTTCCCAAAAAGCTAGTATCATGAAGGAGTTACTAGATTTGAGAAAATGCAAGTGGATCCTATTTTTGAGTCAAAACATTTGAACGTTGATACCATACTATATGCACATGCACACATCTTGAAGCTTGGGATAGTAGAAGGGACATGTCATGCTCTTGTCTATAATACCCTAGTACGAAGAAGAAAAATTAATATCATTAAAAAATGAACATTATTTTGCAATTATCAAGATAGCATAAAAAAATTCAGCGAGGGTGCTTCATCACTTAGTGACTTAAACCAACTGGTTTGGGATCATTTGTTGTGCCTTAGGTGCTGCATGATTAGAATACTATTATTTATGCCCAATAAGTGATCACATTCGGTAATCGGTTGATTAGTGTCTTACGAAATATTAATGGTCGCATTAAAAATGTGGGAACAAATCCATTAATTTGATCTTCATTTAAAAAGTAATAGGGAGCTAAGGGCAAGAGTATGAAAGCTTGAATTGAATTTTTCGAGTGTAGAGATAATTTTACACACACGTAGATGTATATGATCATGTTTGGAAGCAAGATAGGTAGGAAAGATCAAAAGAATGATGAGGAAGTAATTTTCGGAATAGATCAAAATCTATTAAGATATGGTTCATGATGACTAAGAATCTAGTAAAGTTTAAACTCTTGTTTTTCTTATTTTTCTTATCTATTCCTATCTTTGTATATAGTTTTTATTTTTTTATTTTTGTTTCCTTTATTTTCTTTTATACAAATAGGAATAGGAGTATGACTTAATTAGATAGTAGTTTAATTTAGTTTAGAATTTGAAACCCTAGATTTGCCCGAGAACAAGCAAAAGATAAGTGTGGGGGTATTTGATTGGTATAATTTATTGCACATTTTTCTAACTCATTTATCAGTTTATTGTCATGTTTTATTCTTGTCCGGCTATCTTTTGTAAATTATTATAGATAACAGGGCTTGGATGCAAAAGGACGGAAAATTGTGCTAAAATGAGGATTACGTGCATATAATGGAGACTTAAGGGATTATTTAGAAAATCAAAATACAATTTGCAAATTTGGAATAAATTTGGCGATATCATTACAAATCAGCAAAAGTTGCAACAAATAGAGGTAAATCAATCATCACAACAACAAATTAGTTGGAGAAATCAAATCAAATCAAATCAAAAGCAACAAATCAACCTGCCTAATTATATGCCAAATTTATGAACAATTCGGAGATCCATGCAACCATAAAAATACAAAGAGATATTCAAGATTTTATGAGCTAAAAAATCATCTAAATTAAAGATAAAACCACAGAAAAAATTTGGAGCCACGAAGCTAAAAAAATGGCGGCGGATCGACGGTCGATTTTGGGCCGTTAGATGAGAATTTTTATGGGCATGATCGTCTTTCTACATAGATTAATATGAGATGTAGGGTTTTGTCTTTTGAAGATTCTAAAGGCTCGCAACAGTATCCAACAGAGCAATTAGATTAGATTATCATAATTGTTAGCAAGTAGATTCTCTTGTATTTTCTATTACTTGTTCTCCAGTCTTCCTTATCCCTATAAAAGCACTTGTATAGGCTTAGGGTTTTATATCGCTCTCATCTCTCTCATAGACTTCTCATTAGTATTTTCAAGGAGAAGAGATCGAGTCTATTGTAATTACTCTTGATTATGAATAAAATTTATTTTTCTTTTATAAACATGAGCGACCAATTCTTTTCTAGTGTTTTGTTTGTATTTATTTTATGGTTGGGTAATCTTTTATCTCTTCTTTTCTATACTTTTATGATAAATGTCTTATTATTTAATTATCCTCTTTATAATTTTTCATCTAATAAACTAATCTCATAATGAAAGTTGACGCCTAAAATAAGATTAGGGAAGGGTGATAACACCAATAATCTAATTAGATTAAGAAAAGTTTGATAAATTAGAAACTCAATTGGGGAAGGTAAGAAAATAATTTAATCACAAGATATTCAATCTAGGTAGTTAAAAGGAATCTAGATTAATCAATAAGATATTAATTGTAGACTCATGACCTACAAATTTTTGTGGAAGATTAAAACAAGGTTACTTCTAATTAACTAGAACTAGGGTTTTAATATGATCTAGATGATGTTATAATTTTAATAAGCTATATTTATAATTTAAATATAACTTATGCTTAGTTATAATTAATGGAAATATATTAGAACTAGATTAGAAAAGAAGATGAATATTTTAAACCTACTGTTGGGACTTTACCCGCGCGCGCAAACGTGTATATTTTGAAAAGAATCGTTGTTTTTAAGAAATAGTTGGGCACGCGAGCTCGGTCTCGTTTTAAAATTTATAAACTGCAAGTGCACGGCGCGTTGTAGCGAGCCGGCAAGTACGGGTCGATCCGCAGGGACTTGGAGATTAGGTATTGTCGCTTAAGGTTCGAGAACAAAGAATATGGTTTGGTTTGTCCCAAAATAATAAAGAAAATACGAAAACAAGAAAACAAGTTAAGAGAAGTGGTCGTGGCTTTGGCTCGGATGGTTGAATTGCGACGATTCCTTCGACACTCCCTTGATCATGAGTTGTCCGTCCTTGTGGTGATCCCAGCATGAAGCATGACTTGTCAATGCGGTTGCGTAGCACAAGTCATCAAGTTGCCGATATTCAACGCAAACACGAAACGAGTCTGTTACGTTCTTACTTACCATTCTTATGTCCATGCATGATGTATCAATACTAAGTACAAGGGTTAGCAAGCATACAACATCAATACACATCAATTTGCAAATAAGAAGTAGAAGTATGTATTACTCTTACTAGGTAGGTGGGTGAGAGTATATGGTATGTGCTTGAATGAAAGGTGTCAAGAAACATAAGCAGCATACCATATCTTAACTACCTAGTAAGTTTAACACACAATTAATTCTAAGCTTAACCTTGCAAATGGTGAATATGAAGAAATAGGATATAAGATAAAGGTTACAAATAACCATCGAAATCATCATATCATATCCAACACTTCCATTTAGCAATCTTAAGCTTACAATCACAATTAAGCATTTTAAACAATCACAAGAGGAGGAGGAAGGCAAAGCCTTTCATCTCACATCCTCACCATAACCACAACCAAAGATTATTTACACATAATGAAAAGGGAAAGAAAACACAAAAGAAATAAAGAAACAAAACAACAAGCAATATTATTAACACTTGAATGAGTTGAGATACAAGATGTTGGTTACTTGCTCAACCTCCATAATGAAGCTCTCAAAAGAAATCTTCAAGAGGGAAGAAGAAGAAGAAACTGAGTTGGGCTCACACAACTCTCAAGCTAAACCAAAAACAAAACTAAACTATGGAAATGGTATATTTTTACATATAGCACCCTCTCTCTAATCTGTTCTGGTATTTATAGGTCTCATTCCAGAATAAACAAACAATATAAATAAGATGATGTGACCCAAATAAACAACCAGAAGAAAAATGGGGACATATGGAGCTAGGGGACCTGGTGATGCTGGTTTTGAAGGGGTTTCGCAGGTCCAAGTCAGGCCAATGGGTCTCGTCTTGGTATGGTGGCCTTGTGTGCTCTCCACTACCACTCTGGTGCTGTTTGATTTGTCTATATGTGCCTGGTTTGCATTCAGGGATTTTGGAAGGAAATTTGATACTTTATATCACATCAAAACTTTAGACATTTATCACACATCACACCCACTTGTGCCCACTTTCATCATGGGCAGCCCCACCATGGTCCAAATCATCAAATAGCTATGTGCACACTTGTATTGTGTTGGACCAAAATTGTGTACACATTATTGTTAGCAAAAGAACTCTTTGGATATCGATCGGTTTTCTATTCTGTTTGCAGTGTCGGCTCCCAAATGTTATATATGTGATTTTGAGTGTGTTTTCCAGCATTTTATCATGGACGCCTATAATCTGTATTTACTGAGCAGAGACTGATTAATAGTACCGATATATAATAAAATAAATAATGAATGGGCGATATTAAAATACAGTTTTCTGTGATGAACAAATACCCCCAGCTTATATTTTGCTCGTCCCAAGCAAAACAAAAAATCCTAGTCTCACTTTCGCAGGGAACACTATTGCACTGAGCATGTGCAACAAGCCGTTAAACCTCTAGATGTCCCTAATAGGCGGAGTGTTGTCTCCTGAGGGTTTTCAGCGGATTGCACCCACAAAATCCAGTCAAGTTAGCGTCGTGAAGAAACTGTTGATTCTAATTTTAAGGTTAAAAATCAAAGCTAGAAGTTTTATCACCCTAGTTAGAAACATCAAACCCTATTTTTCACTTCCCTTAATTTATTTAACATAAGCTAGTACACGTCTTTACGTGGTTGTGCGAATAGTGTAGAAAAGCTTTTAAGAACTTGATTGGGGTCATCATGTCAAAAATACGGACCAGGATAGACTTCTTAAAGGATTAAACGAGTTTGAAACGACTTAAGATTTTCTCAAGTTTCGTTCTCCAGTTAGGTTTCAAGTCAGAATTTATATCATTTTTAACAGAGAACCGTGTCTTATTCTTCACTCCTATCTTTCACCCGTTCTGTTCATTCACACCTTTCGTGATCGTGCAAAACGTCTTTATAAATATAAACTTTCATATCTCAGTGAAAAAAACTGTTTTAATAGAAAACTTGTCTCCGCCAAGATTATTCTCCCACAATGAACCGTGAGGACTTTTAACTCGAAGAGAACACTTGCTTAGCTTGTTTTATTTGGCAATTGGAAACTTAGCTAGCTTTGGGTCAATGACTCCCAAACCAGACGGTTTTAGGTCATTAGGTGTGGAGACACCCCAAGGACTTAATTACCCAAGTTACCAAGGGCACAAAACAAAAGACTCATTTTGTTTCATTTAAAATATTCTGAAAGCAGTGAAAACGGAGATATAGCCAGCTTTTCTTTTTAATTCCGGAGACGTGTTTATGTGGATAAGGTGTGTAATCACTCCAACAAGGTTCCAGATTAGTTATTTTTAAGACTTATAGCTTCTATTAAAATCTCAATAATATCCTTCATATCCACTTCACTTTGTGAACTATTCTTGATATTACTTATTTCAGAACAAACATGTTTGATCCTAAAGATGTTTATCAATTTTCAAAAGGTTTGAGACATGTCAGGCATTCATCTAATTCTCAAAGACTCGTGACACGTGTAAGGTGATATAAAAGACGTATATTAGCTACGGTTAAACTCAAAGGAGGGTTATCTTTCGGGTCGTCAATCTCTCGAAAAGGATTTAGTTATTTCTATCTTTTCACCCAAACCATCAGACTTCGAATATAAGTTCCCCCGCTAGCTAACATGACGAACAAGTTTTTATGTTTTGGGGAATTTTTTTCAATTTTTATGGTTTTTTTAATACAATATAAACACAAAATGCAATACAAAAGCAGATATGAAATGCGACTACATGAAGAAAAGAAAAAAGAAAAATACAAGATATACAGTGCTGAAATGCAGAAAATATGCAAATGCAAAGCTGTATGCTGATACAATGATAACCCAAACTCAGATACACCCCCAAACAGAAGATGACGATGTCCTCATCGTCGCTTGGCCTTGCCCTTTCCTTTGGTCTTGCTCGATCCACTTGCCTCGTCTTGGTGTGCTAAGATCTGGATCAATTATTCTTTTTTCTCTTTGTTCTGCCGGATCAAAGTCTTGATACCACGGACCTCTATCCTGTGTAGCTCGTATGGATCAGTAGGTACATCCTCTCCCAAGTAAATCTCAGAGGAAGTCTGTGGTGCCGCATGCTCGCTGGGGTCAGAGGGTGACCAGATCTGCTGCTCACTCCTGATGTCAGTGTAACCCTGTGAGATCCTCTGAATCTCGACCGGGACGATGTCGTACATAGTGATGCAGGCCGCGAAATCCTCCTCCTCCATGTAGTAATGGAAAATCTGGGTGATGAGGACTGGAAGTAACGATTTATGCGCCGCGACACCCTCCTTGATTGTGGTAAATAACATGCTCGCCATGCAAAACTGATAGTTCTTTGTCATCAAACAGTGGACAACATGTCCCACAATCGCCGGAAATGAGGAAACTCGAATGATACCCCTGACATTACGGTAAACCCAGCGGCACGCCGTATAGACATTTCGGTAAATCTGCTGGGCATTTAGCCCAGCATCACGTAACTCACATATTGACCCCACGATCGTCCTATACTCGGCAAGCTCTAGCGGTCTTTAGAAACCAGGTCGGATGGGGATGTTTGTGACATTTGAAATCGTGTCAGCGGAAAACACCCTCCTTCTATTCCGAAAATGAAAACAAATACTGTCCTAGAGTATTTCACCCTCTCAGAGAGTATCGTAGAACTCATCAACCAATTGCTCGATAACACACAACCCCTCATCCCCATATAGTAAAAATTCCCAACCCATTTGTCGGATAGCATTATAAAAATAACTCCCAAACACATCGTGGGTAAACACATCGACAAAAATTTTCTCCAAATCAAAGGGAGCCATTATCTGTGGGTTTTAGAATTTTCTGGAAAATTAAACAACAGTGAAGAGGAGGGAAGGAAAATTCTTACAGAGCTGAGGAAGAAAATCGACGATCGGAGAAGGAAAGACCGGCGACACCGGGATTTTTGTGATCTTCGCCGGTCAAATCATGGGCAATGGATCTAGGGTTTGGGAGGAGATTTTAGGGAGAGCAGAGAAGAGAGATGGTGTTGTTTGAGTGAAGAGTAAAGGGTCGGGTCTGATGTGTGCTGCTTATAGAGGAAATTTTGCACACAAAAAAAACCCCATAAAAAAGAAACCCCACTTTTTATATATTTACATACTCAAACCTGAAGTTAACAATATGTTATTCCTAAAACACAGCGCTCACCCCCAAACGAGTGAGATCTTATTTTCAAAAAACTAAAAAAATCTAAGACTAATTACAGTATTAACAAGCTAAGAGATAGAGTTAATCCAGAAATTAATACCAACCATTCAAAAAATTTGTCGATATATTGCTAAGGCTGGTACAAGAAAATGTATAATAAAAAGAAAAAGAGAATATACAAAGTATGGTTAGTAGTTAGTAAAGGGCATGGGTGTGTGAAAGTAGGGATCAGAAGACGCTGAATGCGAAGATGAAATTTTGAAGGAGTCAAAGAATTGTTGCCCAAATGAATTGAAGTTTCAAGAAGTATGTATTGAGTTTTGAAGTCAGGTTCGTTCAAAAACTGGAGTTCATCCTCAAAAAGTTTAACAAAAGAAAGGTTCTTAGGATATTCCCAAATTGATCCTAACACAAACTCACCAAGAATATCAAGTTCATCCGCAAATATCTCCTCAAAACACTGCATGAAAGACCGTTTTTCCAGGCTGTCTTCCTCCCTAAGATCCTCCACAATCCTATTCTCATTGCTACAGCTCACAGTTCCCAAAACAAGTTCTCCCTCATCTCATTCATATATGGGTAGGTATATGTCATCTAAAAGTAAGTTCTCACACTAACGTTTCTTCCGAAACAATATCAACAGGTAATACAAAAATTATGGGTTCCTGATCCTTGATTTCCTCTAACAATCTATCATAACCATACCCATCAAATTCACAAGCTCTCTCTTCTAAAATTGGAGTGCAAAAATTAGTCGATTCAAGAATTTCCTCTTCAAGTAGTACTTCGGTTAAATCAACCTCTAAATCACAAGTGACAAAAGTTTCAGTTGGTACATGAAAGCTAGTGTTGGACTGACCTGGAGGACTTTCTTGTGTGTCCTGATAACACTCAGTCAATTCAATCATATCATCATCTATGAAATCGTCAAAATTTGTTTGATCGTTTATCTCACTCGGGTGACTTCCTGGATGATAGACATTGATATTATCTGGTTCCAATTGACTGTGTTCACTCCTTAGAATTCTCACAGCTACATGTTCTTCGATTCTAGCCAAAGATTGAGTTTGAGCATGAAACAATTGTTCAGACTGCTGTATGAACAGGGCTAGTGTCACAGCTGTTTGATTCTCGATCGCGGTCATCACTTCAATACCCTTCTCTAAAGCGGTCAACCTAGCATCCATCTCACTATCATTCCCTAATGATGAGTCAGTTATTTCAGGAAGGGAGGGTTATGACGGTGGTGATGCTAAAGCTGTTATCCTGTCAACATCTTTCTCTAAATTTTCAATCATTTGGTCTATGTTTGAAGTGGGACAGGGTTCAAGAGTGTTAGGTGGGTGACCATTATCAAAACTCTGGGATGGTTGGTCACCCCCTAAGAAAGGACAGTTTTCAGGAATATGGGAAGAATTGTGGCAATTTGAACAAACGAATTAGGACTGAGTATAAATAAAAGAATAGGAATCGTGAAAAATAGAATTGAACTGTGTATCACCTATATCAACAAGAATTCACAAATATCATAAAAACAAAGAATATCACACCCCTAGCAGTCTATGTTATGCTAAGTTAACTAGACCTGCTCAAGAACCTGATTGTTGAAGTAAAATTGTGTCGAGAAACGGGCTCAAGATATACGGATCACGAAGCCAGGTAAGTGCAGAGATAAGGGGAGGTTTTCCAACGCTTTCGCGATGTTCCTTAATTAGAATAACCCTTTCTCTTTTGGCGGTTTCTCCGTGAACACTTGCCTAGGCACCCTGTGAACAATATACCGTTAAGCGGTGTTCTAAACATAGTTAACTTCTCCTAATGAGCACGAAGTCCTTAAAGTCAGAGTTCTAATTGATTTTAAATTACTGTGGGTATGCAAGGATGCAGTTTTATGATTTGTGGGCCACGGAAAAAGGTGATGAAATCCTTTACTGTATCTTGTTTGGTTTCGTGCCCTTAAGATCCGTATTAAGATGCAAGTGCGCAAATCAATAAAAGAATTTAACAAATAAATCAATAAAACAATTCTTTTTTTGTTTAGGCTTAAGCGCTGCAACAAATACGGGTTGGTTCTCTGTGCAATTGGTGGCAATTTGGGCGAAGAATTCTGCAGAAGATAGAATATTGGAATGCGTCGGATTTGAGCGAAGGTGTTAGAAAATTACGTACTGATGTGATTTGGGTTAAGAAACCCCCTTTGAAGTGATCCCGAGTCTTTGAATGTTCGCTTGAGCGAGTCAAACTACCAGGATCTTTGGCACTGTAGTTCACTAACGTCTTGCAATTGAATTTGAACCTCGCTCCGCACGATCGCTTGTCGTAATTCCGTAAAAACCTGAAAATGTCAGAAAATACGATATTTAGTGCCAAAAACGATATATCTGCCCCAATTCCTGCACACTCAAAATTATAAAAATCAAACAATACCAATAGAATACTAACAGTGCACTGGAGATCACACAAAAAGAAAAAAAACCATAAATCCCACAATTGACCCGGCAGCACCGAATTTTTCTCAATTGTCGCCGGTCAAATGAAATCCGATGGTGCTAAAATTTTGTGTAGCTTCTCTAGGCAATATTAGTATTCAATTTGTATGCTTTTATTTTTTTAATTTAATTGTAGAGTGATAGCAAGTTACAAAGACAAAGAGCAAAGTGTTAGAAAATGTAGTATTATGTTAGTTTTGAAAAAATTGAGTTAAAAATTAGTGAGTTAGTACAAACCAGAAATAACAATTTCTAATGACTACCAACTCCCCGGCAACGGCGCCAAAAACTTGTTGGGGCCTTACCCACGCGCGCTTTTACAGTTTTAAAAGAAATGGTTTTAGAAATAGTGTGAACGCGAGCTCGGCCTCATTTTAAAATTTATAAACCGCAAGTGCACGGCGCGTTGTAGCGAGCCAGCAAGTACGGGTCGATCCGCAGGGAATTGGAGATTAGGTATTGTCGCTTAAGGTTCGAGAACAAAGAATATGGTTTAGTTTGTCACAAAATAATAAAGAAAATACGAAAACAAGAAAACAAGTTAAGAGAAGTGGTCGTAGTTTTGGCTCGGATGGTTGAATTGCGGCGATTCCTTCGACGCTCCCTTGATCATGAGTTGTCCGTCCTTGTGGAGATCCCGGCGTGAAGCATGACTTATCAATGCGGTTGCGTAGCACAGGTCATCAAGTTGCCGATATTCGACGCAAACACGAAACGAGTCTGTTACGTTCTTACTTACCATTCTTATGTCCATGCATGATGTATCAACACTAAGCACAAGGGTTAGCAAGAATACAACATCAATACACATCAATTTGCAAATAAGAAGTAGAAGTATGTATTACTCTTGCTAGGTAGGTGGGTGAGAGTATATGGTATATGCTTGAATGAAAAGTGTCAAGAAACATAAGCAACATACCATATCTCAACTACCTAGTAAGTTTAACACACAATTAATTATAAGCTTAACCTTGCAAATGGTGAATATGAAGGAATAGGATATGAGATAAAGGTTACAAATAACCATCGAAATCAACATATCATATCCAACACTTCCATTTAGCAATCTTAAGCTTACAATCACAATTAAGCATTTTAAACAATCACAAGAGGAGGAGGAAGGCAAAGCCTTTCATCTCACATTCTCACCATAACCACAACCAAAGATTAGTTACACATAATGAAAAGGAAAATAAAAGAGAAATAAAGAAACAAAGCTGTTAGTTATGTATATGCCCTAGAGGCCATTGTTGTACATATGATGTATATTATGATGGATGCTTAGATATATACAGGGAGGACTTTCTTGCTCGTCATGATAGTATGCTATTTGGTTTCACTTTATCTTAACATGTTGACTTGTATTGGTTTACTGTTTTTCTCTCACATGTTGATAAAGCCCTTAGGATATGTACTCGACTACTGGGACTATGATGAGATCATACTAGTGGGGCCGCGGTAGTCGATGAGTACATCCTATAACTGTTCCTAGTCGAGGGTATATCGAGACAGGGCATCGATACACCAGAGTAGACTAGCGTATACGCATCTTGACCCATATGATGGGCGATGGATGATCCCATATCCATCGGTGTTGGACATCAAGGATGGTATACGGGTGCTCAGTGGAGACTGGGTACACTGGACGGACTCGCCGAGAACTCCCAGATGGTGATATACCACACGTCAGATGGCAGTTCTCCGGTGACACTGGTACAGGATAGTCTGTAGACCCGAGATCGTCATGGAGTCTTGTGTGATTCCTACTGTGCTTTGATTTCCACCTTACCACGTCCAAGAGGGCATGCAAAACGGTGGCTTTTGGGTACAGTCCCGAATCACATGGAGGCAATGAGCGATAGGAGGGGATTCGTCTCTCCCGGTATAGGGAGTTGATGTTGTGCTGTGTTCGATTGGCTATAAATGGAAGTCCTTGGCCAGGGCTGATATAGAGATTTACTGGTAAGTGTTACTAGTAGTTTCTCGACCCGTTATGAGCCACACATCGACACGACTTATCGGTTACTGGGGTCTGACGTATACCACCCCTAGAGTTGATATGCGACATATCAGACGAACAGACCGGACTGTACGGGAGTGTTACTTATTGGATTCACAGGAGAACGCACAGGCTAGCTTGTTGATCTTCTGATCGCTCAATACCTGTGTGGCTGTTACGTTTAGCTGACCGCTTGCAGCTTGTAGGTGTTTGATATGATCATCACCTGCTACCGGCGTATTGACGATTCTTTAGAGTCCTACACAGAGGTTTCTTGGCTCAGGCGAAACAGAGTAGAGGCACATATGTGATATGTGCAGGACCGAGAATAATGCGATATGAGATACCGTATTATATTCTCGCGATATTTAGATATGAACCGGGTCATCGGATCAAGTGTCGATTCGATGAATCGGTACATGATATATTAGTCGGCAATATTCGATGTAGCCGGATCGTCGGATCAAGTGTTGATTCGATGATTTAATGTATAATAATATATTTGATATATTATTACATTATCTAATATTGGCTCGCTTTATTATTTCATTTTCTCATTGGATGATACATTGATATATATGCGATATATGTTAATTGTATTATTTTCTTTTGTTGCAAATATATAATATATATGTGATATATATTATTGTGACATAATATGATTAATTGTTAAACATGTTTAAGGATGATTAATTGAGGTTAGGGTTTGATTAGAGTTAGATACTTCATGTACCTTCTAGAAGCTTTTTCTTTTGTCATTGTAAAGATATTTATGGATGACACATTCTTTAACCTAACCAAACCCTAAATCTAGTTTATTCTCTTCTAAATCCTAGCCACTCATCCTTGACCATGGTTTATAAATCAATCATATAGTCTTCTTTCTATTCATCACAAAAGGATTAATCTCATTATTCATTTTTCCATTATCATCTTCTTCTCTCTTGAAGAAGCTCACTTGATTTTCTTTATGTGATGAATAAATATGAGAAAATGATTTAAAAAGAAAGCAAAATTACTACTCTCTCATCCTCATCTCATCTAGCCCATGAGATTAGTGTGTTCATCTCTTTAGAGTGAGAAAGCTTGAGTCTTTGCAACTTCGACGTAGATCATCGGAGATTTGGAACACTTCAAGCTAGCATGGATCGTTCGAGTCGTGGAGCCTCTCATGAGTCCGGGAGATCGTGGATCGCGGCAAAGGGACTTCTACTCGGAGCTTGTGAAGCGAAGGAGCGGACTACAAAGGTTGTAATCCCTCACACGTAGATAAAAGTTATCATCTTGCATGTTTAAACCTAATAATCTAGCAAAGATCCCGGCTTTGGGTTGTTCGGCGCGTCTAAATTTTTATCCGGGCATGTTTGATGCTTTTTGAACCTTCACAAGAGTGCCTAGGAACCCTACAGTGGTATCAGAGCCTAGCTAGAGCATTAGGCGATGTGTTTACGAAGTTAAAACTCCGATCGAACCCGAAACGACAAAATTAGACCCCTCTCTGGAAATTTTTTAAATTTTGGGATTTTTCTGAATTAAAAATATTTTAAAAAATCAGCAGGGAATTCTAAGAATTACCATAAAACCCGGGCCCCCAATTCGTCCAAACGGCGGCGGAACCGCGGCACAAGCATGCCTTGAGCGGCGGTTCCGCGGCGGAATGATGGATTGGTGACACGTGGATTTTATGGTAATAACCGTAGGTACTTGTTGATGCTTCTGGATATTTTTAAAGGTGATTCCAGTGTTATTTAAATCTGGGGTTTATTTTGTAATAGTAGATTCGATCGGAAATTTTAAATTCGTATTTCTTTCCGGATATTTAGAAACTGTTAAACTAGTTGAACGGATATCATTAACCCACTTTATCCCGGCACGGCAAACTTTCAAGCGTTAAATTTTTTCTGGGTTTAAATCTTTCGGAAAATTGTACAAGTTAAGCGGTGGACCCTCTAGAAGACAACAAACCTTAACTCGATTATGTGACCGTCTTGAACTGCCTTTTGAACCTTCGGGTTTGGGGCAGTACGGCGTGCCACATGTGATGCGTTGGCTTGACTCTTCTACGGCTGGATCACTAGTACTGTAACATATTCTGGGATTATTTGAACTCCGCTCAAGAGTTGAGCACTTTGGGAAATTTTGGGTATTTGATTATCTGTTCGGAAAGTTTAATACTGTCTATTTATCTGGAATGTTATACAATATGTGGAATTCATAGAGTCAGGCATGAAATGCGAAGTATGTGATATTTCGGATTTACGAAGTCTAAAGTGATTGTGGATTCCAAATGTTGTAGTTTTACACTTTCTTTTCTGTGACCGTAAGTGTAATATGTGATATCGCCGGTTTCGTTGCTATATGTCAATGACAATTGGGATGCGCATATTTACTTACGTTGATGATATGAGATATTATGTGTTGCTGTGATATGTTATATTGGATCGTCGCGTTCTGAATAGCCGGGGGTTTTATGTGAGATGAGGGTTTTTATTTTCATTCATGTAAAATTCTTTTATAATGTAATAATCTTTTATTTGGGGCACTTCCAGGTTGCGGTTGATGTCACCGGTGTATATTATTTACTTTTCCGCATTAGGTAGACCCAAGGAGGGGAGCATAAGTAACCGGGTTCTAGGGTCCAGTGGGAGGCCATCTCGAGGAGTCGAGACCGGGTCTCCTAACCCTAGAATTGGCAGAGTTACTTGCCGCTCTCGTAGGGGTCTTGGGATGTGGGTTTGGCTATTCGTCGCGACCGTGGAATCCGTGTTTTATACAGGCTCGTATTGAAAACACGGACGTCCTAGTATATCCAATATTTCATATATGTTCTTCTGCTGCAATGTTCTGTGATGAGATCATATTACTGCCTGAGACGAATGCTTATACTATATATATGCTGATATATAAATATTACTGCTTTCGTTTCTTCTGTGATGCTTAGGAAGCATAAGCTGATGGGATTTTTATTAATGAGATTAATAAAAAGAAAAGAAACCTAAAGATGTTGTAGAATCAAAACTTTATAAAAAGGGTAGCTACAGTTTTGCTTTGCACAGTGATATATATGATATGTCCTGCACCTTATTCGATGAGGAAAGGACCGAGATCCCTTCACCGGGAGTGACTCCTTTAGCAAAACTGGCAGATGCTACAAAACTCGGATTGTCTTTTGATTGCTTTTAGTGTTTTGCTTTGCACAGCGGTATATATGATATATCCTGCACCTTATTCGATGAGAAAAGGGCCGACGATCCCTTCACCGGGAGTGACCCCTTTAGCGAAACTAAGAAAAGCCTCAAAAACACTCCTTTTCAAAAACACTCGATTCTACGACGATATCAAGTTCATTACGCTCGGGGTTTTTGAAAAACCTGCGTAACCCTCCGTCATTTTAGGAAAATAGAGTACTTAGTATTCGTGCTGCGTTTGTTGACCATAGTTAAGGCGCAGTGTACGGTAGCTAAGTGATGTTTTCCTATATATAACATAAGATGTGATTAATTAGGACAGTCATATGACTTTGTTGACCATAGTTAAGGGTCATGTGGATGGGTATAAATTAATCAAGAAATGACGGGTAGAACTTGACTAGTGCTTGTGATTTGTTGACCATAGTTAAGGTCATAAGACACTAGGGGTAAAAATATTATCGGGAATTTCAAGTGTTGAAATTTGCAATGAGATTGCATACCTCCTATGAGATAGTTGGATCCCGATACCCACTGCGAGTAAGAGTTACTCCTGGGAGAGTTTTACATAGGACAATTAGTCATTCAAGTAGGTGTCTAGAAAAGTGTTAACGGGGTTACGCCTCTGGGAAAACGAGGTTTACTTTAATTAGGTCCGTGTGAAAGCACGGGGAACCTCCCTCAAAGTACCGACACTGATCTGGCTGAAAGATTGACGAAATTGTAGGGTGTAATTAATCCCGGCTAATCTTACCTTTTTAGGGTCTGAAGGTAGATTTGATAAAAACAGTGGGAGACATCCTGATTAGATAAGATAATAACCAATCTAATCTTGCAAGAGCATACACTAAAGTGTTTTCTTCTCTCTCTCCAGGTAACGACCATGCCGGGCCATAATCAAGATAATAATATTGATGTATTGACTGAACCCGATTATTGTACTGAGCAAGGGAACGTTGGACCCGTTCTTTCTTATAAGAGTTATAAGACTGAACAGGGAATAGAAGAATATCTAGATTCTCAAGCCGCCCAAAAGAACATGCATATTGATGCATCTTCTTCGGGTGTGTTAGTTATTGAGAACTGTTTCTCAGTTCACCCTACATCCTGGGTATTAGATACCGGATCAGGATCCCACATATGTAAACAGTTACATGGGCTACGTAAAGGTAGAGAACTGGGAAAAGGTGATCATTCCGTTCAAGTAGGGAACGGTGCAAGTATTGTAGCCAAAGCAGTTGGCGAATATCACCTTGTATTGCCGAGTCGTAATACACTGATTCTAAATGAGTGCTATTATATACCGAACATGATGTGCAATATTATATCAGTTTCTTTATTAAGTAAAGAAGGATATAATTTTGTAGTAAAGGATAATGTTATGAACATATTCCTAGATCAAAAGTTGATTGCATCAGGCTCGTTACATAATAGCATATTCATTCTGAATCAGAATACAGTCCTCAATATACAAAACACACACAAGAGGAAAAGTTTAGATATGAACGAATCCTTCTTGTGGCATTGTAGACTTGATCATATCAATGCGACACGACTGGCTAAGTTACATAAGGATGGTTATTTGAATCCGTTCGAATTATCATCTTATGATACTTGCCATTCATGTCTCAAAGGAAAAATGACCAAAGCTCCGTTTAGTGGACACGGAGAAAGAGTTACTGAACTCTTAGGACTAATACATAGTGATGTATGCGGTCCCATGTCTACGCATGCCAGGAACGGTTCTTCTTACTTCATTACATTCACTGACGATCTCTCTAGATTCGGACATGTGTTCCTGATGAAACACAAGTCTGAAGCTTTTGAGAAATTCAGAGAATATAAGCACGAAGTAGAGAATCAAACGGGCAAAAGTATTAAGATTCTTCGATCTGATCGAGGAGGTGAATACTTAAGTAATGAGTTTCGGGATTATCTAAAAGAGAATGGGATTCTCTCTCAGCTTACTCCTCCTTATACACCACAGCACAACGGTGTATCGGAGCGGAGGAATCGCACCCTATTAGATATGGTGCGCTCTATGATGAGCACTGCTGAGTTACCTATCTCCTTTTGGGGTTATGCGCTGGAGACAGCCACATATCTATTGAATAGAGTTCCAACTAAATCGGTGCCTACCACTCCATATGAGATATGGAATGGGAAGAGACCATCTCTTAAACGAGTTAAGATATGGGGTTGTCCGGCCTATATTAAAAAGCAAAATCTGGACAAACTCGAGGCAAGATCAGGTATATGTAAGTTTGTAGGATATCCAAAAGATTCTTATGGATATATATTCTATCACGCTGAGGAACAAAAAGTGTTTGTTTCTCAATATGCCACCTTTTTAGAAAAGGAATTTCTTGCAAAAGAAATTGATGGCAATGAGGTAGAACTGGAAGAGGTTCCAGCGACACAAACTACAACAGATGATTTAGTAGAACCAGAGGATTCAGTAGTACCCGACGAACCCCAGCCTCTCCGCCGATCTAGTAGGGTTTCTCGTCCACCTGAGAGATACTACGGTTTTCTCATTGATGGTGGAAGCGAGGATTGCATCATGGATGATGATGAACCGACTAGTTTCGAGCAGGCCATCATGAGTGGTGACTCTGTGAAATGGCTGGATGCAATGCGATCTGAGATGGAATCCATGTACACCAACAAAGTATGGACTTTGGAAAATGCTCCTGAAGGGGTAAAACCCATTGGGAGCAAGTGGATCTTTAAAAAGAAATTTGGTGTAGATGGAAAAGTTGAGACTTTCAAAGCTAGACTGGTAGCAAAGGGATTTCGTCAACGACCAGGTATGGATTATGACGAAACCTTTTCTCCAGTGGCTATGCTTAAGTCCATCCGGATCTTACTTGCCATTGCTGCATACCATGACTACGAAATCTGGCAAATGGATGTTAAGACCGCCTTTCTAAACGGTGATTTAGAAGAGAGCGTGTACATGACTCAGCCAGAGGGCTTCGTAGATAGTGGGAGCAGCGGAAAGGTGTGCAAGCTGCTTAAATCCATTTATGGGTTAAAGCAAGCATCGCGGAGTTGGAACATCTGTTTTGATGTTGTAGTCAAAGAGTTTGACTTCATCAAAAATATAGATGAACCTTGTATCTATAAGAAGGTAGCAGAGGGTAAGGTTGTCTACCTCGTATTGTACGTGGATGACATACTCTTGATAGGAAATGATATTCCTATGCTGCAATCAGTCAAGCTCTTCTTATCACAGAGATTCTCAATGAAAGATCTAGGTGATGCCTCCTGCATATTGGGAATCATGATCTATAGAGATAGATCTAAACGGATACTGGGATTGTCCCAATCCAGGTACATTGACACCATACTAAAGAGGTTTAGTATGGAAGAATCCAAGCATGGGAATCAGCCCACGATCTCTCGACTCACTCTCTCCAAAGAGATGTCTCCCAAGACTGATTTGGAGAGAGCTCGCATGCAAGGGATACCCTATGCTTCGGCAGTAGGCTCTATCATGTATGCGATGCTATGTACCAAACCCGATGTAGCATACTCACTAAGTGTAGTGAGTCGGTATCAAGCAGATCCTGGAGAGAGTCACTGGATAGCTGTGAAGAACATTCTCAAGTACTTGCGAAGGACTAAGGAGATGTTCTTGGTGTATGGTAACGGAGAACTCCAGGTGGAGTCCTTTACCGATTCCAGCTTCCAAAGTGATAAGAACGACTCTAAGTCGCACTCGGGATTTGTTTTTACCCTCAATGGAGGGGCGGTATATTGGAAGAGTTCCAAACAGGATACCGTTGCAGACTCGACGATGGAGGCTGAATACATCGCTGCCAACGATGCTGCCAAAGAGGCTGTCTGGATAAAGAAGTTCATTAGTGAACTTGGTGTGGTTCCATCCATTGAGCATCCAATACCTCTGTATTGCGATAACAATGGAGCTGTGGCTTTGGCCAAGGAACCCAGGTCCCATCAGAAGTCCAGACATATTCTGAGGCGGTATCACCTGATCAGGGAGATAGTTGATCGCTGGGAGATCGAGGTCAGGAGAGTAGATACGAAGGACAACACTGTGGATCCATTCACGAAGGCTATTCCCCAGATACAGTTTGAGAGATTATTCGGGATGCTAGGTATGAGATACTACAGCAGCTGGCCTTAGTGCAAGTGGGAGATTGTTAGTTATGTATATGCCCTAGAGGCCATTGTTGTACATATGATGTATATTATAATGGATGCTTAGATATATACAGAGAGGACTTTCTTGCTCGTCATGATAGTATGCTATTTGGTTTCACTTTATCTTAACATGTTGACTTGTATTGGTTTACTGTTTTTCTCTCACATGTTGATAAAGCCCTTAGGATCTGTACTCGACTACTGGGACTATGATGAGATCATACTAGTGGGGCCGCGGTAGTCGATGAGTACATCCTATAACTGTTCCTAGTCGAGGGTATATCGAGACAGGGCATCGATACACCAGAGTAGACTAGCGTATACGCATCTTGACCCATATGATGGGTGATGGATGATCCCATATCCATCGGTGTTGGACATCAAGGATGGTATACGGGTGCTCAGTGGAGACTGGGTACACTGGACGGACTCGCCGAGAACTCCCAGATGGTGATATACCACACGTCAGATGGCAGTTCTCCGGTGACACTGGTACAGGATAGTCTGTAGACCCGAGATCGTCATGGAGTCTTGTGTGATTCCCACTGTGCTTTGATTTCCACCTTACCACGTCCAAGAGAGCGTGCAAAACGGTGGCTTTTGGGTACAGTCCCGAATCATATGGAGGCAATGAGCGATAGGAGGGGATTCGTCTCTCCCGGTATAGGGAGTTGATGTTATGCTGTGTTCGATTGGCTATAACTGGAAGTCCCTGGCCAGGGCTGATATAGAGATTTACTAGTAAGTATTACGAGTAGTTTCTCGACCCGTTATGAGCCACACATCGACACGACTTATTGGTTACTGGGGTCTGACGTATACCACCCCTAGACTTGATATGCGACATATCAGACTAACAGACCGGACTGTACGGGAGTGTTACTGATTGGATTCACCGGAGAACGCACAGGCTAGCTTGTTGATCTTCTGATCGCTCAATACCTGGGTGGCTGTTACGTTTAGCTGACCGCTTGCAGCTTGTAGGTGTTTGATATGATCATCACCTGCTACCGGCGTATTGACGATTCTTTAGAGTCCTATACAGAGGTTTCTTGGCTCAGGCGAAACAGAGTAGAGGCACATATGTGATATGTGCAGGACCGAGAATAATGCGATATGAGATACCGTATTATATTCTCGCGATATTTAGATATGAACCGGGTCATCGGATCAAGTGTTGATTCGATGAATCGGTACATGATATATTGGTCGGCAATATTCGATGTAGCCGGATCGTCGGATCAAGTGTTGATTCGATGATTTAATGTATAATAATATATTTGATATATTATTACATTATCTAATATTGGCTAACTTTATTATTTCATTTTCTCATTGGATGATATATTGATATATATGCGATATATGTTAATTGTATTATTTTCTTTTGTTGCAAATATATAATATATATGTGATATATATTATTGTGACATGATATGATTAATTGTTAAACATGTTTAAGGATGATTAATTGAGGTTAGGGTTTGATTAGGGTTAGATGCTTCATGCACCTTCTAGAAGCTTTTTCTTTTGTCATTGTAAAGATATTTATGGATGACACATTCTTTAACCCAACCAAACCCTAACTCTAGTTTATTCTCTACTAAATCCTAGCCACTCATCCTTGACCATGGTTTATAAATCAATCATATAGTCTTCTTTCTATTCATCACAAAAGGATTAATCTCATTATTCATTTTTCCATTATCATCTTCTTCTCTCTTGAAGAAGCTCACTTGATTTTCTTTATGTGATGAATAAATATGAGAAAATGATTTAAAAAGAAAGCAAAATTACTACTCTCTCATCCTCATCTCATCTAGCCCATGAGATTAGTGTATTCATCTTCTTAGAGTGAGAAAGCTTGAGTCTTTGCAATTTCGACGTAGATCATCGGAGATTTGAAACACTTCAAGCTAGCATGGATCGTTCGAGTCGTGGAGCCTCTCATGAGTCCGGGAGATCGTGGATCGCGGCAAAGGGACTTCTACTCGGAGCTTGTGAAGCGAAGGAGCGGACTACAAAGGTTGTAATCCCTCACACTTAGATAAAAGTTATCATCTTGCATGTTTAAACCTAATAATCTAGCAAAGATCCCGGCTTTGGGTTGTTCGGCACGTCTAAATTTTTATCCGGGCATGTTTGATGCCTTTTGAACCTTCACAAGAGTGCCTAGGAACCCTACAAAAGCAACAAGCAATATTATTAACACTTGAATGAGTTGAGATACAAGATATTGGTTACTTGTTCAACCTCCATAGTGAAGCTCTCAAAAGAAAGCTTCAAGAGGGAAGAAGAAGAAGAAGAAATCAAGTTGGGCTCACACAACTCTCAAGCTAAACCAAAAACAAAACAAAACTATGGAAATGGTATTTTTTACATATGGCTCCCTCTCTCTAATCTGTTCTGGTATTTATAGGGCTCATTCCAGAATAAACAAACAATATAAATAAGATGATGTGACCCAAATAAACAACCAGAAGAAAAATGGGGACATATGGAGCTAGGGGCCAGGTGATGCCGGTTTTTGAAGGGGTTTCACCGGTCCAAGTCAGGCCAATGGGTCTCGTCTTGGTATGGTGGTCTTGTGTGCTCTCCACTATCACTCTGGTGCTGTTTGATTTGTCTATATAAGCTTGGTTTGCATTCAGGGATTTTGAAGGGAAAGTTGATGCTTTATATCACATCAAAACTTTATGCATTTATCACACATCACACTCATTTGTGCCCACTTTCATCATGGGTAGCCCCACCATGGTCCAAATCATCAAAGAGCTATATGCACACTGTTAGTGTATATGCCCTAGAGGCCATTACTGTATCATACTAGTTTGTATATTACTTAATGGAAGCTTGGGATATTCACAGTTGTATATACAATCTTGCTCGAAATGGTAGTATGCTACTTGGTTTGTCTCTGCTTTAATATGTGCATGTGTTTCTTTTAGCATATTGCTGGTATACATATTAGTAGAGCCCTTAGGATATTTGCTTGATTACCAGCGTTGTGATGGCGCTCGCACTCGTGGGAGCTGGGTAATCTATAGGCACATCCTTATACAGGTCCCTGGTCGTTGGACTATCGAGACAGGGCATCGATACTCTGGAGTAGACTAGCGTATGCGCTTCTCATCCCAGTGTGGGAGACGGTCTGTCCCACAGCCGTTAGTACGTCGTACTTGGGATAGTATGCGGGTGCTCGTTAGGTTACGAGTACACTGGACAGGACTCGTCGGGAACTGTTGGTTGGTAATATACCTATCATCAGTTATCAGTTCCCAGGTGACATGAGTACAGCTTAGTCCGCTGACTTGACACTGTCACTTCGCCTCGAGTGTGTTCCCACTGCACTTTGATTACTACCCTACCACGGCTCAGAGGAGTCGTGCAAACAGGTAGTTTTTGGGTGCAGTCCCGAAGCACTTGGAGGCAGTGACGGTTAGACAGGATTCGTCTCTCCCGGTATTGGGGGTTGACATCGCGCTGTGTCCAGGAGAGCCATTACACGAGTAGTCCCTGGCCAGGGCAAGCGAGATATACTGGTAGGCTTCCAGTGTTATCTCAGGGTGTTCTGGGCTACACTCCGACACGACTTGTACCGCTATTAGGGGACTGACGTTCACCGCCCCCCTAGGCCCGCCATGCGATGTATCAGACGAACAGACCGGACTGTACGGAGATTGTCACATACAGGCTCAGTAGGAGTGCAGATGGGGTTCACCTCGTCAGTCTTCTTATCGACATCTACCTGGGGACCGTTACGTACAGCTAGTGCCGCTTGCGGTCTGTGGTTAAACCCACTGCCAGCGTAGTGTCGAGTCTTTAGAGTCCCACACAGAGAGCTATTCGCCTTTAGGCAAAACGAGTAGAGGTCGCATGGTTTTGCGACAGGGTTCGTTCGCATCCGCGCACTTGTGCACGTTTGCTGTCCGGACAGTTTATACTAGCGGGCTTTGGTTTAAGCCGGATCCTAGTGTATGGTTTGAGATTGGTTTTTCTCATTGTGTTCGTGTTCCTCGGATCACGAATGCGGGTGCGTATGCACAGTTGCTTGAGATTGAGGGAGAGGACCTTGTTTAGGGTTAATGACTATTATCATTTTATTAACCCTATTGCTTTTGTGTGTATTATTGTTAATTAATAATTAGCTTAATTATTGTGCATGGTTGTTGTTGTTGACATTTTGACTTGTTGACCAAGTTGACAATTTGACCATGATCATTTCATTTGGAAGATGCTCTTTGATCCTTGCAATTTGCATTAATAATGAAATGATAATGGTCACCTCTTGATTAAACCATGACAATTTTCTTGCTAATTAATTAATTAAAATAACACACACGTATTAGTGAGAATGGCTCACTAATAATTCATTCTATCATATCTTTTCTCTCTCTTGCTCATCCTCTCCCTCAAGCTCTCTCCCTCTCATGTGTTGAGAAACAAAAAGCTTGAGAAAAACCTTCACTTGATCTTCTCTACTCACTTCTAGGGTTCAAGTCTTAGCATTTCTTGCACTCTAGTTACTCCTAGCTTGGAGTTGAAGCTAAAGGTCGAGGCTTTCGGGTGGATCGTTCTTTGACGGGAGAAGACAAGCAAGGTGACATCTTTCTACCATTCCGGCGAGCAAGGAGAGAAGGAGTTCGAGCTCAAGGTATAACCTTTCTACAACTTAACTAGTTGTAAGTTTGTTTTAGCTAGTTTTAGTTTAGTAAAGATCCTCACAAGCAAGGTCCATGTTGCCTAAGTCATTAAAAATCCAATTTTTATTATGTTTTCCGCCTCCCCGTAAGCACCGGGGTGGGCAACTTGGACTTACAGTGGTATCAGAGACTAACTAAACTCAAACTAGCTAGGTAGTGAAGTGTAACGAAGTTTCGAAACCGAAAATCCAAAAACCAAACTTTGCAAAACCCAAGTTTCTGTTTATTTGTTTTCTGGTCAAAATGACATTTGTTATATACCAAAAATTATCTCAGGGTTTTGTGTGAAAAACCACCAAATACGAACCAGAGAGGAGATCAGAGGAGCGCGGATCCGCGGCAAGAGGAAGCTCCTGCCGCGGAAGCACGGCCGTCTTGTCCCCTCTCTGCATTGTTTTTGGTGCAGTGTCTGTCTGTGTTGATTTTGGGATTTTTAGGATATATAATATATGCCCAGATTTTCCAGAACTAAAATTTACTTTTGGGGGCCTATAAATCCGTATTTTTCCGGAACTTCACTACACTTTAACTACATCGGTTATATCTGTAATGCTTGCATGTATTGAACGTCGGCTAATCGCTATAAGACGATTAGTCGGGGTTATACATGATCTGTGATTGTTATTGGTTTGTGGATATGAATGGATTGGATTGTCGCGGGTGAATGGCCGGGGTGGGTGTGAGATGAGCGTTGTTTTTCTTTCATTCATTTGTAACATGTAAATTGATGTAATAATATTATTTGTATGGCCGCACAACCGGGTCGGGGTTGTAGCCGTCATTGTATAATTCTTTTACTGTTTTTGCTCCTAGGATAGACCCATGGAGGGGTGCACAAACTACCGGGTATCTCGAAGTGCCGAGTGGCCTACTCACGGTGGTGAGGGAGGTTGCTTCGCTTCGGGTGCTTGGCGGGTAGTTTGCCGCACCCGTAGGGGTCTTGGGTGGGGTATTGGCTATTCACCGCGACCGTGTAATCCGCTTTGCGTTGCAGGCTCGAACGCATTGCGGATTCATAGTATATCCAATGTATTCATCTGTGATCTGTAATGTCTATCATTGCTATATATTTATATATAATAACTATTTAGGCGTTGCTTATGTTTTACAGCCGCGCTAGCCCAGCCCCCGCTCTGTCGTTAGTTAAGTAACCTAACGGGTGATGACGGGGCCCCGTGGCGAATGCGAATGGCATAAGCGTACGTCATATTTTGGTTGTTTTCTGCAATGGTAGGGTTAATTGATGGGACGCATTAAAAGAACTAATGCAAGAAATAAACCAAGTAAAAGTCGATTGGAACACTTTGAAAACCACTCGGTTCTTTTCAAAACTAAACTTTTAAACGCGGAGCTTGAACCACTCCTTTTAAAAGCTATCTCGTTCCATCGATTATATCAAGTTCACTACGTTCACGGTTTCGCCAAAACCATTCGTAGCCCTCCGTCATTCCACATGAATGGTCAAAAGTATTCAAGCTGTGTATTTTGGCCAAAGTCAAGGCATAGTGATTGGTAGCGTTTGGGCATTCATGTGCAGCATAGATAGATGCGTTGATTTGGGACAGTCGTGCTGCCATTTTGGCCAAAGTCAAGGGTAGGTACGGGTGGGTCCAAATTAACCAGAAGAATGACGGGTAGAACTTGACATGTGACTTATGATATTTTGGCCAAAGTCAAGGTCATAAGAGCATGGGGCAAAAATCCACATCGGGAGTTTCATAAGTACTGAAACTTGCTAGCGTTGCATACCATTTGGAGTGTGATGATTCTGGTAGGATTCCTTCGGTTTTATCACGCGATGATATTTGGATCCCGATCCTACTGTGAGTATATGCTACTCCTCGGGAAAACTCTCACTTAACGATCAATGCTATAAACCTAGTAGGTGCCTAGAAAGGTGTTAGCGGGGCTACGCCCACAGGGAAAAGAGGTTACTTAATTAAGGAACTTCGCGAAAGCGTTGGAAAACCTCCCTCGAAGTACCGACACTGGCCTGGCTGAACGGTTAAGCAAGTATTGTACGGTGAGAATGATCCCGGCTAATCCTTTTCTTTACGGTTTGAGAAGGGATTCGAGAAACAGTGGGAGCCATCCAGTTTAGACAAACTAAAAACCACTCTAAACTTGCAAGAGCATCATGCTAAAGTGTTTCTTTTCTCTCTCCTAATTGCAGCGACCATTCAACATGACCGGACTTAAGTTACTGTTAGATAAAAATATATTGACAGGGCCAAACTACAAAGATTGGCTCAGGAATGTCAAGATGGCGATCACTTATGACAAGCTGGGGTATATACTTACCACCAAAGCTCCCCCTGTCCCAGGTCCCACCTCCAGCGTCGCGGATGTAGAAATCCGTAAGACATGGGAGATAGATTGCGCGAGGGCCAGATGCCTCGTACTAGCCTCGATGGACAACGAACATCAGAGGAGGCACGAGAATATGGACCTAGAGTCCATATTTCTCCATACAAAAGAACTGTATGGAGAGTAGTCTCGTATCGCTAGATACGAAGTGTCGAAGAAGCTTTTTTCGGCAAGGTTGGCCGTCGGATCATCGGTAGCGGACCACGTGCTTAAGATGATCGGCTACATAGAGGAGCTCGCGGACCTTGGGACCACGTTGGAGAATGAACTCTATACCGATTTGATTCTCCAGTCCCTTCCTTCCACTTACGCCCAGTTCGTTCTTAACTTCAACATGCAAGGAAAGGAGGTTGAACTTGCCGAACTTCTGAACATGTTGAGGACTGCTGAGGGCACCCTACAGAAGGGTAGGGAGACATCCACTTTGTTTGTAGGAGGATCTTCCTCTTCTAGGTCCAGGGCGAAAGCCAAGGGCAAGAAGAAGAAAGCCCCCGCCAAACCAAGAGGCGGTGTCGGTAAAGTGGATACGAAGGGAAAGGGTAAAGCAACAAAAGTAGCGGGGAAGATGGTGGGGAAGGAAGAATGCTTCTATTGTCACAAAAGTGGTCACTGGAAACAAGATTGCAAGGCTTGGAAAGCCAGAACACAGGATTTGAAGCGAGTTGCAGCTTCAGCTTCAGGTGTGTATGTTATTGAAAACTGTCTATCAATAAACTCTACATCCTGGGTATTGGATACCGGATCAGGATCTCATATCTGTAATTCTTTGCAGGCATTGAGAAAGCGTAGAGTTTTGAAGGCAGGTGACATGACCCTCAGAGTTGCGAACGGTGCTAGCATGGATGCAGAGGCCGTGGGGGACTATCACCTGGGATTATCAGATGGACACTTTTTGGTTTTGCGTAGTTGTTATTATGTACCAAATGCAACCTGTAATATCATTTCTGTATCTTTATTATCTAAAGAAGGTTATGAATTTGCATTTGTAAGTAATGTAGTGAACACCTTAATCAAGTTTTGATTGGGTCAGGTACATTAAACAACGGTATTTACGTTTTAAACCAACCACAAGTTTTCAATATCCAGAATACACACAAAAGAAAGTCTCCAGAAATTAATAAAACTTTCTTATGGCACTGTAGACTGGGTCACATCAATGAGAGAAGATTGACTAAGTTACATACTGAAGGATATTTGGATCCGTTCGAATATCAATCGTATGCAACTTGTCAATCCTGTCTCAAAGGAAAGATGACAAAGGCTCCGTTTTCTGGACACGGAGAAAGAGCGAGCGAGCTCTTGGGACTCGTACACAGCGACGTGTGCGGTCCAATGTCTACACATGCGCGAAGCGGTTTTTCTTACTTTATTACTTTTACGGATGATTTCTCAAGATTCGGACACATCTTCTTAATGAAGCATAAATCCGAAGCTTTTGATAAGTTCCAGGAATATAAGAATAAAGTAGAAAAACAGACCGGCAAAAGTATCAAGATCCTAAGATCGGATCGAGGAGGAGAATACTTGAGTGCCGAATTCCTGAATTGCTTAAAAAAGAATGGAATTCTCTCTCAGCTTACTCCTCCATACACTCCACAACATAACGGTGTATCGGAGAGACGGAACCGGACCCTATTGGATATGGTACGGTCCATGATGAGTAACGCTGAGTTGCCGCGATCGTTCTGGGGATATGCGCTAGAAACAGCTGCATATCTTTTGAACCGTGTTCCAACTAAGACTGTGCCTACTACACCATATGAAATGTGGTGTGGGAAGAGACCCCATCTTAATCACATTAAGACATGGGGATGTCCAGCTTTTGTAAAAAAGCAGCATGCGGACAAGCTCGAGGCACGCTCAGTACAGTGCAAGTTTGTGGGATATCCGAAGAACTCCAAGGGATATTACTTCTATTGCGAAGAGGAACAAAAAGTCCTTGTTTCTCGCCATGCCCACTTTCTAGAACATCAGTTCATAGAAAAAGAATTAAGTGGGAGCGCGATAGAACTGGAAGAAGTTCCAGAACCGCAAGCTATTACTGAAAGCTTAGTAGAGCCAGAGGGTTCGAAAGATCAAGACATTCCCGTGCCACTCCGCAGGAGTAGTAGGCAGTCTCATCCGCCCGAGAGGTACTACGGTTTTCTCATTGACGGGGATAGAGAGGACTGCATCCTAGATTGTGATGAGCCTACTAGCTTCCAGCAAGCCATTCAGAGCGTCGACTCGGTAAAATGGCTGGATGCAATGCGGACCGAGATGGAGTCCATGTACACCAACAAAGTATGGACGTTGGACATTGCTCCAGACGGGGTAAAACCCGTAGGATGCAAGTGGATCTTCAAAAGGAAGATTGGTGTAGATGGACAGGTTGAGACCTATAAAGCTAGACTGGTAGCAAAGGGTTTTCGTCAGCGACCTGGTTTGGACTATGACGAAACCTTTTCTCCAGTAGCTATGCTGAAATCCATTCGGATCCTTCTTGCCATTGCTGCCTTCCACAATTATGAGATTTGGCAGATGGACGTAAAGACCGCTTTTCTGAATGGAAATTTAGAGGAGTGTGTCTATATGGATCAGCCAGAGGGTTTCATTCAGAGTGGGAGCAGCGGAAAGGTGTGCAAGTTGCTTAAGTCCATCTATGGACTAAAGCAGGCATCGCGGAGTTGGAACATCTGCTTTGATGAGACGGTCAAAGAATTTGGCTTTATCAAAAATCCAGATGAACCATGCATCTATTGTAGATTTGTAGCGAGAACTGTAGTATTCCTCGTTTTATACGTGGATGACATTCTCTTAATAGGAAATGACATTCCTATGCTACAATCTGTCAAGGGGTTCTTGTCACACAGGTTCTCCATGAAAGACCTGGGTGATACCTCATACATTCTGGGTATCCGGATCTACCGTGACAGATCCAAGAGGATATTAGGACTCTCACAGTCCAGGTACATCGACACCATACTGAAGAGATTCAGTATGGAAGATTCCAAGCGCGGTAATCTACCGGCTTGTCACGGGATCACCCTCTCCAAAGAGATGTCTCCCAAGACTGATTTGGAGAGGGATCGCATGTCTATTATACCCTACGCTTCTGCGGTAGGCTCTATAATGTATGCGATGTTGTGTACCAGACCGGATGTGGCTTATGCACTGAGTGTGGTAAGCAGGTATCAGTCAAACCCTGGGGAGAAACATTGGATAGCAGTAAAGAACATTCTCAAGTACCTGAGAAGGACTAAGGAGATGTTCTTGGTGTATGGCGGAAAAGACCTGCAGATTGAGGCCTTTGCTGACTCCAGCTTCCAGAGTGACAAGGATGATTCCAAGTCCATGTCGGGTTTTGTCTTTACCCTCAATGGAGGGGCGGTGTGTTGGAAGAGCTCCAAACAGGAAACCGTTGCTGACTCGACTATGGAAGCGAAATACATCGCTGCATCTGATGCCGCAAAAGAAGCTGTCTGGATGAGGAAGTTCTTGAAAGAACTTCAGGTGGTTCCGTCCATTGTTGACCCAATACCTCTGTATTGCGACAACAACGGGGCTATAGCTTTAGCGAAGGAACCCAGGTCCCATCAGAAATCCAGACACATCTTAAGGCGGTATCACCTGATCAGGGAGATTGTGGATCGCCAGGAGATCGAGGTGGGAGAGTTGCATCAGAGGATAACACAGCAGATCCATTCACCAAGGCCTTGCCCCAGACTCAGTTCGAGCGGCTGATCGAGATGATAGGTCTTCGATACGCCAGTACATGGCCTTAGTGCAAGTGGGAGATTGTTAGTGTATATGCCCTAGAGGCCATTACTGTATCATACTAGTTTGTATATTACTTAATGGAAGCTTGGGATATTCACAGTTGTATATACAATCTTGCTCGAAATGGTAGTATGCTACTTGGTTTGTCTCTGCTTTAATATGTGCATGTGTTTCTTTTAGCATATTGCTGGTATACATATTAGTAGAGCCCTTAGGATATTTGCTTGATTACCAGCGTTTTGATGGCGCTCGCACTCGTGGGAGCTGGGTAATCTATAGGCACATCCTTATACAGGTCCCTGGTCGTTGGACTATCGAGACAGGGCATCGATACTCCGGAGTAGACTAGCGTATGCGCTTCTCATCCCAGTGTGGGAGACGGTCTGTCCCACAGCCGTTAGTACGTCGTACTTGGGATAGTATGCGGGTGCTCGTTAGGTTACGAGTACACTGGACAGGACTCGTCGGGAACTGTTGGTTGGTAATATACCTATCATCAGTTATCAGTTCCCAGGTGACATGAGTACAGCTTAGTCCGCTGACTTGACACTGTCACTTCGCCTCGAGTGTGTTCCCATTGCACTTTGATTACTACCCTACCACGGCTCAGAGGAGTCGTGCAAACAGGTAGTTTTTGGGTGCAGTCCCGAAGCACTTGGAGGCAGTGACGGTTAGACAGGATTCGTCTCTCCCGGTATTGGGGGTTGACATCGCGCTGTGTCCAGGAGAGCCATTACACGAGTAGTCCCTGGCCAGGGCAAGCGAGATATACTGGTAGGCTTCCAGTGTTATCTCAGGGTGTTCTGGGCTACACTCCGACATGACTTGTACCGCTATTAGGGGACTGACGTTCACCGCCCCCCTAGGCCCGCCATGCGATGTATCAGACGAACAGACCGGACTGTACGGAGATTGTCACATACAGGCTCAGTAGGAGTGCAGATGGGGTTCACCTCGTCAGTCTTCTTATCGACATCTACCTGGGGACCGTTACGTACAGCTAGTGCCGCTTGCGGTCTGTGGTTAAACCCACTGCCAGCGTAGTGTCGAGTCTTTAGAGTCCCACACAGAGAGCTATTCGCCTTTAGGCAAAACGAGTAGAGGTCGCATGGTTTTGCGACAGGGTTCGTTTGCATCCGCGCACTTGTGCACGTTTGCTGTCCGGACAGTTTATACTAGCGGGCTTTGGTTTAAGCCGGATCCTAGTGTATGGTTTGAGATTAGTTTTTCTCATTGTGTTCGTGTTCCTCGGATCACGAATGCGGGTGCGTATGCACAGTTGCTTGAGATTGAGGGAGAGGACCTTGTTTAGGGTTAATGACTATTATCATTTTATTAACCCTATTGCTTTTGTGTGTATTATTGTTAATTAATAATTAGCTTAATTATTGTGCATGGTTGTTGCTGTTGACATTTTGACTTGTTGACCAAGTTGACAATTTGACCATGATCATTTCATTTGGAAGATGCTCTTTGATCCTTGCAATTTGCATTAATAATGAAATGATAATGGTCACCTCTTGATTAAACCATGACAATTTTCTTGCTAATTAATTAATTAAAATAACACACACATATTAGTGAGAATGGCTCACTAATAATTCATTCTAGCATATCTTTTCTCTCTCTTGCTCATCCTCTCCCTCAAGCTCTCTCCCTCTCATGTGTTGAGAAACAAAAAGCTTGAGAAAAACCTTCACTTGATCTTCTCTACTCACTTCTAGGGTTCAAGTCTTAGCATTTCTTGCACTCTAGTTACTCCTAGCTTGGAGTTGAAGCTAAAGGTCGAGGCTTTCGGGTGGATCGTTCTTTGACGGGAGAAGACAAGCAAGGTGACATCTTTCTACCATTCCGGCGAGCAAGGAGAGAAGGAGTTCGAGCTCAAGGTATAACCTTTCTACAACTTAACTAGTTGTAAGTTTGTTTTAGCTAGTTTTAGTTTAGTAAAGATCCTCACAAGCAAGGTCCATGTTGCCTAAGTCATTAAAAATCCAATTTTTATTATGTTTTCCGCCTCCCCGTAAGCACCGGGGTGGGCAACTTGGACTTACACACACTTGTGTTGTGTTGGACCAAAATTGTGTACACATTATTGTTTGCAAAAGAACTCTTTGGATATCGATCGGTTTTCTGTTCTGTTTGCAGTATCGGCTCCCAAATGTTATATCTGTGATTTTGAATGTGTTTTCCAGTATTTGTCATGAACACATGTAATCTGTATTTACTGAGCAGACACTGGTTAATAGTACCGATATGTAACAAAATAGATAATGAATGAGCGGTATTAAAATGCAGTTTTCTGTGATGAACACCTACCATAGAAATAAAGCAAATAAAAAGCCTAGATTTTTCTATCTTGAAAACCAACTTTTATTTTATTTTGCATTTAAATCTTTAGATTTTAAAAATAATTTTAACTTAATTTAAAAGTAATTAACACACCTCTCTGTGGGAACGATTCTTAAGTACAACTGCGAGAACATGTATACTTGCGATTAAATTTAGAGACTAATGAAATCCACATCAGCAATTCTGGCCGCAAATTCTTTATAGCAAACCATTGTCGTATCGCTAGTTTGTCTCTGTTCTTAAATTTGGTATTCAACGGGGTACCCAGAAGAGCTCATAAACATTCTTCTCGATGTGCATGATGTCCAAGTTATGGCGAATATTAAGAAATTGCCAATACGGAAAATCATAAAATATAAATCTCTTTCTCCAGTTATTTGATATCTCATTCGGAATAGTATGCTTATGTTTCTTACCAAAAACAATATTGATGTGCTCTACGTACATAAATGCCTTTATCCCATTTGGCTAAGGAGGAGGGGGCTGATTCTCCTGCTCACCATTGAACTTGACTCCATTGCGTCGATAAGGATGATCAGCATCTTGCCAACGGCAATGTCTAGTGTAACAGGAAATCCGATTTACTGGTGTTTCATAGACGATGTTCTTTTGACAACAGGGACAAGCACAAGGACCTTTCGTACTCCATCCCGACAACATTACATATACCAGAAAATCGTTTATTGTCCAAATCAACGCCGCACGTAGTGTGAATCTCTCCTTTCTGTGGACATCATAAGCAACGATGTCGGTCTCCCACGGCTCATTCAACTCATCGATCAATGGCTTCAAATAAACATCGATATCAATACCAGGAGAGTTGCTTCCAGGGATCAATAGAGGCATTTGGATGTAAGATTGTTTCATACTCATCCATGGCGGGAGGTTATAAACTACTAGCGTAATAGGCCATACACTGTGAGATACACCTCCTTTAAATGGTTCCAAGCCATCAGCCGATAATCCAAGTCTCACATACGAGCTTCCGCAGCGAACGCTGGAAATTGAACGTCAAATCTTTGTCACTCCTACCATCAGCGGGATGCCGTAAGACTCCATATGTTCAACGTTTTAGACGACAGAAAAAAGCTCTGTGGTCTTTTCTTAATAGAAAAAAGTGCAACACCTTCATAGGAATTTTCGGAATTGGCTACTCGTCCCTCAGGGGCCTTTTAAGTAATATCCACCTCGATTCCCCAAAAGTTTACACTTATTTAAGTTCCTATCATCATTTTTCATGAATAACATGCAGTCATTTAGACATGCATCGATTTTTTGATAACTGAAACCAATGTCGGCAATAATCTTCTTCATCTCTTGAAAATTGGTAGGGAGATCGGAATTCGAATAAGCCTCCTTCGCTATCTTTAAAAAGTCATCGACTGACTTGTTGCTCCATTAACTTTTGCATTTAATATGAAAGATGCGAATCATACAATCCAATTTCGTCATTGCCGCACCCTCGTAAAGAGGTTTCTTAGCATCCTCCACATACTTAAAAAAACTAGTAGATTCGAAATCTGAAACCGCATCATCCGAAGAGGTATCATCGTTCATGCCATCATATAACACGTCCATCATATCATTTAAGCCGGTGGTTTCTGGGGTTTTCATAGCAGGCGGCAACAGACAATGTGCACCGATTCTATAGTCCACGACTTCCCCATACAAGTGCTAGAGTGTGACCTTCACATAATCCGTTAACAAGTATATGCAGTCGAACCGCCCCTCGACTATCACTTCTTTCGTTACAACATTTCCTACATAGATAGGGGAGCCGACTACCACCCACTCTTGACGAGAATTGCATAAACTCTTCTACATTGATTTTAAATTCAGGGCCAAATTTATTCTTATTTATCCAAGTCTTATACATTCTTGTCCGATTCGTAAAACATAATACATTTCATAATTAATTATTATTTCATAACAAACATTTTCAAATCATACACGATATTAACAATTTTATACCGCAGTGAGAAAGCTAAGAACGAAATGGTTATAGACAAAGAAGAAAATGACAACGGTGTGTCGGAAATACATTTGAGTGATTTATCATGGATGGAAATAATATTAGCGCTTCTATCTTGGAAGTCAATGTAACATTTCAGAAAATGAGAAATATTATTTTAGAATTTAAATAATAATATAATATGTTTTATCAAAATAATACCAATTATCGAATTGGGTTATCGTATTTTGGCCTTGATGAAACTAATAAGTATTTTCGGCATGGTTAGCTTAATTAACATTAACATTTTCTTAATTGGGAATATATATTTTATAAGTATGCATGGTTAGGTTTTTTTAGATTGAATTAAAAGAAAATATGTTTTTTTCTAAGACATGAGAAGCATGATCTCTCATGCCTTAAGCCCCTCCCATGCCTCTACCTTCCCTCTTTGTTTCCTCTTCTCTCTTCCTCCCATTCCTCTCACCCCATGGCTACCCCTCCTCTCCCTCACACTCTCACTCTCACAAAACACAAACTCTTTACATAATCCAAGCTCCAAACCCATCCTAAGTTACTCTGAACTCAAGCTAGATCAAGTGGAAGCCCCCATCATCATCTTTAAGAGAAATCCTACAAGCTTGATCTTCTCTTTCATCTCTTCATATAGGTAAAAATCTTTCTTTTATCAAGTTTTACATGTGTTTAGAGTTTCAAATATCGGTTAAGTTTTCAAAAACTAGGAGTTTTAGTGAAGTTTTAGTGTTCAAACAAAATTTGGTATAGTTTGGGATCTCTGTAAAATATTTTGCGTATAGAATTGACCTATTTAGACTGTCAGGAGACCCTAAAAGAAGCACGAGCCCCTAACTCCAATTCTTGGCCGCAAATTGCGGTAAAACCTATTTTTTTGGGGGTCCAATTTTTGATGTAGGTGTCGGGGTTTGGCCAGTAGATCTTATACTTGATATATAAACCCTTTTTATATGCTAAATTGTCCCAGAATCCTCGAGTCAAAATCCGGAGGTGTTTTACTTAGCTTTTTGATGATGTTCTAAGGTTTTCAAACTTGATAATCTGTATTTTGAATTCTTGATGTATTCTTTTGTACTGGGACAAAGAGTCTGGGGTTAGTTTATGGTAATTAGCACACGGATGGCTCACGTTGGTTATAGGTTTTAACTTATGGGTGTTTGTTTGTTATATCGGTGTCGATTTGAATTCTTTTATGTGTGTGTAGTTATGTGAATACTAAGTTTGATTTCGGAGACCTCCGATGCGGCAACAAAGAGCAAGGCGGTCGTAAGATACAACTAGCTCGATCGAAAACTATGAGTAGATTATATCTATGAGTGGGGAATCGGGTGGATGGCATATACCATCTCCGTGAAACATACCTTTTATTATATCATTGAAATTACTTAGGATTCGTGCCTTGTACGTTAGACTTGTTCAATATATAGTATAATTATGTTTGTATCGCTTAGTAGGTGTATTGCAGTTACACATAGTAGAACACTAGCACAAATACTAATGATTGCCATGTTGGACGATCACATACTCACATGTACACTCACATCGTTAGTACTGCCATGTCATGTAGAACTTTCCATGCTTACGTATTGTAGTAATATCAATGTTATAGTAGGACGATTCATATTTGATGCGCGTACGAGACTTGGAGTCCATGCTAGTCGCCGTGCGTGTACGCGACGCGAGTTGTTCGTACCGACCGAAGGGCGGGTGCATGAACAAGATGTCCGCACCGGAGCTATGTTTGTACGGGACTAGATGTCCGTACTATTGATATTCCATTTCTATGTGCGTACGTATACTTGATGTCTTTACTATTTATATTATGTGTTTGGGTACGTAGATTAGATATCCGTACCGATCATTATTATGATATGGGATAATGGAATATTTGAGGGTTATCGTACGAGATGAGATTTCGTACGGGATGATATGATGAGGATAGATGAGGATGATTAGCCGGATATGGCCCCATTTTTACTTGACTCGTGGAGTCTTACTATTTTACCCGTTTGGGAGATTTTACTGATATGTCGGCATTACTCACTTTCCAAAAATAATGATTTGTTTCATATTTTTAAAAATTGATAATGAAAGTAAAAGTGTGTCTTAGCACCTCTACTAAATTTCCACATGTATCAAGTATGCAATTTTAAAAAATCTAGAGGTCTAAGCTACACTAACCTAGAATCGAACTAGAGAATTAGGGTTTGTAAGCATGTAAACAATCTTTACACTAAGTGAATAGGGAATACAAGCTTTGTAGACCGGTCCTTCACTTCTAAAGCTCCAAGTAGTAGTCCCTTAGCTCCAAGTAGTGATCCTTAGAACTCTTCTGAGGCTCCACTTGGTGAAAGGAACGAGCTTGCTCCGTCGTCTTCGAGGCCGAAGATGATCCACCTTGAAATTACTCTAACTCAAGCTACCTCTTCACTAATCAAGAAATTAGTGAAGCAAACAACCTAATCTTATGGGCTAGATGAGAGTAGGTTGATGAAGTAGGAATTTTACTCACTTTAGAAACCACTTTCTCTTTTTCTTTCTCACCTCATGAAAAGCTAGAGAGCAAAAAAATGAGATGAAGAAGATGAACTTGGGTGAGAAAATATCTCAAGTGATAATGTAGAGAGTTAACCATGGGCTAAAGATAATGGTTGGGTTATAAAATATCTAGAGTAAAACAAAATTAGTGTAATGAGTCATAACTTCTACATGCTTCCACAAGCATCTTAAGCCATACTCATTTCCACCTCATTTTGTATTTACTCTTAATAAATAAACACTCAAATTATCTTTTGTTTTGGTGTGAGTCTCATATACCTATGTTCTATGCATCATCCACCATGACACAATATATTAATATATATCACATATATATTAAATGTATTTTAAAGAGAAGAAAATCTTTAAGTGAGCACTAATATTAGTTAATACATAAATATATCAAATATAAATATATATCAAATTATTAAATCAACACTTGATTCAATAATCCGATCATATCATATATAACCGACTAATATCACTTATATGTATATCACATTATCGAATCAACACTTGATTCAATAACCCGGTCATATCACATATAACCGACAACATTCAATATACTATATCAAATCAACACTTGATTCAATAATCCGGTCATATCATATATAACCGGCCAATATCAAATATATATACATATAACATATCATTGGATCAACACTTGATTCAACAATCCGGTTATATCATATATAACTTAACCGATATCACATATCGCTAGATTAGAACACGGTATCACATACTCGTATTTAATCAAGCTCCCGCACATTTCACCATATGTGCCCTACTTAGATTCGCTTGAGCTAGAAAACCTATGTGTGGGACTCTAAAGACTCGTCAATACGCCAGCAGTAGGTAATGATCACATCGGTCACCCACAAGCCGTCAGCGGTACTAGTTGAACGTAACGGCTACTCAGGTATTGAGCGAATAGATGATCAACAAGCAAGCTTGTCCAAACTCCCGCAAAGCCTATAAGCAACACTTACCGTACAGTCCGGTCTCTTCATCTAATATATCGCATATCAAGTCTAGGGGTGAAATCGTCAGACCCTAATAACTTGATAAGTCATGTCGATGTGTGGCCTATAACCGTTCAAGAAACTATTGATAACACTTATCAGTAAATTTCATCAGCCCTGACTAGGGACTTGCCGTTATATCCAATCGAGCACAGCGCAACATTAACTCCCTATACCGGGAGAGACGAAATCCCTCCTATCGCTCATTGCCTCCATATGACTCGGGACTGTACCCAAAATCCACCTGTTTGCACGACTCCTTTGAGCCGTGGTAGGGAGGAAATCAAAGCACAGTGGGAACCACACAAGACTCTATGACGATCTCGGGTCTATAGACTAACCTATACCAGTGTCACCTGAGATCTGCTATCTGACGATAGGTATGGTACCAACTAGGAGTTCTCGACGAGTCCTGTTCGGTATACCCATTCTCTAATAAGCACCTGTGTGCAATCTTTGATGTCAAACACCAATGGTTGTGGGATCAACCATCGCCCCATACAGGGTCAAGAAACATACACACTGGTCTACTCTAGAATATCAATGACCTATCTCGATATCCCCTCAACTAGGAACTGTTAAAGGATGTGCTTATGGACTACTCAAGCCCCACTAGTATGATTTGCATCATAGTCCTGGTAGTCAAGCCAACGTCCTAAGGGCTTTATCAACATGTATCAGAGAGACAGTATAATAATACTAGTGTACATGGTAAGATAAAGAGCAACCAGATAGCATACTATCATGTCGAGCAAGAAAGTCTTCTATATATATGTCCAAGCATCCACTATATCATACAATACTGGCCTCTAGGGCATACATATTCCTAACAGAAAGGATATGCTACTTGGATTTCAAAAGGGGGTGTGTGTTTTAAAAATATCGCAGCCTCCTTATTTTCAAACAATATTTCGTTCTAATTTGAAACATATAAGTGGGAATATTAGAATGAATTACCTATTTACTGTTCTTTTACGCTACACTTACTTTACATGTCATTCGCTCGCGCTTTATTTACCTTATTCGTTATACCACGCTTTATGATTTCTGATACATGTCATATGTTGTTGATGTTATACTTCAGTGGTATCGGACACTGATATATATATATATATATATATATATATATATATATATATATATATATATATATCAGTGTGTGTGTGTGTGATATATATCGCTACACTTATATTATTGGCTTATACTATTATATGTTACCTGTCTGTGCTATGCCTAGTTCACACAGACTAAAAAGGTACGAGTTGATGAGATTTATATTACTATGGATATGATATCAATCCTATGAGATTAAATATATATAAAGGAATAAAAGAAGATAAAGATGATTCGGACATGGTGGATATAGTCGGGGATCCATGAGATGTGTGTGTGTGTGTGTGTGATCAATCCATGAGGGATTGAGGCAGGGAGAGACACGATATTGCCCAGTGATATATGTGTGATCAATCTATGAGTGATTGAGGATAGTTGACACATGATATCTCTACAGATATTATATATATGTGAGGGATCGATATAGATGCCCTGCACTGATGAGATATATTATGCTATATATAGTAGCCGAACAGGACTAGTCCACGAGACAGTACCTGAATATTATTTTCATACATTGATGTATTCTAAAGAGGTTTTCAAAGGAGCTATTGTCTCACTATTTTCCACATGTCTAGGATCGACACAGACTTTTACAAAAGAAAACCCCTTTTTAAATAAATCATTTTCAAAAAGGCGAGACATATACTTTAAACGAGATGCATATCTTTCTTCACAAAACAACGCCCGCTACATGTGCCGCTATATATATACCATACAGCTATTTTGAAAGGATTTTATATACATACATCTTCTGGCTACTCTTATATGATTGCATATGGATAGATGCTATATATGTATTATAGCCTTATTGTGTTTACGATGGTCGTGTGCTATAGATATTGCATTACGACTACGGTGATCGTGATTTGACACCCTTGTATGTGTGTGTATGCAGTGAGTTATCGACGATTGTTGATTGTTAGCGTTTCATTTCGCAATATTGTTTTTACTTACTGAACTCACATGCTTTCGGATGCTTATGGTTACGTTGCATCCGTACTGGGCCAGATACCGATTACTTGATGTTGACACGATAACCACACAGATTCATATTTTACATGTTAGGATAGCGGTACACGAGTTGTACATGAGGGCTTACTATCACTGTTATTTCATTGCTCGAACTCTAGTTTCGACGCATGCTTATTTACCCTCTTTAATGTACACATTTATCATGATTAGTTGTTTCACCGCTTATCCATGCGACTTCTAGCTTGTTATATAATTCTACTCATTAGTTGGCAACTCACCCCCGTTGTGCCATAGTTCTTTGCAGGTTTGACCGCTTGGATCCGTAGCGGCTGATTTGGTACGTTCGCTATCTTTTGGGCGTGGTTGCGCATATATGAGTTGTTGGGGTTCTTTTTGTATAAACTTTTTCCTTATACCTATTTGTATCTAGATGTACTCCATCAAAAACCAAGTCTAGTTTTGTTGAAACCTTAGAGTTGTATATTTTGTTGTGGTCAGACTCGTATGGAAGTCGATTTGATGTATATTTATGTTGTTTACTTTCCACTTATTGATCCTTCGCCGTTTGGCATCGTATATTACTCCGTGGTTGTGATTCTGCCATTTGGGCGTTGATTTAGCTCCCGTATGTGGGGATGCTTGTTATATACTTATCATTGTATTGGTTTTGTTCAAAATTTACAAAGGAGGTGCTGTCCGTTTTTCAAACAATCTTTCAAAATAAGATTCACTTTTTATAAAAACTTTTCTAAAACTTCACCTATAGCTATTACTATCTATTTCCTTATATATATAGTTTAGATTCCTGGTTTTGGCTTACTTGGATTACGATGGGGTTCACTTGACTTTATGTAATCCTTGTGCCAGTCATGTGCTCTTTTCGGGTCGTGACAAAGTTGGTATCATAGCACTAGGTTTTACCATTGTCGAGTCTAGGTTTAACCATATGGGGTCTAGGTTATTATGTTTTGAAATTTAGGCCTAACCTTGCGGAACTTAGACTTGACTTTGGGATATTAGACCCGAACTTCGTCTTCCTTTGTTGAGTTTAGGATTGACCATGCGTAGTCTAAGGTATGATCTTCCAAGACCTAGGCTTAACCTTGCAGAACTTAAACTTGACATTAGGGGTCTTAAACCCGACCTTTCGATGTATAGGCTACCCTTGGTATGATGGAGTAGGTAGCTTAAGTAGAGTTACGTACCGTACATATGTTCTACAACATATTTACGATACGGTACTCCGCTTAAGTGACCTTAGAATGTATATTTCGTATTCTTCCGGGATTCTCTTTCCCGAGCTGTTAGCATTGCATTGCTATTTCGTTGAGATCCGATGACCGATTGTTGATTGTTTCTTATTCCAGTCACCATGCCGTCAGGGACTGTGCGAGCCGAGAGGGCTGCAGTTAGTGACGAGGCCAGGGTAGGCTCGTCCGAGACAAGGATTGACTAGGATGGTTCTACGGTGATACTTGATTGGTCCGATTTCTCGATGTGTCGTGTTTAAGATATGATGTTTCACAATCAAAGAAATGTTTTGACCGCAATCAATAACGGTGTCGATTGTAGCGCGTTAGCGAGTGCGGATCGTCCAAAGGGAAAGTGAGATCCGTTCGAATTTGAATTAGATGAATTGAAATTTAAAGAAAAGAAAAGACAATTCAATTCAAGATTTAAAAGTGAATTCAAGAATTATCTAGATCTAAATCTAATTATCAAGAAAACATAAGAATCAAGAATCAAGAATTGATGATTTCCAATCGAATTAGGTTTCAAGAATCGAAGTGAGGCTCGTAGGAATCGATCGAATCTATAAACTTGATGAAAACTATTGATTACGTTTTCTTATCCATTAATGATTTGATACTAGATCGATGGCGATTAATCGAGGTTTAAGGATCTTTCGAAGAAACTAGGGTTTCTTCATCTCATCCTTTGTCCTTTTGATGAATCTCATTCAAATTCTAGCCTCTAGTAAATTCAAGAATCGATCGGGGATCACTAATTAAGAGCGAACACAATCAAGAAAGCATCGCTCGAAACTAGGTTGCCGATTCTTCAATTTACTAAAGCTTACAAAACTTATAGGAATTAAGAATCGTTTCAAGATTTGTAACATCATCATCTATTAATTCTTTCGACTCCTTCACGAGCAGAGTTTTACTCAAACATCATATCAAAGAACACAATCACAAATTGAGATCTAGTCATGATGCAAGAATGTAAAGAAAGCAAGATATAGAAATTTCACATTTATTTATCAACAGTTTTGTTACAATTCTCTCAAGATCTACAATGAGAAAAGAACTCGATCGTCGATTTGGCTTCACTCGTCTCCTTGAGTCGCGGATCTTCTTAGATCACTTCCTCCGATGAAGTCCGGCTTCGCTCGTAAAAGGTTGAAGGTTTCTTGCTTGAATTGTACTCGGTGTTCTTGATTTTGGCTTTGGTGATTGGATTAGGGTTAGGGTTACAAGTTGTGTCACTCAACTTGTGTTGGGAATTGATGGAGGGATCAACAACCTTGAGAGTGAAGCCTTAGGGTCCCTTTTATAGCCTTGATTAGGATTAGCTTCCTTTAGAAGCTAGGTTTAGTTTAGCTTCCCTTGTAAGCTTAGTAGTTAGGTAGAAGGTTCTAGAGTTAGTTAGTTAAGGGTAGCTTCCTTCATAAGCTTGGATGTTAGGGAAAAGCTTCTAGGCTTAGGTAGTTAAGTAGCTTGTTTTGGAAGCTTGAGGGTGTTTAGCTTGTACAAAGAGCCTTGCTGTTCTGGCAGAAACTTCTGGAGAATTTTGGACTTTGAAGTGGCTTGAATAGGTGTAGGCCTTGAACCAAGAAACCTGAAGCAGAGCTACGCTGACGTCACATCCTTGTGGCCGCAGTGCATGAGTTTCTGTATGCTGCTTTCTGCTGACTTCATGATATATTTCTGATATGTTGAATCTTATAATTCCCTCTAGTTCATTGCCAGATCTCAAGTCTTGGAGTTGGCGTATTTTTATCAGCACTTTTGACAATTTTGGCTCTGTTCCTGGAATTTCTTGCACAGATTCTCGAGAAAAGTGTTGCGCTATACAAAGATTATGCGATGCAATGATAAACACTCAATTTCCCTCAAAATGTCGGTTTTAAAGTATAACACAGGTAATTTGGTATTTTACGGCTGTTTTGCTAATATGTGCTATATTTATACCGAACATCTATAGATGAGTGCAAATAGTAGGGAAATTGACGTGTTAAAAATACATTATTTTCGACTGATCAATACTGGAACATGGTGACCTCTTATCTCTGATAAGATTTCTTATTTGGAGGAAAACATTCTTGATTTACATCGTTCGTTTGGGTCGTAAGCTGAGACTATTCGGACCTAGGGGCCTTCGTTGCACAGCCATCTCCAAAGATTTTTGTACAGCACGGTATTCAGAGATCAGTTATTCCTTGATAGGGACATTAGATGTGTCGCTTTCCGAGTTCTTGAGGCTGAAGACTCCGGTGTTTACTGGCATAGATGCGTCAGAGGATCCGATGTCGTTCCTCGACAGGATGGCTAGGATATTTTTTTTGATGAGATGCTCCAATGCAAGATCAGTGGAGTTAGCCAGCTTTCGGTTAGAGGGTCTTACTCAGACCTGGTTCTATTCGATCGAGAGAGGCCAAGCAGTGAGTCTGCTTACTATGAATTGGGACGAGTTTTCGAAGGTCTTCCTAGCCCTCTTTCTACCTCAGAGTGTTAGAGACGCCTGAGCGTGTAGTTTCGAGTTTTTGCGCAAGACTCCGGACATGACAGTTTGCGAGTATGATCTTCAGTTCACCCAGTTGTCACGATATACTCCTTATTTAGTTCCTACGGAAGAGATCCGGATTAAGAGATTTATGCACGGACTAGATGTGCAGCTGTTTTTATCCGTTGGTGCTCAGCGTTTTGATACCTATGCAGAGTCCTTGGATGCAACCATGTTGATAGAGGAGCGTTATGTTGATATTGGAGCGACTCCAAAGCCGAAGCGAGCTCGAGTGGAGACTCCATCTGTTGAGTAGGAGAGCGGTGACATGAGTGGATAGCCCCGAGAGCAGCCATTCGACACCGATAGAATGCAGATACCAGCCCAGTTGTGTTTTAATTGTATGAGGCCCGGTCATAAAGCCAGAAACTTTCCTGCCAGGCATCAAAGCATGATAGCGTCCCGACGAGCGACTTCGTTTACTTTTCCCCCTCCACCGGTGATTACTCAGGTCCCATATAGGGATTGGACAGGTTGTGGATATGATGGTCCTGTGCAAAGAGGATGAGGGTCCAGAGTTAGAGGACGTCAGGATGTGAGTGGTGGGCAAGTAAGAGTTCTTGCTCTGCCAGCTCCGGGTCCTCAAGCACGTATCGACGTTGAAGCCGGTACACTTCAATATCAGTTGTTTTGATTTATTTTTTTTGGTGATCTGGACATCACCCTTGTTTTGGCTGCGATGTTTTGGTGATTCGAGTGTCACACTTTCGGCGTTGAAGAAAGAATGTTTTGATGTCGGTGGTTTTGATTTATGTGTTGTGATGACTTGATTGATGCTTTTGTGCACACTAATTGCACTTGATTTCTATTTCGTGTACACTCGAGGCCCTTAATGTTGTTTTGTGTGCACACGCTGCATTTGATTTCGTGATTCATACATTGCATGTTGTATCGTAGCCAATGTGGTTAGTGTAGCGAATGTTGGAGTTCCAATTATCTGGGTTTCACACTTTCATTCCCCATGCATACATATTGCATCATGATATTTTGAGATTTCGAGTGTCGATGATTGGCACAGATTTTGATGATGTTTTATCGATGAGGATTTCATATGGTGCTTGATCCTTTAGGATACACTTGTTTTTACTTATACTATATGTATACCCGTTATCACACCTTATATAATATTTCTAGCTTGTATGAGAATTGGAAACCCCGTTGATTTGGTTTACTGAAATGTTTTAAGATTTGGGCTTTAAATTTTAAATTCGGGGACCGAATTTATTTAAGGGGGGATATTGTAACATTACATTTCAGAAAATGAGAAATATTATTTTGGAATTTAAATAATAATATAATATGTTTTATTAAAATAATACCAATTATCGATTTGGGTTATCATATTTTGGCCTTGATGAAACTAATAAGTATTTTGGGCATGTTTAGCTTAATTAACATTAGCGTTTTCTTGATTGGGAATATATATTTTACAAGTATACATGGTTGGGTTTTTTTTCTTTTTGAGATTGAATTAAAAGAAAATATGTTTTTTTCTAAGACATGAAAGGAATAGGCTCTCATGCTTTAAGCCCCTCCCATGCCTCCACCATCCCTCTTTGTTTCCCCTTCTCTCTTCCTCTCATTCCTCTCACCCCATGGCTATCCGGCCTTTCCTTTACACTCTCACTCTCACAAAACACAAACTCTTTGTATAATCCAAGCTCCAAACCCACCCTAAGCTACACCAAACTCAAGCTAGATCAAGTCGAAGCCTCCATCATCATCTTCAAGAGACATCCTATAAGTCTGATCTTCTCTTTCATCTCTTCATATAGGTAAAAATTCTTTTTTTATAAAGTTTTACATGTGTTTAGAGTTTCAAATATCGGTTAAGTTTTCAAAAACCAGGAGTTTTAGTGAAGTTTTAGTGTTCAAACAAAATCCGGTATAGTTTGGGATCTCTGCAAAATATTTTGCATATAGATTTGACCTATTTAGACTACTAGGAGACCCCAGAAAAAGCACGAGCCCCTAACTCCAATTCTTGGCCACAAATTGCGGTAAAACTTATTTTTTTGGCGTTCTAATTTTTGATGTAGGTGTCGGGATTTGGCCAATAGATCTTATACTTAATATATAAACCCTAATTATATGCTAAATTGTCCCAGAATTCTCGAGTCAAAATCTGGAGGTGTTTTACTTAGCTTTTTGATGGTGTTTTAAGGTTTTCAAACTTGATAACCCGTATTTTGAATTCTTGATGTGTTCTTTTGTATTGGAACAGAGAGTCCGGGGTTAGTTCGTGGTAGTTAGCATACGAATGGCTCACATTTGTCATAGGTTTTAACCTATGGGTGTTTGTTCGTTATATCGGTGTCGATTTGAATTCTTATATGTATGTATGGTTATGTGAATGCTAGGTTTGATTTCGGAGATCTCCGAGGCGGCGACGAAGGGCAAGGCGGTCGTAAGCTACGACTGGCTCGATCGAAAACTGTGAGTAGATTATATCTACAAGTGGGGAATCGGGTGGATGGCGTATAGTACCCCGTGAAAAATACCTTTTATTATATCATTGAAATTACTTAGGATTCATACCTTGTACGTTAGACTTGTACGATATGTAGTATAATTACGTTAGTATCGCTTAGTAGGCGTATTGTAGGTACACTTGGTAGAATACTAGCACAAATACTAATGATTGCCATGTTGCACGGTCACAGACTCGCATGTACACTACACATCATTAGTGCTAACATATCACATAGAACTTGCCATACTTACGTATTGTAGTAATATCGACGTTATAGTAAGACGATATATAAACGATTCATATTGTATGTGCGTACGAGACTTAGAGTCCGTACTAGCCGCCGTGCTTGTACACGACAAGCGGTGTCCGTACTGACCGTGGGGCAGGTGCGTGAACGAGATGTCCACACCGGAGCTTTGTTTGTACGGGACTAAATGTCCGTATTATTGATATTCCATTGCTATGTGCGTACGTAAACTTGATGTCCATACTATTTATATTATTTGTTTGGGTACATGGATTAGATATCCATACTGATCATTATTATGATATGAGATAATGGAATATTTGAGGGTTATCGTATGACATGAGATTCTGTACGGGATGATATGATGAGGATAGATGAGGATGATTAGCCGGATATAGACCCATTTTTACTTGCCTCGTGGAGCCTTACTATTTTACCCGTTTGGGAGATTTTACTGATTTTGCCGTTTGGGCGTTGATTTAACTCCCGTAAGTGGGGATGCTTGTTGTATGCTTATCATTGTATAGATTTTGTTCAAAATTTACGAAGGAGGTGCTTTCCGTTTTTCAAAAAATCTTTCGAAACAAGCTTCACTTTTTATAAAACCTTTTCTAAAACTTCACCTCTACCTATTATTATCTATTCCCTTATATATATATATATGTGTGTGTGTGTGTGTGTGTGTGTGTGTGTGTGTGGTTTAGATTCCTGGTTTTGGCTTACTTGGGTTATGATGGGGTCCACTTAACTTTATGTAATCCTTATGCCGGTCAAGTGTAAGTGCACGGCGGCGCCCCGGCCGTCTGAACGAGGCCAAAATGCGGAAACGATACTTTTACGAAACTTGTAAACCGGCACCACTACGCACTAAAACCCGGATCGGGCTATTAATCTACTCCTAGCTACCAAGAGAAGGGGTAGAGAGATATACCAAGCGATCCGTGTCCTTCGGTCTTCTCGTCGTCGTCCTGATCTCCCCGCGGAATCTCCGGTCTTCAACTCCTCGTCGGAAGGGCACCACATCGCCGGGTTCTTTTACGGGCTCCCACCTCTGGACCGAGGCAACTCGGGCATGAAGTTGGCGAGTCGACATGTCCAAGAATGCTGTAGATGAAGTGTAGATCACTATGTCTCTAGGGGTTTAAAGAAGTTGCCATATTGGTGGATGAATGAGATGTGGAATTTTGTGATGAACTAGAGAACAATTTTTCAAGCCAAAAAGAGAACAACCTTCCTCTTGAAATTTTGGACAGCCCCCACATAAGAATGGCCGGCCCCTTGATTGGAGAATGAGAGAGTGAGAATATACAAGGGAGGTGAGCACAAGAAAAGGCAAGGTTGAGTGTAAGGGAAAAATCAAGTCTCACATCCATCATCATAACCCTCCATCATCATCAAGTCAAAAGTCAAGCAATGATGATCAAAAGAAAGTCAAGGGATGGTGGAACCATCATGTAACCATCATGATGCATAAAAAGTATTCTCCTTTGTTAAATGCACAATTGCAAATAACCCCTTCCACCAAATTTCAGCCAAAGAAAGGAAACAAAGGAAAATGGCCGAAACGGAAAGCAAACTGGCAACTTCAGAAAAACGATCCCGTAATAAATTACAGGAAAACCCCGCGACTGTATATACATACCCGCATTTGTATTCCGACCGAATACAAATGCAATGAGACAAAATCTACACAGTACAATACTAGGATCCGGCTTAAACCAAAGCCCGCTAGTATTATCCGTCCGATCATGATCCGTGCAATACAGCACGTACATGATCAAACCCTGCCATATCTCCAAACGGCCTCTACAGCGTTTCCCCCGAAACTTGAGAAAACGGTCTGTGGGGGACTCTAAAGACTCGTCAATACTTTGGTTGTGGATTTACCCACTAGCACGTCAGAGGTATTAGCCATACGTAACGGGCTACTAGGTATTGACCAAAAGGGACGTCGATGAGCGAACTCATCCTGACACCCTACTGAGCCTGTCAGTGACAATATCCGTACAGTCCGGTCCGTTCGTCTGAGCATCGCATGGCGGGCCTAGGGTGTAAGTCGATGTACAACACCCCACGACTTGCGGGGAGGCGGAATAATGAAAAACGATCTTGTTTTAGGCGTAAACATCGACTAACCGAGAATCTTTGCATAAACAATAACTAACAAGAAACCATAGAAGAGTTAACTACTATGATAAGTGATTATACCTATAGAACCGAGTCCTTCGTCTTGTCGTTCTCCACGCCCTCTCCGGTCTTCTCTATGTAGTAGAAGATCCACCCAAGAGCTTAACTACAAGCTTCACCTCTAACTTGAGGTAACTAGGTTTCTTAAATCGCTAATCTAAGTAACCTAGGTGATATAGAGAATGGTTAAGGATTAAGTAGTCTACTCTAATCCTTGGTCTCAACACATGAGAGGGAGGATTAGGGTTTGAAGAGAGAGAGCTTGAGGAGAGAGAAAGTGAGCAAGAGAATTGAATGAGATAATGATCTCTTATAATATATATGAAGCATTAATAAAATCAACATAAATCAAATAAATGATTTAACAACCATGCTCCATAAATATCTAATGGGTGATTCACCTCCATGAGTCATTAAGCATTTATGATGCATTAATGACATGGATGAATCACTCAAATGAGTCACTAATCTCATTTAATGCATATGCCACCTTAACCCCCAAGTCACCATCTTCTAGAAGCTTGATTGATGTGAAAAAGTGCTTTTGTAGTTAACCGCAATCAATAACGGTGTCGCGTGTAGCTAGACCGAGATGAGTACGGGTCGTCCTCTGGGAAACGTGGAACCTTTTACTTTTACTTTAGATGTGTTGAGAAAGAGAGAAGGGATAAAGAATTTTATAGAATGATTTCTAGATCTACGTTAAACAAGAATGTAAAATATAGATCTAGATTATTTTAAAGATGTGGTTAATATAATAAGGGGGCTTGTAGGGTTCGTTAGGATTTAGTAGTTATGGACGATTAATTAAAAGTTACCCTTTTTATCCATTAATAGATTTAGAACTAGAACGACGGTGATGCGTGTAGATTAGGGTTTCTGGAGGGAAAAGGAATCCCACTCTTAACCCTTATCTCGACACGGAACTCCGTTCATATCTAGCCTTTACCAAAACAATCATTAATCTAATCTCTAATCGCGGTCGGAATTAGCAAAGAATTGCTAGCGCGCCCGATTAGGATGTTAATGATTCTTTTGATAAAGTTCCTAAACTTTATAGGACTTAAAAAGGGTTTAGTTATTTTCATCGTCCATTAGCCTACCCTAATCCTACGAACCCTAACAAGCGGAGAATTACTCGCGCATATTGGGAAAAGAAGATGAAAATACAGAGAGGGAAAACATAATGTAAAATGCAAAAGAATTAAATAAAATAACTACCTTTATTAATCAACTTGAACAATCTACACTTTGATTCCTTAGAAAATGATTACAAAGACTAGTTTGCTTCTCGATCTCTTCCAAGGAGGTAGACGAACAGTTGATGATCAGCCTGGATGCGTGAGCGTCTGGGGCTTCGTGATCTCTTCGGCTTGATTTCTTTGATATATTCTGCATAACAACTTGGAAAATTCTGCACCATAATCTCAAATAATATTTAGTAGACTTAGTTCTACTAGGATTTGGTCAATGAATTTATTTGCATACATTTTTCTACCAAATACTAATTAAAATATATTAACACATGGAAAATGGTGCCTTTACACATAAACCCTCATATGTATAATATATCATAATAAAGTCCTTTTTTAATATGAAAATGGTAGGGAAAAATGTAATACAAATGTGCAGTTTTATCAACTGAACAAAGCTTCTCGCGCAATTACGAGAACGCCCCTCCTATCCGTGAAAACACGGAAAAACTTTAGACTGTATAAATCCAATAACCGGAGACTAAAAACTGGCTTAAACCAAAGCCGGCTAGTAAAAACTGTCCGGATGTCGTACGTGCGTAAACACACGTATGCGTCCGAACCCTTGTCGTAAAACCATACGACCTCTCCTGGAGTAGGGAAACTCTCTGTGTGGGACTCTAGAAACTTGACTACTATGCTGGCAGTGGGTTTAACCACATACCGCAAGCGGCACTAGCTGTACGTAACGGTCCCCAGGTAGATGTCGATAAGAAGGCCGATGAGGAAACCCATCCAAACTCCTACTGAGTCTGATGTGACAATCTCCGTACAGTCCGGTCTGTTCATCTAAGACTATCGCATATCGGGCCTAGGGCGGCAAGCGTCAGTCCCCTAATAGCGGTATAAGTCGTGTCGGAGTGAAGCTCATTACACCCTGAGAAACTACTGGAACCTACCAGCAAATCTCGCTTGCCCTGGCCAGGGACTTTGCGTAATGGCTCTCTGACACAGCGCGATATCAACCCCCAATACCGGGAGAGACGAATCATGTCTAACCGCCACTACCTCCAAGTGCTCGGGACTGCACCCAACTGCTACCTGTTTGCATGACTCCTTTGAGCCGTGGTAGGGTAGCAATCTAAGAACAGTGGGACACACTCGAGGCGAAGTAGCAGTGTCAAGTCTGCGGACTATGCTGTACTCATGTCACATGGGAACTGTTCACTGACGACTGGTATAAAACCAACCAACAGTTCCCTGTGAGTCCTGTCCGGTGTACCCGTAACCTAACGAGCACCTGCATACTATCTCCAGTACGACATACTGACGGCTGTGGGACAGACCATCTCCCCAACTAGGATGAGAAGCGTACACACTAGTCTACTCCGGAGTATCGATGCCCTGTCTCGATAATCCTACGACTAGGGACCTGAATAAAGATGTGCTTGTAGACTACCCAGCCCCCGCTAGTGTGACTGCCATCACAACGCTGGTAGTCAAGCAAGATCCTAAGAGCTCTATCAATACGTATACTCACATATTAAGATAGAAAAACCAAGTAGCATACTACTATGTTTAGCAAGACTGTTATATACATGTGAATATCCCAAGCTTCCATTAAGTAATATACAAACTAGTATGATACAATAATAGCCCCAAGGGTATATACACTAACATAGGGGGTTGGTAAAAGTCAGACCCCCAAAAGAGGTGCAAGTCGTGTCGGAGTGTAGCCCAGAACACCCTGAGATATTACTGGAATACCTACCAGTAAATCTCCTGCCTTGGCCAAGAACTTCGTGTAATTGCTCTCCTAGACACAGCGCGACCTCACCCCCAATACCGGGAGAGACGAACCCCTGAAGATCCGCTCACTGCCTCCATGTGGCTCGGGACTGTACCCAACTAAAACCTGTTTGCACGTCTCCTTTGAGCGTGGTAGGGTAGTAATCAATGTACAGTGTGAACTCACACGAGACAAATGACGATCTCAGGTCGATGAACTAACCTGTACACATGTCACCAGGGATCTGCTATCTGACGTCTGGTATAAGACCAACTAGCATGTTCCCGGCGAGTCATGTCCGGTGTACTCATAACCCAATGAGCACTTGTATACATCTTAGGTGAACCAACTGACACCAGTGGCTTGTGAGACCGGCCACCGCCCCTCATCGGGGTCTCGACTGTATACACTAGTCTACTCTGGAGTATCGATGCCCTGTCTCGAAACTCCCACGACTGGGGACCTTTTAAGGATGTGCTTATAGACCCCAGCTCCCACGTATATGATCTCCATCATACTGCTGGCCGTCAAGCAAGAATCCTAAGGGCTCTATCAACACGCAATAGTGACCTGTAAGGTCACCTAAAGCAGTACACGATGATAAAGATAAACCAGATAGCATACTATCATCTTGAGTAAGACTATCCTATCGGGATAGGTCATCCATCAATCATTGCAATCACGTGCATGTGATCCAATAATTGACTCTGAGGGCACTATCTCCAACAATCTCCCACTTGCACTCAAGGCTAATTATTGCGATGTCGCATACTCACAGCCCATGTGGTACCGAACACCCAACTGCTCTACTGATCAGTCTCACAAAACCAGTTTGCGAAACTAATGTGTTCGAGGAATAGCCTCAGTGAGTGGATCCGCCTTGATGTTTCTTTCTATGTCTCTCTTTATCTCAAGTTCGCGGAGAAATCCATCTCCCGAAATGAGCAATACCTGTCTTAGAATATGTCTGGATATCTGATGGGACCTAGCTCATAAATGAACTCCAAATCCAAACTTCTTAGACTGTATCGTCAACTGAACTTAATCAGAATCCTGCGTCATGCCTCCCTCGGTATCCCCTTGGACCACCTGTCCAAAATACTGCCCCTCGTCAGAAGGAAAACTATAACTCTGACAACCTCTCTGTCATCCATGTCACCTTGGAAGCCTGGAATGATAACCGTCTCCTAAAAGAGTCTATTGTTATCATATCCCTAGAACATCTACTTATGTTCTAAAACTGCTTCCGTTTGTTTCTCCAGGATTGGATCGATATCAACATATTGCATCTACTGCAAAAACAACATCTGGTGTGGTACTTGACATCTCATGATTGACTCAATTGCCTAAGCAAGTGATCTGCCAATCATGCGCATCCCTCTCCCCTTTAGTCTGTAAGACACCTTTAGAGAAGGTGACTCCATCACCTGCAGGTACACTACCGTGTCTGGAGTCGTCCATTCTAAAACATCTTCAGAATGCTTTCTAAATACCCTGATTGGGAAACTACCCAAATCTAGATCTAAAACCATAGATCCAGTAACCAGAATGTCTTGATATTATATCCAAGTCCCATGTGGAGAAACCACTGTGTGACAACCAAAGTATAACCGACCGTAGTATAGGAATTTCACTTCCTACTTTGTGTATGTCATCCAAATACCAGGACATCACACCCTACTACCTTCTTAACAGATCCATCCCCTATTCTGATGAAGTCAAACCTATGACTGTCACATCAGAAATAGATGATCCATCTCCGCTATTTCTGCTTTAGTCTATAAATAGACATAAGCCACTTGTCCACCAATGCTTCCGCTGCTCCCACTGACTATGACAACCCTCTGGCAAAGTCATATGCACGTACACTTCTAATGCTTGTTTAGAACGACGCTATACTCATCCTCCTGCCGGGTCTCATAGTCTGGAACAACAGCAATGGCAAGTCTGGGTAAACAAGAACCTCCCTGTCACCGTCCTTGAGGCTACCGGAGCACCTCTCGGGTGCCTGAGGTTACCCACCTTATAAGCGGAGTGGCCAATGGAATGTCAAACCAGATTGAATCTATAGGTTCTTATCAAATTTTCAGTAATCGTTTGCGGTTCTGGAATCACTTCCAGTTCTACCATACTCCCACTATTGTTTTCTGAAAAAATCCATTTTTATTAAAACTGTGGCGAATCTAGAACAATATCACTATTGATCTTCCAGATGGTAGAAAGTCAACCCTCGTCATAGCCTGGGTCAACCCACAAACAGCCATTACAGAAACGTGCCTTGAGTTATCCGGAGTCTGGTTTTAAGCATAAGCCGGACAACTCTCCGTACCTTAACATCATTAAGATATGAACTGTTCTATATCCAATATAGAAACAGAGGCACTAATTTAATTGAACCAGATTCAAATCATGCAGCTGTCTCTAGTGCATGTCAACTAAATGGAGAGAGGCCGATCAGTATTACTCAACTTAGGAGTACTTCTAATTATGAGTAACCTGAAAGAGAAGCAAGTTCTCTTAATCATTACTATCAACTGAATACCCTACACAAGTATCTGCATCTTCGATCACCTTGAAGAATCTCGATACTTGCAACACCTGGTTCTCTACTTTATTCATATACCTATAACTTCTCAAAACTAGGACCTTGTGTTTCTACGAAACACTTGTCTAAGAACTAGAGAAGTCATAAGTAAACCGAATATAGTACGAGGACCAACCCCTCTGTCTTAATAGACACTGGACAACATACAATACTCTGTATAAGTCCCTTGAGTCTGATAACTCATTCCCTGTGTGTCGTAGGTTGAAAACTGTACTTATGGTTAAGAAGAATTACACCGATGTTCAATGCTCCTTACCTAACCATCCACTGATATAGGTAAATATCATAGACATAATTTCAAAAAGTTATATCTCACTCTATAAAAATAGACGTACAGATATATCAATTTGAAATTGGTGCATAGCAACGGATATTCAAAACCAAATATTTGCCGACCGGCAAACAGCCCAGGCGATTTCCTCAAATATCACCAATTACAACGAATTCCGATATAATGAGGATGATCACCTAATTCCCAATAACTTACTCCCACTCATCATCTGTAAAACAATACAGATGTGAGAATCATACCTGGTAAATACATACCCTGGAGCAAGGGCTAATTGGGAAATCAGTTTTCTTTTAATAATACACAGTGAAACTGAAACATTGAAATGTTTCGTAGGGTTATCCGGGTATTCCTAGTAATGCCATTTCCATTATCCAGATTCACAACTGTAACCGTATATTTCTATGCCATCTCTCCACATCCCTTCATATGTCTTTATTCATTACCTTCTGTACACCCTCTTAGGCTAAATGGTTTTCTTCCTTCCCTACCGTTCGGCACCAGCCTATGGTTTGGAAGAAAACTATCCAATAAGCGTAATGGGTGTACTGTCCTAATCCTAGGAGCACTCACAACGCGAGAGAAGGTGAAGATAAAATACACCTGAATAAACCTTATTCCTATTTCTCCTGAACCAGAATCCATCCCCGAACTGGAACAAGTTCCTTTCGAGTTCGTATATAACCATACGATGGAGTATCCAATAAACTGTGGATCTTCGTAGTGATACGGATTGTCCTGGAGAAATACAAAGGTGAAGTGGGAGTGGTAATGAAATACTTGGTTTGGTCATGAATAGCAGTCGCAATTTACTATGCCCTTCTTCTAATCCCTTTATTTGTCTTTACATAATACCTTCTGTACACCATCGTTAGGCCAATTGGTTTTCTTCATTCCCTACTGGTCGGCACCTGCCTATGGCTTAGAAGAAGACTATCCAATTTGGGTAATAGGTGTACTATCCCCTAAACTAAGGGGCACTCGCAACCTGAGAGAAGGTAAAAGGAAAAGACAGCTGAATAGTCCTATCCGTTTTCTCCAGAACCGGAAACCATCCTCGAATAAATTCCTTCGAGTTCGTATATAACCATACGATGTTTTTATCCAATGGAAGTGGACGTTCGTAGTAATACGGGGTGTTCTGTAGAAAAAGGGTAAAAGTAGGAGTGGCAATGAGGTATGCAACTCTGACAATCCAAAAGACAGTGTTTAAGAGGGTTCGGTTAATCTTGGCCACTGAGTCATAGTCAAAGGTCAGGTCATGGTCGCTGCTAAAGAGAGAGAGAAAAGAAACACTCAGCGTGCACTCTAACCTAGATCAGAATGGTTGCCAATTTATCTAATCAGGAAACCTCCCACTGTACCGTCAAATTCTCCTCCAAACCTAAAAGTGTTAGTTATATGTATGCCCTAAAGGCCATTACTGTACATAGGATGTATATTGTAGTGGATGCTGGGACATATATAGGGAGGACTTTCTTGCTCGACATGATAGTATGCTATCTGGTTGCTCTTTACCTCAACGTGTACACAGATTGTCTCTCTATTACATGTTGGTAAAGCCCTTAGGATGTGTACTTGACTACCTAGACTATGATGCGGATCATACTAGTGGGGACATGGTAGTCCATAAGTACATCCTTGAAAGTCCCTAGTCGTGGGTGTATCGAGATGGGGCATCGATATACCAGAGTAGACTAGCGTGTACCTTCTCGACCCATACAGATGGGCGATGGATGATCCCATATCCATCGGTGTTTGACATCAGAGATGATATACGGGTGCTCAGTAGAGACTGGGTACACTGGACGGACTAGCCGAGAACTCCCAGATGGTATTATACCTCACGTCAGATGGCAATTCTCAGGTGACACTGGTACAGAGTAGTCTGTTGACCCGAGATCGTCATAGAGTCTTGTGTGGTTCCCACTGTGCTTTGATTTCCATCTTACCACGTCCAAGAGGGCGTGCAAAACGGTGGTTTTTGGGTACAGTCCCGAATCACATGGAGGCAATGAGCGATAGGAGGGGATTCGTCTCTCCCGGTATAGGGGGTTGATGTTGCGCTGTGTTCGATTGGCTATAACAGGAAATCCCTGGCCAGGGTTGCTGAGATTTACTGGTAAGTGTTACCAGTAGTTTCTCGAATTGTTATAGACCTCATATCGATACGACTTATCGAGCTATTGGGGTCTGACGTTTTACCACCCGTAGGGGAGATATGCGACATATCAGACGACGAGACCGGACTGTACGGTAGTGTTACTGGTTGGATTCACTGGAGTGTGAGCGGGCTTGCTCGTCGATCTTCTGATCGCTCAATACCCGGGTAGCCGTTACGTTTAGCAGACCGCTTGCGGCTTGTGGGTGTTTGATATGATCATCATCTGCTGCCGGCGTATTGACGAGTCTTTAGAGTCCTACACAGAGGTTTCCTGGCTCAAGCGAAATGAAATAGGAGCGCATATGAGATATGTGCGGGACCGAGAATAATGCGTGTATGTGATACCGTATTTCATTCTCGCGATCAATGTGTCGAATGGTTGTATGCGATATAACCTAGTTATCGATTCAAGCGTTGATTCGATAAGCCGATACATTGTATACTAGTCGGTTGTGTGCGATATGACCGGATCATTGAATCAAGTGTTGATTTAATGATTTAATGCATAATTATATATTTGATATATTACTTTGCATTAACTAGTACTGGTTCACTTTAAATGGATTTTCTCACTTGGATTGTGCACATTGTATATGTGATATACTTTTGTACATTAGTATGTATCATGCTTGATGATACATGCTAACTTGAGCATGTGTAAAGATTAAACCATGGTTGTGTAATGGTTAGGGTTTTCCTTTCATTTTCTTATTCATTTATTTATTTATTTATTCTTTTTGGAAAATGATAAGCATTAAGAGAAAATGGTGGCTTAATTTGTTTTCTAGTTAAAGCTTCTTGAAGCTTTGACCAAAGTCACCCTTTTGTCTCATGCTTAACCCTAACCATTCCCACTTACCCTAGTTTAGTCTCTACACTTGACCATGGTTGGTAGATGATAAGTATTATTATTATTTTCATTTTACATAATACTTATCATAACATTATCATCTTCTTCTTCTTCTTCTTCAAGAAGAGAAACTAGACTTCATCAATGGTGGATTGATGAAACAAGTGAGAAATCCAATTCTAAAGTCTACCCACTTCCTATTTCTTCATCCTCTACCTCTTGCCAAGTAGTAAAGTGTGTTCTCTTCACAAGTTTTTGGACTTGGTGAAGTTGGAGCTTGATCTAGCGATGCCTCGACGTAGATCATCTTCGGCATCGTCGTCGATGACCTAGCCCGTCCATTCTCCGATGAAGCCGACGCTAGAGCCCGGGGTTCGACTTGGACAGCGAGGAGACTTCATTGCGGAGCTATGGAGGTGGAGCACCGGATCTACAAAGGTTGTATTTCCGTTATCTTATAGTTTAGTTGTAAACTAGTTCTTTTATCGCCTAGAAATCTAGCCAACGATCCGTATTAGGGTTTCTCGGCACCCCGTATTTTTGAAATTGGCATGGTTGATGCCTTGTGAGACCTCTTGGGAGTGCCTAGGAACCCTACAGTGGTATCAGAGCCTAGCTAGAGCCTTAGGCGAAGTCTAGACGGAGTTTGAAAGCCGGACGAACCGAAAACCTAACCCCAAAATAGCTCTCTGGACTTTTTCTAAAAACTGGGCTTTTTCAGGTAATTGAATGAGTTATTGTGAAGCACGTGATGCTAACTCGACTAAAGAGGCGCGGAACCGCGGCCCCCACCATAGGCGTCGCGGCGGTTCCGCGGCCACTTTGTTGAGTTACACCACGTGGCTTGCACAGAAATTCTTGTCTTGTAGTGCTGATTCTTCTGGAAATTTTTAATATTTACTCAACAGTTGAGTTTTCTGGGGTAGTGTTGGGACTTCGTATATTTGATCGGATTATCAAACTGTGTCTATGTGTTTTCCGGATAAATTTTAGAATATGTTAAAAAGTTCGACCGGATATAAATACCCAATTTTCCCCCTGTCGGGAAATTTCCAAGTGTTGGATTTTTCCGTAGTTTAACGACATTCTAAGTAGTGCAAGTAACTCGATGGACCCTCTAGAAGACAACAAACCTTAACTCGATTATGTGACCGTCTTGAACTGCCCTTTGAACCTTCGGGTTTGGGGCAGTACGGCGTGCCACATGTGAGGCGTTGGCTTGACCCTTCTACGGCTGGACCGTTGGTACTGAGGCACGAACTGAATGTCTTTAGACATGTTTCATGTGTTGATCTGTATCGGGAAAACTTGGGTGTTTGACTGTTCGATCGGAAAGTTTAACATTTTCTATTTATCTGGAATGTGATACAATAATTGGAATTCACAAGTAGTTATGAGATAACTGAATGAATGTTATAAACATAGAAGTTTAGTCTCACTTGATCGGTTGCCACGGAATTTTGATGTGATCAAAAGTCCGTCGCAATCATGTAGCGTACGCGGATACTCGCCGGGTAAACTTAATAGACAGCTACACCCCATAGCCCCGACCAAGTGACTGTAGGAGAACCCCGTCGCCGAAAGCATCCGTTCGGGTGCTCGCGGCAGCGGTGTTCCGCCTTGGTGCACTTCGTCGACGGCGTCGGGGGTGCGGCCGTCTACTAAAGTTTGCGACGAGTATCCGATCAGGATGTCGGGAATCTTGTTGAATTGCCCGACTTGATATTGAAAAGTGTTTTCGATTTTGAGACTAAAATGCGGGGTTTATAATTGTTAGGCATGTGATGTCTAAATAATTCATTTGATTAGGCATGCGATGTCTAAAGAGATTGCAGATTCCAACTGTTGTAGTTTTACACTTTCTTTTCTGTGACCGTAAGTGTAATATGTGATATCGCCGGTTTCGTTGCTATATGTCAACGACAATTGGGATGGACATATTTACTTACGTTGATGACATGTGATGTTATGTGTTGCTGGATATATTATATTGGATCGTCGTGTTTGAATAGCCGGGGGTTTTTATGTGAGATGAGTGTTTTTCTTTTTCATTCATGTAAAAACTTGTATGTAATATTCTTTTATTGGGGCACTTCCAGGTCGCGGAAGTTGTCACCTTTTGTATATTATTTACTTTTCTGCACTAGGATAGACCCAAGGAGGAGGGCACAAGTAACCGGGTTCTGGAGTCCAGTGGGAGACCAACTCGAGGAGTCGAGTCCGGGTCTCCTAACTCTAGAATTGGTAGGGTTGCTTGCCGCTCTCGTAGGGGTATAGGGGTGTGGGTTTGGCTATTCATCACGACCGTGGAATCCGTGTTTTATACTGGCTCGTATTAAAAACACAGACGTCCTAGTATATCCAATATTTCATATGTTTCTTCTGCTGCGATATCTGTGATGTGATCATGTGATGTTCTGTGATAGATACCGTATATAGTATATATGATATATTATATAGCCGTTACTTATGTTTTACACCGGCGCTAGCCCTGCCCCGCTCTGTCGTTAGTTACCTAACCTAACGGTGCACGAGGGGACATCGAGGCGAATGCAGATGGCATAAGTGTACGTCGTATTTATCTGTGATGCTTAGGTACTTAAATGATGGGACTTCATTAATGAGATTAATGAAATAAAAGAAACCTAAGATGTTGTAGAATCGAATTTCAAAATAAAACAAGTAGCTACAGTTCTTGCTTTGCACAGTGATATATATGATATATCCTGCACCTTATTCGATGAGGAAAGGACCGAGATCCCTTCACCGGGAGTGACTCCTTTAGCAATAACTGGCAGATGCTACACATTCGGTTTGTCGTTTGATTGCTTCTATAGTTTCTGCTTTGCACAGTGATATATATGATATATCCCGCACCTCATTCGACGAGGAAAGGACCGACGATCCCTTCACCGGGAGTGACTCCTTTAGCAAAAACTAGAAAAGCCTCAGAAACACTCCATTTTAAAATCATTCGATCCGACAACGATTTCAAGTTCATTACGCAATAGGTTTTCAGAAAAACCTGTCGTAGCCCTCCGTCATTTCAGGAAGTAGAGTACTTAGTATTCGTGCTACGTTTGTCGACCTTAGCCGAGACGTAGTGTACGGTAGCTAAGTGATGTCTTCCTACACCGCATATGATGCGATTAGTTAGGACAGTCATGTGGCTTTGTTGACCTTAGCCAAGGGTCATGTGGGTGGGTCTAATTAATCACGAAATGACGGGTAGAACTTGACTAGTGCTTATGATTTGTTGACCTTAGCCAAGGTCATAGGTGCTAGGGGCAAAATATTATCGGGAATTTCAAGTGTTGAAATTTGCAATAAGATTGCATACCTTCTATGAGATAGTTGGATCCCGATACCCGCTGCGAGTAAGAGTTACTCCTGGGAGAGTTTTACACATTACAATTAGCCGATCAAGTAGGTGTCTAGAAAGGTGTCAACGGGGTTACGCCTCTGGGAAAACGAGATTTACATTAATTAGGTCCGTGCGAAAGCACGGGGCACCTCCCTCAAAGTACCGACACTGGCCTGGCTGAAAGATTGGCGAACTTGTAGTGTGTAATTAATCCCGGCTAGTCTTTCCTTTTAGGGTTTGAAGAAGATTTGATAAAAAGCAGTGGGAGCCATCCTGATTAGATAAAATAAAAACCAATCTATTCTTGCAAGAGCGTACGCTGAGTGTTTTCTTCTCTCTCTCTCTCTCCTGGTAGCGACCATATCACACCTTAATCAAGATAATAATACGGATTATTGACCGAACCCGCTTGTTATACTGAGCTGGGGAACGTTGGTCCCGCTCCAACTTATAATTGTTATAAGACAGAGCAGGAAATTGGGGAATACCAGATTTCCCGTGCCGCCCAAACGAAGACAGTGCATATGATGCATCTTCTTCGGGTGTGTTCATTATACAGAACTGTTTCTTAGTATCCTCTGCATCCTTGGTATATGATACCGGATCAGGATCCCAGATATGTAATATGTTACATAGGGCTACAAAAGGGTAGAAAAACTGAGAACAGGTGATAAGTTTCATGAGGCAGAAAACGGGGCAAGTGTTGCATCCAAGTCTGTTGGTCACAGTCACCCTGTATTACCTATACATTCATTCTGAACGAATGTTATTAGATACCGAACCTGATATACAAAATCATATCAGTCTCTTTATTAGTAAAGAAATGATGTAATTTTGTATTGTTGGATAATGTTTTGAACATTTCCTATATCAAAAGTTGATCGGTTCAGGCACGTTATCTAAAAGCATTAAAGTTCTAAATCAAACTACAGTTCTTAGTATATGGAACACACACAAGAGGAAGAGTTCAGAAATGAACGGATTCTTCTTGAGGTATTGTAGACTAGGTCAGATCAATGTGACCCGACTAGCTAGAGTTACATATAGATGCATATTTAAATCAGTTTGAATTTACATCTTGTGAAACTCGCCAGTCATGTCACAAAGATAAAATGACCATAGCTCTGTTTATTGGAAATAGAGAAAGAGTTAGTGAACTCTTGGGATGATACATGTTGATGAATAAAGGTCCCCTGTCTACACATACCTGGTAAGGTTCTTTGTACTTCATTACATTCTCTGATAATCTCTCGAGATTCAGACATATGTTCCTGTTGAAACACAAGTCTGAACCTTTTGAGATATTCACAGAATATAAGATAGAAGTAGAGAACCGATACGGGTATAAGTATTATGTCCTATGATGAGATCAAGGAGGAGAATACTTGAGCACGGAAATCCTGGACTATTTTAAAGGAGAATGAGATTCTCTCTCAGCATTACTCCTCCGTATACACCATTGCACGATGGTATGTCAGGGCGGAGCAAATACACCCTATTTGATATGGTGTGCTCTATAATGAGTAATACTGAGTTACCTTTTTCCTTAGGGGGTTATGCACTTGAGAAGTTGCATACCTATTGAATAGGGTTCCAATCAAATCAGTTGCCTACCGCTTCATATGTGATATGGAATGGGAAGAGCCCATATCTTAAGTTAGTTAAGATTTGGGGTTGTCTGGCCTATGTCTGAAAGCAAAATCCGGACAAGCTCGAGGCAAGGTCTGTAATGTACAACTGGAAAGGTTCCAGCTATACAACTTGCAGCCGATGATTTGATAAAACCAAAGGATTCAGTAGATTCCAACGAACCTCAGCCTCTCCGCCGATCTAGTAGGGTTCCTCACCCACCTGAGAGATACTTCGGTTTCTCTATGACAGTGGGAGCGAGGAATGCATCATGAGATGATGACCCAACTAGCTTCGAGCTGGCCATCAGGAGTGAGACTCTATAAGAATGGCTGGATGTTTATCAATCTGAGATGGAATCCTTATACACCAACAAAGTATGGACTTTGGTTGCTATATCTGAAGGGTTAAATCCCCATCAGGAGCAAGTATATCTTGAGAAGATTACTTGGTGTACTTGGAAAGGTTGAGACTTTCAAAGCTAGACTTGTTAAAGGTTTTCGTCATCAACCAGGCGTGGATAATGATGAAACCTTTTCCAGTGCCTATGCTTAAGTCCATCCGGATCCTACTTGCCACGGCTACATACCATGACTACGATATCTGGCGATTGGGTGCCATGACTGCTTTTCAAAATGATGATTTAGAAGAGTGCGTCTGTAAGTACACAGCCAGAGGGCTTCGTAAACAGTGGGAGCAGCGGAAACGTGTGCAAGATGTTTTATCTGATAAAGCAGGCATCGCGGAGTTGGAACATCTGTTTTGATGGATTAGTCAAAGAGTTTGACATCATCAAAATGGTAGATGAACCTTGTATAAACAAAAAGGTAGTAGGGAGTATGGTGGCGATTCACATAGAGTACGTGGATGACATACTCTTGATAGGGAAGTAGTTTCCTATGCTACGCTCGATCAATCTCCGATTATCACAAAGATTCTCGAAATAGGATCAAAATGATACCTACTAAATCCTGGATTTTGGATCTATGATATGGATCTAATTGGATGTTAGGAATCTCACTAGCTGTAGTGAGATGGTATCAGTTGATCCTGAGGAGAATCACTGGAAGTGTTCCAGGGTGATAAAGACGACTGAATGTCAGTCGCAGGCATTGTCTTTACCCTCAATCGAGGGACGGTATGTTGGAAGAGTTCCAAGCTAGATACCGTGACATACTAGACGATAAAGGCAGGATACATCGCTACTTAAGATGCTACCAAAGAGGCTGTTTAGATGTATAATGGTTCATGAGATGAACTATGTTCCTACCATTGTGAGACAATGGAGTTGTGGCTTATGCCAAGGAACGCCGGTCCCATCAGTGATCCAGACTTATTCTAAGGCAGTATCACCTGATCATGGAGATGGTTGATCTCCAAGGTGATCGAGGCAAGGAGAGCAGACTCAGAGGATAACACGGCGGATCCACTCACGAAGGCCTATTCCCAGAGAGAGACTTTTATGGGATGGTTGAGTATGAGATACTTCGACCACTGCTACAGATGGCTCTAGTGCAAGTGGGAGATTGTTAGTTATATGTATGCCCTAGAGGCCATTACTGTACATAAGATGTATATTGTAGTGGATGCTGGGACATATATAGGGAGGACTTTCTTGCTCGACATGATAGTATGCTATCTGGTTGCTCTTTACCTCAACGTGTACACAGATTGTCTCTCTATTACATGTTGGTAAAGCCCTTAGGATGTGTACTTGACTACCTGGACTATGATGCGGATCATACTAGTGGGGACATGGTAGTCCATAAGTAAATCCTTGAAAGTCCCTAGTCGTGGATGTATCGAGATGGGGCATCGATATACCAGAGTAGACTAGCGTGTACCTTCTCGACCCATACAGATGGGCGATGGATGATCCCATATCCATCGGTGTTTGACATCAGAGATGATATACGGGTGCTCAGTAGAGACTGGGTACACTGGACGGACTCGCCGAGAACTCCCAGATGGTATTATACCTCACGTCAGATGGCAGTTCTCAGGTGACACTGGTACAGAGTAGTCTGTTGACCCGAGATCGTCATAGAGTCTTGTGTGGTTCCCACTGTGCTTTGATTTCCATCTTACCACATCCAAGAGGGCGTGCAAAACGGTGGTTTTTGGGTACAGTCCTGAATCACATGGAGGCAATGAGCGATAGGAGGGGATTCGTCTCTCCCGGTATAGGCGGTTGATGTTGCGCTGTGTTCGATTGGCTATAACAGGAAATCCCTGGCCAGGGTTGCTGAGATTTACTGGTAAGTGTTACCAGTAGTTTCTCGAATTGTTATAGACCTCATATCGATACGACTTATCGAGCTATTGGGGTCTGACGTTTTACCACCCGTAGGCGAGATATGCGACATATCAGACGACGAGACCGGACTGTACGGTAGTGTTACTGGTTGGATTCACTGGAGTGTGAGCGGGCTTGCTCGTCGATCTTCTGATCGCTCAATACCCGGGTAGCCGTTACGTTTAGCAGACCGCTTGCGGCTTGTGGGTGTTTGATATGATCATCATCTGCTGCCGGCGTATTGACGAGTCTTTAGAGTCCTACACAGAGGTTTCCTGGCTCAAGCGAAACGAAATAGGAGCGCATATGAGATATGTGCGGGACCGAGAATAATGCGTGTATGTGATACCGTATTTCATTCTCGCGATCAATGTGTCGAATGGTTGTATGCGATATAACCTAGTTATCGATTCAAGCGTTGATTCGATAAGCCGATACATTGTATACTAGTCGGTTGTGTGCGACATGACCGGATCATTGAATCAAGTGTTGATTTAATGATTTAATGCATAATTATATATTTGATATATTACTTTGCATTAACTAGTACTGGTTCACTTTAAATGGATTTTCTCACTTGGATTGTGCACATTGTATATGTGATATACTTTTGTACATTAGTATGTATCATGCTTGATGATACATGCTAACTTGAGCATGTGTAAAGATTAAACCATGGTTGTGTAATGGTTAGGGTTTTCCTTTCATTTTCTTATTCATTTATTTATTTATTTATTCTTTTTGGAAAATGATAAGCATTAAGAGAAAATGGTGGCTTAATTTGTTTTCTAGTTAAAGCTTCTTGAAGCTTTGACCAAAGTCACCCTTTTGTCTCATGCTTAACCCTAACCATTCCCACTTACCCTAGTTTAGTCTCTACACTTGACCATGGTTGGTAGATGATAAGTATTATTATTATTTTCATTTTACATAATACTTATCATAACATTATCATCTTCTTCTTCTTCTTCTTCAAGAAGAGAAACTAGACTTCATCAATGGTGGATTGATGAAACAAGTGAGAAATCCAATTCTAAAGTCTACCCACTTCCTATTTTTTCATCCTCTACCTCTTGCCAAGTAGTAGAGTGTGTTCTCTTCACAAGTTTTTGGACTTGGTGAAGTTGGAGCTTGATCTAGCGATGCCTCGACGTAGATCATCTTCGGCATCGTCGTCGATGACCTAGCCCGTCCATTCTCCGATGAAGCCGACGCTAGAGCCCGGGGTTCGACTTGGACAGCGAGGAGACTTCATTGCGGAGCTATGGAGGTGGAGCACCGGATCTACAAAGGTTGTATTTCCGTCATCTTATAGTTTAGTTGTAAACTAGTTCTTTTATCGCCTAGAAATCTAGCCAACGATCCGTATTAGGGTTTCTCGGCACCCCGTATTTTTGAAATTGGCATGGTTGATGCCTTGTGAGACCTCTTGGGAGTGCCTAGGAACCCTACAAAAAGAAGAATTAGTCGGGATCACCCGAGGAGTAAACCAACTCATCAATGGGAATCGGGATCCAACTATCATCGTATGATAATGTGATGAAATCCACTCACGTTATCACACTCCAGAAGGTATGCGCATATCTGGCAACTTTCAGTTTCTTTAGAAACTCCCGATGTGATTTATACCCCATGCTCTTATGACCTTGACGAAGGTCAACAAATCATAAGTCACATGTCAAGTTCTACCCGTCATTGTCCAGGTTAATTTGAACCCACCCGTACAAGCCTTGACGAAGGTCAACAAGGCTATACGACTGTCCCAAACCAACGCATCTATCTATGCAGCAGAAAGGTAACAAGCAGCTACCATTCACTATGCCTTGACGAAGGTCAACAAACATAGCATGAATACTACATGCTACCCGTCTGAAATGACGGAGGGATACGAATGGATTTTGGCGAAAAACCTTTAACGTAATGAACTTGATATCGTTGAAGGAACCGGATAGCTTTTATAAAAATATAGTGACGAAAACCTTTGCTAAAGAGGTCACTCCCGGTGAAGGGATCTCGGCTCTTTCCCCGTAGAATGAGGAGCAGGACATTCCAACTGAATACCACGATGCAAAGCAAAAGTAAACGACTATAGTGAAGTTATTGCCCTTACGCAAACTTCTGTCCAAAGGGTCACTCCCGGTGAAGGGATCTCGGCCCTTACCTCGTCGACTGAGGTGCTGGATATTCATAACCGAATACCACTGTGCAAAACAAAAGAGAACGTCCTTGCAATAACAGGTTTTTGAAAAATGTTCCAACAACATCAGAATAGGTTTGTTTAGCTTGCATTGATCCGAATCAATGCAAACCCATCAATTGATCACACCAATAAAGAACAAAAATAATGATGTACGTATATGCCATCCGCATTCGCCACTGGGTCCCGTCATTACCCGTTAGGTTACTTAACTAACGACAGAGCGGGGACTGGACTAGCGCGGATGCAAAACACATACAACATCTACTAGTATATATATCAATATATAATATTCGCTCAAGGCGTGATAAAATGCAACATCGCAGAAATGTAATAAGCATCACAGAACAATACAGATATCTGGGATCCCCGGGTTTCATAGAGCCGCTACTGAAACCCAACGTTCCCCCGGTCGTGTGGATAGCCTGTGCAATGAAATCCTAGACCCCTACGGGCGCGGCAAGTTACCCGCCAAAACTTGAAGCGAGGCAGCCCTCTTCTGCAACGTGAATGGACCACCCAGCACTTCACGGAATCCGGTAACTTGGGCATCCCTCCTTGGGTCAACCTGTACCTCCTACGGGTGCGGCGAATAGCCCGGCAATTCTAGAGTGAAGCCCCCTCCGTCTCAACGCCATGAGATGCGGGCCCGTTGCCCTCTAGAACCCGGCTATCCGTGCACCCCACCGTGGGGTAATCCTAGTACAGAAAGTAAAATATACATACACGGGTACATCGACCTCAGACCGGTCATGCCCCAAAAGAATAATATACAAACAGGCAATGACGGCAGTCCACATGTCGGACGCTCGCCCCGCAATATCAAATGTACATAAACAACAAAACTGTACTAACATTGCATCCAGTCTATCCACCACGACAATCCTCAACATCACAGCACAACACAGAACATCAACGTGAATGTCACGTTCGTAAATCCGTCTAAAAGGGCTATAGTAGTTAGACAGGATTTACCGATCAAATGACATTCACGGTCGCAGATATAATGTAAATACTGTGAACTAACATGTTTAAAATTTTCGATCGACTTAATTTTCCCAAGTGGGCGCCGAGCACTACTGTAACACTCAAAGAAAATCTGGGCCCAAACAGAATATACCAAAACCCCCATTTCCAAGTCCAAGACCCACTGTAAAAATTTAGTGCACTGTTTCCTTAATACTGTGGCGGAACCGCGGCCGGAACAGGGGTAAGGCCGCGGTTCCGCGGTGCTACAGGAACAACAGTGAACAAAAATTTCACAGAATACTTAAAAAACCCTGCACGATTTTTTGACATGCTCAGAAAAATTTTTAGAGCACAAAATAAAATCGACAGCAACTAGACCAGAAAATGCGGGTTTTTGAAAAATCCGTTCGATCGAACTTGTAAACATGTTAGAGTAAGCTAGACTAGGTTAATGGCGTAGCTCTGATACCAGTGTAAGTGCACGGCGGTGCCCCGGCCGTCTGAATGAGGCCAAAATGCAGAAACGATACTTTTACGAAACTTGTAAACCGGCACCACTGCGCACTAAAACCCGGATCGGGCCATTAACCTACTCCTAGCTAACAAGATAAGGGGAAGAAAGATATACCGAGCGATTCGTGTCCTTCGTTCTTCTCGTCGTCGTCCCGATCTCCCCGCGGAATCTCCGGTCTTCAACTCCTCGTCGGAAGGTCACCACATCGCCGGGTTCTTTTATGGGCTCCCACCTCTGGACCGAGGCAACTCGAGCACGAAGTTGGCGAGTCGACGGGTCCAAGAATGCTGTAGATGAAGTGTAGATCACTATGTCTCTAGGGGGTTCAAGAAGTTGCCATATTGGTGGAGGAATGAGATGTGGAATTTTGTGATGAACTAGAGAACAATTTTTCAAGCCAAAAAGAGAACAACCTTCCTCTTGAAATTTTGGACAGCCCCCACATAAGAATGGCCGGCCCCTTGATTGGAGAATGAGAGAGTGAGAATATACAAGGGAGGTGAGCACAAGAAAAGGCAAGGTTGAGTGTGGGAAAAAGCAAGTCTCACATCCATCATCATAACCCTCCATCATCATTAAGTCAAAAGTCAAGCAATGATGATCAAAAGAAAGTCAAGGGATGGTGGAACCATCATGTAACCATCATGATGCATAAAAAGTCTTCTCCTTTGTTAAATGCACAATTGCAAATAACCCCCTCCACCAAATTTCAGCCAAAGAAAGGAAACAAAGGAAAATGGCCGAAACGGAAAGCAAACTGGCAACTTCAGAAAAACGATCCCGTAATAAATTACAGGAAAACCCCGCGACTGTATATACATACCCGTATTTGTATTCCGACCGAATACAAATGCAATGAGACAAAATCTACATTGTACAATACTAGGATCCGGCTTAAACCAAAGCCCGCTAGTATTATCCGTCCGATCATGATCCGTGCAATACCGCACGTACATGATCGAACCCTGCCATATCTCCATACGGCCTCTACAGCGTTTCGCCCGAAACTTGAGAAAACGGTCTGTAGGGGACTCTAAAGACTCGTCAATACTTTGGTTATGGATTTAACCACTAGCACGTCAGAGGTATTAGCCATACATAACGGGCTACCAGGTATTGACCAAAAGGGACGTCGATGAGCGAACTCATCCTGACACCCTACTGAGCCTGTCAGTGACAATATCCGTACAGTCCGGTCCGTTCGTCTATGAGCATCACATGGCGGGCCTAGGGGGTTGGTAAAAGTCAGACCCCCAAAAGCGGTACAAGTCGTGTCGGAGTGTAGCCCAGAACACCCTGAGATACTACTGGAATACCTACCAGTAAATCTCCTGCCTTGGCCAAGGACTTCGTGTAATGGCTCTTCTAGACACAGTGCGACCTCACCCCCAATACCGGGAGAGACGAACCCCTGAAGATCCGCTCACTGCCTCCATGTGGCTCGAGACTGTACCCAACTAAAACCTGTTTGCATGTCTCCTTTGAGTGTGGTAGGGTAGTAATCAAAGTACAGTGGGAACTCACACGAGACAAATGACGATCTTAGATCGATGAACTAACCTGTACACATGTCACCGAACTGCTATCTGACATCTGGTATAAGACCAACTAGCATGTTCCCGGCGAGTCCTGTCCGATGTACTCATAACCCAATGAGCATCTGTATACATCTTAGGTGAACCAACTGACACCAGTGGCTTGTGAGACCGGCCACCGCCCCTCGTCGGGGTCTCGACTGTATACACTAGTCTACTCTGGAGTATCGATGCCCTGTATCGAAACTCCCACGACTAGGGACCTTTTAAGGATGTGCTTATAGACCCCCAGCTCCCACGTATATGATCGCCATCATACTGCTGGCCGTCAAGCAAGAATCCTAAGGGCTCTATCAACGCGCAATAGTGACCTGTAAGGTCACCTAAAGCAGTACACGATGATAAAGATAAACCAGATAGCATACTATCATCTTGAGTAAGACTGTCCTATCGGGATAGGTCCTCCACCAATTATTGCAATCACGTCCCTGTGATCCAATAATTGACTCTGAGGGCACTATCTCCAACATCATGTGCCCTTTTCAGGTCGTGACAGTCAATGGATAACGGCTGTCGGGGGTAAGGCTTCTATTCTATTAAGAATGTATAACGCATTCTCCCTTTGGACTTATATTTTCATTCGCTTCGAGAAAATTTTGGTAGCACCTCCTCGTTATTCTCCGAGTACACTGCAATAGAAGAAATAAACATCTCAATACTATCAGTATTGAGATGATCATCTCAACTATATTTGTACACGGAGAACCAGCGAAAAGGTACTGATGAAACTCATCTCGAAACGAATGATAAGAATAAGTATGCAAAGAAATGTATACGTTATACATTTTTAACTTGTCCAAAACTGGACAAATCTATCGGTTATAGTGCGATTAGTGTTCTCATCACATAAACTACAAGATGGTTGTCAACGAAGAACGATTAACATTCGAGTTTGACAACATACGTGTAGTTTTATGTCACAAAGATAACCGTACATATATAACTGATAAACGGGTTCTAAGTCACGATATTTTTTCAATGTGAGATACTCGATGACGATATGTATCGATTTATATTTTCATCATCGAGTATCATGCACTTAATTAGATTAGTTTTTATGGTTATAGTTTCAGTATCATTGGTTATTTATCTATTTTGTTTAAGGTTTTGGAATTTTCAGTTTGAATGGTAAGTTCTCAAACAATTGATATTATTAACGAAGTATCTGCATTCATTAAAATAAACACGCATCCATACAATAAAAATTACATAAAGGTAAGTCTCACACACTCTCTCTCACACAACCACATGTCCATAAACAATATATTACATACACAGTTCACACACATCCACATTAGATCCCGACATTGACTATTTGTTTTAGAAATGATGATTAATTGATTTTAAACTCGTGAAAGAAAGCATGTATATAGCTAATTGGATTATGGCATGTCAAGTATCTATGTTTTGGGTTTAATTAATGTTTAATCGGTGACTTAATCTAAGTATGGTGATTTAGGCTAATTTTAGTACTTAAGAATTAAAAGTGATAAAGTAGTGTACCGGAGACTGGCGTATATAGAAAGTGAAGAAACATGAGCAATCACGCCCACGTCAACCATACTATCACACAAATTTTTAGTTACATATGCTTCCATTCTCTATCAATAACAACAATATATATATATATATATATATATACTCCTAATTATAATTAATTAAAATTAACAACCTAACCCAAGCTCTAAACTTAAAATTTTCAACAAATAAACTAACTTAACCATAACCCCAAAATTAACCCTAACCCCAACCCCAAAATTAACCATAACACTTAACCCTAACCCCAAAATTATTAACCCTGACCCTAACACTAACCTCAAAATTAGCCCTAACCCTAACCATAAAATTAACCCTAACCCTAACCCTAAAATTAATCCTAACTCTAAACCTAAAATTAACCCTAACACTAAAAAATATTCTTTAAATTATCCCCAACACTAAAATTAGTCCCAACATTTAAATTAGTCTTAACACTAACCCTAAAATTACTTAAATTTAACAAAAAATTCAAACCTACATAAATTAATAAACCAACTCATCGATTGGCGTCGGAGCCAGAGGCCGAAAGTACTTGGATAGGAGTTGGCTAGGAGGCGGCCGGGGTAGATCTTCAATGGAGAAAAGGCTAGGAGGCGGCCGGGGTAGATCTTCAATGGAGAAAAGGCTAGGAGGCGGCCGGAGGAGATAGTCTGAGAGGAGGAGGCTAGGAGGCGGCCAGGAGAGATCGTCGACCGTCGATGAAGGGGATTGGATGATCGAGAGAGTGGGTGGAAGGCTGATCAAAGGCCGGTGGAGTTTTTTTAGGTGGCCGGTGGAGTTTTTTGGGTGACTCGGAGGGGTGGAGGAGGAGAGGGGTCGGAGCTAATGGAACTCGCAATTTTTTAAGAGGGAAATGAAAAAAATGCGAGGGGGAAGAATTTAGTAAAGGGAAAAGGGGGAGGTCACAAGAAAAATTTGTTGGTTTCGGTCAACTATTTTTCGACGGCCGTCGAAATAACTGATGACCAATGTCAACAAAATCTCAATTATTTTTTGCCTATTCCGACGGGAATATGCCATCGAAATAAATCTTTAAAATATCCTCGTCGAAATTAGACCCATTTTCCTGTAGTGTAATAAACATCACAAACATGCGATAATCAAAATGAAATAGTGGATAAAGTAGGAGCCCCCTGCTTCGTTTGAGCCACAAACGAAAACCAACGTTCCCCGGTCGTATAGATAGCTCGAACATCACCTAAAACAAAGACCCCTGAGAGCGCGGCAAGCTACCCGTCAATTCTAAAAGTGAGGCAACTGTAGGGTTGCTATGCACGCGCACAAGGGTCTACGAGGCATCAACCATGCCCGATTTAAAATTTAGCCGTGCCGAACAACCCAAATACGGAACTTTAAACTAGATATTAGGCGAAAACAAGCATGCTAAACACTTTAACACTAAGTGAGAGGGATTACAACCTTTGTAGATCCGGTCCTTCACTTCATATGCTCCGTGTTGTGGTCCCTTCGCTGCGATCATCGGGATCCGGACTCTCGAGAGGTTCCACGAAGAGAAAGACGCAACCTTTGCTTCCGATCTTCGATACTAAGATGATCTACCTTGAAGTTTCTTTAACACAAGCTAACACTCATGAAATGATGTGAACACCCTCATCTAAATGGCAAGGGAAGATGAGGATGATGAAGTAGGAATTTTGCTCTATTTATTTATCTTTTTCTCACTATAATTCATCACTTGGAAAAATCAAGAAAGGTTTTTCCATGAAAGAATGAAGGAATAAGATGAACAATATTAGTTATCCATTTGTGATGAATAGGAAATGTAATAATATGATAGATAATGCAACCATGGTGAACTTAACCTTTGTAGAGAACTTACTAGAGTTAAAGGTTTGGTTAGGGTTTAGGAAAAATCTAGCATAATATCTTAACAAAGACAAAGAAAGAAAACTTCTAGAAAGCCTTAACCCTAATCAAACCCTAACCATGTTTAATCTCTACTAAACAAGTTGCATTATTTATCATATCATGTTACAATATTATATATCACATATACAATATTTATTGCAACAAAATAAAATAATACAATTAACATATATCGCATATATATCAATGTATTACCCGAGTGAGAAAAAGAATCTTTTAGTGAGCAAATATTAGTTAATGTCATTTAATATATCATATATATTATTATACATTAAATTATCGAATCAACACTTGATCCGACAATCCGGCTATATCGCATATAACCGACTAATATTTATCCGTACCGATTCATCGAATCAACACTTGATCCGATGACCCGGCTGATATCAAATATCGCGAGAATAGAATACGGTATCACATATCGCATTATCCTCGGTCCCGCACATATCACATATGTGCTCCTACTCCGTTTTGCCTGAGTCAAGAAACCTCTGTGTAGGACTCTAAAGAATCGTCAATACGCCGGCAGTAGGTGATGATCATATCAAACACCCACAAGCTGCAAGCGGTCAGCTAAACGTAACAGCTACCCAGGTATTGATCGCTCAGAAGATCAACAAGCAAGCCTGTAACTTCTCCTGCGAATCCAAACAGTAACACTCCCGTACAGTCCGGTCTCGTCGTCTGATATGTTGCATATCTCGCCTAGGGGTGGTAAACGTCAGACCCCGGTAGCTTGATAAGTCGTGTCGATATGAGGTCTATAACAGTTCGAGAAACTACTGATAACACTTACCAGTAAATCTCAGCAACCCTGGCCAGGGATTTCCGGTTATAGCCAATCGAACACAGCACAACATCAACTCCCTATACCGGGAGAGACGAATCCCCTCCTATCGCTCATTGCCTCCATATAATTCGGGACTGTACCCAAAAGCCACCTTTTTGCACGCCCTCTTGGACGTGGTATGATGGAAATCAAAGCACAGTGGGAATCACACAAGACTCTATGACGATCTCGGGTCAACAGACTACTCTGTACCAGTGTCACCGGAGAACTGCCATCTGACGTATGGTATAATACCATCTGGGAGTTCTCGGCGAGTCCGTCCAGTGTACCCAGTCTCCACTGAGCACCCGTACACCATCCTTGATGTCAAACACCGATGGATATGGGATCATCCATCGCCCATCATATGGGTCAAGATGCGTATACGCTAGTCTACTCTGGTGCATCGATGCCCTGTCTCGATACACCCACGACTAGGAACAGTTATAGGATGTACTCGTCGACTACCATGGCCCCACTAGTATGATCTCATCATAGTCCCAGTAGTCGAGTACATATCCTAAGGGCTTTATCAACATGTAATATAGAGACAATCAGAGTACATGTTAAGATAAAGTACAACCAGATAGCATACTATCATGTCGAGCAAGAAAGTCCTCCCTATATATGTCCTAGCATCCACTACAGTATACATCGTATGTACAGTAATGGCCTCTAGGGCATACATATAACTAACAATCTCCCACTTGCACTAGGGCCATCTGTTATGGTATCGCATACCCAACAATTAGCTGCGGTTGAAGTATCTCATACTCAACCATCCCATAAAAGTCTCTACTGGGAAAAAGGCCTTTGTGAGTGGATCCGCGATGTTGTCCTCTGTGTCTACTCTCCTAACCTCGATCTCCCTGGAGATCAACCATCTCCATGATCAGGTGACACTGCCTAAGAATTATATCTGGATTCCTAATGGGACGGTAGTTCCTTGGCTAAAGCCACAACTCCATTGTCACACAATGGTAGGAACGAAGTTCATCTTATGAACTTATATATATATCCAGACTGCCTCTTTGGTAGCATCCTTGGTAACGATGTATCTTGCCTTTAATCGTCTAGTATGTCACGGTATCTAGCTTGGAACTCTTCCAACATACCGTCCCTCCACTGAGGGTAAAGACAATGCCTGTTACTGACATTCAGTTGTCCTTATTACTCTGGAACCTTTCCAGTGATTCTCCCCAGGATCGATAGATACCATCTCACTACAACTAGTGAGTGTCCTAACATCCAATTAGATCTATCTCATAGATCCAAAACCTAGGATTTAGTAGGTATCACTTTGATCCTATATGGAGAATCCTTGTGATAAGCGTAGATTGACCGAGCGTAGCATAGGAAACTCCTTCCCTATCAAGAGTATGTCATCCACGTACTCTACGAGGATCACCACCATACTCTCTTCTACCTTTTTGTATATACAAGGTTCATCTACCATTTTGATGAAGTCAAACTCTTTGATTACTACATCAAAACAGATGTTCCAACTCGGCGATGCCTGTTTTATCATATAAAACATCTTGCACACGTTTCCGCTGCTCCCACTGACTACGAAGCCCTCTGGCTGTGTACTTATAGACGCTATCTTCTAAATCATCATTTAGAAAAGCAGTCATGACACCCAACCACCAGATATCGTAGTCATGGTATGTAGCCGTGGCAAGTAGGATCTGAATGGACTTAAGCATAGATCCTTAGAAAAGGTTTCAACATAATCCATACCTGGTCTATGATGCAAACCTTTTAACAAGTCTAGCTTTGAAAGTCTCAACTTTTCCATGTACACCAAGTAATCTTCTCAAGATATACTTGCTCCTGATAGGGATTTAACCCTTCAGATAAAGCAACCAAAGTCCATACTTTGTTGGTGTATAAGGATTCCATCTCAGATCGATAAGCATCCAGCCATTCTTACAGAGTCCCACTCCTGATGGCCAGCTCGAAACTAGTTGGGTCATCATCTCATGATGCAATCCTCGCTCCCACTGTCATAGAGAAACCGAAGTATCTCTCAGGTGGGTGAGGAACCCTACTAGATCGGCGGAGTGGCTGAGGTTCGTTGGAAACTATTGAATCCTTTGGTTCTACCAAATCATCAGTTGCATTTTGTATAGCTGGAACATTTCCAGTTCTACATAATAGACCATGCCTCGAGCTTGTCCGGATTTTGCTTTTAGACATAGACCGGACAACCCCAAATCTTAACAAGCTTAAGATATGGGCTCTTCCCTTTTCATATCACATATGAAGTGGTAGGCAACTGATTTGATTCGAACCCTATTCAATAGGTATGCAACTTCACAAGTGCATAACTCCCTAAAGGAAATAGGAAACTCAGTAGTAATCATCATAGAGCACACCATATCACATAGGGTGTGATTGCTCCGCCCCGATACACCGACGTGCTGTGGTGTATGCGGAGGAGTAATGCTGAGAGAGAATCTCATTCTCCTTTAGAATAGTCCAGGAATTCCGTGCTCAAGTATTCTCCTCCTTGATCTCATCAAAGGACATAATACTTATACCCGTATTTCGGTTCTCTACTTCTAACTTATATTCTGTGATTATCTCAAAAGCTTCGGACTTATGTTTCACCAGGAACACATGTCTGAATCTTGAGAGATTATCAGAGAACGTAATGAAGTAAAAAGAACCGATCTTGGCATGTGTAGACAGGGGACCTTCATACATCAGCATGTATCAATCCCAAAAGTTCACTAACTCTTTCTCTGTTTCCAACAAACAGAGCTGTGGTCATCTTATCTTTGTGACATGACCGGCAAGTTTCACAAGATGTAAATTCAAACTAATTTAAATATGCATCTATATGTAACTTCAGCCAGTCGGGTCGCATTGATATGACCTAGTCTACAATGCCTCAAGAATGATTCGTTCATTTCTGAACTCTTCCTCTTATGTGTGTTCTGTATACTAAGAACTGTAATTTGATTTAAAGCGTCAATGCTTTTAGATAACGTGCCTGAACCGATCAACTCTTGATATAGGAAATGTTCAAAACATTATCCAACAATACAAAATTATATCCTTTCTTTACTAATAAAGAGACTGATATGATTTTGTATATCAGGTTCGGTATCTAATAACATTTGTTCAGAATCAATGTATTCTGGTAATACAGGGTGATAGTGACCAACAGACTTGGCTGCAACACTTGCACCGTTTTCTGTCTCATGAAACTTATCACCGGTTCTCAGTTCTTTACCTATCTGTAGCCCATGTACAAGATTACATATACGGGATCCTGATCCGGTATCACATACCCAGGACGTAAAGGATACTGAGAAACAGTTCTGTGTAATGAACACACCCGAAGATGATGCATCAACATGCACTTTCTTCGTTTGGGCGGCACGGGAAATCTGGTATTCCCCAATTTCCTGCTCTGTCTTATAACAATTATAAGTTGGAGCGGGACCAACGTTCCCCAGCTCAGTATAACAAGCGGGTTCGGTCAATATATCCGTTTTATTATCTTGATTAAGGCGTGATATGTTCGCTATCTGGAGAGAGAGAGAAGAAAACACTCAGCGTATGCTCTTGTAAGATTAGATTGGTTATATAATATATCTAATCAGGATGTCTCCCACTGTTTTAGTCAAATCTTCCTTCAAACCGTAAAAGGAAAGACTAGCCGGGATTAATTACACGCTACAAGTTCGCCAATCTTTCAGCCAGGCCAGTGTCGGTACTTTGAGGGAGGTCCCCCGTGCTTTCGTACGAACCTAATTAATGTAAACCTCGTTTTCCCAGAGGCGTAACCCCGTTAACACCTTTCTAGATACCTACTTGATCGGCTAATTGTAATGTGTAAAACTCTCCCAGGAGTAACTCTTACTCGCAGCGGGTATCGGGATCCAACTATCTCATAGAAGATATGCAATCTCATTGCAAATTTCAACACTTGAAATTCCCGATAATATTTTGCCCCAAGCGATCTATGACCTTGACTGAGTCAACAAACCATAGACTGCAAGTAAAGTTCAACCCGTACATTTCTTGATTGAATTAAACCCACCCGCACGACCCTTGACTGAGTCAACAAGGCCACACGACTACCCTAATCCAATCGCATCATATGCTTTGCAGATAAGCACTAATCAGCTACCGCACACTACGCCTTGACTGAGTCAACAAACGCAGCACGAATACTAACTATTACTTATCTGAAATGACGGAGGGCTACGACAGGTTTTTAAGAAAACCCTTTGCGTAATGAACTTTATATCGTTGTAGAATCGAATGATTTTAAATGGAATGTTTTTTAGGCTTTTCTAGTTTTGCTAAAGGGGTCACTCCCGGTGAAGGGATCGTCGGCCCTTTCCTCATCGAATAAGGTGCAGGATATATCATATATACCGCTGTGCAAAGCAGAAACTATAGAAGCAATCAAAAGACAAACCGAGTTTGTAGCATCTGCCAGTTATTGCTAAAGGAGTCACTCCCGGTGAAGGGATCTCGGTCCTTTCCTTATCGAATAAGGTGCTGGATGTTCTACAAGGAACACCGCTATACAAAGCAAGAACTGTAGCTACCGGTTTTTATAAACAAGTTTCTACAACATCTTAGGTTTCTTTTAATTCATTAATCTCATTAATGAAGTCCCATTTTTATTATGCTTCACAAGCATCTCTTTTGAAACGAAATCTGCAATATAACATATATCTCATATATATAATATAAACATTCGTCTCAGGCAGTAATATGATCTCATTACAGAACAATGCAGCAGAAGAACATATATGAAATATTGGATATACTAGGACGTCCGTGTTTTCAATACGAGCCAGTATAAAACACGGATTCCACGGTCGCGATGAATAGCCAAACCCACATCCCTAGACCCCTACGAGAGCGGCAAGTAACACTGCCAATTCTAGGGTTAGGAGACCCGGTCTCGACTCCTCGAGATGGTCTCCCACTGGACCCTAGAACCCGGTTACTTGTGCTCCCCGCCTTGGGTCTACCTAATGCGGAAAAGTAAATAATATACAACGGTGACATCTTCCGCTACCTGGAAGTGCCCCAATAAAAGAATATTACATACAAATGAATTTTACATGAATGAAAAAGAAAATCTCTCATCTCACATAAAACCCCCGGCTATTCAAAACGTGACGATCCAATACAACATATCACAGCAACACATAATATCTCATATCATCAACGTAAGCAAGTATGCGTATCCCGATTGTCGTTGATGTATAGCAACGAAGCTGGCGATACACCACATACTATGCTTACGGTCACAGAAAAGAAAATGTAAAACTACAACAGTTGGAATCCGCAACCTCTTTAGACATCGCATGCCTAACCAAATGAATTCCTTAGACATCGCATGCCTAACAATTATAAACCCCGCATTTTAGTCTCAATTTATCGAAAACTCTTTTCAATACCAAGTCGGCAAATTCAACAAGATTCCCGACGTCCTGATCGAATGCTCGTCGCAAACTTTAGTAGACGGCCACACCCCCGATACCGTCGACGAAGTGCACCAAGGCGGAACACCGCTACCGGGAGCACCCGAACGGATGCTTTCGGCGACGGGGTTCTCCTACAGTCACTTGGTCGGGGCTACGGAGTGAGGCTGTCTATTAAGTTTACCCGGCGAGTATCCGCGTACACTACGTGATTGCGACGGACTTTTGATCGCATCAAAATTCCGTGGCAACCGATCATCTGAGACTAAACTGCTATGTTTATAATATTCAACTTAGTTATCTCATAACTACCTGTGGATTCCAATTATTGTATCACATTCCAGATAAATAGACAAAGTTAAACTTTCCGATCGAATCATCAAACATCCAAGATTTCCCCAATATATCTCAACACTTGAAATCAGTTTAAAAATATCCATTACATGCCACAGTACCAGTGGTCCAGCCGTAGAAGGATCAAGCCAACGCCTCACATGTGGCACGCCGTACTGCCCCAAACCTTAAGGTTCAAAGGGCAGTTCAAGACGGTCACATAATCGAGTTAAGGTTTGTGGTCTTCTAGAGGGTCCAACGAGTTACTTGCACGACTTAGAACATTCTTAAACACGAGAAAAATCCAACTTTTGAAAAATTTTCCGACAGGGGAAAAAGTGAGTTATTGATATCCATTCGAACTTTTTAACAGTTTCTAAAATTTATCCGGAAAGCCACATAGACAAAATCTGATACTCCGATCGAAACACCGAATCCCCAAAACAACCCCAGAAAACTCAACTGTAGAATAAACATTAAAAATTCCCAGAGAACTCAGCACTGAATAAAATAAATTACTGTGCAAAAAGGAGTCAACGAATCAACAGTGTTGCCGCTGTAAGTCTACGCTAGCGCCCCGGCAGTCTACAGACGCCAAATGCGGAACAAAAACTTTTTAACTGGCGCTATCGTATACTTTAACCCGGATCTGCCATTATTGCTAAACTAACAAACTGTAAAGAGTGTAGAATGGTTATACCGAACGATCCGAGTCCTTCGTTCTTCAACCATCATCCCACGCTCCGTTGCGGCTGCTCCGATCTCGTCGATCTCCGATCTCCTCGTCGAGGTGGCACCACATGATCGGTTCTTTAAACGGGCTCCCGCCTCTGACTCGAGGCAACTCGATCGTCAAGTTTGCTAAAAGAGACGACCAAGATTGATGTAGAGAATGAGTAGATGACTTTGTCTCACTTCGTCCAAATCCGTGGACGATCGGTTAATGAAGTTGCCGAGGGAATCGGGTGATGGAATGAAATGGACTGTGAAATTCCATACACCCCAAAACTATCATATCTTTTCTACAATGAAACATCAAGTGAGAGAGTGAGTATGAGGAGAGAGAGAGGGCAAGCCATATATAGCAAGAGGGAGGTGACCGTAGGAGGAGGGAGGTGACCATAAACCAAAAGCTTCTCACTCAAATATCTTAAGGAATCCAAAAGGAATTAAACACAAAGCATGAGTCATTAGGCTAGTCACCAAAAGCTTTAATGACACCATTTAATGCCTAATGAGTCATGAAGCCAAGTCATCATCTAGAACCTTCTAGAAACTTCTAGAAGCATTGACTCACCACAACAGAAGAAAAGATAAATCCGTCTTTAACCGAATGTTAAAAGACGGCTGATAGAAAACTGGAAACCGGCAACTTCCAAAAGTGATCCTGAAACAACTTTCAGGATAACCCCGAAACTATATAAATATACCCGCATTTGTATTACGACCGAATACAAATGCAACTGAGACAAAGATATTATACCTACTCAATATAATACTCGGATCCGGCTTAAACCAAAGCCGACCAGTATTATCTGCCCGAAAACTGACACGTGCGTAAACGCACGTGCATTTTCCGAACCCTGCCATAAAACCATACGGCCTCTACAACGTTTCGCCCGAACTTGGGAAACTGCCTGTGGGGGACTCTAATGACTCGTCAGCACCCTGGCAGTGGGTTTAACCACAAACCGTCAGCGGCACTAGCTATGCGTAACGGCTGCCCATGGACTGACCTCAAGGGTGGCCGAGGAGCGAACTCAAGGGAGACCGATGAGCGAACTCCTCCGAAAACCCTACTGAGCCTAACAGTGACAATGTATATACAGTCCGGTCCGTTCGTCAATGAGTATCGCATATCTGCCTAGGGGGCTAGCAAGGTCAGACCCCCAATAGCAGTATAAGTCGCGTCGGAGTGAAGCCCAATAACACCCTGAGATACTACTGGAGTACCTACCAGTAAATCTACTGCCACGGCCGTGGGCTTTGTGTAATGGCTCTCCTAGACACAGCACGATCTCGCCCCCAATACCGGGAGAGACGAATCCCCTGCCGATCCGCTCACGTGCCTCCATATGGCTCGGGACTGTACCCAAAAGCTACCTGTTTGCACGACTCCTTTGAGCCGTGGTAGGGTAGAAATCAAAGCACAGTGGGAACTCACACGAGACAAATGACGACCTCAGGTCGATGAACTAACCTGTACACATGTCACCAGGGAACTGCTATCTGACGGTAGATATAATACTAACTAGCAGATTCCCAGCGAGTCCTGTCCGGTGTACTCATAACCCAATGAGCATCTGTATACATCTTAGGTGATCCAACTACACCAGTGGCTTGTGAGACCGGCCACCGCCCCTCGTCGGGGTCTCGACTGTATACACTAGTCTACTCCGGAGTATCGATGCCCTGTCTCGAAACTCCCACGACTAGGGACCACAATTAAGGATATGCATATAAACTACCCAACTCTCACGTATATGATCGCCATCATACTGTTGGTAGTAAAGCAAGATCCTAAGGGCTCTATCAAAGTGTAACATGCAATCAGTCACCTGAACATGTACACGACTGATAAAGGCAAACCAGATAGCATACTATCATTTCGAGTAAGACTGTCCTACCGGGATAGGTCCTCCGCAATCATTGCAATCACGTACCTGCGATCCAATAATTGACTATGAGGGCACTATCTCCAACAATCTCCCACTTGCACTCAAGGCTAATATTGCGATGTCGACTACTCACAGCCCGTGTGAAACCGAACATCCAACTCCTCTACTAATCAGTTTCACAAAGCCCGTTTGTAAAACTATTGTGTTCGAGAAATAGCCTCAGTGAGTCGATCCGCCTAGAAGTATCTTTCTATATCTCTCTTAATCTCAAGTTCGCGGAGAAAACCATCTCCCGAATTGAGTAATACTTGTCTTAGAACATGTCTGGATATCTGATGGGACCTTAGTTCATAAATGAACTCCATATCCAAACTTCTTAGACTGAATCGATCACTGAACCTAATCAGTATCGGGCACCTTTCTTCCCACAGTATCATCTTGGACCACCTGTCCATAATACTGTCCCTCTTCGTCAGAGGGAAAAACTATAACTCTGACAATCACTCTGTCATCCATGTCACCTTTGAAGCCTCGAATGATAACCGTCTCCCGAAAGAGGTTGCCGTTATCAAATCCGTAGAACATGTACTTATGTTCTAAAACTGCTTCCTTATATTTCTCCAGGATTGGATTAATACAAACTTATTGCATCTAGTGCAAAACCAACATTTGGTGTGGTACTTGACATCTCATGATTGACTCAATTGCCTAAGCAAGTGATCTGCCAATCATGCACATCCCTCTCCCCTTTAGTCTATACGACATCTTTAGAGAGGGTGACTCCATCACCTGCAGGTACACCACCATGCTAGGAGTCAAATATTCCAAAAACCATTAGAATATTGTCAAAGTACCCATATTTGGGAAACTACCCAAATCCAGATCTAAAACCATAGATCTAGAAACCAGAATGTCAAATATTATATCCAAATCCTGTCTGGAGAACAACTGTGTGACGACCACAGTACAACCGATCGTAGTATAGGAATTTTACTTCCTACTCTGTATATGTCATCCAGATACCATGACATCACACCCTACTACCTTCTTAACTGATCCATCCCCTATTCTGATTGAAGTCAAACCCATGACTGTCACATCAAAATTAGATGATCTATCTCCGCTATAACTGCTCAAGTCTATAAATAGATATAAGCATCTTGCCCACTATGCTTCCGCTGCTCCCACTGATTTCGACAACCCTCCTACCGGGTCTCATAACCTGGAACAACAGTAGTGTCAAGTCTGGGTAGATAAGAACCTCCCTGTCACCGTCCTTGAGCCTACCGAAGTACCTCTCGGGTGTCTGAGGTTACCTACCATACCTGCGGAGTGGCTATTGGAATGTCAAACCTGATTGAATGTATAGGTCCTATTAAATTTTCCGTAATCGTTCGCGGTTCTGGAATCACTTCCAGTTCTACCATACTCCCACTACTGTTTTCTGAAAAAGATCCATTTTTACTAAAACTGTGGCGAGTCAAGAACAATATCACTATTGATCTTCTTAATGGTAGAATATCAACCCTCGTCATAGCCAGGGTCAACCCACAAACAGCCATTACAGAAACGTGCCCTGAGTTATCCAGTGTCTGGTTTTAATCATAAGCTGGACAACTCCCCGTACCTTAATTTCTTTTAAGGTACGAACTATTCTATATCCAATATAGAAACTTTGGCACTTATTTAATTGGAACCATATTCAATCCATGCATCTGTCTCCAATGCATATCAACTTAATGGAAAGAGGCTAATCAGCATTACTCAACTTAGGAATCCATCCAATTATGAGTAACCTGAAAGAGAAACACGTTTCTCAAAAACCATCACTATCATCTGAATACCAATCACAAGAATCTACATCTTCGATCTCTTTGAAGAATCCCGATACTTGTGATACTTGGTTTCTACTTTATTCTTATACCCACAACTTCTCAAAACTTAGACCTTGTATTTCTACGAAACACTTGTCTAAATACTAGAGAAGTTATAAGTAAATAGAACATAGTACGAGGACCTACCCCTTTGTCCTGATGGACACTTGGAAAACATACAATACTCTGTATAAGTCCGCTGAGTTTAAACAACTCAAAACCTGTGCGTCGTAGGTTGAAAACTGTACCCTGGCGATTTCCTCAAATATCACCAATTACAACGAATTCCGATATAATGAGGATGATCACCTAATTCCCAATATCTTACTCCCACTCATCATCTGTAAAACCATACAGATATGAGAATGAAACCTGGTAAATACATACCCTTGGAGTAAGTGTCTAATCGGGAAAACAGTTTTTCCTTTAACAATGCACTGAAACATGAAAAATGTTTCGTAGGGGTATCCTGGTATTCATAGCAATGCCTCTTCCATAATCCAATTCATGACTTCAACCGTATATTTTATTGTCGTCTCTCCAAATCCCTTTATTTGTTTTTAGTCGTTACCTTCTGTACACCATCGTTAGGCTAAATGGTTTTCTTCCTTCCCTACCGTTCGGCACCAGCCTATGGTTTGGAAGAAGACTATCCACTAAGCATAATAGGTGTACCCTCCTAAACCAAGGAGTACTCGCATCTCGAGAGAAGGTGATGATAAAAGACAACTGAATAATACCTTATTCTTTTAAAGGTGAAATAGGAGTGGCGATGAAGTACGCGGTTTTGGTCGTGAATGATATCAGTCGCAATTTACTTTGCCCTCTTTCTAATCCCTTTATTTTGTCTTTACATATTACCTTCTGCACACCCTACTTAGGCTAATTGGTTTTCTTCATTCCCTACCTTTCGGCACCAGCCTATGGTTTGGAATAAGACTATCCAATAGGCGTAATAGGTGTACTCTCCTAAACCAAGGAGCTCTCGCAACCTGAGAGAAGGTGATAATAAAAGACAACTGAATAAACCAATTCTATTTCTCCTGAACCTGGATCCATCCTCGAAGAAGTCCCTTCGAGTTCGTATATAACCATACGATGGATCTATCCAATGGAAGTGGATATCCGTAGTAATACGGGTGCTCTGAGAAATTCAAAGGGTAAAAGAAGGAGTGGCAATGACTTATGCAACTCAGACAATCCAAAAGCCAGTATTTCAAGAAGGTTCGGTCAACCTGGTCACTGAGTCATAGTCTAGGGTCGGTCAAAGGTCGCTGCCAAAGAGAGAGAGAGAAAAGAAACACTCTGCGTGCACTCTAACCTAGATCAGAATGGTCATCATTTTATCTAATCCGGAAACCTCCCACTGTCCTGTCAAATTCTCCTCCAAACCTAAAGAAGAATCAATCGGGATCACCCGAAGAGTAAACCAACTCATCAGTGGGAATCGGGATCCAACTCTCATCGCATGTTAACGTGATGGAATGCATCCACGTTATTCATACTCCAGAAGGTATGCGCATACTTGGCAAGTTTCAGTTTCTTTAGAAACTCCCGATATCATTTTCTTGCCCCATGCTCTTATGACCTTGACGTATGCCAACAAATCATAAGTCACATGTCAAGTTCTGCCCGTCATTATCTTGTTAATTTGAACCCACCCGTACATACCCTTGACGTATGCCAACAAGGTAATACGACTGTCCCAAACCAACTCATCTATCTATGCAACAAATGAATACCCAGCAGCTACCAAACACTATGCCTTGACGTATGCCAACAAACATAGCTTGAATACTACTGACCATCCATAAGAAACGACGGAGGGCTACGACTGGTTTTTGGCGAAAAACCTTTAACGTAGTGAACTTGATATCGCTGAAGGAACCTGATAGCTTTTTAAAATATAGTGGCGAAAACCTTTTGCTAAAGAGGTCACTCCCGGTAAAGGGATCTCGGCTCTTTCCTCGTGGAATGAGGTGCAGGATATTCCACTGAATACCGCTATGCAGAGCAACATGTAATCGACTATAGTAAAGTTATTACCCTGACGCAAACTTCTGTCCAAGGGGTCTTTCCCGGTGAAGGGATATCAGCCCTTGCCTCGTCGAATGAGGTGCTGGATATTCACACCGAATATCGCTATGCATAACAAAAGGAAACGTCTTTGCAATAACACTTTTTAAATTGTTCCAACAACTGTAAACAGGTTTGTTTAACTTTGCGTTGATCAGAATCAACACAGTCCCATCAATCAATCACACCAGAAAAGAACGAAAATAAAATGTACGTATATGCCATCCGCATTCGTCACTGGGTCCCGTCATCACCCGTTAGGTTACTTAACTAACGACAGAGCGGGGACTGGACTAGCGCGGGTGTAAAACATATACAACATCTAATAGTATATAAACCAATATACATAATCGCTCCAGGCGTGATAATATGCAACATTACAGAAAAGTAATAAGCATCACAGAACAATACAGATAATCTGGGATCCCCGAGTTTCACAGAGCCGCTGCTGAAACTCGACGTTCCCCTGTCGTGTGGATAGCCTGTGCAATGAAACCTAGACCCCTACGGGTGCGGCAAGTTACCCGCCAAGACCTGAAGCGAGGCAGCCCCCTACAGCATAGTGAATGGACCACCCAGCACTCCACGGAATCCGGTAAGCTTGGGCACCCTTCCTTGGGTCAACCTGTACCCCCTACGAGTGCGGCGAATAGTCTGCCAATTCTGAAGTGGGACCCCTCTGCCTCTCAAAGCCATGAGCTGCGGACCCGTTGCCTCCCAGAACCCGGCTATCCGTGCACTCCGTCTCGGGGCAAAACCTAGTACAGTAATGAAAAATAGTACAATAGGTACATCGACCGCATCCTGGCCGTGCCCCAAAAGAATATTATACAACAGGCAGTGACGGCTGTCCACAAGTTGGACGCTCGCCCCGCAATATCAAATGTACAAATAAACTCAATCTGTACTACCATTGCACACTGCTATCCACCACAACAAATCCGCAACATCACAGCACAACACAGAACATCAACGCGAATGTCACGTTCGCAAACCCGTCTAAAAGAACTATAGCAATTAAACGCGGTTTACCGATCAAATGACATTCCCGGTCGGAGATATAATGTAAGCACTGTAAACTAACGTGTTTAAATTACGATCGACCAAAGACCAAATATCAAAAAGTGGGCCCCACAGCTTACTGGTGAACAGTAACAAAATCTGGGCCAAAACTTTATATACCAAAAACCCCAAAATCCCAAACATAACCTACTGACAAAATTTGGGAGCACGTGCTCCCCACGTGGCCGCGGTTGCGCGGCCAAACCATGGGTTTGGCCGCCCTTCCGCGGCGACTTGGAGGGATCACAACCCCAAATTTTGTCGTGGCTCTTAGAATTCCCTGCACGGATTTTTAAGACATCCAGAAATAATTTTTGAGACCGTTTAAAAACAACAGAAACTGTCAATTTAGGATTTTGTCGTTTTTGAGTTTCGGTTCGATCGATGTTTTGAACACGTTAGCACAAGTTAGTATAGCAAAATGGTTAGGCTCTGATACCACTGTAAGTCTACGCTAGCGCCCCGGCAGTCTACAGACGCCAAATGCGGAACAAAAACTTTTTAACTGGCGCTATCGTATACTTTAACCCGGATCTGCCATTATTGCTAAACTAACAAACTGTAAAGAGTGTAGAATGGTTATACCGAACGATCCGAGTCCTTCGTTCTTCAACCATCATCCCACGCTCCGTTGCGGCTGCTCCGATCTCGTCGATCTCCGATCTCCTCGTCGAGGTGGCACCACATGATCGGTTCTTTAAACGGGCTCCCGCCTCTGACTCGAGGCAACTCGATCGTCAAGTTTGCTAAAAGAGACGACCAAGATTGATGTAGAGAATGAGTAGATGACTTTGTCTCACTTCGTCCAAATCCGTAGACGATCGGTTAATGAAGTTGCCGAGGGAATCGGGTGATGGAATGAAATGGACTGTGAAATTCCATACACCCCAAAACTATCATATCTTTTCTACAATGAAACATCAAGTGAGAGAGTGAGTATGAGGAGAGAGAGAGGGCAAGCCATATATAGCAAGAGGGAGGTGACCGTAGGAGGAGGGAGGTGACCATAAACCAAAAGCTTCTCACTCAAATATCTTAAGGAATCCAAAAGGAATTAAACACAAAGCATGAGTCATTAGGCTAGTCACCAAAAGCTTTAATGACACCATTTAATGCCTAATGAGTCATGAAGCCAAGTCATCATCTAGAACCTTCTAGAAACTTCTAGAAGCATTGACTCACCACAACAGAAGAAAAGATAAATCCGTCTTTAACCGAATGTTAAAAGACGGCTGATAGAAAACTGGAAACCGGCAACTTCCAAAAGTGATCCTGAAACAACTTTCAGGATAACCCCGAAACTGTATAAATATACCCGCATTTGTATTACGACCGAATACAAATGCAACTGAGACAAAGATATTATACCTACTCAATATAATACTCGGATCCGGCTTAAACCAAAGCCGACCAGTATTATCTGCCCGAAAACTGACACGTGCGTAAACGCACGTGCATTTTCCGAACCCTGCCATAAAACCATACGGCCTCTACAACGTTTCGCCCGAACTTGGGAAACTGCCTGTGGGGGACTCTAATGACTCGTCAGCACCCTGGCAGTGGGTTTAACCACAAACCGTCAGCGGCACTAGCTATGCGTAACGGCTGCCCATGGACTGACCTCAAGGGTGGCCGAGGAGCGAACTCAAGGGAGACCGATGAGCGAACTCCTCCGAAAACCCTACTGAGCCTAACAGTGACAATGTATATACAGTCCGGTCCGTTCGTCAATGAGTATCGCATATCTGCCTAGGGGGCTAGCAAGGTCAGACCCCCAATAGCAGTATAAGTCGCGTCGGAGTGAAGCCCAATAACACCCTGAGATACTACTGGAGTACCTACCAGTAAATCTACTGCCACGGCCGTGGGCTTTGTGTAATGGCTCTCCTAGACACAGCACGATCTCGCCCCCAATACCGGGAGAGACGAATCCCCTGCCGATCCGCTCACGTGCCTCCATATGGCTCGGGACTGTACCCAAAAGCTACCTGTTTGCACGACTCCTTTGAGCCGTGGTAGGGTAGAAATCAAAGCACAGTGGGAACTCACACGAGACAAATGACGACCTCAGGTCGATGAACTAACCTGTACACATGTCACCAGGGAACTGCTATCTGACGGTAGATATAATACTAACTAGCAGATTCCCAGCGAGTCCTGTCCGGTGTACTCATAACCCAATGAGCATCTGTATACATCTTAGGTGATCCAACTACACCAGTGGCTTGTGAGACCGGCCACCGCCCCTCGTCGGGGTCTCGACTGTATACACTAGTCTACTCCGGAGTATCGATGCCCTGTCTCGAAACTCCCACGACTAGGGACCACAATTAAGGATATGCATATAAACTACCCAACTCTCACGTATATGATCGCCATCATACTGTTGGTAGTAAAGCAAGATCCTAAGGGCTCTATCAAAGTGTAACATGCAATCAGTCACCTGAACATGTACACGACTGATAAAGGCAAACCAGATAGCATACTATCATTTCGAGTAAGACTGTCCTACCGGGATAGGTCCTCCGCAATCATTGCAATCACGTACCTGCGATCCAATAATTGACTATGAGGGCACTATCTCCAACAGCCGCGGAACCGCCGCGCCACGTGGGCTTAGGCCGCGGTTCCGCGCCGTAATGACGGAGTTAGGTCTCCGTTTTTCACAGTATTTCATAAAAAACCCTGCTTGATTTTCTGCATATTTTTAATATTGAAAAATCCACAATTTTCAAAAAAGGACAGAGAGCAATTTGGATTCGGGGTTTCGGGTTCGATCGGACTTCAAACTCCGTCTAGACTTCGCCTAAAGCTCTAGCTTGGCTCTGATACCACTGTAGGGTTGCAATGCACGCGCACAAGGGTCTACGAGGTATCAACCATGCCCGATTTAAAATTTAGCCGTGCCGAACAACCCGAATACGGAACTTTAAACTAGAGATTAGGCGAAAACAAGCATGCTAAACACTTTAACACTAAGTGAGAGGGATTACAACCTTTGTAGATCCGGTCCTTCACTTCATATGCTCCGTGTTGTGGTCCCTTCGCTGCGATCATCGGGATCCGGACTCTCGAGAGGTTCCACGAAGAGAAAGACGCAACCTTTACTTCCGATCTTCGATACTAAGATGATCTACCTTGAAGTTTCTTTAACACAAGCTAACACTCATGAAATGATGTGAACACCCTCATCTAAATGGCAAGGGAAGATGAGGATGATGAAGTAGGAATTTTGCTCTATTTATTTATCTTTTTCTCACTATAATTCATCACTTGGAAAAATCAAGAAAGGTTTTTCCATGAAAGAATGAAGGAATAAGATGAACAATATTAGTTATCCATTTGTGATGAATAGGAAATGTAATAATATGATAGATAATGCAACCATGGTGAACTTAACCTTTGTAGAGAACTTACTAGAGTTAAAGGTTTGGTTAGGGTTTAGGAAAAATCTAGCATAATATCTTAACAAAGACAAAGAAAGAAAACTTCTAGAAAGCCTTAACCCTAATCAAACCCTAACCATATTTAATCTCTACTAAACAAGTTGCATTATTTATCATATCATGTTACAATATTATATATCACATATACAATATTTATTGCAACAAAATAAAATAATACAATTAACATATATCGCATATATATCAATGTATTACCCGAGTGAGAAAAAGAATCTTTTAGTGAGCAAATATTAGTTAATGTCATTTAATATATCATATATATTATTATACATTAAATTATCGAATCAACACTTGATCCGACAATCCGGCTATATCGCATATAACCGACTAATATTTATCCGTACCGATTCATCGAATCAACACTTGATCCGATGACCCGGCTGATATCAAATATCGCGAGAATAGAATACGGTATCACATATCGCATTATCCTCGGTCCCGCACATATCACATATGTGCTCCTACTCCGTTTTGCCTGAGTCAAGAAACCTCTGTGTAGGACTCTAAAGAATCGTCAATACGCCGGCAGTAGGAGATGATCATATCAAACACCCACAAGCTGCAAGCGGTCAGCTAAACGTAACAGCTACCCAGGTATTGATCGCTCAGAAGATCAACAAGCAAGCCTGTAACTTCTCCTGCGAATCCAAACAGTAACACTCCCGTACAGTCCGGTCTCGTCGTCTGATATGTTGCATATCTCGCCTAGGGGTGGTAAACATCAGACCCCGGTAGCTTGATAAGTCGTGTCGATATGAGGTCTATAACAGTTCGAGAAACTACTGATAACACTTACCAGTAAATCTCAGCAACCCTGGCCAGGGATTTCCGGTTATAGCCAATCGAACACAGCACAACATCAACTCCCTATACCGGGAGAGACGAATCCCCTCCTATCGCTCATTGCCTCCATATAATTCGGGACTGTACCCAAAAGCCACCTTTTTGCACGCCCTCTTGGACGTGGTATGATGGAAATCAAAGCACAGTGGGAATCACACAAGACTCTATGACGATCTCGGGTCAACAGACTACTCTGTACCATTGTCACCGGAGAACTGCCATCTGACGTATGGTATAATACCATCTGGGAGTTCTCGGCGAGTCCGTCCAGTGTACCCAGTCTCCACTGAGCACCCGTACACCATCCTTGATGTCAAACACCGATGGATATGGGATCATCCATCGCCCATCATATGGGTCAAGATACGTATACGCTAGTCTACTCTGGTGCATCGATGCCCTGTCTCGATACACCCACGACTAGGAACAGTTATAGGATATACTCGTCGACTACCATGGCCCCACTAGTATGATCTCATCATAGTCCCAGTAGTCGAGTACATATCCTAAGGGCTTTATCAACATGTAATATAGAGACAATCAGAGTACATGTTAAGATAAAGTACAACCAGATAGCATACTATCATGTCTAAAAGTGAGGCAACCATCACTCAATGACATGAGTGGGCCACCCGGCACTTCATGAAATCCAGTAACTTGAACACTCTACCGTGGTTCTATCATAAACCCCTATAACTGCAGCGAATAGCCCGCCAATTCTAGACCGAGGCGGCTCAAACTCATCACCATGAGACGACCACCTGACACACTCTAGAATCTAGCTACTCGAGCACTTCTCTATGGGTTATCTTGATACAAGAATGAATGAATATACAATGGTAACATTGACCTCAATTCGGTCGTATTCCAATATAAACAATATATATCAAGTAGTAATGACGGACACAATCCGCCCGCTCGTCCCGAATAACAAATATACATCCAATTCTACAATGAGGGGCTATCAACCCCGACTATCCGTCTAAACCATCACAAGATATATAACACGACATCACAAGTAAGTATTTGCGACCCCGTCTAATCAATCTATAGAAATTATACGACATTTACAAACACATATACAAACACAAAGATAATCGACGGTGCTAAAGTTTTAGGTTTAAAACTTTTCGTTTTGCCCGAATACAAAGATAACACCAAATGAAATCTAGGGCAAAACAAATATAACCAAAAAAAAAGTTTACTAGAGAATAAGGCCCGGGAAAAAATCAGGGACCTTAAGCTAATTTCTAACCGACCAGGTCGGGAAAAAGTGAGGTTTGGGCAGTTTTTGTAATGAATTAGGTCTCCATGTTTCTTTCCAAGTTTTTACATCTCATAACAATCTCTCTGCAATTGTTTAAAAAAATTTCAAAGACCAAAAAAATTTCAAACAGAAACTTGGTTTTCGTGGTTTTGGAAAACGAAAAATTTTTGTTTCGAAACGTAAATATCGTCTACTACTAGTTCTAGTGTTTGGGTGGCTCTGATACCATATTAGTAGCTAACTTGCAGCAAAGGCAAAATGCAAAATAAAAATTTTATTAACAAGAGCACGAACTTCTACGACCTAGAATCGATTCCAAATACTAAACTAACTAACAAAGAAAGAGTTTAACTTCTCGGTTAGGTGTTAGCTGCCTTTGTAGTCGTTTCCTTCTTCGTCTACTCCACTTCTTTAGCTCCTATATCCATCGGGAATGAGCTTAGGAGTCGGTCTTCTTTGTTGAAAATGATCCACCCGAAGAAACCCTAACGAAAGCTCCAACTTCACATTAGGTAACAAGTGAAGCAACTTGTGAACAAGACTTGCTAGGAATTGATCACAAGAATGTAGTAGTGACTAATCTCTAAGTTTTCTCTCTTTTTATTTTTTCTTTCTCAATTTAGAAAATTTCAAGAGAAGAGGAAGAAGAAGCTAAGCATGAGGATGATGAAAATGATGAGCAAGCATGGCATATCATTATCTATCTCTTCCTTTTTCTTCTTTTCTCTTTAGAATAAGTAGAATTGTGACTCACAATAATGAGTCACAAGTGCACAATATTCTAAAGAGAACATGAAGATATGAGAAAAGAAGAAAGCCACCTCATTGCGCGCGCGCATATATATACATACACTAATACAAATATATACTATAAATACATACACCCGTATTCGTATAAAATACAAATACCCGTATTTGTATTAAGATACAAATACACGTATTTATATCAAGACACAAATACACGTATTTATATCAAGACAGAAATACCCGTATTCGTATAAATACCGTATTCGTGATAAAATACAAATACCAAAAGAGAGATACCGAAAAGAAATATATGATACTATCTCACATTTTATCCAAATATGATAATATGCCTATCTTTCAAACCTGCTAGTATTAACAAAATGTCCGATTAAAAGTGCGTGTACAAAAACACGTATTTAATCGAACCTCCGTACGTATCAAAATACGTACACTACATCGTTTCGTCTGAGCTGGGAAACCCTCTGTGTGGGACTCTAAAGACTCGACAATACACTTACAGTGGGTTTAACCATAAGCACGTCAGCGGCACTAGCTGTACGTAACGACTACCCAGATATTGAACGAAAGGAAGGTCGACAAGAAAACTCGTATGTATCCCTACTGAGCCTGAAAGTGACAATTTTCGTACAATCCGGTCTCTTCATCTGAGAATATCGCATATCGAGAATAGGGGTGGAAAACGTCAGACTGCTAATAACCTAATAAGTCGTGTCGATATGGCCCAATACCATCCTGAGAAACTACTGATCTCGCTATCAGTAAATCTTATCTGCCTTGGCCAAGATCTTATGGTGATGGCTAATCAAACATAGCGCGACATCAACTCCCTATGCTGGGAGAAACGAATCCCTTCTATCGCTCACTGCCCCTAAGTGCTTCGGTGCTGTACCGAACTAAAATTTGTTTGCACGACTCTTTAAAGTCATGGTAGGGTAGAACTCTAAGTACAGTAGGAACACACTCGAGACTAATGACGATATCAGGTCTAAAGACTAACCTGTGCCTATGTCACCAGAGAACTGCTATCTGACGATAAGTACATTACTATCTAGAAGTTCTCGGCGATTCCATCCAGTGTAACTCATAATCTAATGAGCACACTGTTGGCTATAGTGCCCTCAAGTCAATTATTGAATCGCAGGCACGTGATTGCGATGATTAAGGGAGGACCTATACGGATAGAAAAATCTTACTCAAAATGATAGTATGCTATCTGGTTTATCTTTATCATCATGTACATGCTTTAGGCGGTATTACAGATCACCATTACATGTTGATAGAGCTCATAGGATTCTTGCTTGACTACCAGCATTATGATGGCGACCATATACGTGAGAACTGGGTGGTCTATAAGCACATCCTTAAATGCCCCTAGTCATGGGAGTTTCGAGACTGGGCATCGATACTCCAGAGTAAACTAGTGTGTACTTATCTAGACCCCGACGAGGGGCGGTGGCCTGGTCTCACAAGCCATTGGTGTTAGTTTGTTCACCTAAGATAGTATACAGGTGCTCGTTGGGTTATGAGTACACTGGACGGACTCGCCAGGAACATGCTAGTTGGTATATACCTATTGTCAGATAGCAGTTCCCAGGTGACATGTGTATAAATTAGTCTATTGACCTGAGATCATCATTTGTCTCGTGTGAGTTCCCACTGTGCTTTGATTACTACCCTACCACGGCTCAAAGGAGTTGTGCAAACATGTTTTAGTTGGGTACAGTCACGAGCCATATGGAGGCAGTGAGCAGATCGTCGGGGATTCGTCTCTCCCGGTATTGGGGGTTGATGTCGCGTAGTGCACTAGTGGCCATCACCTGAAATCCTTGATCAAGGTAGTCGAGAATTACTGATTTGGATCAGTAGTTTCTCAGGTTGTGATGGGCTTCATACCGACACTAAATGTCACGTTAGTAGGGGTCTGACTTTATCCACCCCCTAGACTCGATATGCGATACTCTTAGATGAACAGACCGTACTGTACGAAGATTGTCACGGACAGGCTCAGTAGGGGCCGGGATGAGTTTGCTTTTCGGCCTTCCTTTCGCTCAATACCTGGGTAGCCGTTACGTACAGCTAGTGCCGCTGACGTGCTTGTGGTTAAACCTACTGCCAGCGTATTGACGAGTCTTTAGAGTCCCACACAGAGAGTTTCCTTACTTCGAGCGAAACGATGTAGAGGCCGTATGGTTTTACGGCAGGGTTCGATCATATACGTGCACTTATACACGTATCATGATTCAGACGGATTTTACTAGTGGATTTGGTTTAAGCCGGATTCTAGTATTATATTGCTGGATTATTTTTGTCTCTTTGTATTCGTATTTTTCGAAATACGGATGCGGGTATGTATATACAGATGAGGGGTATTCTTGTAATTTATTACAAGTTACTTCTAGAAGTTGCCACCTCATTATATTTATTAAACATTTAGTTAAATGGTTAATGAGGTGGAGGGATAAGTGTGCATTGGCATTTAGAATAACGGAGGGAAAAGGAATCCCACTCTTAACCCTTATCTCGACACGGAACTCCGTTCATATCTAGCCTTTACAAAAACAATCATTAATCTAATCTCTAATCGCGGTCAGAACTAACAAAGAATTGTTAGCGCGCCCGATTAGGATGTTAATGATTCTTTTGATAAAGTTCATAAACTTTATAGGACTTAAAAAGGGTTTAGGGATGTTCATCATCCATTAGCCTACCATAATCCTACGAACCCTAACAAGCGGAGAATTACTCGCGTATGTTGGGAAAAGAAGATGAAAAGACAGAGAGGGAAAACATAATGTAAAATGCAAAAGAATTAAATAAAACAATTATCTTTATTAATCAACTTGAACAATATACACTTTATTCCTTAGAAAATGATTACAAAAACTTGGTTTGCTTCTCGAACTCTTCCGAAGGAGGTAGATGAACAGTTGATGATCAGCCTGAATGCGTGAGCCGTCTTGGACTTCGTGATCTCTTCGGCTTGATGCCTTCTAATTTTAGCCCTTGGTCCTTTATATAGCCCTCAAAGAAGAAAAACTAGTTACCATATATGGTGACTTTCCATGCCTGGATTCTGAGTCCCTGTCAGTATTGATTTTATGATTTTGGCAGATTTTTGATCCTGACATCTTGAATATCTTGATCTCTTGACCTGAGCTAAATCTTGCACAATATCTCTATGAATAATGTTAGTTTATTTATTAAATTAGAGAGAGTATCTTAATCACTATATATGGTAATAAATCTTTAAGAAACTTGATTAAGAATATTTAATATGTTATGCACTTTATATGGTAATAAATCTTTAAGAAACATGATTAAGAATATTTAATATGCTATGCAATTTATATGGTAATAAATCTTTAAGAAACATGATTAAGAATATTTGATATGCTATGCATCTTTTAATTACTAAAATATTATGCATATATTTTGAAATATTATTCTAACCATTTGTATGATATTATATCTTTTAAGAATTGTGATTAGAATATTTGATATGATATGCATATTTTCAATTACCAAAATATTATATAAATATAAAATGCCTATATTTTCCTTCATAATATTAATTATAATATTTAAACATATGGTAAATAGTATTTTGCAGATAAATCCAAATATGTTTAATATTTATATTAAACACCTTTTATTATTTAAGAAATGTAAGGAAAATACTTATACCAAAGTGCAATATTTTCAACTGAACATATGTCTAAGTCTAGCAACCACAGACGGGACCAACGATAAGGACGTCGTCAATCTCAAGTTTGGGGATGAGCACTTTGTTTGCTTTGTAATTTCCGCATTTGCATCATGTGTAAAATCCGCATTTGCATATATATTAGAAACCCACAAAAATTTGAAAATTTTTCAAAACATAAGAACTTTGTCATCAAGTTATCTAATGGGGAAACTTAGACTCAAAGTCTGACGGTTTAGCTGGATAGGTTAGAAATAACTAAATTCTACGTTTAGAAATTGAAAACACGAAATATAATCCTCCTTTGGGTTTAACCATAGAAAATTTACGTCTTTACATCACACTACACGTGTCGTGAGTTTTAAGAATTAGATTATAAGTTTGAAATGTCTCCAGAAACACAATAAACGATGCACATAGTAGGTAGTCAAGACTACTTAGGGTGCCAACAAAATAGCAAAAATATGCGCATAGTAAGTAGTCTAAACTACTGAAGGGTGTCAACAAAACAAAAGAAAAAATATGCGAATAAGTCTTGGTTGCGCGAACATGAAGCCTTCGCGGTGTTTTCTCACCTGGTGCCCTAAAATCATCTGGTTTGGGAGTTATCGGCTAAATGTTTGTTATGAAATGACCAAGGCATCTTAATAATATGTTATCAAATAAAATGGAGGCATGAATACTTTTAATCGAAGTTCTTGAAAAAAACGACACTATTTCACTAGCGCGTAATGACGTAAAGGAGCTTATGTTAAATGAAGAAGTGGGGCGTGAAAAATAAGGGTTGGATGTTTCTAACTTAGAGTGATAGGATTTCTAGTTTAGATATTGAACCCTAAGATTAGAATCGATAGTTAACTCACGAAACCAGCTTGAAAGGATTTTGTGGGTGTAATCCACTGAAAACCCTCATGAGACAACACTCTTCCTCTAGAATAACCTAAGGGTTTAACGGCTTGTTGCACATACTCAGTGCAATCGTGTTTCCTGCGAAAGTGAGATTAGGATTTTGTTTTGCTCGGGATGAGCAAAAGATAGGTTTGGGGGTATTTGTTCATCATGATTTGTAGCATTTAATACCACCCATTCTATATTATTTTGTTAATAAACAAGTGTTATTAATCCGTGACTGCTACATTAATATAGGTTTCAGGTACTCCGGGCAATTAAAGTGAAAACACGGCACATTGTGCACAGTTGCAACAAATTCGGGCTAAAACTACAACCAGACGGATAACTGGTCAAGATAAAAGTGTTGCAACAAAAAAAATAATCAATTTTGCAACATATTTTGCAACATAGATCAACATGAATCAAGTGGACACACATGGAACAGTCTATGGGCCAAGTGGGCAAGTGGATGCGCAATGATATAATGGGATAAAGAGTTGATGTGATATGAAGAAAGTGGCAAAAGAAAGTCATCATCATAGATTTTAAAACTCTATAGTGCAACCAGTGTGATTCAAAAGAAAAGATATATCCCATAAATCAAATGAGGAGCTCAGAAGACTACTACATGAAGCCGGAGCCCTGGACCCACCGACTGGCGGACCAAACACTTCTTCTGGCCGCCTGGGTCGGCCCCACCATCACCAAGTTGCTCCGTGTTTTCACCCTGTTTCCATAATGCTCCTTTTAGTCTTTTGGGATATTTCTTTTTGCCTACATAAACTTCTATAAGTAACAGATCATTGGATGGTATGAGGGTTGGATTTTGAGTTGGAAAAATAATGTATGAAATGAATGATAGCTTCTTCTTCTTTCCTCTTTGAGCTCTCATTTGAGAGCTCGAGGTTGAAGTTGCTATCTAAACTTGTAACTCAATTCCTTCCATTGTTAATAACACTTGACATCCTTTTGTTTTAGTTTACTTGCACTTTTAATTCTTGCTTCTTGTTTCATGTTCTTGTATTCTTCTCTTTTGTTATTTTGATATGATAATTGAGTAGGTTTTTTGCCAAGGTGAAGGTAAGTTTGAGAGATAAATAGCCATGCCTTCTTCTCATTTCTCTTGCGATCATGATTCATGCTTAAAATGAAACTAATATTAGGATTTTTTATGTTTTAAGTTTAGTTTGATAAGGCATGTAGCTTGTGCCTAGCATATGCCTTATACTTTCATGAGCTTAAGATATCCACAAGACTAAGATTAAGTTTAGCTCAATTTATAGCTTGCTAGGTGTTTCACTTAATGTTTGATAGGGCATGTTGCAAGGTTAGATGGTTTCACCTTCCCTTGGATATGTTTTATACTTGCACACTCTCATTTAGCAAGTTTAACACTAACTTTACTTCTTATATGCTAATTGGTATTTGTTGATGTGGTGTGCTTTGTGATCCTTAGTGATTTGCTTTGATGCTACATGCTTGGACACATAAACGGTAAGTAAGAACGTAACGGATTCGATTGATCAAGAGAGGGAGAATTGAAGGTGTAGTCACGATTCACTCACCCGAGCCGGATCCAAGGCCGCTTTACCATTTCTTATAACTTCGTATTTTCTAATTTGTGACAAAACCAAACCGAATTCTTTTCTTTGAACTTACTTTAATAACACTTAATCACCAATTCCCTGTAGATCGATCCGTACTTGCTAGCTAGTTACAACGAGCCGTGCACTTGCGGTTATAAATATTTTAAAACGAGACCAAGCTCGTGCATGCCGACATCCAACTTAACTCATTCTTTTTAATTCAAAACGCGCGCAGGTGAATTCTCAACAATCATAATAGTGGGGTCTAAATAGTCAATAAGCATATCCTTAAATGTTCCTAGACTAGGAGTATCGAGACTGGGCATCGATACTCCAGAGTATACTAGTATATATGTTTCCTGACCCGGTTAGAGGGCGATAGTTGGTCCCACATCTATTGGTATTTGACACCGAGGATTATATACATGTGCTTATTGGAGAATGAGTTTCACTGAACGGACACGCCGAGAAATCCTATATGGTATTATACCTAATGTTAGATAGCAGTTCTTTGGTGATAAGAGTACATGTAGTCTCCCGACCTGAGACCATCATAGAGTCTCATGTGTATTCCCATTGTACTTTGATTACTATCCAACCACAGTTTTAAAAAGCTATGCATATAGGTTTTAGTTGGGTATAGTCCTGAAGCATATAGAGGCGGTGAATGGTTGAATGGATTCGTATCTCCCAGTATAGCGAGTTGATGTCGCGCTGTACTTGATTAGCAATAACCATAAGTCCTTGGCCAAGGCGATGGAGATAAACTAATAAGGGTTATCAGTGGTATCTCAGATGGTTATCAACTTGACAGCAACATGACTTATCGGGTTATTGGGGGTCTGACAGTTCCCACTCCCCAAACCGGAAATGCAACACTCTCAGAAGAAAAGACCAGATTGTACGGTGATTGTCACTGATAGGCTATGCAAGGTACAGACGAGCTTACTTGTCGGCCTTCCTTTCGTTCAATACCTGGATAGCCATTACGTACAACTATTACCACTGACGTGCTAGTGAGTTAGCCTGTGAGGGGATTGATCTAAAAGTGTTTCAGATCAATCGGATATGATTTTAACCTACTGTCAGCGTATTGTCGAGTCTTTAGAGTCTCACACAGAGGATTTCCCGACTCTAGCGAAATGATATAGAGTGCGTACAGCGATGAGTGCGGGTGTTCAGTTAAACACGTGCATGTGATAATACGTATATTAATCAGACGATTAATAATACTAGCCAGCTTATGATAAAGCTAGATCATTAAATCAAGTTTTGATTTAATGATATTATTTATATATGATGATGCATATATAAACTAGTATTACTATATTATTATTCTTGTACTCTCTCTTTTAATATGTTACATGTGCATGTTACATATCATGCACATATTATTTGTTTTTATAATGGTTTTTATACATTTACTTATCTATATATATATATATATATATATATATATATATATATATATATATATATATATATATTTCCTTTTATCTATTTTCTCTTTATTGCATGTCATGAAATGATGTGGAAGCTCACTAGCTTTCCACTCTCATGTTCATGACATGTGGATATTAGAGATGAGGATTAATGAAATGAGAGGATGAGGGATTATCCTCTCATAACATTATTGCCTTTCACTCTCATCTAACCTTAGAGAGAAGTAGAGAAGAAGAAAGACAATAAAGAGAGAATAAGAGTGAGCAAGATATTCTACATCCTCTCTCATATCATTTCTAGCAAACTTGAGTGAGAGTTAGTTCAAGTTGTTGAAGTTGAAACTAGCTAAAAGAGCTCTCAAGTGGATCATCTTTGATAAAGGAGATAAACTACCAAGCTTGTTCTGGAGGCCTCGAGTCTAGCCGGAGTCTACAGCGATCATATAACCACGCTATAAAGGTTGTTGTTCCGATCAACTCATTTTTGTAGTGTAAAATTATTGTTTTTATGCATGGATCCTTTAGGGATATGTTAGCATGTGTGAGTTTTTACAAAATCGTTGTTTTTCATTCCGCAAAGGTCCGCTTACATAGCAACCAGCACACAAGCTTCCAATAAAAACATAAATTAACTAAGTTATCTTTAGATAAACTTTCAATAGCAAGGATATCGTCACTAACATCATCATCATTTATTGCCATAAAGTACATGTTCACAGCTTCTTCATTTTTTAACTCACTTGAATAAGACTCGGCCCAGATGGCCTGAAAAGAATGCCTTTCTGAACCCTTTTTCTATTTGGATTTGTCCTTCTTGACTTTAAGGTTCAGACAGTCCGCCTTAACATGACCTTCTTTGTTGCATTGAAAGCATCTTACGATTTTAGTTGAATTCACCCATTTCTTAAGAGAATTGCCTCTATTATTAAGAAACCTTTTAATGTGCCTCGCGATATTGGCCATTTCTTCATCGTCTCTTTCGTCGTCGCTTGATGGATGAGATTCTTTTATCTTGTTAGTTGATGCTTTTAGTACGATATTCTTTTGTTGGGTGTCTTCTTTAATCATGATATCACATAGTTGCATCTCATAGGTCTTTAATTTACCAATGAGAGTATCAACGTCCATGGTGCTCATGTCTTTTGCTTCTTCTATTGCAGTAATCTTAGGCTGCCATGATAGTGTTAGCGATTGAAGAATTTTATAATTCTTTTCTTTTTCTACAAATTTCTTTCCTAAGTTAAATAATTCAGTTACTATGTTATTAAACCTAGAGTATATGGAATCTATAGTTTCGTTTTCTTTCATAGAAACATTTCGTATTCATGCATTAAACGATTTATCTTACGTTCTTTTACTTGGTTAGTCCTCTCATGTGTAATCTCAAGGATATTCCAGATATCATGTACCGTTTAGCACATGGAAATTCTATTGAATTCTTCTGGAACCAGTGAGAAATGAAGAGCGTTCATAGCTTTAAATTTAAAGTCATAAAATGCTTATCAGCGTCAGAATAAGGTTTTGTAGTAGGAATAACATATGGAGTGTCTAATAAATCTAATATTTCCAAATCAATGCATTGTAAAAATATTCTTATTTTGGTTTTTCAAAACTGAAAGTTAGTGCCGTTAAATAGTGGAGGTCGTGTGGTGAATTAACCTTCTAATTGATTTGCCATTATAGGATCTATAAACTCAAGATGTTAATCTTTAAATGTAAACAACCCGCTCTGATACCAATTGAGAATACCTTAGAGAGTGGGTGAATAAGGTAACTGTGTGTTCTATGGCAAATTAAAAAACTTAATTACTATATTAAGTTTTGATTTATAAGTTTCTGCGGAATAATCTAAACAAGTTAAATAATGAAACTTATTGCAATAATCAAAACACAGAAAAGAAGATTAGAGTCAATAGCAATGCAAACACGGGAGAATTGTTGACTAGGGTTCACCACTCCTAGTGGCTAGTCTCCGCCTGAGACACCTTCTCAGGATTTTCCACTATTGTGTGAAGAACACTATCCCTCTTCACAGGGATGTGAAGAACACAAATCTCTCTTTACAAGGATTACCCACTTGAACTTGCGATTCCCTAGGAAAGTCTTTTTCCTTTCTAATCCGCGATTCTCTAGGAAAGTCCCCCTTTCCTCTCTACTCCGTGATTCTTTAGGAAAATCTCTTTCCATTCCGAATCCACACAATTCAAGCAATGAGAGGCACCTCCTCTCATAGGAAAGAATATCGAACCTTTTTCAAGGATTTACAATTGTTTACAAACGACTAAAATTCTCACTGACAATCCTGTAATCTCAATACATTAAACTTAATGTGGCACGAGGATTGTTTTGAGAGACCATTTCAAGTTTTGGCTCTGGAGGAAATGGAAAAGATTTAGACAAGTTAAGGCTCAAGAAGTTTCGCAAAATGATTTGCAATGAATGTGTTCCCGTCGAAAATTTCTGCGCAAAAGAGCCCAAGATATCAAACGGCAGTGATACGCTTAAGAAAATGCGAACCAGTATTTTCCGGGCTGTATTTTGATAAACTCCCGAATGAGAAACAGCTAAATTCTGATGGTATTGAAAGCGTCTCGAAAAACTCTTTGATTTGATATATTATGGGCCTCATAATTCATCCGGGATCAAAAGTTATGAGTCATCACGTGCCCACACGTGACCGGGAATCACGTGCCCACACATGGCCGAGCATCACGTGCCCACACGTGACCATTTACAGGCAAAGCCTGTAGGCACTGAATAAAATAAATAATTAAATGGGGTCACATGCCAACACGTGATGGTTTTTTTAAAACCCACTGAAAAGAATTAAAAGTATAATAAAATATCAGGAAATACCCCAATGGGGTATCACGGGCTGACACGTGATGGTTTTCTGGGACTCTATTATAATAAAATTAAATTCTAATCAAGCAAGCAATTAGTGGATTCACGTGCCCCCACGTGATGGGCCTTTAAAGAAACCACTGAAGGAATTAAAATGCATGATAAAACAGCAAAGAAAGATCCCGACGAGGCATCACGTGTCTGCACGTGACCAAGAGTCACGTGCTGACACGTGATGATTCCTTAACTCTTTAAAGAAGCAGAATTTAATTCTGTTTAAAATGTTAATCAAGGGGGGTCACGTGTCAACACGTGATGGGATCCTAAGCTCTCCAAATTGATAGAATTAAATTCTAATCAAACAATCAATTAATGGAGTTACGTGCCCACACGTGATGGACCTTTAAGCCCACTGAAAAGGATTAATAAATTATAATGAAACACTAAGGAAAACCCCCAATGGGGCATCACGTGCTCACACGTGACCAAGGGTCACGTAATGATTCCTTAGTACTGCTAAAAGGAAGAATCAAACTCTGAACAAAATAGGGTCACGTGTCAACACGTGACAGGTCCTTCGGCTCTTTAATTGATAGAATCAAATTCTATTTCAATGATTGAACAATAGGATCATGTGCCAACACGTGATAGGCTTTTATGCCTTCTGAACTAATAAAATTAAATTCTAATTAAGGGAAATCAAAAACCTTAATATTTTCCTAGATCTTTCCAAACAGAAGGATTGTGCTCTGTAAAGTGAAGCACCGTTGGATTAAAAATCCAATGGTAATTAAAAATAACCAATTTATGGAAAGTTTTTATACAAGGAAAGATTTCCCTTAAATTCACCAAGAATAACAAACAGAATATATTTTGGATTAAAAATCCAATGGTGAATAAAATTCACTAAGATCATGTTAGTTACAAAAACAAACAAAATCTTTCAATAAAAGATTCACTAAACAAATTGATTCTTTTCTTTCTCCTATAAATAGGAGCCAAGAAGAAAAGAGAAGGGGTCTACTTTTTTTTAAGAGAAGAACAGAGAGAAAAAAAGAGAGGAGAATTTAATTCTCAAGAGAGAAAAAAAAAAGAGGAGATTGTTGGAGATAGTGCCCTCAGAGTCAATTATTGGATCACAGGCACGTGATTGCAATGATTGAGGGAGGACCTATCCCGGTAGGACAGTCTTGCTCAAGATGATAGTATACTATCTGGTTTATCTTTATCATCGTGTACTGCTTTAGGTGACCTTTCGAGTCGCTATTACACGTTGATAGAGCCCCTAGGATTCTTGCTTGACTACCAGCAGTATGAGGGCGATCATATACGTGAGAGCTGGAGTCTATAAGCACATCCTTAAAAGGTCCCTAGTCGTGGGAGTTTCGAGACAGGGCATCGATTCTCCAGAGTAGACTAGTGTATACAGTCGAGACCCCGACGAGGGGCGGTGGCCGGTCTCACAAGCCACTGGTGTCAGTTGGTTCACCTAAGATGTATACAGGTGTTCATTGAGTTATGAGTACACCGGACAGGACTCGTCGAGAACCTGCTAGTTGGGATTATACCAGACATCAGATAGTAGTTCCCAGGTGACATGTGTACAGGTTAGTTCATCGACCTGAAATCGTCATTTGTCTCGTGTGAGTTCCCACTGTGCTTTGATTACTACCCTACCACGGCTCAAAGGAGTCGTGCAAACAGGTTTTAGTTGGGTACAGTCCCGAGCCACATGGAGGCAGTAAGCGGATCTGCAGGGGTTCGTCTCTCCCGGTATTGGGGGTGAGGTCGCGCTGTGTCTAGGAGAGCCAGAACATGAAAAGTCCTTGGCCAAGGCAGGAGATTTGCTGGTAGGTATTCCAGTAGTATCTCAGGGTGTTCTGGGCTACACTCCGACACGACTTGTACCGCTATTGGGGGTCTGACTTTTACCAACCCCCTAGGCCCGCCATGCGATGCTCATAGACGAACGGACCGGACTGTACGGATATTGTCACTGACAGGCTCAGTAGGGTGTCAGGATGAGTTCGCTCATCGACGTCCCTTTTTGGTCAATAGCTGGTGGCCCGTCACGTATGGCCGATACCTCTGACGTGCTAGTGGTTAAATCCACGGCCATAGTATTGACGAGTTTTTAGAGTCCACCACACACACAGTTACTCAGGTTTCAGGCGAAACGCTGTAAAGGCCGTATGGAGATATGGCAGGGTTCGATCAGATACGTGCGGTATTGCACGGATCGTGATCGGACGGATTTTACTAGCCGGCTTTGGTTTAAGCCGGATCCTAGTATTAGATAGTGTAGATTTTGTCTCTTTGCATTTGTATTCAGTGGGAATACGAATGCGGGCATGTATATGCAGTCGTGGGGTTTTCCTGTAATTTATTACGGGATCTGTTTTCTGGAGTTGCCAGTTTGCATTCCGTTCCGGCCGGTTTTCTTTTATTCCTTCACGGCCGGACTTTCCGATGGAGGGTGTTATTTGCAAGTTTGCAAATAACACATTGTGGAGGATTTTCTTGCATAAGTGAGGCATCATGAGTGTTCTTTCATGATGAGATTCCTTTTGAATCAACTCACTTGATTTCATTATGATGGGTTTTGATTTGAGATGGATGTGGCCATTTTCTTTCTCATGTTGATATATTATTTCTTGCATTATTCTTTTTATCCTATCCATCATTCTTCCATGGGGGGGCCACTACACTAGTGAGAAGGGAGAGGTTTCATTTTAGTGAGGGGAAATGTTTCATCTCATTTTCATGCTACCAAATCCCTAAGCTTTTTTTCCATAGTTGCTTTCTTCACCTCCACCACATCATGGCAACCTCATAACCCCAAAAGAGACAAGCTTCTACACTAGTCTATAGTAAACCTTGGACGCGTCGGCTAGCCAACTTCACGCCCGAGTTGCCTCGGTCAAGAGGTGGGAGCCCGTAAAAGATTCCGGCTACGTGGTGCCCTTTCCGACGAGGATGTGATGGACGGAGTTTCCGCGGGAGATCGGAGTGGAGACGAAGACCGAAAGACACGGATCGCTTGGTATAGCTTCTCTACTCTTTTCCTTTTTGCTAGTAGCTAGGTTAATGGCCCGATCCGGGTTAAAAGTGCGCGGTGGTGCCGGTTGCAAAGTTCGCAAAGTTTTTTCGTTTCCGCATTTCCGGCGTCGGATCGACGGCCGGGGTGCCGCCGCGGACTTACATTGGTATCAGAGCCAGGACGTTAACCTAACCTAGCTTGCTCTAGTATGTTTAGTACTCGATCGAACAAAATTCCCTAAAAACCGTATTTTCAATACACATGTGTTCTCTGTCGAAATTATTTTGGCTCCAAAAATTTTTCAGGTTGTCTCAGAATACTGTGCATGGATATAGAAGCAATCTGTGAAAATTTGGTGGCGCGATCTCTCCAAACCGCCGCGGAACCGCGGCCAAACCCAGGCTTGGGCCGCGGTTCCGCCGTGCTGTTGATTGATCACTTGATCAAAATTTTGCAGATAGCTTATGGGTTGAAAATAGGGGTTTTGGGATATTCTTTTTGGGCCCAGATTTTCTGTAAGTGCTACAGTACTGCTTGGGGCCCACTTCGATAAATTTGTTCGATCGGATATTTTAAACATGCTAGTTCACAGTATTAACATTATATCTACGACCGTGAATGTCACTTGATCGGTAAATCCTGTCTAACAGCTATAGCTCGGTTAGACGGATTTGCGAACGTGACATTCACGTTGATGTTCTGTGTTGTGCTGTGATGTTGCGGATTGGTCGTGGGGATAGCCCGGTTGCAGTGGTAGTACAGTTTTGTTTTATATGTACATTTGTTATTGCGGGGCGAGCGTCCGACATGTGGACTGCCGTCACTGCCTGTTTGTATTATTATTTTGGGGCACGACCAGGTTGCGGTCGTTGTACCCGTTGTATGTATATTTTACTTTCTGTACTAGGATTACCCCGTGGAGGGGTGCACAAATAGCCGGGTTCTAGAGGGCAACGGGCCCGCATCTCATGGCATTGAGACGGAGGGGGCTTTACTCTAGAATTGGCGGGCTATTCACCGCACCCGTAGGGGGTATAGGTTGACCCAGGAGGGGTGCCCAAGTTACCGGATTCCGTGAAGTGCTGGGTGGTCCATTCACGTTGCTGAAAGGGGCTGCCTCGCTTCAAGTTTTGGCAGGTAACTTGCCGCGCCCGTAGGAGTCTGGGATTTCATTGCACAGGCTATCCACATGACCAGGGGAACGTCGGGTTTCAGCAGCGGCTCTGTGAAACCCGGGGATCCCAGATATCTGTATTGTTCAGTGATGCTGTACTTTTCTGTGCTGTTGCTTTTATCACGCCTTGAGCGAAAATTATATATTATATATATACTAGTAGATGTTGTATATGTTTTGCATCCGCGCTAGTCCAGTCACCGCTCTGTCGTTAGTTAAGTAACCTAACGGGTGATGACGGGACCTAGTGGCGAATGCGGATGGCATATACGTACATCATTATTTTCGTTCTTTTTGGTGTGATCAATTGATGGGACTGCGTTGATTCGGATCAATGCAAGATAAACAAACCTATTCTGATGTTGTTGGAACACTTTTTCAAAAAGCTGTTATTGCAAGGACGTTCACTTTTGTTTTGCACAGTGGTATTCAGTTGGAATATCCTGCTCCTCAGTCGACGAGGCAAGGGCCGAAATCCTTTCACCGGGAGTGACCCCTTGGACAGAAGTTTGCGTCAGGGCAATAACTTCACTATAGCCGATTACTTTTTCTTTGCATCGTGGTATTCAGTTGGAATATCCTGCACCTCATTCTACGGGGAAAGAGCCGAGATCCCTTCACCGGGAGTGACCTCTTTAGCAAAGGTTTTCGTCACTATATTTTTCTAAAAAGCTATCAGTTCCTTCAACGATATCAAGTTCATTACGTTAAAGGTTTTCGCCAGAAACCATTCGTAGCCCTCCGTCGTTTCAGATGGGTAGCACGTAGTATTCATGCTATGTTTGTTGGCCTTCGTCAAGGCATAGTGTATGGTAGCTGCTTGTTACTTTTCTGCTGTATAGATAGATGCGTTGGTTTGGGACAGTCGTATAGCCTTGTTGACCTTCGTCAAGGGCTTGTACGGGTGGGTTCAAATTAACCTGGACAATGACGGGTAGAACTTGACATGTAACTTATGATTTGTTGACCTTCGTCGAGGTCATAAGAGCATGGGGCAAAAATCCACATCGGGAGTTTCAAAAGAACTGAAACTTGCCAGATATGCGCATACCTTCTGAAGTGTGATAGCGTGAGCGGATTCCGTCACGTTATCATGCGATGATAGTTGGATCCCGATTCCCATTGATGAGTTGGTTTACTCCTCGGGTGATCCCGGCTAATTCTTCTTTCAGGTTTGGGGAAGAATTTGACGTTACAGTGGGAGGTTTCCAGATTAGATAAAGTGATAACCATTCTGATCTAGGTTAGAGTGCACGCTGAGTGTTTCTTTTCTCTCTCTCTTTGGCAGCGACCATTGACCCGACCCTAGACTATGACTCAGTGACCAAGTTGACCGAACCTTCTTAACACTGGCTTTTGGATTGTCGGAGTTACAAACCACTTTGCCACTCCTACTTCTACCCTTTTCTCCAGGACACCCCGTATTACTACGAACGTCCACTTCCATTGGACAAAACCATCGTATGGTTATATACGAACTCGAAGGAGTTCGAGGATGGTTTCCGGTTCTGGAGAAAACGAATAAGACTATTCAGTTGTCTTTTCCTTTTTACCTTCTCTCAGGTTGCGAGTACTCCTTGGTTTAGGAGATAGTACACCTATTACGCAAATTGGACAGTCTTCTTCCAAACCATAGGCTGGTGCCGAACGGTGGGGAATGAAGAAAGCCAATTAGCCTAAACGGTGTACAGAAGGTATTAAGTTAAGACAAAGCAAGGGATTAGTAAGAGGGCAAAGTAAATTGCGACTGCTGTTCACGACCAAACCAACTATTTCTTCGCCAATCCTAAATCACCTTTGTATTTCTCCAGGACACTCCGTATCACTACGAAGATCCCAGTTTATTGGATAATCCATCGTATGGTTATATACGAACTCGAAAGGAACTTGTTCCAGTTCAGGGATGGATTCTGGTTCAGGAGAAATAGGAATAAGGTTCATTCGGTTGTCTTTTATCTTCACCTTCTCTCGCATTGCGAGTGCTCCTAGGATTAGGACAGTACACCCATTATGCTTATTGGATAGTCTTCTTCCAAACCATAGGCTGGTGCCGAACGGTAGGGAAGGAAGAAAACCATTTGGCCTAAAGGGGTGTGCAGAAGGTAATGACTAAAGACATAAAAAAGGGATTTGGAGAAGTGGAAAAGAATTATACGGTTACAGTTGTGAATCTGGATAATGGAAGAGGCATTGCTAGGAATACCAGGATACCCCATCGAAACATTTCAATGTTTCAGTTTCACTGTGTACTGTTAAAAGAAAACTGATTTCCCAATTAGACACTTGCTCCAGGGTATGTATTTACCAGATTAGATTCTCACATCTGTATGGTTTTACAGATGATGAGTGGGAGTAAGTTATTGGGAATTAGGTGATCATCCTCATTATATCGGGATTCGTTGTAATTGGTGATATTTGAGGAAGTCACCTGGGCTGTTTGCCGGTCGGCAAATATTTGGTTTTGAATATCCGTTGTTATGCACCAATTTCAAATTGATATATCTGTACGTCTATTTTTATAGAGTGAGACATACCTTTTTGAAATTATGTCTATGACATTTACCTATATCAGTGGATGGTTAGGTAAGGAGTATTGAACAGCGGTGTAATTCTTCTTAACCATAAGTACAGTTTTCAACCTACGACACACAGTGAATGAGTCGCTAGACTCAGGGGACTTATACAGAGTATTGTATATTGTCCAGTGTCCATTAGGACAGAGGGGTTGGTCCTCGTACTATATTCTGTTTACTTATGACTTCTCTGGTTCTTAGACAGGTGTTTCGTAGAAACACAGGGTCCAAGTTTTGAGAAGTTATAGGTATAAGAATAAAGTAGAGAACCAGGTATTGCAAGTATCGAGATTCTTCAAGGTGATCGAAGATGTAAATACTTGTATATGGTATTCAGTTAATAGTGATGATTAAGAGAACTTGCTTCTCTTTCAGATTACTCATAATTGGAAGTACTCCTAAGTTGAGTAACGATGATCGGCCTCCTTCCATTTAGTTGACATGCACTGGAGACAGCTGCATGATTTGAATCTGGTTCAATTAAATCAGTGCCTCTGTATCTGTATTGGATATAGAACAGTTCATATCTTAACGATGTTAAGATACGGGGAGTTGTCTGGCTTATGCTTAAAACCAGACTCCGGATAACTCAAGGCACGTTTCTGTAATGGATGTTTGTGGGTTGACCCGGGCTATGACGAGGGTTGACTTTCTACCATCTGGAAGATCAATAGTGATATTGTTCTTGACTCGCCACAGTTTTCATAAAAATGGATTTTTTCAGAAAACAGTAGTGGGGGTATGGTAGAACTGGAAGTGATTCCAGAACCGCAAACGATTACTGAAGATTTGATAAGAACCTAAAGATTCAATCTAGTTTGACATTCCATTGGCCACTCCGCAGATATGGTGGGTAACCTCAGGCACTCGAGAGGTACTTCGGTATGCTCAAGGACGGTGGCAAGGAGGTTCTTGTTTACCCAGACTTGCCATTGCTGTTGTTCCAGACTGTGAGATCCGGCAGGAAGATGAGTATAGCGTCGTTCTAAACTAGCTTTAGAAGTGTACGCCTATATGACTCTGCCAGAGGGTTGTCGTAGTCAGTGGGAGCAGCGGAAGCATTGGTGGACATCAGGCTTATGTCTATTAATAGACTAAAGCAGATATAGCGGAGATAGATCATCTATTTCTGATATGAAAGTCATAGGTTTGACTTCATCAGAATAGAGGATGGATCTGTTAAGAAGGTAGTTGGGTGTGATGTCCTGGTATTTGATGACATACACAGAGTAGGAAGTGATATTCCTATACTACGATCGGTTATACTTTGGTCGTCACACAGTGGTTTCTCCACATAGGAATAGGATCTTATATCGTATATTCTGGTTACTAGATCTATGGTTTTAGATCTAGATTTGGGTGGTTTCCCAATCTGGGTACTTTGACAGCATTCTAAGAGTATTTAGAATGGACGACTCCTGGCACGGTAGTATACCTACAGGTGATGGAGTCACCCTCTCTAAAGGTGTCTTACAGACTAAAGGGGAGAGGGATGTGTATGATTGGCAGATCACTTGCTTAGGCAATTGAGTCAATCATGAAATGTCAAGTACCACACCAGATGTTGTTATTGCAGTAGATGCAATAAGTTGATATTGATCCAATCCTGGGGAAACATTTGGAAGAAGTTTTAGAACATAAGTGGATGTTCTAGGGATATGATAACGGCAGCCTCCTTCGGGAGACGGTTATCATTCCAGGCTTACAATGTGACCTGGATGGCAGAGTGGCTGTCAGAGTTATAGTTTTCCCTCAAACGAGGGGCAGTATTTTGGACAGGTGGTCCAGGTGGATACTGAGGGAAGGCATGGCGCAGGATACTGATTAAGTTCAGTTGACGATACAGTCTAAGAAGTTTGGATTTGGAGTTCATTTATGAGCTAGGTCCCATCAGACATCCAGACATTCTAAGACAAATATTGCTCATTTCGGGAGATGGCTTTCTCCGCGAACTTGAGATAGAGAGAGACATAGAAAGAAACACCAGAGCGGATCCACTCACTGAGGCTATTCCTCGAACGCAATAGTTTCGCAAACGAGCTTTGTGAGACTGACTAGTAGAGGAGTTGGGTGTTCGGTATCACACGGGCTGTGAGTATGCGACATCGCAATAATTAGCCTTGAGTGCAAGTGGGAGATTGTTGGAGATAGTGCCCTCAGAGTCAATTATTGGATCACAGGCACGTGATTGCAATGATTGAGGGAGGACCTATCCCGGTAGGACAGTCTTGCTCAAGATGATAGTATACTATCTGGTTTATCTTTATCATCGTGTACTGCTTTAGGTGACCTTTCGAGTCGCTATTACACATTGATAAAGCCCCTAGGATTCTTGCTTGACTACCAGCAGTATGAGGGCGATCATATACGTGAGAGCTGGAGTCTATAAGCACATCCTTAAAAGGTCCCTAGTCGTGGGAGTTTCAAGACAGGGCATCGATTCTCCAGAGTAGACTAGTGTATACAGTCGAGACCCCGACGAGGGGCGGTGGCCGGTTTCACAAGCCACGGTGTCAGTTGGTTCACCTAAGATGTATACAGGTGCTCATTGAGTTATGAGTACACCGGACAGGACTCGCCGGGAACCTGCTAGTTGGGATTATACCAGACATCAGATAGTAGTTCCCAGGTGACATGTGTACAGGTTAGTTCATCGACCTGAGATCGTCATTTGTCTCGTGTGAGTTCCCACTGTGCTTTGATTACTACCCTACCACGGCTCAAAGGAGTCGTGCAAACAGGTTTTAGTTGGGTACAGTCCCGAGCCACATGGAGGCAGTGAGTGGATCTGCAGGGGTTCGTCTCTCCCGGTATTGGGGGTGAGGTCACGCTGTGTCTAGGAGAGCCAGAACATGAAAAGTCCTTGGCCAAGGCAGGAGATTTGCTGGTAGGTATTCCAGTAGTATCTCAGGGTGTTCTGGGCTACACTCCGACACGACTTGTACCGCTATTGGGGGTCTGACTTTTACCAACCCCCTAGGCCCGCAATGCGATGCTCATAGACGAACGGACCGGACTGTACGGATATTGTCACTGACAGGCTCAGTAGGGTGTCAGGATGAGTTCGCTCATCGACGTCCCTTTTTGGTCAATAGCTGGTGGCCCGTCACGTATGGCTGATACCTCTGACGTGCTAGTGGTTAAATCCACAGCCATAGTATTGACGAGTCTTTAGAGTCCACCACACACACAGTTACTCAGGTTTCGGGCGAAACGCTGTAGAGGCCGTATGGAGATATGGCAGGGTTCGATCAGATACGTGCGGTATTGCACGGATCGTGATCGGACGGATTTTATTAGCCGGCTTTGGTTTAAGCTTGATCCTAGTATTAGATAGTGTAGATTTTGTCTCTTTGCATTTGTATTCAGTGGGAATACGAATGCGGGCATGTATATGCAGTCGTGGGGTTTTCCTGTAATTTATTACGGGATCTGTTTTCTGGAGTTGCCAGTTTGCATTCCGTTCCGGCCGGTTTTCTTTTATTCCTTCACGGCCGGACTTTCCGATGGAGGGTGTTATTTGCAAGTTTGCAAATAACACATTGTGGAGGGTTTTCTTGCATAAGTGAGGCATCATGAGTGTTCTTTCATGATGAGATTCCTTTTGAATCAACTCACTTGCTTTCATTATGATGGGTTTTGATTTGAGATGGATGTGGCCATTTTCTTTCTCATGTTGATATATTATTTCTTGCATTATTCTTTTTATCCTATCCATCATTCTTCCATGGGGGGGGCCACTACACTAGTGAGAAGGGAGAGGTTTCATTTTAGTGAGGGGAAATGTTTCATCTCATTTTCATGCTACCAAATCCCTAAGCTTTTTTTCCATAGTTGCTTTCTTCATCTCCACCACATCATGGCAACCTCATAACCCCAAAAGAGACAAGCTTCTACACTAGTCTATAGTAAACCTTGGACGCATCGGCTAGCCAACTTCACGCCCGAGTTGCCTCGGTCAAGAGGTGGGAGCCCGTAAAAGATTCCGGCTACGTGGTGCCCTTTCCGACGAGGATGTGATGGACGGAGTTTCCGCGGGAGATCGGAGTGGAGACGAAGACCGAAAGACACGGATCGTTTGGTATAGCTTCTCTACTCTTTTCCTTTTTGCTAGTAGCTAGGTTAATGGCCCGATCCGGGTTAAAAGTGCGCGGTGGTGCCGGTTGCAAAGTTCGCAAAGTTTTTTCGTTTCCGCATTTCCGGCGTCGGATCGACGGCCGGGGTGCCGCCGCGGACTTACAGAGAATTTAATTCTCAAGAGAGAAAAAAAAAAGAGGAGAATTTAATTCTCGAGAGAAAAAAAGAGAGGAGAATTTAATTCTCAAGAGAGAAAAGAAAATTTCTTCAGAAGAGAAAAGAAACACTAGGTGAGAAAGGGGAAAGTGATCTAAGTTCCATAAAATAAAAGAGAATTTAATTCTCAAATTAAGAGTTTAACTCTTCTGAATAAGAACTTAGTTCTTTCTTTGGTTGAAGGTCTGCAGAAGCAGATCTTCCCACAGGTTGAGAATTTAATTCTCATCGGAGAGATTCTGCCATGCAGATCTAAAACTTAGAGGGAGAATTTAAGTTTAAGAAATTTAATTCCCCCAAATTCATAGGAATTTAATTCCTCAAAATGAAATTAGGGTTTAACCCTATATGAGAATTTAATTCTCCCAAATTCATAGGAATTTAATTCCTCTAAAAGAACAGAGCTAGGGTTTAACCCTATATGAGAATTTAATTCTCCCAAATAAGAATTTAATTCTTCCACATGCATGGGAATTTAATTCTTCTAAAAACAGAATTAGGGCTTAAGCCTACAGAGAATATAATTCTTAAAAACAAGAGACTTAAAGCTCTCCATGCACGTAAAGAAGTGGGTCACGTGGTAACACGTGACCCCCATCCTCAATGATCAGAAAAGAAAGAACAAAACTAGGTCATGTGTTCCCACGTGACCCCTAGAAAAAAGGGGGATCCGTTCTAAATGAGAAAGGAAAACTTGGAGGCAATGCCTCACGTGTTCTCATATGACTCTTAAAATAAAGGGAACAAAGCCAAAGGCAGAATCTATTTTGGGCGTCCTCACGTGTCCCCACGTGACCCCTAATAAACACTTTAATAAATCAATGAATGGGTGCCCATCACGTGCCCACACGTGATGGCCTGAAGACTAAAAGTGTTTAACACTTATTTGAATATTCTGAGAACAAAATAAAGGAGGTTTAGCCCAATTCTCAGGCGCCTCACGTGACCCCACGTAACCACCTCATTTTTAGTGTTTAACACTATTTTGAGCGTTTTGTCCCTAGTGTTTAACATTATTTTAAGCGCATCACGTGGGAACACGTGATCGCCAAATATCCTCGAGTGTTTAATACTATTTTAAAAACCAAGCTTAGCCCAAATTGGCTAAGTTTTCCAGAGGCAAATCTCCCCTTCAAATGAACCTTAAAATCCAGAGCTATAATGAATGGTTAGTGCTCAGCCAAAGACAAAATGTTGTCAAAGCTCCCAAACCCTGTTTAGCATTGCTAAATAATGGGGGGCTGAATCCAGACAAATGTTCAATAGGCCAACAAAGGGCCAACATTTCAAACTTAATTGGACTTAGCCCAAATTGGCCATAAGTCCTCAATTCAGATTTAACTGAGCCAACGTGCTCATAATCTAATTAATTTATCTTAGTTCCAAATTGGACTACAAATCTCTCAATCAACTTTGGTTCAAGGGTACATCTCTTCACTCCTTTGATTTTTACCGTTGTAATCCTTCAACGTCTTCAGAGAGGTGACGGGTCCCGATAACCAATCATTCCATGGACTGTGGGGTCCTTAAACTCATAGACTGTGATGTCCTTAACCTCGGACTGTGGGGTCATTTAAAACCCATGGACTATGATGTCCTTAACCTCGAACTGTGGGGTCATTTAAAACCCATGGACTATGATGTCCTTAACCTCGGACTGTGGGGTCCTTTAAAACCCATGGACTATGATGTCCTTAACCTCGGACTGTGGGGTCCTTTAAATCCCATGGACTATGATGTCCTTAACCTCGGAATGTGGGGTCCCTTTAAACCCATGGACTATGATGTCCTTAACCTTGGACCGAGATGTCCTTAAACTAACGTTGGACCACCATGTCCTTAAACTGGCAATTGACCGCAATGTCCCTAAACTAAACAATAGAGATCAAATGCTCTCTTGTTGGATCTAAATGATCCCGTTAAGTTGATCTTAGTCTAAAATTAGACTAACGTATCATTAACATACGTTTAAGTTGATCTTAGTCTCAAATGAGACTGACGTATCCTTAAACCTAACCCCCAAACCTAAATCTAAGAAGATACGGATTTGGACTAATCCACGCCCTACGGGTGACAACATAAATTAGTCTCCGTATACAATCCACGGGCAACCAAAAAAAAACAAAATAAACACACACGACACGAAGTGACCATCTGTATAAAGAGAAAGTGGTTACCGCGATGCGGTAGCGTAATTAACTGCAGGGGCTTGCGCATGCACGGAAGAGCGTCCCCACAATCAAAAACCCCTCAAATGAGGGGGAATCTGACGAAATCTGCTACATCGGCCGCATCCGTTTAAACCTTCGATACATGGTGTCATAAATCAACTTGGCATCTTCGGAGAGGTGGAAGGATAGCACCAAATAGCATCTGCCCCGAAATTCAGGCAAGACGAACCTGCGCGGTCCCGTCTCCGTGTTTCGGTGGGGAACAGAATGTATATCAAAGCGTGTGATCTCAAGGATATTTACAATAGTTGAATAGGATAGTTATTTTAATTGCCAATAACTGCCAATAAACAGTTAATGACTGTTGGAAACGATTAGAAACCAAAATGGCGTAAATACCCGTTCATTTGAAAATTCAAACAGAAATAACTGCCAAAAACTGGCAAGGCAGATGTCTGTGGAAGACGTCTATCGTTTGAAAATTTCCTTCACTGGACGTCTGTAGAAGACGTCTGATGCTTAATAATTCTTCAGAAGGCGTCTGAATGACTCGTCTCTGAAATATATCCATTGAATGATATTTTGGAAATTTCTTCTTCAGACGTCTGGTACGTCTGTACCAGACGTCTGGGATTCAAAATTTCGTAGGAAAACGTCTGGTACAAACGTCTACTTTCTGACTGTTAGAATATTTGTTTTGTAAATTAGGCAGTTTGTGTTAGTCATATGTATGCCCTAGAGGCCATTATTGTATATTATTGTATATTATAGTGGATGCTTGGACATATATAGAGAAAGGACTTTCTTGCTCCACATGATAGTATGTTATCTGGTTACTTTTTATCTTAACATGTACACTAGTATTATTATATTATTTCTCTGATACATGTTGATAAAGACCTTAGGATATTGGCCTGACTATTAGGACTATGATGCAGATCATACTAGTGGGGCTTGAGTAGTCCGCAAGCACATCCTTTAATAGTTCCTAATTGAGAGAGTATCGAGACAGGGCATCAATATTCCATAGTAGACTAGTGTGTACGTTTCTTGACCCTGTATGGGGGTGATGGTTGATCCCACAACCATTGGTGTTTGACATCAAAGATTGTACGTATATGCTCATTAGAGAATGGGTACACCGAACATGACTCGCCGAAAACTCCTAGATTGTACTATACCTATCGTCAGATAGCAGTTCTCTGGTGACACTGATACAGGTTAGTCTGTAGACCCGAGATCGTCATAGAGTCTTGTGTGGTTCCCACTGTGCTTTAACTTCCTCCCTACCATGGCTCAAAGGAGTCGTGCAAACAAGTGGATTTTAGATACAGTCCCGAGTCACATGGAGGCAATGAGCGATAGGAGGGGTTTCGTTTCTCCCGGTATTGGGAGTTGATGTTGCGCTATGCTCGATTGGCTATAACAGCAAGTCCCTGACCAGGGCTGATGAGATTTACTGGGAAGTGTTATCAGTAGTTTCTCGAACTGTTATAGACTACACATCGGCATGACTTATCAAGTTACTGGGGTCTGACGTTTATCACCCCCCAGACTCGATATGCGACATATCAGACGAAGAGACCGGACTGTACGGTAGTGTTACTTGTAGGCTTCATGGGAGTTTGGACAAGCTTGCTTGTTGACCTTCTATTCGCTCAATACCTGGGTAGCCGTTACGTCCAGCTAGTACCGCTGACAGCTTATGGGTAACTGATGTGATCATTACCTATTTCTAGCGTATTGACGAGTCTTTAGAGTCCCACACAGAGCTTTCCTAGCTCAAGCGAAACGAAGTAGAGTACATATGTGATATGTGCAGGACCTTGATTAAATACGTTGTATGTGATACTGTATTCTAATCTCGCGATATATAATATCAGTCGGTTATATGTGATATAACCGGGTTGTTGAATCAAATGTTGATGCGATAAATTGATATACATATAAAAGATATTAGTCGGTTATATATGATATAGCCGGATTAGTAAATCAAGTGTTGATTTAATAATTATATATATATATTAACTAATATTAGCTCACTAAAGAATTTCTTCTCTTGAATATATATGTTGATATATATATTTATGTAATGTGTGTGTGTGTATACACACTATTGTGTCATGGTGGATGATATATAGAACATGGGTGTATGAGACTCACACCAAACTAAAGATAATTTGGGTAAATTAATTATAAAGAGAAAAACAAAATGAGTGGAAATGAGCATGGCTTAAGATACTTGTAGAAGTATGTAGAAGCCATGACTCATTCCCCTAATTTTTTTTTACTCTAGATATTTTTAAACCCAGCCATTTATCTTTACTCATGGTTAACTCTCTACAAATATCACATAAGATATTTTCCTCACCCTAGTTCACTAGTAGTTCATCTTCTTCCTCCTCTTAATTTTTCTAAAGTGAAAAAGAGAAAGAGAAATAGAATTCTAAAGTGAGCAATATTCCTACTTCATCAATCTATACCAAACCAGCCCTTTAGTATAGGTTGTTTGCTTCACTAATTTCTTAATTAGTGAAAAGATAACTTGAGTTAGAGATTCTTCAAGGTGGATCATTTTCGGCCTTGAAGATCCTTAAGCAAGCTCGTTCCTTTCGCTAAGTGGAGCCTACGAAGAGTTCTAAGGACTACTACTTGGAGCTTTAGAAGTGAATAACCGGTCTACAAACGTTGTATTCCCTTTTCTAGTGTATAGTTTGTTTACATGCTATCAAACCCTAATTCTCTAGTTCGATTCTAGGTTAGTATAGCTTAACCTACTAGATTTTTTAAAATTGCATACTTGATGCCTCTAGAAACCTAATAGTGGTGCTAAGACATACTTTCAGTTTGAATCCCAACGGATATGTTAGACGTCTCTCAATGAGAGAGGAGACGTCTGAAGAATAGAAAAGTGTTGGAATTTGGTTTCTAATCTTGTTAGATCAACACTAGACTCTACTACAATACTTATATCTCCTTTCTTCAACTTGGTTCTTCTTTTGATCTTCATTTTCTCGAGTTGTTACATTGAAACATCTTTGTATCTTGATTAAGCTTGCATCATGTTCTTTCTTGCGTCAAATCTTCATGCCATATCGCCGTTTTGAGTGCGTATCTTACAAAGAGCACATGCTTTTTTAAGATTGGTAACAAACTCGGTAGAGATGGTAAGCAAACTTACTTAATGTTTGAGATACTATGCTTGCTGTACTCAAGAATAAACACTTGGAAACGTCGTGAGTAACATCTAAATTTTTTTAATAAAGTTTTGTTTTAAATAATCAAAAATGAGGATCGTGTGATACAAGTGTCAACATTTTTTTAATAGGATTAGTTTTCTTCATCCCTATTGGTTGCTAGCTCTTTAGCTTTCAACCATTGAAGGAGAACTAGGATAGCTTCAATTCAAATTTGTATTTTCTTTTCTTTTTCAATTTCTTTTGTAATTGAATTAGTAGTAATCAATTGTTGATTTTTGTTTGATCTCCTTCTTGTTTTCATTTGTATTTTCTTATGTGATCTCCATTGTTGCATATCACTACCATGTACTTTCTTCTTGTTGAGTTTTCATTTTCTTATCATATGGACTGTGAGTAATTCCCTTATCTAGGATGAAAGGGAGGTAAAATGATTGAAGGTTATCATCAATCTAGCATCTCTTATGATTTGAGTTGATCGTTGGCTCAATTAGCTTGAATTCCCCCAAAATTGAGACATCTCATCCTCTCTAGACCATATTGTGAGGTTAGCATGTTGACTTGCTCTTATGAGGGTATGATTCAAGTTAGTTGGTTCAATGGCTAGTGCAATGTTAAGGAAATGGTTGGATTTGGAGTTAATAGGCGACGGGCCTTTGATATATAGTAGGCATTGCTTCCTTTCAAGCTATTCTGCCTAGGCCTTTCTTGTCCAACATTTTCTCACATTGTTACTAGTGTTAATTCCCTCTATGTTTGCTTGAAAAAATGAGTGCTCATATTGACGGATCATGCTCCATACCCCTTTCGTGGCTATGCTTGATGGTCTTTGCTCTTCGCACTTGTGTTGTAAGTAAAAAGAGGAATGCAAAGACATCACTAGCAAATACATTGGTAGAGTTAACGGGATATGCTCCTTACCCCTTCGTGGCTAGGTTTGATAACCCGCGTTCCTCACAATTTGTTGAGATTTTTCCCGCGTGTGCTTTTGTAAAAATGAGTTAAGTTAGAATTTGGCAACACGCGAGCAAAGTCTCATTTTAGAAATACCGCAAGTGCACGGCTCATTTGTAGCGATTCGATAGGCACGGGTCGATCCACGGAGAGATGGTGATTGAAATCGTTAAGGCGAGTTCAAAGAAAGGAGTTTAGAAAAGTGTTTTTCACATGTATGAAAATACTAAATATGAAAGGGCCTTGGTTCCGGTTTGGTTGAGTGAATCGCAACGACACCTTCAACACTCTCTCTCTCATACGAATTCCTACTCACTTCGCTATTCAAGTTCTAAGCACGACATATCAAAACAAATCACGACGGATTGCAAAGCATAAACCATCAACATACAAGACATCACAAAATTAGAAGTACAAAGTGTGAATTAATCTTGAACTAGCCAGATGATGTTATGCAAGCATAGGGTATATGCTAAAAGTTGATTTGCAACCATCGAAAGCTGCATACCTTACCAAGCATTTCACCCAAAACTTGACAACTTCAACCTTAATTCTAGATCTCAATTATAACCTTGCTTAATGAGAGTATTGCAAGCATAAGTCATATGTTAAAGATTGATTTGCAACCATTGAAAGCTACATGCCTTATCAAGCAATTTATCAAACACCTTGCAAGGTTATGTCATTTCATCATTAAGCACAAAATAATCTAAAGAATGAAGAGAAGGTTATGGCGTTTCATTATCCATCCTTCCTTTCACCAAGGAAAACTATCTACTCAAACATTATAACAATAAACAAAAGAGAACAAGAATGAAAATTGCATGAAAATAAAGAGCCAGAATGGAAAACAAAGAGCAAAAGATATTAAACAAAAATAAAACTTTATTAACACTTGAGAAAGAAGTGGCTACATAATGTGGTTCATAACTTGATACTCCTCTTTACAAGCTCTCCGATGGAGAGCTTCAAAGAGGAGGAAGAAGAAGATAAACACAGATAATGCACCCAAAAACTAACCATTTCCTTCTGTAATCTATTGCTTTTATAGCACATTAGAAAATATTCTATTGGTCAAAAGTGATAGACAAGATCTGACAAGGAGCTACCCAAAAGACGGGACCCATTGGCCTTACTACTACCATCGGAGACGGCACAATACCCCGGGGACGGTCCTTTGGGGGAGTTGGGCTTCCAGCTTCAGGTCGTGGACTCGTAGGCTCTGTAGCATCTCTATAAAGTCCTCAGTTCCTCACAAATTCTTCAAGTCCTGTTCTGGGAGCTTAAGGCAACAATGGTGAGCTATCTTTTCAACAATTGTGGCTATCCTCTTGATTAAATCGCAAGGAAGACTTGTTCTTTATCTTGTTCTTGGGGCATGTGCTTTGCACGTGAAGTAATTGAGTGGGCCAAATCCCGTCTTCTTCATCCATTAGCTGTCAGAACCGAAAATCATCACAATTACAGAGATGTGTATGTTTTGCGTTTGTTTCCGTTACCAGCTCCCAGAGTCCTGTATCATGTATAGATGCAATAAAATACCTAGGTAGTATTTCTTCGTATATAAAATCAGATATAATTGGGAAGTATAATATGCAAATCTTCATGCCAAGCACAATTATTTGCTAAGGTAGCTGCAAGAATAAAGAGAGAAGTTAGTTTGTTGGTAGCACTCCATATCTAACTAACCCTATCCTAAGTAACCTTCTTTCTATTCTATTCTCATTTTTCTTTGTTCGTGACAAAACCCTAATCACACCATATTTTTTGGCTCTCCTTGGTACAAGACTCAACCGCAATCTCCTTATAGTTCGACCTGTTCTCATACGGCTAATAACATCATGATCCGTATGATTGCGGAATTATATTGAAAGTCTACGCAAACACATTAAGCGTAGTGAAATGAAACGATCAGTCATTTAAGCGGTTGCCCATCAACCATCTAATGAATTTGAACATTATTTCCTGATTTTAAAAAGGACTTTGAAAATAACAAATGATTTTAACTGGTATAGTTATTTAATCTTCTGCCGCTGATCTCTAGAAATTTGCATCTTATCTTGGCTCAATTTTGTGTTATTCTTACACACCCACACCCACACCCACACACACGGGCCCTGGAGCGTCCCTGTAGGATGCATCCTACATGGAGTTTATGTTGTATCCTTGCATTAGACTTTACATGGTGATTTTGTACTTAAGCCCTTCCACCTTTTTCATTGGGTGTTGCACTTAAATACAAAACCGCCATTCAAACCCCAATAAATGCATGCCACATATGCTCGACTGCACTCTTCAGGGATACTGTAGGTCCCTTTACCCGATATGGATAAGGTTAATTTACTTCCATGGCATAACCAGCTTAGTTTGCCCTGTGAATAATTACTCTATTTGTCCTTCATTCGTTGATAAAGTAAGAATAATTTTTGTCATTTACAAAAAGAGAAAAGGTAAAGAATCTTGATAATTAAAAAAGTAATTGATAAATAGAAGGAGAGAGAAAATCTCAGGATTTTTCATAAGATTCTCTACTTTCTTATTCCTTGTAAATGATAAAAAACCATCCCTACTTTCTTTATTAATAAGGTTATTAATAAGGGATAAATGAAGTAATTATAGCTAATTTGGTTATGCCCTAAGAGTAAATTAGCACCCTATATGTATAAGAATAATGGAGGACAAAGGTCCCAGGAGGGTCCTTTGGAATCAAAAAAGTATACCCTCCATCATTTTTACGACGATTGGTATCTTGATTCTTATTATCTTAGATGCAAATACATCAAATTTCATCTGATTCGAACACCTTTTCACCGTCGATCTAGTGATGTGAAAATTCAAAATAATTCTACTATCGAAAAAATGTTAATTTTGCACTTACTAAATTAACGTTGAAAAAATATTAAAATCACACGAAATTCAGGGGTTGTTTGGTTTGCAGCAATAAAAAATGCAGCACTTGTTGCATGAAGCATTTGTTGCAAAGAAAAAAGTCGCAGATCCATTGATTGGTTGTATTCAACTTTTGTGTTCGGATTTCCAAATCCAAACAACTTTTTCGTGTTTGGTTGAACAAAACATAATGCGGACGACTATGTATATTTTATCTTTTGTTGCAATTTTGCTTCTGTATTATATATGATAAGTGTTAAGTTCTTAATGCGGACGACTATGTATATTTTATCTTTATATGAGTGTACACGGGGTTTTGATATAAGTGGGTCCCAACAATAAAACTAGAGTCTTGTTGAGGTTTGTCCCAATTTATATTTTATACCCATGTACCTTTTATAGTTTTTGGGACTATTTTAATTCACATATCTTAACACCCCCCTCATGTGCGGCATGGTGACGCTGAACGTGGAGCGTTTAGTTCGTATAGAGGTCAGACTCTGCGAGCGCACGCGGGTTCGAGCGCAGATTGCGAGGCTCGAGCGTAGAGGGCGCAAGGGTGCGCGGGCTCAAGAGCACAGATCGTGAAGGCTTCGAGCACAGAGGGCGCGAGGCAGAGGTGCAGTTTTGACCTTGCTTTGATACCATGTTAAAGTTACTTTTAAAGTAGAGTAGAGTTTAAATTTAAAAAAGAGTTGGAGAAGTGATGGGATTTTACACATGGGCTTTTAATGATAAGTGGGTTCCAATAATAAGACCCAAGCTTTGTTGATGTTTGACCCATTTTAGATCTTATGCTCATATGTTTCTTTTGTTGTTTGCAATGTGCGACTCTATCTTTAAAGTCCTATCATTTGGTTTGTACTTTCAACACTCCCCCTCATGTGCAACCGTCACTTTTTTTGGTGTGGCTGTCATGTGGAAAGTACGAGTAGGTTACGTGCAACCATCATTTTTTCTTAGTGCGGTTGTTACGTCGAGCATCGAGCCATTAGTTTTGATACCATGTTAGAGATTAAAGTTTATTTAAAGCAGTACGAGAAGAATTATGTACAACCATCACTTTTTCTTAGTGTGGTTATCACGTGGAAGATCGAGCCATTGGCTCTATACCATGTTAGAGATTAAAATTTATTTAAAGTTTTGGGAGTGATGGGCTTTTAATAGATGCACTATAAGTCTACGGTAGCGTCCCGGCCGTCTAACAGACGCCAAATGCGGAACAAAAACTTTTTACAACTGGCACTATCGCGTACTGTAACCCGGATCTGCCATTAAAGCTAAACTAACAAATTACAAAGTGGGTAGAAATGTTATACCGAACGATCCGAGTCCTTCGGTCTTCAACCATCATCCCACGCTTTGTTGCGGCTGCTCCGATCTCCTGAATCTCCAGTCTTCTCGTCCAGGTGGCAAACGTCGACGGATCTTTAAACGGGCTCCCGCCTCTGAACCGAGGCAACTCGATCGTCAAGTTTGCTAAAAGAGACGACCAAGATGTTGTAGAGAATGAGTAGAACACTTTGTCTCGTTACGTCCAAGACTATGGACGAACGGTTAATGAAGTTGCCTTTTGGATCGAGTGGAAATGTGAAATGAGTATCTATCAAATTTCCATACACTAAAACTCTTATCTTTTTCTCTCAAGCAACCATAATCCCTCTCCCAAGAAGGGCCGTCCATGGTATAGAGAGGAAGGGGTGAGTGTAGGAGCTAGGAGGTGACCACAAGAATAAATGAGATGATGATTCACCATGACACCTAGTATGAACACATATAATGCAAGTGATGAATCATTAACCCTAGTCATCAAACATCACTAAATGCACTAATGAGTCACAAAGATGCATGAACCTAGTCACCACCTTCTAGAAGCCTCTAGAAACTTCCACACTCATCTCAAGAAAAGATAAATCCGTATTTAACCAAATGTTAAATACGGCTGATAGAAAATTGGAAACTGGCAACTTCCAAAAGTGATCCTGAAACGAATTTCAGGATAACCCCGTAATGGTATAAACATACCCGCATTTGTATTACGACTGAATACAAATGCATCTGAGACAAAGATATTATATCTACACAGTATAATACTGGGTTCCGGCTTAAACCAAAGCCTACCAGTATTATCTGCCCGAAAAACGACACGTGCGAAAACGCACGTGCTTTTTCCGAACCCTGCCATAAACTCATACGGCCTCTACAACGTTTCGCCCGAACTTGGGAAAGTGTTGTGGGGGACTCTAATGACTCATCAACACACTAACACTGGGTATAACCACTAGTACGTCAGAGGTATAAGCTGTACGTAACGGTTTGCCTATGTATTGATTGGAAGGAAAGCTGACGAGCGAACTCATCCATAAACCCTACTGAGTCTAACAGTGACAATATACATACAGTCTGGTCCGTTTGTCTATGAGTATCGCATATCTGCCTAGGGGCTGGTAACGTCATACCCCCAATAGCAGTATAAGTCGTGTCAGAGAGTGGCCCAGAACACCATGAGATACCACTGGAGTACCTACCAGTAAATCTGTTGTCTCGGCCGAGGACTTTGTGTAATGGCTTTCCTAGACACAGCGCGATCTCACCCCCAATACCGGGAGAGAAGATTCCCTTGCCGATCCGCTCACTTGCCTCCATGTGGCTTGGGACTGTACCCAAAAAAGACCTGTCACGCCCCGCTTCCCAGAGTACGCAAGATTGGGCACGTGACATAGCCAACCATGCTACCTGTGGGTAGGAAGTATCCATCCACAGTCACATTACGGCTGTAGAGATATCAAGAACAAGATAAATAAACTAATCTAATACATGTCCAAATCCATAATAACAAGAATCAATAAACAATAAGTGCGGAAGCTAATGATCCAATACAATGAATAAACAGTACGTCCCATAATGCGGGCTCACATCTGGAAATGAAATGAAATAAATAAACTAAACCCTAAGGAACTCACAGTTCAGCCTGCTGGCTGAAGTACTCCTGCTCGGTCGTCGACAGTGGTACGGAATCTGGGCCATGCAAAACCCAGACGTCAGCGCGTCAAGACATCAAGTATATAGTATAAACATGGTAATAAGCAGTGCAAGTATGAACATGAATAAAGCAGTACTAAGAAATAACAGAGCAGGGTAATGTGCAATGGTGACTGAACTGTCCTATCAGGTTTCTACTCTATAGTCTTTGAAATCAATTGATGAATCGTCGATGTAACTCAATAGTATCCCGTGCGTGCCCGGGACCACGGTCAAGGTCCTCGGGGCTGAATCCGAGACGTGCCGCTAAGCAGTAATAGGTAGCAAGATGGACGAGTGATGTCAGCATCACCACTCCGGGGCTGGCCAAGCCTGTAAGACTGATCAGAACAAGTATCGAACTGTTGAGTTACAAGTCGGTTTCACCTTTGATTTCCCCATACCCCCAAGTTATGTATGTCAGGTCAGGTATTCAGTAGTCAAGGACTAATGCCAACACAAAACCCGGTAAGAGTAGGTCTGTCTGGATAGACAGCAGGAATGGTCAGGTTTGTCGGCATTAGGCATGAAATTAGGTAACAGGTCGGGTCAACATGTAATGTAATCGAAGTTGTGCTCACAGCAGGCATACAATCGAGTAAGGAACAGCAGCAGGTAATAAAGTAAGCAGCAATAATAGTTTCATTTGATCACAATGGTGCAATCGTGTTATATTAACAGGTTCGGGCACCCGTGGGGTGCAATAATCACTGGGTAGTGCAAAATCAATAACAGAACGTAATAAAGCTGTATATGTGTACAATTATTGTCCTTTAAGTAGCAAAATGATTAACTGGTAGTTTTGTTATTAGGGTTACAGTGGCAAAATACGGTTCAGGTTACGTATCACGATATATATCATATTCCGTCCAATTGAGCAAGGTAACAACACTAGTTAATATTAACAGGTTTTAGGAGTCAAGTACACTTAATTAGTCTAACATAGCATGTAGCAAGTAATACTTGCCTCGACGGTTTTGCAAACCGGAACACGGATGCGATGTCGGCAAAAAACACGATATGGTAGCACGGGCCACGGATTGAGTCCCAACAGCGAACAACGGGATCACACGGACCAGGGTGCTTCGCGGGAGACACCAGGGGTAACCCCGGCGGGCTCGACGGCGCTGGAACGCCGGCGACGGCGGCTGCGAAGGCTTGAGCAGCCTCGGGTTCGCTGGAGAGGGTAGTGCGACGAGTAGAGGAGGGTGGTGGTCGGCTCTGGTGGTCGAGGGGGAAAGGAGGTGGTCGGAGGTGGCGCGGTGACGTCGACGAGGGTCGACGGCGTGGTTCTCGGCGAACTGCAGAGGGTGGTAGGGCTGGGCTCGGGTCTGTTGGTGGTCCGGCGAGGGGAGGAGGAAGGCGACGACGAGGTAGGGACGAGGAGGAAGAGAGGGAGTCGCGGGAGTCGTTGGCGACTGGAGGCGGCGACGACGGCGAAGTCTGCGGTGCAGAAGGACGTCGGGGTTGGGTGCAGGCGCGGGAAGAGGCGAAGGAGGGAGGTAGGAGGGTGCGGCTAGGCTCGTGGTGGCGAGGGCGGCGACGGCGAGGTCGCGGGGAGGTCGACGGCGCGAGTACGAGGGGCTAGGGTTTGGGTTCGGCGGGTTCTCGCGATGGAGGAGGAGGGTGAACAGGGCGGCTGCATGAGGGAAATATATATAGGAGGAGAGAGAGAGAGAGATTGGAGAGAGAGAGGGAGAAAGATTTGATGAGGAGAGAGATAGAGTGTTTGTTAGAGAGAGAGAGAGAAAGAAAGAGAATGGAGAGAGACAGAGAGAGGCGGAGAGAGAGAGAGAGAGGAAGGGGGCCCACGAGGCTGATCACGAGCTCGTGATTGGCTAGGAGGCGAAGATTTAAAAGAAATTTGAAGGGAGTTGAAAGATTTAACAGTTAAGGAAATATATAATCGTATATATATAGTTTAATGATATTAAATTAAATGGGCCTTTTTGGCGCTAAATGAAACATTTCCAAATCGCGCCCGGCTTGCGCCCAAATGTTCCAAATTCAAATTATAGGATTTTAAGCGGGTTCCAAATTTTGAAAAGAGATGTTTAATGATTAAAATGCATGCCCCCAAGTCGGACACTTGCACGCGCGCGTAGTCGTCCAAACTTGCTCGTTTAGCCGAACGGGACGAAATCTCGACACGCGGACGCTACCACGCGACTAGTGACGACGAGTAGGCCAACATGGATATTTTAAATTTCATTTTAGGAGTTAAAATTTGTTATGTGCCAAAATGACTTAACCGGTTAAAATTTTGCAAAAAGCACCAAACAATCAGGATAATTGGAATGAGCAATATATAGCCCTCAACTAGTAGTATAAATAGTATTATTGGGCTCGGGTGTTACAAGACCTGTTTACACGACTCCTTTGAGCCGTGGTAGGGTAGAAATCAAAGCACAGTGGGAACTCACACGAGACAAATGATGACCTCAGGTCGATGAACTAACCTGTACACATGTCGCCAGGGAACTGCTATCTGACGATATATATAATACCAACTAGCAGGTTCCTAGCGAGTCCTGTCCGGTGTACTCATAACCTAATGAGCACCTGTATACATCTTAGGTGATCCAACTGACACCAGTGGCTTGTGAGACCGGCCACCGTCTCTCGTCGGGGTCTCGACTGTATACACTAGTCTACTCTGGAGTATCGATACCCTGTCTCGAAACTCCCACGACTAGGGACACTTTAAGGATGTGCTTACAGACCCCAGCTCGCACGTATATGATCGCCATCATACTGCTGGTAGTCAAGCAAGAATCTTATGGGCTCTATCATCATGCAATAGCGAACTAAAGCATGTATACGATGATAAAGACAGACCAGATAGTATACTATCATCTCGAGCAAGACTGTCATATCGGTATATGTCCTATCTCAATCATTGCAATCACGTACCTGTGATCCAATAATTGACTTTGAGGGCACTATCTCCAACATGCACATGTTAAGATATGCGAATTAAAATATTCCTACATGAAAACTATAAGAGGCGCATGTGTATAAAATATAAAATGGACCAAATCTCAACAAGACTTGAGCCTTATTGTTGGAACCCATTTATATCAAAACCCGTGTACACTCACAGATATATATATATAGTCGACCCCTCAAAATTTAATAAGGTATCAGAGCTAGGTCAAACCGCACTTCCTCTATAAGAGGTACATAGGTATAAAATATAAAATGGGTCAAACCTTAACAAAGCTTGAGTCTTATTGTTGGAACCCATATATATCAAACCCCGTGTACACTCACAAATATATATATATAGTCGTCCTTTCGAAATTTAATACTAATATTCTAAGGTACCCTAATAAATGTAGTGTTGACGATTTTCAAAGTTGCAATATTTGTGGCAATCGAAAGGATTTCTTGCTTTTTTCCCCTCTGTTTTCTTTTGCATTTCCATTTCCAAACTTCAATTGTCGCTAATCAAACATTGGAAATTAAGAATATTTTGCAACAAATGTAGCCTTCAACTCCAAATCCATACAACCAAACACTCCTTTAATGTGTCCACATTTAGCCGTTGAAGATGTATGATGTTTAAAAGCCCATGTAAGACCTTTTTTTCCTTCCAGTGTTTAAAAGCCGTTCATTATTTTAATTATTGCTCCATCGCTTGGAATGGTTTAAATCAACCCAAAATTTATACATATAGATCACCTTATGTAATGAACAAGCTGGAAGGATGGGATCTCGATTCGACAATCGAATTGGGCCATCGGTAGACACTAGCTAACGGTTGAATATCAGCTAAGTTGTCACATAAACGGTCCGTCATCCCGCAGCTTACCGAAGTTTTCGCCGAATAAAAGATTTTGACGCATAAAACTGATTTCCAAAATTTTTGATACACCATTTGAGACCGTTTCGGGAGGATCACATATATAGTAACCGAAAGTAGTATTGAAATATCAGGATATTTTTTACATTAAGGATATTCTACAAATTAGAATTTCGTTGAAAATTATCCAGTTACATATGTGCATCATGGTTGACCGCATTTGCTTGTGGGTGTTTATTTCAAGCTATATTTGAGGTACTATTTAATTTTTAGGTCTCCTAAAATTAAGAAAAAATTGAAAATAAATCTATTTTGGTGGAAATAAATATTAAGCAAGTTTTTATAAATACTTGATAGCTTGGAACAAATATTGCGAGATAAAATAAAAAATTTCCAAACTTTTAAAATTTCAGAAACCCTGCAGCACATACGCATGATATAATCGACTGTATGTGGAGAAGACTCGTAAAAAAGATTTAAATTGATATGATAACCCTGCAGCACATGTCCTAGACTCACCCATTGGACCAACCCACATGACAACCGCAATGCGACATTTTATGATGTTAAAAATGTTGTGCACGGGGACACTTGATCGAACGCAAGGAAGATATTGAATCAATCAAAATTTCACACACATGGATCGCTCAATGTGTAAAAAAAGATGGACGGAATGGATTGTCGATTCAATGGTTGGATTTGACCATTTTAAACACTAGCTGCTGGATCAACTATCGGTCGATATCCCGTTTCCTTGTGTGTGTGTGAGAGAGAGAGAGAGAATAATGGAGGACAAAGGCCCTAGAAGAGGATTTTCTTTTATGGCATCGAAAAAGTGTATTTTCCACCGTTTGCTTCGACTGTCAACCCCATAAAATGCATTTTTGTATTAGTTTTAAGATTTCAAGGTTTTCTGCGCAAATACAAAGACTAGAAGGGGATAATGATAAATACTACTGAAGAATATGTGGAGATATCTAGAAAACACCAAGAAATATTAGGGTGCCATATCAAATCAAAGAAAATAAATAAGTGTAAAAGTATGCAATTAGGACTTAGGAGCTCGCTACTCTGCGAAAACCTCAGCGACAGCTTTCGAATTTTGAACTGAGGTGTTGGAAATCTTTGTGATCCATGGACGCAGACGAAGCTAAGGTTTTATTTCCCCCCATACTTTATTTCTGATTCAAATTTTAATTTGCAACTTGTTTGTAGGGCAGTACTCCTTATCTAAATATCAACCAATACGAACTGGTACTAATTGAAGGAAATTTGCTGGGTTTGTGATCTCTTTTCGTTAGGTGCGAAAGAATTGGGGATTGATTTTTGGTTAGGGTTTGAGAATTGAGTCTATAAAGCCCTAATCATTAGGGGAAACAAAGAGACATTTTCCGCAAAAAGGAAATAAATGAAAGCTATAATTGATACTTGAACGTTTATTTTTACTTCTTGGATTCCTTATGATAAGGTTAAGGCTGTTGACTGCTGTGATTTTATAATATTTACAGGCCAAGCTTTCGGTCGTGGCACAGGAACTTGGTCATGAAATCCGCGTATTCAGAAACCCTGCGGCTTCGCCAACATCTAATGAAACATCTGCATCTTCCAACGGTATTTATCTTAATCCGTGTCGCCTCAAAATGTGCTTCATTCCCTGAATTTTGCTTTAAAAGTTTGAACAAGGTCCTAGTTGAAAGATACCTAGAACAAGATAGCAGTAAAGGTTTTTGTACTTTTATTTATGTGTATTCGACTTCGCTAAAGGGAAGATGAGCTCACTAGTCGTAGATAGGCAATCTAGGTTATTAATTATGAATTGTCTGTGTATGTGTATAATTTATATATGCATACCAACTCTGCATGCCATTCGCAGAAGAACCGGATGATTTTTATGATTTCACTCCGGAGGATTACTATCGGCTCATGTCTGACAAGTTGGGAGGTAAGTGATTAAATACTAGTTATTTATGTATTATATCCTGTTCAAATTTGGTCACAGATTGAGGAAAATAATCTTAAAATCACAGATTAAATGATTAATTACTTTTAATATGAGGATTCACATTCTGGAACCATGAACAGCCCAATCCCAAATTTTGAAGACCCGTAAAATAAGGGAAGCAGAGATAGCTGCTAGAAGGGCAAGAATAACAAAGGTACAAGAGGTCATGCTGCTCTTTTTGTGACGGTTTTAATTTACATTGTCTCGGGATTTATTTGACTTCTATAGCATTCTCTCTTTCCATCTTCTTTTCTCTTTTTATTGTCCCTTTGAAGGCTCATATTGTTTAGGTCCGAAGCTCATATTGTTTTGGTCCCTTTGGAGACTTCCAAGTTATGAAATAGAAAAACTAACACAAAAAAGACCATGCATGCATGCTGGAACCATATATGCAGAAAAATAAGAATGTTTTGAGACCGTCTGGCTTTATTAACATGATATTCAGATGGGTGGATGGTGAAAATATTGGGGAGATTGATTACTGAATGGAATATTTAAAAAAGTACGTATTGTGTTTTATGGACATTAGGGACGATGAGAGCTCTGGTATGCTTGTTAGAAAAATGCGAATTAAGTTGGGGAAAATGATAAAAAGCAAATATTAAGCAATTTGATGACAGGATATTGGTGATGTATGAACAGATTTTTAGGAGTGAAACTGTCACGCCCCAAAACCCCATATATAAACCTTCACCTTCCAAGCGTGACATGTTGCAATTTTCTACTCAAGAAGACTGCAAGGCCTATCTCGCAAAAACCTTCAACGATATAAAATCTCAAATATCCCAAAAATGTACTTGTTATTCTGATAAAATATCCTAACATCGCTCACGAGAAGCATATCCGTCAAACAATGTTCTAAATATATATCGCCTATGATATGATTTGATAAAATTATTTCTTTTATAGTTTTGAGTATATATCGGCCTATATATCGTAATATCGGTCGATATATCTGGTCCGATATATCTTACCAAATCTCGTGATGTTTTTCAAGTTTCATTCTGGGTCTTTGGATGCAGGTAAGATTGTTAGTGCTTTATTTTGTTTATGCTTTATTGATATAATCAGTTACATATGTTTAATATCAATGTTTTCAAATTCGGTTATTTGTGTTATTAACGTCAAATCTCCTCAAGTAAGATTCGAATTTACGACCTGTCATATATGACCGCTCTGCTACTGAGCTATTGAGGAATACTCATCTAAAAGAGCCAATTTCATACTGAGTCTTTATGACATTTACGATACAAAAAATATTTTTTAGAATATATCACCTGATATATCGTGATATACGCCATCAGATATGAAAATCGTCGGGCCGATACGATACCAATATCCGATATTTAGAACACTGCCATCAAATTGTATATAACAATGACAAAATCCCAATTGCTGATAATCACTCTAAAACACATTATCCTATACATAACATACCAAAACAACATTTATCCATAAAGATCTTACAAGTACATCGGTTATAATGCTCACCCCTACCAGGGATAGACCTTACAGGACTAACATTGTCGCAGACTTTGCCTTATATTTACTTTGATTTTTCATTATTCTGCTTTAATCCTTAACCTTTAACTTGGAGCAAGTGGTTGCTCGTGTTTTTGTTTTCCAAGTTTTTCCTGCTGTTATTTTTGTGCAGGCTGTAATTAGGGTCCGCTTCCCTGATAATTTCATTCTAGAGATAAAATTCCATCCATCAGAGAAAATTCAAAGTTTAAGGGATCTTCTCATGAAAGTAGTTGCTAGACCGGACTTGCCATTCTATTTATGTAAGTACTACAAGTCTACAATGGTTTAAATTATTTATTTTTTCTCATATAATAGTATGAATTGTTGGTTGAGCATATAATTATTTGATCTAGAATAGTTTTATGCTTATATTTTTGGGTAATTTGGTATGCAATTTAAATTAATAGATACTTTTCAAATGGAACCATGGCTTACCAAACTATATTTAAGTGGCTGGTGTGATGTGGCATGCACACAACCATTCAAATAAGGATGTTGTAACCAAGGTTAAAGAACTCGGTTTCGGTCCATTGAATATTGACAAGTTTCGGTGGGTATCGGTTAGTTTCGCTTTCGGTATCGGTATAAATATGTATCTACATATATTATGTGTACATATGCTTATATTAGGCATAATATATATAATTACCCAACAAGCTATAATTATCTAACAAGCTACAATTACCCAAGAGCCATAAACAATTAGTATACAATACAATATGAAGCCAGCCCAAAGGCCCAACTGCTAACCCAAGCAAAAAAAGCCCAAAAACCTCACACAACCCATTATATATAAGCAACCCTTTTAGAAAACCCCAGCTCCTAATCAGTAAGCCGCCACCTCTCCCCAGATATGCTCGAGATCTCGAATTTTGATCGAGATCTGCTCCTCTAAGGTCAAAATTACTCGTTTTCTTCTTAGATCGCCTTTCCTTTTCGCCACCACGACTTGATTCTTCATTTAAGATTAGTTTTTGCAGCAAGTTTCAATCTTTTTTTGGATAAATCGAAGTTTTCTTTCAATATTTCCAGAGTTTTTGCCTTGGAACAATGGTTGTGTGATGGTATCGGTTGAAACCGGTATTTATGGGTTGTTTCGGATCAATCTCCTTTGATACCCGATCCGAAACGGCCGACACTATGAGATTTCGACCGGGTTCTCGAACCTTGGCTGTAACACTTTATATACAAGCACATGACAATCTTATCAAGAAATATTTACTCGAAAAAGGAAGTATCTAAAGTTTTGGTTATTAAGAAACATTAATTTGTCATAACCATCATGCCTAATCAGCTATGAAGCACGGATACTCCAAACAGTCTCACGAATCGTCCCCAAATGCGTATCAGATACCTACTCTCGGAAACGCGAATCCCCTATTTTTGATTTAAATAAATCAAAAAACTTTGGGAAACTTTGGACACTTCTCGATTTGCGAATCAGATACCTCGCTCGATTCATAATGGTTATTTTTTCAATTCAAGACTGATATTTGACCCCAATTACTTTTACCTTTAACTCCGATACCTCTAGAGTTTTTAAAATATCGACAAATTCTAGAACTGGTCCTGCGTCCCTCTTAGATCTAAGATCTAATCGGAGATCGCACGCGACTTGAGACCTTGCCACAACCTTCCATGATCGGTTCAAATCAACTCTCTGGTTTATGGCTAGATTTACGATTTAATGTTATGATGTCCTACTTTCAATTGTTCAATTGAAAGTAATTGAATGCTATTTGAGAGAATTAGTATATGATGGTATCGAAAGCCTTTTGATATAGAACATGATAATAAGAATGCTAGAATTGGTTTTTTTAGAATAGCATACTAAGGTGATAATGGAATATATGTGATGTAATCTTGTCCTTCTATTTATTTATATATTTATGTATATATTAAAAATAAACATATATATATATACATACACCCCCACACATATAGTTAGAAAAATTCAATATAAAAAAGTATCCCGTATCCTAGGTTTTTTGAAAATTGTGTTTCCACGTATCCGTATCGTATCAGATACTCGTATCCGTTTTCATGCTTCATAGCTAATCAATTATTAAGTTCACTTGAAATTTATTGCTAATCAAAGCTAGATATTCTTAGGTTTTACTCATCTTCAATTTATGGTCTTCTCTTCCCAAGAAAAGTTGAAAAGTGATATTTCTCCATGGTTCAAAACCAAGCTTATAACAGGAAACAACCAACATGGTTGAGATTCAAGCCGCTCGAGTTGACCCTGATGGATTGTGGTATTAAAATGATCTAGTTCAGCTTTGAGCATAAAATGATCTAGTTCAGCTTTCAGCTTTATATACTTCACCTTGATATCTTGGTTGCGCAGAGTCCTGTAGACTGAATACAGAACTTGATTACGATGGTACATTGTCCGATGGATGCCTATCTTGGCAAATGTTATAAATCAATTTCAGGGCTGATGCCAAATCAGTGCTACATCTACAACAAGCTATACATTGAGAGATCTAGGAGAATAATGGGAAATATGGCGTCATACTCTGAAAGAACCCATACTATGATAGCATTTATCATTCATAGTTTGCCTTGGCAAAGTGCCTGGCCCACTTTCTGTACTAAAAAGTGGGTGTTGTCGTCTGCATTTTTTATACATGCCCATCTATTCGAGAGACTTCTTGATCACTCAGATTATTGTCCCGCTTCGTTTTCTATATAAAAAAAGCCTATAACTAAGGTGGAGCGAGTAATGCCCCTTTTCATTACTATTGTCTTAAGTAATTTCGTTCATAATTATCCTCCTAGTTTTCATTCAGAAATGCAAATAAATGACATACAGTTTGGTTTTGTAAATAAATATCTTCCAAATCTTACAATCTGTCACTATACATTACCATATTAGGGTTTTAGCAGCTACCCACATCACTGTTCTCTCAAGTGACTCTTTACGACCTACTCAAATTAAGAAATTGTGACGATGATACGAGAATCAAAGACCGTAACCTCTATGATATATCAGGATTGAAATGGTGGTAATATTTGGGGGCTACTCAGGCATGGGAAGGTACACAAGAGGGTTTGTACTACAAGCCTTAGGCTACTACAACTACTACATGAATAGGCATCGTCACCTATCGATGTTGTAGAAAGGGTGATTAGGTTTAAGTGCAACAGGGAACAATTTTGGAAGGGGTAGATTAAGAGTAAGGTTTTGCTTAAAAGGAGAAATTGGAGAAAAAATTTAGTTTAGATTTGATGAATTAATCATGGTTAGTTCAATGTTAACCTCGGTTGGATTCTTGGAAGCAAACCATTAAAGTGATGTTCTATTAATAAGAGTGGAATTTTTCAAGCAACATTTAAGAAATATATGAATTTGATATGGATTTTGCGCCATTTAGTTTCTTGGCGGCGGTGAGGAGGCGAGGATGCTTGATAACGAATACAGCTATTTAAATATCTACAGGCTCAATCTTACCTAATATCATAGTTCTAAATATCGATGAATATGTATCGGATATCAGCTGATATTTCGGAAATAGAGAATGGACGACTTGATTTATCAACTTAATATTGTTTTCTTGTTATGGAGTAATGTCAGTTGATTTATTGGAAATTTGATATTAGTTAAGCTACCACAATTTTTCTTTTTGAATTTATTTTGAATTTTCGGATTTTCATGTACAATACAAACCCGACCTGCAATTATGAACCCAATACTTAGGTAAAGAAAAACCCAACAGACCAGGATATTTCTCAAAACCTTTTATCATCGTCAAACCTCGACAAAAGCCTAGATCCAATTCCTACATCCGAGCTTCCTTTGATATAGGTAAGATTTTGATATTGAATGTTGCAATTGAATGTTGCACTCTCTCTTTGATACTGAATTTCTGAGAACACTCTCTCCCTCTCTTTTATTGCTGCTAAAATGCTAAGAAATTCTTATTGAATTACTTTTAAGGAATCGAGGCAAGTATATGTTTTTACATGTAAAAAGTCATTTTAGTAGTGTTTTTTGTTAATGTTTTATTGCAATTATCATTACTAATGCATAAAATTAATGTTTCCTTGATGTTTCCTTGCTGCATTATCTGTATTTACCATCAAATACTTAGTGGAATTCAAATCTACAACCAGTCGCGTCGCGTAATAGCTGATCACTCTATCATTGAATTACTGAGAGAAAACTCATTTAAGAAACCTGAGTTTTTTAATTGAGTTACATTAATGATATTTATAATATGTAGTGTACAGTAATCTTGTTAAGGCCTGAATTAAAACAAATTTGTTTAATACAGAGGGACTGTTTCAAAATATCTTTGGATATATTGTGACATCTGACATAAAAATTTTCGTGCTAACACGACACTGACATCCAATATTTAGAACATGGATACCCATGGTAAAACTGTAATGGCTGTAGTGCAGACATGTATTTGGAGCGTAGGTGGTCTTTACTGCTTTTGCCTGCAGATGAACATAGCTGATTTTATATTGTTCTTGTGCTTCAGATACCACCCCGCCAAAGGAACGAATCAAAGACACGTCCAAAGATTTCTACTCAGCTGGATTTGTTCCTGGAGCCATTGTTTACTTTTCTTATGATGCACCAAAAGGTTAGTGTTCTTTGTCTTATGTATGAAATACAGTTCACAATGGCTTACAAACTTCGGTTTATTTATACTTCATACAATATGTCATTACATTTTACTTCATTATCTAATTTAGATATCTTATCATCAAAGTCATGGATTTTGTGCTAATTGTTGATCGACTCTATGCTGTTCCCCCCCCCCCCCCCCCCCATAACTCTATGCTGTTGCTGAAACCTTGGAACACACTTTATATAAGATGGAAACATATATTGTTTGGTAAACATGTTATATTCATCTATTATTTGAATTAATTATAAAAAGATGCAAAGAATTGTTTTGGAATCTTTTTGATTATTCAACTAATATAAATTAGCTAGCTTATGAACCTTTGGACCTTCATTACTGTTTCTTACCTGCAAGTTGATACCTTTTGTTTTTGAGAAAAAAACTTGACATCATTCTTTGTTGGACAATATTTCATCTACTTTCACAGCACGTGGAAATTTGCATCATCTTTCGATATCCAACTTGGTCATAGGGATTGAATATTGCTTTGCTTATCCACAATGATTGTGTTTCCTATGTTAAGTTTTCTGTTTTGGAACTTTTGGTATGAAATGTGGAACTGTTTCGTTCCAAGATGTTAGATTTTTCCTTCTGAAGTACACAATTACATCATGGGCATACTTCCTAATTTTTGTTAACACCTATCTAAAAACCAACAATTATATTGTGGACATATCTCATTGTATTACAATGGAAAGTAGTTTAAAATCCTAAATATAACGATTTTTTATATCTTAATCTTTGAAATAGATTTTCTATCTTTTGCATATTTTATTTCTTTCCAGCTCAGTGTTCTGATGAGGCCTCTCTCTATCGTACCCCATTTTTTACCTCATAGCATACCACGTTCCTGTTTCCATTCTACAATTTTGGTAACTTTGGTAACAATGCATTAATAACCATTTTCTACCTCTAATCCTCTATTTTTACCTTTGTCCTCCCCCCCTCTAGTGTTAGATAATGTTGTACAGCTTACTGATCTAATAGATTTGCTTGATGAGCTGTCCAGTTTTTTATATTTTAATCTTTGAAATAGCTTTTCTATCTTTTGCATATTTTATTTCTTTCCATTCAATGTTCTGATGAGGCCTCTCTCTATGGTACCACATTTTATACCTCACAGCATACCATGTTCCTGTTTCCATTCTACAATTTTGGTAACAATGCATTAATAACCATTTTCTACCTCTAATCCTCTATTTTTACCTTTGTCCCCCCATCTCTAGTGTTAGATGGTGTTGTACAACTTTTTGATCTAATAGATTGCTTGATGAGCTGTTCAGTTTTTCCCAAACTTTAACTTCCTCTCAAATCAAGCGAATTTCAAAAATTCGACCATGAATAAAACATGTTGCCTGGGGATGCATAGCAAATTATCAAATAAGAAATATGTAGTAAATTAGTGACATAAGAACAAATATACGATCTGTTTGGATACATGTTTTTTTTTGAATGTCAGATGAATGGAAAAAACACATATTGAGCCAAAAGTTGTCCCTCCAACTCGGATTTTGCACTCTTTGATGAAGATTTTTTTAATCCCAAATCTGCTCTGAGGGTGAGCCTGAACCCGGCATCATCGGGAAAATCATAATGTTTGGTTTCATTGTCATTTGGTTAGGTTTCAATTTTGTTGAATCTGGAAATTCCTTTTGTAAAACTCGGTTTGGACCCACAACACATGGGTCCATATGAATGCATATGGGCTTTTAATATAGTGGGACTCCAGCCAAGACTCGAGCCTTACAGAGGTTTATCTGAACTTATATTTTATACCTATATGTATTCCACAATTTTCCCAATGTTGGACTATGTTAACCACATTCTCCACACTCCTCACGTGCAAACTTGCACGTGCAACGAGGACTTCACGTGCGAGGGCTCAAAACTCATGTGCAACGTGGACAAACAAACACCGGAGTTTTGATACCATGTCAAGAACCACTTTACTTAAAAGCTTTTGGGTAAAGTGGTTCTTGACATGGTATCAAACCACACCAGGTTCAAGAGGTCCCGGGTTCAAACCTCGTTATTATCAATTAATCATATTTACTTACCCCTATTTGTTTCGCCTAATATAGCGAGAGTTTCCACTAAAGGCTTTTTTCCACGTGGCCCGAAATTCAAAAGCCCCACGTGAGGGGGAGTATTAAAATATTATGCTGTCTTGATATACGTTGTTATCCTATAACCAATGTTGCACGGACACAATACGATGCGATACGGCGATATGACAATCCTAAACTATAGGATACGGGACACGACTATACATAATATATATAATTAAAAGAAATTTAATACCATAATATTACAACATATTTAGCAAAAATCTTAGCATTTCAACATTTTTTATTGTAGTTATCAAAAATTCAGTGAAGAACTAAGTTGTTTTAGCATAATTTCGACAATTTGCGGCAAAAAAATACGATTTCAGCAATATTTTAAAACAATTTTAGCAAAAAATGTTATATATTTCATAATAGAAATTATATTAAGCACTAAAATTGAGTAAACTAGCAAGAAAAAGTCAACTAAAAAAGTTTTCAATAAAATTAGGGTTTTTTCTCGTCTTTAATAGAAAAATAGGGCTACCGCTACTACAGGAATCGCTTTTTATATCGTAGTTGCACTAAAATGTGTTTGATACATGTCCGACACATGTCCAAGACCAAAGATGCCTCATTTCAAAGCGGGACACAGAAATTCTGTGTCGGACATGTGTCGTGCAAGTGTCGGGCACGAATACGACAAACCAAAAAGACGCGTCCGTACAACCTAGCCTATAACCTAACAACTTAAGCTTTTGGGTAAATTGGTTCTCAACACCTTTCAGGAAACCGAGCCTAAACCTGAAGAGAAATAAAAAGTAAGTAAAATAAATAAAAATATTATATATGCATTATTCTTGTATACATGTCTTATAAGTAATTATTTCATAGTAATTTTTTATATCGCAACAACAAAACAAGACTTTATCCCAAACTTATGGGGTTGGCTCTTACATCAATATATATTTAGTTACATTCATAACAAAACGAATCGCACGGATTTTTTTTTGGGAAAAAGATGGGATAATTTAGCTCATCATATTTCTTAAAAAGTATATAATGAACTACAAGAGTGCTCAAAGAGTTACATCAACTATGCATTCAAAAAACAACACAACTTCACCATTCAAACAAAATATAATTAGAACTAGAAAAATATAGGTTCCTCTTCTAGTTCAAATTATGCTCTTCAACTCCAAATCCGAACTTCTCTTTGTCGAATTGGACTCCACAACCTCGATTCGAGCCCCTTTTTGTTAGAATGGTTCTTATGATCGGTTCCAATACCTATGCCACCAGATCGAGCTCCTTATAGCCGCATCTTGCCTCTATGTAGTTGGACCGGATCTCCTTGTCCTCTTCGTCGAATCAAGCTTACTGATGTTTGAGCTGACCTCAACAATACCGGATCTCCTTAGATCGGACTTTACATTGCACCGAGTCCTCTTCTGTGGATCTAACCTGATGCAGGAGCATATGACCAAGACCTAGACCGAATAGGAAAAGCAAGAGTATATTCGGAAGGAGCGATTTTGGAAGGATCGCGAGGATATTTTGCACAAGATTCAGAATTTGATTGAAAATTCGGTTGTGATTTGGAAGGATTCGACAAAAGATTTGTTGCAATTTAAATTGAGATTTGATTCAATTTAAATTGTTATTTATTTATATTAGATTAGATTAATTAATATCTTTTTACATTTTTAGTTAAGATTTAGTTCTTTAGGATTAATATATCTAATCTCTTATTTAAAGGGATGAGAACTATTGTATTAAGAGAGTTGAATTGATTATTGAATAATATCTGCTTGTTAGCAAAGTGAAAGCTGCGGCTTTTGTGTTTAAGAAAGGCCATCATACATTGTCTTTGGTTATTTAGGGTTTTGATTTTGTGATTTCTCTTGAGACGGAGACCGTGCTGAGTATCATGTCTTTGTATACAGATCCTCATCAATTAGTATCAGAGGTATCGGAGCGTAGACGTTGTCGCATTTTTGGTGGAAGGTGGAGAATCGATGGCATACCGTGGGTGGCGTAGTGCACAACAACGCGAGCGGGAACTGCGAGGTATCGAGATTGAAGAACTTCAGAGACAAGTTCAAGCCTAACGGTGACTATCAAGTCCGCCAACCTTCGGAGGCCATATGATGACAGTTTAGGGTGTGAAGATGAAAACCCTTTTCAACGTTTGGGATCCAATGATGAAAGGCGTATTAGGTGTATAGATCGGTATTCAACTGACCGCTGCAGGGATCTGACACGAAGTTGGAGTTATCGGAGTTATTGGGTAGAATCATTTCGGAGGCTTCTATTAACTAGTTGCATACCGTCGAGCGAGTCTTCCACTATAAGATGTCCGAGAAGAAAAAGGTAAAGGCGGTAGCACTCAAGTTGAAGGGTCGCGCTTCAATTTAGTTGGAGAATCTTAAGATCAAACGTGCCCGAGCCGGGGAGCCCTAGTTCGCAACTTGGGAGAAGATGGAAACGAAGCTTCACGAAAAGTTACTGCCGGAGGATTATGTGCAATAAATCTACATCCAGTTGCATACCTATCTGCAAGGAGACCGATCCGTCGAGCAATAAACCGAGGAGTTTGATTTATTGATGATGAGATATGGAGTCACCAAGGCCGAGCATCCAACAATTGCTCGATACTTAAGTGGGTTTTGCGCCGTGTCACGTTCCACTTTCCAAAATACAATAATTACGAGAACGTAATTCAGCCAGCCATGCTACCTACGATAAGGAATCATCCTTACAAGAATCATCCTTCCATAGTCACATTAAGACTGTCTTGCAGTAATCATGCGACACATAAATATAAATAATGTTAAAACATGTCCAATGCCACAACAATAACAATAATAGTAATCGACTGGAATATCAAGTCTCAATTGTTCCAATACATAAATAAGGAACAATAGAAAATACTTGGTCGCAAAAGAAATCCTAAGGAAATAGGTCGGTACTGGAAAGAAACCTAAAACCATAAATAACTAGAAAAAAATAAGAATACTCACTGCTCGGTTATCTTCTCGAAATACTCCTGGTACTGCGGTTTTAATGTCAAGGAATCTGGGCCATGCAAAACCCAAACGTCGGAGCGTCATAAATAATGTAATGATAATATGATGATAACCGGCAATGTGAATTAATATATATAGTCATGCTGGAACTGGTGTCATGTGAGCTTACAATAAACAATATCATCAACATGTTATATAACAAGCAATACATGGTAAAACAATCATATCATGTGAATCTTAGTGTCAATGTCACTAGTAGTTATCTATGCTAAAGGTATTCGAAATCCATAAGTGAAGTCTTCCTCGTAACTCAATAGTACCATGTGCGTGTCCGGGATCACGATGTCAGATTTTCAGGATGTATCCCGAGACCGTGCCGCTAAATACTAAATCAATATATATATATATATATATATATATATATATATATATGGATGAATGATGACAGTATCATCATTCCAAGACAAACCGCCCTCAATGTATTAGGATAAACCGCATCATGTATTAGGTTTTAGGTCACATGTTCATTTAGTTCTTTTTTAATGCCTACTCAAACAGGTAATCATGTCAAGTCCAAGCAAGTCAGGTCAAGTAATAGCAATGTTAGGAACTGGTTGACATTGGATAAGACTTACATTGCAATACTAATGAACATGTTCAAGTATTGATAAATAATCAATCAAGGTACTAATATTATCATGAATATCATGATCAATGATTTCCATTAACAATTGAATCAATAACATCTATATCAGATTCATCAATTTCAGCAGACGTCTGTGACAAACATGTGGTCCTTAATCAAGTGTTGGCATTTGGGTAAATATTACATTGCAAGTAGATTTTGACATAATAACGAATAACAGGTCAAGCATGGACACATGTGAACAATCAATATACATGCATAATCAGAAATAACAGTCATATCAAGTCCAGTCGAGTTAGGTCAAGTCAAGCAGTATCGTGAACTTGTTTGTAATGGGTAATAATTATATTGGAAGAGTATATCGCCATGGTAACAAGTAACGAATTCAAGCATGTATATATGTAAGCAATCGGTATATCTAGTATGGTCAGGAATAGCAATAAACAATTTGTCTATTAAACATGCATGTGGAAGTTCAGTATTAATGCTTAGATATCAGTGAATAATGCATATCAATCAGCTTGCTTGAGACGGCTCGTATATGTTTGAGACGACTTATAAGTCCTTCCTAATGATCATTTCTCCTCGGTTATCTTGAGACGGTCCATGACCATGTTGACCCGGCTCGACCCTTTTCTTTCAGACGACTTGGTACCCTTTTAAGCTGGCCAAGGTTCGAGGTTTTGGTAGAAACCACCGATACGTGGTGGTTTCGAATCGGTTTCGGTGGAGACCGATACGAAACCAACCGAGACCGATACGAAACCAACCATGTAATATCGTTTCGGACAAAACCTTTAAAAACTTATTTTATACCATTTTTACTGTCATTATGTTCGTTGTAGAAAACCGCAAAAAAGTGAACTCAAACCCTATTAATACTTATCTAAATACACTTTTCAATATATTTTGCGTCATAGATGGATTTTTAAATACTAGGATCATTGTCTTGTAATATAGAAGCATAAATTTAAATATTTCATATATCTACACTTATGTAGTATTACCGTCGAAACCGAAAGCCGAACCATGATTAGTGAAACTAGCCGAAATCCAGCGAAACTAATAAAAATTATGAAGACCGAAACCGAAACAGAGTTCTCGAACTTTGAAGCCGGCTTAGAATATGCCTGGAACGTTGTTTTCTTCTCTGTTCGTTTGAGACGGCTCACAATACTTTTGAGCCGGCTCAAACTCTTTTTTCCGGACATCAGATTTAGGGTTTCAATTTAATTTCAATACATGCAATAATATAAATCATTCGAAACCCTAGATTCAAATGTATGTTAACTGATTAATCATAAGATGACGACTTTAGGGTTTAACAGTGCATATAATAACAACAAGAATCAAGATAAAGATCATGATTTGATTATAATAACATACATACATATTGAAGGTTTTATAAGTTTATTTTATTGTAATTCTTTTGCAAGATCTAATCTTGCTATAGCATGTAAACAAGTATTGAATACTTGCCTTGAAGAAGAACGAAGACGATGACAAGATCTCGGCCTGGATGATGCTCTCGGCCTGAATGTGATACAACCAAGAGGATGAAGCCCGCGGCAATGATCACGTCGCAGCAACAAGAAGAGAAGATGACGGCGATGATGATGATGATTGGCTCCAAGATGGTGAAGATGCTCGGCTGGAGTTTGGGTAAGTGTTCGGTTTTGAGAGGAGATGATGAGATCGGCTAAGGTTTTTGAAAGGAAAAGAAATATCAATAATAGGGTTTGCATGAGGACTATAGAGGTTTAAATAGGATAGATAATAACACGTGCATGCGGGTCGGATATATCATGAATCTTAAATTAATTAGGACTAAGGGAAATAGAGATAAGGAAAGAATATCAATATTATTCATATAGATAAATAAATATTAAACCAATGCACATAAAACATAATTAATTAATATAATACCGTAAATAAGTTCTAGAGTGTTATATTATATCCAACTACAAAGAATTTCGTTCTCAAATTTATGAAAACGATAAGTGAAGAAACAAATAATATACCGGATTTACGGAAAAATGGAAATGAAAGAAACAAGGAAATTCACGAATTCAAGGAAATAGATTTGGAAACTTTGATGGATTTCATCTTCACACTCCTAAGTAGACTCGCTTCCTAAGTAGACTCTCTATGCGAACAACCATCCAACGGTAAAACTTTATTCTTTAGGACTTTCTCTCGACGATCTATGATAGCAATAGGTCACTTTTCATGCCATAGATAAAACCCAACATCAATTCCAAGTGATCCCATACATGAGTCTCATCACGTACACGTCGGTAATGCCATTGTAAGTATCTCAACTCCGTCGATAATATCACACGGCCCAAAGACTCGAGGACCAAGCTTTCCTCGACTACCAAGACGGATCACCTCTTATCGGTAATATCTTCAAGAACACATGATCACCAACAGTGAAAAATAGGGGTCTCCTTCCTGTAACTCAGGGATCCATCTTCATGAACTAGCAAGTCCGTTCAAAGACTTATGGGTTATGGGTCCCCCACGCTTCCGCTGCACACTTTGATAAGTTGAGTCATGTCTTCAAAACTTCTTCGTGCTCCTTGAAAAAAATCAGAAGGATTGTCGCTACTGGACAAGATAAAGATAATGCGGTCGAAAGTCGCCTTCGCTCCATCAGTCGAGTAAGAAGAGATACGATTAATCGAAGGACCCGAGAAAGCCGGAGTATAAGATGTAAATGACGGACAAGGAGAGATAAGAAAGAACATGCATGAATTTTAGGAATTCAAGAAATTATGAAGAGATATTCAAGGAAAATGGAGAAAGGAATCAGAATCAACGGATGAGATTTAAGGAAACAGAAGGAATCAGGTAGTTTACGAGATAAGATCCAACGGAGATAAAGGTTTTGCAATTTCATTTTCTTTTCGTCGAGATATGATCGCCAGAGAAAATAAGAAGAAATCAAAGGAAAATGATTCAAGGATGTCACCGTAGTGCAAATGTTACAGTCTCGCTCTATAGTCTATGACGACGTTATATCTTGAGATTGAGCTAACATACTAGAAAAATAAAGCAATAGGATGCCACGGAATCAACACCGATAATGCTGGGAAAGAAATAACGACAAGAGTACCTGAAACCATATCCTTAGAAACCTCCGCCCCTTCGGCCGTCAGAGTAAAAGCCCGTCCCTGATTTGGCTCTTGTGTAATATGCCTCTGTTCATATGCCTGTTTCTGTAGTACAAGCTGTGCCCTCTGAACATCTCTCAGCTGATTCCTCGACAGACAGGTGTTGATCTGGTGGTCAGCAGCTCCACAGACCACGTTCTTTTGTGCTTGAGCTGGGGCAAAAGGGCGCTTCATAGGAACCGCCCTTGTCTCCGAACATGAATATCCCTACGTACTGGAACTCTGGTTAGCACCTGATCCGCCTTACGTGCCGTAAGATCCTGTTGATGTGTACCTTTCTCTCTGTGTAAGCCTTTGCTGTTCTCTAGCCTCTATAAGAACTTAAGAAAAGGTAGCCAACCCCAAGAAAGTAATATGCTTTTAGATCTCCACATCAAGACTCCGCGGGAAACGCCTTGCTCTGTCTGCCTCATTAGTTACCGAGGACTTTGGAAATCGACTGAGCCGAGTCTACTCAGCCGCGTGCGCATCTATTGATCCGCCATTCTGCTTCAAATTGATAAAATTTTCTTCCATCTCTCTAGTAGACTGCGGAAAAAACTTTTCCAAGAAACTCCGGGTAAAAGCTGTCCAGCTGATCGGCTTCATCAGACGAATCTTCTCGACAAGCCACCATTCACGAGCATAATCCGCCAGCTGAATGCGTACCACATCCACTTTCTTCCCATCGGGAATCTGAGCAGCGATCAACAGATTCTCCGTATCTACCGGCCATTGTTCAGCTTGAAGTTGTTCCGCCATTCCCGCAAAAGTTGTTGGACCAAGCTTCCTGAAATTAGCAAGCATACCCTCACGCTGAACATGTTTAGGATCTACCGCCCTCTCAATAGCAGCGGTAGCAGTCTATTGGGCCTTCCTCAAGCCCTCCTGAAATGTCTCAATCTGTTGTTGAATCAAGTCGGCCTGATGTTGATTCTCCAGCATTCCGTGTATGACACCAATGAGCGCGACATTGTCAGTTGGTGGAGCAGGTTGAGTTCTTCTCGCCATGATTATGAAATTAAGGACGAAAGATGAGATTAGCAACAAAAACAATATTCACTAAAACAAGGGATCCAAGAATTGGAATGATAAAGCAAATAACGTGGCAGGACATGTTCATAAAATTCAAGGGATTTAAGATCAATGAATTGGGTATGATACCTAACAACAGATTGAATACATTGTCCAACTAAATCTAAACCTAAGCTCTGATACCAACAAAAACTTGTCACGTCCGCCTCCCAAAATACAATAATTACGGGAACGTAACTCGGCCAGCCATGCTATCTACGGTAAGCAATTATCCTTCCATAATCACATTAAGACTGTCTTGCAGTAATCAAGCGACACATAAATATAAATAATGCTAAAACATGTCTAATGCCACAACAATAACAATAATAGAAATTGATTGGAATATCAAGTCTCAACTATTTCAATACATAAATAAGGATCAATAGAAAATATTTGGTCCCTTATGGACTCACAAAAGAAATCCCAAGGAATAGTTCGGTACTGGAAAGAAACTTAAAACCATAAATAACTAGATAAAAATAAGAATACTCGTCACTTTTCGGCTATCTTCACGAAGTACTCATGATCCTGCGGTTTTAATGTCAAGGAATGTGGGCCATGCAAAACCCAGACGTTAGAGCGTCATAGATAGTATAATAATGATAATATGATAACCGGCAATGCGAATTAATATATATAGTCATGCTGGAACTGGTGTCATGTGAGCTTACACTAAACAATATCATTAACATGTTATGTAATATGCAATACATGGTAAAGCAATCATATCATGTGAATCTTAATGCCGATGTCAGTAGTTATCTATGCTAAAGGTATTTGAAATCAATATGTGAAGTCTTTCTCATAACTCAATAATACCCCGTGCGTGTCCGGGATCACGATGTCAGATTCTCAGGATGTATCCCGACACCGTGCAGCCAAGCACTAAATCAATGTGTATATATATGTGTGTGTATATATATATGGATATGGATGAATGATGATAGTATCATCATTCCATTACCAACCGCTCTCAATGTATTAGGATAGTGCCTCCTCATATATTAGGTTTCAGGTCACATGTCTATTTAGTTTTTTCCTAATGCCAACTCAAACAGGTAATCATATCGTGTCATGTCAAGTCCAAGCAAGTCAGGTCAAGTAATAGCAATGTCAGGAAGTGGTTGGCATTGGATTAGACTTACATTGCAATACTAATGAACATGTTCAAGCATAGATAAACAATCAATCAAGATATTAGTATTATCAGGAATATCATTATCAATGATTTCCATTAACAATCGAATCAATAACATTATATATATATATATATATATATATATATATATATATATCAGATTCATCGATTTCAGCAGACGTTGTGGCAAAAACGCCTGGTCCTTAATCAAGTGCATGACTTTGGGTAAATATTACATTGCAAGTGGATTTCGACATAATAACAAATAACAAGTCAAGCATGGACACATGTAAATAATTAATATACAGACAATCAAAAATAGCATAGTCATCAACTCTAGTCGAGTCAAGCGGTATCGTGAACTTATTGGCAATGTGGAATAATTACATTGGAAGAGTACATCGCCTTGGTAACAAGTAACGAATTCAAGCATGTATATATGTAAGCAATCAGTATATCTAGCATGGTCAGGAATAGCAAAACAATTTGCGTTTATTAAACATGCACGTGGAAGTTCAGTATTAGTGCTTAGATATTAGCGAATAATGCATATCAGTCAGCTAGTTTGAGATGGCTCGTATATGTTTGAGACGGTTCACAAGTCCTTTCTAACGATCATTTCTCCTCTGTTGCTTTGAGAAGGTTCTTGACCATGTTGAGCCGGTTCAACCCTGTTCTTTGAGATGGTTCAGTACCCTTTTAAGCCGGTTCAGAATATGCCTTTTCTTCTCTATTCGTTTGAAACGGTTCCTAATATTTTTGAGCCGGCTCAAACCCTCTTTTCCAGACGATCAGATTTAGGGTTTCAATTTAATTTCAATACATGCAATAATATAAATCATTCGAAACCCTAGATTGAAATGTATGTTAACTGATCAATCATAAGATGACGGCTTTAGGGTTTAACAATGCATATAATGACAACAAGAATCAACGTAAATATCATGATTTGGTTATAACAACATGTATACATGTTAAAGGTTTTATAAGTTTATTTTATTGTAATTCTTTTGCAAGATCTAATCTTGCTGTAGCATGTAAACAAGTATTGAATACTTGCCTTGAAGAAGAACGTTGACGATGACAAGATCTCGGCTTGGATGATGATCTCGGCCTGAATGTGATGCAGGAAGAAGCTCGTGGCAACGATCACGTCGCAGCAACAAGAAGAGAAGATGACGACGACGATGCTGATGACGACGACGACGATTGGCTTCAAGATGGTGAAGATGCTCGGATGGAGTCGGGGTTCAGTTTTGTGAGGAGAGGGTAAGATCGGCTAATGTTTTTGAGAGGAAAAGAAATATCAATAATAGGGTTTGCATGAGGGTTATGGAAGCTTAAATAGGATAGATATAAACACGTGCATGCGGGTCGGATATATCATGAATCTTAAATCAATTAGGACTAGGGGAAAATAGAGATAAGGAAGAATATCAATATAATTTATATAGATAAATAAATATTAAACCAATGCACAGAAGACATAATTAATTAATATAATACCGTACATAAATTCTAGGGTGTTACACGTTGAAATCAGAGACATCGTCGAACTTCAACAGTATGTTTCTTACAATGATTTGTGCAAGTTGGTGGTCAAAGTAGAAAGACAATTGAATGCCAAAAAGTGGCCAAGGGTGAATCATGAATCCAGTCGAGAAGATTCCTCGTTGGCAGGTGGTGACCGATCAGAAACGGTCAATACTCCAAAAATGAGTGAGAAGCAGAGAAGGTTGATGGTCCGAATTCGGCCACGGAGTTGCAAACAAATGCCAATACTACAACTCTACAACTTCAGCCCAAGAGACACGAGAGTTCAAGCAAACCGAGCGATGTAAGGGGAAAAGTGGTCCAATGTCACAAGTGTTAAGGTTTTGGTCATTACCAAATTGATTGTCCAAACCGACTAGCAATAATGATCATCGAAGGAAATTTTGTCGAAGAAGAGAAAGTGAAACCTCTCATTTATGATGAATATGAAGATGATGATGAGGCCAACAAAATTACTTATGGTGATCTTGGAGAGTCTTTTGTGATTTGGCCAGATATGAATGATCAAGCGAGTGAGGACGAAGATGGTCGGCCGATAATTGAAAGAGAGCGTAATAGCAATTCGGCTAGTATTGAATCATGTCGAATTCATTAAGATGGCCGAGAAAATAGGTATGATGCATGCTTTGAGGGTGTTGGAGAGTAACAAGTAGATGTCGAGTCATTTACCAATCTTGGAAAGTCGGTTAGAGTGGTTTTCTTATAATGTGCCAAGATTGTAGTCGAGTTCCGCATGATCAAGATATTCAGTATTGTATTGATCTCGTTCCGCATGACCTAGATATTCAACAAGTTCGAGACAAGCTAAGAAGACCGGCTGAGTTTGCAGTTAGCCGACAAGAGGGATTGTTTGCGGTGCAGAGCATTACATTTGGTGTATCAAAGAACTTATGCAAAAAAGTTCCGTATTTTTACAAGACATGGTCTCGAGACAGATGTTTTATAAAGGAGTCGGGTTTCATGAGGAGCCTCTTTTCAACAGAAGATAACATTATGTTATTAAAATTTTCTTTATTTATGTATCATTCAAGAGAGACATGGTAGAGGCATGATAGGTCAATTTGGTCATGATAAAACCATAAGCTTGCTGGAGAAGTCGAATCGTAATATAAAGCGGAAGCTGACAAATGTAGAAAGCTAATAGAGTTTCAAAAAAGAAATATGACCAAGGATAAATTTTGCCTCGAGCAATTTTCGATTCATAAATTTGGGGAGTTGAAGAGCTGAATCGACGGACAATTTAAAGTGTTGAAGCCAATTGATCTATAGCGTAATGTCGAGAATCAAGATGAGTCGAAATCGAGGTCGAGTTCTTTCCAATCATGAGAGTTTGACGCAGGAGCACATGACCGACCATATGGCCGAGGCCAGACCGAATAGGAAAAGCAAGAGGATATTCAGAAGGAGCGGTTTTAGAAAGATTACAAGAATATTTTGCAGAAGATTCGGGATTTAATTGAAGATTCGGTTGAGATTCGGAAGGATTCGACAAAAGATTCGTTGCAATTTTAATTAAGATTTGATTCAATTAAAATTGTTATTTATTTAGATTAGATTAGAATTAATTAATATCTTTTTATAGTTTTAGTTAAAATTTATATCTTTAGGGTTAAGATTTCTAATCTCCTATTAAAGTGATGAGAACTATTGTATTAAGAGAGTTGAATTGATTATTGAATAAATGTTGTTTGTTAGCAAAGGAAAAACTGTGGCATTTGTGTTTAAGAAGAGGCCCTCAGATCTCATCCTTGATTATTTAGGGTTTTGATCTAGTGATTTCTCTTGGAAGGGAGTAGATCGTGCTGAGTATCGTGTTTTCGTAAACCGATCCTTTTCATGACCTCCGTATCACTAAGGTCGAACTTCTCTTCTCCAGATCCAACCTCCACATTGTCAGATTGGACTCTTCTCCATCGGATATGACCTCTGCATCGCCGGATGATACTCTGTCGGATCCGACATTTGCATCGCTCGATCTGGTACTTCTTCACCTGATCCGACTATCAAATTATCAGACCAGACCCCTCTTCGTCAAATCTGACCTCCATTTCGTCAGACTGAGCACATCTTTAGAGGATCCAACTACCATATCCCTAAATCAGACCCCACTTGGTCAAATCAGACCCCACTTGGTCAGATCAATGATCACCTAAGATAGACATCTTCGTCGTTGGAGCCATCTTCTCGTGGTCAGATCCAACTTATAGATGGTTGAATCATGGCTCCTAATAGCCGAATCTAGCCCCACTTTCCAAGATCTGGTCATCATCAACACTCACCTTACACAGGCTCAAACTCTTGTCATTGAAGTAAAAATAACACAAGGGAAAACAAAAAATGAAAAGAAAAGGAAAGATAAAAGCAAAATGGCCTAGGGGTGTGGGGAGTCATCAAGTGCCCATCCCACCCCGGGCAAGAGAGCAAACGCGATGGACCTAGATTGGGGGGAAGAGAATTTTTGCACCGAGAGATTTTTTGCATATACTATTTTGGTTCAATCTGACGCGGTTTTTACTTGGTTTGGTTCATTTTAGCCCCCTTTTAACCGCACTGGCCGAATGCACTCCCAGTATACATAAGGAATTTAAGGACAAAACACTCTTGGCTGCTTAAATGTATTAGAAGAGAAGTGTAATTTGGATACTTTGCTATTATGTAGTGTCTACGAAAAATAGCAAAAAAATGCTAATATCTACAATATAGTTTCAATGAGGAATACATACCAAGTAGTCTGTAGGCTAAATTGCACGTAAATACCCAAAGTTTCATCTGTCTGACAGATAAATACCAACGATTTTCTGGCTGATAGATAAATACCCAACGTTTCCCTTCATTAGCTCTATAATACATGTTGTTACTCTGCTGTTAGAATATTCTTTTTTGATTCCCATGTGACAATCACATGATATTTTTAGGACAATTTTGCCCCTGCAGCATAAAATAAAGAATTAAAACAAGTTTTTTTCTTCTCAAATCAATTGAAACCCCTAATATTTTGAGAAATTGATTATGTGGGATTTGTCATTACAAAATTGTTCAAGATCGGTGAGAAATTGATGATGAAGACTAGGGAGGGTTTTGAGTTGAGATTTTGAAATGGGTAAATTTGGGGCTAGGGTTAGAGAATGATGATGATGTGGGAGATGGTGACGGTGGCCGAGATTTCACAGTCGAGAGAGGAAATGAGATCAGTGGTTCTGTTGATACAGGAGATCGATGGGCGTCGTTTGTGGATCACCATCGAAATTGAAATGAAGAAGAGAGTTCCAGAATAAGGAAAGTGATCAGTTGAGGGAGGGAGAAGGGGATTGGTGGAAGAGGAGTGAGGGCGGCGGCGGTCGAGACGAGAAACGGCGGAGGAGGAGGAGAGGAGGAGGTCATGGCCATGGGACTTGAGAAAAGATTTCTCAAAGAGGGAGAGATTTTTTTGACCATTCAAAGTGTGGAGGGTACAACGGTAATTTTGCTATTACCGTTGATTCCGTTAGTCATGAAACTGCTAGTGCCAAAGGTAGGTGTTTATGTGCAAGTCACAGAAACTTGCGTACTTATCTGTCAAACCGGTGAAATCTTGGGTATTTACTTACAATTTAGCCTAGTTTGTTTAAATTACATGGTTAGGGTTAAAATTCAACATGTTATGCGTGTGATGCCTCCTAGATCACTTCATCATACAGTCAGATTGTTCCAAGGTTCCCATTGACCTAGACAGTCAAATGTATATAATTCTACTAAAAATAGTCCTAAGTTGTTCTTCTAAGTATTGTATAACTTATAAAGCTTAAGAATATCAAGACTAAACTGTTTCACAAAAAAGAACAGAAATGATGAGACTTGAGAGCAAAACATTCAGCAAAAATTGTTTCAAAAAAAACAAAAAACTAGGTACCTTAATTGTATTTGAGATAACAAATGACCTAATCTGATATATGGAAATATTGCTAGATGTCAAATTTCATTGGCTTATGATACTTTGTATGAATTTACTACTAGGAATCATATTTGCATCCATGTGACAAATTTCCTTTAGTTGATAATTCATGTGTAGTGTATAGTTTGCTTTGCTTTGCTCAACATGATTTAAGTAACTTATCTCTTTGTATTCTTTTTCTTTTCTTTTCTTTTCTTTTCTTCCTTTTCCCTTCTGTGTTTTTTTGGGGGTTTTGGGGGGGGGGGGGGGGGGGCGTCGGAAAGCTTATTAGATATATCTGTCCTATTTCATGTTTTAACAGCAATAGAAAAAGATGCAAGTTTGTTCTGCATCGTGGCATGTTTTTGTACATTTGAACACATACGAAAATTCACTCGTGTACCACTAAAATTACTCAGATTTTTGAGTGCTTTTCCTGAATTTCAACTGCATGCGTAAAGGATCTCAATTATAACTCCTTGTTATCTGTTCTTTCCAACATACAACACCATTTATGATGTCTTCTTTGTTGCTTAAGCTTGAGAAATAGTATATACACATATTTACATTACGATACTTTATGTTTGAATTTACTTCTAGGAATCATATTTGCATCCATGTGACAAATTTCCGTTAGTTGATAATTCATGTGTAGTGTATAGTTTGCTTTGCTTTGCTTAACATGATTTAAGTAACTTATCTCTTTGTATTCTTTTTCTTTTATTTTCTTCTTTTTTCCTTCTGTGTTTTTTGGGGGTTTGTGTGTGTGTGTGTGTGTGTGTCGGCCCTTGGGCTTTAGCTAACCAACACATCTATTTCCTCTTGCTACAAATGGAGCACAAGATCATATACATTTTCAATTATAGAAAAAATCTTACGTTACAGAAAGCTTTATTAGATATATCTGTCCTATTTCGTGTTTTAACAACAATAGAAAAAGATACAAGTTTGTTCTGCATCGTGGCATGTTTTTGTACATTTGAACACATAGGAAAATTCACACGTGTACCACTAAAATTACTCAGATTTTTGAGTGCTTTTCCTGAATTTCAACTGCATGCGTAAAGGATCTCAATTATAACTCCTTGTTATCTGTTCTTTCCAACATACAACACCATTTATGATGTCTTCTTTGTTGCTTAAACTTGAGAAATAGCATATACACATATTTCAAAAAAGTTCTAAATATCGGTGATAAATATTGAATTTCGGCCTATACATTGGAGAAGAACATGATATATCAACCATATGTTGTTTGGTAGTTTTAAAGAAATATCGGCTGATATATCATCATATCGACCAACATATAGGTCTTTACAAGAATGCATGGACACGCCAAAATTGATGCTGAATCCGTGTCGGAGCCGAATCGGACACGGATTCGTGCCCGACACGTGTCGGACACGAAAAATCCGTGTTCGTGACCAAATCTAGCTCGAGCTGACGGGGGCACGGCGGGGACACGGCAGGACATGTTTGGGCTTGTTTGTGGATTTTGACCCCGCAGAAATACATACCCGCATTAGAGTTGGCCCTAATTTCTCCCAGAGGCGGCATCGAGTTCGAGACTTCGATTTTGACTCGAGGCTTTAGCGACAACGACGACATATGGAACGCCTCACAGCCTTACTATAATGGCCTGGGATTATGCAAGAGACGATTGATTAGATTGCATTTCAATGACGTCGAGGTAAGCACAGATAATTAGGACGGATCGCTGGAGAGGTCATCAGAGGAGAGGTTGAGGACGACAAAGTTAGGGAGAAAGAAGTGTCAGTGGCGGTGGAGGAAGGTGAGGGAAGTCGGTGGAAGGATAAGACGAGGTTCATGAAGTGTGCTTGGCGGAGAATAAGGGTCGATTATTGTCATCTGTTTCTTTCCTTTTCTCTTTTATTTTTTCTCTTTTGGTGTGTGAAAAGGGACAAACACTGAATTGATGTGACTTTAGTTGCAGAGCCACTGGGCCGTTTTTGGGTTTTGACGAGAGATGGGCTGTTTTTTGAGTTATGACATCACTTCATACATCATCAGTGAATCCACTTGAGCTTAAATGGAGGGCTCGACTTTAATGAAAACCAAAATATTTAATGAACATTCTGGACTCTCCAGCTCATGAGGGAATGTATTGAGATCACACCACTATATATATATATATATATATATATATATATATATATATATAAAATTTAAAATATTTAAAATATGTAAGCCGTGTCTCCGTATCCTATTTTTTAGGATTTTGCCGTATCGTTGTGTCGCATCGTGTCGTCTGTATCCCCGTATCTGTATTCGTGCATCCTTGGGTCTTTAGTATCGGTTAAAATATCATGATTTTTAAATTTTATTTTGGGTTTATTATCATCTTAAACATACTCCATTTTCTTTCGCATCCTGAAGAGCTAGTGGTCGAGCTGAAAATCCTAATCGCTATTCTTCTCAAATCGGGCTAATTATCATGTGTCCTATAAAAGTTCTACCATGAAACTAGCATTTTTACAATACACACATTTGAAACTTATTTAGTTTTTTTTAATATAGATACAAATTTAATTGTATTTAGTTTGTTGACACATGATATATACATGCATTGAACTTGGTTTTAAAATTCTCATCTGCATTTGTTACAAAGTATCTTTTAAATGACTAATGTTTTAAAAGCGGAGCGGAGTAGAGTGCTTGCGGCCGCATAGAAATCAGTATTCTTATTTTAGTTTAATTTGATATATCGTGTCAATTGTTTGTCAGACATTGATTCTAATGTGGTTTTTTCTCACTATTTTCCAATTCTTGAGCCCCTCTCGAAAGTCGGGATCGATATTTCTTGAAGGTATAATCGTAAACTTGTAGTCAAATCTTTTCAAAGCTCGAAACAAAAGCCGCCTAAAATCACTATTTTGAAATCAAAATCAATACTTAACCCTAGATGCTCAATCATTTACTTCGAAACCAAACCAAATCTTCTCTAAGCTCGAAGTCAGAAACTTCAACTTGACAACCGGACTTGCTTGAGGTCGATGTCTCGGAGTCTCTTCGTTAAAGTAGGAAGTATCCTTCTCTAAGTCGATGCCTCTGAGCCAAAGTCGAAGTTCCCAAAATGCCAATTCAAAGTCTTAGCAATAGGAAAAAACATGAAAAGAATTGGGGATCGGAAGTTAACTTAAATGTTATTATCACACCATATACCTATTTACTTAATATAAAACTTTATAAGAGTGTAAACATCATTTTAAAAGAGTATGATATTAAAAGTATTAAAACCAAACCCATAAACCTTTAAATGCATCCAAATAATTGTAAATAGCATATCTTTACTCGGTTAATGGGGTGAGAATATTATCCTTCTTAAGCGGAAAAAAAAAGCGTAGCCGCGGAGATGGCTCCACCGTTTATGCGGCCGTTTTTTAAAACATTGTAAAAGATCCATAATCATTTATTTTAAGGAATTAAAGTAACTATATGTAATTTCTTTTGAAAAGTAATTTTTAAGTAGCGATTTGTGTTTATGGTTTATTGCAATTATCAATTATAAATGCTTAATATTAAAGTTTCCATACATGTTTAACATCAAATCTTCTTAAGTAGACTTCGAACCCATGATTAGTTGCTTAATATTTGACGGTCTACCACTGATCTAGAGGATAAATTTATTTAAGGAATCCGCTTTAATATATTTAGTTATATTTATAATATTTAGTGTATGTCAATGTTGTTAAGGTCTAGATTAAAATATAGAAATTAATAGTCCGACATATAGAAAATATCTCTTGATATATTGTGACTTTAGACATCCGAACTGAAAATTCCGAGCTGATACAATAACACCGACATCCGACTTTTAGAACATCGTTTAAAATTTTAGAACTCTAAAGTTTTACAAGTAGAAACGCTCCACGACTTTTAGAACATTTGATTGTATTCTACAATTATAATCAAATGGAAAAATTATTATAAAATATTATAATCAACACCTTTAAAAGCACAATAACTATTTAAATTTTGAGAAACAATCATTACAAGTACAGATATAACTCTTGTGGCAAAACTCTCCTACTACTATGTGAGAGGCCGCTGGTTCGATTCTTAAAGGGGTCATGTCCAAAAGCCAAAAAAAATAATTTTGAAGAGAATTTTTATCCATTCAATAAAGGGCAAAAAGGACGTGCTTTGTGTGCACTTTAAAACCTAACCGTTCTTGTGGTTTTCAAAAAAAATTCCCTCATTTTGGCAGCTTTTTTCCTAAATAACCATATCAGTCAAGCAAGACACCCCTCATATTTCTGTGGAATTAGAATTCGCGTATAATGCATCACTCGTTTTTATTGTGCTACTCTGATGTGTCTAAATCTTATATGCGATGAGCATGGTTACAAACACCGTACATGAAATATTTATAGATTTAATTAGAATTCACATTAGCTACATGTTTGTGAAACTAATTAACTATCATCATTGTTATTATATTATGGCAGATTCAAATTTTGATCATGCTGCGATTCCGGGACCTTATCTTAGGGACGATATTCTATCTTTGGATGGTTTTGATATTAGTTGTGGACAAGAAAGTCCTTCCAGTTCGATCCCTGAACCGGCTACCATGGAAACTTCTTCTGTTCCTGAGCCTAAACCTGCTACCAAGAAGCCAACAAAGCCAAAATGGCTTAAATTGTAAAACCGTTGTATTGGTGGTGAGTATACACTTACTCGCAGGTATCGTTGGTTTGTAGCATTTTCAGTCAATCTTGTTTTAGAGAGTTAGAAGCTCTTGGATTAAATTGCATAGAGAATATTTTGTTTTGTAATGTCCCATAGTTATGCAAAATATGGTAGAAAATATAAATCATTATATAATTTATACTTCCTTATGGGTACAACAAACTAATGCAAAATGTACATAAGCTTTCACCAAGTTTATAAACAAGTTGCGGCAAATTGTCGAAACCACGGCACTTTTCCTGCTGATAAAAACGCCCTCCCCCAAAGGTGGCCAAAACCCCGCAAGTCAATGCTCTTGGTGTTAAAAAGTCCTTCACATACTTTTTGATCAATGGGTTTTTGTATATGCCCATTTTACCTTTTTGGTCCTCTTTGAGCAGTTGGTACAGCTGTGATTTGTATTTGTGTCAGACAAGCGTTGCACTTGGTATCTATTCAGTTGCATGAGATATATATGCATTTGCTTAAGATATTTATTCAGTCGTATGAGATATCCATCTAGTTTTGGCATTAATTATTTACCTTGACTTCTCTTTCCCTCCAAAAGTTAGTTTTCTCTAACAAACTAATTTCCCTCCAAATTGTCTAAATGTCAATTGATGTCTTTTATTTTCCTTCATTTGCTTTAAATTACTTGCATTTATTAAGTCCTCTTATCCATTATTAACTTTTCTTTTTCATTATTTCTCAAAAACCTTATACACACATTTACTATGTCCGACTTATGGCTCCTTTTTATGTTCTGTGAAAGAAATCGATAACAATAGAGACTTGGAAAAAGATGCGATAACTAGTGGAAGAGATGACAAAGAAGCTCATAATTAGCAAACATGGACGGCTCCAATCAATTGATTCTGAAAATGAAAATTATGGTTTCATCTTTTTTATATGATATAGTAATGTTGAGGTCTAGCTTTTGGAGTGAAACATTATGTAACTATGAAAATTATGTAATTAGGATATATGCGGTTTTAATTATATATTTGTAACTACAGATTTTATTTTATATATATAACTGCGTGTCTTGTAACAAGTTTCTTAAGATATATAACCAGTTACTTGAGGTATATAATAAGTTTCATGGGATATAACTAGTTACGTGAGATATAAGATAGCCAATCAATTACATGAGATATCTAATAAGTTTATTAAAATATCTAATCAGTTTCTTGATATATCTTAACTAGTATCTTGAGATATTTAAGAAATTGCCCGAGATATCAAACCAGTTACATGAAATATATAGGCAACATGCATGCATTTACTTTAACATATCTATATACTTTCATACAATACATACTATTTTAACAAAATTATACAAACACAACAAGAATGTTTCACATCTCAGAAAAAAAATACATAAAAATGTTTCACTTTTACTTCCATGCAAAAAGTAAAAAAATACAGAGATGAAACAACCCAAAGAATGCATCAATTGTTTGAATATATTATTGCTTTTTCATAAAATTTATATTGAAAAGCTAAATTGTGTTGCATGAAATAAATAAAAAAACAAGACGAAAAAGTAATCAATATTAATATAGCAAGAATCACATAGCAAGAATCACATGACAAAAATAAATATAAATGAAAAGAAATCAAAATTAATGTTCATAAAATTGAAAAACTTAATTTTCTTTAAAATATAAGAATATTATATTTGTTTGTCCTTTCGATCTAAAGACAGAGAGAGAAGAGAACAATGAGAACTATGATAAAGTTGAGGATCGGGTTGAGGAGAGAGATGGGGAGGGAGGAGATCGAGTTGATGAGGAAGAGGGAGGAGAGGGAGATGTGAACGATGATGGGTTTTTGGAAATAAGGATGGATGAAGGAGAAGAGGATAGGGTGCTGAAGTTGTTGAGATCATCGGCAAAGAAGTGAGACGACGGCAAAGTTGTTGTGGTTGGCGGGAATAACCGGGACAACGGCGGCCAAGCCGTCGAGATCGTTGGTGAAGACACGAGGCGACGACGGCGAAGTTGTGGGATCGTCGGTGAAGAAGTGGGATCACGGGGGGAGAGAGACAATGGGTTATATAGTGGGTGATTTTGTATTTCTATCTCTAAAAGGCAAAGTCAAAGCTTTTCTTAGGGTTCTGAAAAGCGGGTTTTTTAAACAAGAGTTTTGAGGTTTTGTTGTGTTTGTTTGTGTCGGGTTTGGAGTGGGGGGGAGGGGGGTGTTCGGCAGAAGGAAAAATACCTTGCGTGTTTTGATAATATACCAAAAAATTTATGATAACACGGAAAGGAGAATGTCTGTTGGGCGAATGGGTGCTATTTTGGTTCTCGTTGGTTTTTCTTTTGACCTCTTGTGAGTTCCGAGCGTCTATAAAAGTAATAAAGCTTACATGTCGGGCTCTTCCCATCTGGGTCATGTTTAGATTTCTGTTTGATTTTATGCTTTGGTGAAGGTTGTGTATGTATTGCCTCAACATGAACACTTCTACCAACTATCGTGATTTTCGTTATGTTTGATATTTGATGGCATCCAATGTTGACATTCATATCCAAATTTTCATCATTATTTATAGATTCAATATGGCTAATATCTTCAAATATTCCTATTTGTTTATGTGAGAAAACAACGTTGGACATATATGGAAACTCCACTGATTGGTGTAGGCATTTTGCATAGATCTCAACAATATCGAAGGCCTCACATAAACTCAACATCCCAAAATCAAAATTCTGACAATAATATAATAAACAATCATGTCAAATTGTGCCTCATCCAAGGCCATTTTGTCCGATCAATCTCGTTCACCCAAACAAGGAACAATTTCAAAAAATTAATTATGAGGAAAGCACAAGTGCATTTTTGCCGGGCGAGATAATAAAACCACATATAACATAATCGACTCCACCTAAAGAGAAAAGAAGCAAACCTATAGCTACTTGAAGTTGTATAAGTGTTGGAATATATTAATTTTTTTTTAACAAAATGAGTACAATTTCTACCCAAATTTTTTTTGAAGGAAAATTGCTTGAATACTTTGCCAAAGAACAAACAAGAAATCTTTTGTTTGGCTGCCCTCCTTGGATTTGCATTTCCTGCACCATAAACAATAATAAAACAACAAGAATAACATTAATTATTATATCTCTACTATTATAACTCATACTCTGAATAAGTATTATATCTTCTCGTTATTTTAAAGGACATTCTTTAAAGGTTTTTTTTATTGATATTCCCCCCTCGAAAATTGACTATTTTTAAATACCCATCCAGATATGGCTATTTGCCTCAAACCTACTTGAAAATTTTAACTCAACTAGAAAACCCACTCCGGTTCACTTTTTTGAGTTGGTATCTGTCGTTAGTAAAATCCACCGTTGCCGGTCCCAAATTCGGATGAGAAAAGGTGACGGTTGCGGTAGGCTTGTGACAGCTAACGGAAAACTTTGTTACATTCTATAACATGAACCATAATAAGAATATCGTTGGGACGTCCCCTACTCAACGACGCACTATATCGGATCCCGGGTGTAGTGTTAAATATGCAAGGGCTTCTAAGTCGTCGTCCGGAAGTGCGTACTACATCGAACCTCGGGTGCAGTGATAAATAAGCAAGAGTTTCGTAGGATCCGTCTAACTTCTTAGAACATAGGTTTCCTTATGGGTAGACTAACAGAATTAGTAGAGGTGATGATTAGAAGGAGGGTTGGTATTATGTGTTTTCAAGAATCTAAGTGGGTAGATGAAAAGGGTAGAGCCTTGGGGTTATAAGTTTTCGTATACGGATAGAGATAAAAATTGTAATGAGATAGGCGTAATCATAGATATACGGTTGCTTGAGAATATAGTTAAGATTAGGAGAGAAGGTGATAGAATTTTACTAGTTAAGCTTATTCTAGATTGGGAGATTCTTAATTAGTGTTTATGTACTACAGATAGGTCTTGATGACGCTAGTAAGCGTCTATTCTGGGAGGATTTAGACGAGATGGTGTAAAGAATATCCAGTGGAGAGAAGTTATTTATTGGTGGTGATCTTAATGGATATGTAGGTACTAGTCGTTTTGGGTTTGATACTATCCATGGACGTTTTGGGTTTGGACAAAAGAATGAAGCATGTAGCTTGATTCTAGATTTTGTATTGTCTTATAACTTGATCTTACCAAACACTTGGTTTAAGAAAAGAGAGTCTCACCTTATCATCTTTAGGAACGGATCAAGTGCAAGTCAAATAAATTTTTTTTCCTGACGAGAAGGATAGATAGAAGTTGTTGTATCGACTGTAAGGTAGTGCCAGGTAAGAGTATAACCACTTAACACAGACTTTTAGTTCTAGATTTTCGATTTAGAAGAGGATATAGGAAGATTAGACATAACGTAGAGCCTAGAATTAAGTGGTGGTAACTGAAGGAATGTAACCAAAAGGCTTTTATAGATCGTGTAATTCAAGAGACGGATTGGCAGTCTGAAAATGATTCAGACAGAATATGGAATAAGATGGCTAGTTATATCAAGAGGGTAGTTAGAGATCTACTTGGTGAGTCGAGAGGTGGTGCTCCATCATTTAAGGACACATCATGGTGGAACGAAGAAGTAAAGACTGCTATTAAAATTAAGAGAAATTCTTATAAATATTTTTAAAAAAACATAGATGCAGAGATATTTAAGAAGTATAAAATGGATAAAAAGGAAGTTAAGAAAGTTGTTCGGAAAGCTAAATCTAAGATCTACAAAGAGGTATATGAGAAGTTGGACACTAAGGAGGTTGAAAATGATATATACTAGATTGCTCGGATGCGGAAAAAGAAGACTAGAGCCTTATATGCGGTGAAGTGCGTCAAAAATGAAGATAAGAAGGTTTTAGCTCAAGATAAGGATATCAAGAAAAAATGGAAAGATTATTTTGATAAATTGTTTAATGAAATCTTTACTAAGAATTTGGATGGACTTGTCCTTCAATCTCAAGATATAAACCGTGATTTCATGCGTAAAATAAGAATACCCGAGATTAAAGAGATTTTGAAGAGAATGAGATCAAGAAAAGCGGTTGGTCCAGACGAGATTCCTATCGAGATTTGGAGATATTTAGGAGAAATAGGCGTTAAATAAATGACAGATCTGTTTAATAAGATTTGACAGACCAAAATGATGCCAAATGAGTGGAGGAAAAGTACCCTTGTACATTTTGAAATTGCCTATATCGAGAGTATTCATTCGTCGAACCGATACTTTCATAGGTCCGCGTCACACATAAATAAGGGTGACATTCAAAATTGCTCAAAGAATAAAACTTATGTGTCACACCATAAAATTTTAGGAGAGAGTGATTGAACACGGGCTAAGGAAGGATGTTAAGATAACAGAGAACCAGTTTGGGTTCATACCTGGACGATCGACGACAGAGACTATTCATTTGCTTTGTCAACTTGTCCAGCGTTTTCGAGAGAGGAGAAGAGATTTGCATATAATACTAGAAAGCGTATGAAAAGATACCTAGAGAGGTATTATGAGAGATAATGATGAAGAAAGGGGTCTCCGTCAAGTACATTGATATAATCAAGGATATGTACGATGAAGTATCGGTAAATATCAGAACTTGCGGCGGCCTAACGAGTGATTTTCCGATTATAATTGGTTTATATCAAGGATCTGCATTAAGTCCATTTCTGTTTACCATCGTGATGGATGAGCTTACTATAACTACCCAAGATGAGATACATTGGTGTATGCTATTCATTGGTGATATTGTTCTAGTAAATAAGACAAAAGTAGAGGTTAATGCCAAATCAGAGTTATGGAGGCAAACGTTCGGGGGTTCAGATTGAACAGGTCTAAGACAGCATATATGCATTGCAAATTTAGCAAATACAGAAGTCGAGACCACATTGGTATAAGAGATATCATCAAGCGATCAGTTTAGATATTTAGGTTCCATCATCGAAAAGGATGAGGAGATCGATAGTGATGTTAACCAAAGGATCCAAGTTGGTTGGTTGAAATGGAGGAATGCAACAAGGATTTTGTACGATCGTAACTTTCCGTTAAGATTGAAAGGGAAGTTTTATCGGAGCGTTATTTGGCCTGTCTTATTATATGGTACAGAATAGTGGCTCCTCAGAAGCATCATACACATAAGAAGCACGTAGCGGAGATGCGCATGTTTCGTTGGATATATGGTAACACTAGAAAAGAAAAGATGCGAAATGAGAATATTTATGCAAAAGTTGGTGTAGCACCTGTGGAGAAGAAGATGCGGGAAAACCGGCTAAGATGGTTTAGTCATGTGTGACGCAGACCTATGGAAGTAACGGTTCGACGAATGGATATTCTTGATATAGGCAATGTCAAAAGAGCAAAAGGGAGACCGAAGAAAACATGGATGAAGATGATACAAAAAGATACGGTTGCCAAAGGCCTCAATGAAAGTATATTGTTCGATAGGAGTGAGTGGAGGCGGAGGATTCATGTGCTGGACTCGACATGATTCTCATGTTAGTTCATGTAGCCTACCCCATATGTGTAATATTTCAGAAATATAAAATAATATTTTTGGAATTTAAATAATAAAATAAAATATTTCACAAAAACTATTCGAGTATGAATTTGGGGTTTTCGTAAAATGGTATAATTAAATACCAATATTGGAAAATATTTGGATATTAATATGAATTATTAATTAAAAAGGTATTTATTGGATTTGGATATTTTATAAATAATTATGCGATTATTTATATGCAAGTTTATATTAAACTTGATTATTGCACTACTAATCATGATTAAGCCAAATTCATCTTTTGTTTAATAATCATGGTTGCTGCACCATGACACATTGTTTTTGATTCATGCATGGATTCTTTATGTTTGTGGTATTTGGTTTTATTTAAAAGGAAAAGAGAAAAAGAAAAGATATTTGTGTGAGTGTAGGACAAAGGTGACATGGAGGGGGACAAGAGGGCATGGCATGAGAGAGAGTGAGAGTGAGAAAGAGAGAGAGAGAGAGAGGGTCTTTAGTCAACCATGGTTCCTTCTTCAATTCATTATTTCTTCAACTCCTCCTTCATCTTCATCTCCTCTTCTTTCCTCCACCTCACTACCCATGGGAATCATCTCCAAAACCTCATCAAAACCCATGGCTCCCTTCACAAAAAATATGCACTACCATATCCTACACCCCATAGCAAGTTCAAGTTTGGATTTTGAGGACTTTCAACCATCTTGGAATTTTCTTCAGTTGCTCCAAGAGGTATAACCTTCACTTTTCATCTTGTTATTTAGTTTCTTCATCTCCTAAATAAGTTTAGAGTTTGTTTAAGCAAGATTAGTGACCTTGGAAAATTCTAGGATGTTTTTAATGGGTGATTTGAGTGGTAAAGATGCAATTGAGGTTTAGTTAGTGACCCCCCAAGCCTTTAGTGATGATATTCGGGATAAACTTGAGACTAGAACACCAAAACACGAATTTAGAATTTTCCTGATATCGGTTTTTGGCGATTTGTGTGATTTCTGTAGAATCTGCTATGACCCGAGAGCTCCATAAAATAAGTTGCCATCACAGAGAGGTGTGCAGGCCACATAGAATTCTCCCTAGAAACCTGAGCCCTTACCTCCATTTCCAGGCCGCAGATTTAATCATAACGGCCGCAAATTGCGGCCTGACCAGTGTAATAGGGTGTGATTTTTGGTACATGGCTTTATTATCTGATATCTAGACCTACCTTATATGCAGAATCTCCAAATTTGACCTAGGGTAGAATCTGTGAGTGTTTTCCCATGTTGCTGATTTTGAATGTCCGATTCGTGAAAACTTGGTTTTGGTATTTGAGTTTGGACTTGGTCATTGGACGTTCGTACATCAACGCTGAGGGTTGATTGGTTGTTCTTGCATGCATGGGCTATAGGTTCTAACTTATGAGCACTTCGTGTGCCGAATCGGTTTTCGGACTTGGTTTTGATATTGTTACGATGTGTATTGATTTCTAGGTACCCTCGCGTGGACTTCCGAGACAACGAAGGAGATCAAGAAGTTCTTTGACTTCGGCTAAGCAAGGATATTACAGGTGAGTAGATCTATATCTACGGGAGAAGTCGGGTGGATGGAGTATAACACCCCCGCAACCATAATAATGGAGAATCGATATATAGAATATATTTTGGAGAAACCTATGCTATGAACTTACGGATATAATCAAAGGATTTATTATGAAATGACATGATGAAATGAGGATGTGAAGCGATATATATAATTGAAAAGAGGACAAGTACGAGGTGATATATATTGATATGAAGATATGATGAAATAAGATATCATGAGCGTATATGCTTGATATGAGGATGCGAGGCGATATGAATACATAAATACATATACCAAGATATGATATGAGATTGATGAGATAATATGTGAGATTGATATAGATATGATACGAGGTTGATATAGATATGACATGAGATATGTATATATATGAGAATATACGATGATGTTAGGTATTAGGACGATAGATCCTTATTTTGATTTGATGACACCGTACGATAGATTATACCATACGTGATAGGATACCGGATGATTGATTCGCACTCTCGACTCGAGGATGATCTACGAGGTTTATATCACATCTTATACTATGAGGCTGGATCGCCGACTTATGGATTTGTCTTGATTCGGGGAATCATTGCTGCTAAACACCTTAGTGGATAATGGGTTATATTTGATGTATCCAGGGGTAGTTACATATCTTATTACCGTTCATGTTATGCTGTATTATTCCCTGTGACATACGTACTATGTTCCTAGCACTTACCAGTATATAGCTTTGTTTTCTACTACACCTGCACTATTACCGATGATGCGCATGTTACACATATACAGATTTTCCAGTTCATACATTCATCATCGGTAATTGCCATGCCACTTACACAGTAGAACTGCTATATCACGGTATTATTCTTAACTATAAAGTACAATCATTTGTTCGGTAATTATCACATGACATGCTTATATGATAATAATTGAGATGCTTACAGTACTGTTTTATGTTTGCATATACTGTACTTTATGATTATATGCATTGAGATGTTGTTTTCATGAGATCTCTGGATTTGAGAACCGCGGTTATATCTCAAAGGAAATTATGAATTGTTTTAAAAATGCGGTTTCTCGTGATGTGATATTTCGTGTCCACCATGAGTTTTCTCAGTTCTGAGCTATGTGATATCCAATTCGAGGAGTAAGGAGGAATCGTCTGCGGGTACATGGTGGACCCGATAAGGTACCCCAGGGCAAGAAGATCTGGAGTAGATGATGAGCCTGGCAGGGGATGCACTACCTACCGGTGATAGTTTGAGCTCGGCGGTTATGCGGAGGATACCGACCGGAGACGTGAGATCAGCTGGATATGAGGGCCGATCTGAGAATGCGGCGCTTGAGATATGATGATTTACGTGTCGATACTGAACATGGGTTTTATGATGTTTCGAGTGTCGATATTGGACACTCAGGTTTCTTGAGGTTGATGTGTCGTTGATGGACACACGTTGCTTGATACACATGCATACATGCAGATATATATTCAGATGACTATCATTACATACTGATATTGGTACGATTCTATTGTACACATATGCATACATGATCACCCCAGATACCATAGTATTACCTTCATGATACAGTTGTTAGGAATATGTATGCCCTAGAGGCCATTATTGTATGATATAGTGGATGCTTGGACATATATATAGAGGACTTTCTTGGTCGACATGATAGTATGCTATCTGGTTGCTCTTTATCTTAACATGTACACTATTATTATTATACTGTCTCTCTGATACATGTTGATAAAGCTCTTAGGATGTTGACTTGACTACCAGGACTATGATGCAGATCATACTAGTGGGGTTTGTATAGTTCATAAGCACATCCTTTAACCGTTCCTAGTCGAGGGAGTATCGAGACAGTACATCGATATTCCAGAGTAGGCTAGTGTGTATGTTTCCTGACCCTGTATAGGGCGATGGTTGATCCCACATCCATTGGTGTTTGACATTAAAGATTGTACACAGGTGCTCATTAGAGAATGGGTACACCGAACATGACTCGCCGAGAACTCCTAGTTGGTACTATACCTATCGTCAGATAGCAGTTCTCTGGTGACACCTGTACAGGTTAGTCTGTAGACCTGAGATTGTTATAGAGTCTTGTGTGGTTCCCACTGTGCTTTGATTTCCTCCCTACCACGGCTCAAAGGAGTCGTGCAAATAGGTGGATTTTGGGTACAATCCCAAGTCAGATAGAAGCAATGAGCGATATGAGGGGTTTCATCTCTCCCGGTATAGGGAGTTGATGTTGCGCTATGCTCGATTGGCTATAACAGCAAGTCCCTGGCCAGGGCTGATGAGATTTATTGGTAAGTGTTATCAGTAGTTTCTCGAATGGTTATAGGCCACACATCAGCATGACTTATCAAGTAACTGGGGTCTGACGATTCCACCCCAAGACTTGATATGCGACATATCAGACGAAGAGACCGGACTGTACGGTAAGTGTTGCTTATAGGCTTTTCGGGAGTTTGGACAAGCTTGCTTGTTGATCTTCTATTCGCTCAATACCTGGATAGCCGTTACGTCCAGCTAGTACCGCCGACGGCTTGGGTGACTGATGTGATCATTACCTACTGCTGGCGTATTGATGAGTCTTTAGAGTCCCACACAGAGATTTTCTAGCTCAAGCGAAACGAAATAGGGCACATATGGTGATATGTGCGGGAGCTTGATTAAATACGAGCATGTGATACCGTATTCTAATATCGCGATATGTGATATCGGTTAGGTTATATGTGATATAATCGGATTGTTGAATCAAGTATTGATTTAATGATATGTTATATTTATATATATTTGATACTCGCCGGTTATATATGATATGACCGGATTATTGAATCAAGTGTTGATTTATTGCAGTATTGAATATTTGTCGGTTATATGCGATTTTACCGGGTTATTGAATCAAGTGTTGATTTGATAATATGATATACATATAAGTGATATTAGTCGGTTATATATGATATAACCGGATTGTTGAATCAAGTGTTGATTTAATAATTTGATATATATATATATATTTGATATTTATATATATTAACTAATATTGCGCTCACTAAAGATTTTCTTCTCTTTGAAATACGTTTAATATATATGTGACATATATTAATATATGTATTTATATATTGTGTCATGGTGGATGATACATTGAATATGGGTGTATGCGACTCATACCAAGACTAAAAATAATTAGGGTATTTATTTATTAAGAGATTCAAAAATTAGGTGGAATGAGCATGGCTTAAGATGCTTGTAGAAGTATGTAGAAGCCATGACTCATCTCACTAATTTTTGTTTTACTCTAGATATTTTATAACCCAACCATTATGTTTAGCCCATGGTTAACTCTCTCATTATTCACTTGAGACATTTTCCTCTCACCCTAGTTTATCTTCTTCTCTCAAGAGCTTTCTAAGTTTTCTTGAGTTGAAAAAAGAAAAAAAGAAAAAAGAAAAAAGAAAAAGAGATTTCTAAAGTGAGCAAAATTTCTACTTCATCAACCTTATCTCATCTAGCCCATTAGATTAGATTGTTTGCTTCACTAGTTCTTTCATTAGTGAAGAGGTAGCTTGAGTTAGGGTAACTTCAAGATGGATCATTTTCGGCCTCAAAGACGACATAGAAAGCTCGTTCCTTTCACCAAGTGGAGTCTAAGAAGAGTTCTAAGAACCACTATTTGGAGCTAAGGGACTACTACTTGGAGCTTTAGAAGTGAAGGACCGGTCTACAAAGATTGTATTCTCTATTCATTTAGTGTAAAACTTGTTTACATGCTTACAAACCCTAATTCTCTAGTTCGATTCTAAATTAGTGTAGTTTAGACCTCTAGATTTTTTTAAATTGCATACTTGATGCATGTGGAAACCTAGTAGAGGTGCCGCACTTTCATGGTATCACAACCAAGCTAGAGCATTAGGTTTGGTCTAAACGACGTTAAAGTGTTCGATTGAACTTCAAAACCGATATTTTTGATGTTTCTGTCCAATTTTTCAAAAGTTGAAATTTTGGAGATTAAAAATATGCAGAAATTCGTGCAGGGTATATAATGGAGCCCCAAGAAATATGAGGGTCCAACTCGAAAAAATGGCCGTGGAACTAAAACCTAACCTAGGGTTTAGCCGCGGTTCCGCCGCACTTTTGGTGAGTTAGTATTAGTTGTATATATGCCCTAGAGGCCATTGTTGTACATATGATGTATATTATAGTGGATGCTTGGATATATATAGAGAGGACTTTCTTGCTCGATATGATAGTATGCTATCTGGTTTCACTTTGTCTAAACATGTTGACTTATATTGGTTTACTGTTTTGCTCTCATATGTTGATAAAGCCCTTATGATATGTACTCGACTACTAGGACTATGATGCAGATCATACAAGTGCGGCCAGGATAGTCCAAGAGTACATCCTATAACTGTTCCTAGTCGAGGGTGTATCGAAACAGGGCATCGATACACCAGAATAGACTAGCGTATACGCATCTTGACCCATATGATGGGCGTTGGATGATCCCATATCTATCGGTATTTGACATCAAAGATGGTGTACGGGTGCTCAGTGGAGACTGGGTACACTGAACGGACTCGCCGAGAACTCCTAGATGGTATTATACCTATCGTCAGATAGCAGTTCTCCGGTGACACTGGTACAGGTTAGTCTGTAGACCCGAGATCGTCATAGAGTCTTGTGTGATTCTCACCGTGCTTTGATTTCTACCTTACCACGTCCAAGAGAGCGTGCAAAACGGTGGATTTTGGGTACAGTCCCAAATCACATGGAGGCAATGAGCGATAGGAGGGGTTTCGTCTCTCCCGGTATTGGGGGTTGATGTTGCGCTGTGTTCGATTGGCTATAACTGGAAGTCCCTGGCCAGGGCTGTTATGGAGATTTACTGGTAAGGGTTATCGGTAGTTTCTCGACCTGTTATGAACCTCACATCGACATGACTTATCGGTTACTGGGGTCTGACGTTCACCATCCCTAGACTGGATATGCGACATATGAGACGAAGAGACCAGACTGTATAATAGTGTTATTGATTAGTTCGACGGGAGTTTTGACAGCTTCGCTGGTTTTCTTCTGATCGCTCAATACCCAGATAGCCGTTACGTTTAGCTGACCGCTTGCGGCTTGTGGGTGTTTGATACGATCATCACCTACTGCAGGCATATTGACTAGTCTTAGAGTCCCACACAGGAGTTTCCTAGCTCAGGCGAAACAATGTGGTGTGCATATGAGATATGCGTGGGGACCCGATTGAATACGACTATGTGATACCGTATATTAATCGGACGTTTTTCTATTAGTCGGGTCGTATGTGATATGACCGGATTGTTAAATCAATTGTTGATTTAACATTTGACTTTTAGTTTTATTCTTTGTTCAAACCTTTTTTCTTAAAGAAGATGTATGCATGTATGTATGCACATGTTGATGTGCATGTATGTACATGTTGATGTGCATGGACACATACATGCATAGTGTCATGGTTGATGATACAATATTGGTGGCAATATAAGACTTACATGGTTCAATATATATATATATATATATATATATATATATATATATATTTGGAAGTAAAAGGGCTAATGGAAATTAAATCATTAATAGTTTTTTTCCACACGCTTCTTTGCTTTGACCTTGGTTAAACCCTTGGTTTAGTTTTCATTTGGACTTTAACCCAAATAGAAAATATCTAGATATTATTTGAACCATGGTTTGTAATGACAAATAGAAAATATATATACTATCTTTTCTATTTTTTGAAAAAGCTTGATCATTATCTTTTGACAAAAGCTTTAGCCACCATTATCATCTTCTTCCTCATTCTTCAAGCTCTCTTGAGTTTTCCATAGAGTGAGGGTATACAAAAGAAAGGGTTTTGATTAGAGAATACAAACCACATCATCATTCTACACATCTCTAGCCTATTTGTGTAGAGTGTTTGCTCTACTTTTTCATAGATCAAGTAAAGCAAGGAGCTTTGGGCAAAGGGACTTCGGGTGGATCATCGTGGACTTGGAAGGTTACTAGCGATCCGTTCCAAACTCTCAAAGGTCCAAGGAGTCACCAAAGAGAGACTACAAATGTTGTAATCTCTACTTTTAGTGATAGATTGTTCTTTGTATGTGAAACAAATCTTGTTACCCTAAAAATTCTAGTTTAAAGATTCATGGTTATTTGCTTTGCACCTCTCTAATTTTTAAAGCGGCATGAGTGATGCTACCAAACCCTAGACTAGGTGCAAGGAAAACCCAACAGTGGTATCAGAGCCAAGCTAGAATTTTAGATACGGTGTTAATACAATTATGAAAACGAAATCGACTCCGAAAAATACGGTATTATGAAACCCTAAATTGCTCTTTGTAAATTTTCTAAAAAGTCCTTAAAATTTTTTTCAAACAGGTGCAGAATGTTATATGGGAGATCCTAAGAACATGGATGAAATACGGAGATAGGGGCTCGAATTTTGGCCGAGTACCGGGCTAGAAATTCCGGCCTGGCCGGCCCCCTTACCCCCTCTGGACTCCGTATTTCTCCTGTGCTCTTATCTTCTATATTTGGGGTTTCTAGTATTGTTTGCTTAGCCCAATTTTTATATGATGATTATTTTGACTCGGGGCTAATTCGTAGTGTTTCGTAGTCATATTATTTAACTCTGTATTGGTAACCTTGACTATATTTACCATTTCGATCGAATTTCGAACACCATATTTTGTACCCCGCTGAAATTTCCAAGTGTTGTAATTTTCTGAAGTTGATTGTATTCATAAAATCGTGCAAGTATTCCTATGGACCCTCTAGAAGAATATACTAACCTTAACTCGATTCTATACCCACGGAACCGTGATCGAATCTTCGGGTGTTCCGTAGTTCCGTGGTGTCATAGGTGATGCGTTGGTTAACTCCTTCTACGGCTGGACTATAGACACCGTGGCGCATTTTTGAGTATTTGTAACTTTGCTCAAGTGTTGAGCTCACGGGGTAATTTGTGAGTGTATGTTGATTCGATCATTAAACGTCGTCTTGAAATACTGTGAATGTGATACAATATATGGAATTCATATAGTTAGGCATGAAATCCGTAATATGTGATATTTCGGGTTTACGATGTCTAAGGTGATTGTGGATTCCAAATGTTGTAGTTTTTCACTTTTCTTTTCTGCGACTGTAAGTGTAGTATATGGTGTATCGCCGGCTTCATTGCTATACATCAACGACAATCGGGATACGCATACTTGCTTACGTTGATGATATGAGATATTATGTGTTGCTGTGATATGTTATATTGGATCATCGGTTTCTGAATAGCCGGGGTTTTTATGTAAGATCAGGGTTTTTTCTATTTTTATTTTCATTCATGTAAAATTCAATGTATGTAATATTCTTTTATTGGGGCACTTCCGGATTGAGGTTGTTGTCACCATTGTATATTATTTACTTTTCCGCATTAGGATAGACCCAAGAAGGGGAGCACAAGTAACCGGGTTCTAGGGTCCAGTGGGAGGCCATCTCGAGTAGTCGAGACCGGGTCTCCTAACCCTAGAATTGGCAGAGTTACTTGCCGCTCTCGTAGAGCTCTAGGGATGTGGGTTTGGCTATTCATCGCGATCGTAGAATCCGTGTTTTATACAGGCTCGAAATAAAATACGGACCTTTTAGTATATCCAATATTTCATATATTTCTTCTGCTGCCGATATACTGTGATGCGATCATATTATATGCGTGAGACGAATACTTTATTATTGTATATATATGATATATAATAAACGTTGCTTATGTTTTACACCCGCGCTAGTCCCGTCCCGGTATGCCGTTAGTTAAGTAACCTAACGGTGCATAACGGAACATTGTGGCGAATGCGCATAGTATAAGCGTACATTGTATTTTCGTTTCTTCTGTGATGCTTAGGAAGCATAAATGATGGGATTTATTAATAAGATCAATAAAAGAAAAGAAACCTAAAAGATGTTGTAGAATCAAATTTTCAAAAAGGGTAGCTACAGTTTTTTTGGCTTTGCATAGTGGTATATGTGATATACCCTGCACCTTATTCGATGAGGAAAGAGTCGAGATCCCTTCACAGGGAGTGACCTCTTTAGAAAAACTAGCAGATGCTACAAACTCACGGTTTAGTTTTTGATTGCCTCTATAGTTCTTGCTTTGCACAGCGATATTTGTGAAATATCATGCACTTTATTCGATAAGAAAAGAGCCGAGATCCCTTCACCGGGAGTGACCTCTTTAGCAAAACTAGAAAAAGCTTCAAAAACACTCCTTTTCAAAATCACTTGTTTCTACAACGATATCAAGTTCATTACGCTTATGGTTTTCTTAAAAACCTGCATAACCCTCCGTCATTTCAGATAAGTGCTACTTAGTATTCGTGCTACGTTTGTTGGCCTCCGTCAAGGCGTAGTGTGCGTTAGCTAACTAGTATTTATCTGCAATATAAGATGAGATTGGATTAGGGTAGTCGTACGACTTTGTTGGCCTCCGTCAAGGGTCGTGCGGGTGGGTTTGATTCAATCATGAAATGTACGGGTTGAACTTGACTAGCAGCTTATGGTTTGTTGGCCTCCGTCAAGGTCATAGGACGCTAGGGGTAAAAGCATTATCGGTAATTTCAAGTGTTGAAATTTGCAATGAGATTGCATACCTTCTATGAGATAGTTGGATCCTGATACCCACTGCGAGTAAGAGTTACTCCTGAGAGAGTTTCACACATGACAATTAGCCGATCAAGTAGGTGTCTGGAAAGGTGTTTACGGGGTTATGCCTCTGGGAAAACGAGGTTTATTCTAATTAGGTCCGTGCGAAAGCACGGGAAACCTCCCTCAAAGTACCAACACTGGCCTGGCTGAAAGATTGGCGAACTTGTAAGGTGTAATTAATCCCGGCTAGTCTTACCTTTTAGGGTTTTAAGGAAGATTTGATAAAAAGCAGTGGGAGCCATCTTGATTAGATAAGATAATAACCAATCTAATCTTGCAAGAGCATATGCTAACGCGTTTTTCTTCTCTCTCTCTCTAGGTAGCGACCATGTCAGGTCTTAATCAAGATAATAATATGGATGTATTGACCGAACCCGCTTATTATACTGAGCAGGGGAATGTTGGTCCCGCTCTAACTTATAATTGTTATAAGATAGAGCAGGAATTAGGAGAATATCCAGATTCTCATGCCGCCCAAACGAAGAATAAGCACGTTGATGCATCTTCTTTGAGTGTGTTTGTTATCGAGAACTGTTTCTCAGTTCACTCTACGTCCTGAGTATTAGATACCGGATCGGGATCCCACATATGTAATATGTTACATGGGCTACGGAAAGGAAGGGAACTAGGAGAGGGTGATCATTCCATACGAGCAGGGAATGATGCAAATGTTGCAGCCAAAGCAGTTGGCGAATATCACCTTGTATTACCAAATGGTAATACATTGATTCTGAACGAATGCTATTACATTCCGACTCTGATATGCAATCTTATATCAGTTTCTTTATTGAGTAAAGAGGGATATAATTTTGTAGTACAAGATAATGTTATGAACATCTTCTTGAATCAAAAGTTGATTGGATCAGGCTCGTTAAATAATGGCATATACATTCTCAATCAAACTACAGTACTTAATGTGTAAAACACACACAAGAGGAAGGGTTCAGAAATGAACGAATCCTTCTTGTGGTATTGTAGACTAAGTCATATCAATGCAACATGACTATCTAAGTTGCATAAGAATGGATATTTGAATCCGTTTGACTTTTCATCTTATGATACTTGCCAGTCATGTCTCAAAGGCAAAATGACCAAAACTCCGTTTAGTGGACACGGAGAAAGAACTGCGGAACTCTTGGGACTGATACATAGTGATGTATGTGGTCCCATGTCTACACATGCCAGGGATGATTCCTCTTACTTCATTACATTCACTGACGATCTCTCAAGATATGGACATGTGTTCCTGTTGAAACACAAGTCTGAAGCTTTTGAGAAATTCAGAGAATATAAGAACGAAGTAGAGAACCAAAAGGGTAAAAGTATTAAAATCTTTCGATCTGATCGAGGAGGAGAATACTTGAGCAATGAGTTCGGGGATTATCTAAAAGAGAATGGGATTCTCTCTCAGCTTACTCCACCGTATACACTACAGCACAACGGTGTATCGGAATGGAGGAATCACACCCTATTAGATATGGTGCGCTCTATGATGAGCACCGCTGAGTTACCTATTTCCTTTTGGGTCTATGCGCTTGAGACAACAACATATCTATTGAATAGAGTTCCAACCAAATTAGTGCTTACTACTCCATATAAGCTATGGGAAGGAAAGAGACCGTGTCTTAATTTTGTTAAGATATGGGGTTTCCCGGCTTATGTTAAAAAGCAAAATCCGAACAAATTCGAGGCAAGGTCTTTTCTGTGTAAATTTATAGGATATCCCAAGCATTCGCGAGGGAATATCTTCTACCACCCTGAGGAACAAAAAGTGTTTGTTTCTCGACATGCCACCTTTTTAGAAAAAGAATTTCTTAAAAAAGAAATTAGTGGCAATGAGGTAGAACTGGAAGAAGTTCCAGCTACACAAACTACAACAGAAAATTTGGTGGAACCAGAAGATTCAGTAGTTCCCGATGAACCCCAGCCTCCCCGCCGATCTAGTAGGGTTCCTCATCCACCTGAGAGATACTACGGTTTTCTCATAGACGGTGGAAGCGAGGATCACATCATAGAATATGATGATCTGACTAGTTTCGAGCAGGCCATCACGAGTGGAGACTCTGTAAAATGGCTGGATGCAATGCGATCTGAGATGGAATCCATGTACACTAACAATGTATGGACTTTGGAAGTTGCTCCTGAAGGGGTAAAACCCATTGGGAGCAAATGGATCTTTAAGAAGAAACTTGGTGTAGATGGAAAAGTTGAGACTTTTAATGCTAGACTTGTTGCAAAGGGTTTTCATCAACGACCAGGTGTGGATTATGACGAAACCTTTTTTTCCCGCGGCTATGCTTAAGTCCATTCGGATCTTACTTGCCATTGCTGCATACAATGACTACGAAATCTGGCAAATGGATGTCAAGACCATAGATGAACCTTGTATCTACCAAATCTGGCAAATGGAACATCTGCTTTGATGTGGTAGTCAAAGAGTTTGACTTCATTAAGAACGTAGATGAACCTTGTATCTACAAGAAGGTTGCAGAGAGTAAAGTTGTCTTCCTTGTATTGTACGTGGATGACATACTCTTGATAGGAAATGATGTTCCTATGCTGCACTCGGTCAAGCTCTTCTTATCACATAGATTCTCAATGAAAGATCTAGTTGATGCCTCCTGCATTTTAGGAATTAAGATCTATAGAGATAGATCTAAACAGATATTGGGATTGTCCCAATCCAGGTACATTGACACTATACTTAAGAGGTTTAGTATGGAAGAATCCAAGCGTGGGAACCAACCCACGATCTCTGGACTCACTCTCTCCAAAGAGATGTCTCCTAAGACTGATTTGGAGAGAGCTCGCATGCAAGGAATACCCTATGCTTCGGCAGTAGGATCTATCATGTACGCGATACTATGTACCAGACTCGATATAGTATACTCACTAAGTGTAGTGAGTAGGTATCAAGCAGATCCAGCAGAGAGTCACTGAACAGCTGTGAAGAACATTCTCAAGTACTTGAGAAGGACTAAGGAGATGTTCTTGGTGTATGGTAACGGAGAACTCTAAGTGGAGTCCTTTACCGATTCAAGCTTCTAAAGTGATAAGGACGACTCTAAGTCGCACTCGGGATTTGTCTTTACCTTAAATGGAGGGCGGTTTGTTGGAAGAGTTCCAAGCAAGAAACCATGGCAGACTCGACGATGGAGGCTGAATACATCGCCGCCAACGATGATGCCAAAGAGGCTGTCTGGATGAAGAAGTTCATAACTGAACTTGGTGTGGTTCCGTCCATTAAGCATCCAATACCTTTGTATTATGATAACAATGGAGCTGTGGCTATGGCCAAGGAACCCAGGTCCCATCAGAAGTCCAGACATATTCTGAGGCGGTATCACCTGATCTGGGAGATAGTTGATCACCGTGAGATCGAGGTCAGGAGAGTTGACACGAAGGAAAACACTGCGGATCCACTCACGAAGGCCATACCCCAGATACAATTTGAGAGACTTTTCGGGATATTGGGTATGAGATACTACAACAGCTGGCCTTAGTGCAAGTGGGAGATTGTTAGTTGTATATATGCCCAAGAGGCCATTGTTGTACATGTGATGTATATTATAGTGGATGCTTGGATATATATAGAGAGGACTTTCTTGCTCGATATGATAGTATGCTATCTGGTTTCACTTTGTCTAAACATGTTGACTTGTATTGGTTTACTGTCTTGCTCTCACATGTTGATAAAACCCTTAGGATATGTACTCGACTACTAGGACTATGATGCAGATCATACTAGTGGGGCCAGGGTAGTCCAAGAGTACATCCTGTAACTGTTCCTAGTCGAGGGTGTATTGAGATAGGGCATCGATACACCAGAGTAGACTAGCGTATACGCATCTTGACCCATATAATGGGTGATGGATGATCCCATATCCATCGGTGTTTGACATCAAAGATGGTGTACGGGTGCTCAGTGGAGACTGGGTACACTGAACGGACTCGCCGAGAACTCCTAGATGGTATTATACCTATCGTCAAATAGCAGTTCTCCGGTGACACTGGTACAGATTAGTCTGTAGACCCGAGATCGTCATAGAGTCTTGTATGATTCCCACTGTGCTTTGATTTCCGCCTTACCATGTCCAAGAGGGCGTGCAAAACGGTGGCTTTTGGGTACAGTCCCGAATCACATGGAGGCAATAAGCGATAGGAGGGGTTTCGTCTCTTCCGGTATTAGGGGTTGAAGTTGCGCTGTGTTCGATTGGCTATAACTGGAAGTCCCTGGCCATGGCTGTTATGGAGATTTACTGGTAAGGGTTATTAGTAGTTTCTCGACCTGTTATGAACCTCACATCGATACGATTTATCGGTTACTGGGGTCTGACATTCACCACCCCTAGACTGGATATGCGACATATGAGACAAAGAGACCGGACTGTACGGTAGTGTTACTGATTGGCTCGACGGGAGTTTTGACAGCTTCTCTGGTTTTCTTCTGATCGCTCAATACCCGGGTGGCCGTTAAGTTTAGCTAACCGCTTGCGGCTTGTGGGTGTTTGATACGATCATCACCTACTACCGGCGTATTAACGAGTCTTAGAGTCCCACACAGGAGTTTCCTAGCTTAGGCGAAACAATGTGGCGTGCATATGAGATATGCACGGGGACCCGATTGAATACGATTATGTGATACCGTATGTTAATCGGGCGTTTTTCTATTAGTCGGGTCGTATGTGATGTGACCGGATTGTTAAATCAATTGTTGATTTAACATTTGACTTTTAGTTTTATTCTTTATTCAAACCTTTTTTCTTAAAGAAGATGTATGCATGTATGTATGCACATGTTGATGTGCATGTATGTACATGTTGATGTGCATGGACACATACATGCATAGTGTCATGGTTGATGATACAACATTGGTGGCAATATAAGACTTACATGGTTCAATACACACACACACACACACACACATATACATACATATATTTTTATTTGGAAATAAAAGGGCAAATGGAAATTAAATCATTAATAGTTTTTTTCCACACACTTCTTTGCTTTGACCTTGGTTAAACCCTTAGTTTAGTTTCCATTTGGACTTTAACCCAAATAGAAAATATCTAGATATAATTTGAACCATGGTTTGTAATGACAAATAGAAAATATATATACTATCTTTTCTATTTTTTGAAAAATCTTAATCATTATCTTTTGACAAAATCTTTAACCACCATTATCATCTTCTTCCTCATTCTTCAAGCTCTCTTGAGTTTTCCATAGAGTGAGGGTATACAAAAGAAAGAGTTTTGATTAGAGAATACAAACCATATCATCATTCTACACATCTCTAGCATATTTATGTAGAGTGTTTGCTCTACTTTTTCATGGATCAAGTAAAGCAAGGAGCTTTGGGCAAAGGGATTTCGGGTGGATCATCGTGGACTTGGAAGGTTACTAGCGATCCGTTCCAAACCCTCAAAGATCCAAGGAGTCACCAAAGAGAGATTACAAAGGTTGTAATCTCTACTCTTAGTGATAGATTGTTCTTTGTTGATACAAATCTTGTTACCCTAAAAATTCTAGTTTAAAGATTTATGGTTATTTGCTTTGTACCTCTTTTAATTTTTAAAGTGGCATGAGTGAAGCTACCAAACCCTAAACTAGGTGCAAGGGAAACCCAACAGTTAGGGACTTTTGTTTCTTGTGCTGCTCCATGTTGATATTTGGCACTTTCTGGGCGTTTTTAATGAGACTCAAGTTGTTGAGGTTTCTGTGATTTGTGGGTGTTTGATATGTCGATCGAAAAGTTTAATATCATCTAGATATATATGATATGTGATATAATATTTGGAATCAACATTAATTAGTTTTGTGAAAACTAGTTTGTGTTTTGTAAATCTAGCGTTTTAGTCTCTTTTGATCGATTTCCATGGAGTTTTGATACGGATCAAAACTCCGTCGCACTCGCGTATATGTTTGTGTATATGCCTTAGAGGCCATTACTGTTGTTAGTTATATGTATGCCCTAGAGGCCATTACTGTACATAGGATGTATATTGTAGTGGATGCTGGGACATATATAGGGAGGACTTTCTTGCTCGACATGATAGTATGCTATCTGGTTACTCTTTACCTTAACGTGTACACTGATTGTCTCTCTGTTACATGTTGGTAAAGCCCTTAGGATGTGTACTTGACTACCTGGACTATGATGCGGATCATACTAGTGGGAACATGGTAGTCCTTAAGTACATCCTTCAAAGTCCCTAGTCGTGGGTGTATCGAGACGGGGCATCGATATACCAGAGTAGACTAGCGTATACCTTCTCGACCCATATAGATGGGCGATGGATGATCCCATATCCATTGGTGTTTGACATCAGAAATGATATACGGGTGCTCAGTAGAGACTGGGTACATTGGACGGACTCGCCGAGAACTCCCAGATGGTATTATACCTTACGTCAGATGGCAGTTTTCTGGTGACACTAATATAGAGTAGCCTGTTGACCCGAGATCGTCATAGAGTCTTGTGTGGTTCCCACTGTGCTTTGATTTCCACCTTACCACATCTAAGAGGGCGTGCAAAATGGTGGTTTTTGGGTACAGTCCCGAGTCATATGGAGGCAATGAGCGATAGGTGGGGATTCGTCTCTCCCGGTATAGGGAGTTGATGTTGCGCTGTGTTCGATTGGCTATAACCGGAAATCCCTGGCCAGGGTTGCTGAGATATACTGGTAAGTGTTACCAGTAGTTTCTCGAATTGTTATAGACCTCATATCGACACGACTTATCGAGCTATTGGGTTCTGACGTTTACCACCCCTAGGCAAGATATGCGACATATCAGACGACGAGACCGGACTGTACGGTAAGTGTTACTGGTTGGATTCACAGGAGTATGAGCGGACTTGCTCGTCGATCTTCTGATCGCTCAATACCCGGGTGGCCGTTACGTTTAGCAGACCGCTTGCGGCTTGTGGATGTTTGATATGATCATCATCTGCTGCCGGCGTATTGACGAGTCTTTAGAGTCCTACACAGAGTTTTCCTGGCTCAAGCGAAACGAAATAGGGGCGCATATGAGATATGTGCGGGACCGAGAATAATGCGTGTATGTAATACCGTATTCCATTCTCGCGATGAATGTATCGATTGGTTGTATGCGATATAACCTGATTATCGAATCAAGGAATGATTCGATAAGCCGATACATTGAATACTAGTCATTTATGTGCGACATGACCGGATCGTTAAATCAAGTGTTGATTTAATGATTTAATGTATAATTATATATTTGATATATTACTTTGCATTAACTAGTATTGGTTCACTTTAAATGGATTTTCTCACTTGAAGTTCACAAGTTGTATATGTGATATACTTTTGTGCACTTGGATGTATCATGTTTGATGATACATGTTTACTTGAGTTTGTGTAAAGATTGAACCATGGTTATTTAAATGGTTAGGGTTTTGGTTTTCTTATTCATTCATTTATTTATTTATTATTTTTGGAAAATAATAAGCATAAAGAGAAAATGGTGGCTTTCTTTGTTTGTACATTGAAGCTTCATGAAGCTTTGACTAAGTGACCATTTTGTCTCATGCTTAACCCTAACCATTCCACTTAACCCTAGTTCATTCTCTACACTTGACCATGGTTGAATTATGATAAGTATTCAATTTATTTTCTATTTTAGATATACTTATTATAATATTTTCTTCTTCTTCTTCTTCATCATCAACCATACCAATTTCAAATTTTACGGGTGCCGAGAAACCCTAATACTCAAGTTGCCATTGATGGAGCAAGGTTTCTTCATGTTGATGATGAAGAAGAAGAAGAAAATATTATAATAAGTATATCTAAAATAGAAAATAAATTGAATACTTATCATAATTCAACCATGGTCAAGTGTAGAGAATGAACTAGGGTTAAGTGGAATGGTTAGGGTTAAGCATGAGACAAAATGGTCACTTAGTCAAAGCTTCATGAAGCTTCAATATACAAACAAAGAAAGCCACCATTTTCTCTTTATGCTTATTATTTTCCAAAAATAATAAATAAATAAATAAATGAATAAGAAAACCAAAACCCTAACCATTTAAATAACCATGGTTCAATCTTTACACAAACTCAAGTAAACATGTATCATCAAACATGATACATCCAAGTGTACAAAAGTATATCACATATACAACTTGTGAACTTCAAGTAAGAAAATCCATATATACCATTTGTAGGACTTATATTAGATTAATGCAGATTAGTTATAGTTGCGTATAGTATTCAGCTCCCGCTCATTATTGTGGTTCGCTTCGCATCGCATGCTTATATTATGTTTCATACTCCATTATTGATATCATGCTGTCAGGACACCAGCACCATTACCGATGATGCGTATGTACCACGTATACTTACTTGACGGCTCACACACATCTTCATCGGTAATTGCCATGTCACGTACACCTTAGAAAATATTATTGCTTGACATAGCCTGTTAGCTAATAGTTTAGACATGATATTAATGTACTTGCCTTATATGTTTGTTTAGACATTGTAGTTATTACCTGCTACTTCATGCATACTGTTATTCATTGTTATGCCGCATTCATGGATTCTCATGCATATATTCACTTTTTACGTGCTATTGAGGTTTTGGATTCGGATTTCCATGAGATTTTCTGGATTTGGGGAAAACCGCAAAACATATACAAACTTCTTCTTTCTCTTTTTAAATGAAAAGCGCGGTTTTTCCCATGATGTATGAGTCGTCCACCATGAGTTTGCTGATGGATTTCGAGACCCGATTCGAGGAGTTGGATGAACCGTTTCGGGTACATGGTGGACCCGGTAAGGTACCCCGGGGCAAGAAGCTCGTGGTGATGACGATGAGCCTGGCAGGGGGAGATTACCTACCGGTGATTTTACCCGACGCGTCGGATATCCGGAGGATACCGTCGTGGTTTTGAGATGGATGGTAGGGGCCGGTCTGGACCGACGGCGCCCTAGATATTGAGATTGAGAAATTGAGATTTCGAGATATTGAGGTACTGAGATTTGATGATACAGGCCAGTCCGGATAGCTGGAGCATGAGGCTTTGAGACATTGAGATTTATGTTTTGTGTCGATGCTAGACACTGTTGATGCTGATTTCATTTATGATACCTCATTTTAAAAATACAAAGGAAATCTCACTAATTTATGAAAACAGTTTCTTCATTTACATGTATTCTGTTTTCATGCATTCATACCTCATTCATATGATATATTGCTACCTGAGGCACTGACACGGGCACATGAGATCACACTCGGGTTAGATATTACCCTAGCCATTGTTATAGGCTGCATGTTATTCATATATTTGAGGATATATTATGATCATTGACCTAGGTTGCGTTATTTATGCGATTTCTGTGCGTAGATGTTTTTCTATTCACGAATTGGCAACTCACCCCCGTTGTGCCCCAGTTTCTTGCAGGTTTTGCCGTACAGGTTTCATTACGGCTTTGCTGGCACTACTTCCTTTTCCGGGTGATTTGCTATTAGGTGGGTTTATTTGTATCGTACCCCCCATTATCTATCTTGTATATCATTATTCTGTTGTATCTAGAAGTTCCATCAACCAAACATGTATTTATTTTGAGATAGAGACCAGTGATGTTATTCCTTCGACCTTAGAGTCGCGCTTTATATTTCTGTGGTTTTCTTGTGGTTTTGAGTTCCCTTTTGAATTTTGATTCTCGACGTTGGCGCTGTATATTATATTGCTTGTGTGGTTGTGGCCGTCGATTGACGAAGAGCTAGCTCCCGCTTGGGGATGCCTTTTTATTGATTTCGTATACTATTCATGTTGTATCCCGTTTGGGGGCCAGTATTTACAAAGGAGATTCTGCCGAAATTTTCAGGAAATTTTTGGATGTTTTTAAAAACCGCATAATTCGGCTTATGCTATTGAAACTACTTGTTTTAAGTTGGTTTTTCCTGCACTCTATATCTTTTCTTGGTTTGGATTTCTGGATTTTCGGTTTACTTAGATTACGTACGCCCCGAGACGTTCGTAGTTTAAGTGCCGGTTATGTTCCGTACTTTCGGGTCGTGACAGTTCCCCAGCTTAGTATAACAAGCGGGTTCGGTCAATATATCCGTTTTATTATCTTGATTAAGGCGTGATATGGTCGCTACCAGGAGAGAGAGAGAAGAAAGCACTCAGCGTGCGCTCTTGCAAGAATAGATTGGTTATTATTTTATCTAATCAGGATGGCTCCCACTGTTTTTATCAAATCTTCCTTCAAACCCTAAAAGTAAAGACTAGTTGGGATTAATTACACTCTACAAGTTCGCCAATCTTTCAGCCAGGCCAGTGATGGTACTTTGAGGGAGGTCCTCCGTGCTTTCGCACGAACCTAATTAATGTAAACCTCGTTTTCCCAGAGGCGTAACCCGTTAACACCTTTCTAGACACCTACTTGATCGGCTAATTGTAATGTGTAAAACTCTCCCAGGAGTAACAATTACTCGCAGCGGGTATCGGGATCCAACTATCTCATAGAAGGTATGCAATCTCATTGCAAATTTCAACACTTGAAATTCCCGATAATATTTTGCCCCTAACGTGCTATGACCTTGACGAAAGCCAACAAACCATAGCCCGCTAGTCAAGTTCAACCCGTCATTTCCTGATTGAATTAAACCCACCCGCACGACCCTTGACGAAAGTCAACAAAGCCGCACGACTACCCTAATCCAATCGAATCGTATGCTGCAGATAAGCAGCATATAGCTACCGCACACTGCACTTTGACGAAAGCCAACAAATGCAGCACGAATACTATATACAACTTATCTGAAATGACGGAGGGCTACGACAGGTTTTTCTGAAAACCTATTGCGTAATGAACTTGATATCGTTGTAGGATCGAATGATTTTAAAATGGAGTGTTTTTGAGGCCTTTCTAGTTTTGCTAAAGGAGTCACTCCCGGTGAAGGGATCGTCGGTCCTTTCCTCGTCGAATGAGGTGCGGGATATATCATATATATCACTGTGCAAAGAAAAAACTCTTAAAAGCAATCAAAAGACAAACCGAGTGTGTAGCATCTGCCAGTTATTGCTAAAGGAGTCACTCCCGGTGAAGGGATCTCGGTCCTTTCCTCATCGAATAAGGTGCAGGATATATCATATATACCGCTGTGCAAAACAAGAACTGTAGCTACCTGTTTTATTTTGAAATTCGATTCTACAACATCTTAGGTTTCTTTTCTTTCATTAATCACATTAATGAAGTCCCATCATTTAAGTACCTAAACATCACAGATAAATACGACGTACACTTATGCCATCCGCATTCGCCTCGATGTCCCCTCATGCACCGTTAGGTTAGGTAACTAACGGCAGAGCGGGGCAGGGCTAGCGCGGGTGTAAAACATAAGTAACGTCTATATAATATATCATAGATACTATATACTGTATCTATCATAGAACATCACATGATCACATCACAGATATCGCAGCAGAAGAAACATATGAAATATTGGATATACTAGGACGTCCGTGTTTTCAATACGAGCCAGTATAAAACACGGATTCCACGGTCGTGATGAATAGCCAAACCCACACCCGTAGACCCTTATGAGAGCAGCAAGCAACCCTACCAATTCTAGAGTTAGGAGACCCGGACTCGACTCCTCGAGTTGGTCTCCCTCTGGACTCCAGAACCCGGTTACTTGTGCCCTCCTCCTTGGGTCTATCCTAGTGCAGAAAAGTAAATAATATACAAAGGGTGACATCTTCCGCAACCTGGAAGTGCCCCAATAAAAGAATATTACATACAAGTTTTTTACATGAATGAAAATGGAAAAACACTCATCTCACATAAAAAACCCCCGGCTATTCAAATACGACGATCTAATATAACATATCCAGCAACACATAACATCACATGTTATCAACGTAAGTAAATATGTGCATCCCAATTGTCGTTGACATATAGCAACGAAACCGGCGACAACACATATTACACTTACGGTCACAGAAAAGAAAGTGTAAAACTACAACAGTTGGAATCCGCAACCTTTTTAGACATCGCATGCCTAATCAAATGAATTACTTAGACATCATATGCCTAACAATTATAAACCCCGCATTTTAGTCTCATTATCGAAAACACTTTTCAATTTCATGTCGGGCAATTCAACAGGATTCCCGACATTCTGATCGAATGCTCGTCGTAAACTTTAGTAGGCAACCGCACCCCCGATACCGTCGACGAAGTTCACCAAGGCGGAACACCGCTGCCGCGAGCACCCGAACGGATGCTTTCGGCGACGGGGTTCTCCTACAGTCACTTGGTCGGGGCTAAGGGATGTAGCTGTCTATTAAGTTTATCCGGCGAGTATCCGCGTACGCTACGTGATTGCGACGGACTTTTGATCACATCAAAATTCCGTGGCAACCGATCAAGTGAGACTAAACTGCTATGTTTATAACATTCATTCAGTTATCACATAACTACTTGTGAATTCCAATTATTGTATCACATTCCAGATAAACAGAAAATGTTAAACTTTCCGATCGAACAGTCGAACACCCAAGTTTTCCCAAAACAGATCAACACATGAAATAAGTTTAAAAACATCCACTTCGTGCCTCAGTACCAACGGTCCAGCCGTAGAAGGGTCAAGCCAACGCCTCACATGTGGCACGCCGTACTGCCCCAAGCCCGAAGGTTCAAAGGGCAGTTCAAGACGGTCACATAATCGAGTTAAGGTTTGTTGTCTTCTAGAGGGTCCATCGAGTTACTTGCACTACTTAGAATGTCGTTAAACTACGGAAAAATCCAACACTTGGAAATTTCCCGACAGGGGAAAAATTGGGTATTTATATCCGGTCGAACTTTTTAACATATTAGGAATTATTCGGAATCCACATAGACAAAATCTAATAATCCGATCGAAACATCGAATCCCCAAAACAACCCCAGAAAATTCAACTCTTGAATGATATTTAAAAATTCCCATAAAATCCAGCATCAGAAAAGAGGAATTACTGTGCAACACTTACTGTGAGATTCGACCGTACGGCCGCGGAACCGCCGCATGAGCCATGCTCATGCCGCGGAACCGCGGAGGTTTAGATGAATTAGGATCTCGTTTTGCACCATAACTCTTAGATCTTCCTGCTGAATTTTTTAGCAATTTTTAATATGGAAAAAACCCAGTTTTTGAAAAAAGTCCAGAGAGGGTGAAATTTTAGGGTTTCGGGTTCGTTCGGGTTTCAAACTTCGTCTACGCATCGCCTAAGGCTCTAGCTAGGCTCTGATACCACTGTAGGGTTCCTAGGCACACCAATGAGGTCTCACAAGGCATCAACCATGCCAATTTTTAATCTGACGGTGCCGAGAAACCCTATAACTGTATCATACTAGCTTGTATATTACTTAATGGAAGCTTAGGATATTCACAGTTGTATAAACAATCTTGCTCAAAATGGTAGTATGCTACTTGGTTTGTCTCTACTTCAATATGTGCTTGTGTTTCTTTTAGCATATCGCTTATATACATATTAGTAAAGCCCTTAGGATCTTTGCTTGATTACCAGCGTTGTGATGGCGCGCACACTCGTGGGGGCTGGGTAATCCATAAACACATCTTTATACAGGTCCCTAGTCGTAGGACTATCGAGACAGGGCATCGATACTCCGGAATAGACTAGCGTATGCGCTTCTCATCCTAGCGGGGGAGACGGTCTGTCCCACAGCCGTCAGTACGTCGTACTTGAGATAGTATGTGGGTGCTCGTTAGGTTACGAGTACACTGGACAGGAATCGTCGGGAACTGTTGGTTGGTATTATACCTATCGCCAGTTATCAGTTCCCAGGTGACATGAGTACATCTTAGTCCACTGACTTCACACTGTCACTTCGCCTTGAGTGTGTTCCCACTGTACTTAGATTACTATCCTACCACGGCTCAAAGGAGTCGTGCAAACAGGTAGTAGTTGGGTGCAGTCCCGAAGCACTTAGAGGCAGTGACGGTTAGACAGGATTCGTCTCTCCCGGTATTAGGGGTTGACATCGTGCTGTGTCTAGGAGAGCCATTACACAAGTAGTCCCTGGCCAGGGCAAGCGAGATATACTGGTAGGTTTCCAGTGTTATCTCAGGGTGTTCTGGGCTACACTCCGACACGACTTGTACCGCTATTAGGGGGCTGACGTTCACCGCCCCCTAGGCCCGCCATGCGATGTATCAGACGAACAGACCGGACTATACGGAGATTGTCACATACAGACTCAGTAGGAGTTCGGATGGGTTTACCTCATCGGCCTTCTTATCGACATCTACCTGGGGACCGTTACGTATAGCTAGTGCCACTTGCGGTCTGTGGTTAAACCGACTGCCAGCGTAGTGTCGAGTCTTTAGAGTCCCACACAGAGAGTTTCCCTGCACTGAGCGAAACGTGTAGAGGCCGTATGGTTTTACGGCAGGGCTACGATCACTTACGTGCACTTGTGTGCGTATGCTGTTCGGGCAGGCAATACTAGTGGGCTTTGGTTTAAGCTAGATCCTAGTATTGCACGGATGGATTTGTTTTGTTTTCAGTGCATTCGCATTCTACGGAATGCGGGTGCGGGCGTGTATGCACAGTTTTGAGGAGCGATAAAGGAGGAGGTGCCCTATTAGGGTTTTGGCAGTTGGTTCGGCCAAAACCGTAATGTGGCAGACTCATTAGGGTTTTGACAATTCGTTTGGTCAAAACCGTTATGAGCCGGAGACATTGTTTACTAATCCTTTTAGTGATAGTTTAGTGATGGCTAATTGCATTGACCATTTGACCACCTAGACCTCTCTTGACTTTGTTGACCCGTTGACCGGAGTTGACCATTGACCTTCAAGAGAGATCTACACTCTTCTTTGATGTTCTTTTTCTATTTTTGATTATGAAAATGGTCAATTCAATGTAGCATCAACTTTATCATGATAGGATTAGTAATGATGGTTTTGGGTGTATTATTGCAACCATGGTTCATTTTTTAGTTAATCTTTTCATTATTCTTTTCTCATTCTTTCTCTTGAAGTGAGAAGAACAGAAAAGCTCCATGGTTGCTAGGTTTTCTCCTTCATCTTCCTCCTCTTGAAAATTCTTTTGATCTCATGTGTTGAGAGAAAAAGAATCCACATAGACAAACACTTCCATCTATCTCTTCTACACAACCTAGGGCATCCAGATTAGCGATCTCGTTTCCCTAGTTGCCTCGGCTTGAGGCGGAGCTCGGTGTACGACTCTCGGGTGGATCGTCTTCGACTCAAGAAGGCCGCGGAGGTGACCAAGATCCGGATCGACCCTCGGAGCGTGGATGGACGAGCCGGATAGCGGAGAGAAGACCCGAAAGACCGGTTCCGTGAGGTATATTTTCTACATCATAGCAGTTAAAGCCTCTACTTGTTTGCTAGTTTCTAGTTTAGCCAAGATCCTTGCTTTGAGTCCATGTTGCCTTGCGCCAAATTATTGTTTTTCGCCGTTTCCGCCTCCCCGTAAGAACCGGGGTGTGCAACATGGACTTACAGTGGTATCAGAGCCTAGCTAAACATAAACTAGCAAGTTAGCAAAGTGTTATGAATATCGATCGGAAAAAGTCGCAAAACAAGTCCGGAAAAAACCCATGTTTCTGTCGAATTTTTATACTGTTCAAAAATTAATTTAACATACATGAAAATTCGTCTCAGGGTTTTCTAAAACCACTGCAGAAAAACAGTCCCATGAACCGATCAAACCGCCGCGGTTCCGCGGCAATATCATGCTTATTGCCGCGGTTCCACGGCCGATTTGACTCGGTCGTGGACCGGGTTTTTTTGCAGTGGTTTAGTTTGGCTGTTTTGGGATTTTTAATACATGTTTTTTCTACCCAGATTTTCCAGAGAGCAAATTGACTTTTGGGGTGGTTAAAAATCCGTATTTTGATCGATATTCCGTACACTTTGGCTAATGGATATTATCTGTGATGTGATATATGTATTGAACGTCCGCTAATCGCTATACGTCAATTAGTGGGGGTTATACATATCTGTGATCTGTAATGTTGATGGTTTGTGTATATGAACTCGTTGTATTATCGCAGATGAATAGCCGGGAATGGGTGTGAGATGAGAGTTTCTTTTTCTTTCATTCATTGTAAAATTTGTAAATTGATGTAATTTTATTTGTTTGGCCGCACAACCTGGTCGGGGTTGTAGCCGTCATTGTATAATTTCTTTTTACTGTTTTTGCTCCTAGGATAGACCCAAGGTGGGGTGCATAAACTACCGGGTATCTCGAAGTGCCGAGTGGCCTACTCACGGTGTTGAGGGAGGTTGCTTCGCTTCGGGTACTTGGCGGGTAGTTTGCCGCACCCGTAGGGGTCTAGGGTGGGGTTTGGCTATTCATCGCGACCGTGTAATCCGCTTTTCGTTGCAGGCTTGAACGAATTGCGGATTCCTAGTATATTCAAAGTGTTCATCTGTGATCTGTAATGGCTATCATTGCTATATATCTATATATGATATCTATTTAGGTGTTGCTTATGTTTTTCATCCGCGCTAGTCCAGTCCCCGCTCTGTCGTTAGTTAAGTAACCTAACGGGTGATGACGGGGCCCCGTGGCGAATGCGGATGGCATAAGCGTACGCCATATTTTGGTTGTTTTCTGCAATGGTAGGATTAAATGATGGGACGCATTGGAATTAATGCAAGAAAATAAACCAAGTAAAAGTCGTTGGAACACTTTCAAAACCACTCGGTTCTTTTCAAAAACCAGCTTTTTAAACGCGGAGCTTGAACCACTCCTTTTAAAAGCTATCTCGTTCCATCGATTATATCAAGTTCACCACGTTCACGGTTTCGCCAAAACCATCCGTAGCCCTCCGTCGTTTCATATGAATATTCAACAGTATTCAAGCTGTGTTTGTTGTCCTTAGTCAAGGCACAGTGTTTGGCAGCTGGTGGGAATTCATATGTTGCATAGATAGAATGCGTTGGTTTGGGAAAGTCGTATTACTTTGTTGGCCATAGTCAAGGGTATATACGGGTGGGTTCAAATCAACCTGGATAACGACGGGTAGAACTTAACATGTGACTTATGATTTGTTGGCCTTAGTCAAAGTCATAAGAGCATGGGGCAAAAATCCACATCGGGAGTTTCAAAAGTACTGAAACTTGCTAGCGCTGCATACCATTATAGTGTGATGATTCTGGTAGGATTCCTTCAGTTTTGTCACGCGATGATATTTGGATCCCGATCCTACTGTGAGTATATGCTACTCCTCGGGAACTTTTTCACTTAACGATCAATGCTATAAACCAAGTAAGTGTCTAGAAAGGTGTTAGCGGGGCTACGCCCACAGGGAAAAGAGGTTACTTGATTAAGGAACTTCGCGAAAGCGTTGGAAAACTTCCCTCGAAGTACCGACACTGGCCTGGCTGAACGGTTAAGCAAGTATTGTACGGTGAGATTGATCCCGACTAATTCTTCCTTTATGGTTTGAGGAGGGATTCGAGAGACAGTGGGAGCCATCCTGTTTAGATAAATTAAAAACCAATCTAAACTTGCAAGAGCATCATGCTAAGTGTTTTCTTCTCTCTCTTTTAATTGCAGCGACCCAGTGATCGCACCTAGGTTACATCTAGATAATAAAATGACTGAATCTGACTGGCAAAGGTCTGTCCAGATGTCCATTGCCCATGGCAAGCTGGGACACCTCTTGACTGATCCAACCCCTGCCGTCTCAGGTCCAGTTTCCCCTATCACGGATATTGATATCCGTAGGACATTGGAAGAAGATTGTGCGAAAGCCAAGTGCCTCATGTTAGCCTCAGTTGATGGTACATACCAGAGGCAGCACGAGAAGATGGACTCAGCTTCTATCTTCCTCCATAACAAAGATTTATATGGAGAGCAATCTCGTATCGCAAGATATGAGACCTCGAACGAATTGCTTCCAGCGAGGTTGGCTATCGGGTCATCTGTATGGGGCAACGTCCTTACAGAGACCAGCTCTTTTGAGCTCTCGGACCTGAAGACCACATTGAAGAACGGGTCAGATGCTGACTTAGTTCAACAGTCTCTACCTACTACCCTGAAGGAAACCAGGGAAGTAGAAAGAAAGGGAAGGGCAGAAGTTTTGGGAATGGATGTAGTAAAAGAGGGATGTTCCTATTGTTACGGGAATGAACATAGGCAGAAGGATTGCAGGGCTTGCAAAGCCAGTAGCCAGAATTCGAAGCATGTTGTGGCTTCGGCTTCGGGTGTGTTTGTAATAGAGAACTATATGTCAATTAACCCTACTTCCTGGGTATTGGATACCGGATCAGGATCTCATATCTGTAATTTGTTACAGACTCTGAGAAACCGTAGGGTTATCAAGAAAGGTGATATGACTCTCAGGGTTGCTAACGGAATGAGCATGTATGCTGAATCCGTAGGGGAATATCATCTAGGACTGACAACTGGGCAGATATTGATTCTGCGTGACTGTTTTTATGTACCAGGTGCGACTTGTAACATCATATCTGTATCCTTACTTTCTAAGGAAGGATATGATTTTACTTTTGTAAGCGATGTAGTAAACATCCACCTAAATCAAGTTCTGATTGGGTCAGGTACATTGAAAAAAGGTATATACGTTTTGAATCAAGCTCAGGTCTTCAGTGTCCAGAACACACTTAAAAGAAATTCTCCGGAATTAAATCAAGCTTTCTTATGGCATTGTAGACTGGGTCACATGAGACAGGGTTGACAAAGTTACATAAAGAAGGATACTTGGATCCGTTCGAGTACCAGTCTTATGCCACTTATGAATCTTGTCTCATGGGAAATATGACAAAGACTCCGTTCACTGGACACGGAGAAAGAGCGAGCGAGCTCTTGGGACTCATACACAGTGACGTGTGTGGTCCAATGTTTACACATGCGCGAAGTGGTTATTCATACTTCATTACTTTCACAGATGATTTCTCTAGGTATGGGCATGTCTTCTTGATGAAGCACAAATCCGAGGCCTTTGAGAAGTTTCGGGAGTACAAGAATGAAGTTGAAAAACAAACAGGCAAAAGTATCAAGACACTGAGATCTGATCGAGGTGATGAATACTTAAGTGCCGAGTTTCTGGACTTCTTAAAAGAGAATGGAATTCTCTCTCAGCTTACTCCTCCATACACACCACAACACAACGGTGTATCAGAAAGGCGGAATCGAACCCTATTGGATATGGTTCGTTCCATGATGAGTAAGGCTGAGTTGCCGCGATCCTTCTGGAGTTATGCACTAGAAACAGCTGCATATCTTTTGAACCAAGTTCCTACTAAGTCAATGCCTACCACACCATATCAGATGTGGAGTGGGAAGAAACCCAGTCTTAAACACTTTAAGACATAGGGATATCTAGCTTTTGTAAAAAAGCAGCATGCGGACAAGCTCGAGGCACGTTCAGTACAGTGTAAGTTTGTGGGATACCCAAAGAACTCCAAGGGGTATCTTTTCTATTACGCAGAGGAACAAAAGGTTTTTGTTTCTCGTCATGCCCGCTTCTTGGAAACTGAGTTTTTGGAAAATCAGATAAGTGGGAGCGCAATAGAACTGGAAGAAATTCCAGAACCATAAGCTATTACTGAAAGCTTAGTAGAACCAGAGGGTTCGAAAGAACAGGACATTCCTACGCCACTCCGCAGGAGTAGTAGGCAGTCTCATCCGCCCGAGAGATACTACGGTTTTCTCATAGACGGGGATAGAGAGGATTGCATTATGGATTATGGTGAGCCTACTAGCTTCCAGCAAGCCATTCAGAGCGGTGACTCGGTAAAATGGCTGGATGCAATATGGGCCGAGATAGAGTCCATGTACACCAACAAAGTTTGGACTTTGGACTTTGCTCCAGAAGGTGTAAAACCCGTAGGCTGCAAATAGATCTTCAGAAAGAAGATTGGTGTAGATGGGCAGGTTGAGACCTATAAAGCTAGACTTGTAGCAAAGGGTTTTCGTCAAAGCCCTGGTTTGGACTATGACGAGACCTTTTCTCCAGTGGCTATGCTGAAATCTATTCGGATCCTTCTTGCCATTGCTGCCTTCCACGATTATGAAATCTGGCAGATGGACGTAAAGACGGCTTTCCTAAATGGAAATTTGGAAGAGTGCGTCTATATGGATCAGCCGGAGGGATTCATTCAGAGTGGGAGCAGCGGTAGAGTGTGCAAGTTGCTAAAGTCCATCTATGGACTTAAGCAGGTATCGCGGAGTTGGAACATCTGCTTTGATGATACTGTCAAGGAATTCGACTTTATCAAAAACCCAGATGAACCATGCATTTACAGTAAGATTGTAGGGAGAACTGTGGAATTCCTCGTCTTGTACGTGGATGACATTCTCCTAATAGGAAATGATATTCCTATGCTACAGTCAGTCAAAGGATTCTTGTCGCAGAGGTTCTCCATGAAGGACCTGGGCGATGCCAACTACATTCTGGGGATCCAGATCTATCGTGATAGATCTAAGAGGATGTTGGGAATTTCACAGTCAAGGTACATCGACACCATACTGAAAAGGTTCAGTATGGAAGATTCCAAGCGCGGTAATTTACCGGCTTGTCACGGGATCACTCTCTCCAAAGAGATGTCTCCCAAGACTGATTTGGAAAGGGATCGCATGTCTATTATACCCTACGCTTCTGCGGTAGGCTCTATAATGTATGCGATGTTATGTACCAGACCAGATATAGCATACGCATTGAGCGTTGTAAGCAGGTGTCAGTCGAACCCAGGGGAGAAACACTGGATAGCGGTAAAGAACATTCTCAAGTACCTGAGAAAGACTAAGGAGATGTTCTTTGTGTATGGCGGAAAAGACCTCCAGCTCGAGGCCTTTACTGACTCCAGCTTCCAGAGTGACAAGGATGACTCCAAGTCCATGCCGGGTTATGTCTTTACCCTCAATGGAGGGGCGGTTTGCTGGAAGAGTTCCAAGAAGGAGACCGTTGCAGACTCAACAATGGAAGCGGAGTACATAGCTGCTTGCGATGCCGCAAAGGAAGCTGTCTGGATGAAGAAGTTCCTCACGGAGCTTCAGGTGGTTCCTACCATTGTTGATCCAATACCGCTGTATTACGACAACTACGACGCTATAGCTTTAGCGAAGGAATCCAGGTCCCATCAGAAGTACAGGCACATTTTGAGGCGGTACCACCTGATCAGGGAGATCGTAGATCGCCGGAAGATCGAGGTGAAGAGAGTAAATACGGAGAACAACACTGCATATCCACTCACGAAGGCCCTACCCCAGACTCAGTTCGAGCGGCTGATCGAGATGATAGGTCTTCGATACGCCAGTACATGGCCTTAGTGCAAGTGGGAGATTGTTAGTGTATATGCCCTAGAGGTCATTACTGTATCATACTAGCTTGTATATTACTTAATGGAAGCTTGGGATATTCACAGTTGTATAGACAATCTTGCTCAAAATGGTAGTATGCTACTTGGTTTGTCTCTACTTCAATATGTGCATGTGTTTCTTTTAGCATATCGCTTATATACATATTACTAGAGCCCTTAGGATCTTTGCTTGATTACCAGCGTTGTGATGGCGCTCACACTCGTGGGGGCTGGGTAATCCATAAGCACATCCTTATACAGGTCCCTAGTCGTAGGACTATCGAGACAGGGCATCGATACTCCGGAGTAGACTAGCGTATGCGCTTCTCATCCCAGCGGGGGAGACGGTCTGTCCCATAGCCGTCAGTACGTCGTACTTGAGATAGTATGCGGGTGCTCGTTAGGTTACGAGTACACTGGACAGGACTCGTCAGGAACTGTTGGTTAGTATTATACATATCGTCAGTTATCAGTTCCCAGGTGACATGAGTACAGCTTAGTCCGCCAACTTGACACTGTCACTTCGCCTCGAGTGTGTTCCTACTGTACATAGATTACTACCCTACCATGGCTCAAAGGAGTCGTGCAAACAGGTAGTAGTTGGGTGCAGTCCCGAAGCACTTAGAAGCAGTGACGGTTAGACAGGATTCGTCTCTCCCGGTATTGGGGGTTGACATCGCGCTGTGTCTAGGAGAGCCATTACACAAGTAGTCCCTGGCCAGGGCAAGCGAGATATACTGGTAGGTTTCCAGTGTTATCTCAGGGTGTTCTGGGCTACACTCCGACATGACTTGTACCGCTATTAGGGGACTGACGTTCACCGCCCCCTAGGCCCGTCATGCGATGTATCAGACGAACAGACCGGACTGTACGGAGATTGTCACATACAGGCTCAGTAGGAGTTCGGATGGGTTTACCTCATCGGCCTTCTTATCGACATCTACCTGGGGACCGTTACGTACAGCTAGTGCCGCTTGCGGTCTGTGGTTAAACCCACTTCCAGCATAGTGTCGAGTCTTTAGAGTCCCACACAGAGAGTTTCCCAGCACTGAGCGAAACGTGTAGAGGCCATATGGTTTTACGGCAAGGCTACGATCACTTACGTGCACTTGTGTACGTATGTTGTTCGGGCAGGCAATACTAGTGGGCTTTGGTTTAAGCCAGATCCTAGTATTGCACGGATGGATTTGTTTTGTTTTCTGTGCATTCGCATTCTACGGAATGCGGGTGCGGGCGTGTATGCACAGTTTTGAGGAGCGATAAAGGAGGAGGTGCCCTATTAGGGTTTTGGCAGTTGGTTCGTCCAAAACCGTAATGTGGCAGACTCATTAGGGTTTTGACAATTCGTTTGGTCAAAACCGTTATGAGCCGGAGACATTGTTTACTAATCCTTTTAGTGATAGTTTAGTGATGGCTAATTGCATTGACCATTTGACCACCTAGACCTCTCTTGACTTTGTTGACCCGTTGACCGGAGTTGACCATTGACCTTCAAGAGAGATCTACACTCTTCTTTGATGTTCTTTTTCTATTTTTGATTATGAAAATGGTCAATTCAATGTAGCATCAACTTTATCATGATAGGATTAGTAATGATGGTTTTGGGTGTATTATTGCAACCATGGTTCATTTTCTTTAGTTAATCTTTTCATTATTCTTTTCTCATTCTCTCTCTTGAAGTGAGAAGAAAAGAAAAGCTCCATGGTTGCTAGGTTTTCTCCTTCATCTTCCTCCTCTTGAAAATTCTTTTGATCTCATGTGTTGAGAGAAAAAGAATCCACATAGACAAACACTTCCATTTATCTCTTCTACACAACCTAGGGCATCCAGATTAGCGATCTCGTTTCCCTAGTTGCCTCGGCTTGAGGTGGAGCTCGGTGTACAACTCTTGGGTGGATCGTCTTCGACTCAAGAAGGCCCGGAGGTGACCAAGATCCGAATCGACCCTCGGAGCGTGGATGGACGAGCCGGACAGCGGAGAGAAGACCCGAAGGACCGGTTCTGTGAGATATATTTTCTACAGCATAGCAGTTAAAGCCTCTACTTGTTTGCTAGTTTCTAGTTTAGCCAAGATCCTTGCTTTTGAGTCCATGTTGCCTTGCGCCAAATTATTGTTTTTCGCCGTTTCCGCCTCCCCATAAGAACCGGGGTGAGCAACGTGGACTTACAGTATAGTACGCGAACAGTCGCCGAAAAACACTACTAGATTGCCACGCCCTATTGCGCCGACCAAGTGACTATAGGAGAACACTGTAGCCAAAAGCATCCAGTAGGGTGCTCGCGGCCTCAGTGTTCCGCCCAAGTGCACTTCGTTGACGGCATCAGGGGTGCGGCAATCTACTAGAGTTCCCGACGAGCATTCGATCATCTTATCGGGAATATTTTTGAATTATCCGACTTTTTATTGAAAAGTGTTTTCAATTCGAGACTTAAATGCAAGGTTTATAGTGTTAGGCATGAAATCCGAGATATGAGATATTCCGGGTTTATGATTGAAAATATAAAAACTCTCATCTCACGTAAAAAAAACCCGGCTATTCCATCACGACGATCCAATATAACATATCACAAGCAACACATAACATCACATGTCATCAACGTAATTAAATATGCGTATCACAAGCAACACATACCCCACATATTACACTTACGGGTTTGATGTGTATTCTAATTATTGTATTTTTCATTTCTTTTCTGCGACCGTAAGTGTAATATGTGGGTTTGGATCGTCGTGATGGAATAGCCGGGTTTTTTTACGTGAGATGAGAGTTTTTATATTTTCATTCATGTAAAATATGTATGCAATATTCTTTTATTGGGACACTTCCAGGTTGAGGATGATATCACCATTGATGTATATTATTTACTTCTCCACATTAGGATAGGCCCAAGGCGGGGAGAACAAGTAACCGGGTTCTAGAGTCCAGTGGGAGACAATCTCGAGGAGTCGAGACCGGGTCTCCTAACTCTAGAATTGGCAGGGTCACTTGCCGCTCTCGTAGGGGTCTAGAGATATGGGTTTGGCTATTCATCACCACCGTGGAATCCGTGTTTTTCATTACTGGCTTAATTTAAAACACGGACCTCCTAGAATATCCTATATTTCATATGTTTGTTTCTGCTGCTTGAGTTCTGTGATGTGATCATATAACTGCGTGAGATGAATGCTATATATATATGATATATATAATAAACGTTGCTTATGTTTTGCACCTGCGCTAGTCCAGCCCCCGCTCTACCGTTAGTTAAGTAACCTAACGGTGTAAGACGGGGCCCGTGGCGAATACTGATGGTATAAGCGTATGTTCTATTTTCATTTCTTCTGTGATTTTTAGGAAACATAAATGATGGGACGTCATTAACGAGATTAATGAAAGAAAAGAAACCTAAAGATTTTGTAGAATCAAAATTTTCAAAAAGGTAGCTCTAATTATTGCTTTGCATAGTGGTATTTCTTGATGGAGATCCAGCACCTCATTCGATGAGGAAAGAGCCGAGATACCTTTACCGGGAATGACTTCTTTAGTAAAAGCTAGCAAATGCTACGATCCACTCGGTTTGTTTTGAAAACTACTCGATTTTAAAATCGGAGCTTAAACCACTCCTTTTCAAATCACTAGATTCTACAATGATATCAAGTTCATTATGTTAAAGGTTTTATTCAAAACTAGTCGTAACCCTCCGTCATTTCAGATAAGTGCTATTTAGTATTCGTGTTGCGTTTGTTGACCATAGCCAAGGCGTAGTGTACGGTAGCTGATTAGTGCTTATCTGCAGCATATGATGCGATTGGATTAGGGTAATCGTACGGTTTTGTTGACCATAGCTAAGGGTTGTACGAGTGGGTTTAATTCAATCACGAAATGACGGGTTGAACTTGGTTAGCACTTATGATTTGTTGACAATAGCCAAGGTTATAAGTTGCTAGGGGTAAAAACAGATATTGGGAATTTCAAGTGTTGAAATTTGCAATGAGGTTGCATACCTTCTATGAGATAGTTGGATCCCGATACCCATTGCGAGTAAGAGTTACTCCTGGGAGAATTTTGCATTTTACAATTAGCTGATCAAGTAGGTGTTTAAGAAAGGTGTTAATGGGGTTATGCCCCTGTGGAAACGAGGTTATTTAATTAGTTCCATGCGAAAGCATGGGGAGACTCCCTTGGAGTACCAATACCTGCCTGGCTGACCGATTGGCGAACTTGTAGGGTGTAATTAATCCCGGCTAATCTTACCTTTTAGGGTTTGAAAGAAAATTTGATAAAAACAGTGGGAGCCATCCTGATTAGATAAGATAATAACCAATCTAATCTTGCAAGAGTGCACGCTAAAGTGTTATCCAGAACACACACAAGAGAAAAGTTCAGAAATGAATAAATCCTTCTTATAGCATTGTAGACTTGGTCATATCAATGCGACAAGACTAGCGAAGTTGGACAAAGATGGATATTTGAATCTGTTCGAATTTAAATCTTATGAAACATGCCAGTCATGTCTCAAAAGCAAGATGAGCAAAACTCCATTTACTGGACACGGAGAAAGAGCTACTGAACACTTGAGACTGATACATAGTGATGTATGCGGTCCTATATCTACACATGCCAAGAATGGTTCCTCGTACTTTATTACATTCACCGATGATCTCTCAAGATTCGGACATATGTTTCTGTTGAAACACAAATCTGAAGCTTTTGAGAAATTCAAGGAATATAAGTATGAAGTTGAGAACCAGACGGGTAAAAGTATTAAAGTCCTACGATCTGATCGAGGAGGAGAATACTTAAGTACGGAATTCCGACACTATTTAAAAGAGAATGAGATTCTCTCTCAGCTTACTCCTCCGTATAAACCACTGCACAAGGGAGTATCGAAGCGGAGGAATCGCACCCTATTAGATATTGTACGCTCTATGATGAGTATTGCTGAGTTACTTATTTCCCTTTGGGGTTATGCACTTGAGACAGCTGCATATATATTGAATAGGGTTCTGATCAAATCCGTGCCTACCACTCCATATGAGATATGGAATGGGAAGAGACCATCTCTTAAACGAGTTAAGATATGGGGTTGTCCGGCCTATATTAAAAAGCAAAATTCGGACAAGCTCGAGGCAAGGTCTGTTTTGTGCAAATTTGTGGGATATCCAAAGGATTCATATGGATATATCTTCTAACATACTGAGGAACAAAATGTGTTTGTTTTTCAACATGCCACATTTTTAGAAAAGGAATTTCTTGTGAAAGAAATTGGTGGCAATGGGGTAGAACTGGAAGAAGTTCCAGCTACACAAACTACAGCCGATGATTTGGTAGAACCGGAGGATTCGATAGTCCTCGACAAACCTCAGCCACTTCGCAGATCTAGTAGGGTCCCTCATCCATCTGAAAGATACTACGGTTTTCTTATAGACGGTGGGAGTGAGGATTGCATCATAGAAGGTGATGACCCTACTAGTTTTGAGCAGGCCATCACGAGTGGGGACGCTGTGAAATGGCTGGATGCCATGCGATCTGAGATGGAATCTATATACACCAATAAAGTATGGACTTTGGAAGTTGCTCCTGAAGGGGTAAAACCCATTGGGAGCAAATGGATCATTAAGAAGAAACTTGGTGTAGATGGAAAGGTTGAGACCTTCAAAACAAGACTTGTAGCAAAAGATTTTCATCAACGACTAGGTGTCGATTATGATGAAACCTTTTCTCCAGTAGCTATGCTTAAGTCCATCAGGATCCTACTTGCCATTGCTGCATACCATGACTACGAAATCTGGCAGATGGACGTCAAGACCGCTTTTCTAAATGGTGATTTAGAAGAAAGCATGTACATGACACGGCCAGAGGGCTTCGTAGATAGTGGGAGCAGCGGAAAGGCGTGCAAGCTGCTTAAATCAATTTACGGATTAAAGCAGGTATCACGGAGCTGGAACATATGTTTTGATGTGGCAGTCAAAGAGTTTGATTTCATCAAAAATGTAGATGAATCTTATATATACAAGAAGGTTGTAGAGAGTAAGGTTGTCTTCCTCGTATTGTACGTGGATGACATACTCTTGATAGAAAATGATGTTCCTATGCTACACTCGGTCAAGCTCTTCTTATCACAAAATGTCACGCCCCGCTTCCCGGTGTACGGGCAGAGGATGTGGCGAGGTCACGCGACGTATCTACTCAGAAATAAACACGCTAAACATATCTAAGCAATATAAAATAAAGTACACAAGAGACAAGATGTAATGAACAAAAACTTTATTTATTAACATTCTTTTTACAATACAATGAAAAATAAATACATAGAATGAAAGCAATGCCTAAACAGTGGCATAACAGAAATGAAAATATATACAAGTAAACTAGATCTCTGGGTTGAAGGTTATCTGATCTAAATCCTCGTTAGTGGGCTCTGTCTCCAAAAGGTCCGTTCCACCTGACAACATTCCAAAGAAAGAAGAAATGGAATGTCGTCAGCGAACAATCGCTCGGTAAGTCCCAAAGATGAGTATAGATAAGGTAGACAGAGAGAGTATATCTTATAATGTTTGTTTATATTATTAACACTGTTGTTTGTAGCTTGGTACAGAAGATGCCAATGTATACGAGAGGAGTCCAACTTACACCGTGGACTTTGGTAACCCGTAGTATAAGGTTCCGTTGATAATACCACGGAACAACGACATGGATGTAATTACGTCTTAAGTGACCACCTCATGCTACCTTTAACATATTCCGTACCAGTCTACCCCTTATAAATCCCGTAGTGTCTTATTGTATTGATTGTTCTGATTGCATTGTATTGTCTTTTAGTAAGTGAAAGACTTGCCGAAACCATGATATCAGTAAATGGAATGGATATAATGGATGAACATATAGATTGAATATATCCATGGTTCGGTTCAGTCAATATAGTTTGATATAGATTGAATATACGGATTCATAAATTCATATTGAATTGTAGTTTGATACTTGAATCATATTCAAGTCAGATTGATTAGATTAAGACCCAGTCTGAGTTAGACACTTTGAAAGAACTTGAAATCTTGATTGTTTTGATGCTATCGGTAACTGCTGCACATGGATGGCTGGATTTGTGTCTTTTTCCAAGACAATTACCGTGTTGATAACACCGTTTGTTAGATTGTCTACCTTGAATCGACAAGCACCCATATCTCCGGCTCCCCGAGGCTCAAGGGACTGGTCCTGCTTAAACCTATGTTTACTAGGGTCCTTATTGTAATTTAGTATAAATTGAGGGGGTTTTATGTAAAAATAGTTTTGGTATAATTTCAAAATACACCTCAAGTATTTAATTATCGTCTTTAGGGTTTTTATAGATGTGTATTTTATAATTATGAAATTTCTAGTGAGTAGAACCTGATTTCATAATATATGGTATTTTCTTGAAATATTGTACTTGTGTTGTATTTGGATGGTATTTTCATGTAATGGTGATTCCTTTGATTTAGAAAACTTGAAATATTTATATAATCAAAATAGATATTTTGATACTATATATATATATATTTATTTAATGAAAATAATTTATTTATTTTCTTGTAGAAATCTCATTTTCTTAAAAAAAAATGTATAAAAATTCCATCGAGATCGAATGCTCCTTGAGGAGGTATGCATCTCGCTCTACTAAGCCCGAGAATGTGCGATAACCCGCACCATCCCGAACGGGGTCCCCAAAAGTGGGTTGTAGAGGCACAATTGTAAGGAATTGTTTAAAACACTTTTTAAAGAAATGGTTTTGTAAGTTGATGGTATTTATTTGTAAAGTCATATTTCCCGTATTCTATTGTCCCAAAATTCATCATTCTATGATAGAGGTGTGTGTTGTGATGAGTTAGGTCATTACCTCGTGAACTATCTAAAGGTATAGCAAGGAATAAAGGTTATAATGTCGAAATGAATAGTTTGTGATATTTTTATGTAAAAATGCGATAAATGTCACAGAAATGATTATTTTGATGTGAAACTTGTTTTATTGAGTTTTTTTAATGTTTATTAATCAACATATGAGAATACGGTTTTATCTTGTTAAAGAAAAGTGTAGTTTTTACAGAAAACCGAATCGGAAGTCGGACTAACTCCGCTTCTGTCTGGTTTTAGAAATGTAGATTTTTATAGAAGAAGGAGAGAGAGGAGAGGGACTTACTAGTTACAAAGATAGAGGGGAGAAAGAGGAAGAGTAGGAAAGCACCGGTGCGACGTTTCGTCGCCGGAAACTCCTTATATCGCTGCCGGAACTTCATCCTTTTGTTAACTTCACTTGTACACTATTGGACTTGAAAATTTTGTAGAGTTTTTGTATAGAATTTCAGTGTGAAGGGATGTAAAAATGAAGTGGGTATTTATAGGGAAAATTAGGGTTTAGAGGTGACGAAAAATGCATTAAAATTTGCATTAAAATGAGATTTAAAGGTGATTTTAATTCTCTGGAAATGTGCAGAGAAAATAAATGATACTGGAGTTAAGGGGGTAGTCCAAGGGTCTAGGGTTTTCAAAAAAAATGGGGTTTAGACTTGGTTGGACTGGCGGCGCTGGCCCATGCGGGATTCTCGCCGGTCGGATTCTTGGGGTAGGGGCTTGGATTGGGGCCACGTGTCCCTGTCGGTCTAATTACCTCAGTGAACTTTTTTATTTAATCTGTAACTTACCCTATTATGTGTAGTGCACGTGCAAACTCTTAGGCTTCTAAAAGATTAAAAGAATTTAAAATAAAAAGATTTTGTGGCTGATGGGATTTGAACTCTGGTGCTATGGTTCAGCAGTGCAAGGTCTTTACCAGTGAGCTACAAGTTCTTTCTTACTGTTCAAAAGCAAATCAAACTTATAACTTGTGCTCAGGCTCAAGGGTTCCTTTCTGTAATTTTTTTGAAAAAAATTGTACAGAAAGTTAAGGTTGTTACACTAAAGTTCTCAATGAAAGATCTAGGTGATACCTCCTACATCCTGGGGATTAAGATCTATAGAGATAGATTTAAGCGGAAGTTGTACATTGACACCATACTAAAGAGGTTTAGTATGGAAGATTCTAAGCTTGGTAATTTACCTGCTTGCTAAGGAATCACTCTCTCCAAAGAGATGTCTCCCTAGACTGATTTGGAGAGGGCTCGCATGCAAGGGATACCCTATACTTCTGCAGTTGGGTTTATCATGTACGCGATATTATGCACCAGACCAGATATAGCTTATGCGCTTAGTATGGTAAGTAGGTATCAATCAGATCTTGGGGAGAAGCTCTGGACAGCTGTGAAGAACATTCTTAAGTACTTGAGAAGGACTAAAGAGATGTTCTTGGTGCTTGGTAACGGAGAACTCTAAGTGGAGTCCTTTACCGATTCGAGCTTCCAGAGTGATAAGAACGACAGTAAGTCGGTCTCGGGTTTTGTCTTTACCCTCAATGGAGGGGTGGTATGTTGGAAGAGTTCCAAGAAAGATACCGCAGCAGACTCGACGATGGAGGCTGAATACATCGCTGCCAACGATGCTGCCAAAGAGGCTGTCTAGATGAAAAAGTTCATAGATGAACTCGGTGTGGTTCTATCCATTGAGCATCCAATACCTTTGTATTGTGATAACAATGGAGCTGTGGTTTTGGCCAAGGAACCCTGGTCCCATCAGCGATCCAGACATATTCTTAGACGGTATCACCTGATGTGAGAGATAGCTTATCGCCTGGAGATCGAGATCAGGAGAGTTGACATGAAGGACAACACAGATGATCCACTCACGAAGACCCTTCCCCAGATGCAATTCGAGAGACTTTTTGGGATGTTGGGTATAAGATACTACAACTACTGGCCTTAGTGCAAGTGGGAGATTGTTAGGAATATGTATGCCCTAGAGGCCTTTATTATATGATATAATGGATGCTTGGAAATATATATAGAGGACTTTTTTGCTCGACATGATAGTATGCCATCTGGTTGCTCTTTATCTTAACATGTATACTAGTATTATTATACTGTCTCTCTGATACATGTTGATAAAGCCCTTAGGATGTTGACTTGACTACCAGGACTATGATGCAGATCATACTAGTGGGGCTTTTGTAGTCCACAAGCACATCCTTTAACCATTCCTAGTCGAGAGAGTATCGAGACAAGGCATCGATATTCCACAGTAGAATAGTGTGTATGTTTCTTGACCCTGTATGAGGCGATGATTGATCCTATATCCATTGGTGTTTGATGTCAAAGATTGTACACAGGTGCTCATTAGAGAATGGGTACACCGAACAAGACTTACCGAGAACTCCTAGTTGGCACTATACCTATCGTCAGATAGCAGTTCTCTGGTAACACTTGTACAGGTTAGTCTGTAGACCCGAGATCTTCATAGAGCCTTGTGTGGTTCCCACTGTACTTTGATTTCCTCCCTACCACGGCTCAAAGGAGTTATGCAAACAGGTGGATTTTGGATACAGTCCCGAGTCACATGGAGGCAATGAGCGATATGAGGGGTTTCGTCTCTCCCGGTATAGGGAGTTGATGTTGCGCTATGCTCGATTGGCTATAACAGCAAGTCCCTGGCCAGGGCTGATGAGATTTACTGGTAAGTGTTATCGGTAGTTTCTCGAACGGTTATAGGCCGCACATCGACATGACTTATCAAGTTACTGGGGTCTGACGATTCCACCCCTAGACTTGATATGCGATATATCAGATGAAGAGACTGGACTGTACGGTAAGTGTTGCTTATAGGCTTTGCGGGAGTTTGGACAAGCTTGCTTGGTGATCTTCTATTCGCTCAATACCTGGATAGCCGTTACGTCCAGCTAGTACCGTTGACGGTTTGTGGGTGACTGATGTGATCATTACCTACTGCTTGCGTATTGACGGGTCTTTAGAGTCTCACACAGAGGTTTCCTAGCTCAAACGAAACGAAGTAGGGCACATATGGTGATATGTGCGGGAGCTTGATTAAATACGAGTATGTGATACCGTATTCTAATCTCGCGATATGTGATATCGGTTAGGTTATATGTGATATAACCGGATTGTTGAATCAAGTGTTGATTCAATAATATGTTATATGTATATATATTTGATACTGGCCGGTTTATATGATATGACTCGATTATTGAATCAAGTGTTGATTTAATGCAGTATTGAATATTTGTCGGTTATATGTGATTTGACCGGGTTATTGAATCAAGTGTTGATTTGATAATATGATATGCATATAAGTGATATTAGTCGGTTATATATGATATAACCGGATTATTGAATCAAGTGTTAATTTAATAATTATATATATATATATATTTGATATTTATATATATTAACTAATATTGTGCTCACTAAAGATTTTCTTCTCTTTGAAATACATTTAATATATATGTGATATATATTAATATATGTATTTATATATTGTGTCATGGTGGATGATACATTGAACATGGATGTATGAGACTCACACCAAGACTAAAGATAATTAGGGTATTTATTTATTAAGAGTAATTCAAAAATTAGGTGGAAATGAGCATGGATTAAGATGCTTGTAGAAGCATGTAGAAGCTATGACTCATCCCACTAATTTTTGTTTTACTCTAGATATTTTATAACCCAACCATTATCTTTAGCCCATGGTTAACTCTCTCATTATTCACTTGAGATATTTTCCCTCACCCTAGTTCATTTTCTTCTCTCAATAGCTCTCTAGGTTTTCTTGAGTTGAAAAAAGAAAAAGAAAAAGAGATTTCTAAAGTGAGCGAAATTCCTACTTCAGCAACCTTATCTCATCTAGCTCATTAGATTAGGTTATTTGCTTCACTAGTTCTTTCATTAGTGAAGAGGTAGCTTGAGTTAGAGTAACTTCAAGATGGACCATCTTCGACCTCAAAGATGACATAGCAAGCTCGTTCTTTTCACCAAGTGGAGCCTAAAAAGAGTTCTAGGGACCACTACTTAGAGCTAAGGGACTACTACTTGGAGCTCTAGAAGTAAAGGACCGGTCTACAAAGGTTGTATTCTCTATTCACTTAGTGTAAAACTTGTTTACATGCTTACAAACCCTAATTCTCTAGTTCAATTCTAGGTTAGTGTAGCTTAGACCTCTAGATTTTTTTTTAAATTGCATACTTGATGCATGTGGAAACCTAGTAGAGGTGCTAAGACACACTTTCAACAGTAAGACGTAAGGATCGTTGTTCATTCGATTTCTACCTGCTGCTATTTTCTACTCACGAGTTGGCAACTCACCCCCGTTGTGCTACAGTTTTCTTACAAGTTCGACCGCTTGGATCAGTAGCGGTATAGCTGGTGCACAACTTTCTTCAAGGTGTTTTGTTTTGGTAGGTGATTGATCGTTTCTTGTGTGTGAGTAAAATGTTTCACAGCCAAAGAAATTTATACCGCAATCAATTGACGGTGTCTATTGTAATTTCGTCAATGAGAATGGATCGTCCACTGAGAAAGTGTAATTTCTTCAAAATTGTTTTAGATGAGTCGAAAATTAAAAGATAAAAGAAAATGATTTAATATTCACGAGATTTTAGTTTCAAGAATCATTAAGAAATAGATCTAAAATCAAGAAATGATAGAGATGAAGAAAATGTCCAAATCATTTGAATTATCAAGATTTGTAAAGAGGCTTGTCGGAATCGATCCAATTGATAGTGATGATGAATACTAATGATTACAAATTCTTATCTATTGAAGATTTGTTACTAGATCGATGACGATCAACGAAGTTTAGGGATCTATTGAAGAAACTAGGGTTTCTTCATCATCATCCCTTGTCCTTTAATTGATTATCATTCAAATTCTAGCCTCTAGCAAATTAAATCACCGATCATTGATCTCTAATTTGGAGCGAAGAAAGCTATCTCGCTCAAATTAGGTTTCCGATGATTCAATTTCCTAAATTTTACAAAACTTATAAGTCTTAAGAATCGTTCAAGAATTTAATTATCATCATCTACCTATTTTCTCGATTCTGCTACAAGCGGAGAACTTACTCACGCATCATTATAAAGCAATCAAGAACTAAAAATATCATAATGTGAGAATGAATAGAAAGCAAGAATAAAGATTTTCACCTTTATTTAGATCTTTTTCAAATTACAACACTCACTCAAGTTTACAAGACTAACTCTAGCTCACTCAATTGAGAAGGAATTTGGCGTCGATCTTTGTGTGGCTCGATCGTCGTGAGTCGCGGATCGTCGTGGATCTCTTACTCGGATGAAGATCGGCGTTGCTTCAAAGGCTCATTGAATGCTTGCTTGTACTCGATGAATCTTGATTTGCTCAAGTGTGTCACCTCACTTGATTTGAATTGATTTGGATTTTGCTAGAATTTTAACCTAATTGATGAACAACTACCGAACAACTTTTTCAATGAAGCCATAGGTCCCTTTTTATAGCTTTTCCTTTAGCTTCCCTTAGAAGCTTGGCTTATCTTCTACTAGAAGCTAGGTTGTTATGAAACTTGCATGAGAAGCTTGGTAGGTATTAAGCTTGCACAAGAAGCTTGGCTGTTAGAAGGGAAGCTTCTGGAGAAATCTACACAATTCGAGGCATCTTGAAGAAGTTTGGCCGTTAAAAGAAGAGCCCTCCAAAAAGTTTCTGCCGCCGACGAGTCAACGCGGCCGCGGATCCGCGGCCGTTTGGTGTGATCTTTGCATGAAAGTCTTAGGTTGGTTTCATGTTGGCTTTATAGCACTTTCCTGATGTCTGGAATATTTTTATACTTTCTTGTTTACTGCCAGATTTCAAGTCTTTGACTTGATGCGTTTTATCAGCACTTTTAGCAGTTCCGGCTCATTTACCTAGAGAATTTCCTGCACACAATCTCGAGACAAGTGTTTGATATACAAAGATCATGTATGCAATAATAAACACACAATTTCCCTCATAATTACGGTTATAATGTATAACACATGTTATTTGATATTTTGCAGACGAATTGCTAATATGTTCTATATTTATACCAAATACCTTTAGGTGATTATAAAGAGTAGGGAAATTGATGTGTTAAAAATGCAATATTTTCGACTGATCAAATTCTCCCAAACTTAATTTTGGTCGTCTCGAGCAAACTTGTTTTATTTAAGAGAAGGAGAAAATATAAAAAAAAACTAACTAGCACACTTTCGTAGGCAAACACGATTGCACTGGGCACGTGCAACAAGCCTTTAAACCTCTAAGTGTCCCTAGTAGGAGGAGTGTTGTCTCCTGAGGGTTTTCAGTGGATTACACCCACAAAATCCCATAATAAAAGGAAGACCGTGAAAGTTACATATAAAGATAAGAATTGTAAAAAAAAGACTTTGAAAATTAGAGTTTCCAACTATACTAGCTTTTCAGTTGTTATGAGCCCTATTTTAATAGTCATGAAAAAGTTTTAGAAATCACATCATCCCTCAATAAAACATCATCTTTATTCTTCATTTCTATCTTTCTTCCAAATATTGATCTTATACCCCTACGTGTGTAAAGACATCCCTACACTCGGAGAATTCAATTCAAGCTATCATACTCTTGTCTATCTACCTCAGTACTTTTAATCGGTGAATATTTAGATGGATTTGCTCACACATTTTTCATGCGATCGTTAATACTTCTTGAGGTACTAACCGACCGATTACTCACGTGCTCGCTGATTAGGCGTAAGTAGCATTTTTCTCATCTTGCAACACCTAAGGCTTAGCAGTGACTCCTAAACCAGTTGGTCTAAGGCACTAGGTGATGAAGCACCCTCGCTATATTTTTTTTATGCTGCCTTGGTGATTACAAAACCAGTGTTCATTTTTCTTCACCATTTTATATTTTATTCATTTATTATTATTTCCTTCATATTTGGCTTTTAGACAAGAGCATTTCAAGGTATTCTCTACTATCCCGAGTTTCAAGACGTATGTAAGTGCGTTTAGTAAGGTATCAACATTCAAATATTTGGCTTCCAGAATAGGAACTATTTTTCAGACTTATTTTTATCCTCAGATTAGTGACTTCTTTCATCTTACTAACCCTTGGGACAACGGCTCATAACTACTTATTACTAGTTTCGTTTAAGAAAACATCTAACTTTCTTAGTTTTCTTAAATTTTTCTAATCTTTTGGATGTAATTTTTCACTATCTAATCTTTCATTATAAAATTAAATATTAAATATTTTTATCTTTTTTTAAATTTTTTTTAAATTTTTTTTATATGTTTATATGTTTTGTGCTTATGCAAAGTATGATGCAAAGTAATGCATAAATAAGCACAAACCTCCCCTAAACTTGTTTACAACAGTGTCCTCACTGTTGCTGTTTGCTGGATCACAAAAACCTGTAAGCTTGGGAGGAAATTTATTAACGGGGGCAATAAATATGATCGTGAAAATCTCTCCTAAACTTATTCTTTTCACTCACCTCCATTCAAAAGATAATACAATATTTTACAAGATATGGAGGTGAGACGGAGGAATTTTAATCAAGATAAAGCGGCTCCTGTAAAAACAGAAGCTCCTCCGTGGGGTCAATGGAAAAATATGGTTTTAATCTATGTCAATTTACTTTGAAAAATGTACCGTTTTCAACATTTTCAACCTCAACTGCCTCGTGTGGGTATACATACCGCACAACAAAAGGTCCTTTCCACCGAGATCGTAGCTTACCCGCATGAAGATGGAGTCGTGAATCATAAAGAAGGACTTGTTGACAAGGTGTAAAAGTTTTTCTCAAAATGTTTTTATCGTGAAATACCTTAGTCCGGTTCTTTACAATTACAGCATTATCGTAAGCTTCATCGTGGAGTTCGCTCAGCTTGTTTAATTGCAGCTTCCGAAAGTTGCAGGGTTGATTTAAGTCAAAGTTAAGTTCTCTAATGGCCCACATTGCTTTTTGCTCAATCTCGACCGGAAGGTGACAAGCCTTTCCAAACATTAGTCTGTAAGGAGACATACCTAGATCGGTTTTGTATGCAGTTCGGAATGCCCAAAGAGCATCCGTCAATTTGGTTGACCAATTTTTTCGATTTTTAGAAACTGTTTTCTCCAAAATTTGTTTGATTTGTTTGTTTAAAAGCTCAGCTTGCCTGCTCGTTTGGGGATGATAGGGTGTAGAAAGTTTGTAGTTGATTGCATATTTCCTCATCAGAGTCTCGAAAGATCGATTGCAGAAATGCGTCCCGTTATCGCTAATGATAGCGCGTGGGTGTCCAAATCAAGAAATGATATTCTCTTTAAAGAACCTAATGACAACCTTTTTGTCATTAGTGTGACAAGGAATACCTTTCACCCATTTCGAGACGTAATCAACCGCAAGCAATATGTACAAATTCCCAAAGGAGTTGGGAAAAGGACCCATAAAGTCAATGCCCAAAATACCAAAAATTTCAACCTAAGATAGGTTGAAGTGGCATCTCATTTCTCCGGGAAATCCTACCCGTGTGTTGACACTGTGTACAGGTTTTGCAATAATCAAATGCATTTTTGAACAAAGTTAGCCAATAGAAACCGCATTGCAAAACCTTTTCCGCCGTCTTTCGAGGACCGAAATGACCCCCACATGCCTGATCATGACAAAAAATAGAACACTCTTGAATTCATCATTAGAGACACATCTGCGAATGATATAATCAGGACAATACTTAAACATATATGGTTCATCCCAGTAAAAGTGTTTTACTTGGGATAGAAATCGATGTTTGTCCTGTTTTGACCATTCATAGGGAATAAGTCCCGTAGCAAGATAATTCACAATATTCCTGAACCAAGGTTCAGTGGATACATTCAAGAGTTGTTCGTCTGGAAAAGAATCATTGATTAGCAGGGTCACATGTGAAGAAGAGATGCGCGAAAGATGGTCAGCTACTACGTTTTCACATCCTTTCTTACTCGAATAACAAGATCAAATTCTTTTAATAGAAGGATCCAACGTATTAGCCTACCTTTAGCATCCTTCTTCGCCAAAAGATGTTTCAAGGTGGAGTGGTCAGTGTACACAACAATTGATGAGCCAATCAAGTATGGTCTCAATTTTTCTAATGCGAATACAACTATAATACCCAGTTTTTATAGGCCAATAGCCGTATTTTATTAATAAGGGTCATTAACAAATTTACCTATTCATACTTATAATTATTTTAACTATTTAAATTCTTTTTTCGAAAACTAATTCTATTACTTAAAACCCGTTTCATTTTTCCCCTTTACTATTTTCTCTTTCTATACTCACTCCCCTATAAATATTTAGCTTATTCTAATAAATAAGTCTCCAGAAATTCTCCTGAATTTTTTCTACAAATTATTTTTTTCTTTAACCTAGCCCTAAATTATATAAACCCTGAACCCTTTCCCGTTCATCCCTCTTTTTCTCTATTTACTCCGCCCCCAATTCTTCAAATTCGTCTTCTACTTTTTCCTTTTCGTATTTTCTTCCCTCTTATTAACCGGGCCACTTTCCCATATCTATTTTCGATTTTATTCCCTTTAAACCCCATTATCTATTTCTTTTATAATCTTCCGGCCCGCTTCCAATTCATTTCCTGTACTATTAAATTAAACCAATATTCCCTCTGCCGGTTCACACCATTTTTCCCTGCAAAATTAATTGGGTTCCCCTTTTAAATTAAAACCCATGCTCCCTTATAACCCAGCCCATTTTCCCTTTAAAATAAAAACTAAACTTTCTTTTTGTCCCGGGCTTAGCCCAACTCTTTTTTTTTAAAATCCCCAGCCCATTTCCCTCCTTAGCCCAGTTTCTTTTATTTAATTTTCCCGGCCCAAACCCTTTGAGCCGGCCTAAAACTCTCTCACCCGACCCATCCTCCTTCTTCTCGCCTATTCAGTTTTTCCCGCCTCTTTCCGTTACGCCCACGTCGCACGCCCGAGCTCCCCCTCGTGGCCGTTTCTCGCGCGCGCCCACGTCTCTCGCTAACTGACCCCTACGACGCGCACCCCCTTGCGACTCGCTCTCCTCAACCTCCCCTCATCCTCGTCTCAACTCCTCCTCTTCTCTCTGCAGAAAACACAAACTCCGAAGAAGCCTACAGCATCCCATCGAGTCCCTGCCGACGACGAGAACGACCACCGTAACCACCTCGTCGACTCCCTCACTCTCTTCTCTCCACAACCGAACGCCCTCACTTCCTCCCTCACAACACCTATCATCATCCATCTCCGGCCACCCGAGCTTCCCTGCAGCGACCATCTCCGGCGACCCGAGCCCCCACTACACCATCGCTGACTCCGAACTTCCCCTCTGCGCAACACCAAGCCTCACCCTCCTCTTCTCCAAACAGCCACCATCGCCATCCAAAGACGTCACCGTATCATCGCCGCCGCCGTCCAAGCCGCAGTCACAGTCGCCGTCACCTTTGCCTTCGTCTCCAACAACTCTATCACTCCTGTCGATCACCATCAAACCGAGCTCCCTCCTTCGCCGCTAGTTCCCGTCGCTGTCACAGCAGCCCGCCTCGACCACCGAACTCACTCCCCTGCACTCGACGCCGGCAAGCCCCACTGCCCTGAACCACTCCGTTGACCCCACGTAAAACTCCCTCTCTCTATCTCTCTGTTTCTCTCTCCCTCTCACTATCTCTCTGTTTTCCCTCTCTCTCTCAGTCTCTCCCCCTCTCTCTCAATCTCTGCCTCTCTCTCTGTGTCTCTCTTTCTGTCTAACTCTCTCTCTATCTCTTTAAATCTCTCTCTCTTTCTCTCTCTCTAAAAAAATTTCTCTCTCTTTATCAGCATCTCTACCTCCCCCGCATCAAAACGAGGAATAACTTGGAACAGTGAAAAAAAAGGAGGGCACGGAGAGTAACTGGATCGAGTACAATTGTCGGATTCCAAAGGGCTGAACCGGTGCTGCCTTCGTGACGCGATCGTGTTGTTACCGCTGCAGTATTTTTGTCGACTCGTCACCAGGCAAGTTTAATACTTGCTTCATGCTACTTGTATATGTTACATTTCTAACTACTAATAATTGTGTGAACCGTGTAATTCAAGTATTCGTTGTACGGCCCGAATGGGAAACTCCCGTTAATTTAATGGCAAAATATATAATGAGCTGGCCCGAGTAGTTAGGAATGCTCCTTGAGACTTTGGTTCCAAAACTATGGCGTTTACTCACGTAAAATGTGGTCTCGGTTTCTGTTGTAAAATCTGAAAACCTTCGTCTACCCCAAACTATAAAATTTATATTAAATTGTGTATGAACAGGATTTTAGTGTTTGACGGCTCGTAACGAATATGACTGGTTAACCTACTGTAAAATATTAGTAATCATTGAATTGTAGTACATTATGATAGAGATAACTGCGGTGGATTATGATTCTGGACTGCAGTCCAGAATGGAAATCCAGATTAACCCCTGTTGTTAAACCCCTGTTTATCGCTGCTCATGTAAGTGAATGCGCGGAATCCTATACCGTTACGTAGGAAATTGAATTAGCTTCCTTACCCGACTGTTTTCACCAGTTTCCTCCACCGTTTGATATTTTTAATTCATTTTATCCTATCGACATGTCTTGCTGGATTTCTGCAGAGGCAGATTTTACACCCCTAACTTAATCTGGCCATAACTCTCTGTCGGAGTAATAAAATACTGATCCGCCAATTGCGGTGGAAACCTGACTAGAAATCATAATTATAGTTCAACTGTAGCGTCGCCTAATTCTGATCCCAACTGGGATTAATTTGTGTCACGAAACGGACTTCCGATTCTGAAACCGGATTTCCAGCAGTGAACGCTTAAAATGAAGTGGCCATATCTAGTGATCCTGAATCCCGATTGACGTGAAACTGAATTTACTGGATAGATAATCAAACACACTACTTATTCCTTATTTATTGTTTCGCTAAATTTGGCATGTATGATTTATGATAAATTCTGTAAGTGGTAGGATACCGACATATGACATCTTAATCATGCTGTACATACTGTTTTCTCATCACATCATATATATATGTCATTGCATTGGTAACCTAGTGATCATATGCATTACCCAGTGTTAGGTATTAGTGGTGATTGTGGCAAGTACGTTAGTGTTCGTGCATAAGTGGATGAGTGAAAGTGACACGTACTTGTACACAATCAGTGGACCCTATTGTTTTATTGCATTGTCGACGTCTGTAGGACGCGTATAAGTGTGACTATAAGTGGTATGTGACACTTAGGGAAGCACTTGTATGGGTGTCACAGGTAAGGCACCAGACACTACCCATTTATCTTGGGTATCAGTCGGGACGTGCTTGATGGAGATCCTGTCTCCAGTTCTCGCGCAGACTTGTCATGGACCGACCGGTATTTGAGGTTATGGTTGGCGTTTGATGTAGACCACGGGGTGTGGGGTAGTTTGAGTGTGAGTTCAACAGAATCTCGGGAGTCCCATGCCGGCATATATATATATATATATATATGGAGATATATAGAGATTTACAGGGTACATGATTATTACCGTGAGTTATATTTTGGGCCCGTGGTCCCTTGCCCTTGGGTCCTACCCTTAGGTAGAGGACACTCGCGAGTGATTGACTCTCACACTTGGACTGACGATAGGCTTAGTGACCTGTACAGTGAGACTTAGAGACTGATAGGGATGGTGTCATTGACATGCATTACTTACTGTATTGACACATCTGACATACTATTTTACTGCTTTACTGTTCACCTGCTCTATTAGACACCGCATTGATTACTCCATGTTCACATCTTTACTATCCTGATTTACTGTTATATATCTATTATTACTGTTCGAGTTACCACTTGCATCTGTATATATATATTGCTATCGCGTCGCTCTGACGACCTGAGTATGCATGCTCAGAGTGAGAAGTGGATCTAGCTTGGACCAGGACCAGACGTACATCATGGACATCTTGACCAGCTATCTAGAGCTATACTCTTTTGATCTCCATCAGGTTAGTTCCTTGTATCTGTTTTGTCTCAGTTACTACATATCTCATTACCTGTGTGTTGTTTACTGATTACCACGTAAAGCTAGAAGCCGAAGTGTGACTACGGCAGGATATTTCCTTGACCGTAGGAGCATGGCTGGCCTTGTCAACCCCTCGTATTTCGTATTTTGGGAAGCGGGGCGTGACAACAATGCCAAAAGTTCTTTTTCGGTAGTTGTATAGTTAATTTGAGCATCGTTCAGGGTCTTACTTGCATAATAGATCACGTGTGGCATCTTTTCAATGTGCTGTCCTGAGACTGCACCAACTGCAAAATTTGATGCGTCATACATAAGGTCAAAAGGGTGGTTCCAATCTGGAGAAGATAGAACGGGAGTCGTAGTGAGAGAGTGTTTAAGTGAGTCAAATACTGCCTCACATTCCGAGTCAAAGTGAAAGGTTGTGTTCTTGGCCAAGAGAAGCGTTAAGGGTCTAGCAATTTTGCTAAAATCCTTAATGAATCTTCTGTAAAAGCCTGCATGGCCAAGAAAAGATCGTATATCCTTGACGCATTTGGGATGAGGAAGGTTTTGAATGACATATATTTTGGTTTTGTCAACCTCAATGCCTTTTCGTGAAATAACATGTCCAAGCACAATTCTCTCTTGGACCATGAAATGGCATTTTTCCCAATTCAAGATTAAGTTCTTCTCTTTACACGAGCAAGAACCACGTCAAGATGAAATAGGCAGTCAGCAAAAGAATCTCCGAATATCGAGAAATCGTCCATGAAAATTTCCAGAAAATTCTCGACCATGTCCGAGAATATCCCCATCATACACCGCTGAAATGTAGCGGGAGCATTGCATAACCCAAAGGGCATGCGTCTATAAGCAAAAGTACCAAAAGGATAAGTAAATGTGGTTTTTTCTTGATCCTTTTTGGCAATAGGGACCTGGTTATAGCCAGGGTATCCGTCCATGAAGCAGTAATATTCACGTCCAGCTAAGCGTTCTAGCATCTGGTCAATGAAAGGAAGAGGAAAGTGGTCTTTCCTTGTTGTGGCATTGAGTTTTCTATAATCAATACATACACGCCACCCAATTTGAGCGCGTGTCTGGATTAACTCATTTGCCTCATTTGTTATGACCGTGATGCCGGATTTCTTAGGGACGATATGAATTGGACTTACCCATTAGCTATCGGAGATTGGGTAAATGATACCATTGTCAAGGCATTTAACGATTTCTTTCTTCACCGCATCCTTCATGATGGGGTTTAACCGTCTCTGTAGTTCTCGGGTTGGCTTGGTTTCATCCATCAAATGTATATGATGTTCTACAATCAAGGGACTAACCCCTTTGATGTCAGCCATAGTCCAACCAAACGCCTGCCTATTAGATCTCAATACCGTTAAAAGCGCATTCTCTTGCTCTGAGGCTAGAGAAGCGGATATGATCACAGGTAAAGACTCATTCTCACCTAAATATGCACATTTAAGATGAGAAGGTAGCAGATTGAGATCTAATGTGGGGGGGAGAAACTATAGAAAGTGGGGTTAGCGAATGATATTCAGATTCATAAAGAAGCTCGCAGCCTGCATAGAATACAGACTCGGAAGGTGAGGAGTCAAGAGTGTCAGACTCAGGAGTGGGAAGAGTGTTCTCACTAAGATGTGCAAGATCAAACATTGATGTGCTAGTGTCGTTGAGATTTTCAAAACAAAGTTCATCAACTTCGCAGCTTTCGGGAGCAATCTCGTGGACAGAACAGACATCAAGTATGTGAGCAGAGGGTTCAGACGGCTGACTTCCAATTTTATAGATGTTCAGTTGAATTGTCATTTTTCCAAAAGATAGGTTCATAGAACTGTTTCGACAATTAATGACAGCATTGGAAGTGGCAAGGAATGGTCGACCCAAATCGTCGAAATTTGGTTCTGTGGGTTTACTACAGATTGTGTATCGAGAACAACAAAGTCCACAGGGAATATGAATTCCCCGACTTTTATCAACACATCCTTCAGTTCACCCCTAGGTTTGGTGATTGAACGGTCTGCCATTTGGAGAGTGCAATGAGCTGGTTTTAACTCTCCAATCCCTAACTGCTCGTAAACAGAGTATGGAAGCAGGTTAACACTTGCGCCAAGGTCAAGTATGTTAGTGTATATGCCCTAGAGGCCATTACTGTATCATACTAGTTTGTATATTACTTGATGGAAGCTTGGGATATTCATAGTTGTATATACAATCTTGCTCGAAATGGTAGTATGCTACTTGGTTTGTCTCTACTTTAATATGTGCATGTGTTTCTTTTAGCATATCGCTGATATACATATTAGTAGAGCCCTTAGGATCTTTGCTTGATTACCAGCGTTGTGATGGCGTTCGCACTCGTGGGAGCTGGGTAATCTATAAGCACATCCTTATACAGGTCCCTGGTCGTTGGACTATCGAGATAGGGCATCGATACTCCGGAGTAGACTAGCGTATGCGCTTCTCATCCTAATATGGGAGACGGTCTTTCCCACAGCCGTCAGTACGTCGTACTTGAGATAGTATACGGGTGCTCGTTAGGTTACGAGTACACTGGACAGGACTCGTCGGGGACTGTTGGTTGGTATTATACCTATCGTCAGTTATCAGTTCCCAGGTGACATGAGTACAGCTTAGTCCGTTGACTTGACACTGTCACTTCGCCTCGAGTGTGTTCCCACTGCACTTTGATTACTACCCTACCACGGCTCAAAGGAGTCGTGCAAACAGGTAGTTTTTGGGTGCAGTCCCGAAGCACTTGGAGGCAGTGACGGTTAGACAGGATTCGTCTCTCCCGGTATTGGGGGTTGACATCGCGCTGTGTCTAGGAGAGCCATTACACAAGTAGTCCCTGGCCAGGGCAAGCGAGATATACTGGTAGGTTTCCAGTGTTATCTCAGGGTGTTCTGGGCTACACTCCGACACGACTTGTACCGCTATTAGGGGACTGACGTTCACCGCCCCCTAGGCCCGCCATGCGATGTATCAGACGAACAGACCAGACTGTATAGAGACTGTCACATACAGGCTCAGTAGGGGTTCAGATGGGGTTCACCTCGTCAATCTTCTTATCGGCATCTACCTGGGGACCGTTACGTACAGCTAGGGCCGCTTGCGGTCTGTGGTTAAACCCACTGCCAGCGTAGTGTCGAGTCTTTAGAGTCCCACACAGAGAGCTATTCGCCTTTAGGCAAAATGAGTAGAGGTCGGATGGTTTTGCGACAGGGTTCGTTCGCATCCGCGCACTTGTGCACGTTTGCTGTCCGGACAGCTTATACTAGTGGGCTTTGGTTTAAGCCGGATCCTAGTATATGATTTGGGATTGGTTTTTGTCATTGTATTCGTGTTCCTCGGATCACGAATACGGGTGCGTATGCACAGTTGCTTGAGACAGAGGGAGAGGACTTTGATTAGGGTTAATAACTATTGTCATTTTATTAACCCTAATGCTTTTGTGTGAATTATGGTTAATTAATATTAGTTTTATAATTGTGTATGGTTATGGTTGTTGACCATTTGACCTTCTTGACTTGTTGACCTTGGTTGACACTTTGACCATCATCATTTCATTTGGAAGATGCTTTTTGATCCTTGCAATTTGCATTTAAAATGAAATGATAATGGGCATGTCTTGATTAAGCCATGACAATTATCTCACTAATTTTCTAATTACAATAATTCACATATATGAGAGAATGCTTCATGTTATTCTCTCATTCTATTATTCACACACTCTCTCTTGTTCTTCCTCTCCCTCAAGCTCTCCCCTCTCATGTGTTGAGAAACACTTGAGCTTGAGAAAAACCCTTTCTTGATAATCTCTACTCTCATCTAGGGTTCAAGGATTAGCACTTCTTGCAACCTAGTTACTTCTAGCTTGGAGTTGAAGCCAAAGGTCGAGGCTTTCGGGTGGATCTTTCTTCGACGTGAGAAGACGACAAAGGTGACCTCCTTCAACCACTCCAAGGAGCAAGGAGAGAAGGACATAAAGCCCAAGGTATAACCTTTCTAGCACTTAGCTAGTTTCTAGTTAGCTTTAGCTTGTTTTTGTTTAGCAAAGATCCTTCTTAGTGTAGTCCATGTTGCCTAAGCTCATAAAAATTCGATTTTTATTCCGTTTTCCGCCTCCCCGTAAGCACCGGGATGGGCAACGTGGACTTATAGTGGTATCAGAGCCTAACTAAACATAAACTAGCTAGGTAGTGAAGTGTAACGAAGTTCGAATCGGAAAAATCGAAAAACCATGTTTTCAAAACCCTAAGTTTCTGTTAAAATTTTTTCTGTTCAAAACAAAATAAATCATACTCCAAAAATCATCTCAGGGTTTTGTGAAGAAAGCCACCAAAAACGATCCACTGATTCGACTAAAGAGCCGCGGTTCCGCGGCAATAGCAAGCTATTGCCGCGCAACCGCGGCCGTCTTGGCTCGTCTCTGGGTCGGGTTTGGTGCAGTGTATTTCTGGCTTGGTTTTGGGATTTTTAAGATGGTTTATATGTGCCCAGATATTCCAGAATAGAAATTTATTTTTGGGGGCCTATAAATCCGTATTTTTTTTCGAACTTCACTACACTTTGACTATAAGGGTTATATCTGTGATGTTTGTATGTATTGAACGTCGGCTAATCGCTATATGTCGATTAGTCAGGGTTATACATATCTGTGATCTGTGTTTGATGTTGGTATGTGTATATGAATGGGTTGGATTGTCGCGGGTGAATAGCCGGGGCGGATGTGAGATGAGTGTTGCTTTTTCTTTCATTCATTGTAACATGTAAATTGATGTGATATTATTATTTGTGTGGCCGCACAACCGGGTCGGGGTTGTAGCCGTCATTATATAATTCTTTTTACTGTTTCTGCTCCTAGGATAGACCCATGGAGGGGGTGCACAAACTACCGGGTATCTCGAAGTGCCGAGTGGCCTACTCACGGTGTTGAGGGAGGTTGCTTCGCTTCGGTTACTTGGCGGGTAGTTTGCCGCACCTGTAGGGGTCTTGGGTGGGGTATTGGCTATTCACCGCGACCGTGTAATCCGCTTTTCGTTGCAGGCTCGAACGGATTGAGGATTCCTAGTATATCCAATGTATTCATCTGTGATCTGTAATGTCTATCATTGCTATATATTTATATATGATAACTATTTAGGCGTTGCTTATGTTTTACAGCCGCGCTAGCCCAGCCCCCGCTCTGTTGTTAGTTAAGTAACCTAACGGGTGATGACGGGGCCCCGTGGCGAATGCGAATGGCATAAGCGTACGCCATATTTTGGTTGTTTTCTGCAATGGTAGGATTAAATGATGGGACGCATTAAAAGAACTAATGCAAGAAAATAAACCAAGTAAAAGTCGATTGGAACACTTTGAAAACCACTCGGTTCTTTTCAAAACTAAACTTTTAAACACGGAGCTTGAACCACTCCTTTTAAAAGCTATCTCGTTCCATCGATTATATCAAGTTCATTACGTTCACGGTTTCGCCAAAACCATCCATAGCCCTCCATCATTTCAGTTAAATATTCGGTAGTATTCAAGCTATGTATTTTGACCTCACGCCAAGGCATAGTGATTGGTAGCTGCCAGATATTTATCTGTTGTATAGATAGAATGCGTTGGTTTGAGACAGTCGTACTGCCATTTTGGCCTACGTCAAGGCTAGGTACGGGTGGGTTCAAATTAACCGGGATAATGATGGGAAGAACTTGACATGTGACTTATGACATTTTGACCTCACGCCAAGGTCATAAGAGCATGGGGCAAAAATCCACATCGGGAGTTTCATAAGTACTGAAACTTGCTAGCGCTGCATACCATTTGGAGTGTGGTGATTCTGGTAGGATTCCTTCGGTTTTATCACGCGATGATATTTGGATCCCGATCCTACTGTGAGTATATGCTACTCCTCGGGAAAACTCTCACTTAACGATCAATGCTATAAACTTAGTAGGTGTCTAGAAAGGTGTTAGCAGGGCTACGCCCCCAGGGAAAAGAGGTTCTTAAATTAAGGAACTTCGCGAAAGCATTGGAAAACCTCCCTCGAAGTACCGACACTGGCCTAGCTGAACGGTTAAGAAAGTATTGTACGGTGAGATTGATCCTGACTAATCCTTTCTTTACGGTTTGAGAAGGGATTCGAGAGACAGTGGGAGCCATCCAGTTTAGAAAAATTAAAAACCACTCTAAACTTGCAAGAGCATCATGCTAAAGTGTTTCTTTTCTCTTTCCTAATTGCAGCGACCATTCAACATGACCAGACTTAAGTTATTACTAGATAAAAACATATTGACAGGGCCAAACTACAAAGATTGGCTCAGAAATGTCAAGATGGCAATCACTTACGACAAGTTGGGGTATGTCCTTACCACAAAAGCTCCCCCTGTCCCAGGTCCCACCTCCAGCGTCGCGGATAAGGAAATCCGTAAGACATGGGAGATCGATTGCGCGAAGGCCAAATGCCTCGTGCTTGCCTCGATGGACAACGAACATCAGAGGAGGCATGAGAATATGAACCTTGAGTCCATATTTCTCCATACAAAAGAACTGTATGGAGAGCAGTCTCGTATCGCCAGATACGAAGTGTCGAAGAAGTTGTTTTCGGCAAGGTTGGCCGTCGGATCATCGGTAGCGGAACACGTGCTTAAGATGATTGGCTACATAGAGGAGCTCGCGGACCTTGGGACCACGTTGGAGAATGAACTCTATACTGATTTGATTCTCCAGTCCCTTCCTTCCACTTACGCCCAGTTTATTCTTAACTTCAACATGCAAGGAAAAGAGGTTGAACTTTCCGAACTTCTGAACATGTTGAGGAGTGCTGAGGGCACCCTACAGAAAGGTAGGGAGACATCCACTTTGTTTGTAGGAGGATCTTCCTCTTCTAGATCCAGGGCGAAAGCCAAGGGTAAGAAGAAGAAAGCCCCCGCCAAACCAAGAGGCGGTGTCGGTAAAGTGGATACGAAGGGAAAAGGAAAAGCAACAAAGATAGCAGGGAAGCTAGTAGGGAAGGAAGAATGCTTCTATTGTCACAAAAGTGGTCACTGGAAACAGGATTGCAAGGCTTGGAAGGCCAGAACACAGGATTTGAAGCGAGTTGCAGCTTCAGCTTCAGGTGTGTATGTTATTGAAAACTGTCTATCAATAAACTCTACATCCTGGGTATTGGATACCGGATCAAGATCTCATATCTGTAATTCTTTGCAGGCGTTGAGAAAGCGTAGAGTTTTGAAGGCAGGTGACATGACCCTTAGAGTTGCAAACAGTGCTAGCATGGATGCTGAGGCCGTGGGGGACTATCACCTGGGATTGTCGGATGGACATTTTTTGGTTTTGCGTAGTTGTTATTATATACTAAATGCAACCTGTAATATCATTTCTGTATCTTTATTATCTAAAGAAGGTTATGAATTTGCATTTGTAAGTAATGTAGTGAACATTCACCTTAATCAAGTTTTGATTGGGTCAGGTACATTGAACAACGGTATATACGTATTAAACCAACCACAAATTTTCAATGTCCAGAATACACACAAAAGAAAGTCTCCAGAAATAAATAAAACTTTCTTATGGCATTGTAGACTGGATCACATCAATGAGAGAAGGTTGACTAAGTTACATGCAGAAGGATATTTGGATCCGTTCGAATATTAATCGTATGCAACTTGTCAATCCTGTCTCAAAGGAAAGATGACAAAGACTCCGTTCACTGGACACGGAGAAAGAGCGAGCGAGCTCTTGGGACTCGTACACAGCGACGTGTGCGGTCCAATGTCTACACATGAGTGAAGCGGTTATTCTTACTTCATTACTTTTATGGATGACTTTTCAAGGTACGGTTATGTCTTCTTAATGAAACATAAATCCGAGGCTTTTGAAAAATTCCAGGAATATAAGAATGAAGTAGAAAAACAAACAGACAAAAGTATCAAGACACTAATATCTGATCGAGGTGGTGAATACTTGAGTGCCGAGTTCCTTGGTTACTTAAAAGAGAATGGAATTCTCTCTCAGCTTACTCCTCCATACACTCCGCAACATAACGGTGTATCGAAGAGACGGAACCGAACCCTATTGGATATGGTACGGTCCATGATGAGTAACGCTGAGTTGCTGCGATCGTTCTGGGGATATGCGCTAGAATCAGCTGCATACCTTTTGAACCGAGTTCCTACTAAGACTGTGCCTACCACACCATATGAATTATGGAGTGGGAAGAAACCCTATCTTCAATACCTGAAAATTTGGGGATGTCCAGCTTATGTCAAAAAGCAGCATGCGGACAAACTAGAGGCACGCTCAGTACTGTGCAAGTTTGTGGGATACCCAAAGAACTCCAGGGGGTATCTTTTCTATTACGTAGAGGAACAAAAAGTCCTTGTTTCTCGAAATGCTCATTTTCTGGAACATCAGTTCTTAGAAAAAGAAATAAGTGGGAGCGCAAAAGAACTGGAAGAAATTCCAGAACCATAAGCTATTACTGAAAGCTTAGTAGGACCAGAGGGTTCGAAAGATCAGGACATTCCCACGCCACTCCGCAGGAGTAGTAGGCAGTCTCATCCGTCCGAGAGATACTACGGTTTTCTCATTGACGGGGAGAGAGAGGATTGCATCATAGATTGTGATGAGCCTACTAGCTTCCAGCAAGCCTTTCAGAGCGTCAACTCGGTAAAATGGCTGGATGCAATGCGGACCGAGATGGAGTCCATGTACACCAACAAAGTATGGACGTTGGACATTGCTCCAGATGGGGTATGTCACGACCCGAAAGGGCACGTGACTGGCCCTTGAACCCTATGAAGCCTATAGGACTCCATCTGATCCAAGTAAGCCAAAAGCCCAGAAATCTAAAACCATTTAAAAAGTAAATAAGGAAAACTGGTTTTTAGAGGTAAAGAAATCGTGTTTCAAAAATCCAAGTTTTTAAATAACTAAGCCGAATATGTATTTTAAAAAATGTGTAACTTTTCCTGAAAATTTCGGCAGAGTTTCCTTTGTAAAAACTGGCCCCGAACGGGGTACAACAAGAATAATATATATATATAACATGATAAAAGGCATCCCCAAGCGGGAGCTAGCTCTTCGTCAATCGACGGTCACAACCACGCAAGCAATAATAATATACAACGCCAAAGGGCGAGGATCAAACTCAAAAGAAACTCAAAACAGCCAGAAAACCGTAATACTACGAGCGCGACTCTAAGGTCGAAATAATACAACACTGTTTTCTAAGTCTGAAACAATATACAAGTTTTGGTTGATGGAAATTCTAGATACAATAAATGATACATGAACAATGGCGGTTCTGATACAAAAGAACCCACCTATCCAAGCAAGTCACCCATAAGGAAGCAGTGTGCCAGAAATGCCGCTATGGAATCTGTACGGCAAAAACCTGCAAGGACTGGGGCACAACGGGGGTGAGTTGCCAACTCGTGAATAGAAAATATCTACAAGCAGAGATCGAATGCATGACCCATCCTAGGTCAAAACGATCAGATATAAATAAACCTCAATATGAATAAAGCTGAAGCATGCTAAACTGGCAATGTAATCTCTATACATGAGTGTAGTGCCAAGTGCTCGTGCTAGTGCCTCAGGTAATAGCATGTCATGAATATGAGGTAGAAACAATGAAATCAATCTGCATGTACGTGGATCCCGCCCACTCGTCACCCAATGACAATAACCATCATGCATGTAAATGTCATAAAGCATATGCATGGAAAATATGAGGATATAACCAAAAGCATGGAACCTGAGTGCCTAGCATCGACACTCGAAAACATCATGAAAACCTGTGCCTAGCATCGGCACGTAAATCCTCACGCACCGGGCATCCGTCAGTCCGGGTCAGCCCTCTCTCAATATATATATCGGGCATCCGTCAGTCCGGGTCAGCCCTCTCTCAATATATCGGGCATCCGTCAGCCCGGGTCAGCCCACTCTCAATATATATATCGGGCATCCGTCAGTCCGGGTCAGCCCTCTCTCCATATATCGGGCATCCGTCAGTCCGGGTCAGCCCACTCTCAATATATATATAGGGCATCCGTCAGTCCGGGTCAACCCTCTCTGCATATATCGGGCATCCGTCAGTCCGGGTCAGCCCTCTCTCAATACCAGAAATATCATAGAAACAAACTATCTTAATGCGCAAATCAGAAAGCAAGATGAATGTGACAATATACGTGAAATGCAAGTAACAATATATCCTGCAGCATGGAATAATAGTATGCGCATATAAACATATGCAAGCAATGCGAATAGCATGAATATGCGGATATCGAGTAGTCAACGCAACAGTAGAGAACCTGCCTCAATAGATATATCATGCAATCTTGCCTTTTGAAATAAGACGAATCAGGGCTTTTGGTAAAATAAGGGCTACGGTGTTTTAAGAAAAGATGCGCCTTTTTAAATATCCGTATAAACCCTTTTTGCTTATCTTTAAAATATCCCCGATTCATTGATTTTGAAATAGGTATGACTCGGTCTAGTCTAACGCCTACTATGCGAACTACGAACTCACAGTCAAGTCAAAAGAGAGGGGTATGGAAACCACCTAAATCTGAGTCGATGTCACATATCTCATCACATGACAGGCATCACTACCATCATATCACATCTCCAATACGACTCTGTCATGTCGCCATATCTCACGGCCTCAATCGAATCCCATCGACTCATCTCAATCCCACGTATCATCCTCAAAACCCGTATATAAACACATAGTCCCATACCCATGTGTAGATATACCCACCACCATATGCGCACAGATATATGAAAGTATATATGCAAGTATGTGTGTATGTGTGAGTGCGGGTGCAACCACTACTCTAGGGTTCGCACTACTCAACCAATACATCCTTATCACCAATAATCCATTATTACCACCAATTACCCTAAACAACACATAATAATTATATGTGTGTATACGTATTCGTATACATCACCACGGACTGCGGGGGTGCTATATGCCATCCACCCGACTTCTCCCCGTAGATATAAATCTACTCACCTTGTTTCTCGTGTGCCAAAGCCGATGTCTCCATCTTCATCTTCTTTGTCTCAACATCTCGTAGGGTACCTACAAGTACATCACCATGCTAAAGCACATGAAAATCACCTCGGAAACCAAAATAGCACACGCTACCCGCATAGGTAAAAACCTATCGACTCGCATGTAAACACAATCAAAATCCACTTGTCGTTGACGTCCAAACGCCACCCGACAGGAATGAATCACAAAACACTAAAATCCATACCAAATCAAGTCGTAAAACATACACCAACATAGGAAAATCAACCCAGATTTCACCCTAGATGGAATCAGTCAAAACTAGAAGTACCCAGGGTCAATACTAGAGGAAATGGGGCCATGCACAGAAAACGAGGCAATTCCACCATGCTCTGGCCGCAAATTGCGGCCAGAATAGGAGAATTGGCGGCCAAGAAATGGAGTTGGGGGCTAGGGTTTGGGGTGATGGTTCTCTGGTGCCTGCACATCTCACTGTCAACTCAGTTTTATTTTTGGGGTCTCGGGGTGATAGCAGATTACACAAAACAGTGACAGATTTCCAGTTTTTCCGATATCGGTTCCGTAATCCCGTATTCTGGTTTCACTTCCAGGTTTGGGTTCAATTTAGCATTACACCAGGGTTTCTAAGGTTACCACCATCCTCAATTTCATCTAAAGTTTCAGTTTTACCCTAAACCCTAACTTGAATTCTCTAAAATCCACAAACATCACAATATCGATACAAAACTAGTATGGATACACAAGGAATTGAAATACTACTCTATAGGTGCAGAAATTACCTCCTTTGGCAACTTAAGAATTTTCTTGAGTTGCCCAAAGTCCTCCAAATCCAATCTTGCTAGGTTCAATGTGAAGCTAGTGAGCTCGGGAACACTTTTTGTGAAGTGGGAATGGGGTTTTGGCTTTCTTTTCTTGATGGATCTAGGGTTTCAAGAAGAGGGTGAGTGAGGGAGAGGGAGGGCAGCAGCTCATGAAGAAGAGGGGAGAGAGAATGAGAAGGGGAAAATGATGGAGGCATGGTTCAAAAAGGTGGGGTTGACTTGTTCTCTCTCTCTCTCATCATCACATACCTTTTTCCTTTTCTTTTCTTCACTAACTCTTCTCACTTGAATAGTAAACCCAAGAGAACCATGGCAACAAAATGTAACACAAGTGTAACAAGTGTGAAAAAATGATATGTGCACATTTTTGCACAAAAATGCTAAAAATCCAATTAGCGATTCTTAATCGCGATTAGAACTAAATTAGCATATAACTAATTTTAAAAACTTTAAAATGGCATAAATCCATAAAATACCCTATTTTAGAATTTTCCATAATTTTTCCCCATTTATTTGGATTTAATTATACCAGAATATTAAAATATTCATTAAAATAATATTAAATTATACAATTTCCCAAAAATCATATTTTATTATTTTGAAGACGTTACAATCTACCCCCCTTAAAGAAATTCGGTCCCCGAATTTAAATTTAAAACCCCCAAAAGCTGAAATATTTCAATACAATTTCTAAGTTATCGGGGCTCCGAAATCATCTATACATAAAACATCATAGCTCAATGCATGCGCATGAGTACTGAGCAGATAACTCGAAAGCAACACTCCATTAAGTATCCCGCAATCATCGGAGTCATAGTAAAGACACAAATGTCAAATCCAATACAAAACCAATATGATATGGATCAGACTATACATATAGACATCCAATCTATACATGTAAATAGATGATGAAAATGTATGCCAAATCCTTTTAAGTCGCTGTGCGATGCGCGTAACACTGCACAGTGGCGGACGTTTCTCATAAGAAAATAACTATCTATGTGTATATATATCCTTTGTTTAATAGGTACGTCCCGCCGTTTTGAAAACAGTTTAGAAGGGTTTCCTTGTTTTTAAAACGTTTCGTGTCATATCGGACACGTAGGTATATACTGAGACTATAGCTCGCTTTTCGGAAATCCCTTCGATAACTATCGATGCATGCAAAATATATCCAGGTACTGCCCACTGACTAGTCCTACTCAGTATGAAAGCAAATATCCAACATCATAAAAATGTACTGCTCCAAAAGGAATAAATACCAACAATGCACATAACACCACCCTGTGCGTCTGGTGCGCACGGAAATCAAAATCCATATATGTGCCATACAGGTGCACAAAGCAACATCTAGGTGCAACGGGTGTGCACGAAGCATCCGTCATAGGCAACGTGTGTGCCTGACAGCCAAAACAGGTGCGTCTGACATGCACGAAGAATCTCGATTTAGTGCATCGGGTGTGCACCAAATCGTATCTCAAAACATACGCCCAACATGCGCGAAGATCCAAATCGGTGCATCCATCGTGCACGAATGAAAATCCAAATCCTGTGCACTCAATATGCACGGAATCACAAAATCCAATAGCAACGTCGAATATGCGTAAGTCCAGTCAAAAGCACGGAGTGCAAGAATCCACATCAATATCACAATCAAAATCGACATATCGAAAGGCATCAAATCGAAGTCAGGTGCAATCGTAATGCACAAAATATAAATCCGGTGCAACAAAAGCATGAAATATAAATCTGATGCGATAAACGCAAGAAACACAAAACTGGTGCGACAAACGCACGAAGTATAGAACTGGTGCATCTCATGCACAAATACCAAGCAATAACTCCAATACGTAAGCAGCAACACCAAGTGTACCCAGATATGAAGAAAATCATAAACGTGTGCAGCTGCGTGCACAAAACACATATCGATGCACTACAAGCACATATAAGCTATACCGAGTGCAAAATCAAAACACTAAAAGTACATGAAACTCTGCTGGAAGCGTAAATCAAATCACCGGCATAAAATAGGCATGAAATCACAATCAATACCTCAAGAGTAATAACTATGTACAAGGTATAAATACCCAGTAGGTGCAACCATGGTGCACAAAATCAAATATCATGAAACTCAGCCATCAAAACTAAATCATGAAAACAGGACGCCAAAATACCGAAATCCAAAGTGACGGATACGTGATAGTCGAATCATAAAATCACAAATCATGAACACTGTCGTCGGTATATCCTCCCTCGAAGTCGAGAAGGTGCCGGTGCATCCAATGCTAGTAGCGCAAGATATCTACTTGCCTCTTGCTCGCGGCTGGCGTCCTCTGCCTCTGGTTCCTGATCTTTCCTGTAGATTACCAATCTCGCAATCTACCGGCTCATCGGCCCGGTCAGGTGTGCTGACAGGAACGATTCCGTTCTGGCACTTACCTGGTCATCTCTCGGTCAATCCTCACGACCGCTCGTAAAGCAACACATCTCTGGCGCCGACCTCGGGTCCTCTGAATGCACATCACGCACCTGCTCCTGGTGCAATCTCATTGCAGCAGTGTACTGGAAGAAATCCTACTCAAGGTCTCTTCTGATCTTGCCTAAGCCAAATTGTAAGGAGGCTGGTACTCTGGCGTAATCTTTTCTCGCTCTCTGGACCTCTGCGTCCTTAGTAAAACATCTCCTCGGAAGCTGGTCGCATCTCTGCGCCTCTGTATGCATGTCCGACCTTTAATCTTAACGGGGTGTAGTAACAGCTCGTCTGCCTCTCGCACGAACTTCTTGTCCCGCTTGTCTGTATCATCGACCATTCGACGTCGCGTCTTTATCTGCGCACTGCAATGTCCTCGGCTACGGTCCATCCGAAGTCTCTAACACGGACTCGAAATCACGAACTCGGTATCTTCATCACTCAGTAGAAGATATCTAGCCGAACACGTCCTCAGCGTGCATATCGCATCTCTAATGTCAGCGGAGTGAAACGTCATCTCGTCGAAATCTCGTGCGAACTCTTTACTCCACCTTGCTCCAATATCGACTGATTCGGACTCATCTCATCATGGCTACACGGACTGCGCTCCGCCGGCTATGCTCGTACCTGGAGTCTTCCAAGCAGTGTCCCATCACAATATCCGAAAGATGTCGAACCATCCGATCGACTCGTCAGAACCTCATAATCCCCCAAGAGATCAACATCTCGGGTACAGTTTAATAGTATCGAGTACATGCCACAGCGTCGGTGGTCCAGCCGTAGAAGGGCAAACCCAAGCCTCACTAATGGCGCCGAGGAACTGCCGCAAACCCTAAGGTTCAAAGGCTTTCACACGGTCATTAAGTCGAGTTAGGGTTTCATTCTTCTAGAGGGTCCATAGAATCACCTGCATGTCTTTCCGTATACTTTAAACTTGGAGAATGGGTTCCTGTCATTCGATCGTCTCAATCGACTCTCAACGATCCTGCGTGATGTCATCTCTAGCTGGAATTAATCTACCTGATGACCTCGCATCGGGGTAAGCGAACGAACCACATGTCCTAGTCATTAATCCTCGGTGACTAGCGACTCACCATCATGAATAAGCGACGTATCAACGGTCATCACATCCTGGCTGGCCTCTATCAGTGGCTCAATTCTTTGGTACCGTTCAGTACAACCGGAAAATCTCGCAACAGCGATCTGTCAAACGCTCAAAGTGCGGAAACACAAAATACGAAGCCTCAATGCAACCGTATGTCTCTGGAATCACGCCCCGGTCAGCCCTCGTCCACGAAGGCTCACGCTGACACAACTCGAGCCGTAGCTCACTCTGCCCGTGCAATCGCGGCAGCAAAACCACAACCAGTATCGATGAAGATAGATCATAGGAAGGAATATGACACAATGCAAGGAAATGTACAACCTAAGGTTTCTTAAGCGGAGTGGCGTGTCGTAAGTATGCCGCGGAACATACCAACGGTACGTCACTCTACTTTAGTCACCTATTCCATCAACCAAAGGTCATCCTACGCGAAGAAAGTTCGGGTCTAATACCCCCTCGACCAAGTCTAAGTTCCGTAAGGTTAAGCCTAAGTTCCGTATATAAATAACGCCCTAGGCTCCACATAGTCAAACTCAGACTCAAACCAAGGTCAACCTAGCGCTCTGATACCAACTTTGTCACGACCCGAAAGGGCACGTGACTGGCCCTTGAACCCTATGAAGCCTATAGGACTTCATCTGATCCAAGTAAGCCAAAAGCCCAGAAATCTAAAACCATTTATAAAGTAAATAAGGAAAACTGGTTTTTAGAGGTAAAGAAATCGTGTTTCAAAAATCCAAGTTTTTAAATAACAAAACCGAATATGTATTTTAAAAAATGTGTAACTTTTCCTGAAAATTTCGGCAGAGTTTCCTTTGTAAAAACTGGCCCCGAACGGGGTACAACAAGAATAATATATATATAACATGATAAAAGGCATCCCCAAGCGGGAGCTAGCTCTTCGTCAATCGACGGTCACAACCACGCAAGCAATAATAATATACAACGCCAAAGGGCGAGGATCAAACTCAAAAGAAACTCAAAACAGCCAGAAAACCGTAATACTACGAGCGCGACTCTAAGGTCGAAATAATACAACACTGTTTTCTAAGTCTGAAACAATATACAAGTTTTGGTTGATGGAAATTCTAGATACAATAAATGATACATGAACAATGACGGTTTTGATACAAAAGAACCCACCTATCCAAGCAAGTCACCCATAAGGAAGCAGTGTGCCAGAAATGCCGCTATGGAATCTGTACGGCAAAAACCTGCAAGGACTGGAGCACAACGGGGGTGAGTTGCCAACTCGTGAATAGAAAATATCTACAAGCAGAGATCGAATGCATGACCCATCCTAGGTCAAAACGATCAGATATAAATAAACCTCAATATGAATAAAGCTGAAGCATGCTAAACTGGCAATGTAATCTCTATACATGAGTGTAGTGCCAAGTGCTCGTGCTAGTGCCTCAGGTAATAGCATGTCATGAATATGAGGTAGAAACAATGAAATCAATCTGCATGTACGTGGATCCCGCCCACTCGTCACCCAATGACAATAACCATCATGTATGTAAATGTCATAAAGCATATGCATGGAAAATATGAGGATATAACCAAAAGCATGGAACCTGAGTGCCTAGCATCGACACTCGAAAACATCATGAAAACCTGTGCCTAGCATCGGCATGTAAATCCTCACGCACCGGGCATCCGTCAGTCCGGGTCAGCCCACTCTCAATATATATCGGGCATCCGTCAGTCCGGGTCAGCCCTCTCTCAATATATCGGGCCTCCGTCAGTCCGGGTCAGCCCACTCTCAATATATATATCGGGCATCCGTCAGTCCGGGTCAGCCCTCTCTCCATATATCGGGCATCCGTCAGTCCGGGTCAGCCCACTCTCAATATATATATCGGGCATCCGTCAGTCCGGGTCAGCCCTCTCTCCATATATCGGGCATCCGTCAGTCCGGGTCAGCCCTCTCTCAATACCAGAAATATCATAGAAACAAACTATCTTAATGCGCAAATCAGAAAGCAAGATGAATGTGACAATATACGTGAAATGCAAGTAACAATATATCCTGCAGCATGGAATAATAGTATGCGCATATAAACATATGCAAGCAATGCGAATAGCATGAATATGCGGAAATCGAGTAGTCAACGCAACAGTAGAGAACCTGCCTCAATAGATATATCATGCAACCTTGCCTTTTGAAATAAGACGAATCAGGGCTTTTGGTAAAATAAGGGCTACGGTGTTTTAAGAAAAGATGCGCCTTTTTAAATATCCGTATAAACCCTTTTTGCTTATCTTTAAAATATCCCCGATTCGTTGATTTTGAAATAGGTATGACTCGGTCTAGTCTAACGCCTACTATGCGAACTACGAACTCACAGTCAAGTCAAAAGAGAGGGGTATGGAAACCACCTAAATCTGAGTCGATGTCACATATCTCATCACATGACAGGCATCACTACCATCATATCACATCTCCAATACGACTCTGTCATGTCGCCATATCTCACGGCCTCAATCGAATCCCATCGACTCATCTCAATCCCACGTATCATCCTCAAAACCCGTATATAAACACATAGTCCCATACCCATGTGTAGATATACCCACCACCATATGCGCACAGATATATGAAAGAATATATGCAAGTATGTGTGTATGTGTGAGTGCGGGTGCAACCACTACTCTAGGGTTCGCACTACTCAACCAATACATCCTTATCACCAATAATCCATTATTACCACCAATTACCCTAAACAACACATAATAATTATATGTGTGTATACGTATTCGTATACATCACCACAGACTGCGGGGGTGCTATACGCCATCCACCCGACTTCTCCCCGTAGATATAAATCTACTCACCTTGTTTCTCGTGTGCCAAAGCCGATGTCGCCATCTTCATCTTCTTTGTCTCAACATCTCGTAGGGTACCTACAAGTACATCACCATGCTAAAGCACATGAAAATCACCTCGGAAACCAAAATAGCACACGCTACCCGCATAGGTAAAAACCTATCGACTCGCATGTAAACACAATCAAAATCCACTTGTCGTTGACGTCCAAACGCCACCCGACAGGAATGAATCACAAAACACTAAAATCCATACCAAATCAAGTCGTAAAACATACACCAACATAGGAAAATTAACCCAGATTTCACCCTAGATGGAATCAGTCAAAACTAGAAGTACCCAGGGTCAATACTAGAGGAAATGGGGCCATGCACAGAAAACGAGGCAATTCCACCATGCTCTGGCCGCAAATTGCGGCCAGAATGGGAGAATTGGCGGCCAAGAAATAGAGTTGGGGGCAAGGGTTTGGGGTGATGGTTCTCTGGTGCCTGCACATCTCACTGTCAACTCAGTTTTATTTTTGGGGTCTCGGGGTGATAGCAGATTACACAAAACAGTGAAAGATTTCCAGTTTTTCCGATATCGGTTCCGTAATCCCGTATTCTGGTTTCACTTCCAGGTTTGGGTTCAATTTAGCATTACACCAGGGTTTCTAAGGTTACCACCATCCTCAATTTCATCTGAAGTTTCAGTTTTACCCTAAACCCTAACTTGAATTCTCTAAAATCCACAAACATCACAATATCGATACAAAACTAGTATGGATACACAAGGAATTGAAATACTACTCTATAGGTGCAGAAATTACCTCCTTTGGCAACTCAATAATTTTCTTGAGTTGCCCAAAGTCCTCCAAATCCAATCTTGCTAGGTTCAATGTGAAGCTAGTGAGCTCGGGAACACTTTTTGTGAAGTGGGAATGGGGTTTTGGCTTTCTTTTCTTGATGGATCTAGGGTTTCAAGAAGAGGGTGAGTGAGGGAGAGGGAGGGCAGCAGCTCATGAAGAAGAGGGGAGAGAGAATGAGAAGGGGAAAATGATGGAGGCATGGTTCAAAAAGGTGGGGTTGACTTGTTCTCTCTCCCTCTCATCATCACATACCTTTTTCCTTTTCTTTTCTTCACTAACTCTTCTCACTTGAATAGTAAACCCAAGAGAACCATGGCAACAAAATGTAACACAAGTGTAAAAAGTGTGAAAAAATGATATGTGCACATTTTTGCACAAAAATGCTAAAAATCCAATTAGCGATTCTTAATCGCGATTAGCACTAAATTAGCATATAACTAATTTTAAAAACTTTAAAATGACATAAATCCATAAAATACCCTATTTTAGAATTTTTCCATAATTTTTCCCCATTTATTTGGATTTAATTATACCAGAATATTAAAATATTCATTAAAATAATATTAAATTATAAAATTTCCCAAAAATCATATTTTATTATTTTGAAGACGTTACAGGGTAAAACCCGTAGGATGCAAGTGGATTTTCAAAAGGAAGATTGGTGTAGATGGACAGGTTGAGACCTATAAAGCTAGACTGGTTGCAAAGGGTTTTCGTCAGCGACCTGGTTTGGCCTATGACGAAACCTTTTCTCCAGTAGCTATGCTGAAATCCATCCGGATCCTTCTTGCCATTGCTGCCTTCCACGATTATGAGATTTGGCAGATGGACGTAAAGACAGCTTTTCTAAATGGTCATTTAAAGGAGTGTGTCTATATGGACCAGCCAGAGGGTTTCATTCAGAGTGGGAGCAGCGGAAAGGTGTGCAAGTTGCTCAAGTCCATTTATGGACTAAAGCAGGCATCGCGGAGTTGGAACATCTGTTTTGATGAGACGGTCAAGGAATTTGGCTTTATCAAAAATCCAGATGAACCATGCATCTATTGTAGATTTGTAGCGAGAACTATAGTATTCCTCGTTTTATACGTGGATGACATTCTCTTAATAGGAAATGACATTCCTATGCTACAATCTGTCAAGGGGTTCTTGTCACACAGGTTCTCCATGAAAGACCTGGGTGATGCCTCATACAGTCTGGGTATCCGGATCTACCGTGACAGATCCAAGAGGATATTAGGACTTTCACAGTCCAGGTACATCGACACCATACTGAAGAGATTCAGTATGGAAGATTCCAAGCGCGGTAATCTACCGTCTTGTCACGGGATCACCCTCTCCAAAGAGATGTCTCCCAAGAATGATTTGGAGAGGGATCGCATGTCTATTATACCCTACGCTTCTGCGGTAGGCTCTATAATGTATGCAATGTTGTGTACCAGACCGGATGTGGCTTATGCACTGAGTGTGGTAAGCAGGTATCAGTCAAACCCTGGGGAGAAACATTGGATAGCAGTAAAGAACATTCTTAAGTACCTGAGAAGGACCAAGGAGATGTTCTTGGTGTATGGCGGAAAAGACCTGCAGATTGAGGCCTTTGCTGACTCCAGCTTCCAAAGTGACAAGGATGATTCCAAGTCCATGTCGGGTTTTGTCTTCACCCTCAATGGAGGGGCAGTGTGTTGGAAGAGTTCCAAACAGGAAACCGTTGCGGACTCGACTATGGAAGCGGAATACATCGCTGCATCTGATGCCGCAAAAGAAGCTGTCTGGATGAGGAAGTTCTTGAAAGAACTTCAGGTGGTTCCGTCCATTGTTGACCCAATACCTCTGTATTGCGACAACAACGGGGCTATAGCTTTAGCGAAGGAACCCAGGTCCCATCAGAAATCCAGACACATCTTAAGGCGGTATCACCTGATCAGGGAGATCGTGGATCGCCAGGAGATCGAGGTCCAGAGGGTTGCTTCAGAAGATAACACAATAGATCCATTCACCAAGGCCTTGCCCCAGACTCAGTTCGAGCGGCTGATCGAGATGATAGGTCTTCAATATGCCAGTACATGGCCTTAGTGCAAGTGGGAGATTGTTAGTGTATATGCCCTAGAGGCCGGTACTGTATCATACTAGTTTGTATATTACTTGATGGAAGCTTGGGATATTCACAGTTGTATATACAATCTTGCTCGAAATGGTAGTATGCTACTTGGTTTGTCTCTACTTTAATATGTGCATGTGTTTCTTTTAGCATATTGCTGATATACATATTAGTAGAGCCCTTAGGATCTTTGCTTGATTACCAGCGTTGTGATGGCGCTCGCACTCGTAGAAGCTGGGTAATCTATAAGCACATCCTTATACAGGTCCCTGGTCGTTGGACTATCGAGACAGGGCATTGAAACTCCGGAGTAGACTAGCGTATGCGCTTCTCATCCCAGTGTGGGAGACGGTCTGTCCCACAGCCGTCAGTACGTCGTACTTGAGATAGTATACGGGTGCTCGTTAGGTTACGAGTACACTGGACAGGACTCGTCGGGGACTGTTGGTTGGTATTATACCTATCGTCAGTTATCAGTTCCCAGGTGACATGAGTACAGCTTAGTCCGTTGACTTGACACTGTCACTTCGCCTCGAGTGTGTTCCCACTGCACTTTGATTACTACCCTACCACGGCTCAAAGGAGTCGTGCAAACAGGTAGTTTTTGGGTGCAGTCCCGAAGCACTTGGAGGCAGTGACGGTTAGACAGGATTCGTCTCTCCCGGTATTGGGGGTTGACATCGCGCTGTGTCTAGGAGAGCCATTACACAACTAGTCCCTGGCCAGGGCAAGCGAGATATACTGGTAGGTTTCCAGTGTTATCTCAGGGTGTTCTGGGCTACACTCCGACACGACTTGTACCGCTATTAGGGGACTGACGTTCACCGCCCCCTAGGCCCGCCATGCGATGTATCGGACGAACAGACTGGACTGTACTGAGACTGTCACATACAGGCTCAGTAGGGGTTCAGATGGGGTTCACCTCGTCAGTCTTCTTATCGGCATCTACCTGGGGACCGTTACGTACAGCTAGGGCCGCTTGCGGTCTGTGGTTAAACCCACTGCCAGCGTAGTGTCGAGTCTTTAGAGTCCCACACAGAGAGCTATTCGCCTTTAGGCAAAATGAGTAGAGGTCGCATGGTTTTGCGACAGGGTTCGTTCGCATCCGCGCACTTGTGCACATTTGCTGTCCGGACAGCTTATACTAGTGGGCTTTGGTTTAAGCCGGATCCTAGTATATGATTTGGGATTGGTTTTTGTCATTGTATTCGTGTTCCTCGGATCACGAATACGGGTGCGTGCGCACAGTTGCTTGAGACAGAGGGAGAGGACTTTGATTAGGGTTAATGACTATTGTCATTTTATTAACCCTAATGCTTTTGTGTGAATTATGGTTAATTGATATTAGTTTTATAATTGTGTATGGTTATGGTTGTTGACCATTTGAGCTTCTTGACTTTTTGACCTTGGTTGACACTTTGACCATCATTATTTCATTTGGAAGATGCTTTTTGATCCTTGCAATTTGCATTTAAAATGAAATGATAATGGTCATGTCTTGATTAAGCCATGACAATTACCTCACTAATTTTCTAATTACAATAATTCACATATATGAGAGAATGCTTCATATTATTCTCTCATTCTATTATTCACACTCTCTCTTGTTCTTCCTCTCCCTCAAGCTCTCCCCTCTCATGTGTTGAGAAACACTTGAGCTTGAGAAAAACCCTTTCTTGATAATCTCTACTCTCATCTAGGGTTCAAGGATTAGCACTTCTTGCACCCTAGTTACTTCTAGCTTGGAGTTGAAGCCAAAGGTCGAGGCTTTCGGGTGGATCTTTCTTCGACATGAGAAGACGACAAAGGTGACCTCCTTCCACCACTCCAAGGAGCAAGGAGAGAAGGACATAAAGCCCAAGGTATAACCTTTATAGCACTTAGCTAGTTTCTAGTTAGCTTTAGCTTGTTTTTGTTTAGCAAAGATCCTTCTTAGTGTAGTCCATGTTGCCTAAGCTCATAAAAATTCGATTTTTATTCCGTTTTCCGCCTCCCCGTAAGCACCGGGGTGGGCAACGTGGACTTACAAAGTAAAGCACGGTTAATGTTTTTACCCCCAATAGAAATCGAGATTGTAGGACATCCAGGGTCCTTACGTTTCTTTGGTAACTGTGGGGTAAAAGCAGTGCTAACATTATTTGTCATGAATACCTTTTTGGACACTTGAGTCTTCCTCTTCCTAGTGCACAAGTCCTTAAGAATTTTCGCATAAGCGGGGACTTGTTGAGTAACATCTAGGAGAGGGATGTTGATGTTAACCTGTTTAAACATTTCCAAAATCTTCTCCATATGTGGACTCGATTTGTTTCCCCTTAACCGATTCGGATAAGGAGCTTTAGCAATAAGACCTGGGTCCAACATTGGAGAAGGTGGTGAGTGTGGAACTGATCCTAGAATAGGAGTGGGGATCGTCTTTGGTAGACTAGAAGAGGTATGCCGAGGGTTCGAGCCTAGAGGAAAATGAAGAATAGGCTCGCAAGAAAATGGTGGGGTAGATAAAGTCGGATTAGAAGTAGAAGTGGATGTGGAAGGAAAAGTGGAAGTGGAAGCTGGGGTGTTATTGATTAATTCTTCATGATTATCAATCTCTTCCCCAACTTGATTATTCAGCACTCTTCCGGATCTCAACGTTGTAATGGCATTCACATTGTAGTGTTGTGAATGCCCATGATTCGGTAGGGGTTGAGACGGAAGTTTCCCTTTCTCTCTAGAACTCATTTCGGCTTTTAAATGTGCAATTTGGGCCTCCATCGATTTTATACTCTCAGCTTGGGAGGCGGAGTTTTTCTTTATATCATCGACAGAAGACTGAATCTCAGCTGAAACTTGCATGAAATTTTTCAGAATCAAATTCATGGTTTGTGCGAGTGAAGAGGATTCATCAGTACCGGTCAACTGCAAAGGATTATACGGTGCAGGTGTGTTGACCGGATTCTGAAAGTTTTGTGATTGGTAGGGGTGCTGACTTATTTGAAGTGGTTGCTGTTGTGGTGGAGGACCTCTTTGGAAATTATTTTGGTTTGGAACCATGTTTTGAGTTTGTGATTGGTTCCAAGCAAAGTTAGGGTGATTCCTCCAACCCTGATTATAAGTGGAAGAATACGGATTGTTTCTAGGTCTTTGTTGGAAAGCAACATTGGTATGCTCTTGACCTTGAAATGGAGAAATCAATGGACATTCTTCCGTAAGATGAGATGGATCAGAACAGCATCCACAGACAGTTTTGGAAAGCGACATCTGATTTAGGGAGGCTGCTAAAAATTTATGTTCCATAGCTTCGAGTTTCTTTTGCATTGCCTCCATTTCAGCTCTAACTCTTATGCAAACATCAAGTTGATGAATGCCACCCCTAAACGATGACTGGTTTACACTCTCCCACTGTAAAGTTTTTTCAGCGAAATCTTCTAAAAATCTCCAAGCTTCACCATCATCTTTATTCATGATGGTGCCTTGACACATGGATTCAAGGGTCTGTTTTGTAGGATTAATGCCCTCATATATGATTCTGCACAGATCCCGTCTAGGGATTCCATGATGAGGACGTTGAACTAACAGATCCTTGAAGCGTTCAAAACACTTTGAGAATGGTTCATTTGGAAGTTGGGTAAATTGATTTATTTCGCTACGGACTTGAGCTGTCTTATGATTAGGGTAGAATTTCTTTAGGAAAGCTGTTACGAATTCTCCCCAGTTCGAAATAGAATGTGCGGCTGTGTTATAAAGCCACTTCTCAGCTATATCGCACAAAGTAAATGGGAGAAGATGTAATCTCATAGCATCCACAGAAAGTTGTGAAGTACCCATCATAGCGCATACATTTTCAAATTTGGTAATAAAGACGTATGCGTCTTCAGACTCGAGACCGTGATATTTTGGTAGAAGATTGATGTATTGTGGTTTGATTTCAAAATTGTCCCCATTAGCTGGTGGAATGGTGAGACAGGTCGAAAGAAGACCTCGCATAGGGTAACATCTCTCTTGGAGAGAGATGCGGGGCGGATTCTGTGCATCTGCGGGCGGTGGCAGAGTAGTGTTAAAGAAGTTTGATGGAGAACTGTCCATCAAAGTGGGTGTGGTAGTGGGTGAAAAAAAAGTAGATGTAGAAATACCGACTTCGAAGTCGATAGGAGGAACGCGGACAAGACGGGCACTAGAATCCCATGTCCAGCCGAGCATAGACTAAATGGTTTAGCACAAGTGGCAGCGTTGTGGAAATTAGAGAAAAGATGAGTTGGGGTTTGGTTTGAAAAAGACTGATTTTTTTTAAAAACCACACAAACAATTCACAAGCAACCCTAAATCTAATGGTCACCTAGGTCAAGTCTCTAGACCGCTCCTAGACTTCCCGAAGACAAGTCGAAAGATAGATCCTCTACTACTTTTTTGCCCCTTCTGTGGTCAGGTAAGTGCCAGGTTCTCCACTATGTAAGTAGTGAGCTAATTAAGTAACCACTTGCCTTAGACACACTTGACTTAGACACCACAAAAGAAACGCGGATAAGTAACAGATTACCCACAACCTCCTTCTGTCCTAAGTGAGCGCGACGGTCCTTAGAGTCATGTCTAGATATTTTTTAGTTAATAAGGGTGATGCGGATGCAAGTTTATGATTTTTGGGGCTTAGGAAGGGTAACGAACTCCCCACCTAATCTGAATTTGGTCTTTACCCCTTAATTTCCGTGTTAAAAAATGCAAACAACCAAGATCAAACACGCATAATTTTTCTTTTTGCGACGCTGCGAATTTTTGCAAAGAAACCTGCAGAAATTGGTTAATGGACAAGAGCAGGAAGGAGATAAGAAAGACAGAAATGGACCTAAAAATTTTGGTGCACTGAAGCAGCTAGCGCGCCGCAGATTCGCCACAGTAAGCCTTCAAATGCCGCAGGTGTGTGGTCAGTTAATAAGATCCCTGTACAAAAATTTCAGAAACTGCTCTTGTTGCCTCTCTGGACTTTTTTAGATGTCCTGAAAATTTTTCCTCTCGCTCCACAGATTCCAGATCTCCTTGCAACAAATCACAACAAATCGTTAAGCGCTTGTTGTGGATTTTGATCTAAAAATTCTGATGGAATAATAAAATTTCTAACTCAAATTACAAAAACGAACAATTAGCACACGATCCCCGGCAACGGTGTCATTTGATTGATCGTTTCTTGTGTTTAAGTAAAATGTTTCACAACCAAAGAAATTTATACCGCAATCAATTGACGGTGTCTATTGTATTTTTGTCAATGAGAACGGATCGTCCGCTAAGAAAGTGTGATTTGTTCAAAATCGTTTTAGATGAGTCGAAAATTAAAAGATAAAAGAAAATGATTTAATATTCACGAGATTTTAGTTTCAAGAATCATCAAGAAATAGATCTAAAATCAAGAAATGATAGAGATCAAGAAAATGTCTAAATCATTTGAATTATCAAGATTTGTAAAGAGGCTTGTCGGAATCGATCCAATTGATAGTGATGATGAATACTAATGATTACAAATTCTTATTTATTGAAGATTTGTTGCTAGATCGATGACGATCAACGAGGTTTAGGGATCTATTGAAGAAACTAGGGTTTCTTCATCATCATCCCTTGTCCTTTCATTGATTATCATTCAAATTCTAGCCTCTAGCAAATTAAATCACTGATCATTGATCTCTAATTTGGTGCGAAGAAAGCTATCTTGCTCAAATTAGGTTCCGATGATTCAATTTCCTAAAGTTTACAAAACTCATAAGACTTAAGAATCATTCAAGAATTTAATCATCATCATCTACCTATTTTCTCGATTCCGCTGCAAGCGGAGAACTTACTCACGCATCATTATAAAGCAATCAAGAACTAAGAATATTATAATGCGAGAATGAATAGAAAGCAAGAATAAAGATTTTCACCTTTATTTAGATCTTCTTCAAATTACAACTCTCACTCAAGTTTACAAGACTAGCTCTAGCTCACTCAATTGAGAAGGAATTTGGCGTCGATCTTTGCGTGGCTCGATCGTCGTGAGTCGCGGATCGTCGTGGATCTCTTGCTCGGATGAAGATCGGCATTGCTTCAAAGGATCATTGAATGCTTGCTTGATTTGGTACTCGATGAATCTTAATTTAGCTCAAGTGTGTCACTTCGCTTGATTTGAATTGATTTGGATTTTGCTAGAATTTTACCTTAATTGATGAACAACTACCGAACAACCTTTTCAATGAAGCCCTAGGTCCCTTTTTATAGCTTTTCCTTTAGCTTCCCCTAGAAGCTTGGCTTATCTTCTACCAGAAGCTAGGTTGTTATGAAGCTTGGATGACAAGCTTGGTAGTTATTAAGCTTACACAAGATGTTAGTTATATGTATGCCCTAGAGGCCATTACTGTACATTGGATGTATATTGTAGTGGATGCTGGGACATATATAGGTAGGACTTTCTTGCTCGACATGATAGTACGCTATCTGGTTGCTCTTTATCTTAACATGTATACTTTCTGTCTCTCTGTTACATGTTGATAAAGCCCTTAGGATGTGTACTCGACTTCCAGGACTATGATGTAGATCATACTAGTGGGGCCTGGGTGGTCCATGAGTACATCCTTCAATGTTCCTAGTCGTGGGAATATCGAGACGGGGCATCGATATTCTAGAGTAGACTAGCGTATATTTTCTCGACCCATGTGATGGGCGATGGATGATCCCATATCCATTGGTGTTTGACATCAGAGATGGTATGCGGGTGCTCAGTGGAGACTGGGTACACTGAACGGACTCGTCGAGAACCCCCAGATGGTATTATACCTCACGTCAGATGGCAGTTCTCTGGTGACACTGGTACAGCTTAGTCTGTTGACCCGAGATCATCATAGAGTCTTGTGTGTCTCCCACTGTGCTTTGATTTCCACCCTACCACGGCTCTACTGAGTCGTGCAAACAAGTGGTTTTTGGATACAGTCCCGATTCACATGGAGGCAATGAGCGATTGGAGGGGATTCGTCTCTCCCGGTATTGGGGGTTGATGTTGCGCTATGCACGACTGGCCATAACTAGAAATCCCTAGCCAGGGTTGCAGTGATATACTGGTAAGAGTTATCAGTAGTTTCACACTTGTTATGGATCTTACGTCGGCATGACTTATCAAGCTACTGGGGTCTGACGTTTACCACCCCTAGGCAAGATATGCGACATATCAGACGAACAGACCGAACTGTGGGGTAAGTGTTGCTGGTTGGATTCACAGGAGTGTGAGCGGGCTTGCTCGTTGATCTTCTGATCGCTCAATACCTGGGTGGACGTTACGTTTAGTAGACCGCTTGCGGCTTGTGGGTGTTTGATATGATCATCATCTGCTGCTGGCGTATTGACGAGTCTTTAGAGTCCTACACAGAGGTTTCCTGGCTCAAGCGAAACGAAATAGGAGCACATATGAGATATGCGCGGGACTGAGAATAATATCAGTATGTGATACTGAATTCTATTCTCGCGATTTGTATCATCGGACGGTTATATAAGATATAGCCGGGTTACCGAATCAAATGTTGATTCGATATATTGATACACTTGATATTAGTCGGTTATATGCAGTATGACCGGATCATTAAATCAAGTGTTGATTTAATGATTTAATGTCTAATTATATATTTGATATATTACTTTACATTAACTAGTATTGGTTCACTTAAAATGGATTTTCTTACTTGATTTGCACAAGTTGTATATGTGATATATTTTTGTGCACTAGTTTGTATCATGTTTGATGATACATGCAAACATAGGTGTGTGTATGCTATACACCATGTTTAGTTAATGGTTAGGGTTTCCATTACCTTATTTATTTATTTATTTATTTTGGTAAAATAGAATGGTTGCTTTCTTTGTCTTTATGCAAGAAGCTTCATGATGCTTCATGCATCTTTGAAAAAGGCTACCATTTTGTTTTATACTTAACCTAACCATTTAACTAAACCATAGTTTATTCTCTACATTAGTTACACTCACCCATGGTTGCTAAATGATAAGAATCACTTGATTTTCTATTTTGAGATAATTCATTATTCATTTTCTTTTTCTTCTTCTTCTTCTTCTTCATGAAGAGAAGAAAGCTCTCTTGGAAATTCCAAGTGATGAATCCAAGTGAGAAATCCAATTTCAAAGTGAACCCACTTCCTATTTCTTCATCCTCTACCACTTGCCATTGTGTATGGGGTGTTTTCTTCACAAGTTTTATGACCTAGTGAAGATGGAGCTCGAGTTAGAGTCGCCTCGACGTAGATCATCCTCGGCATCGAAGTCAACGACCTAGCCCGCCCATTTCTCCGATGAAACCGACGCTAGAGTCCGGAATTCCGATGATCGCAGCGGAGGGACGTCAACACGGAGCTAGAGAAGTGGAGGACCGGATCTACAAAGGTTGTAGTCTCTTTCACTCTTAGTTAAAGTTGTTAACTTGCTAGTTTTTCGCCTTTACCTCTAGTAACGATCCACTTTAGGGTTGTTTGGCACATAGAAAATATTGAATTGGCCATGTTTGATCAGTTGTAGAACCTCATGGGTGTGCCTAGGAACCCTACACAAAAAGCTTAGCTGTTAGAAGGGAAGCTTTTGGAGAAATCTACACAATTCGAGGCGTCTTGAAGAAGTTTGGCCATTAAAAGAAGAGCCCTCAAAAAAGTTTCTGCCGTCGACGAGTCAACGCGGCCGCGGATCCGCTGCAGATCGGCCTGACTCGGCCGCGGATCCGCTGCCGTTTGGTGTGATCTTTGCATGAAAGTCTCAGGTTGGTTTCATGTTGGCTTTATAGCACTTTCCTGATGTCTGGAATATTTTTATACTTTCTTGTTTATTGCCAGATTTCAATTCTTTGACTTGATACGTTTTATCAGCACTTTTAGCAGTTCTGGCTCTTTTACCTGGAGAATTTCCTGCACACAATCTCGAGACAAGTGTTTGATATACAAAGATCATGTATGCAATAATAAATACACAATTTCCCTCATAATGCCGGTTATAATGTATAAAATATGTTATTTGATATTTTGCAGACGAATTGCTAATATGTGCTATATTTATACCAAACACCTTTAGATGATTACAAATTGTAGGAAAATTGATATGTTAAAAATGCAATATTTTCGACTGATCAGTAGGTGGAACACATATTAGGATCGTGACCACTCTTGTACCTATTATTTCTATTGTATCTAGTTAAAGCTCCATCAATCAGAAACCAGACTATGTATTATTGGTAGACCTAGACAGACTTGTATATTTGCGAAACTTAGAGTGAGATGGGTGTATGTTCGCTATTTGAGCTGGATGATGTTTTGGTTATACTTATTCTCTTTCTATGTTTGATCTTCACCGTAGGGCGTCGTATATTTATGCTTTATTGCATGGTTGTTATTTCGCCAATTGGCAAAGAGCTAGCTCCCGGTTGGGTATACCTATATATTGCATGTATGTGGTTTTTGATCAAAATATACAAGGGAGGTGTTGCCCAAATTTTCAAAGAAGAAAATATTTTCAAAGATAGTAAACTGTTGCATTTTCATATGATATGACTTTAAAAAGATGGCTTGAATTTCATTATGCTGATGTTTCAAGACTGCACCTCCACTATTTTCTGCAAAAAAGTTTAGATTTCTGGGCTTCGGCTTACTTGAATTACGGCGGGGTCTTATAGATTTCACGTAATTCTCGTGCCGGTCACGTGCCGAATTTCCGGGTTGTGAAAAAGTTGGTATCAGAGTGTCAGGTTTAACCTTGGTTAGAGTTTAGGCTTGACATAACGAAACTTAGACTTGACTAAGGGGGTTTTGGGGACCCGAGATTTCATCTTATATGTTGACCTTGGTTGATGGAGTAGGTAACTTGAGTAGAGTGACGTACCGTGTGTATGTTTCGCGGCATACTTACGACATGCTGCTCCGCTTAAGTGACCTTAGGATGTACATTTCTTGAGATCCTTAATTCTATTCGTTCCTATGATCATACTCCCATTGATTCCGTTCTTTCCGATGATCATATTCCCATTCCAGACCTATCGATTCCACTCTTTTCTTTGATCTATCTTCATCGATACTTGCTTGAGGTTCTGTCACCATGGCTATGAGAGCAGAGAGAGCTGCGGCTTGAGATGCGGTTAGAGCAAGCTCATCACGGATGAGGACTAACCATGATATTCTTCTGGTGATATAGGAACGTATCGGTGTATTGTTTGTGTTAAGATCTCTCATTTGAGGCGATTGTTCGGATCTGTACTGGATGATCGGGCCATTGATAGCGGCTGCCAGATTGAGATGACTGTTGATGTACATCCTACCCCAGAGAACGTGATGTTGTCTACCGTGCAGACAGATGACCCAGCTGTTGCTGAAATTGACGGGATGTCGCCTCCAGAGTTTATAAGCTGAAACCGTAGGAGCTTATAGGCAGGGATATGACAGAAGATCGCTAGTCCATCCTGAATAGAGTAACTAAGTTGAAGAGTTCCAGTTTAGAGGATCTTACTCAGATCTAGAGTAAATTGATCAAGAGAGGACATTGTTCGTTGGATGCTCCGATGAGAGATCAGTAACTTGACCAGTTTCAGATAAAAGGACCTCACCCAGACGTGTTGTGAGTTGATCGAGAAAGGACGAATGAAGCGTATTCCTCCGAAAACTTGGATGAGTTCTCGAAGATGTAGTTGGCTAGATATCTTCCACGGAGTGGTGAAGATACCCGAGTTCATAACTTTGAGTCCTTGTGAGAGACTCCAGATTAATTGTGGCCGAGGATGAACTGCAGTATGCAGCCAGCAAGGCGTGACATCGAAGTGGACGATAATGAAGACAGGTGGAACAAGAAGTTCGTGCGAGATATTAACGAGCTGTTATTACTCCCCGTTGATACCTGAGGACTGATATGTATGCAGAGGGTTTGGATACAGCCAAATTCCAGAGGAAAGCCATGCTGAGGATGCAGCTGTCCGGAAATAAGAAAAGGAATTTAAGTAAAGAGTGGCAACCTCCATACAGTTCAGCATAGGTAGATCGGAAGAGACCATAAGCTGGTCCTTTTCAGGATACCAAAGTGATAAAGATTTGCACCAAGGATCAGTTGTATCGCGCATAATCAGGAGGCTAGATGCCGCCATCAGTAACGTTCTACCTTGCGAGTGGTATGTTAATTGGACAAGAGATGATCAGAGGAGTGCCAGAGCGGAATTGTTCCGTCATTATACCTAACCGGGCCGACGAGCAGAAAGATTGTGGGATTGGTGATCCATAGAGAAAAACATGGATCCAGAGACAGAGAACGCCAGACTTTGAGCAGGTGGCAAGTGGATGTTCTTGCTCTGCCAGTTTTGGGTGCACCGGTATTTTTTGATATTGAAGGAGGTGTACCTCAATATCAGTTATTGAGATTTGCGTTTAGAGATCCGAGCATCACACTTTATTCACTAGGACTTGAGTTTTGATGATTCGGTTCCGTGGTATTTGTTTTCGTGCCCCGTAGCTGCACCCATTGGACATTTTCATTTGTGCACAGTGGTTGCACTTGATTTATGTTTTATACATCTTTTATGTTGGTTTATGATTTGTGCATATCTATTGCACTTGATATCGATTTTGTGCCTTGGCTGCACATATTTATGATTCCGTGGATTTCGATGCTGTCAATTTGATTTCGTGCATGTTGTATGCACTCGACTTGACTTATGCACTCGGTATAGCTCCCATGTGCTTGCAATGCATTTATAAGGATTTTATGCACGCAGTTGCACACGTTTATGATTTTATACACCTTGGTACGCTCGGTGTTGTTTTTTTTGCACTTTTAGTACATTGACGAGTTTTCGGGAACCTAGTGCACCTGATTTGTTTTCGTGCATTTGTTGCACTAGATTTTTATTTTTGTGCACCGTGTGCATTTAACATTCGTTATCATGCACTCTACTGCACTAGACATTTTTGTGCGGACCTGACGCACTTGATTTAGATTTTCGCGCATACTGGGCGCATGGGATGTGATTTTCTGCATACCGAATGCACTTGATCGAGATTTTTATTCGTGCATGTTAGTTGTACTTGGTTGAGATATTCGTGCACTCTAGATGCACTTGATATTGTTGTCGTGCACTTCTGTTGCACATGACAGATGCTTTCGTGCACACCCACTGCACTTAGTTTTTGCTTTTGTGCACATTTGTGGAACTTGTATTGGACTTGAATTTCTGTGCACACTAGACGCACGTGATATTGGATACGCCTTTTGAGGCTGATTTTACTCATGAGTATCATAGTTTCATGATAGGTACTACATTATATAGTAGCCGAGCAGGACTAATCTGAGGACAGTACCTGAGTATTTTTGCATACATCGATAATTACCAAGAGGTTTTCAATAAAAAAGGAGTTATACTCTCGCTATTTCCTACGTGCCCAATAGAGACATGGACTTTTACGAAGGAAACCTTTTTGGATATTTCAAAAAGGCGGGACGCATATTTTAAGCAAATATATATAAACATATATCTATTTCTTTACAAATGAGCGTCCGCCACTTGTACCGTGAGTTACGCATCGCACGGCAATTCGGGAAAGATTGTGCATGTGTTTTATTCGGTTTTTAGAGGGTTTTACAAGGATGCGTACTATATACGTATTATGATTTTGACTATAATATATTTGGATTTTAGTAGTAGATTTCGAGACTTATATCTCCATTATAACTCCCGTGATTGCGTGACACTTGACGCAGTTCGATTTTGAGTTTCGCACTCGTTTTTATGTGCACTCGATGCGATGTATTATATTTTAGTATTTCATGATTTCGGAGCCCTTTTGATTTGACTGATTATTGAAATGTTTTAGTATTTAGGGGTTTAAATTTAAATTCGGGGACCGAATTTATTTAAGGGGGAAGATTGTAACATTTCAGAAATAGAAAATAATATTTTTGGAATTTAAATAATAAAATAATATATTTCACGAAAACTATTCGAGTATGAATTTGGGGTTTTCGTAAAATATTATATTTAAATACCAATATTGGAAAATATTTGGATATTAATATGAATTATTAATTAAAAGGTATTTATTGGATTTGGATATTTTATAAAAAATTATGCAATTATTTATATGCAAGTTTATATTTATGTTGATTAGTGCACTACTAATCATGATTAAGCTAAATCCATCTTTTGTTTAATAATCATGGCTATTGGACCATGACACATTGTGTTTGATTCATGCATGACTTCTTTATGTTTGTGGTATTTGGTTTTATTCAAAGGGAAAAGAGAAAAAGAAAAGATATTTGTGTCAGTAGGGGACAAAGGTGATATGGAGGGGGACAAGAGGGCATGGGCATGAGAGAGAGAGAGAGAGAGAGAGAGAGAGAGAGATGGGTCTTTAGTCAACCATGGTTCCTTCTTCATTTCATTATTTCTCCAACTTCTCCTTCATCTTCATCTCCTCCTCCTTTCTCCACCTCACTACCCATGGGATCATCTTCAAAACTTCATCAAAACCCATGGCTCCCTTCATAAAAAATGTGCACTGCCTCATCTTACACCTCATAGCAAGTTCAAGTTTGGATTTTGAGGACTTTCAACCATCTTGAAATTTTCTTCAGTTACTCCAAGAGGTATAACCTTCATTTTTCATCTTGTTATTTAGTTTCTTCATCTCCTAATTAAGTTAGAGTTCGTTTAAGCAAGATTAGTGACCTTGGAAAATTCTAGGATGTTTTTAGCGGGTGATTTGAGTAGTAGAGATGCAATTGAGATTTAGTTAGTGACCCCCAAGCCTTTAGTGATGATATTCTGGATAAACTTGAGACTAGAACCCAAAAATACGAACTTAGAATTTCCCCGATATCGGTTTTTGGCGATTTGTGTTATCTTTGTAGAATCTACTATGACCCGAGAGCTCCATATAATAAGTTGCCACACAGAGAGGTGTGCAGGACACATAGAATTCTTCCTAGAAACCCGAGCCCCTACCTCCATTTCAAGGCCGCAGATTTAATCATAACAGCTGCAAATTGCGGCCTGATCAGTGTGATAGGGTGTGATTTTTTGTACATGGCTTTATTATCTGATATCTAGACCTACCTTATATGCAGAATCTCCAAATTTGACCTAAGGTAGAATCTGGGAGTGTTTTCCCATGTTGCTGATTTTGAATGCCCTATTCGTGAAAACTTGGTTTTTGTATTTGAGTTTGGACTTGGTCGTTGGACGTTCGTACGTCAACGCTGAGGGTTGATTGGTTGTTCTTGCATGCATAGGCTATAGGTTCTAACCTATGAGCACTTCGTGTGCCGTATCGGTTTTCGGACTTGGTTTTGATATCGTTACGATGTGTATTGATTTGTAGGTACCCTCGTATGGACTTCCGAGACGACGAAGGAGATCAAGAAGTTCTTTGACTTCGGCTAAGAAAGGAAATTGCAGGTGAATAGATCTATATCTATGGGGGAAATCGGGTGGATGGCGTATAGCACCCCCGTAACCATAATAATGGAGAATCGATATACAGAATATATTTTGGAGAAACCTATGCTATGAACTTACGGATATAATCAAAGGATTTAGTATGAGATGACATGATGAAATGAGGATGTGAAGCGGTATATATATATATATATATATATATATATATATAATTAAAAAGAGGACAAGTACGAGATGATATATATTAATATGAAGATATGATGAAATAAGATATCATGAGCGGATATGCTTGATATGAGAATATGAGGCGATATGAATACATAAATACATATGACAAGATATGTTATGAGATTGATAAGATATGATGTGAGATTGATATAGATATGATACGAGGTTGATATAAATATGGCATGAGATATGTATATATATAAGAATTTGAGATGATGTTAGGTATTAGGACGATAGATCTTTATTCTGATTTAATGACATCGTACGATGGATTATATCGTACGTGATAGGATACCAGATGATTGATCCGCACTCTCAACTCGAGGATGATCTACGAGGATTATATCACACCTGATACTCTGGATCGCCGACTTATGGATTTGTCTTGATTCGGGGAATTATTGCTGCTAAACACCTTAGTGGATAATGGGTTATATTTGATGTATCCATGGGTAGTTACATATCTTATTACCGTTCATGTTATGCTCTATTATTCCCCGTGACATACGTACTATGTTCCCAGCACTTACCTGTATGTGGCTTTGTCTGCTACTACACCTGCACTATTACCGATGATGCGCATGTTACCCATATACAGATTTTCCGGCTCACACATTCATCATCGGTAATTGCCATGCCACTTACACAGTAGAACTGCTATATCACGGTATTATTATTAACTGTAAAGTACAATCATTTGTTCAGTAATTATCACATAACATGCTTACATGATAATACTTAAGATGCTTACAGTATTGTTTTATGTTTGCATATACTGTACTTTATGGTTACATGCATAGAGATGTTTTCATGAGATCTCTGGATTTGAGAACCGCGGTTATATTTCAAAGGAAATTATGAATTGTTTTAAAAATGCGGTTTCTCGTGATGTGATATTTCGTGTCCACCATAAGCTTTCTCGGTTCTGAGCTATGTGATACCCGATTCGAGGAGTAAAGAGGAACCGTCTGTGGATACATGGTGGACCCGGTAAGGTACCCCGAGGCAAGAAGATCATGGAGTAGATGATGAGCCTGGCAGGGGATGCAATACCTACCAATGATAGTTTGGGCTCGGCGGTTATCCGGAGGATACCGACTGGAGTCATGAGATTAACTGGATATGAGAGCCGATCTTAGAATGCGGCGCCTAAGATATGAGGATTTACGTGTCGATGCTGGACACGAGTTTTATGATGTTTCGAGTGTCGATGTTGGACACTCAGGTTTCCTGAGGTTGATGTGTCGTTGATGGACACACGTTGCTTGATACACATGCATACATGCATATATATATTCAGATGACTATCATTACATACTGATATTGGCACGGCTCTATTATACACATATGCATACATGATCACCCTAGATAATATAATATTACCTTCATGATACATTAGGACCTAGGGATCGTTGCTCATTCGATTTCTACCTGCTGATATTTTCTACTTACGAGTTGGCAACTCACCCCCGTTGTGCCACGGTTTTCTTGCAGGTTGGACCGCTTGGATCAATAGCGGTATCGCTAGCATACATCTTTCTTTATGGTGTTTTTCTTTGGTAGGTGGGACACACATTTGGATCGTGACCAATCTTGTACCTATTATTTCTATAGTATCTAGTTAAAGCTCCATCAATCAGAAACCGGACTATGTATTATTGGTAGACCTAGACAGACTTGTATATTTGCGAGACTTAGAGCGAGATGGGTGTATGTTCGCTAGTTGAGCTGGATGATATTTTGGTTTTACTTATTCTCTTTCTGTATTTGATCTTCGCCGTAGGGCATCGTATATTTATGCTTTATTGCGTGGTTGTGCTTCCGCCAATTGGCGAAGAGCTAGCTCCCGCTTGGGGATGCCTATATATTGCATGTATATGGTTTTGGATCAAAATATACAAGGGAGGTGCTTCCCAAAATTTTAAGGACGAAAATGTTTTCAAAGATAGTAAACTGTTGCATTCATATGATATGACTTATATTTTAGAAGGATGGCCTGAATTTCATTATGCCGATATTTCAAAACTGCACCTCCACTATTTTCCGCAAAAAAGCTGATAGTGTTATATGCCCTAGAGGACATTATTGTATCATACTGGTTTGTATATTACTTAATGGAAGCTTGGGATATACACGGATATAGTAACAGTCTTGCTCGAAATGGTAGTATGCTACCTGGTTTGTTTCTACCTCATTATGTGCATATGTTTCTTTTAGCATATCGCTTATACATATTGGTAGAGCCCTTAGGATCTTTGCTTGATTACCAGCATTGTGATGGCAATCACACTAGTGGGGGCTGGGTAGTCTATAAGCACATCCTATACAGGTCCCTAGTCGTAGGATTATCAAGTCGGGGCATCGATACCCTAGAGTAGACTAGTGTATACGCTTTTCATCCTAGCAGGGGAGATGGTTTGTCCCACAGCCATTAGTATGTCGTACTGGAGATAGTATGCAGGTGCTCATTAGGTTATGAGTACACCGGACATGACTCGTCGAGAACTGTTGGTGGGTATTATACCTATTGTCGGGTAGCAGTTCCTAGGTGACATGAGTACTGCTTAGTCCGTCGACTTGACACTGCTACTTCTCCTCGAGTGTGTTCCCAGTGTACTTTGATTACCACCCTACCACGACTCAAAGGAGTCATGCAAACAGGTAGTAGTTGGATGCGGTCCCGAAGCACTTGGAGGCAGTGGCGATTAGATAGGATTCGTCTCTCCCGGTGTTGGGGGTTGATATCGCGCTGTGTTCGGAAGGCCACACAAAGTCCTTGGCCAAGGCAAGCGAGATTTACTGGTAGGTATTCCAGTAGTTTCTCAGGGTGTTTTGGGCTATATCTCGACACGACTTATTGCGCTATTAGGGGTCTGATGATTACCGCCCCTTAGGCCCGATATGCGATACTCCTAGATGAACAGACCGGACTGTACGGAGATTGTCACAGATAGGCTCAGTAGGAGTTCGGATGAATTAGCTCATCGGCCTTCTTATCGACACATACTTGGGTAGCCGTTACGTGCAGCTAGTACCGCTTGCGGCTTGTGGTTAAACCCACTGCCAGCGTAGTGTCGAGTCTTTAGAGTCCCACACAGAGGGTTTCCCAGCACCGGGCAAAATGTGTAGATGCCGTATTGTTTTACGACATGGCTATGATCACGTACGTGCACTTGTGCACATATATTGTTCGGGCGGATAATACTAGTGGGATTTGGTTTGATCCGGATCCAAGTATTGTATTGATGGATTTATTTTATCTCTTTATATTCGTATTCTTTGGAATACAGATGCGGGTATGTATATACGGATGAGAGGCACTCTCGTAATTCCTCGGGATTGGCTTCTAGAAGGTAACACCTCATTAGGGTTTCCTTTCTTTTGGATTAAAGATTAAACTTAAATGAGGTGGAGGAAATGAGGTGGGGGTGGACAAAAGATCAAGCATCACTCACCATTAGATATTTTCAAGCATGCTAGATATTAGTTGAGATATTTTCTCCTCAATTATTTAGATTCTTGATTATTCTATTCTTGAGCAATTCTTCATCCAAGCTCATTTTTCACTACCTTTTCCTCAAGTGACCTTCTTCTTCCTCTAAACCCTAAAAGTCTCATGAGTTGAGAAACATAGGGTTCCAAGAGATAAATCACTCCATCTTCTCACTCTACAGCACCTAAGACTTCTAGTTTAGCGAACTAGAAGCCGTGGTTATCTCAGATTCGAGGTAGGAGCTCGGAATATAGACTCTCGGGTGGATCGTCTTTGACTCGAGGAGGCCGTCGAGGTTGCCCGATCCGTTTTCGATCCTTAGGGCTGACGACGAGGTGGAGGACAGCGAAGAAGACCCGAAGGACTTTCCATCGTGAGGTATAACTTTCATCCGAGTAGTTTATCCTCATTGCAAGTTATCTAGTTAGGGTTTAGTATCGATCCTGGAGTTCAAGTCGGTGTTGCGAGCTTTGAAAATCGTTTTTAAAATATTCCGCCTTCCCGCGAACACGCGGGGTGCGCGACATTGACTTACAATGGTATCAGAGCCTAACTAAACCATAGCTAACAGTTTAGATGAAGTGTAAAACTACGAAACCGAAATAACTCCGAAACACGAAACCTAAACTCCAAGTTTCTGTCAAATTTTTCCGAGCCTGTAAATTTTTTTAAACAAATGCAGAGTGCTCCACTTCTTGAGAGATGAACACACACCAAAAACGAGGCTTTTTCATCTTTTTTGGACTGACTATAAGCTCAAAAAAACCGGCCTCACCATTTTAGTTGCGGTGAAATTCTTTGAATTTTGGTCTGTGTTCTAGTTGCTTGGATCTAAGGTCTCAGGTGTTGTTTGTTTTTGCCAATTTTGGATATACTGTTATCTTTTGACTGTGGCAATACGGAGTGTTTCGAAATCGTAGTTTTAACGTCGTTTAAAGTTTTAAGTTGTGATATATGTGTTTGGAAACGTCGACTAATTGCTATACGTCGATTAGTCCGGGTTGCACATATCCGTGTTAATGTTCTTGTTGGTTTATGTATATGAACATTATTGGATCGTCGTGGATGAATAGCCGGGGATGTGAGATGAGAGTTTTCATTCTTTCATTCGATGTAAATTTGTAAAGTGATGTAATATTATTTTGCGGGGCACATCCGGGTTGAGCTTGTAGCCACCGTTGTATTATTTCTTTTATTGTTTTCTGCTCCTAGGATAGACCCAAGGTGGGATGCACAAAGTACCTGATACTTTGAAGTGCCGAGTGGCCTACTCGCTTTGATGAGGGAGGTTGCTTCACTTCGGGTATTTGGCGGGGAGTGTGCCGCACTCGTAGGGGTCTGGGGTAGGGTTTGGCTATTCATCACGACCGTGGAATTCGTCTTTCATTACAGGCTTTAACGAAATACTGAATTCTCAGTATATCTAATATGTTCATATGTGATCTGGAATGCATATTATTGCGTCAGACGAATATTTATTATATATATGCTATATAGTAGATGTTGTTTATGTTTTTTACCCGCGCTAGTCCAGCCCCCGCTCTGGCGTTAGTTAAGTAACCTAACGGTGTTAGAAGGGGCCCAGTGGCGAATGCGGATGGCATAAGTGGACGTGGTATTTTCATCTTTTTTTGTGATGATAGGTGTAAATGATGGGACTGCATTATTAATACAAAGCAAACAAACCAAAACTGAATCAGGTTATTTCAAAACAGGAGACTTTTAAATCCGGATCTTAAATCACTCCTTTTAAAATCTATCAGGTTCCTTCGATTATATCAAGTTCACTACGTTCACGGTTTCGCCAAAACCATTCGTAGCCCTCCGTCATTTCAGTTGAATATTCAGTAGTATTCAAGCTATGTATTTTGACCTTCGCCAAGGCATAGTGTTTGGCAGCTGCTGGGTATTCATCTGTAGCATAGATAAATGCGTTGGTTTGGGACAGTCATACTACTATTTTAGCCTTCGTCAAGAGTATGTACGGGTGGGTTCAAATTAACCTGGACAATAACGGGTAGAACTTGACATGTGACTTATGATATGTTGGCTTTTGTTAAGGTCATAAGAGAATTGGGCAAAAATCCACATCGGGAGTTTTTAAAGAAACTGAAATTTTTTAGTGCTGCATACCATTTGGAGTGTGATAATGTTGGTAAGATTCCTTCAGGATTATCACATAATGATATTTGGATCTCGATCCTACTGTGAGTATCCGCTACTTTTCGGGAGATTTTCACTTAACGATCAATGCTATAAACCAAGTAGGTGTCTAGAACAGTATTAGCGGGGCTACGCCTCCAGGGAAAAGAGGTTATTTAATTAAGAAACTTCGCAAAAGAGTTGTAAAACCTCCCTTGAAGTACCAACACTAGCCTGGCTGAAAGGTTAAGCAAGTATTGTACGGTAAGATTAATTCTGACTAATCCTTCTTTTATGGTTTGAGGAAGGATTCGAGAAATAGTGGGAGCCATCATGTTTAGATAAATTAAAAACCAATCTAAAACTAGCAAGAGCATCATACTGAGTGTTTTCTTCTCTCTCTCCTAATTGTAGTGACCAGGTGACCAGATTAGGTTACAGATAGACAATAAAATGACTGAGTTATACTATATTGACTGGCAAAGGTTTGTCCAGATGTCCATTACCTATGACAAGCTGGACCAACTCATTACTACTCAAGCCTCCGCCGTCCCAGGTCCAGTTTCCACCGTCACGGATGTTGACATCCGTAAGACAAGGGAAGAAGACCGTGCAAATGCCAAGAGTCTCGTGTTGGCCTCAGTTGATGGTGTATTCCAGAGGCAGCACGAGAAGATTGACTTAGTTTCCATCTTCCTCCATAACAAAGATTAATATGGAGAGCAATCTGGTATCGCAAGATATGAGACCTTGAAAGAATTGCTTCAAGCGAGGTTGGCTATCGGGTCATCTGTAGGGGACCACGCCCCTACAATGATTAGCTATATTAAAAAGCTCACGGACCTGGAGACCACGTTGGAGAACGAGTAAAGTACTGACTTGATTCTACAGTCCTTACCTTCTACTTACGTCCAGAGGAAGAAAGTTATACTTCCAGTTGAGGGCACTGTGAAGGAAATCAGGGAGACACCCGCTCTGCTTATTGAGGAATCTTCCTCTTCTGGATCCACGGTTAAAGCCAAGGGTGAGAAGAAGAAGACCTCTACAAAACCGATAGACGGCGTTAGTAAGGTAGAAGGAAAGGGCAGGGCAAAATTTTTGGGGTTAACAGTAGAGAATGAATGATGTTCCTATTGTCAGGGGAAAATGCATTAGCAGAAAGGATGCAGGGCTTGGAAAGCCAAAATCCAGGATCCGAAGCACGTTGTAGCTTCAACTTCGGTTGTGTTTTTGATTGAAAACAGTCTGTCAATTAACTCTACTTCCTGGGTACTAGATACCAGATCAGAATCTCATATCTGTAATTCATTACAGACTTTGAGAAACCGTAGAGTTATCAGGGCAGGTGATATGACTCTCAGGGTTGCTAACGAAATGAGTGTAGATGCTATATCCGTAGGGTATACTACCTAGGATTGACAAGTGGGCAGATATTGATTCTACGTAACTGTTTGTGTGTACCTAGTCTAGTATGTAAGAGATGTGGTCCACATCCACCTAAATCAAAGTCTGATCGGGTCAGGTACACTAGAGGACAATATATACGTGTTAAATCAAGCTCAGGTTTTCAACGTCCAGAACACACTTAAAAGAAAGTCTCCAGAATTAAATAAGGCTTTCTTATGGTATTGCAGACTGGGTCACATCAATGAAACGCGGTTGTCGAACTTACATAGAGAGGGATATTTGGATCCGTTCGAATATCAGTCTTATGCAACTTGTCAATCTTGTCTCATAGGAAAGATGACAAAGACTCTGTTCACTGGACACGGAGCAAGAGTGAGCGAGCTCTTAGGACTCATACACAGCGACGTGTGTGGTCCAATATCCACAGATGCACGAAGTAGTTATTCCTATTTCATTACTTTTCACGGGTAATTTCTCTTGGTAAGGACATGTCTTCTTGATGAACTATAAATCCGAGGCCTTTGAGAAATTCCGAGAATATAAGAATGAAGTGGAAAAACAAACAGGCAAAATTATCAAGACACCGAGATCTGATCGATATGGTGAATACTTAATTGCCGAGTTCCTCGGTTACCTAAAAGAGAATGGAATTCTCTCTCAGCTTACTCCTCCATACACACCACAACACAAACGTGTATAGGAAAGGCGGAACAGAACCCTATTGGATAGGATACGTTCCATTATGAGTAATGCTGAGTTACCGCGATCCTTCTGAAGTTATGCACTAGAAACAGCTGCATATCTTTTGAATAACGTTCCTACCAAGACTGTGCCTATGTCACAACCCGAATTTGGCACATGACGTCCCTTAAACTACGCATCGTCTACAGGCGTAACGCAATTTAAGTAAGCCGAAAACCCAGCCATCTAAACCCAGCAATCTAAACCATCAAAAGTAGTAAGTGATAAGAATATTTTTCTTTAAAACCTTTGAAATCTCAAACCAAATTCTTTAAAGTCCACATTTTCTTTCTTAAAAATTTTGGCAGCACCTCCTTTGTAAAAACTAACCCCAAAAATGGATACAACATGAATATAAGTAAAGCATCCCCGACGGGAGCAAAATCTACGCCCAAAGGCGGAAACAACCACCACAACAAATATGCGACGCCGTAGCGAAGAATTAAAAGACGATATAAATAAAACTGTATAAAAGACCTCCAAGTCACCAAAAATATACAATATCGTCGTCACATCAAGTCTCTAAGTCAAAACATGAAAATGGTAGATGGAGAGTATAAGGTACAAAGATATACAAAGAGCATCATCGGATAACCGCAAAACCCACCTATAGCCAAACTGCACGCAGTCAGCCGAAGCGGTATCCGCTGCAAAAGATGATATGGTAGAAGACCTGCCTCGACCACTCTGAGGAACAACCTGCAAACCCTGTGGTACAACGGGGGTGAGTTGCCAACTCGTGAATAGTAAATACCATATGCAGGTAATCGCAAGTATGTACGTACAGCGTGAATCTAACGCATGCAAGCTGATAGCAATAAAAGGCAATATGTGTGCAACAGTATGAAAGGTATTCTATCGGGTACTACTAATACATGAAGCAATAAATGGCAATATGTATATGCAACAGTTATGAAAGGTGCTCTATCAGGTACTACAAATAAATGAAGCAATGCATATAAAGTAAATGTGGAGTATGGGATAAAACATGTCATCCTCACGGAATCCTGACCTCGTGGCAGGACCAAAGTCTATCAAGACAATCTAAATCCCAAATTTCCTTAAATCTGCCCCCAAATTGGCTCTCATATCCTGTAAGTCTCATATATCATGAGTGTCCAATATCAAGTAAATCTCATATAACCAGTATCCAATATCAAGTAAATCTCATATAGCCGGTATCCAATATCGAGTATGTCTCATGAAACCTGAGTGCCAACATCTACACCCCAAAACATCATGAAAACAAGTATCTAGCATCGACACATAAATACTCATCTCTGAGGCGCCGTCACCTGGGACTGGCCCTCCCATGTCATGTACGTACATCCTATAGAACCTGAGTGTGCACCACCCGTAATCGACAAGGCATGTGCGTACATAACCTCGATCGGTATTCCCCAGATATCCGTCGAGTCCAAATACTATCACCGGTTGGCACACGCCCCCAGCCAGGCTCATCGGCATGGACCGTCGATCTTCTTGCCCCGGAGAACCAACCGGGTTCCACCATGTACCCGCACACGGCCCACTCACTCCTCGCATGGGGTAATATATAAGCTCAGAACCGAGAAATCTCATGGTGGAAGCTGAAATATCATATCAAGAGAAACCGGGTTTTTCAAATAATGCATAATTTCATGAAACTACCACGGTCCTCAAATCCAGAAAACATCAGGAATCAATAATTATAATTGCATAGATCATTATATATGTGTACATATATATCAGCGTCCTATTCCACTGATATATATATATATATATATACTTAGGAGTAAAACATCATATGAAATCCGTGAATATAATATATGCAACATGAAACAGTAATATGAGCATATAAAGGAAAAGCCGCTATTTAACTGCAACAAGTTAATATATATCATGCGGTTCCTAATTTCTCTAAGTCCATATAATATCAAATAAAGGTGAACATGTAGCTATAGCCAGGTGTGCGTAACCATGTCGGTATAGCAAGATATATGTATCTACCTATCAATAATGATGTAATACCCTCCAGGTATATGTATAAGTATGTATGCAAGATGTACATGTAGTTATGTCTCATATGTGTATATACCTATCACTAAAGGTACAATACCATATAGGTATATAGGTAACTAGCATGTAAGTAATTCAAGGCATATGTGTAAGCATGTAGATATACAAGTATGCTATATGTCATATGCACAAGGAAAATAAGGATCATGTCTCAATGTCCTTAAGAAATACAGTATCACATATGTATAGGTGTTGTGCGTGTCATGGCAATTATCGACGGTGTGTGTGTAGCATACAATTAGTTCTCGTGAAACATGAACCGTCAATAATGGTGTTGTGTCTCATTAATACTAAGTCCATGCACAATACGAAATGACCTATGCAACAAAGGTACACATGCACAATCAATATCCGTATACTTCTAACTAATAGTCATGTCATTAATTTAGCCCATACGCATAACGCCATGCGGGCGATTCCCCTGTAGATGTTAAATCTACTCACTACAATCCTGGCTAACTAAAGCCAACCACTCGCTTTTCCTTCTTCGCAGCGCCCAAAGTCCCCGCCTGCGATCCTGAAAGCATATAACAATACAACAAGTGTATATTAGCAATCGACCAATAATACGTATAAACTACGTTTGACCGACGTACCAACTCCAAACATACTCTCAAGTGTTCATCTTGTGGCTAACATGAGTAGCAACATTACGAAACCAACTCAAGAGCAAAACCTACACAAAGACACGAATGACATCGGCACAACCCTAACTAGGAATGCTAAACGACACAATCATCAAGCCTAGACCCTGATCGTACCGATCGCGCATTCAAAACACAATAATTAATGTGGAATTTAATATAAATAACGTCGCAACGTCAAAAGAAACCCACACCTAAATTATTCGGAAATCTAGTAAGCAACTTATATCATTTTAGCTCAAAACTACAAGTTTTACCAAATCTAGAAATCACAAACATCACAATATAGCATGATTAAACCATACAAACCCTTACTAGAATTTTAAATTCACTCGAATAGTATTAGTAAAAGTTTAGTTTGCTAAATAGCTTAATTATACAATTAGGAAAAATATCATTTAACAAACTACCAACTAGGTTAAGTTTTCTTCAAGCTTAACTCTCGATATGGGTAATGGCAAAAGGGCAAAAGGGAGACCGAAGAAAACATGGATGGAGGTGATACGAAACGATATGGTTGCCAAAGGACTCAATGAAAGTATATTGTTCGATAGAAGTGAGTGGAGACAGAGGATTCATGTGCTGGACCCGGCGTGATTCTCATGTTGGTTCATGTAGCCTACCCCATATGCTTGGGATAAAAGGCTCAGTTGTTGTTGTTGTTGTTTAACTTATTAGTTAACCTTTTTACTAATCAAAATCTTAACTACCCAAAAAACATTTCTTGAATTTCAAAATATGAAATTGAAAGCTTAAATTAACAACTAATAAGCTAATTAAAGTATTGAAACAACAATTAAGGTTTAGGGTTAGGGTTTTATACCTCCACAAAATTAGCAACTAAACTTCAAAATTAAGCCTCTAAAAAGAACACTTCCCTGAAGATCCAAGTTTGATTTGTGAAGAAGAATGATGGGTTTTGATTTATTTATGAGTTTGTGTGAATTATTTAGGATTTTTGATGATTTATTTGGACTTTGGAGAGATGAAATGAGGCAAGATTCAAGAGAGGGCAGCAAGGGGGGTTTCGGCCAAGCGAAGAGGAAGTGGGGTTTTGTGGTAATGTGTGGAAAAATCTAGAAGAAAATAACAATAAAAGCTTAATAAAACAAAAACCCTTTACCCACCTCATATCCTTTTCTTTAAAATTTCATTTATTTTCCACAAATATCTAGATATTATGAAGAGATATTTTCAAAGATGGATTAGTGCTAATCTAGTGATTAACTTAGCATAGATTCACATTAGCAATAATTAACCCAAGAAAAAATATAAATACCACTAATTAATTGCATATTTAAGAAGTTAAAATAATATTTTAATTAAGGAAAATTATTAAAATGCACAAAAATTACAAGTGGCTTACAAAAACCCGCAAACTAGCAATTTCCTAGCTAAACTAGGTGCAGTGAATTCTATACTGCAAAAAGATCGCTTCTAGGTTTTTACGGAAAACACCGACTATTTTTCCCTAAAAACGGAAAATCGCCTAAACGATTTCCAAAACTTTACAATCTTCCCCCTTAAAGAAATTCAGTTCCCGAATTTAAAATTTATCTACGCGTACCTTCGAAGAGATGAGGGAAAAATAAGTTCTTCCGCATCTCGCTCGCAGCCTCCCAAGTGGTCTCTTCACTAGACAGCTACGCCAAAGAAATCTCCACAGATGGCAAGACCTTTGACCGAAGTTTCTCCACCTGCCGATCCACTAACACAATCGGCTGCCGGTGAACGAAAAGATCACGTCCAAGCTAAATGGTCTGGTGCTGAATCATATAAGATAGGTCATGAAGGTATTTGCGAAGTATCGACACAAGGAAAACGGGGTGAATACTCAATAATCTGGGCGGAAGTGCCAAATTATAGGCAACGGAACTAACTCGCTCGAGGATCTCAAAGGACCAACAATCTAGGACTAAGCTGCCCAAAACTCAACACGCCATTCCATCGGAAAAATCCATAGGAATACATGATCTCCCACTGCGAACTCAAGTCTACGACCACCACAGTCGGCATAAGACTTCTTTCTGCACTAGGCTGCTCTCATCTTGACCTGAATCAACTGGATCTTCTCCGTAGTCTCATGACTAGCTGGGGTCCAAAAATCCTACTCTCGCAGAGTCAGAAAAACAGACTGGTGATCGACAGGACCTACCAAACAAAACCTAAAGGTTGCCAATTGGAATGTCTCCTGATAACTGCTATCGAAGGAGAATCCTAACAATGGCAAGTGACGATTCCAACTGCCAACAAACACTTAGTACGTACGCACAAGCATATCCTCCAGAGTCTGTATTGTCCGCTCTAACTGACCATCGCCCTACAGATGGAAAAGTGGAGCTAAAGCTCAACCAGTACCCAAGGCTTCCTGAAGTTTCTGCCAAAGACGGCAAGAGAACCGATACCTCTATTGGATACAACGTATGATGGAACTCCGTGCAAACACACAAACTTAATAAAGAACTACTGAGCAAACTGAGCATAACCGGACAACAACACCCAAATAGAGTCATACCCTGTCTAGACCTGGGTAGGCACCACAACGAAATTCATGGAGATCTGCTCCCATTCCCACTCCAGAACGGTTAAAGATTGCAACTCTCTAGCCGGTCTCAGATGCTCAACCTTAGCTTGCAACAAGTCAGACACCTCAAAACGAAATTCGAAACTTCACTCTTCATCCCTGCCCACCCTCACAAATCACGCTACATATTGGTGGACTTGAATGAACACAGAAAGCTGACTGATGTGCCTGCTCTAGGATTTCGTGTCTCTAGCCATCAGTATCAGGTACATACAAATGCGTCCCTAAACGTAGCACACCCTAGTCACAAATCAAGAACTCTGAATCTTTACCCTGCCGAACATGCTCAAGTATCACAGCCAACGAGCATCGGCGGGTTGTGCCTCACGAAAACGACTAAGTAAAAGTGGACGGGCGCGGACATGAGCAAGCTGTCCCCTCAGTAGAGGCGAACTTAAGCTATACTCAACGATCGCACAAGAACTGTAAATCTGCAGAAGACTGTCTCCGAACTGTGCACAACTGGAACAACTACCCCGGGCCCACGACTCAAGCATCAGCTACTATAATCGCCTTGCCACGGGAAATGAAGGATCTCGCAATCACAATCCTTTACAAGCTCCATCCAACGGCGCTGTCTCAACAATCAAACCCGCTGCGGGAAGATGTACATTATGCTTTGGTGGTCCGTGAAAATGCGACACGACTCTTACAAAAGTAGTGTCCCCAAATCTCCAACGCAAGACCACCACGGCAATCTCCAGATCAAGAGTGGGATAATCCTGCTCGTACTTCCTCTAACTGTCGGGAAGCAAAAGTGATAACTCAATCATGCTACATCAGCGCAAAAGCGAGCCCTACTCATGAAGCATCACAGTTAAACAACAAAGTCGCCAAATTCAGAAAGCAAAGAAAGAACTGGTGCAGTTGTCAGCCGAGTATTCAACTATTGAAAACTCTGCACGCATGCCTCAGTCTAAGAAAAGGAACCTCCTTCCCGGTCAGTCCAGTCAACGGTGCAGCGATATACAAACAATCCTGCACGAAATGGCGGTAAAGACCTGCTAAGCCCAAAACTACGGACAACTGTCCCCGTTGCAAGTCTGGGCCAAGCTATACGGCCTCGATCTTCCTCGGGTCCATACGAATAGCGTTTCCCGCAACTACAAGACCCAGGAGTCAACACAATCAAGCCTGAAGGAATACTCCGAGAATTTAGCAAACAGCTGGTGCTCTCCCAATGTCTGCAAAGCAAATCCTCAATTGCTGCTCATGTTCCTCACGACCCTTGGAATAGACCAGAATGTCATCAATAACACAACAATAACTGGTCGAGGAACGACCTAAGAAATCCGGTTCATCACATCCACGAATGCTGCTAGGGCATTGGTGAGTCCGACGACACCACCAAAAACTCATACTGCCCGTAGCGCACACAAAAGCAGTCTTCGGAATGTCATAATTCCGAACCCACAACCAATGATGATCTGATCCCAAACAAACTTAGAAAACGTCTCGCACTCTGGAGCAAGTCGAACAAATCGTCAATGCGGGGTAAATGATACCTATCCACACCGTAACTCGGTTCAATTGACGATCAATCAACACACAACCTCAAACTGCCGTCTTTCTCCCTGAAGAACAGAATAGGAACTCCCCAAAGCGAAACACTTGGACGTACAAGTCCCCCTATCTAGCAACTCTGCAGCTAATCCTTAAGCTCCTTAAGCTCCGCCGGCTCATCTGGAACAACGTCGGAAAACCCTCGCACGATAGGAACCCGGTCCAACAAACCCACTGTGGCTCCGGTATCATGAATGAAAGCCAAGAATCCTCAACATCCTCTCCTCAAAAGCCGACTAGCGAAAAAAGCTGAATTCAAGCTATGATGGGCGGCACCATTGTCCCCCTGCACAACAAGAACTGACTCACCGGGAAAACAAATCTTGACAGTTTTCTCGCGGCAGTCCACAGACGCATAGCACGTAGCTAACCAGTCCGTGCCCAGGAGAACGTCAAATCCAACATCTCTAGAAGGATCAAAACGACGGAAGAATCTCTATCTCCTATCCGATTGGCACACGACCGATATACGTGTCGCGCAACAAAAGAATTGCTGACAGAAATTAACACAACAAAAGGCTGATCTAGCTAACACGACTCTCCTCGTCCCAAGCCTCTACTACTCCCGCGACGTGCACGAAACCTGTCACGGTGACTGAACCTCTATCTCGGGGCTGACACACCTGCGCGAGCCCTCCTCTTTCCTCGAACTCCTAAAGTCTCGGAAAGACACTCCTCGTCAAATAGGGCTGCGTCCACTGGTGCTGTGTAAGTAACACAATGCTGTGTGCTGACCATAAGGAACAACTGGGTAATAGGGGTGGCAACCTCCTGTCGCTGCGCTCGACTGGCCTCAACCAACGACCACATCATCTGACGCAAGTCCTGCATCTCCGCCTCAAGCCTAGTGATACGATCTATCAAATGCGGAACCATCTGCTCCTGTGCAATGAGCGTGCCATCCTGGTCAGTCATCGTCCCACACGAGTCAACTCTGACCTCGGCTCTTGCTGCATCACTCTGAGTCCTCATGGTCATCGGCGACAAAGGCTATAAATGGAAATAGGATTCGATAAGAACACGGAAATCGAATCACAAGGATATGCATCATTAAGGAACGAATTTAAAGCAATTAGTACTTAGGTCACTTTAGACGGAGTACCGTGATCCTGAGTATGCCGCGGACATACACACACTACGTTACTCTGCTTAAGCTACCAACTCCATCATACCAAGGTCATCCTACACTCCGAAAGGTAAAACCTAGCACTCCGATACCAACTTTGTCACGACCCGAATTTGGCACGTGACGGCCTTTAAACTACGCAACGTCTACAGGCGTAACGCAATTTAAGTAAGCCGAAAACCCAGCAATCTATACCATCAAAAGTAGTAGGTGATAAGAACATTTTTCTTTAAAACCTTTGAAATCTCAAACCAAATTCTTTAAAGTCCACATTTTCTTTCTTAAAAATTTTGGCAGCACCTCCTTTGTAAAAACTAACCCCAAAAATGGGTACAACATGAATATAAGTAAAGCATCCCCAACGGGAGCAAAATCCATGCCCAAAGGTAGAAACAACCACCACAACAGATATACGACGCCGTAGCGAAGAATTAAAAGACGATATAAATAAAACTGCATAAAATACCTCCAAGTCACCAAAAATATACAATATCGTCCTCATATCAAGTCTCTAAGTCAAAACATGAAAATGGTAAATGGAGAGTATAAGGTACAAAGATATACAAAGAGCTTCATCGGATAACCGCAAAACCCACCTATAGCCAAACTGCACGCAGTCAGCCGAAGCGGTATCCGCTGCAAAAGATGATATGATAGATAGAAACCCTGCCTCAACTACTCTGAGAAAAAACCTGCAAACCCTGTGAAACAACGGGGGTGGGTTTCCAACTCGTGAATAGTAAATAACATATGCAGGTAATCGCAAGTATGCACGTACAGCGTGAATCTAACACATGCAAGCTGATAGCAATAAAAGGAAATATGTATGCAACAGTATGAAAGGTACTCTATCATGTACTACTAATACATGAAGCAATAAATGACAATATGTATATGCATCAGTCATGAAAGGTACTCTATCAGGTACTACAAATACATAAAGCAATGAATATAAAGTAAATGCGGAGTATGGGATAAAACATGTCATCCTCACGGAATCCTGACCTCGTGGCAGGACCAAAGTCCATCAAAACAATCTAAATCTCAAATTTCCTCAAATCAGCCCCCGAATTGGCCCTCATATCCTGTAAGTCTCATATATCCTGAGTGTCCAATATCAAGTAAATCTCATATAACCAGTATCCAATATCAAGTAAATCTCATATAGCCAGTATCCAATATCGAGTATGTCTCATGAAACCTGAGTGTCCAACATCTACACCCAAAAACATCATGAAAACAAGTGTCTAGCATCGATACATAAATACTCATCTCTGAGGCACCGTCACCTGGGACTGACCCTCCCATGTCATGTACGTACATCCTATAGAACCTGAGTGTGCACCACCCATAATCGACAAGGCATGTGCGTACATAACCTCGATCGGTATTCCCTAGATATCCATCGAGTCCAAATACTATCACCGGTTGGCACACGCCCCCAGGCAGGCTCATCGGCATGGACCGTCGATCTTCTTGCCCCGCAGAACCAACCGGGTTCCACCATGTACCCGCACACGGCCCACTCACTCCTCACATGGGGTAATATATAAGCTCAGAACCGAGAAATCTCATGGTGGAAACTGAAATATCATATTAAGAGAAACCGGGTTTTTCAAATAATGCATAATTTCATGAAACTACCACGGTCCTCAAATCCAGAAAACATCAGAAATTAATAATTATAATTGCATAGATCATTATATATGTGTACATATATATCAGTGTCCCATTCCACTGATATATATATATATATATATATATATATATATATATATATATTTAGGAGTAAAATATTATATAAAATCCTAGAATATAATATATGCAACATGAAACAGTAATATGAGCATATAAAGGAAAAGCCGCTATTTAACTGCAACAAGTTAATATATATCATGTGGTTCCTAATTTCTCCAAGTCCATATAACATCAAATAAAGGTGAACATGTAGCTATAGCCAGGTGTGTGTAACCATGTCGGTATAGCAAGATATGTGTATCTACCTATCAATAATGATGTAATACCCTCCAGGTATATGTACAAGTATGTATGCAAGATGTACATGCAGCTATGTCTTATATGTGTATATACCTATCACTAAAGGTACAGTACCATATAGGTATATAGGTAACTAGCATGTAAGTATGTCAAAACATATGTGTAAGCATGTAGGTATACAGGTATGCTATATGTCATATGCACAAGGAAAATAAGGATCATATCTCAATGTCCTTAAGAAATACAATATCACATATGTATAGGTGTTGTGCGTATCATGGCAATTATCGACGGTGTGTGTAGCATACAATTAGTGCTCGTGAAACATGAACCATCAATAATGGTGTTGTGTCTCATTAATACTAAGTCCATGCACAATAGGAAATGAGATATCCAACAAAAGTATACATGCACTATCAATATCCGTATACTTCTAACTAATAGTCATGTCATTAATCTTGCCCAAACGCACAACGCCATACGGGCGATTCCCCTGTAGATGTTAAATCTACTCACTACAATTCTGGCTAAGTAAAGCCAACCACTCGCTTTTCCTTCTTCACAGCGCCTGAAGTCCTCGCCTGCGATCCTGAAAGCATATAACAATATAACAAGTGTATATTAGCAATCGGCCAATAACACGTACAAACTACGTTTGACCGACGCACCAACTCCAAACATACTCTCAAGTGTTTGTCTTGTGGCTAACATACGTAGAGACACTACGAAACCAACTCAAGAGCAAAAGCTACACAAAGACATGAATGACATCGGCACAACCCTAGCTAGGAACGCTAAACGATACAACCATCAAGCCTAGACCCTGATCGTACCGATCGCGCATTCACAACACAATAATAAATGTGGAATCTAATATAAATAACGTCGCAACGTCAAAAGAAACCCACGCCTAAATTATCCGGAAATCTAGTAAGCAACTTATATCATTTTAGCTCAAAACTATAAGTTTTACCAAATTTAGAAATTTAGCATGATTAAACCATACAAACTCTTACTAGAATTTCAAATTCACTCGAATAGGATTAGTAAAAGTTTAGTTTGCTAAATAGCTTAATTATACAATTAGGAAAAATATCATTTAACAAACTACCAACTAGGTTAAGTTTTCTTCAAGCTTAACTTATTAGTTAACCTTTTTACTAATCAAAACCTTTACTTGATTATCCAAAAACCATTTCTTCAATTTCAAAACATGAAATTGAAAGCTTAAATTAACAACTAATAAGCTAATTAAAGTATTGAAACAACAATTAGGGTTCAGGGTTAGGGTTTTATACCTCCACAAAATTAGCAACTAAACTTCAAAATTAAGCCTCCAAAAAGAACACTTCCATGAGGATCCAAGCTTGATTTGTGAAGAAGAATAATGGGTTTTGATTTATTTATGAGTTTGTATGAATTATTTAGGATTTTTGATGATTTATTTGGACTTTGGAGAGATGAAATGAGGCAAGATTCAAGAGAGGCCAGCAAGGGGGGTTTCGGCCAAGCGAAGAGGAAGTGGGGTTTTGTGGTAATGTATGGGAAAATCTAGAAGAAAATAACAATAAAAGCTTAATAAACAAAAACCCTTTATCCACCTCATATCCTTTTCTTTAAAATTTCATTTATTTTCCACAAATATCTAGATATTTTGAAGAGTTATTTTCAAAGATGGATTAGTGCTAATCTAGTGATTAACTTAGCATAGATTCACATTAGCATTAATTAACCCAAGCAAAAATGTAATTACCACTAATTAAGTGCATATTTAACAATTTTAAATAATATTTTAATTAAGGAAAATTATTAAAATGCACAAAAATCATAAATGGCTTATAAAAACCCGCAAACTAGCAATTTCCTACCTAAACTAGGTGCAATGAATTCTATACTGCAAAAAAATCACTTCTAGGTTTTTATGGAAAACACCGACTATTTTTCCCTAAAAACGGAAAATCGCCTAAACGATTTCCAAAACGTTATAGCCTACCACATCATATCAGATGTGGAGTAGGAAGAAACCCAATCTTCAGCATATGAAGATATAGGGATGTCCAGCTTTTGTCAAAAAGCAGTATGCGGACAAGCTCGAGGCATGCTCAGTACTATGTAGGTTTATGGGATACCCAAAGAACTCTAGGAGGTATCTTTTCTATTACGCAGAGGAACAACAGTTTTTTGTTTCTCGTCATGCCCACTTTTTGGAAAATTAATTTTTGAAAAGGAAACTAGTGGGAGCGCCATAGAACCGGAAGAAATTCCAGAACCACAAACTATTACTGAAAGTATGGTAGAACTAGAGATTTCAAAATAACAGGACATTCCTACGCCAATCCGCAGACTAGTAGGCAGTCTCATCCATCTGAGAGATACTACAGTTATCTCATAGACGGGGATAAAGAGGATTGCATCATTTACAATGATGAGCCAACTAGGTTCCAGTAGGTCATTTAGAGCAATGACTCGGTACAATGGATGGATGCAATACGGACCGAGATGGAGTCCATGTACACCAACAAAGTATGCACTTTGAATATTGCTCCAGAAGGGGTAAAACCCGTAGGCTGTAAATGGATCTTCAGAAAGAAGATTGGTGTAGATGGACAGGTTGAAACCTATAAGGCTAGACTTGTTGCAAAAGGTTTTCGTCAAAGATCTGGTTTGGACTATGATGAAACCTTTTCTCCAGTGGCTATGCTCAAATCCATTCGGATCCTTCTTGTCATTGTTGCCTTCCAAGATTTTGAGATCCGACAGATGGACGTAGAGACAGATTTTCTAAATGGTTATTTGGAAGAGTGTGTTTATATGGATCAAGCAGACGGTTTCAATCAAAGTGGGAGCAGTAGAAAAGTTTGCAATTTGCTTAAGTTCGTTTATGGACTAAAGTAGGCATCGCGGAGTTGGAACATCTGTTTTGATGAGACGGTCAAACAATTCGACTTTATCAAAAATCCAGATGAACCATGCATTTATAATAAAATTGTAGCGAGAACTGTATGATTCCTCGTCTAGTACATGGATGTCATTCTCTTGATAGAAAATGACATTCCTATACTACAATCAGTCAAAGGATTCTTGTCACTAAGGTTCTCCATGAAAGACCTGGGTGATACCAACTACATTCTGGGGATCCAGATCTATCGTGATAGATCAAAAAGGATGGTGGGACTTTCATAGTCAAGATACATCAACACCATACTTAAAATATTTAGTATGGAATATTCTAAGCGCGGTAGTCTACCGGCTTGTCATGGAATCACCCTCTCCAAAGAGATATCTACTGAGGCTGATTTGGAAAGGGCTCACTTCACATCTATACTCTACGCTTCTGCGGTAGGCTCTAAAATGTATGTGATATTGTGTACCGGACTAGATGTTGCTTATGCACTAGCGTGGTAAGCCGGTATCATTCAAACCCAGGGAAGAAGCACTGGATAGCAGTAAAGAACATTCTCAAGTACTTGAGGAAGGACTAAGGAGATGTTCTTGGTGTATGGCGGAAAAGACCTCCAGATCGAGGCTTTTGCTGACTCAGCTTCCAGAGTGATAAGAATGACTCCAAATCCATGTCGGGTTATGTCTTTACCCCAGTGGAGGGGCGGTCTGTTGGAAGAGCTCTAAACAGGACACCGTTACAGACTTGATGATAGAAACGGAGTAGTTCGCTGCATAAGACACTGCAAAAGAGGCAATCTGGATGAGGAAGTTCTTAACTGAACTTCAGGAGGTTCCTTCCATTGTTGGTCTAATACTTTAGTATTGTGACAACAACGACGCTATAGTTTTAGGGAAGGAACCCAGGTCCCATCAGAGATCCAGACATATCTTGAGGCGGTACCACCTGATCAAGGAGATCGTTGATCTCCAGGAGATCGAGGTGAGGAGAGTAGATAAGGTGAACAACACTGCAGATCCACTCACCAAGGCCATCCCTCAGACACAGTTCGAGTGGCTATTCGAGATCTTAGGTCTGCGATATGCCAATACATAGCCTTAGTGCAAGTGGGAGATTGTTAGTGTTATATGCCCTAGAGGCCATTATTGTATCATACTGGTTTGTATATTACTTAATGGAAGCTTGTGATATACACGGATATAGTAACAGTCTTGCTCAAAATGGTAGTATGCTACCTGGTTTATTTCTACCTCAATATATGCATGTGTTTCTTTTAGCATATCGCTTATACATATTGGTAGAGCCATTAGGATCTTTGCTTGATTACCAGCGTTGTGATGGTAGTCATACTAGTAGGGGCTGGGTAGTCTATAAGCATATCCTATACAGGTCCCTAGTCGTAGGATTATCGAGACGGGGCATCGATACTATAGAGTAGACTAGTGCATACGCTTCTCATCCCAGCAGGGGAGATGGTCTGTCCCACAGCCATTAGTACGTCGTGCTGGAGATAATATGCAAGTGCTCATTAGATTATGAGTACACCGGACATGACTCGTCGGGAACTGTTGGTGGGTATTATACCTATCGTCGGGTAGCAGTTCCTAGGCGACAAGAGTACAGCTTAGTCCGTCGACTTGATACTGCAACTTCGCCTCGAGTGTGTTCCCACTGTACTTTGATTACTACCCTACCATGGCTCAAAGGAGTCGTGCAAACAGGTAGTAGTTGGGCGCAGTCCCGAAGCACTTGGAGGCAGTGGCAGTTAGATAGGATTCGTCTCTGCCGATGTTGGGGGTTGATATCGCGCTGTGTTCGGAAGACCATTACACAAAGTCCGTGGCTAAGGCAAGCGAGATTTACTGGTAGGTATTCCAGTAGTTTCTCAGGGTGTATTGGGCTATACTCCGACACGACTTATTGCGCTATTAGGGGTATGACGATTACCGCCCCCTAGGCCCGTTATGCGATACTCTTAGACGAACAGACCGGACTGTACGGAGATTGTCACAGATAGGCTCAGTAGGAGTTCAGATGAGTTAGCTCATCGGCCTTCTTATCGACACATACCTAGGTAGCCGTTACGTACAGCTAGTACCGCTTGCGGCTTCTGGTTAAACCCACTGCCAGTGTAGTGTCGAGTCTTTAGAGTCCCACACAGAGGGTTTCCCTGCACTGGGAAAAAGGTGTAGAGGCTGTATGGTTTTACAGTAGGGCTACGATCACGTACGTGCACTTGTGCACGTATATTGTTCAGGCGGATAATACTAGTGGGCTTTGGTTTAAGCCGGATCCTAGTTTTGTATTGATGAATTTATTTCATCTCTTTGTATTCGTATTCTTTGGAATGCGGATGCAGGTATGTATATACGGATGAAGGGCATTCTCGTAATTCCTCTGGATTGGCTTCTAGAAGGTAACACCTCATTAGGGGTTCTTTTCTTTTGGCTTAAAGATTAAACCTAAATGAGGTGGAGGAAATGAGGTGGGGGTGGACAAAAGATCAAGCATCACTCACCATTAGATATTTTCAAGCATGCTAGATATTAGTTGAGATATTTTCTCCTCAATTATTTAGATGCTTGATTATTTTATTCTTGAGCTATTCTTCATCCAAGCGCATTCTTCACTAATTTTTCCTCAAGTGGCCTTCTTCTTCCTCTAAACCATAAAAGTCTCATGAGTTGAGAAACTTAGGGTTCCAAGAGACAAATCACTCCATCTTCTCACTCTACACCACCTAGTTTAGCGAACTAGAAGCCGTAGTTATCTCAATTTCGAGGTAGGAGCTCAGGCTATAGACTCTCGGGTGGATCGTCTTTGACTCGAGGAGGCCGTCGAGGTTGCCCGATCCGTTTTCGATCCAGCTGACGACGAGGTGGAGGACAGCGAAGAAGACCCGAAGGACTTGGTATCGTGAGGTATAACTTTCATCCGAGTAGTTTAACCTTATTGCAAGTTATCTAGTTAGTGTTTAGTATCGATCCTGGAGTTCAAGTCGGTGTTGCGAGCTTTGAAAATTGTTTTTTAAATATTCCGTCTCCCCGCGAACACGCGGGGTGCGCGACATCGACTTACAAAGGTTTAGATTTCTGGGCTTCGGCTTACTTCAATTACGGCGGGGTCTTGTAGACTTCACGTAATTCTCGTGCCGGTCACGTACCAAATTTCCGGGCCGTGACAATATGCTTGGGATAAAAGGCTCAGTTGTTGTTGTATATATGCTGTTAGTAGGGTAAAATGTCTAAAATACCCCTCCAATGGCTATAACTCAGCTTATAACATCTCCTCTGTCATGCCCTGCTTCCCAAAAGAGCAATAACGACACGTGACGATACCTACGACGTATTTATTACGAGAAGGTCATTTCTCGCAATAAATACGCTAAGCGTATATAAGCAACATAAAGTAACGATAATAAACAAAAGAATGAAATTCAATTTTGATATATTACATTTAAAATTCACGGTTGACAAAATATCTGAATACAAGATACAATAATTGATTGAATGAATTCTCGTTGTGTAGTATGAAAATTGTAAAGAAATCACAACCAAAAATTATTTGACCGCAATCAATAACGGTGTCGAATGTAGCGCGTTAGTAAGTGCGGATCGTTCACAGGGAAAGTGTAATCGTTCGTGTTTAGAATTAGATGAGTTGAAAATTTAAAGAAAAGAAAAGAAACAATTCATGATTTGTAAATTGAAGTTCAAGAATTAGAAAATTAGGTCTAAATCAAGAAACGATAAAATCAAGAATTGAGAATTTGTGATGATTTCCAAACCAACAATCAAGATTCGAAGTGTGGCTCATAGGAGTAGATCGGATGTATAGATGTGATGAGATCTAATGATTTCATATTCTTATCCATTAACGAATTGATACTAGATCGATGACGATTTATCGAGGTTAAGGATCTTGCGAAGAAGCTAGGGTTTCCTCATCTTATCCTTTGTCCTTTCGATGGATCTCATTCACAAACTAGCTTCAAGTAAATCTAATGATCGATCGTTGATCTCTAGTTTCGAGCGAACACAATCAAGAAAGCATCGTCTCGAAACTAGGTCATCGATCATTCGATTTACAAGAATTTACAAACGTTATAGGATTTAAGAATTGTAAAAGAATCTAAATCATCATCGTTCTATCGATCGTCCCGACTCCTTTACGAGCAGAGTTTTACTCAAACATTATCACAAAACAAACATTCAAGAATCTAGATTGAATCATAATACTTGAATTCAAAAGATAAGCATGTTAAAAGAATTGTCACCTTTATTTATTCAACAATTTGTTACACTTTACTCAAAGACTACAAGAAATTGAGAAGGGAACGAGATCGTCGAATCTAGCGTCGCATCGGCTCCTTGAGTCGCGGATCGGCTTGGATCACATGCTCCGATGAAGTCCGGCTTCGCTTCTAAAGGCTTTGAAGGCTTCTTGCTTTGATTGAACTCAAAGATCTTGATCTTGGATTAGAATTAGGGTTAGGGTTTTGAGGCGCAAGTCGTGTCACTCAACTTGCAGGGGTTGAAGAGGAGATTAGAGATTAATGAAGAACAACCCTAGATCTAGGTTTCCTTTTATAAGCCTCATAACCTTAGATCTAGAATTCAAATTTCAAATTTCCCTCCAAAATGAACTTTTCCCTCCAAAATGAACCACCTCATTTGAATTTTCCCTCCAAAATGAACCAGCTTATTTGAATTTTCCCTCCAAAATGAGGTTGTTAGAAAGAATCTTCTAGAAGAAGTTTGTTGAAGGGAATATTCTAGAATGAGGTTGTTACAAGGAGGCTTCTAGAAGAAGATTGTTATAAGGAGACTTCTAGAAGAGGGTTGTTGGAGAGAGGTTTCTAGAAGAAGGTTGTTATAAGGAGGCTTCTAGAAGAAGTTAGTTGGAGGGAGGCTTCTAGAACTAGGTTGTTAGGCCGAGCCTTCCAGATGAAGCCACGTAGACAATCTGGAGTGTCTGGAAGCTTGGCCATTAAAATTAAGCACATGGGGAAAAATGGAGCCGCTGACGTCACCATTTTGCCGCGGATCCGCGGCACGTGCCTGTTCCTGCCGCGGATCCGCGGTCATGTGATTGCTCCTGCCGCGGATCCGCGGTCACGTGAGGGATGCGCTGTGCAAAATTTCTTGTATTGATTTCTTTTGACTTCAGGAATGTTCTCTGATATGCTGAATTGTGTAATTAGTCCTTGATCACTGCCAGATCTCTAGCCTTTGAGTTGGCGTATTTTATCAACATTATTTTCACAATTTTATTATTTTTGACTGATCAATAATATGATAAGCTTTAACAAAGAGGCATATATAAATAAGGGAAATGAAACTAGATGTCTGGTTGTGATGCGAACTGGTTGTACTCCTTTTCGACCGTTTCTATCTCTTCTGTCACAATACCGCCTACGAACATTCCAAGGATAGAAAGAAGTGGGTGGAATGCACGTTAGCGAACTAGCGCTCGGTAAGTCCCCAAAAAGGATAAGTGTAGAAATAATATTGGCAAGTGTATAAATTGATAACTACTATCATTAAGCTGTGAATGAGCAACACTAATAATTAAGCATGACGATTCTATATAACATGGCAGTTCTATATAATATGGTAGTATAGTATAATATGTGTTGGTCAACGTAAGCACGTGATATGTAAAAATGTTGAACATGAATTAGATAGCAATGTGTCTTAAAAGGTCTTTACAATGGTTATCTAACTTAACGACAGTTCAAGTATGAATGTCAACCAATCTCAAGAGTGTTCTAAAACTCAAGGGTATAGTCCTAGGAGCAAGAAACCACGGGCCTGAATCAAGATGTGTTAGTAATGGAGTTTTGACCGTCGTTGAAGTATTCCAAACCCAAGAGTAAGGCCCCGGAGGCTTAGAAACACAGGCTCTCACGATAGATTGCTTGTATTAGTAGATATGGATGCATGAACTAGGAGGACTCCTAAGATACCGTTGGATTCACACTTAAACTACCCCAACACCCCGTGTATATTATTCTATGATTAATTTTACAAGTCTTGATCAAATCCGTGAATACAAAAGGTGAGGTATGATATCAAATTTCAAGATTGAGTTCATGTAGTCAGGTCAATTGCAAGGATTCATGTCAATTGTGTTCATAGTTCGAGTCAAGTTAGATCAAGCTTGATGGTTTAGTACAAGTCATGTGAAGTGTTCATATCAAGTTCAAGTAATCAAGTTCATGTTTAAGTCAAGTTCGAGTTCAAATTCAAGTTCAGATTTACATATTGAGTTTGTGTATTCATGTTAAGTTTCAAGTGTTCTAGTCAAGTCATGTAGGATATCATGTGTTTGATTATATGTTTCAATATTCATGTAATTTGATTTCCATGAAGTTACGTTATATTTTTAGGGACTATTTTTAGGGAGTATGCAAGTGGTACATCATTGTCTCCGGCTTTCCGAGACCTAGAGAGAAGATACCACTCAAATCCGTCTGCAACTTAAATACGTAACATATAAGAGCCTTTTGAATTCAATGTATATTTGTGAAAGATTGACATTTTAGAAACTTCATGGTAATTAGGTAAAATAAGTCATTTAATTATTGAGGGGTTTTATGTAAAATATTATATTTTAAAATCTCGAGAATGTTTATTAAAACTATTATTTAGAATGTTGATATCTTTTGATAAAAATATTCTTTGGGTAAACTATGGTATTTTAGTGAAAACCAAACTTTATACTATTTTAGTAAAAATTAGCCTTTCTTGAGTTAAGGGTATTTCTATGAAAACTTTAATTTGAAACTTTTGTTTTCTTTTAACTAAGTTGAAATTATAAGTAATAGTAAAATTCCAAATCAATATAAATTGTTATCTTTTATTTTATTTTAATTTATTAGAAATTGTATTCTTTTAAAATTCGTATTTTTCTTTCCTTTCAAGACCATGCTCAATGAAGAGCTTTGGATCTTACTCCATAGATCGAGAATGTGCGATAATCCGTACCATCCGCAACATGGTTCTCCTAAAGAGGGTTCTAGAGGCGTAATTGCAAAGGAAAAGAAAATAAGTTAAATTCAAAATTTAAACTTTGAGTGTATTTTGGTGAAAACTTATTATTTAGGTTAATATCAAATTAGTGGATTTAGGGTTTCAAGTGTACGTGCGGGGTAGATCATTACCCGTGCTCTATCTACATTAACATATCATGAGAACTAATATTGACCAAAAATAAATGAATATGGTATTTATCTGTTAGCTTGCATATATCAACTAATATTGCTTTGTTAACATGTCAAAATTTCCATTTAAATACATCCAGCGACTATAGGAAATAGATGAGGCAATTTATACAAGGGGGAAAAAGATATTAGATAACAGTAAATTAACAGTGCATAAATCATTATAAATTAATAAATCATAATTCATAAACCGAACATGGCCCTCTGGGTTGCTTGTTATGTTCCTGGTTTTCAGGACAATTGGAGAACCAAACATTTTTAAGGGTTGCTACTAAAATGATCCATTAGGTCAATAATATTCATTCAATCAATTCCTTGATTGACATCTGATTGCAGCAACTAGCTTGATCACTTGGTAGGTTTCATGGAGGAAGGGGAAGAGGTAGAAGAGAGATGAGGATATGGAAGGTGGTGCCGGTTCAAGAGATGAAGGGTTTTGGCATGGAGGTTTAATTAGGGAAAGAAAGAAGATAAAGAAGTGAAAGGAGAAGTGGGGCTTTGGGCTATGGGTTTGGTTTAGTTTAGTTTTAAAAAACAGTCTGGGTTTGGGCAGTTTGGGTTTGGGTTATGTTGAGATGTTGAAATTTAAAAAGGAAAAAATAGATTTAATTAAATGGGTTGGGGGTTGTGGGGTAAAAGAAAATGAGAAGGGTCTTGGAAGATAATATGGTAATAAAAATAGATGGAACGATAGAACTAATAAATAATATATTTAATAGAAAATATACGTAAATTATCAAAAATTAATAAATACGGTATTTTATTAAAGAAAGAAAATACGAAGGTATGAAAATTTTAGGGTCATTACATTCTATCCTTCTCAAAAATAATTTCGTCCTTGAAATCATTAAAGAAGGATGTTGCAACATGGCAAGAAAAAGGGTTAGGATGATGCAGTTGTGTTTCGTCGTGCTTCATCGGTTGGTACGCCAAGTAATTCGCGATAAGACAACCAGAAAGACGAGAAGTTTCAAAAATCAGAATAGATGTTATTAAGATAAGCAAGAGTCGTTTCCAAGAACATTCGAGTAAGCACTCGAATAGAAGAAATGTAAATAAGAATTGGATTGTCAGGAATGGTAAAGAATGAAAATAGAATTTAAAATGAGAGAAGGATATAAATAAAAAAGAAGATAGGATTTGATAATTAAGGATGAGGATATGCGGTAGAACATAGCTAAATCAAGAGAAAAGAGAATTAAAGACAGAACTCCAAGTCACTCAAGTAGAGTACCATATTGTAATTATGGTGCAGTTCATAATTACAATCGCATAACTCCATTTAAGTCACTCAAGTTCTACTATCAGAGTAAATGGAGTCAGATTTAAGAAACAATAAGGAATCAGGAAATAAAATAAAATCATACGGAGATGAATGGTTCGCACTTTCGTCTTCTTTGCATCGAGACACGATTATCGGGAAAATAAGAAGGTTTTCAAGGAATTTAGGATTCAAGAATGCAGTCGTTACACCTCCTTTATCTCCTTCGATTCTATTTTCTCGCCATCGAAATCTCTCCTCTCTATCTCTCTTCTCATCTCTCTCCTTCAATTTTCTCTTCTTTTTTTCAGATCTTTCGTTCCTCTCTTCTCTCTCCTTCGTAATTTCTCGATTCTCTCTGCTCTCTTTCGTTCATCTATTCCCTTTTCTTTAATTTTGGTTGCTGATTTCTGTTTTTTATCTCATAGTTTGGAATTGCAGCAAGATGATCAACAGTCAAGGTTCAGTTTCAAGCCAGCAAGTTTTATGATATTGTGGTGTTCCTGCGAAGCTGAATCTTTGCAAAAAGGAGTGTCAATATAAAGGCAAATGGTTTTATGGATGTCATAAATATCCTCTTGGATGTCGTTATTTTGTGCTGAAGAATTAGGTTCTAAAATCGAAGAAAGTGAGAGTTTTTTAATGTATGCTCGACTGAAGAAGGTAGAAGAGAAGATTGAAATTAAAATTGAACTGGAGAAGAACACATACCTGAAATTGCAGAAACAAATGTATGTCCTTAAAGTGATTCTTGGTGTTGTAATTCTGCAGTTAGTCACTACAGTTTTTAAATCATGAAGGGAATGAAGTGTAAGAATGTCATCAATGTGTATCTTGAATGAACTGTTTTGGTAAATAATGATTTAATACAATGTTCAGCTGTAACAACCCTAAATTTCCTATACAAAATTTTTCAAATATTTTTTAAAAAAAATCCACAAAGGGGTATTTTAGCCTGAGCACAAGATATAAGTAATTATTTTGTTTTTAATTATAAGTTACAAGAGTGTAATAACTCCATTTTTAGTGTACAAGAAATTACTTTAAATTTAATGTATACTTGGAGTATTTACTCTTGCTGCTATCATTTTAAGTAATTAAATAACTCCATAATTACAAGAAGGAGCTTGTAGCTCATTGGTAATACCTTGCACTGTTGAACCAAGCCACCAGAGTTCAAATCTTATACCCCACATTATTTTTAATATTGATTTTTTTTAAAACCTTTAGAATACCAAGAGTTTACACGTGCATATCTCACAAAAACCCCACTACACCCAAACATGTAACACTTGCAGGAGTTAGATGAACCGTCGGGGGGGATCCAGGCCACCGGACTCGGTCAAGAATCGGCCAACTCGGCCTTGACTCGGCCGACTCAGTGCTCCGACCGAGTCACGGCCGAGTCACCCCGATTCTGCCGATTCCGGCGATAGTCACAACATGAAAGTTGTGTCTTTTCATATTCCCTATGCACCTGCAAAATTTCAGCTTCAGAACACTTCCAGAGCTCTTTAAAAACCCCAATTACTCCATTTTTAATACATTTTTTATTACATTTTATCACATTTTTATTTTTAACTTTTCATCTACCCTAACCTTAGCCTAACCCTATAAATACCAACCCTACACACTACCCTCTCACCCCGAAAATCTTGAGCCACTCTCTCAAAAGTTTTCCAAGAAGTGTGTGCTTTGAAAACAAGTTCGCTGCGAAACTCCGACGAGATTCTGACGGAATTCCGGCGACGTTTTTTGAAACAACCGGCGACGAAACAACACCTCGGCCACTCACCTAGTTCCTCTATACTCTTTAGTATAGATCGAAACCTGTAAGTCCCATTCTTCCCTTCTTTCTACTTCTCAAAAATACGAACTTATGAAACCCGACGGAAATCGGAACAAACCGATTTCCGATTCGGTTTTTCTATAAAATCTCACTTGTCACCAATTCCATAATACCTAAAATTATTCATGATGACTATTAATCACATAACAATTAATTTGGACAAAGTTTCTTACATGAAATGATAGCTTTTGCAATATCGTATTCTTTTTCACATTAATACCATAATGTTTATTTTTCTTCTTCTAATCAATTCAATCATTCCTAAACATCTTCATCTTGACCATTAAACTTGTAAAAATCAATTTGAATAAGTTTTCACACATGAAATGATAACCTTTTCAATTCACCGTATTTTTCACTTTAATACCATGAAGTTTCAATTTCACATTTAACCCCTTAATCTTAATATACATTTAAAGTGGAGCACGAGGTAATGACCTACCTCCACACACAAGCAAATACAACCCTAAAATGATATCATCAAATCTTAGAATACGATAAAACTGAATTTCCATTAAAATACCATAATCTTCATAAACCATTCTTAAAGATTTTAGATTTGTTACACTTTTAAGTAAATATTTCTTACTAGGAAAATACGATAAGTTGTGGACATTAATCGTTTATCTAAACCTGACTTTGTGGTGTCTAGGCTAGGCAAGTGAGCTTAGGTAACTTTAAAAGGCCCGCCTCACGATTCGTGAGCGGATCCCTCCTTCCTCACTTGTACTTACCTGGCCACAATTGGCAGTGAAGAGGCGATTTGAGACTTCTAACGACTTGTCGTTTAGACCATTTAGAAATAGGCTAGTTGGCTTAGGAAACCCTAGAACCTAAAATACGGAAAACTACACTTTTCAAGTAAATACCTTTTACTTTATAAAAACCGTTTTATAAAGGGTTAGTATTTTACAATCTTTGCAAAGCGCCGCTACAACCCATCTTGGGGGAACCCGTTCGGGATCATGCGGTTTATCGCGCACCCCTCGGACTAGTAGTGCGAGATTCAGACCTCCGCAAGGAGCATTCGGTCTCGAAAGGTTTAAAATACGACATCTTAAGAAAATGAGATTTTTGAAATATAAAATATTTATTAAAATTATTTTTGTATAAACATATGTATAACTATCTTTTAAATACCTATTTTATTATAATATAAATATTCCACCTTTTTCTAAAATCATAATAATAAATTTTACACTAAAATACCATGAACTTCAAATAACCAAAACTAGGATATGCTCACTAGAAATGTCACAATATAAAATTCACCCTCATTACAACCCTAAAGACGAGTAATAAATACTTGAGGGGTATTTTGAAAAGTATATAAAAGTATTTTTACATAAAACCCCCTCAAGTTTTATAAATTACCCTAAGGACCCTAGCAGTTATAAGACTTCGTTTCACAATTCTGATTGTCTGACTCGGGTTTGAGTCTGATTAATCTGACTTGAATATGATTCAAGTCAATCTATAATCTACAAGTTTCTAAGTCAATATTAACACATGAATCCATGAATACAATTATTAGTTTATACAATTTGGCTGAACCGAACCATAGATATATTCCTTTTACATGATTCCCAGTATTCCATTTACATGACTCTACGGTTATAACCATTTCCTGATATCATGGTTTCGGTCGGTCAGTCAATCAATCATACAACCAACACAATTTACAAGATAACAATACAAACAAGACATCGCGGGGTTTAAGGGGTAGATTGGTACGGAAGGTGTTAAAGGTGGCACGAGACGGTAAGATTAAGACACCTAACATGAATCCAATTGCCGTTGTTCCGAGTTGTATAACGGAGCCTTGTACTTCCATTTGCCCTGGTCTCTGGCATACTGAGACCCCTCTCGTATACACTGGCATCCTTCTGTACCAAGCTATAACAACAGTGTCAACACAATACTACAATAATATAACAATGTAATACAACTGTAACAGCTATTATCTCCCTCTCTCTCTTACTCTCTGTATATTCTATTCTCCTCTTATCTTTGGGACTTACCGAGCGACCTGTTCGCTGACGACATTCTATTTCTTTCTTCTTTGAATGTCGTCCGGTGGTTTGAACCCGGCAGAGATCGAGCCATCTGCAGAAAACTTGGAGCAGTTTGTCGAAAATCCAGCACTTTAGTTCATTGTACACTTTTCCATTCAGTACTTTACATTCCTGTTATGCCACTGTTTAGGAATCTTTTATTTCAGTTGTATTTCCTTTCATGTATTGTACAAAGAATGTTAATAAATAAAAGTTGATGTTCTTTTATATCTTGTCTTTTGTGTATTTATTTTATATTGCTTAGATATGCTTAGCGTATGCACTTCTGAGTATATACGTAGCGGGCCTCGTCGCGTCCCCTTCGCCGTATACCGGGAAGCGGGGCGTGACATCAGCAGTTAATTATCTTGATTTGGTAGCATCATATATTATGCAACAGGAAGATGATATCATAGCTTGTGGATTTGGAAACATCCAAACTTGATATACATTTAAGATAACAGAAAGAGAGAAAATTTGGCAACACCCAGCTTCCTACATCACCCAGATTTGGCATATAAATTTAGATTTTGTAATTTAATAAAATAACAACAGTCGGATTTCACAACAGCCGGTTTTTGTAACACCAAGATTTGATAATGTAATTAACAGCTTGCTAATAATGGCCAAAAGTTAACACATACCGTATAAAACATAAGTAACAAGTATAAGGATTTAGTTAAGTTACAACATATAACATAAATTGAGAAATTGAATTACAAATGAGACATTTCAGTTCATTCTCAGTTACAAAATCTGCTCAAACTCCATAATGCAGTACAATCTCCATCTCTATCTCCAAGACTTCTTAGACAATGACAAGTCTTTTTCTCTGATTGTTGCTAATTTACCCTTACCTCTTACAGTTGAAATAGTTTTTTTTGGACTTAAACTGATTTGAAAGTTTTCTATACTCCAACCATCAATAGGTTGAGCATTAGAAGGTCCTGAAGCAACAATAGATTCTTGGAAGTAAATTTCTTTTGGTTGTGCCATGGATTGTTGAGTTCCTATATTTTCATTTTGATCTGACCATCCCAAATTCTCAAACTGTTGTGAGTACTCTGCATTTGAAGTTGCTCCCATACCCTGATGCGTAAGCTGCTCTGAATTCATTGCATTTGCACTAGTTCCTCCCTGATGAACTTGGTGTTGTGAGTTCCCAACACTTGCATTTGGTCCATGTCTATGATGCAATTGTTGTGAGTGCACTCTATTTACTTGAGTATGTTTTTTCTTTCTACCTCTTCCTGATGTCTTGGTTGCCCTATAACAAGAGAAGTATAAAATATAGAGTTAAGTTGATTATGAATCTTAGATAACACTGAATAATTCTGAGTGTTGTTTATGAATAACACCGAATGTTGATTATGATTGGCAGATAATACTAAGTGTTGATATTTAATGAGGCACTGAGTATTGATAATACTGCATATAATATTGATATGTGTATGTGAACCAAACATCACAATTAACATTATATTTTCATGTGCACACTATCAATGAACATTTTGACATCTTATGCATGTCAGATAATAGTGATATGTGCATGTGAACCAAACATTACATTGAAGCCTATGTGTGAATGCGAACCCTATCAATGAAGTCTTTCTTGTTTAATATCCCTGTGAAGCTTACATATCCACGTGAACCCTATGTCACTTTGAACCATATGCATGTGAACCCTCCATGGACACTTGTGGTGTTTTGTTTCTAATGCTAGACTTAGATTATTGAATAAATTCCTTATAAATACTGAACCAAGGTGAGCAAGGGCATCATGCCAGCAATCTTGTTTGCGACCCTCCATCTAAAGAGTTTCAGGACAAGTCCTCTCTTCCAAGTTGTTTTCCATAAGTGAAGGATGAGTGTGGCAACTTCAGTTAAGTTCCTTCTAGTTATTCTATGGATAAATTCTATGTGTGCATATTAAAAGGGATATAGCGGACTACTAAATAGGGACCGACCGAGAAAAATTCTAGACCAACTCATGGGAAATTGCAGGTAAACAATATAGGGGGCTACTAACATGGTCCTTAATTCTAGACCAACTCGAGTTCTCAAGGTTTTTAGGAGCTCTTCATCTTCTAGAAGATATGCACTAAAGCTTAGGTTGTGTGTACATTTTCATAGCCCATCAAAGTGGAAACGCAACATCCAAGAGCTCACTTCAATCCATTGCTAATATGACTATTGCAAATTGTAAACTTTGTTGTATTGGATTATGTAAAAGGATGTACTTAGTTTATTGTTTAACACAATATGTATATACGAACCCTTGATTAAAATATTCAAGGCATGCTATGCATGCTAGTCCTTTACTGCATTAATAAATAGGCTCTGCATTAATAAATAGGCTATGATACCTGTGAGCTTACCTTGCAGTTTGTGATGGTCCCCTCTTCCCATTTTTCCTACCTCTGTTTAATGCACTGGACCTAAACAAATAAGAATGAGAAGTATCAGATGAACCGATTTACTTTATGAAAATTCAGAATTCAAAATTGGTGGAAGTAGATGGATATAATAAAATGACAATCTTGTTTCTAACTCTATTGGATTGCTTTCTGCTGCTTGAATCTGTGAAGAGTTGATATGCTCTTAAGTATTGATAAGGTTTTTGCAAGCTCTTTTGTTATGACCCCAACCCATTACACTGATATTCTTTTCCAGATTTATTTCACTTCGGTCTCATCTTCATCTCTTATTCTCTGATTCTTTTGTCTTCCCCAAGTCCTCTTAGTATGGGGAGGACCTACTTCCTTTGGCAAGTCCACTTTCATCCATTTCTTCTTAAAAGGCAACATCTTCACAGGGTCAGTGTATGCCTCCATATAACTGTGAAGCAATTTGAAGACAAGCTAAGGTAAGCACTTGAAAAACTAAATGAATAAAATGCTACAATATAATATAAGAGAATATAGTTTAATTAGTTACTTTTTCAAAAGAAATTATCTTGATGTATGATAATATTTAACCACATAATCTGGTCAATGAATATTCCTGATCTCACATAACACAGACATAACATGCAAATATGGCAAACCAGTCATTTGCCATCTTTTACATGAGCATTCCTTAAGCTGTATGTTTATAGGTTTTCTCAGATTAACATCATTCTCTTCATACTCATGCTCACTTGCTCAGTGGATTTGATGATTTGAGGATGTTCTGCACTATTCTTTAATCCATCTATCTGCATTAGAAACCAAATCATGTTTCTGTTTTTCTGCTTGAGCTTTTCTTAACACCATCTTCCTCATAATTTTAGACCTTATATTATCTACCAAATCATATATCGGTAGGCTTCTTGCATCCAGAACCCATGAATTAAAGCTCTCACTCAAGTTGTTAGTAATATAATGATCCTTTGATATTACTCTGAATTTTGATCTGCTCAACTTCTACTGTGAGGTCCCATTTCTATCTTTCCCTTTCTTGCTAAGCTCTACAAATCCATCATCTGACTTCTCTCTCAGTTCCATCATAGTTTGTGCATGTTCTGTCTCTGAGAAGCTCCTAACTGCAGTCTAAACTACTCTTTCATAGAAATCCCCAGGCTATGATTTTTTGAAAGACTTCCAAAGATGTGTAACGACTCTGTTTATAATGTACAAAATTTGTTTAAAGTTAAAGTACTAAATGGAGTATTTGCAATCCTGAGCATGCTATAAGTATTTGATTTGTTTAAGAACAGCAAGAAAGTACTTGTAGCTCATTGGTAAAGCCTTGCACTGCTGTGACGTAGCCCCTATGTTCAAATCCCATCAGCCACATATTATTTTTGTTGAATTTTCTTTTATACTTTTTGGAAGCCCAAAAGTTTACACGTACAATACACGTAAAAATGAAAAGTCTCAGAAATCAAACATGTGCACTGAGATATATGAAACGACACTGACACGTGGCAAGCATCCTGAGCACACCCCTCTTGACATGGCCGACGAAGATGCAAATAGGGCCGGCACCGCCAGTTTAAACCGTAGGGAATGCTCCAAATTTTGGACCCTGACACCCTTTGGCCTACTCCACTAACCCTAGTCTGTTTGTTTTCCCTGCAAATATCCAGAGAATTAAAATGAGCTTTAAAACCAAATTTTAATGCATTTTAATTCTCATTTTTAATAACCTAAACCCTAATTCTATCCTATAAATACCACTCTACACCCTATCCCTCTCTATTCTGAAATCCATTGTCAAAATTCTCAAATTTTTCCAAGTCCAAAAAGTTGTACAAGTGGAGTTAGCCCAAGGTCAAATTCCGGCGACGATACAGGACAAATCCGGAGACACCGCGACTCCACGACGCCTTCAAAACCTTCCTCTACCTCTTCTCTCTCTTATCAATCAGTAAGTTCCCTCTCCTCTCCTCTCTTTCTATTCTAAAACAATCTTTTATTAAAATTTGTCGGAAGCGGAGTTATTCCGACTTCCGATTCTAATTTCATTAAAAACCCAACTTTTCTTAACAAAAAATCAACCATTTCTTTATATCTTGTTTAGCAACAATAAAACAACATTTAGAACAAGTTTCAATTCAAAATAAAATGCTATGCAACTTGTATTATACTTTTTCGTTTAAATACCACAAAGTTTACTTACAACATTACTTCATCATATTGCTCAAATTACCTTTAGAAAACTCATAAGGTAATGACCTACCTTATCACAACACTCATCATGACATAGCACAATGGCTTGAAAACAATATTTTTGTGGCTAAGATGAATTTACAGTTAAATACCATAAACTATCAAAATCGTATTTCTTTTAATTGTTTTAATCAAATTCCATACGATTATATCCTTACAACCCATTTTAGGGAATCCGATTTGGTTGGTGCGGGTTATCGCACATCCATCAGACTAGTAGGGCGAGATGCAGACCTCCTCACGGAGCATACGATCTTGATGGAATTTTTATTATTACAATTCTTAAGAAAACGTGATTTCTATTAATAAATAAATTCTATTTTTAATAAATATATATATGTAAATATTATCAAAATATCTATTTTAAATATATAATATATTCCATGTTTTCTAAATAAAAAGAAAAGAACCACAAAAGTTCATGAAAATACCATCAAGAAATCTATACAAGTCAATTTACATAAAGATGCCATATACTATTCAATTTAGTTTTATATCCACTAGAATATCTCATCTTATAAAAATTATATCTATGAAAACCCTAAAGACGATAAATAAATACTTGAGCTTTATTTTGAAAATATATCAAAACTATTTTTCATAAAACCCCCTCAAGTTATATTAATTTACAATTAGGACCTTAGTAAATATAGGTTTAAGCGGGACCAATTCTCTTGAGCCTCAGGGAGCCGGAGAAAGAGGGTGCTTGCCTATTTAAGGCAGACAACTAAAAACAGGGTTATCAATATGGTAATTGTCTTGAAAAAAGACACAAATCCTACCGTCCATGTGCAGCAGTTACCGATAACTCCAAAACTAATTCAGGACTTCAATTCTGTTTAAAGAGTCTGACTCAATCTGAGTCTCAGTCAAATCTGAAATCAATCCATCCATGAATACAATTCAAATATAACTCCAATACAACATGAATCCATTTATACCAGAATACTATCTATATCAGCATGACTTGATTTGACCGAACCATTGATATACATTGACTTGTCTATATGACTATCCGTTTATATCCTTATCCGTTTACATGAACAATTGATATCATGGTTTCGACAAGACTTATATCTACAAATCATCTATAAACAACAAAATAAAACATTACAGGGTTTTAAAGGGGTAGATTGGTACGGAATATGTTAAAACTGGCACGGGACGGTCACTTTAAAACACCTAACCTGAACATCTGTTGCCATTGTCTCGTTGGTTTTGACGGGGCCTTGTACGTAGAGTGAACTGAGAAACAGTTCTCGATAACTAACACACCCGAAAAAGATGCATCAGCATGCTTGTTCTTCGTTTGGACGGCATGAGAATCCAGATATTCTCTTATTCCTTGCTCGGACTTATAACAATTATAAGTTGGAGCGGGACCAACGTTCCCCTGCTTAGTATAACAAGCGGGTTCAGTCAATACATCCATATTATTATTTTGATTAAGTCCTGACATGGTCGCTACCTGGAGAGAGAGAGAAGGAAACACTTTAGCGTATGCTCTTGCAAGATTAGATTGGTTATTATCTTATCTAATCAGGATGGCTCCCACTGTTTTTCATCAAATCTTCCTTCAAACCCTAAAAGGTAAGATTAGCCGGGATTAATTACACTTTACAAGTTCGCCAATCTTTCGGCCAGGCCAGTGTTGGTACTTTGAGGGAGGTTCCTCGTATTTTCGCACAGACCTAATTAGAATAAACCTCGTTTTCCCAAAGGCTTAACCCCGTTAACACCTTTCTAGAAACCTACTTGATCGGCTAATTGTCCTGTGTAAAACTCTCCCAGGAGTAACTCTTACTCGCAGTGGGTATCGGGATCCAACTATCTCATAGGAGGTATGCAATCTCATTGCAAATTTCAACACTTGAAATTCCCGATAATGCTTTTGCCCCTAGCAACTTATGACCTTAACATAGTCAACAAATCATAATTGTTAGCCAAGTTCAACCCGTCATTTCCCGATTGAATTAAACCCACCTGCACGACCCTTAACATTGTCAACAAAGTCGTACAACTACCCTAATCCAATCACATCTCATGTTTTAGCAGATAGCACTAATTAGCTACCGCACACTACGCCTTAACATAGTCAACAAACGTAGCACGAATACTAAGTAGTACTTATCTGAAATGACGAAGGGCTACGCAGATTTTTCTGAAAACCATAAGCGTAATGAACTTGATATCGTTGTAGAAACAAGTGATTTTGAAAAGGAGTGTTTTTGAGGCTTTTCTAGTTTCGCTAAAGAGGTTACTCCCGGTGAAGGGATCTCGGCTCTTTCCTTATCGAATAAGGTGCAGGATATTTCACAAATACCACGGTGGAAAGCAAGAACTATAGGAGCAATCAAAAACTAAACCGTGAGTTTGTAGCATCTGCCAGTTTTGCTAAAGAGGTCACTCCCGGTGAAGGGATCTCGGCTCTTTCCTCATCGAATAAGGTGCAGGGTATATCACATATACCACTATGCAAAGCAAAATCTGTAGCTACCCTTTTTGAAAAATTTGATTCTACAACATCTTTTAGGTTTCTTTTCTTTTATTAATCTCATTAATAAAACCAATCATTTATGCTTCCTAAGCATCATAGAAGAAACGAAAATATAACGTACGCTTATGCTTCCGCATTCGCCACAATGTTCCGTTATGCATCGTTAGGTTACTTAACTAACGGCATACCTGGACGGGACTAGCGCGGGTGTAAAACATAAGCAATGTTTATTATATATCATATATACAATAATAAAGCATTCGTCTTACGCATATAATATGATCACATCACAGTATATCAGCAGCAGAAGAAACATATGAAATATTGGATATACTAGGAGGTCCATGTTTTATTTGAGCTTTTATAAAACACGGATTCCACGGTCGCGATGAATAGCCAAACCCACATCCCTAGACCCCTACGAGAGCGGCAAGTAACCCTCCCAATTCTAGGGTTAGGAGACCCAGTCTCGACTCCTCGAGATGGTCACCCACTGGACCCTATAACCCGGTTACTTGTGCTCTCCGTCTTGGGACTATCCTAATGCGGAAAAGTAAATAATATACAATGGTGACATCAACCTCAACCCGGAAGTGCCCCAATAAAAGTATATTACATACAATGAATTTTACATGAATGAAAATAAAAACCCTCATCTCACATAAAACCCCCCGGCTATTCAGAACACGACAATCCAATATAACATATCACAGCAACACATAATATTTCATATCATCAACGTAAGTAAATATGCTTATCACAATTGTCGTTGATCTATAGCGACGAAAACGGCGATATACCACATATTACACTTACGGTCGCAGAAAAGAAAATGTAAAACTACAATATTTGGAATCCACAATCTCTTTAGACATCGTAAACCCGAAATATCACATATTACGGATTTCATGCCTAACAATACGAATTCCACATATTGTATCACAACACAGATATCTAGGCGAAATTACACAGTTCGATCGATTCAACGAATTCCCATAATACCCCAGTGAGCTCAACACTTGAGCAGAAAATAAAAAATTCCCAGAAGCATGCCCTATCACATACGGACCGTCGATGAAGGGCCCGTCCTAAGCCTCCACAGTGGCGCCGCGGAACCGCCGCCAAAACCAAGTTTTGGCCGCGGTTGCGCGGTCACTGTAGCGAGTTAGGGACTCGTTCTTCAGGTGGGTCCATATAATTCCCTGCATGATTTTCTGAGTATTTTTAATATGAAAAATTTCAACTTTTGAAAAAAATTCCAAAGAAGGGGTCTCGGATGGGTTTTCGGGGTTCGATCGGACTTTAAACTTCATCTAGACTTCGCCTAAAGCTGTATCTTGGCTCTGATACCACTGTAGAGTTGTATAGCACGACAACAAGGTTTAGCAAAGCATCACACATGACATTTTATAAATTTTATAGCACGACAACAAGGTTTAGCAAAGCATCACACATGAGTTGTATAGCACGACAACAAGGTTTAGCAAAGCATCACACATGACATTTTATAAATTTTGGGGTGCTATGAAACCCTAACCAAGATCTTAACTAAAGTTTTAGGGTTAACTTTGCATGTAAACTTCTTTACATCTAAGAGATAGGGATTACAACCTTTGTAGCCCGTTCCTTCGCTTCATAAAGCTCCGAGTTGTGGTCCCTTCGCTGGGATCATCATGCTCTCGGACTCTAGAGAGGCTCCATGAGGTGAATGATGCATCTTGCTTGAAGTCTTCGAAATCCAAGACGATCTACCTTGAGGAAACGCAAACTCAAGCTAACTCTTCACTAATTTAGAACTAGTGAAGCTAACACACTAATCTATATGGCTAGTATAGAAGAGGATGATGAAGTAGGAATTTTGTTCTCTTTAGTTTTCTTTTTCTCAATTTATTTTATCACAAAAGAAAAAGCTAGAAAGCTTTTGAGGAAGAAGAAGATGAAGTGATGAGAATAAACTTGTGTGTGGTTAGAAATGCAACCCAAGGACAAGTATATCATCCTTAACCCATGTAGAGACTTAACCATTAGCTATGGTTAAAGGTATGGTTGATAAATATCTTAAGCAAGACAAAATGAGTGGATAAAGTCAAAGAAACTACAAGCTTCTACACGCTTCATCCATGAATATTATCCACAATATTTGAATTACTTAATGATAAATATAAACCCTACTATTAACCTTAGTATGGTTTAACTCTAATAAACCCTAGTTACATTTATAACCAAGCATGTTACAATTATACATATCACATATATATAATTAAGTAACAAAAGAATACATTTAATATATATCACATATATATTAATGTATCCATAATGAGAAAAAGAATTATTTAAGTGAGCTTATATTAGTTAATGTAATATAATATAATATATCACATATATAATTATACATTAAATTATCGAATCAACACTTGATCTGATAATCCGGCTATATCTCATATAACCAACTAATATAAAATGTATCATTTCATCGAATCAACGCTTGATCCGATGACCCGGCTATATCTCATATACCCGGCCGATATCACATATCGCGATAATAGAATACGGTATCACAAATCGTATTTTTCTCGGTCCCGCACATATCGCATATGTGCTCCTACTCCGTTTCGCCTGAGCTAGGAAACCTCTGTGTAGAACTCTAAAGACTCGTCAATACGCCGGCAGTAGGTGATGATCACATCAATCACCCACAAGCTGCAAGCGGTCAGCTAAACGTAACAGCCACCCGGGTATTGAGCGAGCAGAAGATCAACAAGCAAGCATGTACATTCTCCTGAAAATCCAATCAGTAACACTCCCGTACAGTCCGGTCTCTTCGTCTGATATGTCGCATATCCAGTCTAGGGGTGGTAAACGTCAGACCCCAATAACCGATAAGTCGTGTCGATGTGAGGCTCATAACGGGTCGAGAAACTACTGATAACACTTACCAGTAAATCTCCATATCATCCCTGGCCAGGGACTTCCAGTTATAGCCAATCGAACACAGTGCAACATCAACCCCCAATACCCGGAGAGACGAAACCCCTCCTGTCGCTCATTGCCTCCATGTGATTCGGGACCGTACCCAAAAGCCACCATTTTATACGTTCTCGTGAATGTGGTAAGGTGGAAATCAAAGCACGGTAGGAATCACACAAGACTCTATGACGATCTCGGGTCTACAAACTAACCTGTACCAGTGTCACCAGAGAACTTCTATCTGACAATAGGTATAGTACCATCTAGGAGTTCTCGGCGAGTCCGTTCAGTATACCCAGTCTCCACTGAGCACCCGCATACCATCTTTGATGTCAAACACCAATGGACGTGGGATCATCCATTGCCCATCATATAGGTCAAGATGCGTATACGCTAGTCTACTCTTGTGTATCGATGCCCTGTCTCGATACACTCTCGACTAGGAACAATTATAAGATGTACTCGTTGACTACCTTTGGCCCCACTAGTATGATCTCCATCATAGTCCTAGTAGTCAAATACATATCCTAAGGGCTTTATCAACATGTGAGAGCAAGACAGTAAACCAATACAAGTCAACATGTTAAGATAAATCACAACCGGATAACATACTATCATATCGAGCAAGAAAGTCCTCTCTATATATATCCAAGCATCCACTATAATATACATCATATGTACAATAATGGCCTCTAGGGCATATACATAACTAACAATCTCCCACTTGCACTAAGGCCAGCTGTTGTAGTATCTCATACCCAACAACCCGAAAAGTCTCTCAAAATGTATCTGTGGTATGGCCATCGTGAGTGGATCCGCAGTGTTGTCCTTCATATCAACTCTCCTGGCCTCGATCTCCCGGCGATCAACTATCTCCCGGATCAGGTGATACCGTCTCAGAATATGCCTGGATCTTTGATGGGCCTGGGTTCCTTGGCCAAAGCCACAGCTCCATTGTTATCACAATACCAAGGTATTGGATGCTCAATGGACGGAACCACACCAAGTTCAGTGATGAACTTCTTTATCCAGACAGCCTCTTTGGCAGCATCGTTGGCAGCGATGTATTCAGCCTCCATCATCGAGTCTGCCACGGTTTCCTGTTTGGAACTCTTCCAACACACCGCCCCTCCATTTAGGGTAAAGACAAATCCCGAATGTGACTTAGAGTTGTCCTTATCACTTTAGAAGCTCGAATCGGTAAAGGACTCCACCTAGAGTTCTCCGTTACCATACACCAAGAACATCTCTTTAGTCCTTCTCAAGTACTTGAGAATGTTCTTCACAGCTGTCCAGTGACTCTCTCCAGGATCTGCTTGATACCTACTCACTACACATAGTGAGTATGCTATATCGGGTCTGGTACATAGCATCTCGTACATGATAGAGCCTACTGCCGAAGCATAGGGTATCCCTTGCATGCGAGTTCTCTCTAAATCAGTCTTGGGAGATATCTCTTTGGAGAGAGTGAGTCCAGAGATCGTGGGTAAATTCCCACGCTTGGATTCTTCCATACTAAACCTCTTTAGTATGATGTCAATGTACCTGGACTGGGACAATCCCAGTATCCGTTTAGATCTATCTCTATAGATCTTAATTTCCAAAATGCAGGAGGCATCACCTAGATCTTTCATTAAGAATCTATGTGATAAGAAGAGCTTGACCGAGTGCAGCATAGGAACATCATTTCCTATCAAGAGTATGTCATCCACGTACAATACGAGGAAGACAAACTTACTCTCTGCAATCTTCTTGTAGATACAAGGTTCATCTATGTTTTTTATGAAGTCAAACTATTTGACTACCACATCAAAGCAGATGTTCCAACTCCACGATGCCTGCTTTAAACCGTAGATGGATTTAAGCATCTTGCACACCTTCCCGTTGCTCCCATTGTCTACGAAGCCCTCTGGCTGAGTCATGTATACGCACTCTTCTAAATCACCATTTAGAAAGGCGGTCTTAACATCCATTTGCCAGATTTCGTAGTCATAGTATGCAGCAATGGCAAGTAAGATCCGGATGGACTTAAACATAACCACTGGAGAAAAGGTCTCGTCATAATCCACACCTGGTCGTTGACGAAAACCCTTTGCAACAAGTCTAGCTTTGAAAGTCTCAACTTTTCCATCTACACCAAGTTTCTTTTTAAAGATCCACTTGCTCCCAATAGGTTTTACCCCTTCAGGAGCAACTTCCAAAGTCCATACTTTGTTGGTGTACATGGATTCCATCTCAGATCGCATTGCATCCAGCCATTTCACAGAGTCACCACTCGTGATGGCCTGCTCGAAGCTAGTCGGGTCATCATCTTCCATGATGCAATCCTCACTTCCACCATCAACGAGAAAACCGTAGTATCTCTCAGGTGGATGAGAAACCCTACTAGATCGGCGGAGAGGCTGGGGTTCGTTGGGTACTACTGAATTCTCTGGTTCCAACAAATCATCAGTTGTAGTTTCTGCCTGTAACATTTCAGAAAATATAAAATATTATTTTTGGAATTTAATATTAAAATAATATTTTTCCCGAAAATTGCCCGATTTGCGAAATTGGGGTTTTCGAAAAAGGGTATAAATATATACCAATAATTATGAAATAAATAGAAATTAAAATGATTTATGCATTTAAAAATGTATTTAAAGGATTTGGCAATTTTAAAATTTATTAGATACAGTTTTGATAAAAACCGGATTAGTGCACTGCTAATCGCGATTAAGCCAAATCCGTATTTCTACAGCTTTTCATGGCCAGTGCACCATGACAAGTTACATGTTATTTCATGGTGTTGTTTTATTTGGGTGTATGTGTTTTGGTGAGAAAAGAGAGAGAAAAGGTGTAACGTTTTGAAAATCGTTTCGGTGAAATTTCGAAAAAACGGTAAAATAAGGGGGTTTTCTGTAAAAAGTCAAAAAGCAAATATCTTTATTATAAAATTAAATATACATATTCTAGCTATGTAATTGCTAGTATTTTGTGTTTATTGAGCCACTGGTGAAATTTATAATTTTCTGAAAAATTTTCCGAAATTAATTATTTTAATATTATTTTAAGCCGTCCCTAATACATTTAATTAGGGAAAATTACAAATTGGAATGAGTTGAAACAAATCTTGTGCATCATAAAACATTAAATAAAATTTTATCATATGGTTTTTGAAACGAAATCGTTTGCCAAAACGGTTTAGAAAATATCGAAGAAAAAGGCTTTTTTCGGTGAAATTAGTGTTAATGGGAATTGGGGTTTAGCATTTATCTTTTTCCTAACCCACACACCCACACCTCACCCTCTCTCCCCCCTCCCCATATGGTCGGCCCCACCTTGACAGCCCTCCCTCTCCCCCTCTCTCCAATCACCTCACTTTCTCAAGAAAAGAAAAGAAAATGATAAAAGAAAAATGGTGGACTTTGACTTTCCCTCACCTTCTCCACCTCACTCTCTCTCCTCCTCACCCATCCCCTCCAAATTCTGAACGAGATTTCCCTTCCCCCTCAACAGCAACAGCCCTCCCCAAATTCCCTCCTTTTTCCTTCAAAAAAATCAACAAAAATCACACATAAAGCCCACAAAATCAAAATATAAATCCTACCCATTTTTACTTGACCATTCTAGTATGGATCTAGGGATCAAAATGGCATTTTGGGAGGCTAGATCTTGAGCTTGATCTCATCATGGGAGGTATAATCTCATGCTTTTGTTAAAATTTGTTATCTAGTTGCTTTAATCTAAGTTAACGAAGTGCTTAATTAGGTTTTTGATGAGTTTAATTGCATGATTAAAGATTTCAAGTCAGGCTTTTGTTGTGGAAATGGGTTGTGATAAATTGTGTATGGTTTCGTGATATGGATTAACATCTTAAGTTTTATAGAAAGCTAATTTAGTTGTTAATTCCAAACCATTACTTATAAAATGCCCTAATTAAGTTATTTTGCTAACTAGAGTTTTGGAAAATTATTAAATGCTTTAGATTAAATTATAATTATGGTTTCATGTCATTATAGATAATATATTGAGTGGTTTAATGCCTTTAGTTCATGAAAATCCTAGCTAAATTGTTGTTTGTGCATTTTTGCTATAAATTGTTAAAAATTGGGTATTTTGTAAACTAGAATTTTGGGGTTAATGGAATTTAATGAGATTAAATTATGGAAATTGTTTTTATGACTTATTTAAGATATTTAATAAGTATTATAACCGCTAGATTCGTTTATACATCGAGTTTTGTACTAAAACGGTGATTTGTGCTTGCTAGATTTTCGGAAAAATGACTTTTTAAGTGAAATTGGGGTTTTTGTGAGTTTTAACCTATTTTATATTAAAATTAGTGTTCGTGAATGTGCAAATGAGTGTATTTGGGTTTTTCTCGATGGTCTGGCGTTTGTACACCGACGTCGAGAGTTTTTGGGTTGATTTGTGAAAGCAACCATAGGTTTTGACCTATGTGGGATTCACGTGTCGTTTTGGGTCATGAGTCGGATTTTAATGCGATACGGTGCGTTATGATATGTAGGTAACCCATGTGGACTTCGAGACGACAAGCAAGCGCGTGGCGACGTCGGCACCGGCTAGCGAGGACCAGGTGAGTAGATTTATATCTACGGGGAGAAGTCGGGTGGATGGCGTATATCACCCCCGCAGTCCGTGGTGGTGTATACAGATGCGTATACACACCAACAATTATTATATGTTATTTGGGATTAATAACGATGTTTAGGATGGATATTGGTGTGTTGGATTATTTTATTGTTGCGAACCCTAGGGTAGTGTTGCACTACACATACACACATACATACTTGCATACATTCCTATTTATATGTGCTCATGGGATTCTTTATAGTTATGTGTTCACATGGGTATGGGACTATGTGTTCACATACGGATTTGAGGATGATACTTGGGATTGAGCTGAGTCGATGAGATTTGTTTTGTGGTTGTGATATCGGTGATATGGCAGGATTCGTACTTGAGGTACGTCCTGGTGTTATAGCGGATCTTGGGGCGGCGATACGGGTGAATAGTGTTATAAATAAAATGGTTGACATGTGATCGTGATATGAGGCATGATATGCTAGGATATTGATATTAGGCCGTATCGGGCGATGTATACCCCTTTATGATGATATGTGCTGACGATATCGGTTTATACGAGATTGTCGATCAGTAGTCAGATCATGAGTATATTGAGGATATTAGTATTGTACTAGACATAGGTCAGTACCCTAGACTATGATCTTGGATAAAGAGGATACCAGAGGAATAGTGTGAGGAATATGATATTGACCCGTACCCAGATTTGGGGATGCCGTACGAGCTATATCTTGATGATTGATCCACACTCTTGACTTGGGATGTCTGATTATAGATATGGTATCGGATATGATATTATTGAGGCGGGATCACCGACTAATATATATACAGGTATGTATATGGATCGACTCAGATGTTAGGCGGTTTTCTTACCTGTAGTCCAGCTTGTTAACTTAGCCCTTTAGTTTAGTTTAGTTGTTAGATTAGAGTCGATTCTTACCTATTTCAAAAAACTAACGAATCGTGGGTATTTTAAAAGACAGCCCAAGGGATCCTACGGATATTTCAAAAGACATATCTTTTCATAAAAACACCGTAGCCCCTATTTTCAAAACCCCATGATTCATGTTATTTCAAAAGGCACCATTTGTAGGACTTATATTAGATTAATGCAGATTAGTTATAATTGCGTCTAGTATTCTGCTCCCGCTCATTATTGTGGTTCGCTTCGCATCGCATGCTTATTTTATGTTTCATACTCCATTATTGATATCATGCTGTTAGGACACCATCACCATTACCGATGATGCGTATGTACCACGTATACTTACTTGCCGGCTCACACACATCTTCATCGGTAATTGCCATGTCACGTACACCTTAGAAACTATTATTGCTTGACATAGCCTGTTAGCTAATAGTTTAGACATGATATTAGCGTACTTGCCTTATATGTTAGTTTAGACATTGTAGTTATTACCTGCTACTTCATGCATACTGTTATTCATTGTTATGCCGCATTCATGGATTCTCATGCACATATTCACTATTTTACATGTTATTGAGGTTTTGGATTCGGATTTCCATGAGATTTTCTGGATTTGGAGGAAAACCGCAAAAACATAAATAAACCTTTTCTTTCTTTTAAAATAAAAAGTGCGGTTTTCCCATGATGTATGAGTCGTCCACCATGAGTTTGCTGATGGATTTCGAGACCCGATTCGAGGAGTGGAGGAACCGTTTCGGGTACATGGTGGGTCTGGTGCGGTACCCCGGGGCAAGAGGATCGTGTTGTTGACGTTGAGCCTGGCAGGGGAGCACTACCGACCGGTGATATTACCCGACGCGTCGGATATACGGAGGATACCGTCGTGGTCTTGAGATGGATGGTAGGGGCCGGTCTGGATTGACGGCGCCGTAGATATTGTGATTGAGATATTGAGATTTTGAGATATTGAGGTACAGAGATTGTGATACAGAGATATCGAGATATTTGGACACTTGTTTTGTGTCGATGCTGGGCACTGTTTTATGCTGATTTCATTTATGGTACCTCACTTTTAAAATACAGAAATCTCACTGATTTATGAAAGCAGTTTTCGTCAGTACATGCATTCTGTTCCATGCATTCATACCTCATTCATATGATATATTGCTACCTGAGGCACTGACATGGGCACATGAGATCACACTCGGGTTAGATATTACCCTAGTCATTGTTATAGACTGCTGGTTTTATTTGAGGATTATATATATTGACCGTATGACCTAGGTTTGCGTCATACATGCGATTTCTATTCGTAGATGTTTTTTTATTCACGAGTTGGCAACTCACCCCCGTTGTGCCCCAGTTTCTTGCAGGTTTCACCGTATAGGTTTCTTTACGGCTTTGCGGGTACAGTTTCGTTCGGGTGACTTGCTAGTAGGTGGGTTTATTTGTATCGTACCCATCATTCTACATTGTATATTATTATTCAGTTGTATCTAGAAGTTCCATCAACCAAACATGTATTTATTTTGAGATAGAGACCAGTGATGTTATTTCTTCGACCTTAGAGTCGCGCGTTATATTTCTGTGGTTTTCTTGTGGTTTTGAGTTCCCTTTTGAAATTTGATCCTCGCCGTTAGCGTTGTATATTATATTGCTTGTGTGGTTGTGACCTTCGATTGACGAAGAGCTAGCTCCCGCTTGGGGATGCCTTTTTATTGATTTCGTATACTATTCATGTTGTATCCCGTTTGGGGGCCAGTATTTACAAAGGAGACTCTGCTGAAATTTTCAGGAAATTTTTGATGTTTTTAGAAACCCGCATAATTCGGCTTATGCTATTGAAACTACTTGTTTTAAATTGGTTTTCCTTCACCTTACTACTTTTTTTGGTTTGGATTTCTGGGGTTTCAGTTTACTTTGATTACGTACGCCTCGAGACGTTCGTAGTTTAAGTGCCGGTCTTGTTCCGTACTTTCGGGATGTGACAAAGTTGGTATCAGAGCATTAGGTTTTACCTTCGGAGCGTAGGATGACCCTTGGTTGATGGAATAGGTGACTAAAGTAGAGTGACGTACCGTGGGTATGTTCCGCGGCATACTTACGATACGCTACTCCACTTAAGAAACCTTAGGATGTATATTTCTTTGCTCAGTATTATATTCATTCTGATCTAGCCTCATCAGTACCAGTTATGGTTTTGCTGCCACGATTATGGGCAGGGAGAGCTACAGCTAGAGTTTTGGTCAGCACGAGCTCGTCACGAACGAGGACTGACCAGGGCGAAATTCCGGCGACACACGATTGCGGAGATGTGTCTTTTTACTGTATTTCCGCGCCACGAGCGTTTGGCGGATCGCCTTTATGAGGTTAATCGGATGTGCTGATCGACACTAGAGGATTGAGCCAAAGATAGAGGCCAGCCAGATTTTGATGACCATTGAAGTATTGCTTACTCCTGATGATTGAGGCACCGTTCAGCGTGCAGACGAGCGAGCCAGTTATTGCTGCGAACGACGAGATATTGCCCCAGATGCTGGAGTTAGTGCAGAATGAGTTGTACTAAGAGATGATAGAAGGTCGCTAGTCATCGAGGATGAATGACTAGGACATGTGGATCGTTCGCCTACCCCGATGCGAGGTCATCAGATAGATTGATTCCAGCTAGAGACGACTTCACGCGGAGACGTTGGGAGTCGACAGAGACGATCGAATGTCAGAAACCTATTATTCCAAGTTTAAAGTAGTCGGAAAGACATGCAGGCAATTCTATGGTCCCTCTAGAAGAATGAAACCCTAACTCGACTTAATGACCATGTGAAAGCCTTTGAACCTTCGGGTTTGCGGCAGTTCTACGGCGCCATTAGTGAGGCTTGGGTTTGCCCTTCTACGGCTGGACCACCGATACTGTGGTATGTACTCGATACTATTAAACTGTGCCCAAGATGTTGAGCTCTTGGGGGATTATGAGGTTTTGACGACTCGATCGGATGGCTCGACTTAATTCGGATGCTAGGTGGTGAGATGCATTTCTTGGGAGACTCCCGATACGAGGATAGCCGTTGGAGCTCAGTCCATGCAGCCACGACGAGACGAGTCCGAAGCGGTCGACATTAGAGAAAGGTGAAGTAAGAGGTTCGTACCAGATCTAGATGAAACGACATTCCACTCCGCCGACATCAGAGATGCGATACATATGCCGAGGCATTGTACTTGGATATACCTTCCAGAAGGAGTCGCGTTGAGTATGCAGCCGTTCCAGAACGAGAACAGATCTAGTAAGGGACGATGACTTCCGGACAGTTCGGCAGAGACGAGATTTGGGAGAGATCTTGATAGGACCTTTCTGGAATAAATTACGAGAAGACTTGGACCCAGTAGTGGTCATGTTATGCACACCGGCAGGCCAGAGTTCAGGATCGTCGACGAGACATGCTACGAGTGACCACGGCAGTTGGCCAGAGATTCTTGGAGGATGTGCTTGAGCGGGACTATTCCGCCATACTTGATTTGCGTATTTTGGGCGATTTATTCGCATGATTGATTTTGATAATTGAGTTTCATGATATTTGTCTTCATGGACCATGGTTGCACCTGCTGAGTATTTACAATTTTTGCACAGTGTTGCACTTGATATCATTTTCGTGCTTTGGTTTCACATGTTTGTGATTTTGCGGTTTTAGACATTTGAGTTGATTTTGTGCGTATGCACGCACACGATTTGGTTCCTGCACTCTGTATAGTTTATATATGCTTGCAGTGCAGTGATACGCCTTTTGTGCACCTAGATGCACTGGACTTCGATTTCGATTGTGATACTCGATTTTTGTTTTGTGCACCTTGTGCACCTGATTTGATTTTGCGCATGTTCGGCGCTTGATATTGGATTTCATGATTTTGTGCATGATGGATGCCCCTGGTTTTGGGTTTTCGCGCATGTTGAGCGCATGTCTTGAGATGCGATTTTGGTGCACACCAGATGCACTAAATCGAGATTTTTTCGTGCATGTCAGATGCACCTGATTTTGCTGTCAGGCACACACATTGCCTACGACAGATGCTTTGTGCACACCCGATGCATTTAGATCTTGTTTCTGTTCACTTGTATGGCACGTATATGGATTTTGATTGTCGTGCGCACTAGACGCACGTAGTATTCATACGCGTATTTTGGGATTGGTTTCTTATAGAGCAGTACGTTTTTTTAATGATAATTGCGATGTGTTTTCGTACTAAGCAGGACTAGTCAGAGGAAAGTACCTGAATGTATTTTGCATGCATTGATAGCTATTGAAGGGAATTCCAAAAAGCGAGCTATAGTCTCAGTATTTACCTACATGTCTGATATGACGCGAAATGTTTAAAACAAGGAAAACCCTTCTAAATTGTTTCCCAAAACGGCGGAACGTACATTTCAAACAAAGGTATATATGTATATAGTTATTTTCTTATGATAGACGTCCGCCACTGTGCAGTGTTATGTGCATTGCACAGCAACTTAAAGGATTTGGCATGCATTTCCCCCTGATATTTACATGTATAGTTCCGATTTATAGCATATCGGTCTTGCTTGAGATTTGGCATTCGTGTCTTCACCTTGACTCCGATGATTGCGGGATACTTGACGGAGTTTTGATTTCGAGTTATCTACTCATTACTCATGCGCATGCATTGTGCTATGATGCGTTTATATATTTATGATTTCGGAGCCCCGGCGATTTGATGGTTTTGGCTGAAATATTTTAGTATTTGGGAGGGAGTTTTAATTTAAATTCAGGGAACGAATTTCTTTAGGGGGGAAGATTGTAACGTTTTGAAAATCGTTTCGGTGAAATTTCGAAAAAAACGGTAAAATAAGGGGGTTTTCTGTAAAAAGTCAAAATGCAAATATCTTTATTATAAAATTAAATATACATATTCTAGCTATGTAATTGCTAGTATTTTGTGTTTATTGAGCCACTGGTGAAATTTCAAATTTTCTGAAAAATTTTCCGAAATTAATTATTTTAATATTATTTTAAGCCGTCCCTAATACATTTAATTAGGGAAAATTACAAATTGGAATGAGTTGAAACAAATTTTGTACATCATAAAACATTAAATAAAATTTTATCATGTGGTTTTTGAAATGAAATCGTTTGCCAAAACGGTTTAGAAAATATCGAAGAAAAAAGCTTTTTTCGGTGAAATTAGTGTTAATGGGAATTGGGGTTTAGCATTTATCTTTTTCCTAACCCACACACCCACACCTCACCCTCTCTCCCCCCTCCCCATATGGCTGGCCCCACCTTGATAGCCCTCCCTCTCCTTCTCTCTCCAATCACCTCACTTTCTTAAGAAAAGAAAAGAAAATGATAAAAGAAAAATGGTGGACTTTGACTTTCCCTCACCTTCTCCACCTCACTCTCTCTCCTCCTCACCCATCCCCTCCAAATTCTGAACGAGATTTCCCTTCCCCCTCAACAGCAACAGCCCTCCCCAAATTCCCTCCTTTTTCCTTCAAAAAAATCAACAAAAATCACACATAAAGCCCACAAAATCAAAATATAAATCCTACCCATTTTTACTTGACCATTCTAGTATGGATCTAGGGATCAAAATGGCATTTTGGGAGGCTAGATCTTGAGCTTGATCTCATCATGGGAGGTATAATCTCATGCTTTTGTTAAAATTTGTTATCTAGTTGCTTTAATCTAAGTTAACGAAGTGCTTAATTAGGTTTTTGATGAGTTTAATTGCATGATTAAAGATTTCAAGTCAGGCTTTTGTTGTGGAAATGGGTTGTGATAAATTGTGCATGGTTTCGTGATGTGGATTAACATCTTAAGTTTTATAGAAAGCTAATTTAGTTGTTAATTCCAAACCATTACTTATAAAATGCCTTAATTAAGTTATTTTGCTAACTAGAGTTTTGGAAAATTATTAAATGCTTTAGATTAAATTATAATTATGGTTTCATGTCATTATAGATAATATATTGAGTGGTTTAATGCCTTTAGTTCATGAAAATCCTACCTAAATTGTTGTTTGTGCATTTTTGCTATAAATTGTTAAAAATTGGGTATTTTGTAAACTAGAATTTTGGGGTTAATGGAATTTAATGAGATTAAATTATGGAAATTGTTTTTATGACTTATTTAAGATATTTAATAAGTATTATAGCCGCTAGATTCGTTTATACATCGAGTTTTGTACTAAAACGGTGATTTGTGCTTGCTAGATTTTCGGAAAAATGACTTTTTAAGTGAAATTGGGGTTTTTGTGTGTTTTAACCTATTTTATATTAAAATTAGTGTTCGTGAATGTGCAAATGAGTGTATTTGGGTTTTTCTCGATGGTCTGGCGTTTGTACACCGACGTCGAGAGTTTTTGGGTTGATTTGTGAAAGCAACCATAGGTTTTGACCTATGTGGGATTCACGTGTGTTTTGGGTCATGAGTCGGATTTTAATGCGATACGGTGCGTTATGATATGTAGGTAACCCATGTGGACTTCGAGACGACAAGCAAGCGCGTGGCGACGTCGGCACCGGCTAGCGAGGACCAGGTGAGTAGATTTATATCTACGGGGAGAAGTCGGGTGGATGGCGTATATCACCCCCGCAGTCCGTGGTGGTGTATACGGATGCGTATACACACCAACAATTATTATATGTTATTTGGGATTAATAACGATGTTTAGGATGGATATTGGTGTGTTGGATTATTTTATTGTTGCGAACCCTAGGGTAGTGTTGCACTACACATACACACATACATACTTGCATACATTCCTATTTATATGTGCTCATGGGATTCTTTATAGTTATGTGTTCACATGGGTATGGGACTATGTGTTCACATACGGATTTGAGGATGATACTTGGGATTGAGCTGAGTCGATGAGATTTGTTTTGTGGTTGTGATATCGGTGATATGGCAGGATTCGTACTTGAGGTACGTCCTGGTGTTATAGCGGATCTTGGGGCGGCGATACGGGTGAATAGTGTTATAAATAAAATGGTCGACATGTGATCGTGATATGAGGCATGATATGCTAGGATATTGATATTAGGCCGTATCGGGCGATGTATACCCCTTTATGATGATATGTGCTGACGATATCGGTTTATACGAGATTGTCGATCAGTAGTCAGATCATGAGTATATTGAGGATATTAGTATTGTACTAGACATAGGTCAGTACCCTAGACTATGATCTTGGATAAAGAGGATACCAGAGGAATAGTGTGAGGAATATGATATTGACCCGTATCCAGATTTGGGGATGCCGTACGAGCTATATCTTGATGATTGATCCACACTCTTGACTTGGGGTGTCTGATTATAGATATGGTATCGGATATGATATTATTGAGGCGGGATCACCGACTAATATATATACAGGTATGTATATGGATCGACTCAGATGTTAGGCGGTTTTCTTACCTGTAGTCCAGCTTGTTAACTTAGCCCTTTAGTTTAGTTTAGTTGTTAGATTAGAGTCGATTCTTACCTATTTCAAAAAACTAACGAATCGTGGGTATTTTAAAAGACAGCCCAAGGGATCCTACGGATATTTCAAAAGACGTATCTTTTCATAAAAACACCGTAGCCCCTATTTTCAAAACCCCATGATTCATGTTATTTCAAAAGGCACCATTTGTAGGACTTATATTAGATTAATGCAGATTAGTTATAATTGCGTCTAGTATTCTGCTCCCGCTCATTATTGTGGTTCGCTTCGCATCGCATGCTTATTTTATGTTTCATACTCCATTATTGATATCATGCTGTTAGGACACCAGCACCATTACCGATGATGCGTATGTACCATGTACACTTACTTGCCGGCTCACACACATCTTCATCGGTAATTGCCATGTCACGTACACCTTAGAAACTATTATTGCTTGACATAGCCTGTTAGCTAATAGTTTAGACATGATATTAGCGTACTTGCCTTATATGTTAGTTTAGACATTGTAGTTATTACCTGCTACTTCATGCATACTGTTTTTCATTGTTATGCCGCATTCATGGATTCTCATGCACATATTCACTATTTTACATGTTATTGAGGTTTTGGATTCGGATTTCCATGAGATTTTCTGGATTTGGTGGAAAACCGCAAAAACATAAATAAACCTTTTCTCTCTTTTAAAATAAAAAGTGCGGTTTTCCCATGATGTATGAGTCGTCCACCATGAGTTTGCTGATGGATTTCGAGACCCGATTCGAGGAGTGGAGGAACCGTTTCGGGTACATGGTGGGTCCGGTGCGGTACCCCGGGGCAAGAGGATCGTGTTGTTGACGTTGAGCCTGGCAGGGGAGCACTACCGACCAGTGATATTACCCGACGCGTCGGATATCCGGAAGATACCGTCGTGGTCTTGAGATGGATGGTAGGGGCCGGTCTGGATTGACGGCGCCCTAGATATTGTGATTGAGATATTGAGATTTTGAGATATTGAGGTACAGAGATTGTGATACAGAGATATCGAGATATTTGGACACTTGTTTTGTGTCGATGCTGGGCACTGTTTTATGCTGATTTCATTTATGGTACCTCACTTTTAAAATACAGAAATCTCACTGATTTATGAAAGCAGTTTTCGTCAGTACATGCATTCTGTTCCATGCATTCATACCTCATTCATATGATATATTGCTACCTGAGGCACTGACATGGGCACATGAGATCACACTCGGGTTAGATATTACCCTAGTCATTGTTATAGGCTGCTGGTTTTATTTGAGGATTATATATATTGATCGTATGACCTAGGTTTGCGTCATACATTCGATTTCTATTCGTAGATGTTTTTCTATTCACGAGTTGGCAACTCACCCCCGTTGTGCCCCAGTTTCTTGCAGGTTTCGCCGTACAGGTTTCTTTATGGCTTTGCGGGTACAGTTTCGTTCGGGTGACTTGCTAGTAGGTGGGTTTATTTGTATCGTACCCATCATTCTACATTGTATATTATTATTCAGTTGTATCTAGAAGTTCCATCAACCAAACATGTATTTATTTTGAGATAGAGACCAGTGATGTTATTTCTTCGACCTTAGAGTCGCGCGTTATATTTCTGTGGTTTTCCTGTGGTTTTGAGTTCCTTTTTGAAATTTGATCCTCGCCGTTGGCGTTGTATATTATATTGCATGTGTGGTTGTGACCGTCGATTGACGAAGAGCTAGCTCCCGCTTGGGGATGCCTTTTTATTGATTTCGTATACTATTCATGTTGTATCCCGTTTGTGGGCCAGTATTTACAAAGGAGACTCTGCCGAAATTTTCAGGAAATTTTTGATGTTTTTAGAAACCCGCATAATTCGGCTTATGCTATTGAAACTACTTGTTTTAAATTGGTTTTCCTTCACTCTACTTTTTTTTTGGTTTGGATTTCTGGGTTTTCGGTTTACTTAGATTACGTACGCCTCGAGACGTTCGTAGTTTAAGTGTCGGTCTTGTTCCGTACTTTCGGGACGTGACAAAAGGTGTCATGATGAGTGAGGAGAGAGAAAAGAGACAAAATGATGACATGGAAAGGAAGTGGGTGAGAATTATAGTGAGAGAGAGAAGGGGGCTGCTGCCTTGACCATTTCCCCAATCATTTTCTTTCCCTCTTCATCTCCCTCAACTCCATATCCCTCCATTTTCTACCCTCTTGATCCACCCCAAAAACCTTGTCAAAACCCTATGCCCTTTCACAAAAAAATGATCACCTCCTCACCCTCATCACTATGAACCAAGAAAAGTCGGATTTTGACAACTTGGGGATCTCTAGGGTTTTGTTTGGGAGTAACCATGAGGTATATCTCTTTTCTTTTAGAGTAGTTTTGAATTCCTAGCTTTTTGTTAAGTTTAGACATCGTTTAATAATGGATTGTGAACTTGGAAAATCCTAAGAGAAGGGTTTGGGAAATTGGTGATGTTGTGGCTGTCAATAGGACTTTTGAGAGGATTCATGACCTGGACCAGAGCTTAGAAACCCCAAAACACGGATTTAGAAACCCCGACATCGGATAAATGTGTGAATTGTGAGGGTATTTTGGAATCTGGAGCAACCCGGGGACACTAGAAATGATTTTGCAATTACTGGGAGTCGTGCAGGCACCTAAGAAGCTACCACCAAGACCTGAGCCCTAAACCCTGCACCATGGCTGCAGATTTATTCAATCTGGCCTCAAATTGCAGCCAGACTAGGTTGGAATGGCTTCGTATTTGTTCTGGGGTCCCTTTAGATGTAAATTAGACCCTCCATATATGCAGAATTGACCAATTTGGCATAGGGTAAAATCTGGGAGCACATTGGGGTGTTTTTGGCTATGATTTCCGTATTTTGAAATGTTAATTCTTGATATTTGGATTTGTATTGGGTTGTTGGATGTTTGTACATCGACAACAAGGGTTGTTTGATTGTTTTTGCACGTGTAGGCCATAGGTTCTAACCTATGAGCGCACCGTGCGCCGTATCGGTTTTTCGGATTCGATTTTAATACGTATTGCGATTGTTTATTAATGTAGGTACCTTCGTGTGGATTCCAAGGCGACGGAGCGTAGCGTCATCGATTTCGGCGAGCGAAGACCAGGTTAGTGGATTTATATCCACGGGGGAAGTCGGGTGGATGGCGTATAGCATCCCCGCAAAGTTTTGATGGAAAACTGATTTTTAGAATATGGTTAAGGAAACATAGATTAGGAAACTAGGGCTAGAATGAAGATAGCTATGAAACCATATTAGAAACTAGATGATAGCTAGAAGTGATATGTTACGATTATTATAGGATGACGGAAATTGAGGATGACTTTTAGCGATATTGCTGTTTAGGGTACTGTAGGACTAGATAGTCGATGTAGATGCGTCATCCGAACCATACCTTTTTCTAAACCGAAGAATCGTATGTATCTTTTAAATATATACCTTGAGGGATGTTACGGATTTTCAAATGCTATCTTTTTCTTAAAAACACCGTAACCCCTATTTTCAAAACTACGATTCGCTTCTTTAAAAATCTGATTGTATGGTTCGGGTGTGTACGTTATATTAGATACTTATACTTAGTAGAGATAGAATGTATATGTAAACTCGACCTGATGTGAGATATTAATGTGATGAAAGAATATAAGACGGATATGATAATTTGATGATATGATGATACGTTGGTATACGGATGCGAGACGATCGAGATGATTTATACCCTGCCGGTCCCCTGATATGAGATTATTGCGGATGTGACCTAGGACATATATATATATATATATATATATATAGAATGTTGTGAATCATGGATGATAGGCCGTACGTAATATTAGGTCGTACCCTCATTTGTCGTATAGGATATTAGGATCCCTATTAGCTTAATACCGCCGTACGGTGATTTTCCGTGCGTAATGTGTTTGACTTGATGATTGATCCATACCCTTGACTAGAGGTTGTCATACGAGGGATTATACCGTACGCGATATTGTTAAGCTGGATGTCGATTGATAGGTTCACCGACTCGATCATGTTAGATATGTATACCTTATAGCTTCTAGCTGACGATTTACCTTATGATACATTCATGTTATTCACATTGTACTGCTTATACCTGTGATAGTACACCTGCACCATTATCGATGATGCGTATGTTATACGCACACAGACTGTAGGCTCACATACTTCATCATCGATAATTGCCATGTCACTACATAGTAGGATTGCTGCATCATGATATGACTCTTCGCATAACCTGCTTGCGTATATACATTGATACATCAATATTTGCGCACATACACATTATATATCCATATTGGATTTAACCACTAGCACGTCAGAGGTATTAGCCGTACATAACGAGCTACCAGTTATTGACCAAAAGGGAGGTCGATGAGCGAACTCATCCTGACACCCTACTGAGCCTGTCAGTGACAATATCCGTACAGTCTGGTCCGTTCGTCTATGAGCATCGCATGTCGGGCCTAGGGGTTTGGTAAAAGTCAGACCCCTAAAAGCGGTACAAGTCGTGTCGGAGTGAAGCTCAGAACACCCTGAGATACTAATGGAATACCTACCAGTAAATCTCCCGCCTTGGCCAAGGACTTCGTGTAATGGCTCTCCTAGACACAGCGCGACCTCACCCCCAATACCGGGATAGACGAACCCCTGCCGATCCGCTCACTGCCTCCATGTGGCTCGGGACTGTACCCAACTAAAACCTGTTTGCACGACTACTTTGAGCCATGACAGGGTAGTAATCAAAGCACAGTGGGAACTCACACGAGACAAATGACGATCTCAGGTCGATGAACTAACCTGTACACATGTCACCAGGGAACTGCTATCTGACGTCAGGTATAATACCAACTGGCATGTTGCCGACGAGTCCTGTCCGGTGTACTCATAACCCAATGAGCACCTGTATACATCTTAGGTGATCCAACTGACACCAATGGCTTGTGAGACCGGCCACCGCCCCTCGTCGGGGTCTCGACTGTATACACCATTCTACTAATGGAGTATCGATGCCCAGTCTCGAAACTCCCACGACTAGGGACCTTTTAACGATGTGCTTATAGACCCCAGCTCCCATGTATATGATCGCCATCATACTGCTGGTAGTCAAGCAAGAATCCTAAGGGCTCTATCAACGCGCAATAGTGACCTGTAAGGTCACCTGAAGCAGTGCACGATGATAAAGACAAACCATGGTAGCATACTATTCTCTATCAACGTGTAATAGTGAACCACAATGTCACCTAAAACATGTACATGATGATAAAGACAAACCAGATAGTATACAATCATCCTGAGTAAGATTGTCCTACCGGCATAGGTCCTCCCTCAATTATTGCAATCGCGTGCCTGCGATCCAATAATTGACTCTGAGGGCACTATATACAATAATCTCCCACTTGCACTCAAGGCTAATTATTGCGATGTCGCATACTCACAGCCCGTGTGATACCGAACACCCAACTTCTCTACTAATCAGTCTCACAAAGCTCGTTTGCGAAACTATTGCGTTCGAGAAATAGCCTCAGCTGGTGGATCCGCCCTGATATTTCATTCTATGTCTCTTTTTATCTCAAGTTCGCGGAGAAAGCCATCTCCCGAAATGAGCAATACCTGTCTTAGAATATGTCTCGATATCTGATGGGACCTAGTTCATAAATAAACTCTAAATCCAAACTTCTTAGACTGTATCGTCAACTGAACTTAATCAGTATCCTGCGCCATGCCTCCCTCAGTATCCGCTTGGACCTCCTGTCCAAAATACTGCCCCTCGTCAGAGGGAAAACTATAACTCTGACAGTCACTCTGTCATCCAGGTCACCTTGGAAGCCTGGAATGATAATCGTCTCGTAAAAGAGGCTGTTGTTATCATATCCCTAGAACATCCACTTGTGTTCTAAAACTGCTTCCGAACGTTTCTCCAGGATAGGATTAATATCACAACTTCTTGCATCTTGTGCAAAAACAACATCTGGTATGGTACTTGACATCTCATGATTGACTCAATTGCCTAAGCAAGTAATCTGCCAATCATGCACATCCCTCTCCCCTTTAGTCTGTAAGACACCTTTAGAGAGGGTGACCCCATCACCTGCAGGTACACTACCATGCCAGGAGTCGTCCATTCCAAATACCTTTAGAATGCTGTCTAAGTACCCTGATTGGGAAACTACCCAAATCTAGATCTAAAACCATGGATCTAGTAACCAGAATATCTGATATAATATCCATGTCCTTTATGGAGAAACCACTGTGTGACAACCAAAATACAACCGATCATAGTATAGGAATTTCATTTCCTACTCTGTGTATGTCATCCAAATGCCAGGACATCACACCCTACTACCTTCTTAACAGATCCATCCCCTATTCTGTTAAAGTCAAACCTATGACTGTCACATCAGAAATAGATGATCTATCTCCGCTATATCTGCTTTAGTCTATAAATAGACACAAGTTACTTTTCCACTATGCTTCTGCTGCTCCCACTGACTACGACAACCCTCTGGCAGAGTCATATACACGTACACTTCTAAAGCTAATTTAAAACGACGCTATACTCATCCTCCTGCCGGGTTTCACAGTCTGGAACAACAGCAATGGCAAGTCTGGGTAAACAAGAACCTCCCTGTCACCGTCTTTAAGCATACCGAAGTACCTCTCGAGTGCCTGAAGTTACCCACCATATCTGCGGAGTAGCTAATGGAGTGTCAAACCAGATTGAATCTTTAGGTTCTTATCAAATTTTCAGTAATCGTTTGCGGTTCTGGAATCACTTCCAGTTCTACCATACTCCCACTACTGTTTTCTGAAAAAATCCATTTTTATTAAAACTGTGGCGAGTCAAGAACAATATCACGATTGATCTTCCAGATGGTAGAAAGTCAACCCTTGTCATAGCCCGGGTCAACCCACAAACAGCCATTACAGAAACGTGCCTTGAGTTATCCAGAGTCTGGTTTTAAGCATAAGCCAGACAACTCCCCATACCTTAACATTGTTAAGATATGAACTATTCTATATCCAATATAGAAACAGAGGCACTGATTTAATTGGAACCAGATTCAAATCATGCAGCTGTCTCCAGTGCATGTCAACTAAATGGAGAGAGGCTGATCAACATTACTCAACTTAGGAATGCTTCCAATTATGAGTTACCTGAAAGAGAAGCAAGTTCTCTTAAAATCATAACTATCAACAGAATACCATACACAAGTATCTACATCTTCGATCAGCTTGAAGAATCCTGATACTTGCAACACCTGGTTCTCTACTTTATTTTTATACCTATAACTTCTCAAAACTTAGACCTTACATTTCTATGAAACACATGTCTAAGAACTAGAGAAGTCATAAGTAAACAGAATATAATACGAGTACCAACCCCTCTGTCCTAATGGACACTGGATAACATACAATACTCTGTATAAGTCCCCTGAGTCCAATAACTCATTCCCTGTGTGTCGTAGGTTGAAAACTGTACTTATGGTTAAGAAGAATTACACCGCTGTTTAATGCTCCTTACCTAACTATCCACTGATATAGGTAAATGTCATAGACATAATTTCAAAAAGTTATATCTCACTTTATAAAAATAAACGTACAGATATATCAATTTGAAATTGGTGTATAACAACGGATATTAAAAACCAAATATTTGCCGTCCGGCAAACAACCCATGAGATTTCCTCAAATATCACCAATTACAACGAATCCCAATATAATGAGGATGATCACCCAATTCCTAATAACTTACTCCCACTGATCATCTGTAAAACCATACAGATGTGAGAATCATACCTGGTAAATACATACCCTGGAGCAAGTGTCTAATTGGGAAATCAGTTTTCTTTTAACAGTACACAGTGAAACTGAAACATGAATATGTTTCGAAGGGGTATCCGTGTTGGATATAGTGCCCTCAGAGTCAATTATTGGATCACAGGCACGTGATTGTAATGTTTGAGGGAGGACCTATACCAGTAGGACAGTCTTACTCAAGATGATAGTATGCTATCTGGTTTATCTTTATCATCGTGTACTGCTTTAGGTGACCTTACAGGTCGCTATTGCGCGTTGATAGAGCCCTTAGGATTCTTGCTTGAAAGCCAGCAGTATGATGGCGATCATATACGTAGGAGCTGGGGACTATAAGCACATCCTTAAAAGGTCCCTAGTCGTGGGAGTTTTCGAGAAAGGGCATCGATACTCCGGAGTAGACAAGTGTATACAGTCGAGACCCCGACGAGTGGCAGTGGCCGATCTAACAAGCCATTGGTGTCAGTTGGATCACCTAAGATGTATACAGATGCTCATTGGGTTATGAGTACACCGGACAGGACTCACCGAGAACATGCAAGTTGGTATTATACCTGACGTCAGATAGCAGTTCCCTGGTGACATGTGTACATGTTAGTTCAACGACCTGAGATCGTCATTTGTCTCGTGTGAGTTCCCACTATGTTTTGATTACTACCCTACCACGGCTCAAAAGAGTCATGCAAATAGGTTTTAGTTGGGTACAGTCCCGATCCATATGGAGGCAGTGAGCGGATCTGCAGGGGTTCGTCTCTCCCGGTATTGGGGGTGAGGTCGCGCTGTGTCTAGGAGAGCCATTACACGAAGTCCTTGGCCAAGGCAGGAGATTTACTGGTAGGTATTCCAGTAGTATCTCAGGGTGTTCTGGGCTACACTCCGACACGACTTGTACCGCTTTTGGGGGTCTGACTTTTACCAACCCCCTAGGCCCGCCATGCGATGCTCATAGACGAACGGACCGGACTATACGGATATTGTCACTGACAGGCTCAGTAGGGTGTCAGAATGAGTTCGCTTATCGACCTCCCTTTTGGTCAATACCTGGTAGCTCGTTACGTACGGCTAATACCTCTGACGTGCTAGTAGTTAAATCCATAGCCAAAGTATTGATGAGTCTTTAGAGTCCCCCACAGACAGTTTCTCAAGTTTCGGGCGAAACGTTGTAGAGACCGTATGATATATGACAGTGTTCGATCATATATGTGCGGTATTGCACGGATCATGATCGGACGGATCATACTAGTGGGCTTTGGTTTAAGCCGGATCCTAGTATTAGATTTGTTGGATTACTTTAGTCTCATCGCATTCGCATTCGGTAGGAATGCGGATGCAGGTATGTGTATACAGGTGAGGGGTATCCTTGTGATCCGTCACGAGTTTACTTTAGATGTTGCCGTATCTTTTTATTGTTACAAACATTTGGATTAATGTTTGTATTTGGAAATAATGAGCTAGAATTAATCATGACATGCATTAAATGTGACATGACCAAGTTTAGTGACTCATGGTCTTTTTTATTGTGAAAATGTCATATTTGTTTTGGATGTGTGAGTTGAAATGATAAGGAGAGAGAGAAAGGCAACCATATGGTCGAGGTTTACTCTTGTATTATTTTCTTGATCTCATTTTCACTCTCATTATCATACAACTCAAGAAAAGAAAAAGAATAGAAAGCCTTCTCTTCTTCTTCTTCCTCTAGCTCATTATCTTCATTAATGGCAATATCTTTAACCACCATCCAAGCAATGGATGCAAGAGGCAAAGTGATCACAAACATTCTCTACAAAACCTTGGACATGTCGGCTAGCACACTTCGTGCCCGAGTTGCTTCGGATGAAGCGGGAGCCCGTAAAAGGACTTCTTGATGTGGTGCCCTTTCCGACGAGGAGATGGAGACCGGAGATTCCGCGAGGAGATCGGGATGGTGGCCGAAGACCGAAGGACACGGATCGCTCGGTATAGCTTTCTACCCTTTCTCTAGTTAGCTAGTAGTAGGTTAATGGTCCGATCCGGGTTATATAGTACGCGGTAGCGCCGGTTTTCTAGTTTTGAAAAAGTTTCGTTTCCACATTTGGACTCGGACTGACGGCCGGGGCGCTACCGTGCACTTACATGGTATCAGAGCCACGCCATTAACCTATTCTAGCTTGCTCTAGCGTGTTTAGAACTTCGATCGAACAAAAATTCCGGAAACCCGATTTCAAAAGTGCACTTTCTGTCGAATTTTATTTGTGCTCGAAAAATTATTTGGTACATTGCAGAAATATGTGCAGGCTTTTCTAAGAAAACTGAAAAAATTTGGTGGGCTGATTTTACTGTAGCGAGGCGGATCCGTGGCCAAAACCACGTTTTGGCCGCGGATCCGCGGCCGTACTGTAGCCACAGTGCACCAAATTTCTTCAGTAGGTCTCTGTGTTGGAATTAGGGTTTTTAGTATATTCTGTTTGGGCCCAGATTTATTTTGAGTGCTACAGTTGTGCTTGGCCACTTCGGGAAACTTAGTCGATCGAAATTTTCAAACATGTTAGTTCATAGTATTTACATTATATCTGCGACCGTTAATGTCATTTGATCGGTAAATCCTGTCTAACTGCTATAGCCCTTTTAGACGGATTTGCGAACGTGACATTCACGTTGATGTTCTGTGTTTTGCTGTGATGTTGCGGATTTGTCGTGGTGGATATCCTGGATGCAATGGTAGTACAGTTTGGTTGTATTTGTACATTTGATATTGCGGGGCGAGCATCCGACATGTGGACTGCCATCACTGCCTGTTTGTATATTATTCTTTTGGGGCACGACCGGGCTGAGGTCGATGTACCCGTTGTATATATTTTACTTTCTGCACTAGGATTACCCCGTGGTGGGGTGCACGGGTATCCAGGTTCTAGAGGGCAACGGGCCCGCATCTCATGGCATTGAGACGGAGGGGGATTCACTCTAGAATTGGGGAGCTATTCGCCGCACTCGTAGGGGGTATAGGTTGACCCAAGGAGGGGTGCTCAAGCTACCGGATTCCATGAAGTGCTAGGTGGTCCATTCACATTGTTGAAGGAGGCTGCCTCACTTCAGGTTTTGGTGGGTAACTTGCCGCGCCCGTAGGGGTCTAGGATTTCATTGCACATGCTATCCACACGACCAGGGGAACGTCAGGTTTCAGTAGCGGCTCTATGAAACCCGGGGATCCCAGATATCTGTATTATTCTGTGATGCTTATTACATTTCTATGATGTTGCATTTTATCATGCCTTGAGCGATTATTATATATTGATATATACACTAGTTGATGTTGTATATGTTTTACACCCGCGCTAGTCCAGTCCTCGCTCTGTCGTTAGTTAAGTAACCTAACGGGTGATGACGGGACCCAGTGGCGAATGCGGATGGCATATACGTACATCATTATTTTCGTTCTTTTGTGGTGTGATCAATTGATGGGAATGCGTTGATTCGAATCAATGCAAGCTAAACAAACCTATTCTGATGTTGTTGGAACATTTTTCAAAAAGCTGTTATTGCAAGGACGTTCTCTTTTGTTTTGCACAGTGGTATTCGGTTATGAATATCCAGCACCTCAGTAGACGAGGCAAGGGCCGAGATCCCTTCACCGGGAGTGACCCCTTGGACAGAAGTTTGCGTCAGGGTAATAACTTCACTATAGCCGATTGCCTTTTGCTTTGCATCGTGGTATTCAGTTGGAATATCCTGCACCTCATTCTACGGGGAAAGAGCCGAGATCCCTTCACCGGGAGTGACCTCTTTAGCAAAGGTTTTCACCACTATATTTTTATAAAAAGCTATCCGGTTCCTTCAACGATATCAAGTTCATTACGTTAAAGGTATTTCACCAAAAACCATTCGTAGCCCTCCGTCATTTCAGGAAGGTAGCACTTAGTATTCGTGCTATGTATGTTGGCCTTCGTCAAGGCATAGTGTATGGTAGCTATTTGTTACTTTTCTGCAGCATAGATAGATGCGTTGGTTTGGGACAGTCGTACTACTATTTTGGCCATCGTCAAGGGTATGTACGGGTGGATTCAAATTAACCTGGATAATGACGGGTAGAACTTGACATGTGACTTATGATATGTTGGCCTTCGTCAAGGTCATAAGAGCATGGGGTAAAAATCACATCGGGAGTTTCTAAAGAAACTGAAACTTGCCAGATATGCGCATACCTTCTGGAGTGTGATAACGTGAGTGGATTCCATCACGTTATCATGCGATGATAGTTGGATCCCGATTCCCACTGATGAGTTGGTTTACTCCTCGGGTGATCCCGACTAATTCTTCTTTCAGGTTTGAAGGAGAATTTGAGGTTACAGTGGGAGGTTTCCTGATTAGATAAAGTGATAACCATTCTAATCTAAGTTAGAATGCACGCAGAGTGTTTCTTTTCTCTCTCTCTCTTTTTGGCAGCGACCATGGCCAAACCCGTGACTATGACTCAGTGACCAAGATTTACCGAACCTTCTTAAAACACTGGCTTTTGGATTGTCTGAGTTGCATACCTCATTGCCACTCCTACTTTTACCCTTTTCTCCAGGACACCCCGTATTACTACGAACGTCCACTTCCATTAGATAAAACCATCGTATGGTTATATACGAACTCGAAGGAACTTGTTCCAGATTCGAGGATGGTTTCCAGTTCTGGAGAAAACGAATAGGACTATTCAGTTGTCTTTTCCTTTTACCTTCTCTGAGGTTGCGAGTGTTCCTTAGATTAGGGCAGTACACCTATTAAGCTTATTGGATAGTCTTCTTCCAAACTATAGGCTGGTGCAGAACGGTAGGGAATGAAGAATACCATTTAGCCTAAACGGTGTACAGAAGGTATTAAGTAAAGACAAATAAAGGGATTAGTAAGAGGGCAAAGTAAATTGCGACTGCTATTCACGACCAAACCAAGTATTTCTTCGCCAATCCTACATCACCTTTGTATTTCTCCAGAACACTCCGTATCACTACGAAGATCCACAGTTTATTGGATACTCCATCGTATGGTTATATACGAACTCGAAAGAACTTGTTCCAGTTCGGGAATGGATTCTGGTTCAGGAGAAATAGGAATAAGGTTTTTTCAGTTGTCTTTAATCTTCACCTTCTCTCAGGTTGCGAGTACTCCTAGGATTAGGACAATACACCTATTACGCTTATTGGATAGTCTTCTTCCAAACCATAGGCTGGTGCCGAACGGTAGGGAAGGAAGAAAACCATTTGGCCTAAAAGGGTGTACAGAAGGTAATAACTAAAGACATATAAAGGGATTTGGAGAGATGACAAAGAAATATACGGTCACAGTTATGATCTGATAATGGAAGAGGCATTACTAGGAATACCCGGATACTCCTTCGAAATATTTACATGTTTCAGTTCCACTGTGTATTGTTAAAGGAAAACTGATTTCCCAATTAGCACTTGCTCCAGGGTATGTATTTACCAGGTTTGATTCTCACATCTGTATGGTTTTACTGATGATGAGTGGGAGTAAGTTATTGGGAATTGGGTGATCATCCTCATTATATCGGGATTCATTGTAATTGGTGGTATTTGAGGAAATCACCTGGGTTGTTTGCCGGACGGCAAATATTTGGTTTTGAATATCCGTTGTTATGCACCAATTTCAAATTAATATATCTGTACGTTTATTTTCATAAAGTGAGATATAAATTTTTGAAATTATGTCGATGAAATTTACCTATATCAGTGGATGGTTAGGTAAGGAGCATTAAACAGCGGTGTAATTCTTCTTAACCATAAGTACAGTTTTCAACCTACGACATACACGGTTTGAGTCATTAGACTCAGGGGACTTATACAGAGGATTGCATATTGTCCAGTGTCCATTAGGACAGAGGGGTTGGTCCTCGTACTATATTCTATTTACTTATGACTTCTCTAGTTTTTAGACAAGTGTTTCGTAGAAATACAAGGTCTAAGTTTTGAGAAGTTATAGGTATAAGAATAAAGTAGAGAACCAGGCGTTGCAAGTATCAGGATTCTTCAAGGTGATCGAAGATATATATACTTGTGTATGGTATTCAGTTGATAGTAATGGTTTTGAGAAACATGTTTCTATTTCAGGTTACTCATATCTGGATGTATTCCTAAGTTGAGTAACGCTGATCGGCCTCCTTCCATTTAGTTGACATGCACTGGAGACAGTTGCATGATTTGAATCTGGTTCCAATTAAATCAGTGCCTCTGTTTCTATATTGGATATAGAATAGTTCATATCTTAACATTGTTAAGGTACGGGGGGTTGTCCGGCTTATGCTTAAAATCAGACTCTGGATAACTCAAGGCACGTTTCTGTGATGGCTGTTTGTGGGTTGACCCGGGCTATGACGAGGGTTGGTTTTCTACCATCTGGAAGATCAATAGTGATATTGTTCTTAACTCGCCACAGTTTTAGTAAAATGGATTTTTCAGAAAACAGTAGTGGGAGTATGGTAGAACTGGAAGTGATTCCAGAACCGCAAACGATTACTGAAAATTTGATAAGAACCTAAAGATTCAATCTGGATTGACATTCCATTGGCCACTCCGCAGATAAGGTGGGTAACCTCAGGCACTCGAGAGGTACTTCGGTATGCTCAAAGACAGTGACAGGGAAGTTCTTGTTTACCCAGACTTGCCATTGCTGTTGTTCCAGACTGTGAGACCCGGCAGGAGGATGAGTATAGCGTCGTTCTAAACTAGCTTAGAAGTGTACGTGTATATGACTTTGCCAGAGGGTTGTCGTGGTCAGTGGGAGCAGCGGAAGCATAAGTGACAAGTGGCTTATGTCTATTTATGGACTAAAGCAGATATAGCGGAGATAGATCATCTATTTCTGATGTGACAGTCATAGGTTTGACTTCATCAGAATAGGGGATGGATCTGTTAAGAAGGTAGTAGGGTGTGATGTCCTGGTATTTGGATAACATACACATAGTAGGAAGTGAAATTCATATACTACGATCGGTTATACTTTGGTTGTCACACAGTGGTTTCTCCACATGGGAATTGGATATTATATCAGACATTCTGGTTACTAGATCTATGGTTTTAGATCTAGATTTAGGTAGTTTCCCAATCTGGGTACTTTGACAGCATTCTAAAGGTATTTAGAATGGACGACTCCAGGCATGGTAGTGTACCTGCAGGTGATGGAGTCACCCTCTCTAAAGGTGTCTCACAGACTAAAGGGGAGAGGGATGTGCATGATTGGCAGATCACTTGTTTAGGCAACTGAGTCAATCATGAGATATCAAGTACCACACCAGATGTTGTTTTTGCAGTAGATATAATAAGTTGATATTAATCCTATCCTGGAGAAACGATCGAAAGCAGTTTTAGAACATAAGTGGATGTTCTAGGGATTTGATAACGGCAGCCTCCTTTAGGAGACGGTTATTATTCCAAGCTTCCAAGGTGACCTGGATGACAGAGTGGCTGTCAGAGTTATAGTTTTCCCTCTGACGAGGGGAAGTATTTTGGACAGGTGGTCCAAGCGGATACTGAGGGAGGTGTGGCGCAGGATTCTGATTAAGTTCAGTTAACAATACAGTCTAAGAAGTTTTGGATTTGGAGTTCATTTATGAACTAGGTCCCATCAGGTATCCAGACATATTCTAAGACAGGTATTGCTCATTTCGGGAGATGGCTTTCTCCGCGAACTTGAGATAAAGAGAGACATAGAAAGAAACATCAGGGCAGATCCACTCACTGAGGCTATTCCTCGAACACAATAGTTTCGCAAACGGGCTTTGTGAGACTGATTAGTAGAGGAGTTGGGTGTTCGGTATCACACGGGCTGTGAGTATGCGACATCGCAATAATTAGCCTTGAGTGCAAATGGGAGATTGTTGGATATAGTGCCCTCAGAGTCAATTATTGGATCACAGGCACGTGATTGCAATGATTGAGGGAGGACCTATGCCGGTAAGACAGTCTTACTCAAGATGATAGTATGCTATCTGGTTTATCTTTATTATCGTGTACTGCTTTAGGTGACCTTACAGGTCGCTATTGCGCGTTGATAGAGCCCTTAGGATTCTTGCTTGACGGCCAGCAGTATGATGGCGATCATATACGTAGGAGCTGGGGTCTATAAGCACATCCTTAAAAGGTCCTTAGTCGTGGGAGTTTTCGAGACAGGGCATCGATACTCCGGAGTAGACTAGTGTATACAGTCGAGACCCCGACGAGGGGCGGTGGCCGGTCTCACAAGCCATTGGTGTCAGTTGGATCACCTAAGATGTATACAGGTGCTCATTGTGTTATGAGTACACCGGACAGGACTCGCCGGGAACATGCTAGTTGGTATTATACCTGACGTCAGATAGCAGTTCCCTAGTGACATGTGTACAGGTTAGTTCATCGACCTGAGATCGTCATTTTCTCGTGTGAGTGCCCACTGTGTTTTGATTACTACCCTACCATGGCTCAAAGGAGTCGTGCAAACTGGTTTTAGTTGGGTACAGTCCCGAGCCACATGGAGGCAGTGAGCGGATCTGCAGTGGTTCGTCTCTCCCGGTATTGGGGTGAGGTCGCGCTGTGTCTAGGAGAGCCATTACACGAAGTCCTTGGCCAAGGCAGGAGATTTACTGGTAGGTATTCCAGTAGTATCTCAGGGTGTTCTGGGCTACACTCCGACACGACTTGTACCGCTTTTGGGGGTCTGACTTTTACCAACCCCCTAGGCCCGCCATACGATGCTCATAGACGAACGGACCGGACTGTACGGATATTGTCACTGACAGGCTCAGTAGGGTGTCAGGATGAGTTCGCTCATCGACCTCCCTTTTGGTCAATACCTGGTAGCTCGTTACGTACGGCTAATACCTCTGACGTGCTAGTGGTTAAATCCACAGCCAAATTATTGACGAGTCTTTAGAGTCCTCCATAGACAGTTTCTCAAGTTTCGGGCGAAACGTTGTAGAGGCCGTATGATATATGGATCATATATGTGCGGTATTGCACGGATCATGATCGGACGGATCATACTAGTGGGCTTTGGTTTAACCCGGATCCTAGTATTAGATTTGTTGGATTACTTTAGTCTCATCGCATTCGCATTCGGTAGGAATGCGGATGCAAGTATGTACATACAGGTGAGGGGTATCCTTGTGATCCGTCACGAGTTTACTTTAGATGTTGCCGTATCTTTTAATTGTCACAAACATTTGGTTTAATGTTTGTATTTGGAAATAATGAGCTAGAATTAATCATGACATGCATTAAATGTGACATGACCAAGTTTAGTGACTCATGGTCTTTTTTATTTTGCAAATGTCATATTTGTTTTGGATGTGTGAGTTGAAATGATAAGGAGAGAGAGAAAGGCAACCATATGGTTGAGGTTTACTCTTGTATTATTTTCTTGATCTCATTCTCACTCTCATTATCATACAACTCAAGAAAAGAAAAAGAATAGAAAGCCTTCTCTTCTTCTTCTTCCTCTAGCTCATTATCTTCATTAATGGCAATATCTTTAACCTCCATCCAAGCAATGGATGCAAGAGGCAAAGTGATCACAAACATTCTCTACAACACCTTGGACACGTCGGCTAGCACACTTCGTGCCCGAGTTGCTTCGGATGAAGCGGGAGCCCGTAAAAGGACTTCTTGATGTGGTGCCCTTTCCGACGAGGAGATGGAGACCGGAGATTCCGCGAGGAGATCAGGATGGTGGCCGAAGACCGAAGGACACGGATCGCTCGGTATAGCTTTCTACCCTTTCTCTAGTTAACTAGCAGTAGGTTAATGGTCCGATCCGGGTTATATAGTACACGGTAGCGCCGGTTTTCTAGTTTTGAAAAAGTTTTGTTTCCGCATTTTGGCCTCGGACTGACGGCCGGGGGCGCTACCGTGCACTTACAATCCGGGTATTCCTAGTAATATCTCTTCCATTATCAGATTCACAACTGTAACCGTATATTTCTTTGCCTTCTCTCCAAATCCCTTTATATGTCTTTAGTCATTACTTTCTGTACACCCCTTTAGGCTAAATGGTTTTCTTCCTTCCCTACCGTTCGGCACCAGCCTATGGTTTGGAAGAAGACTATCCAATAAGCATAATGGGTGTACTCTCCTGGTCCTAGGAGTACTCGTAACCTGTGAGAAGATGAAGATAAAAGTCAACTGAATAAAACCTTATTTCTATTTCTCCTGAACCAGAATCCATCCCTGAACTGGAACAAGTTCCTTCGAGTTCGTATATAACCATACGATGGAGTATCCAATAAACTGTGGATCTTCGTAGTGATACAGAGTGTTCTGGATAAATACAAAGGTGAAGAAGGAGTGGCGATGAAATACTTGGTTTGGTCATGAATAGCAGTCGCAGTTTACTTTGCCCTCTTACTAATCCATTTATTTGTCTTTACTTAATACCTTCTGTACACCATCGTTAGGCTAATTGGTTTTCTTCATTCCCTACCGTTCGGCACCTGCCTATGATTTGGAAGAAGACTATCCAATTAGCGTAATAGGTGTACTGTCCTAATCCAAGGAGCACTCGCAATCTGAGAGAAGGTAAAAGGAAAAGACAACTGAATAGTACTATTCGTTTTCTCCAGAACCAGAAACCATCCTCGAATCTGGAACAAGTTCTTTCGAGTTCGTATATAACCATACGATGGTTTTATCCAATGGAAGTGGATGTTCGTAGTAATACGGGGTGTTCTGGAGAAAAGGGTAAAAGTAGGAGTGGCAATGAGGTATGCAACTCAGACAATCCAAAAGCCAGTGTTTTAAGAAGGTTCGGTTAACTTGGTCACCGAGTCATAGTCAAGGGTCGGGTCATGGTCGCTGCCAAAGAGAGAGAGAAAAGAAACACTCTGCGTGCACTCTAACCTAGATCAGAATAGTTATCACTTTATCTAATCAGGAAACCTCCCACTGTAACCTCAAATTCTCCTCCAAACCTGAAAGAAGAATTAGTCGGGATCACCTGAGGAGTAAACCAACTCATCAGTAGGAATCGGGATCCAACTATCATCGCATGATAACGTGATGGAATCCACTCATGTTATCACACTCCAGAAGGTATGCGCATATCTGGCAAGTTTCAGTTTCTTTAGAAACTCCCGATGTGATTTTTACCCCAAGCTCGTATGACCTTGACGAAGGCCAACATATCATAAGTCACATGTCAAGTTCTACCCGTCATTATCCAGGTTAATTTGAACCCACCCGTACATATCCTTGACGAAGGCCAAAATAGTAGTACGAATGTCCAAACCAACACATCTATCTATGCAGCAGAAAAGTAACAAATAGCTACCATACGCTATGCCTTGACGAAGGCCAACATACATAGCATGAATACTAAGTGCTACCTTTCTGAAATGACGGAGGGCTACGAATGGTTTTTGGCAAAAAACCTTTAACGTAATGAACTTGATATCGTTGAAGGAACCGGATAGCTTTTTATAAAATATAGTGGCGAAAACCTTTGCTAAAGAGGTCACTCCTGGTGAAGGGATCTCGGCTCTTTCCCCGTAGAATGAGGTGCAGGATATTCCAACTGAATACCATGATGCAAAGAAAAAAGTAATCAACTATAGTGAAGTTATTACCCTGACGCAAACTTCTGTCAAAGGGGTCACTCCCGGTGAAGGGATCTCGGTACTTTCCCCGTAGAATGAGGTGCAGGATATTCCAACTGAATACCACGATGCAAAGCAAAAAGTAATCGACTATAGTGAAGCTATTACCCTGACGCAAACTTCTGTCCAATGGGTCACTCCGGTGAAGGGATCTCGGCCCTTGCCTCGTCGACTGAGGTGCTGGATATTCATAACCGAATACCACTATGCTAAACAAAAGGGAACGTCCTTGCAATAACAGCTTTTTTTTAAAAATGGTCCAACAACATCAAACAGGTTTGTTTAGCTTGCATTGATCCGAATCAATGCAATTCCATCAATTAATCAGACCACAAAAGAACAAAAATATGATGTACGTATATACCATTCGCATTCGCCACTGGGTCCCGTCATCACCCGTTAGGTTACTTAACTAACGACAGAGCGGGGACTGGACTAGCGTGGGTGTAAAACATATACAACTTCTACTAGTATATATATCAATATATAATAATCGCTTAAGGCGTGATAAAATATGAAATGTAATAAGCATCACAGAACAATACAAATAATCTGGGATCCTCGGGTTTCATAGAGCCGCTACTGAAACCCGACGTTCCCCTGGTCGTGTGGATAGCCTGTGCAATGAAATCCTAGACCCCTACGGGCGCGGCAAGTTACCCGCCAAAACCTGAAGTGAGGCAGCCCCTTTCAACAACGTGAATGGACCACCCAGCACTTCACAGAATCCGGTAACTTGAGCACCCCTCCTTGGGTCAACCTGTACCCCCTACGAGTGCGGCGAATAGCCCGCCAATTCTAGAGTGAAGCCATCTCCGTCTCAAAGCCATGAGATGCGGGCCCGTTGCCCTCTAGAACCCGGCTATCCGTGCACCCTACCGCGGGGTAATCCTAGTACAGAAAGTAAAATATACAACGGGTTACATCGACCTCAGCCCGGTCGTGCCCCAAAAGAATATTATACAAACAGGCAGTGACGGCAGTCCACCTGTCGGACGCCGCTACTGAAACCCGACGTTCCCCTGGTCGTGTGGATAGCCTGTGCAATGAAATCCTAGACCCCTACGGGCGCGGCAAGTTACCCGCCAAAACCTGAAGTGAGGCAGCCCCTTTCAACTACGTGAATGGACCACCTAGCACTTCACAGAATCCGGGTAACTTGAGCACCCCTCCTTGGGTCAACCTGTACCCCCTACGAGTGCGGCGAATAGCCCGCCAATTCTAGAGTGAAGCCACCTCCGTCTCAAAGCCATGAGATGCGGGCCCGTTGCCCTCTAGAACCCGGCTATCCGTGCACCCTACCGCGGGGTAATCCTAGTACAGAAAGTAAAATATACAACGGGTACATCGACCTCAGCCCGGTCGTGCCCCAAAAGAATATTATACAAACAGGCAGTGACGGCAGTCCACCTGTCGGACGCTTGCCCCGAAATATCAAATGTACAAATATAACCAAACTGTACTAACATTGCATCCAGGATATCCACCACGACAAATCTGCAACATCACATCACAACACAGAATATCAACGTGAATGCCACGTTCGCAAATCCGTCTAAAAGGGCTATAGCAATTAGACAGGATTTACCGATCAAATGATATTCACGGTCGCAGATATAATGTAAATACTGTGAACTAACATATTTAAAATTTTCGATCGATGAAATTTCCCGAAGTGGGCCCCAAGTACAATACCCAGTACTCAGATAAATCTGGGCCCAAACAGAATATACCAGAAACCCCAATTCCAAGTCAGAGACCACCTGAAGAAATTTGGTAAAGTGAAGCTACAGTACGGCCGCGGAACCGCGGCCAAAGCATGGGTATGGCCGCGGTTCCGCCGCGCTACAGTAAAAACAGAGTACCAAATTTTGTCAGAATTCTTAGAAAACCCTGCCTGATTTTCTGCAGCACACCAAATAATTTTTTGACGACAGGGAAAAATCGACAGAAACTGATGACTTGGAATGCAGTTTTTCGAAATTTCGTCCGATCGAAGTTCTAAACATGTTAGAGCAAGCTAGTAAAGGTTAATGGCGTGGCTCTGAAACCATGTAAGTCTACAGTAGCGCCCGGGCCGTCTTTCCGAGGCCAAAATGCGGAAACGAAAATATTTTTCAAACTAGAAACCGGCGCTATCGTATGCTTAAAACCAGGATCGAACCATTAACCTACAACTAGCTATCTAGAGAGAGGGTTGGAAAGCTATACCGATCGATCCGTGTCCTTCGGTCTTTGGCCACCATCCCAAGCTCCTCGCGGCATCTCCAGTCTCGATCTCCTCATCGGAAAGGGCACCACTTCATCCGAAGCAACTCGGGCACGAAGTGTGCTAGCCGACGTGTCCAAGATGTTGTATAGAATGTTTGTGATCACTTTGTCTCTTGCATCCATGAGATGGATGGACGTTGAAGGTGTTGCCATTAATGGAAGCTATGAGCTAGAGGAAGAAGAAGGAGAACATAGCTCTTTTCTTTTGTTGTTCTTGTGATAAAATGAGAGAGAGTGAGTAGAATAATATGAGAGCTAACCCCTCATGGCATCCCCTCTCTCTCTCCTCTTATCAAATCATCACCAATCCATCATATAATGTGACATCAGCACATAAAAGGAGACCATGAGTCATAATATATGTCCATGTCACATTAAATCCATTTCATGATGAATTCTAGCTCACAATTTCCATTTACAAACATTAATCCAAATGTTTGCAACAATAAAAAGATATGGCAACATCTGAATTAAACTCGTGATGGATCACAAGGATACCCCTCACCTGTATATACATACCTGCATCCGCATTCCGACTGAATAGGAATGCGACGAGACTAAAGTAATCCAACAAATCTAATACTAGGATCCGGCTTAAACCAAAGCCCACTAGTATGATCCGCCCGATCATGATCCGTGCACTACCGCGTGTATATGATCGGACCCTGTCATATATCATACGTCCTCTACAACGTTTCGCCCGAAACTTAAAAACTGTCTGTGGGGGACTCTAAAGACTCGTCAATACTATGGCTGTGGATTTAACCACTAGCACGTCAGAGGTATTAGCCAATACGTGACGGGCCATCAGCTATTGACCAAAAGGGATGTCGATGAGCGAACTCATCCTGACACCCTACTGAGCCTGTCAGTGACAATATCCGTACAGTCCGGTCCGTTCGTCTATGAGCATCGCATGTCGGGCCTAGAGGGTTGGTAAAAGTCAGACCCCCAAAAGCGGTACAAGTCGTATCGGAGTGTAGCCCAGAACACCCTGAGATACTAATGGAATACCTACCAGTAAATCTCCTGCCTTAGCTAAGGACTTCGTGTAATGGCTCTCCTAGACACAGCGCGACCTCACCCCCAATACCGGGATAGACGAACCCCTGCCGATCCGCTCACTGCCTCCATGTGGCTCGGGACTGTACCCAACTAAAACCTATTTGCACGACTCCTTTGAGCCGTGGTAGGGTAGTAATCAAAGCACAGTGGGAACTCACACGAGACAAATGACAATCTCAGGTCGATGAACTAACCTATACACATGTCACCAAGGAACTGCTATCTGACGTCAGGTATAATACCAACTAGCATGTTCCCGGCGAGTCCTGTCCGGTGTACTCATAACCCAATGAGCACCTGTATACATCTTAGGTGATCCAACTGACACCAATGGCTTGTGAGACCGGCCACCTCCCCTCGTCGGGGTCTCGACTGTATACACTAGTCTACTAATGGAGTATCGATGCCCAGTCTCGAAACTCCCATGACTAGGGACCTTTTAAGGATGTACTTATAGACCCCAGCTCCCATGTATATGATCGCCATCATACTGCTGGTAGTCAAGAAGAATCCTAAGGGCTCTATCACCACGCAATAGTGACCTGTAAGGTCACCTGAAGCAGTGCACGATGATAAAGACAAACCATGGTAGCATACTATTCTCTATCAACGTGTAATAGTGAACCACAATGTCACCTAAAACATGTACACGATGTTGGAGATAGTGCCCTCAGAGTCAATTATTGGATCACAGGCACGTGATTGCAATGATTGAGAGAGGACCTATCCCGGTAGGACAGTCTTACTCGAGATGATAGTATGCTATCTGGTTTATCTTTATCATCGTGTACTGCTTTAGGTGACCTGACATGTCGCTATTACACGTTGATAGAGCCCGTAGGATTCTTGCTTGACTACCAGCAGTATGATGGCGATCATATACGTGGGAGCTGGTAGTCTATAAGCACATCCTTAAAAGGTCCCTAGTCGTAGGAGTTTCGAGACAGGGCATCGATACTCCATTAGTAGACTAGTGTATACAGTCGAGACCCCGACGAGGGGCGGTGGCCGGTCTCACAAGCCACTGGTGTCAGTTGGTTCACCTAAGATGTATACAGGTGCTCATTGGGTTATGAGTACACCGGACAAGGACTCGCCGGGAACCTGCTAGTTGGTATTATACCAGATGTCAGATAGCAGTTCCCTGGTGACATGTGTACTGGTTAGTTCATCGACCTGAGGATCGTCATTTGTCTCGTGTGAGTTCCCACTGTGCTTTGATTACTACCCTACCACGGCTCAAAGGAGTCGTGCAAACAGGTTTTAGTTGGGTACAGTCCCGAGCCACACGGAGGCAGTGAGCGGATCTTCAGGGGTTCGTCTCTCCGGTATTGGGGGGTGAGGTCGCGCTGTGTCTAGGAGAGCCATTACGCAAAGCCCTCGGCCGAGGCAGGAGATTTACTGGTAGGTATTCCAGTAGTATCTCAGGGCGTTCTGGGCTACACTCCGACACGACTTGTACCGCTTTTGGGGGTCTGACTTTTACCAACCCCCTAGGCCCGACATGCGATGCTCATAGACGAACGGACCGGACTGTACGAATATTGTCACTGACAGGCTCAGTAGGGTGTCAGGATGAGTTCGCTCATCGACATCCCTTTTGGTCAATAGCTGATGGCCCGTCACGTATTGGCTAATACCTCTGACGTGCTAGTGGTTAAATCCACAGCCATAGTATTGACGAGTCTTTAGAGTCCACCACACTTTCAGTTACTCAAGCTTTCGGGCGAAACGCTGTAGAGGCCGTATGGAGATATGGCTGGGTCCGATCAGATACGTGCGGTATTGCACGGATCAGGATCGGATAGTTTTGTACTAGTGGCCGTATAGTTATATGGCAGGGTTCGATCTGATACGTGCGGTATTGCACGGATCAGGATCGAACGGATATTACTAGCCGGCTTTGGCTTAAGCCGGTCCTAGTTTAGTACTGTGTAGATTTTGTCTCATTGCATTTGTATCCAGTCAGAATACAGATGCGGGTGTGTATGCACAGTATCGGGGTTTTCCTGTAATTTATTACGGGACCAGTTTTCTGGAGTTGCCAGTTAGCATTCCGTTCCGGCCGGTTTTCCTTTGTTCTTTCCCGGCCGGACTTTTCCGATGGAGGGGGTAATTTGCAGTTTTGCAAATTACTTTTGGGGAGGGGGTTTCTTGCTTATTGGTGGCATCATGATAGTTCTTCATGATGAGATGCTTTCTTAGTCTTTTCCTTGCTTTATGAGATTAGAAAGATTAGGATTGATTTGTGTTATGATGGGAGCTTTGCTTTATGATGTGGTCACCTTTCCTTTTTCTCCTACACTCACCTCCCTTCATGAGTTTGGTTTATCCTTCCACCATTCTCCATTTTGTAGGGGCCGGCCATATTTCCTATGAGAGAGGAGTGAAAAATGAGAGAGTATGGTTGTTCTCATTTTGATCTATCTCATATTATTCATTCATGCAACAAAAGAGAAACCCTCTCCAAAGTTCTTCATTCCTCCATCAAGGCAACATAACCCCAAAGAGACAAGCATCATCTACACTACATTCTACAGCACATCTTGGGCACGTCGACTTGCCAGCTTCGTGCCCGAGTTGCCTCGGCATCGAGGTGGGAGCCCGTAAAAGATACAGACGATGTGGTGCCCTTCCGGCAAGGATGCGACGACCGGAGTTTCCGCGGGAGATCGGGACGACGACGAGAAGACCGGAGGACTCGGATCACTCGGTATATCTCTCACCCTTTCTCTTGTTTGCTAGTATCGGTTAATGGTTACAATCCGGGTATATTGTCCGCGGTAGCGCCAGTTTAAAAGATAAGAAAATTTTGATTCCGCATTTTGGCCTCGGATAGACGGCCGGGGCGCTGCCGTGGCGCAACATGGTATCAGAGCCACGCCATTAACCTTGCCTAGCTTGTTCTAATGTGTTTTACTTATCCGATCGACCAAAATTCCAAAAACCGCGTTTTGCTTGCATCAGTTTTTTGTCGATTTTTTCCGGGCTCGAAAATTTTTTCAGGTGATTGCAGAATGATGTACAGGGAATCCTAAGAACACTGCAAAAATTTGGTAGCTTGATCGTTCCGTACGACCGCGGAACCGCGGCAATAACCCCTCTTTTGCCGCGGTTCCGCCGCAGTATGTTTGCTTCATTTGACCAATTTTTTGTGGTGGGCTTTTGGGCTTAAGATAGGGGTTTTGGAATATTAAAATTGGGCCCAGAATTTCTGTGAGTGCTACAGTATTACTTGGGGGCCCACTTGTTAATTTTTGATCGATTGGATATTTTAAACACATTATTTCACATTATTTATATTATATCTGCGACCGTGAATGTCACTTGATCGGTAAATCCCGTCTAACTGCTATAGCCCGGTTAGATGGATTTGCGAACGTGACTTTCACGTTGATGTTCTATGTTTATGCTGTGTTGTTGCGGATCGGTCGTGGGGGATAGCCTGGATGCAATGCTAGTACAGTTTTGTTGTTTTATGTACATTTGATATTGCGGGGCAAGCGTCCGACATGTGGACTGCCGTCACTGCCTGTTTGTATTATTCTTTTGGGGCACGACCTGGTTGCGGTCGATATACCCGTTGTATGTATATTTTACTTTCTGTACTAGGACTACCCCGCGGAGGGGTGCACGGATAGCCGGGTTCTAGAGGGCAACGGGCCCGCATCTCATGGCATTGAGACGGAGGGGGCTTCACTCTAGGATTGGTGGGCTATTCGCCGCACTCGTAGGGGGTACAGGTTGACCCAGGAGGGGTGCCCAAGTTACCGGATTCCATGAAGTGCTGGGTGGTCCATTCACGGTGCTGAAGGGGGCTGCCTCGCTTCAGGTTTTGGCGGGTGACTTGCCGCGCCCGTAGGGGTCTAGGTTTTCATTGCACAGGCTATCCACACGACCAGGGGAACGTCGAGTTTCAGCAGCGGCTCTGTGAAACCCGGGGCTTCCAGATATCTGTATTGTTCTGAGATGCTGTATTTTTCTGTGATGTTGCTTTTTATCACGCCTTGAGCGAATATAATATATTGGTATATATATTAGTAGATGTTGTATATGTTTTACATTCGCGCTAGTCCAGTCCCCGCTCTGTCGTTAGTTAGCTAACCTAACGGGTAATGACGGGACACAGTGGCGAATGCGGATGGCATATACGTACATCAGTATATTTTTGTTCTTTATGGTGTGATCAATTGATGGGACTGCGTTGATTCGGATCAATGCAAGATAAACAAACCTATTCTGATGTTGTTGGAACACTTTTCAAAAAGCTGTTATTGCAAGGACGTTCACTTTTGTTTTGCATCGTGGTATTCATTTAGAATATCCTGCTCCTCAGTCGACGAGGCAAGGGCCGAGATCCCTTCACCGGGAGTGACCCCTTGGACAGAAGTTTGCGTCAGGGCATTAACTTCACTATAGCCGATTACTTTTGCTTTGCATCGTGGTATTCAGTTGGAATATCCTGCACCTCATTCTACGGGGAAAGAGCCGAGATCCCTTCACCGGGAGTGACCTCTTTAGCAAAGGTTTTCGTCACTATATTTTTATAAAAAGTTATCCGGTTCCTTCAACGATATCAAGTTCATTACGTTAAAGGTTTTTCGCCAAAAACCAGCCGTAGCCCTCCGTCATTTCAGATTAGTATTGCTTAGTATTCGCGCTACGTTTTTCGTTGCTATTCGCCGAGGCGTAGTGTGCGGTAGCTCTGTAATGCTTTCTGTCGTATGGATATGTGGATTGGTTAGGACAGTCGTACGACTTTGTTGATTATTCGTCAAGGGTCATGCGGGTGGGTTTAACGCAATCAAGATAATGACGGGTTGAACTTGACTAGGACCTTTTGATTTGTTGATTATTCGTCAAGGTCACTTGGGTCCTAGGGGTAAAAATCACATCGGGAGTTTCAAAAGAACTGAAACTTGCCAGGCATGCGCATACCTTCTGGAGTGTGGTGACTTGAGTGGATTCCGTCAAGTTATCATGCGATGATAGTTGGATCCCGATTCCCACTGATGAGTTAGTTTACTCCTCGGGTGACCCCGACTAATTCTTCTTTCAGGTTTGGAGGAGAATTGGAGGTACAGTGGGAGGTTTCCTGATTAGATAAATTGGTAACCATTCTGATCTAGGTTAGAGTGCACGCTGAGTGTTTCTTTTCTCTCTCTCTGGCAGCGACCTTTGACCCGACCCTAAGACTATGACTCAGTAACCAAGTTGACCGAACCTTCTTAACACTGGCTTTTGGATTGTCTGAGTTGCAAACCTCATTGCCACTCCTACTTTTACCCTTTTCTCCAGGACACCCCGTATTACTACAAACGTCCACTTCCATTGGACAAAACCATCGTATGGTTATATACGAACTCGAAGGACTTCGAGGATGGTTTCTGGTTCTGGAGAAAACGAATAGGATTATTCAGTTGTCTTTTCTTTTCACCTTCTCTCATTGCGAGTACTCCTTGGTTTAGGAGATAGTACACCTATTACGCAAATTGGATAGTCTTCTTCCAAACCTTAGGCTGGTGCCGACCGGTAGGGAATGAAGAAAACCAATTAGCATAACGATGGTGTGCAGAAGGTATTAAGTTAAGACAAAGCAAGGGATTAGTAAGAGGGCAAAGTAAATTGTGACTGCTATTCACGATCAAACCAAGTATTTCTTCGCCAATCCTAAATCACCTTTGTATTTCTCCAGGACACTCCGTATCACTACGAAGATCCACAGTTTATTTGGATACTCCATCGTATAGTTATACACGAACTCGAAAGGAACTTGTTCCAGTTCGGGGATGGATTCTGGTCCAGGAGAAATAGGAATACAGTTTATTCGGTTGTCTTTTATCTTCACCTTCTCTCGCTTTGCGAGTGATCCTAGGATTAGGACAGTACACCCATTATGCTTATTGGATAGTCTTCTGCCAAACCATAGGCTGGTGCCGAACGGTAGGGAAGGAAGAAAACCAATTGGCCTAAAGGGGTGTGCAGAAGGTAATGACTAAAGACATATAAAGGGATTTGGAGAGGTGGCAAAGACTTATACGATTATAATTGTGAATCTGGATAATGGAAGAGGCATTACTAAGAATACCGGAATACCCCACCGAAACATTTCAATGTTTCAGTTTCACTGTGTAATGTTAAAAGAAAATTGATTTCCCGATTAGATACTTACTCCAGGGTATGTATTTACCAGGTATGATTCTCACATCTGTATGGTTTTACAGATGATGAGTGGGAGTAAGTTATTGGGAATAGGGTGATCATCCTCATTATATCGGGATTCGTTGTAATCGGTGATATTTGAGGAGATCATCTGGGCTGTTTGCCGGTCGGCAAATATTTGGTTTTGAATATCTGCTGTTGTGCACCAATTTCAAATTGATATATCTGTACGTCTATTTTCATAGAGTGAGATATACCTTTTGATATTATGTCGATGACATTTACCTATATCAGTGGATGGTTAGGTAAGGAGCATTAAACAGCGGTGTAATTCTTCTTAACCATAAGTACAGTTTTTAACCTACGACACACAGTGAAAGAGTTGTTAGACTCAGCGGACTTATACAGAGTATTGTATGTTGTCCAGTAGACAGAGAGGTTGGTCCTCTTACTATATTCTGTTTACTTTTAATTTCTCTAGTTCTTAGACATGTGTTTCGTAGAAACACAGGGTCTAAGTTTTGAGGAGTTATAGGTATTTGAATAGAGTAGAGAACCAAGTGTAGCAAGTATCGGGATTCTTCAAAGTGATCGAAGATGTAGATACTTGTGTATGGTATTCAGTTGATAGTAATGATAAAGAGAAATTACTTCTCTTTCAGGTTATTCATAATTGGAAGCATTCCTAAGTTGAGTAACGCTGATCGGCCTCCTTCCATTTAGTTGACATGCACTGGAGACAGCTGCATGATTTGAATCTGGTTCCAATTAAATCAGTGCCTCTGTTTCTATATTGGATATAGAACAGTTCATATCTTGACATTGTTAAGGTACGGGGAGTTGTCCGGCTTATGCTTAAAACCAGACACTGGACAACTCAAGGCACGTTTCTGTAATGGCTGTTTGTGGGTTGACCCAGGCTATGACGAGGGTTGACTTTCTACCATCTGGGAGATCAATATTAATATTGTTCTAGATTCGCCACAGTTTTGATAAAAATGGATTTTTTCAGAAAACAGTAGTGGGAGTATGGTAGAACTGGAAGTAATTCCAGAACCACAAACGATTACTGAAGATTTGATAAGGAACCTAAAGATTCAATCTGGTTTGACATTCCATTGGCCACTCCGCAGATAAGGTGGGTAACTTCAAGCACCCGAGAGGTACTCCGGTAGCCTCAAGGACGGTGACAGGGAAGTTCTTGTTTACCCACACTTGCCATTGCTATTGTTCCAGGCCGCGAGACCCGGCAGGAGGATGAGTATAGCGTCGTTCAGAACAAGCTTCAGAAGTGCACGTGTATATGACTCTGCCAGAGGGTTGTCGTAGTCAGTGGGAGCAGCGGAAGCATTGGTGGACAGGTGGCTTATGTCTATTTATAGACTAAAGCAGATATAGCGGAGATAGATCATCTATTTCTGACATGACAGTCATAGGTTTGACGTCATCAGAATAGGGGATGGATCTGTTGAGAAGGTAGTAGGGTGTGATATCCTGGTATTTGGATGACATACACAGAGTAGGAAAAGAAACTCCTATACTACGATCGGTTATACTTTGGTTGTCACACAGTAGTTTCTCCACACAGGACTTGGATATTATATCAGACATTCTGGTTACTAGATCTATGGTTTTAGATCTAGATTTGGGTAGTTTTCCAATCTGGGTACCTTGACAGCATTCTATGAGTATTTAGAATGGACGACTCCTGGCACGGTAGTGTACCTGCAGGTAATGGAGTCACCCTCTCTAAAGGTGTCTTACAGACTAAAGGGGAGAGGGATACGCATGATTGACAGATCACTTGCTTAGGCAATTGAGTCAATCATGAGATGTCAAGTACCATACCAGATGTTGTTCTTGCAGTAGATGCAATAAGTTGATATTGATCCAATCCTGGAGAAACAGTCGGAAGCAGTTTTAGAACATAAGTTGATGTTCTAGGGATATGATAATGGCAGCCTCTTTTAGGAGACGGTTATCATTCCAGGCTTCCAAGGTGACTTGGATGGCAGAGTGGCTGTCAGAGTTATAGTTTCTCCTTCTGACGAGGGGCAGTATTTTGGACAGGTGGTCCAAGGTAATACTGAGGGAGGCATGGCGCTGGGTACTGATTAAGTTCAGTTATCGATACAGTCTAAGAAGTTTGGATTTGGAGTTCATTTATGAACTAGATCTCATCAGATATCCAGACGTTCCAAGACAGGTATTGCTCATTTCGGGAGATGGTTTTCTCCGCGAACTTGAGATATAGAGAGACATAGAAAGAAACTTCTCTGCGGATCCACTCACTGAGGCTATTCCTCGAACGCAATAGTTTCGCAAACGGATTTTGTGAGACTGACTAGCAGAGGAGTTGGGTGTTCGGTATCACACGGGCTGTGAGTATGCGACATCGCAATAATTAGCCTTGAGTGCAAGTGGGAGATTGTTGGAGATAGTGCCCTCAGAGTCAATTATTGGATCACAGGCACGTGATTGCAATGATTGAGAGAGGACCTATCCCGGTAGGACAGTCTTACTCGAGATGATAGTATGCTATCTGGTTTATCTTTATCATCGTGTACTACTTTAGGTGACCTGACATGTCGCTATTACACGTTGATAGAGCCCCTAGGATTCTTGCTTGACTACCAGCAGTATGATGGAGATCATATACGTGGGAGCTGGTAGTCTATAAGCACATCCTTAAAAGGTCCCTAGTCGTAGGAGTTTCGAGACAGGGCATCGATACTCCATTAGTAGACTAGTGTATACAGTCGAGACCCCGACGAGGGGCGGTGGCCGGTCTCACAAGCCACTGGTGTCAGTTGGTTCACCTAAGATGTATACAGGTGCTCATTAGGTTATGAGTACACCGGACAGGACTCGCCGGGAACCTGCTAGTTGGTCTTATACCAGATGTCAGATAGCAGTTCCCTGGTGACATGTGTATAGGTTAGTTCATCGACCTGAGGATCGTCATTTGTCTCTTGTGAGTTCCCACTGTGCTTTGATTACTACCCTACCACGGCTCAAAGGAGTCGTGCAAACAGGTTTTAGTTGGGTACAGTCCCGAGCCACACGGAGGCAGTGAGCGGATCTTCAGGGGTTCGTCTCTCCCGGTATTGGGGGTGAGGTCGCGCTGTGTCTAGGAGAGCCATTACGGAAAGCCCTCGGCCGAGGTAGGAGATTTACTGGTAGGTATTCCAGTAGTATCTCAGGGCGTTCTGGGCTACACTCCGACACGACTTGTACCGCTTTTGGGGGTCTGACTTTTACCAACCCCCTAGGCCCGACATGCGATGCTCATAGACGAACGGACCGGACTGTACGGATATTGTCACTGACAGGCTCAGTAGGGTGTCAGGATGAGTTCGCTCATCGACATCCCTTTTGGTCAATAGCTGGTGTCCCGTCACGTATTGGCTAATACCTCTGACGTGCTAGTGGTTAAATCCACAGCCATAGTATTGACGAGTCTTTAGAGTCCACCACACTTTCAGTTACTCAAGCTTTCGGGCGAAACGCTGTAGAGGCCGTATGGAGATATGGCAGGGTCCGATCAGATACGTGCGGTATTGCACGGATCAGGATCGGACAGTTTTGTACTAGTGGCCGTATAGTTATATGGAAGGGTTCGATCTGATACGTGCGGTATTGCACGGATCAGGATCGAACGGATATTACTAGCCGGCTTTGGCTTAAGCCGGTCCTAGTTTAGTACTGTGTAGATTTTGTCTCATTGCATTTGTATCCAGTCAGAATACAGATGCGGGTGTGTATGCACAGTATCGGGGTTTTCCTGTAATTTATTACGGGACCAGTTTTCTGGAGTTGCCAGTTAGCATTCCGTTCCGGCCGGTTTTCCTTTGTTCTTTCCCGACCGGACTTTTCCGATGGAGGGGGTAATTTGCAGTTTTGCAAATTACTTTTGGGGAGGGGGTTTCTTGCTTATTGGTGGCATCATGATAGTTCTTCATGATGAGATGCTTTCTTAGTCTTTTCCTTGCTTTATGAGATTAGAAAGATTAGGATTGATTTGTGTTATGATGGGAGCTTTGCTTTATGATGTGGTCACCTTTCCTTTTTCTCCTACACTCACCTCCCTTCATGAGTTTGGTTTATCCCTCCACCATTCTCCATTTTGTAGGGGCCGTACACATTTCCTATGAGAGAGGAATGAAAAATGAGAGAGTATGGTTGTTCTCATTTTGATCTATCTCATATTATTCATTCATGCAACAAAAGAGAAACCCTCTCCAAAGTTCTTCATTCCTCCATCAAGGCAACATAACCCCAAAGAGACAAGCATCATCTACACTACATTCTACAGCACATCTTGGGCACGTCGACTTGCCAGCTTCGTGCCCGAGTTGCCTCGGCATCGAGGTGGGAGCCCGTAAAAGATACAGACGATGTGGTGCCCTTCCGGCAAGGATGCGACGACCGGAGTTTCCGCGGGAGATCGGGACGACGACGAGAAGACCGGAGGACTCGGATCACTCGGTATATCTCTCACCCTTTCTCTTGTTTGCTAGTATCGGTTAATGGTTACGATCCGGGTATATTGTCCGCGGTAGCGCCAGTTTAAAAGATAAGAAAATTTTGATTCCGCATTTTGGCCTCGGATAGACGGCCGGGGCGCTGCCGTGGCGCAACACACGATGATAAAGACAAACCAGATAGTATACAATCATCCTGAGTAAGATTGTCCTACCGGCATGGGTCCTCCCTCAATCATTGCAATCGCGTGCCTGCGATCCAATAATTGACTCTGAGGGCACTATATACAATAAACTCCATCAATCAAAATTAGTAATTGTATAAGTAATGAGACTTAGTGAGGTTGTGGTTGCGAGACTTAGAGCGAGGGTTTTTCGCTACTTGTGGTTTTGATGTCTTGCTTATTTTTTTATCTTTTTGTGGTGAACTTCGCCGTTGGGCGTCGTATACTTATTTATACTGTATTGCGTGGTTGTGATCCGCCGTTTGGCGAAGAGCTAGCTCCCGCTTGGGGATGCCTTTATCATTATTATGTATTTGTGGTTTTGGATCAAAATATACAAAGGAGGTGCTGCCAAAATTTTTAAAAGACGAAACATGTTTTCAAACTAGTAAATTTCACTTGCATCATTCATGTTCCTTTTCTATGCATTAAGAAAACTTGATTTCATTATACCTTTATTTCAAAACCTCACCTCTTTTATTTTCCTTAAAAGGTTTAGATTTCTGGCTTTCAGCTTACTTGAATTCCGTTACGCCTTTAGACGTCGCGTGATTCAAGTGCTGGTCACGAGCTAATATTTCGGGTCATGACAGTGCCGCTGGAACTTCTTCCAGCTCTACCGCTTCGCCACTAATTTCTTTTACAAGAAATTCCTTTTCTAAAAAGGTGGCGTATTGAGAAACAAACACTTTTTGTTTCTCAGTGTGGTAGAAAATATATCCTTGGGAATTCTTAGGATATCCCACAAACTTGCAAAAAACTGATCGTGCCTCGAGTTTGTCCGGGTTTTGCCTTTTGACATAGGCCGGACAACCCCATATCTTAACTCGTTTAAGATAAGGTCTCTTCCCACTCCATATCTCATATGGTGTGGTAGGTACAGATTTAGATGGAACTTGATTCAATAGGTATGCTGCTGTCTCAAGCGCATAACCCCAGAAGGAAATAAGCAACTCAGTAGGGCTCATCATATAGCGCACTATATCTAATAAGGTGCGATTCCTCAGCTCCGATACACCGTTGTGCTGTGGTGTATAAGGAGTAAGCTGAGAGAGAATCCCATTCTCTTTTAGATAGTCCAGGAACTCATTGCTCAAGTATTCTCCTCCTCGATCAGATCAAAGGATCTTAATACTTTTACCCGTTTGGTTCTCTCCTTCGTGCTTATATTCTTTGAATTTATCAAAAGCTTCAGACTTGTGTTTCAACAGGAACACACGTCTGTATCTTGAAAGATCGTCAGTGAATGTAATGAAGTACGAGGAACCATTCCTGGTATGTGTAGACATGGGACCGTATACATCACTATGTATTAGTCCCAAGAGTTCTGTAACTCTTTCTCCGTGTCCACTAAACGGAGTTTTAGTCATTTTGCCTTTGAGACATGACTGGCAAGTGTCATAAGATGATAATTCAAACAGATTCAAATATCCATCTTTATGTAACTTAGCTAGTCGTGTCGCATTGATATGACCTAGTCTACAATGCCACAAGTAGGATTCATTCATTTCTGAACTCTTCCTCTTTTGTGTGTTCTATACATTAAGAGCTGCAGTTTGATTTAGAACGTATATGCCATTATTTAACGAGCCTGATCCAATCAACTTTTGATCTAGGAAGATGTTCATAACATAATCATGTACTACAAAACTATATCCCTCTTTACTTAATAAAGAAACTGATATAAGATTGCATATCAGGGTCGGAATGTAATAGCATTCGTTCAGAATCAATGTATTACCATTTGGTAATATAAGGTGATATTCGCCAACTGCCTTGGCTGCAACATCTGCACCATTCCCTACTCTTATGGAATGATCACCTTCTCCCAGTTCCCTACCTTTACGTAGCCCATGCAACATATTACATATGTGGGATCCCGATCCGGTATCTAATACCCAGGACGTAGAGTGAACTGGAAAACAGTTCTCGATAACTAACACACCCGAAGAAGATGCATCAGCATGCTTGTTCTTCGTTTGGGCGGCGTGAGAATCCAGATATTCTCCTATTCCCTGCTCAGACTTATAACAATTATAAGTTGGAGCGGGACCAACGTTCCCCTGGTCAGTATAACAAGCGGGTTCAGTCAATACATCCATATTATTATTTTGATTAAGTCCTGACATGGTCGCTACCTGGAGAGAGAGAGAGAGAGAAGGAAACACTTTAGCGTATGCTCTTGCAAGATTAGATTGGTTATTATCTTATCTAATCAGGATGGCTCCTACTGTTTTTCATCAAATCTTCCTTCAAACCCTAAAAGGTAAGATTAGCCGGGATTAATTATACCTTACAAGTTCGCCAATCTTTCGGCCAGGCCAGTGTTGGTACTTTGAGGGAGGTTCCTCGTGCTTTCGCACGAACCTAATTAGAATAAACCTCGTTTTTCCAGAGGCTTAACCCCGTTAACACCTTTCTAGACACCTACTTGATCGGCTAATTGTCCTGTGTAAAACTCTCCCGGGAGTAACTCTTACTCGCAGTGGGTATCGGGATCCAACTATCTCATAGGAGGTATGCAATCTCATTGTAAATTTCAACACTTGAAATTCCCGATAATGCTTTTCCCCCTAGCAACTTATGACCTTAACATAGTCAACAAATCATAATTACTAGCCAAGTTCAACCCGTCATTTCCCGATTGAATTAAACTCACCTGCACGACCCTTAACATTGTCAACAAAGTCGTACAATTACCCTAATCCAATCACATATCATGTTTTAGCAGATAAGCACTAATTAGCTACCGCACACTACGCCTTAACATAGTCAACAAACGTAGCACGAATACTAAGTAGTACTTATCTGAAATGACGGAAGGCTACACAGGTTTTTCTGAAAACCATAAGCGTAATGAACTTGATATCGTTGTAGAAACAAGTGATTTTGAAAAGGAGTGTTTTTTAGGCTTCTCTAGTTTTGCTAAAGAGGTCACTCCCGGTGAAGGGATCTCGGCTCTTTCTTTATTGTAACACCCGAGCCCAATGCTACTAATTTCTGTTACTTTATGAATGGAGTGTGACCTTCATTTCATTTATCCTGCTTGATTGTTACTTTTACCCCGTCAATTCAATTTTGCATATAACAATTTTTGGCACCTAAAATAAAATTAAAAATATTCATCCTGGCCTGGTTGACACCCCTAACCCTGCTGTAGCGTCCGTGCATCGTGTTCTCGTCCCGTTCAGTGAAACGGGCGAGTTTGGATGGCTACGTGCACGTACGTGTGTCCGTTTTGGGGGTATGCTTTTTGATCATAAAACACTTCATTTTAATTTTTGGATCCCGCTTAAAATTCTATTATTTCAATTTCAAATTTTTGGACACGACCCGGGCGCGATTTGGAAATGTTTTATTTTGCGCCAAAATCCCAAAATATATTTAAACCATCATATATTTCTTAACTATATACATTTCACTGTTCCCCTAAATCTTTAAATCTTTTTTTAAATTTTTTTCTAACGCCTAAATCATTCATCAGCCAATCATCGCCCCCTATTCCGTGGGCCCCACCTCCTCTTTTTCTCTCTCCTTATCTCTATCTCTCTCTCTCTCTCCCGTAACTCTCTCTCTCCCCATAAATCTCTCTCTTTATTTTAAACCGCCTCCCTCCTCCTTTCTTTGGAAAAACCCTAACTCATAGCGCAGCCCAGCCGTCTCGTCCCCCTTCGCCGCTGCAGCCCCAACGCCGGCGCCAGCACCGCCGGGCTCATCGTCTCGTTGTCCTCGTTGCAGCCACGTCCATCTCCTTCCTCCCTCTTCAACCTCGTGCACCCTGCACCAGCCGCGGCCACCTACACACACCCCTGTACACGTCGTACCGCCGTGAGTCGCCGCCGGCGGTCTCGCCTCCGTACCCTGGCCTTCGTGCAACCCCTGTAAGCCTTACCTACCCGTTTTCTTCCTCTTTCCTCCTTCCTTCTTTTCTCTAATCGTCTCTGGTGATCTGCAGTTTGGCGCGATCACTGTTGGCCGACCGCCAGAGCTCCGTCGACGTCGTCAACCTTCACGACCCCTCTGTTGATCAATGTAAGCATCCTCTCCACCATCCTTCCTCTCTTCTCTTTTTCTTTTCTTACATTACAATCTTTGAAAGAGTTGTTCGCTGTTTTTGATCTCGCCGGAATCCGGCCGTGCCGGCGACGTGTTCCGACGTTCCAGCGAGGTACCCCGACCCGCGTGGTTCCATTGTTCGTCGTTTGGGTTCATTCCATGAACTGTGCGCCCGTCGCGAGTTTCCCCGCCGACGTTTTACGTTCCGTTTTTCCCGGTTCGCGACCCGTCGAGGCAAGTACCCCTTGCTACATGCTATACAATATTTACATATATATTATGACACCCTAAACCTGTAAATTTAACCTTGGTACGATCATTTCTCATTTTTTCATGTACAATATGGTTATATATCATTTTATCTTTAAACTCGGAACCTACAGTTTGCAATTGAACCTAATAACCACATTTTACCTGTTTAATCACACTTTTAATAATGACATAGCTTATGGCATTTATCTCTATAGTTTTGTTCCATTCGGACACTCGTGTGCATTTTAAGCTGTAATAGCTGTATTGAACCTTTATATAAATCATTGCACCTCTAAAGTGCTTAAACTTGTTAACATGATTAAAAGGCCATAATTGTCCTACTGCATTCGCATAACATTGAAATCATCTCGGTGACACAACTGACAACTGTACTACTAATTCAGTGAATCTGCCTATTGCTTACTTCATTGCTTAGATCATGTTAATGATAACCATACTTGATTGTATAACTGATTGTGAGCACACCCATGATATTGTCTACATCTTGACCTGACTTGCTACATATATATTGATCTACCCGACATGGTACCGTATACTGCTTGACTTGACCTGATGTACCATGACCTGACCCGTTACCTGATCTTGTGTCTAATGCCAACAAACCTGATATGTAGTCCTCATAAACCGTTCCTGTTGTCTATCCAGACAAACCTGTTTACCTGATCCTGTGTTGGCATTAGTTTCTTAATTTCGGGATACCTGACTTGACTTACACATATAACTTGGGGGTATAGGGAAACCTAAGGTGAAACCTGACTTGTAACTCAACAGTTCACTACTTGTACTGATCAGTTTTAGAGGCCAGGCCCGCCTCGTGACGATGCTGCTGACATCGCTGGTCTTTATCCTTTCCCTGTTAGTGCCTAGTGGCACGTCTCGGTTTCAGCCCGAGAGTCTTAGACCGTGGTCCCGGGCATGCACGGGATACTATTGAGTTACATCGATGATTCATCAATTTGGTTTCAAAGACTTTAGAACAGAAAACCTGATAGAACAGTTAGTTTACCTACTGCACATTACCCTGCACTACTCTGATTCATATTATTGTCACCCTTGCTTTATTCATGTTTATACTCGCATTACCTGTTTATTATGTTATTATTTGATGACTTGACGCGCTGACGTCTGGATTTTGCATGGCCCAGATTCTGTACCGCTGTCGCAGCCCGAGCAGGAGTACTTCAGCCAACAGGCTGAGCTGTGGGTTCAGCAGTAGTTAGTTTTTCTTTCATGCATTTTATTCCTGATGTGAGCCCGCATTATGGGACATACATTCCAGTTATTTGTATTGGACCTTTTTGCTTCCGCATTTATTTATTATTGACTCCTGTTATCTTGGATTATGGACATGTTTTAGATAGTTTTATTTTGTTCTTGATATCTCTACAGCCGTAATGTGACTGTGGATGGATACTTCCTACCCACAGGTAGCATGGTTGGCTATGTCACGTGCCCATTTTAGCGTACTCTGGGAAGCGGGGCGTGACATGGTTCTTTTAGTATCAGAGCCATAAGTTAGTTGGGTTGATTCTTTTGTAGTTGGGTATTGTACCCAATACACGAATCAGAATACCCGTGTTTAGGAAACATGTGCTGCCACCTTGCCGTTTTACCATTCTTGAATCACATTCTTCCTGATTATATCTTTTACGATGTGCAAACTTCCTTTGTATATCGACTCGAAACCTGATCCCTTGTTATCTCTAGGACTTAGGCGACTTGGGTGGAGTTATGTAATTGTGGCTATGATACCGCGACATAGTTACAATGCGGTACTCTATTTAAGTATCTTGGAGTTCTAGCCTTGATCTATATTTTGAATCTATCATCATGCTAATGTTGGGTGTTTTGATTTCAGGAATATGGCAGATAAGAATTTGAAGACATACCAAAGGCGTGTGGACGAAGCCGCCATGCTTGGAGTGATAAGGGGAATGCTGGAGAATCAAAAGAGATAGACCGAGCTGATCCAGCAGCAAGCAGAATCATTCCAGGAAGGTTTGCGGACCGTTCAGCAGTCCGTAGACAAGGTTGAAGCTAAACCAGTTGATCGAGTGGGGACCGTAGCAGATTTCAGGCGTTTGGGTCCGTCTACATTTACTGGTTTGGAGGATCCGTTGCCAGCTGAGCAGTGGCTAGTTGACACAGAGAACTTGCTTATTGCAGCACAGATTCCAGATGAGAAAAGAGTTGATGTGGTACGCATTCAGTTAGTGGACTACGCACGAGAATGGTGGCTTGTGGAGGAGACCCGCTTGCCCAAGCTGATCAAGTGAGCGGATTTTTCTAAGAGTTTCCTAGAGAAGTTCTTCCCGCGGACTGCACGGGAGGAAATGGAAGAGAAGTTTATTGGGCTAAGGAAGAATGGAGCACCTGTGGATGTGCATGCAGCAGAATGGACGAGACTCAGCAGATTCGCTGGACCTTTAGTTGCCAACGATGCAGACAGGGCATGGAGGTTCATGCGCATCTTGGATGTGGACATCCAGAGGCAGATTGTCTCCCTGGGTTTGACCACTTTCTCACAGGTTCTTACGGCAGCTCGGGAACAGCAGAGCCTATCTGGGAAGAATGGGGGTTTGCAGCAGACAACAGTTGCGGTAAGGAAGCCGGCATTTGTACCCAACCGAGCTCATGGTCGCAGAGGTATTCCAGTGGACCGTCGAGGCGTAACACCGATGAAGAAGCCTACTGTAGTTAATCAGAAGAAGCGCGTGGTCTGTAGCTATTGCCACTTACCTGGACATTTGCAAAGGGAGTGTCGCAGGATGCAAGGACTCTGTTTAGTTTGTGGAGCGGCAGATCACACTATTAACTTATGTCCGTCGAAGCTTCGTACAAGGGATGATATTCAGAAGCCTCCGCAGAAACTGTTTCAGGGACAGAAGCAGCTAACTCAAGGACCTAATCAGGCTCGAGCTTTTACCTTGACAGCTGAGGAAGCTAAGGCGTCAGGAGAAGTTGTTTCAGGTACTTTACTCGTTCATGGTTTTCCCGCATTGGCGTTATTTGATTCTGGTGCATCCCATTGTTTTATATCATCCAAGTTTATAACTACACACTCGATTGACTACATGACCCTGTCTAGTTTCTGGGACATACACACTGGGAATAGGAAAATCATAGCTAGTAGGGAATGTAAAGATTGTACAGTTGTTGTGTGCGGACGGGAGCTTTTTGCAGATTTCTTGGTGATTGATACGGGCAGCTATGAAGTCGTCTTGGGAATGGATTTTCTTGGCACTTTCCACGCTCACATTGATTGTAGGGCAAAGAAAGTAATTTTCTAGATTCCCGGACATCCCGAGTTTACCTTCACTGGAGGAAGCAGTTCTGTCGGGCCAGTCGAGTTTAAGGCTAGGCCGACAAACAATACTCTTGCAGCAATGGAAGTTGATAATAGTGAAGAGCCGGCTGTTGTTCACGATTTTATGGACGTGTTTGAAGATATATCGGGTTTACCGCCGAATCGAGACGTGGAGTTTGCAATTGATCTTATTCCTGGTGCAGCGCCAGTATCTAAAGCGTATTATCCAATGGCACCAGTAGAGTTGGAAGAAGTAAAGAAACAGGTTGCTGATTTGCTTGAGAATGGTTGGATCCGAAGCAGTAACTCGCCTTGGGGAGCTCCAGTTCTTCTAGTAAAGAAGAAGGATGGCACAAGAAGAATGTGCATCGACTATCGAGAATTAAACCGGGTGACTATTAAGAACAAGTACCCGATCCCTCGCATTGGTGAACTTTTCGAGCAGCTTAGTGGCGCGAGGGTATTCTCGAAGCTGGATTTGCGATCCGGATATCATCAGGTCCGAGTGAAAACAGAAGATATTTGCAAGACGGCGTTCCGAACTCGGTACGGACATTACGAGTACTTAGTGATGCCCTTCGGAGTAACGAATGCGCCGGCAGTATTCATGGACTTGATGAACCGAATCTTTTCACCGTTCTTGGATCAGTTCATTGTGGTATTCATTGATGATATTCTGGTTTACTCGAAGAGTTTTGAGGAGCATGCTGAGCATTTGAAGATCGCACTACAAACGTTGAGATAAGAGAAGTTATATGCGAAGATGAGTAAGTGCGAGTTTTGGCTGGAGGAAGTGAAGTTTTTGGGGCATGTTGTATCTGGCGATGGAATTGCCGTCGATCCAGAGAAGATTGTTGCAGTTCGGGATTGGCCGATTCCAAAGAATGTTGCTGAGATAAGAAGTTTCCTTGGACTGGCCGGATACTACAGGAGATTTGTGGAGAATTTTGCTCGTCTGGCAGAGCCGTTAACCAAGCTTACGCGCAAGGAGGTACCTTTTGTGTGGACGGATAAATGTGCGTTAGCTTTTGAGACGTTGAAGCAGAAGTTAATAACCGCCCCTATTCTGACCGTGCCAGACAATTCCGGAGGATTGGTGATTCACAGCGACGCATCTGGGAAAGGATTGGGATGTGTTTTGATGCAGCATGGGAAGGTTGTAGCATACGCATCGAGACAGTTGAAGACCTATGAGAAGAATTATCCAACTCATGACTTGGAACTTGCGGCTGTGATTTTCGCTTTGAAGATTTGGAGACACTACCTTTTGGGCGAAAGGGTCGAAGTTTTTACTGATCATAAGAGCTTGAAGTATGTGTTCACACAGAAGGAGCTTAATATGAGACAGCGTAGATGGTTGGAGCTGATGGCTGACTACGATCTTGATCTTAAGTACCATCCGGGGAAGGTTAACGTCGTGCCGGATGCACTTAGTCGGTTACCAGCAATTCAGGTGTTAACTACGCAGGAGGAGATCGTTGCAGATTTTCGAAGATTTGACTTAGAGGTTGTGCTACCGCATTCTTCGGGACAGTTGATGCAGCTACAAGTACAGTCATCTTTGATCGAGAATATTAAAGCAGCACAATCTTAGGACCCTAGACTGCAAAAGTTTCGAGGACAGGTTGAAGCCGGACTACGAACAGATTTATTGATCCACGAAGATGGTTCGTTGAGGTATGGTAGCCGTTTGTGTGTGCCAAAGGGAGATATTCGTGAAGAGCTTATGAAGGAGACATACAGTTCAGCTTATTATGTACATCTAGGAGGCACAAAGATGTACCGAGATATTCGACAGCATTTCTGGTGGGAAGACATGAAGCGGGAGATTGCTCGCTTTGTGGCAAAGTGCTTGGTGTGTCAGCAAGTTAAGGCTGAACATCAAAGGGTTGCTGGTTTATTGCAACCACTTCCGATTCCTCAATGGAAGTGGGAACATATAACCATGGATTTCGTGACGGCTTTACCGCGGAGTCCAAAAGGCAACAATGCAGTATGGGTGATTGTTGACCGATTAACCAAGGCAGCTCACTTCATTCCTTTCCGGGTTGGTCAATCAACAGAGACTTTGGCAGAGCGGTACATGCAGGAGATTGTAAGATTGCATGGAGTACCGGTGAGTATCGTGTCCGATCGGGACACTCGGTTCTTATCACGCTTTTGGCGGAGTTTACAGGAAATTTTGGGGACTCGATTGAAGTTTAGCACAGCTTATCATCCTCAAACTGATGGTCAGTCGGAGAGAACGATCCAAACTCTTTAAGACATGTTGAGAGCATGCATGTTGGACTTCAAGGGTTCTTGGGAGGATCATCTACATTTGGTGGAGTTTTCTTACAACAACAGTTTTCAGGCAACTATCCAGATGGCTCCATTTGAAGTTTTGTATGGTCGTAAGTGCCGTTCACCTGTTTGCTGGGACGATGTCGGTGAACGAAGATTGTTGGGACCAGATTTGGTTGTGCAGACAGTTGAGAAGGTTAACACTATCAAGAATCATATGAAGGCAGCACAAGACCGACAGAAGAGTTGGGCAGACACGTCAAGAAGACCTCTAAAGTTCGCCGTGGGTGATTTGGTATTCTTGAGGATATCACCGACTAGAGGGGTGATTCGTTTTGGAAGCCGAGGAAAGCTTAGTCCTCGATTTGTTGGACCCTTTGAGATCTTGGAGCGTGTTGGTGAGGTAGCGTATCGTTTGGCGTTACCGCAGTCCTTGGCGAATGTGCACGATGTGTTTCACGTATCTCAACTCCGTAGGTATGTTCGAGATGAACCGCACGTATTGGATCATTCGTAGCTAACAGTACGAGAAGACTTGACTTTTGAGGAACGACCAATTGAAATTGTGGATCGAAGGGAAAAGGTTCTTAAGAACAAGGTGATCCCTCTTGTACTTGTTTCTTGGGGTAATCGCTCGCATGGAGAGTCCACTTGGGAACGAGAAGACGAAATCCGGCAGAAGTTTCCTCACCTTTTCTTGTAGTTTTCTATCTTTGTATTCTTGGAATTTCGAGGACGAAATTCTTTTTGTAGTTGGGTATAATGTAACACCCGAGCCCAATGCTACTAATTCCTGTTACTTTATGAATGGAGTGTGACCTTCATTTCATTTATCCTGCTTCATTGTTTTACCCCGTCAATTCAATTTTGCATTTAACAATTTTTGGCACCTAAAATAAAATTAAAAATATTCATCTTGGCCTGCTTGACACCCCTAACCCTGCTGTAGCGTCCGTGCATCATGTTCTCGTCCCGTTCAGTGAAACGGGCGAGTTTGGATGGCTACGTGCACATACGTGTGTCCGTTTTGGGGGTATTCTTTTTTATCATAAAACACTTCATTTTAATTTTTGGATCCCGCTTAAAATTCTATTATTTCAATTTCAAATTTTTGGACCCGACCCGGGCGCGATTTGGAAATGTTTTATTTTGCGCCAAAATCCCAAAATATATTTAAACCATCATATATTTCTTAACTATATACATTTCACTGTTCCCCTAAATCTTCAAATCTTTTTTTAAATTTTTTTCTAACGCCGAAATCATTCATCAGCCAATCATCGCCCCCTATTCCGTGGGCCCCACCTCCTCTTTCTCTCTCTCCTTATCTCTATCTCTCTCTCTCTCCCGTAACTCTCTCTCCCCCCATAAATCTCTCTCTCTCTTTATTTTAAACCGCCTCCCTCCTCCTTTCTTTGGAAAAACCCTAACCCATAGCGCAGCCCAGCCGCCTCGTCCCCCTTCGCCGCTGCAGCCCCAACGCCGGCGCCAGCACCGCCGGGCTCGTCATCCTCGTCGTAGCCACGTCCATCTCCTTCCTCCCTCTTCAACCCCGTGCACCCTGCACCAGCCGCGGCCACCTCCACACACCCCTGTGCGCGTCGCACCGCCGTGAGTCGCCGCCGGCGGTCTCGCCTCCGTACCCCGGCCTTCGTGCAACCCCTGTAAGCCTTACCTACCCGTTTTCTTCCTCTTTCCTCCTTCCTTCTTTTCTCTAATCGTCTCTGTTGATCTGCAGTTTGGCGCGGTCACTGTTGGCCGACCGCCGGAGCTCCGTCGATGTCGTCAACCTTCACGACCCCTCTGTTGATCAATGTAAGCATCCTCTCCACCATCCTTCCTCTCTTTGAAAGAGTTGTTCGCTGTTTTTGATCTCGCCGGAATCCGGCCGTGCCGGCGACGTGTCCAGACGTTCCAGCGAGGTACCCCGACCCGTGTGGTTCCATTGTTCGTCGTTTGGGTTCATTCCATGAACCGTGCGCCCGTCGCGAGTTTCCCCGCCGACGTTTTACATTCCGTTTTTCCCGGTTCGCGACCCGTCGAGGCAAGTACCCCTTGCTACATGCTATACAATATTTACATATATATTATGACACCCTAAACCTGTAAATTTAACCTTGGTACGATCATTTCTCATTTTTTCATGTACAATATGGTTATATATCATTTTATCTTTAAACTCGGAACCTACATTTTGCAATTGAACCTAATAACCACATTTTACCTGTTTAATCACACTTTTAATAATGACATAGCTTATGGCATTTATCTCTATAGTTTTGTTCCATTCGGACACTCGTGTGCATTTTAAGCTGTAATAGCTGTATTGAACCTTTATATAAATCATTGCACCTCTAAAGTGCTTAAACTTGTTAACATGATTAAAAGGCCATAATTGTCATACTGCATTCGCATAACATTGAAATCATCTCGGTGACACAACTGACAACTGTACTACTAATTCAGTGAATCTGCCTATTGCTTACTTCATTGCTTAGATCATGTTAATGATAACCATGCTTGATTGTATAACTGATTGTGAGCACACCCATGATATTGTCTACATCTTGACCTGACTTGCTACATATATATTGATCTACCCGACATGGTACCGTATACTGCTTGACTTGACCTGATGTACCATGACCTGACCCGTTACCTGATCTTGTGTCTAATGCCAACAAACCTGATATGTAGTCCTCATAAACCGTTCCTGTTGTCTATCCAGACAAACCTGTTTACCTGATCCTGTGTTGGCATTAGTTTCTTGATTTCGGGATACCTGACTTGACTTACACATATAACTTGGGGGTATAGGGAAACCTAAGGTGAAACCTGACTTGTAACTCAACAGTTCACTACTTGTACTGATCAGTTTTAGAGGCCAGGCCCGCCTCGTGACGATGCTGCTGACATCGCTGGTCTTTATCCTTTCCATGTTAGTGCCTAGCGGCACGTCTCGGTTTCAGCCCGAGAGTCTTAGACCGTGGTCCCGGGCATGCATGGGATACTATTGAGTTACATCGATGATTCATCAATTTGGTTTCAAAGACTTTAGAACAGAAAACCTGATAGGACAGTTAGTTTACCTACTGCACATTACCCTGCACTGCTCTGATTCATATTATTTTCACCCTTGCTTTATTCATGTTTTTACTCGCATTGCTTGTTTATTATGTTATTATTTGATGACTTGACGCGTTGACGTCTGGGTTTTGCATGGCCCAGATTCTGTACCGCTGTCGCAGCCCGAGCAGGAGTACTTCAGCCAACAGGCTGAGCTGTGGGTTCAGCAGTAGTTAGTTTTTCTTTCATGCATTTTATTCCTGATGTGAGCCCGCATTATGGGACATACATTCCAGTTATTTGTATTGGACCTTTCGCTTGCGCATTTATTTATTATTGACTCCTGTTATCTTGGATTATGGACATGTTTTAGATAGTTTTATTTTGTTCTTGATATCTCTACAGCCGTAATGTGACTGTGGATGGATACTTCCTACCCACAGGTAGCATGGTTGGCTATGTCACGTGCCCATTTTAGCGTACTCTGGGAAGCGGGGCGTGACATGGTTCTTTTGGTATCAGAGCCATAGGTTAGTTGGGTTGATTCTTTTGTAGTTGGGTATTGTACCCTATACACGAATCAGAATACCCGTGTTTAGGAAACATGTCCTGCCACCTTGCCGTTTTACCATTCTTGAATCACATTCTTCCTGATTATATCTTTTACGATGTGCAAACTTCCTTTGTATATCGACTCGAAACCTGATCCCTTGTTATCTCTAGGACTTAGGCGACTTGGGTGGAGTTATGTAATTGTGGCTATGATACCGCGGCATAGTTACAATGCGGTACTCTATTTAAGTATCTTGGAGTTCTAGCCTTGATCTATATTTTGAATCTATCATCATGCTAATGTTGGGTGTTTTAATTTCAGGAATATGGCAGATAAGAATTTGAAGACATACCAAAGGCATGTGGACGAAGCCGCCATGCTTGGAGTGATAAGGGGAATGCTGGAGAATCAAAAGAGACAGACCGAGCTGATCCAGCAGCAAGCAGAATCATTCCAGGAAGGTTTGCGGACCGTTCAGCAGTCCGTAGACAAGGTTGAAGCTAAACCAGTTGATCGAGTGGGGACCGTAGCAGATTTCAGGCGTTTGGGTCCGTCTACATTTACTGGTTTGGAGGATCCGTTGCCAGCTGAGCAGTGGCTAGTTGACACAGAGAACTTGCTTATTGCAGCACAGATTCCAGATGAGAAAAGAGTTGATGTGGTACGCATTCAGTTAGTGGACTACGCACGAGAATTGTGGCTTGTGAAGGAGACCCGCTTGCCCAAGCTGATCAAGTGGGCGGATTTTTCTAAGAGTTTCCTAGAGAAGTTCTTCCCGCGGACTGCACGGGAGGAAATGGAAGAGAAGTTTATTGGGCTAAGGAAGAATGGAGCACCTGTGGATGTGCATGCAGCAGAATGGACGAGACTCAGCAGATTCGCTGGACCTTTAGTTGCCAACGATGCAGACAGGGCATGGAGGTTCATGCGCATCTTGGATGTGGACATCCAGAGGCAGATTGTCTCCCTGGGTTTGACCACTTTCTCACAGGTTCTTACGGCAGCTCGGGAACAGCAGAGCCTATCTGGGAAGAATGGGGGTTTGCAGCAGACAACAGTTGCGGTAAGGAAGCCGGCATTTGTACCCAACCGAGCTCATGGTCGCAGAGGTATTCCAGTGGACCGTCGAGGCGTAACACCGATGAAGAAGCCTACTGTAGTTAATCAGAAGAAGCGCGTGGTCTGTAGCTATTGCCACTTACCTGGACATTTGCAAAGGGAGTGTCGCAGGATGCAAGGACTCTGTTTAGTTTGTGGAGCGGCAGATCACACTATTAACTTATGTCCGTCGAAGCTTCGTACAAGGGATGATATTCAGAAGCCTCCGCAGAAACTGTTTCAGGGACAGAAGCAGCTAACTCAAGGACCTAATCAGGCTCGAGCTTTTACCTTGACAGCTGAGGAAGCTAAGGCGTCAGGAGAAGTTGTTTCAGGTACTTTACTCGTTCATGGTTTTCCCGCATTGGCGTTATTTGATTCTGGTGCATCCCATTGTTTTATATCATCCAAGTTTATAACTACACACTCGATTGACTACATGACCCTGTCTAGTTTCTGGGACATACACACTGGGAATAGGAAAATCATAGCTAGTAGGGAATGTAAAGATTGTACAGTTGTTGTGTGCGGACGGGAGCTTTTTGCAGATTTCTTGGTGATTGATACGGGCAGCTATGAAGTCGTCTTGGGAATGGATTTTCTTGGCACTTTCCACGCTCACATTGATTGTAGGGCAAAGAAAGTAATTTTCTAGATTCCCGGACATCCCGAGTTTACCTTCACTGGAGGAAGCAGTTCTGTCGGGCCAGTCGAGTTTAAGGCTAGGCCGACAAACAATACTCTTGCAGCAATGGAAGTTGATAATAGTGAAGAGCCGGCTGTTGTTCACGATTTTATGGACGTGTTTGAAGATATATCGGGTTTACCGCCGAATCGAGACGTGGAGTTTGCAATTGATCTTATTCCTGGTGCAGCGCCAGTATCTAAAGCGTATTATCCAATGGCACCAGTAGAGTTGGAAGAAGTAAAGAAACAGGTTGCTGATTTGCTTGAGAATGGTTGGATCCGAAGCAGTAACTCGCCTTGGGGAGCTCCAGTTCTTCTAGTAAAGAAGAAGGATGGCACAAGAAGAATGTGCATCGACTATCGAGAATTAAACCGGGTGACTATTAAGAACAAGTACCCGATCCCTCGCATTGGTGAACTTTTCGAGCAGCTTAGTGGCGCGAGGGTATTCTCGAAGCTGGATTTGCGATCCGGATATCATCAGGTCCGAGTGAAAACAGAAGATATTTGCAAGACGGCGTTCCGAACTCGGTACGGACATTACGAGTACTTAGTGATGCCCTTCGGAGTAACGAATGCGCCGGCAGTATTCATGGACTTGATGAACCGAATCTTTTCACCGTTCTTGGATCAGTTCATTGTGGTATTCATTGATGATATTCTGGTTTACTCGAAGAGTTTTGAGGAGCATGCTGAGCATTTGAAGATCGCACTACAAACGTTGAGATAAGAGAAGTTATATGCGAAGATGAGTAAGTGCGAGTTTTGGCTGGAGGAAGTGAAGTTTTTGGGGCATGTTGTATCTGGCGATGGAATTGCCGTCGATCCAGAGAAGATTGTTGCAGTTCGGGATTGGCCGATTCCAAAGAATGTTGCTGAGATAAGAAGTTTCCTTGGACTGGCCGGATACTACAGGAGATTTGTGGAGAATTTTGCTCGTCTGGCAGAGCCGTTAACCAAGCTTACGCGCAAGGAGGTACCTTTTGTGTGGACGGATAAATGTGCGTTAGCTTTTGAGACGTTGAAGCAGAAGTTAATAACCGCCCCTATTCTGACCGTGCCAGACAATTCCGGAGGATTGGTGATTCACAGCGACGCATCTGGGAAAGGATTGGGATGTGTTTTGATGCAGCATGGGAAGGTTGTAGCATACGCATCGAGACAGTTGAAGACCTATGAGAAGAATTATCCAACTCATGACTTGGAACTTGCGGCTGTGATTTTCGCTTTGAAGATTTGGAGACACTACCTTTTGGGCGAAAGGGTCGAAGTTTTTACTGATCATAAGAGCTTGAAGTATGTGTTCACACAGAAGGAGCTTAATATGAGACAGCGTAGATGGTTGGAGCTGATGGCTGACTACGATCTTGATCTTAAGTACCATCCGGGGAAGGTTAACGTCGTGCCGGATGCACTTAGTCGGTTACCAGCAATTCAGGTGTTAACTACGCAGGAGGAGATCGTTGCAGATTTTCGAAGATTTGACTTAGAGGTTGTGCTACCGCATTCTTCGGGACAGTTGATGCAGCTACAAGTACAGTCATCTTTGATCGAGAATATTAAAGCAGCACAATCTTAGGACCCTAGACTGCAAAAGTTTCGAGGACAGGTTGAAGCCGGACTACGAACAGATTTATTGATCCACGAAGATGGTTCGTTGAGGTATGGTAGCCGTTTGTGTGTGCCAAAGGGAGATATTCGTGAAGAGCTTATGAAGGAGACATACAGTTCAGCTTATTATGTACATCTAGGAGGCACAAAGATGTACCGAGATATTCGACAGCATTTCTGGTGGGAAGACATGAAGCGGGAGATTGCTCGCTTTGTGGCAAAGTGCTTGGTGTGTCAGCAAGTTAAGGCTGAACATCAAAGGGTTGCTGGTTTATTGCAACCACTTCCGATTCCTCAATGGAAGTGGGAACATATAACCATGGATTTCGTGACGGCTTTACCGCGGAGTCCAAAAGGCAACAATGCAGTATGGGTGATTGTTGACCGATTGACCAAGGCAGCTCACTTCATTCCTTTCCGGGTTGGTCAATCAACAGAGACTTTGGCAGAGCGGTACATGCAGGAGATTGTAAGATTGCATGGAGTACCGGTGAGTATCGTGTCCGATCGGGACACTCGGTTCTTATCACGCTTTTGGCGGAGTTTACAGGAAATTTTGGGGACTCGATTGAAGTTTAGCACAGCTTATCATCCTCAAACTGATGGTCAGTCGGAGAGAACGATCCAAACTCTTTAAGACATGTTGAGAGCATGCATGTTGGACTTCAAGGGTTCTTGGGAGGATCATCTACATTTGGTGGAGTTTTCTTACAACAACAGTTTTCAGGCAACTATCCAGATGGCTCCATTTGAAGTTTTGTATGGTCGTAAGTGCCGTTCACCTGTTTGCTGGGACGATGTCGGTGAACGAAGATTGTTGGGACCAGATTTGGTTGTGCAGACAGTTGAGAAGGTTAACACTATCAAGAATCATATGAAGGCAGCACAAGACCGACAGAAGAGTTGGGCAGACACGTCAAGAAGACCTCTAAAGTTCGCCGTGGGTGATTTGGTATTCTTGAGGATATCACCGACTAGAGGGGTGATTCGTTTTGGAAGCCGAGGAAAGCTTAGTCCTCGATTTGTTGGACCCTTTGAGATCTTGGAGCGTGTTGGTGAGGTAGCGTATCGTTTGGCGTTACCGCAGTCCTTGGCGAATGTGCACGATGTGTTTCACGTATCTCAACTCCGTAGGTATGTTCGAGATGAACCGCACGTATTGGATCATTCGTAGCTAACAGTACGAGAAGACTTGACTTTTGAGGAACGACCAATTGAAATTGTGGATCGAAGGGAAAAGGTTCTTAAGAACAAGGTGATCCCTCTTGTACTTGTTTCTTGGGGTAATCGCTCGCATGGAGAGTCCACTTGGGAACGAGAAGACGAAATCCGGCAGAAGTTTCCTCACCTTTTCTTGTAGTTTTCTATCTTTGTATTCTTGGAATTTCGAGGACGAAATTCTTTTTGTAGTTGGGTATAATGTAACACCCGAGCCCAATGCTACTAATTCCTGTTACTTTATGAATGGAGTGTGACCTTCATTTCATTTATCCTGCTTCATTGTTTTACCCCGTCAATTCAATTTTGCATTTAACAATTTTTGGCACCTAAAATAAAATTAAAAATATTCATCTTGGCCTGCTTGACACCCCTAACCCTGCTGTAGCGTCCGTGCATCATGTTCTCGTCCCGTTCAGTGAAACGGGCGAGTTTGGATGGCTACGTGCACATACGTGTGTCCGTTTTGGGGGTATTCTTTTTTATCATAAAACACTTCATTTTAATTTTTGGATCCCGCTTAAAATTCTATTATTTCAATTTCAAATTTTTGGACCCGACCCGGGCGCGATTTGGAAATGTTTTATTTTGCGCCAAAATCCCAAAATATATTTAAACCATCATATATTTCTTAACTATATACATTTCACTGTTCCCCTAAATCTTCAAATCTTTTTTTAAATTTTTTTCTAACGCCGAAATCATTCATCAGCCAATCATCGCCCCCTATTCCGTGGGCCCCACCTCCTCTTTCTCTCTCTCCTTATCTCTATCTCTCTCTCTCTCCCGTAACTCTCTCTCCCCCCATAAATCTCTCTCTCTCTTTATTTTAAACCGCCTCCCTCCTCCTTTCTTTGGAAAAACCCTAACCCATAGCGCAGCCCAGCCGCCTCGTCCCCCTTCGCCGCTGCAGCCCCAACGCCGGCGCCAGCACCGCCGGGCTCGTCATCCTCGTCATAGCCACGTCCATCTCCTTCCTCCCTCTTCAACCCCGTGCACCCTGCACCAGCCGCGGCCACCTCCACACACCCCTGTGCGCGTCGCACCGCCGTGAGTCGCCGCCGGCGGTCTCGCCTCCGTACCCCGGCCTTCGTGCAACCCCTGTAAGCCTTACCTACCCGTTTTCTTCCTCTTTCCTCCTTCCTTCTTTTCTCTAATCGTCTCTGTTGATCTGCAGTTTGGCGCGGTCACTGTTGGCCGACCGCCGGAGCTCCGTCGATGTCGTCAACCTTCACGACCCCTCTGTTGATCAATGTAAGCATCCTCTCCACCATCCTTCCTCTCTTTGAAAGAGTTGTTCGCTGTTTTTGATCTCGCCGGAATCCGGCCGTGCCGGCGACGTGTCCAGACGTTCCAGCGAGGTACCCCGACCCGTGTGGTTCCATTGTTCGTCGTTTGGGTTCATTCCATGAACCGTGCGCCCGTCGCGAGTTTCCCCGCCGACGTTTTACATTCCGTTTTTCCCGGTTCGCGACCCGTCGAGGCAAGTACCCCTTGCTACATGCTATACAATATTTACATATATATTATGACACCCTAAACCTGTAAATTTAACCTTGGTACGATCATTTCTCATTTTTTCATGTACAATATGGTTATATATCATTTTATCTTTAAACTCGGAACCTACATTTTGCAATTGAACCTAATAACCACATTTTACCTGTTTAATCACACTTTTAATAATGACATAGCTTATGGCATTTATCTCTATAGTTTTGTTCCATTCGGACACTCGTGTGCATTTTAAGCTGTAATAGCTGTATTGAACCTTTATATAAATCATTGCACCTCTAAAGTGCTTAAACTTGTTAACATGATTAAAAGGCCATAATTGTCATACTGCATTCGCATAACATTGAAATCATCTCGGTGACACAACTGACAACTGTACTACTAATTCAGTGAATCTGCCTATTGCTTACTTCATTGCTTAGATCATGTTAATGATAACCATGCTTGATTGTATAACTGATTGTGAGCACACCCATGATATTGTCTACATCTTGACCTGACTTGCTACATATATATTGATCTACCCGACATGGTACCGTATACTGCTTGACTTGACCTGATGTACCATGACCTGACCCGTTACCTGATCTTGTGTCTAATGCTAACAAACCTGACATGTAGTCCTCATGGACCGTTCCTGTTGTCTATCCAGACAAACCTGTTTACCTGATCCTGTGTTGGCATTAGTTTCTTGATTTCGGGATACCTGACTTGATTTACACATATAACTTGGGGGTATGGGGAAACCAAAGGTGAAACCTGACTTGTAACTCAACAGTTCACTACTTGTACTGATCAGTTTTAGAGGCCAGGCCCGCCTCGTGACGATGCTGCTGACATCGCTGGTCTTTATCCTTTCCATGTTAGTGCCTAGCGGCACGTCTCGGTTTCAGCCCGAGAGTCTTAGACCGTGGTCCCGGGCATGCATGGGATACTATTGAGTTACATCGATGATTCATCAATTTGGTTTCAAAGACTTTAGAACAGAAAACCTGATAGGACAGTTAGTTTACCTACTGCACATTACCCTGCACTGCTCTGATTCATATTATTTTCACCCTTGCTTTATTCATGTTTTTACTCGCATTGCTTGTTTATTATGTTATTATTTGATGACTTGACGCGTTGACGTCTGGGTTTTGCATGGCCCAGATTCTGTACCGCTGTCGCAGCCCGAGCAGGAGTACTTCAGCCAACAGGCTGAGCTGTGGGTTCAGCAGTAGTTAGTTTTTCTTTCATGCATTTTATTCCTGATGTGAGCCCGCATTATGGGACATACATTCCAGTTATTTGTATTGGACCTTTCGCTTGCGCATTTATTTATTATTGACTCCTGTTATCTTGGATTATGGACATGTTTTAGATAGTTTTATTTTGTTCTTGATATCTCTACAGCCGTAATGTGACTGTGGATGGATACTTCCTACCCACAGGTAGCATGGTTGGCTATGTCACGTGCCCATTTTAGCGTACTCTGGGAAGCGGGGCGTGACATGGTTCTTTTGGTATCAGAGCCATAGGTTAGTTGGGTTGATTCTTTTGTAGTTGGGTATTGTACCCTATACACGAATCAGAATACCCGTGTTTAGGAAACATGTCCTGCCACCTTGCCGTTTTACCATTCTTGAATCACATTCTTCCTGATTATATCTTTTACGATGTGCAAACTTCCTTTGTATATCGACTCGAAACCTGATCCCTTGTTATCTCTAGGACTTAGGCGACTTGGGTGGAGTTATGTAATTGTGGCTATGATACCGCGGCATAGTTACAATGCGGTACTCTATTTAAGTATCTTGGAGTTCTAGCCTTGATCTATATTTTGAATCTATCATCATGCTAATGTTGGGTGTTTTAATTTCAGGAATATGGCAGATAAGAATTTGAAGACATACCAAAGGCATGTGGACGAAGCCGCCATGCTTGGAGTGATAAGGGGAATGCTGGAGAATCAAAAGAGACAGACCGAGCTGATCCAGCAGCAAGCAGAATCATTCCAGGAAGGTTTGCGGACCGTTCAGCAGTCCGTAGACAAGGTTGAAGCTAAACCAGTTGATCGAGTGGGGACCGTAGCAGATTTCAGGCGTTTGGGTCCGTCTACATTTACTGGTTTGGAGGATCCGTTGCCAGCTGAGCAGTGGCTAGTTGACACAGAGAACTTGCTTATTGCAGCACAGATTCCAGATGAGAAAAGAGTTGATGTGGTACGCATTCAGTTAGTGGACTACGCACGAGAATTGTGGCTTGTGAAGGAGACCCGCTTGCCCAAGCTGATCAAGTGGGCGGATTTTTCTAAGAGTTTCCTAGAGAAGTTCTTCCCGCGGACTGCACTGGAGGAAATGGAAGAGAAGTTTATTGGGCTAAGGCAGAATGGAGCACCCGTGGATGTGCATGCAGCAGAATGGACGAGACTCAGCAGATTCGCTGGACCTTTAGTTGCCAACGATGCAGACAGGGCACGGAGGTTCATGCGCATCTTGTATGTGGACATCCAGAGGCAGATTGTCTCCCTGGGTTTGACCACTTTCTCACAGGTTCTTACGGCAGCTCGGGAACAGCAGAGCCTATCTAGGAAGAATGGGGGTTTGCAGCAGACAACAGTTGCGGTAAGGAAGCCGGCATTTGTACCCAACCAAGCTCATGGTCGCAGAGGTATTCCAGTGGACCGTCGAGGCGTAACACCGATGAAGAAGCCTACTGTCGTTGATCAGAAGAAGCGCGTGGTCTGTAGCTATTGCCACTTACCTGGACATTTGCAAAGGGAGTGTCGCAGGATGCAAGGACTCTGTTTAGTTTGTGGAGCGGCAGATCACACTATTAACTCATGTCCGTCGAAGCTTCGTACAAGGGATGATATTCAGAAGCCTCCGCAGAAACCGTTTCAGGGATAGAAGCAGCTAACTCAAGGACCTAATCAGGCTCGAGCTTTTACCTTGACAGCTGAGGAAGCTAAGGCGTCAGGAGAAGTTGTTTCAGGTACTTTACTCGTTCATGGTTTTCCCGCATTGGCGTTATTTGATTCTGGTGCATCCCATTGTTTTATGTCATCCAAGTTTATAACTACACACTCGATTGACTACACGACCCTGTCTAGTTTCTGGGACATACACACTGGGAATGGGAAAATCATAGCTAGTAGGGAATGTAAAGATTGTACAGTTGTTGTGTGCGGACAGGAGTTTTTTGCAGATTTCTTGGTGATTGATACGGGCAGCTATGAAGTCGTCTTGGGAATGGATTTTCTTGGCACTTTCCACGCTCACATTGATTGTAGGGCAAAGAAAGTAATTTTCCAGATTCCCGGACATCCCGAGTTTACCTTCACTGGAGGAAGCAGTTCTGTCGGGCCAGTCGAGTTTAGGGCTAGGCCGACAAACAATACTCTTGCAGCAATGGAAGTTGATAATAGTGAAGAGCCGGCTGTTGTTCACGATTTTATGGACGTGTTTGATGATATATCGGGTTTACCGCCGAAGCGAGACGTGGAGTTTGCAATTGATCTTATTCCTGGTGCAGCGCCAGTATCTAAAGCGTATTATCCAATGGCACCAGTAGAGTTGGAAGAAGTAAAGAAACAGGTTGCTGATTTGCTTGAGAAGGGTTGGATCCGAAGCAGTAACTCGCCTTGGGGAGCTCCAGTTCTTCTAGTAAAGAAGAAGGATGGCACAAGAAGAATGTGCATCGACTATCGAGAATTAAACCGGGTGACTATTAAGAACAAGTACCCGATCCCTCGCATTGGTGAACTTTTCGAGCAGCTTAGTGGCGCGAGGGTATTCTCGAAGCTGGATTTGTGATCCTGATATCATCAGGTCTGAGTGAAAATAGAAGATATTTGCAAGATGGCGTTCCGAACTCGGTACGGACATTACGAGTACTCAGTGATGCCCTTCGGAGTAACGAATGCGCCGGCAGTATTCATGGACTTGATGAACCGAATCTTTTCACCGTTCTTGGATCAATTCATTGTGGTATTCATTGATGATATTCTGGTTTACTCGAAGAGTTTTGAGGAGCATGCTGAGCATTTGAAGATCGCACTACAAACGTTGAGACAAGAGAAGTTATATGCGAAGATGAGTAAGTGCGAGTTTTGGCTGGAGGAAGTGAAGTTTTTGGGGCATGTTGTATCTGGCGATGGAATTGCCGTCGATCGCGATGAATAGCCAAACCCGCATCCCTAGACCCCTACGAGAGCGGCAAGTAACCCTCCCAATTCTAGGGTTAGGAGACCCAGTCTCGACTCCTCGAGATGGTCTCCCACTGGACCCTATAACCCGGTTACTTGTGCTCTCCGTCTTGGGTCTATTCTAATGTGGAAAAGTAAATAATATACAATGGTGACATCAAGCTCAACCCGGAAGTGCCCCAATAATAGAATATTACATACAATGAATTTTACATGAATGAAAATAAAAACCCTCATCTCACATAAAACCCCCGACGATTCAGAACACGACAATCCAATATAACATATCATAGCAACACATAATATCTCATATCATCAACGTAAGTAAATATGCCTATCACAATTGTCGTCGATCTATAGCGACGAAAATGGCGATATACCACATATTACATTTACGGTCGCAGAAAAGAAAATGTAAAACTACAATATTTGGAATCCACAATCTCTTTAGACATCGTAAACCCGAAATATCACATATTACGGATTTCATGCCTAACAATACGAATTCCACATATTGTATCACAACACAGATATCTAGGCGAAGTTACACGGTTCGATCGATTCAACGAATTCGCATAATACCCCAGTGAGCTCAACACTTGGGCAGAAAATAAAAAATTCCCAGAAGCATGCCCTATCACATACGGACCGTCGCTGAAGGGCCCGTCCCAAGCCTCCACAGTGGCGCCGCGGAACCGCAGCCAAAACCAAGTTTTGGCCGCGGTTGCACGGTCACTGTAGCGAGTTAGGAACTCGTTCTTCAGGTGGGTCCATATAATTCCCTGCATGATTTTCTGAGTATTTTTAATATGAAAATTTTCAACTTTTGAAAAAATTTCCAGAGAAGGGGTCTCGGATGGGTTTTTGGGGTTCGATCGGACTTTAAACTTCGTCTAGACTTCGCCTAAAGCTCTATCTTAGCTCTGATACCACTGTAGGGTTGTATAGCACGACAACAAGGTTTAGCAAGGCATCACACATGCCATTTTATAAATTTTTAGGGTGCTATGAAACCCTAACCAAGATCTTAACTAGAGTTTTAGGGTTAACTTTGCATGTAAACATCTTTACATATAAGAGATAGGGATTACAACCTTTGTAGTCTGTTCCTCCGCTTCATAAAGCTCCTAGTTGTGGTCCCTTCGCTGCGATCATTATGCTCCCAGACTCTAGAGAGGCTCCATGAGGTGAATGATGCATCTTGCTTGAAGTCTTCGAAATCCAAGACGATCTACTTTAAGGAAACGCAAACTCAAGCTAACTCTTCACTAATTTAGAACTAGTGAAGCTAACACACTAATATATATGGCTAGTATAGAAGAGGATGATGAAGTAGGAATTTTGTTCTCTTTAGTTTTCTTTTTCTCAATCTATTTCATCACAAAAGAAAAGGCTAGAAAGCTTTTGAGGAAGAAAAAGATGAAGTGATGAGAATAAACTTGTGTGTGGTTAGAAATGCAACCCAAGGTCAAGTATATTATCATTAACCCATGTAGAGACTTAACCATTAGCTATGGTTAAAGGTATGGTTGATAAATATCTTAAGCAAGACAAAATGAGCGGACAAAGTCAAAGAAACTACAAGCGTCTACAAGCTTCATCCATGAACATTATCCACAATATTTGAATTACTTAATAATAAATATAAACCCTACTATTAACCTTAGTATGGTTTAACTCTAATAAACCCTAGTTGCATTTATAACCAAGCATGTTACAATTATACATATCACATATATATAATTAAGTAAAAAAAGAATACATTTAACATATATCACATATATATTAATGTATCCATAATGAGAAAAAGAATTACTTAAGTGAGCTTATATTAGTTAATGTAATATAATATATCACATATATAATTATACATTAAATTATCGAATCAACACTTGATCCGATAATCCGGCTATATCTCATATAACCGACTAATATAAAATGTATCATTTCATCGAATCAAAACTTGATCTGATGACCCGGCTATATCTCATATACCCGGCCGATATCACATATCGCGAGAATAGAATACGGTATCACATATCGTATTTTTCTTGGTCCCGCACATATCGCATATGTGCTCCTACTCCGTTTCGCCTGAGCCAGGAAACCTCTGTGTAGGACTCTAAAGACTCGTCAATACGCCGGCAGTAGGTGATGATCATATCAATCACCCACAAGCTGCAAGCGGTCAGCTAAACGTAACAGACACCCGGGTATTGAGCGAGCAGAAGTTCAACAAGCAAGCCTGTACATTCTCCTGAAAATCCAATCAGTAACACTCCCGTACAGTCCGGTCTCTTCGTCTGATATGTCGCACATCCAGTCTAGGGGTGGTAAACGTCCGACCCCAATAACCGATAAGTCGTGTCGATGTGAAGCTTATAACGGGCCGAGAAACTACTGATAACACTTACCAGTAAATTTCCATATCAGCCCTGGCCAGGGACTTCCAGTTATAGCCAATCGAACACAGCGCAACATCAACCCCCAATACCGGGAGAGACGAAACCCCTCCTATCGCTCATTGCCTCCATGTGATTCGGGACTGTACCCAAAAGCCACCGTTTTATACGTTCTCGTGAACGTGGTAAGGTGGAAATCAAAGCACGGTAGGAATCACACAAGACTCTATGACGATCTCGGGTCTACAGACTAACCTGTACCAGTGTCACCAGAGAACTTCTATCTAACGATAGGTATAGTACCATCTAGGAGTTCTCGGCGAGTCCGTTCAGTATACCCAGTCTCCACTGAGCACCCGCATACCATCTTTGATGTCAAACACCAATGGACGTGGGATCATCCATTGCCCATCATATGGGTCAAGATGCGTATACGCTAGTCTACTCTGGTGTATCGATGCCCTGTCTCGATACACCCTCGACTAGGAACAATTATAGGATGTACTCGTTGACTACCTTTGGCCCCACTAGTATGATCTCCATCATAGTCCTAGTAGTCAAATACATAGGCTTTATCAACATGTGAGAGCAAGACAGTAAACCAATACAAGTCAACATGTTAAGATAAATCACAACCAGATAGCATACTATCATATCGAGCAAGAAAGTCCTCTCTATATATATCCAAGCATCCACTATAACATACAGCATATGTACAATAATGGCATCTAGGGCATATACATAACTAACAATCTTCCACTTGCACTAAGGCCAGCTGTTGTAGTATCTCATACCCAACAACCCGAAGAGTCTCACAAAATGTATCTGTGGTATGGCCTTCGTGAGTGGATCCGCAGTGTTGTCCTTCGTATCAACTCTCTGACCTCGATCTCCCGGCAATCAACTATCTCCCGGATCAGGTGATACCGCCTCAGAATATGCCTGGATCTCTGATGGGCCTGGGTTCCTTGGCCAAGCCACAGCTCCATTGTTATCACAATACCAAGGTATTGGATGCTCAATGGACGGAACCACACCAAGTTCAGTGATGAACTTCTTTAACCAGACAGCCTCTTTGGCAGTATCGTTGGCAGCGATGTATTCAGCCTCCATCGTCGAGTCTGCCACAGTTTCCTGTTTGGAACTCTTCCAACACACCGTCCTTCAATTTAGGGTAAAGACAAATCCCGAATGCGACTTAGAGTCGTCCTTATCACTTTGGAAGCTCGAATCGGTAAAGGACTCCACCTGGAGTTCTCCGTTACCATACACTAAGAACATCTTTAGTCCTTCATAAGTACTTGAGAATGTTCTTCACAACTGTCCAGTGACTCTCTCCAGGATCTGCTTGATACCTACTCACTATACTTAGTGAGTATGCTACATCGGGTCTGGTACATAGCATCGCGTACATGATAGAGCCTACTGCCGAAGCATAGGGTATCCCTTGCATACGAGTTCTCTCCAAATCAGTCTTGGGAGACATCTCTTTGGAGAGCGTGAGTCCAGAGATCGTGGGTAAATTCCCACGCTTGGATTCTTCCGTACTAAACCTCTTTAGTATGGTGTCAATGTACCTGGACTGGGACAATCCCAGTATCCGTTTAGATCTATCTCTATAGATCTTAATTCCCAAAATGCAGGAGGCATCACCTAGATCTTTCATTGAGAATCTATGTGATAAGAAGAGCTTGACTGAATGCAGCATAGGAACATCATTTCCTATCAAGAGTATGTCATCCACGTACAATACGAGGAAGACAACCTTACTCTCTGTAACCTTCTTGTAGATACAAGGTTCATCTATGCTTTTGATGAAGTCAAACTCTTTGACTACCACATCAAAGCAGATGTTCCAACTCCGCGATGCCTGCTTAAACCGTAGATGGATTTAAGCAGCTTGCACACCTTCCCGCTGCTCCCACTGTCTACGAAGCCCTCTGGCTGAGTCATGTATACGCACTCTTCTAAATCACCATTTAGAAAGGCGGTCTTAACATCCATTTTCCAGATTTCGTAGTCATGGTATGCAGCAATGGCAAGTAAGATCCGGATGGACTTAAGCATAGCCACTGGAGAAAAGGTCTCGTCATAATCCACACCTGGTCGTTGACGAAAACCCTTTGCAACAAGTCTAGCTTTGAAAGTCTCAACTTTTCCATCTACCCCAAGTTTCTTTTTAAAGATCCACTTGCTCCCAATAGGTTTTACCCCTTCAGGAGCAACTTCCAAAGTTCATACTTTGTTGGTGTACATGGATTCCATCTCAGATCGCATTGCATCCAGCCATTTCACAGAGTCACCACTCGTGATGGCCTGCTCGAAGCTAGTCGGGTCATCATCTTCCATGATGCAATCCTCACTTCCACCATCAACGAGAAAACCGTAGTATCTCTCAGGTGGATGAGAAACACTACTAGATCGGCGAAGAGGCTGGGGTTCGTTGGGTACTACTGAATCCTCTGGTTCCAACAAATCATCAGTTGTAGTTTGTGCCGCTGAAACTTCTTCCAGCTCTACCTTTTCGCCACTAATTTCTTTTACAAGAAATTCCTTTTCTAAAAAGGTGGCGTATTGAGAAACAAACACTTTTTGTTTCTCAGTGTGGTAGAAAATATATCATTGGGAATTCTTAGGATATCCCACAAACTTGCAAAGAACTGATCGTGCCTCGAGTTTGTCCGGATTTTGCCTTATGACATAGGCCGGACAACCCCATATCTTAACTCGTTTAAGATAAGGTCTATTCCCACTCCATATCTCATATGGTGTGGTAGGTACAGATTTAGATGGAACTCGATTCAATAGGTATGCTGCTGTCTCAAGCGCATAACCCCAGAAGGAAAAAGGCAATTCAGCAGGGCTCATCATAGAGCGCACCATATCTAATAGGGTGCGATTCCTGTTGGGTAGTGGGAGCGCCCCGTCCATCCAATCGTGGCCAAATGCGGAACAAAAATTTTATAAAACCCGGTGCTACCATTACCCGATTTGCAAGATCGAAACCATTAACCCTAAAACTAGCAATCTAACAAAAGGAGATAGAATGGTTATACCTAATGAACCAAGTCCTTCGGGTCTTCAACCATCTCCAAGCTCCTAGTGATGTTGCGGATCGACTTTGGTCGCCAGTCTTCCTTCATCTCCGATGATCCACCCGAGGGATGTAATTCTGGCTCTAGTTCCACGCCAAGATGCTAGTGGAGCAACTAGGGTCTCTAGGATGCTACCCTAGAGAGCCTAGGATGTAGTGTGTATGTATTCTTAGTGTTTGCTATCTCATATCATGAAGAAGGTGGAAGCAAGCATGATAGCTTGAAGAGGTGAAGAACAAAAATGGTGAGGGTGGAGCTCAAGCTCAAGAGAAGAAAACCAAGCATGCTTCAAAAATGAAGACTAAGGAGAGAGAAAATGAAGCATCCTTGATTTTGTAAAAACCAATTTTCCATTTTAATAATCCTACCATGCTTGAATTGTGCACCCAAATGAATTAACAATTCATTTGTGAGCACTATTCCAAGCATGGTTCTCACCATTCCTCTTCATGCCATTTTCCACCTCATTATCCATTTTAATAAAAATGGTCAAATCCAAAATGAGGTGGCACCTTCTAGAATGTTATCCGGCAAAAAATACGGATTACATTCTACTGTATATACATACCTGTATCCGTACCGAAATACGAATATCAAAGAGATAGAATAACACAAAGAATATAATACTAGAATATACGTATCGAAATACATATATGTATTTTATTAAATCAACACCTGATTTAATAATCCGGCTCAAACCCGAGCCGGCTAGTATTATCAGCTGTCCGATCGAAAGTCCGAGTACTATGTGCATCAATCGATCGGAACCCTGCACGTATCAAATACGGCCACTACACCATTTCGCCAGAACCAGGGAAACCCTCTGTGCGGGACTCTAAAGACTCGTCAATACGCTGGCAGTGGGTTTAACCACAAGCACGTCAGCGGCACTAGCTGTACGTAACGGCTACCCAGGTATTGAGCGAAAGGAAGGCCGATGAGCAAACTCATCCGAACCCCTACTGAGCCTGTCAGTGACAATATCCGTACAGTCTGGTCTGTTCGTCTAAGAGTATCGCATATCGAGTCTAGGGGGTGGATAAAGTCAGACCCCTAACAACGCGATAATTCGTGTCGGTATGAAACCCATCACCACCTGAGAAACTATCGATCCTGAATCGGTAGTTCTCACATACCCCGGCTGAGGATTTCTAGTGATGGCCACCCGTGCACTGTGCGACATCAACCCCCAATACCGGGAGAGACGAATCCTCGACGATCCGCTCACTGCCTCCATGTGGCTCGGAACTGTACCCAACTAAAACCTGTTTGAACGACTCCTTCGAGCCGTGGTAGGGTAGTAATCAAAGCACAGTGGGAACTCACACGAGACAAATGACGATCTCAGGTCGACAGACTAACCTGTACACATGTCACCCGGGAACTGCTATCTGACTATAGGTATAATACCAACTAGCATGTTCCCGGCAAGTCCGTCCAGTGTACTCATAACCCAATGAGCACCTGTATACTATCTTAGGTGAACAACTGACACCAATGGCTTGTGAGACCGGCCACCGCCCCTCGTCAGGGTCTAGATAAGTATACACCAGTCTACACTGGAGTATCGATGCCCAGTCTCGATACTCCCATGACTAGGGACATTTAAGGATGTGCTTATAGACCCCAGCTCCCACGTATGTGATCGCCATCACAATGCTGGCAGTCAAGCAAGAATCCTATAGGCTTTATCAACATATGATGATAAAGACAAACCAGATAGCATACTATCATCTCGAGTAAGACTGTTTTATCGGTATAGGTTCTCGCTCAATCATCATGATCACAAACCTGGGACTATGATAATTTCCTTGAGGGCACTATAGCTAACAATCTTCCACTTGCACTTAAGGCTAATTATTGCGATGCCGCATACTCACAGCCCGTGTGATACCGAACACCCAACTCCTCTACTAATCAGTTTCACAAACCTCGTTTATAAAACTATTGCGTTTGAGAAATAGCCTCAGTGAGTGGATCCGCTCCAGTGTTTCTTTCTATGTCTCTCTTTATCTCAACTTCGCGGAGAAAACTATCTCCCGAAATGAGCAATACCCGTCTTAGAATATTTCTGGATATCTGATGGGACCCAGTTCATAAATGAACTCCAAATCCAGCAAACTTCTTAGACTGTATCGACTACTGAACTTAATCAGTCTGCTGCGCCATGCCTTCCTCAGTATCCGCTCGGACCACCTATCCGAACTACGGCCCCTCGTCAGAAGGAAAACTATAACTCTGACAGTCACTCTGTCATCCAGGTCACCTTGGAAGCCTGGAATGATAACCGTCTCCTAAAGGAGGCCGCCGTTATCAAATCCCTAGAACATCCACTTATGTTCATAAACTGCTTCCATTCTTTTTTCTCCAGGATTGGATTAATATATCAACTTATTGCATCTAGTGCAAAAACAACATCTGGTGTGGTACTTGACATGTCATGATTGACTCAATTTCCTAAGCAAGTGATATGCCAATCATGCACATCCCTCTCCGCTTTAGTCTGTATGACACCTTTAGAGAGGGTGACTCCATCACCTGCAGGTACACCACCATACCAGGAGTCGTCCATTCTAAATCACCTTTAGAATACTGTCTAAGTACCCAGATTGGGACACTTCCAAAATCTAGATTTAAAATCATAGATCTAGTAACCAGAATGCTTGATATAATATACATATCCTATGTAGAGAAAACATTGTGTGACAACCACAGTAAAACCGATCGTAGTATAGGAATTTCACTTCCTATAAAGTGCATGTCATCTTGAATACCAGGACACACACCCTACTACCTTCTTAACAGAGCCATCTCCTATTCTGATAAAGTCAAAAACCTATGACTGTCACATCAAAATAGATGATCTATCTCCGCTATATCCGCTTTTAGTCTATAAATAGACACAAGCTACTTGTCCACTACGCTTCCGCTGCTCCCACTGACTATGACAACCCTCTGGCAGAGTCATATACACGTGCACTTCTAAAGCTAGTTTAGAATGACGCTATACTTATCCTCCTGTCGGGTCTCATAGTCTGGAACAACAGCAATGTCAAGTCTGGGTAAACAAGAACCTCCCTGTCACCGTCCTTGAGGATACCAAAGTACCTCTTGGGCGCCTGAGGTTACCCACCATATCTGCGGAGTGGCTACTGGAATGTCAATCCTGATTGAATCTTTAGGTCCTATTAAATTTTTCATAATCGTTTGTGGTTCTGGAATCACTTCCAGTTCTACCATACTCCCACTACTGTTTTCTGAAAAAATTCCATTTTACTAAAACTGTGGCGAGTCAAGAACAATATCATTATTGATCTTCCAGATGGTAGAAAGTTAACCCTTGTCAAATCCCGGGATAACCCACAAACAGCCATTACTGAAACGTGCCCTGAGTTTATCCGGATTCTGGTTTTAAGTATCAGCCGAACGACTCCCTATACCTTAACATCGTTAAGATATAAATTGATTCTATATATATCTAATATAGAAACAAAATCACTAATTTAATTGGAACCAGATTCAAATCATGCAGCTGTCTCCAGTGCATATCAACTAAATGGAGAGAGGCCGATCAGTATTACTCAACTTAGGAGTGTGTCCAATTATGAGTAACCTGAAAGAGAAACAAGTTTCTCAAAACCATTACTACCAACTGAATACCTCATACAAGTATCTACATCTTCGATCACCTTGAAGAATCCCGATACTTGCGATACCTGGTTCTCTACTTTATTCTTGTACCTATAACTTCTCAAACTTAGACCTTGTATTTCTACGAAACACTTGTCCAAAACTTGAGAAGTCACAAGTAAACAGAATATAGTATGAGGACCAACCCCTTTGTCCTAATGGACACTGGACAACATACAATACTTTGTATAAGTCCCCTGAGTTTAATCTTTCAAACCCTGTGCGTCGTAGGTTGAAAACTGTACCCAGGTGATTTCCTTAAATATCACCAATTACAACGAATTCCGATATAATGAGGATGATCACCTAATTCCCAATAACTTACTCCCACTAATTATCTGTAAAACCATACAGATGTGAGAATCATATCTGGTAAATACATACCCTGGAGCAAGGGTCTAATTGGGAAATCAGTTTTCTATTAACAATACACAGTGAAACTGAAACATGAATATGTTTCGAAGGGGTATCCGGGTATTCCTAGTAATGCCTCTTCCATTATCAGATTCATGATTGTAACTGTATATTTTCTTGCCATCTCTCCAATTCCCCTTATTTGTCTTTACTCATTACCTTCTGTACACCATCGTTAAGCTAAGTGGTTTTCTTCCTTCCCTACCGTTCGGCACCAGCCTATGGTTTGGAAGAAGACTATCCAATAAGCATAATAGGTGTACTCTCCTAATCCTAGGAGCACTCGCAACCTGAGAGAAGCTAAGGATAAAAGACAACTGAATAAACCTTATTCCTATTTCTCCTGAACCAGAATCCATCCTCGAAAAAGGTTCCTTCGAGTTCGTATATAACCATACGATGGATTTATCCAATGGAAGTGGATGTTCATAGTGATACGGGGTGTTCTGGAGAAATACAAAGGTGAAGTAGGAGTGGCGATGAAAGTCTTGGTTTGGTCGTGAACAGCGGTCGCATTTTACTTTGCCCTCTTTCTAATCCCTTTATTTGTCTTTACTTATTACCTTCTGCACACCACACTTAGACTAATTGGTTTTCTTCATTCCCTACCTTTCGGCACCTGCCTATGGATTGGAAGAAGACTATCCAATAAGCGTAATAGGTGTACCCTCTCCTAATCCTAGGAGCCCTCACAGCCTGAGAGAAGGTAAAAGGAAAAGACAACTGAATAGTCCTATTCATTTTCTCCAGAACCGGAAACCATCCTCGAAATAGTTCCTTCGAGTTCGTATATAACCATATGATGGTTTTATCCAATGGAAGTGGATATACGTACTTATACGGGGTGTTCTGGAGAAAAGCAAATGGTAAAAGAAGGAGTGGCAATGATGTATGCAACTTGGACAATCCAAAAGCCAGTGTTTTTAAAAAAGTTCGGTTAACTTGGTCACTGAGTCATAGTCTAGGGTCGGGGCAAGGTCGATGCCAAAGAGAGAGAGAAAAGAAACACTCAGCGTGCACTCTAACCTAGATCAGAATGGATAATCACTTTATCTAATCTGGATGGCTCCCACTGTTTTCTCAAATTCTCCTCCAAACCTAAAAAGAGAATTAGTCGGAATCACCCGAGGAGTAATCCTACTCATCAGTGGGAATCGGGATCCAACTATCATCGCATGATAACTTGATGGAAGCCACTCAAGTTACCACACTCCAGAAGGTATGCGGAAGCCTGGCAAGTTTCCTGTATGTTTGAAACTCCCAATATGATTTTTACCCCAAGCGGTTTATGACCTTGACTAGGTCAACAAACCATAAACCGCTAGTCAAGTTCAACCCGTCATTATCCTGGATTGCATTAAACCCACCCACACGTGCCCTTGACTAGGTCAACAAGGCCGCACGACTGTCCTAACCAATCGCATTTAAAATGCCACAAACAAGCACTACTTAGCTACCGAACACTACGTCTTGACTAGGTCAACAAACGCAGCACGAATACTAAATAATACTCATAAGAAATGACGGAGGGCTACGGCTGGTTTTTGGCGAAAAACCTTTAACGTAATGAACTTGATATCGTTGAAGGAATCCAAGTGGTTTTATAAAAGTATAGTAGCGAAAACTTTTGCTAAAAAGGTCACTCCCGGTGAAGGGATCTCGGCTTTTTCCCCGTCGAATGAGGTGCAGGATATTCCAAAATGAATACCACGATGCAAAGCAAAAAGTAAACGACTATAGTGAAGTTATTATGTTGACGCAAACTCCTGCCCAAGGGGTCACTCCCGATGAAGGGATCTCGGCCCTTGCCTCGTCGAATGAGATGCTGGATATTCATAACCGAATACCACTGTGCAAAGCAAAAAGCGTACGTCTGTAATGTCAGTTTTAAAAAACTTGGTTCCAACAACATCATATTTATATTGGTTTGTTTTCCTTTGCATTGATAAGAATCAATACAGTCCCATCAATTAATCACACCGGAAAAGAACAAAAATAAAATGTACGTATATGCCATCCGCATTCGCCACGGGGTCCCGTCATCACCCGTTAGGTTACTTAACTAACGACAGAGCGGGGATCGGGCTAGCGCGGGTGCAAAACATATACAGTATCTACTAGTATATATAAATATATATAACAATTCCCAGGCATGATAAATGCAACATCAAAGAAAAGTAATAAGCATCATAGAACAGTACAGATAATATGGGAGCCCCGGGTTTCATAGAGCCACAACTGAAACCCGACGTTCCCCTGGTCGTGTGGATAGCCTGTGCAATGAACTCCTAGACCCCTACGAGCGCGGAAAGTTACCCGCCAAAACCTGAAGCGAGGCAGCCCCCTTCAGCAAAGTGAATGGACCACCCAGCACTTTACAGAATCCGGTAACTTGAGCGCCCCTCCTTGGGTCAACCTGTACCCCCTACGAGTGCGGCGAATAGCCCGCCAATTCTAGAGTGAAGCCCCCTCCGTCTCAACGCCATGAGATGCGGGCCCGTTGCCCTCTAGAACCCGGCTATCCGTGCACCCCACCTTGGGGTAATCCTAGTACAGAAAAGAAAATAATATACAAGGATGACATCGACCTCAGCCCGGTTGTGCCCCAAAAGAATAATATACAAACAGGCAGTGACGACAGTCCACATGTCGGACGCTCGCCCCGCAATATCAAATGTACAAATAAATCCGAACTGCACTACCACTGCACACAAGCTATCCACCACGACAATCCGCAACATCACAGTACAACACAGAACATCAACGTGAATGTCACGTTCGCAAACCCGCCTAAAAAGACTATAGCGATTAGACAAGGTTTACTGATCAAATGACATTCACGGTCATAGATAGAAATGTAAAGTACTGAAAAATTACACTGTTAAAATTTTGATCGACTAAATTTATCCGCAAAGGCCCCAAAAGCAAATCCAGTACTCTAAAAATTCTGGGCCAAAACTAAACATCACAAATAATCACAATTCCATGTTCAGAGCTACAGGAAAAATTTGATGGCCCTTCGCCACTAAATGGCCGCGGAACCGCCGCCAATAAGTGCGGCGGTTCCGCGGCGCTTTGGTAGCTTCAGGAGCCCAAATTTTTTCTGCACCAATAAAATCGCCTGCACGGATTTTTAAGCCACTGGAAATAATTTTTGGAGCACTTACAGAAATCGACAGAAACTTGATAATACGGAAAATAGTTTTCAAAATTTTGATCGATCGAGATTTTAAGCTTATGCAAACTAGCTAGTAGGAGTTAATGGGTGGCTCTGATACCATTGTTGGGTAGTGGGAGCGCCCCGGCCATCCAACCGTGGCCAAATGCGGAACAAAAATTTTATAAAACCCGGCGCTACCATTACCCGATTTGCAAGATCGAAACCATTAACCCTAAAACTAGCAATCTAACAAAAGGAGATAGAATGGTTATACCTAATGAACCAAGTCCTTCGGGTCTTCAACCATCTCCAAGCTCCTAGTGATGTTGCGGATCGACTTTGTGTTAGTTATATGTATGCCCTAGAGGCCATTACTGTACATTGGATGTATATTGTAGTGGATGCTGGGACATATATAGGTAGGACTTTCTTGCTCGACATGATAGTACGCTATCTGGTTGCTCTTTATCTTAACATGTATACTTTCTGTCTCTCTAATTACATGTTGATAAAGCCCTTAGGATGTGTGCTCGACTTCCAGGACTGTGATGCAGATCATACTAGTAGGGCCTGGGTAGTCCATGAGTACATCCTTCAATGTTCCTAGTCGTGGGAATATCGAGACGGGGCATCGATATTCCAGAGTAGACTAGCGTATATCTTCTCGACCCATGTGATGGGTGATGGATGATCCCATATCCATTGGTGTTTGACATCAGAGATGGTATGAGGGTGCTCAGTGGAGACTGGGTACACTGAACGGACTCGCCGAGAACTCCCAAATGGTATTATACCTCACGTCAGATGGCAGTTCTCTGGTGACACTGGTACAGCTTAGTCTGTTGACCCGAGATAGTCATAGAGTCTTGTGTGTCTCCCACTATGCTTTGATTTCCACCCTACCACGGCTCTACTGAGTCGTGCAAACAGGTGGTTTTTAGGTACAGTCCCGATTCACATGGAAGCAATGAGCGATAGGAAGGGATTCGTCTCTCCCGGTATTGGGGGTTGATGTTGCGCTATGCTCGACTGGCCATAACAGGAAATCCCTGGCCAGGGTTGCAGTGATATCAGTAGTTTCACAATTGTTATGGACCTTACATCGGCATGACTTATCGAGCTATTGGGGTCTGACGTTTACCACCCCTAGGCGAGATATGCGACATATCAGACGAACAGACCGGACTGTATGGTAAGTGTTACTGGTTGGATTCACAGGAGTGTGAGCTGGCTTGCTCGTCGATCTTCTGATCGCTCAATACCCAGGTGGCCGTTACATTTAGCAGACCGCTTGCGGCTTGTGGGTGATTGATATGATCATCACCTGCTGCCGGTGTATTGACGAGTCTTTAGAGTCCTACACAGAGGTTTCCTGGCTCAAGCAAAACAAAATAGGAGCGCATATGAGATATGTGCGAGACTGAGAATAATGCATGTATGTGATACTGTATTCTATTCTCGCGATGAATGTATCGATTGGTTGTATGTGATATAACCTGGTTATCGAATCGAGGATTGATTCGATAAGTCGATACATTGGATATTAGTCGGTCATATGCGATATGACTGGATCGTTAAATCAAATGTTGATTTAATGTATAATTATATATTAGATATATTACTTTACATTAACTAGTATTTGTTCACTTAAGATGGATTTTCTCACTTGATGTGCACATTGTGTATATGATATAGTTTTGTGCACTAGTTTGTATCATGTTTGATGATACATGCAAACTTGGCTGTGTGTGTGCGCGCTTTAAACTTTGATTAGGTTAATGGTTAGGGTTTGTTTTATTTATTTATTTATTTATTTATTCATTTTGAAAAGGATAAAATGGTGGCTTTCTTTTCTTTCTTTGCTTGAAGCTTCTTGAAGCTTCAAAGCATCTTTGAAAGTCTACCATTTTGTCTTTATCCCTTAACCTAACCATTCAACTAAACTATAGTTTATTCTCTACACTAAACCATGGTTGCTAAAATGATAAGAATGACTTTATTTTCTTTTTTCATAATTCTTATCATATTCTTTTTCTTCTTCTTCTTCTTCTTCAAGAAGAAGAAACCATTCTAGCTTCAATGGTGCCTTGAAAAAAAGAGTGAGAAATCCAATTCTAAAGTGACCCACTTCCTATTTCTTCATCCTCTACCACTTGTCATGTAGTATAGGGTGTTTTCTTCACAAGTTTCAAGACTTGGTGAAGTTGGAGCTTGATCTTGAGTTGCCTCGACGTAGATCATCTTCGGCATAGAAGTCGACTGATTAGGGATTTATTTTTATACAGTAATGCTCGTATATGTTTCCTCTGTTCTCTGGGAATTTTTAATCTGCACTCAAGAGTTGAGTTTTCTGGGTTGTATTGGGAGTTCGTAGATTCGATCGGATTGTCTAATTTTGTCTATGTATTTTTCCGGGTAATTTTAGAATATGTTGAAAAGTTCGACCGGATAAAAATACCCTCTTTTTCCCCTGCCGGGAGATTTCTAATTGTTGGATTTTTCCGTAGTTTAATGACGTTCTAAGTAGTGCAAGTAGCGCGATGGTCCCTCTAGAGGACAACAAACCTTAACTCGATTATGTGACCGTCTAGAACTGCCCTTTGAACCTTAGGGTTTGGGGCAGTACGGCGTGTCACATGTGAGGCGTTGGCTTGACCCTTCTACGGCTGGACCATTGGTACTGAGGCATGAAGTGGATGTTTTTAGACTTATTTCATGTGTTGAGTTGTTTCGGGAAAACTTGGGTGTTTGATTATTCGATCGGAAAGTTTAACATTTTCTATTTATTTGGAATGTAATACAATATTTGGAATTCACAAGTAGTTATGAGATAACTGAATGAATGTTATAAATCTAGCGGTTTAGTCTCACTTGATCGGTTGCCACGGAATTTTGATGCGATCAAAAGTCCGTCGCAATCGCGTAGCGTACGCGGATACTCGCCGGATAAACTTAATAGACAGCTATACCCCATAGCCCCGACCAAGTGACTGTAGGAGAACCCTGTCGCCGAAAGCATCCGTTCGGGTGCTCGCGGTAGCGGTGTTCCGCCTTGGTGCACTTCGTCGACGGCATCGGGGGTGCGGCCGTCTACTGAAGTTTGTGACGGGCATTCGTTCTGGATGGCGGGAATCTTGTTGAATTGCCCGACTTCATATTGAAAAGTGTTTTCGATATTGAGACTAAAATGCGGGGTTTATAATTGTTAGGCATGCGATGTCTAAGGAATTCATTTGATTAGGCATGCGATGTCTAAAGAGGTTGCGGATTCCAACTGTTGTAGTTTTACACTTTCTTTTCTGTGACCGTAATTGTAATATGTGATATTGCTGGTTTCGTTGCTATATGTCAACGGCAATTGGGATGCGCATATTTACTTACGTTGATGACATGTGATGTTATGTGTTGCTGGATATATTATATTGGATCGTCGTGTTTGAATAGCCGGGGTTTTTTTATGTGAGATGAGTGTTTTTCATTTTCATTCATGTAAAAACTTGTATGTAATATTCTTTTATTGGGGCACTTCCAGGTTGCGGAAGATGTCACCGTTGATGTATATTATTTACTTTTCCGCATTAGGATAGATCCAAGGAGGGGAGCACAAGTAGCCGGGTTCTAGGGTCCAGTGGGAGACCATCTCGAGGAGTCGAGTTCGGGTCTCCTAACCCTAGAATTGGTAGGGTTGCTTGCCGCTCTCGTAGGGGTCTAGGGGTGTGGGATTGGCTATTCATCACGACCGTGGAATCCGTGTTTTATACTGGCTCGTATTAAAAACACGGACGTCCTAGTATATCCAATATTTCATATGATATTTTCTGCTGCGTTATCTGTGATGTGATCATGTGATTTGTTCAGATAGATATAGTATATAGTATATATGATATATTATATAGTCGTTGCTTATGTTTTACACCCGCGCTAGCCCTGCCCCGCTGTGCCGTTAGTTACCTAACCCAACGGTGCAGACGAGACATCGAGGCGAATGCGGATGGCATAAGCGTACGTTATATTTATCTGTGATGTTTAGGTGGATTTAAATGATGGGATATTCATTAATGAGATTAATGAAAGAAAATAAACCTAAAAGATGTTGTGGAATCGAATTTCAAAAATAAAACAGGTAGCTACAGTTCTTGCTTTGCATCGCGGTGTTCCTTGTAGAACATCCTGCACCTTATTCGATAAGGAAAGGACCGAGATCCCTTCACCGGGAGTGACTCCTTTAGCAATAACTGGCAGATGCTACAACTCTCGGTTTGTATTTTGATTGCTTCTATAGTTTCTGCTTTACACAGCGGTATATATGATATATCCTGCACCTTATTCGATGAGGAAAGGGCCGACGATCCCTTCACCGGGAGTGACCCCTTTAGCAAAACTGAAAAAGCTTCAAAAACACTCCATTTAAAAACCATTTGATTCCGCAACGAGATCAAGTTCAAAGCGTTAAAGGTTTTCATAAAAACCAGCCGCAACCCTCCGTCATTTTAGGAAGTAGAGTACTTAGTATTCATGCTGTGTTTGTTGACCATAGTCAAGACACAGAGTACGGTAGCTAAGTGATGTCTTCCTACACCGCATATGATGCAATTAGTTAGGACAGTCATGTGGCTTTGTTGACCTTAGCCAAGGGTCATGTGGGTGGGTCTAATTAATCACGAAATGACGGGTAGAACTTGACTAGTGCTTATGATTTGTTGACCTTAGCCAAGGTCATAGGTGCTAGGGGTAAAAACCTTTATCGGGAGTTTCAAGTGTTGAAATTTGCAATGAGATTGCATACCTTCTATATGATAGTTGGATCCCGATACCCACTGCGAGTAATTGTTACTACTGGGAGAGTTTTGCACTTTGTAATTAGCCGATCAAGTAGGTGTCTAGAAAGGTGTCAACGGGGTTACGCCTCTGGGAAAATGAGGTTTACTGTAATTAGGTCCGTGCGAAAGCACGGGGAACCTCCCTCAAAGTACCGACACTGGCCTGGCTGAAAGATTGGCGAACTTGTAGAGTGTAATTAATCCCGGCTAGTCTTTCCTCTTAGGGTTTGAAGGAAGATTTGATAACAACAGTGGGAGCCATCCTGATTAGATAAAATATATAACCAATCTAATCTTGCAAGAGCGCACGCATAGTGTTTTCTTCTCTCTCTCTCCAGGTAGCGACCATATCACGCCTTAATCAAGATAATAATATGGATGTATTGACCGAACCCGCTTGTTATACTGAGCTGGGGAACGTTGGTCCCGCTCCAACTTATAATTGTTATAAGACAGAGCAGGAATAGGGGAATACCAGGATTCCCATGCCGCCCAAACGAAGAAAGTGCATGAGATGCATCTCCTTCGGGTGTGTTCATTACAAAGAACCGTTTCTCAGTATTCTCTACGTCCTGGGTATTTGTTGCCAGATCAGGATCCCAGATATGTAATCAGTTACATAGGGCTACAGAAAGGTAGAGAACTAAGAATGGGTGATAAGTTTCATGAGACAGAAAACGGGGCAAGTGTTACAGCCAAGTCTGTTGGTCACTGTCACCCTGTATTACCAGTACATTGATTCTGAACGAATGTTATTAGATACCGAACCTGATATACAAAATCATATCAGTCTCTTTACAAGTAAAGAAATGATAAAATTTTGTATTGCTGGATAATGTTTTGAACGTTTCCTATATCAAAAGTTGATCAGTTCAGGCACGTTATCTAAAAGCATTGATGTTCTAAATCAAACTACAGTTCCTAGTATATAGAACACACACAAGAGGAAGAGTTCAAAAATGGACGGATCCTTCTTGAGGCATTGTAGACTAGGTCATATCAATGTGACCCGACTGGCTGAAGTTACATTTTAGATGCATATTTAAATCAGTTTGAATTTACATCTTGGGAAACTTGCCAGTCATGTCACAGAGATAAAATGACCATAGCTCTGTTTATTGCAAACAGAGAAAGAGTTAGTAAACTCTTGGGATGATACATGTTGATGTATGTAGATCCCATGTCTACACATGCCAAGACCGGTTCTTTATACTTCATTACATTCTCTGATGATCTCTCAAGATTCAGACATATGTTCCTGTTGAAACACAAGTCCGAACCTTTTGAGATATTCACAGAATATGATTTAGAAGTAGAGAACCAAAATACGGGTATAAGTATTATGTCCTTTGATGAAATCAAGGAGGAGAATACTTGTGCATGGAATTCTTGGACTATTCTAAAGAAAAAATGAGATTCTCTCTCAGTATTACTCCTCTGAATACACCACAGCACACCGGTGTATCAGGGCGGAGCAATCACTCCGTATTAGATATGGTGTGCTCTATGATGAGTACCACTGAGTTAACTACTTCCTTTTGGGCTTGTGCACTTGAGAAGCTGCATACCTATTGAATTGGGTTCGAATCAAATCAGTGCCTACCACTCCATATAAGATATGGTATGGGAAGAGCCTATCTCTTAAGTAAGTTAAGATTTGAGATTGTCCGGCCTATGTCAAAAGCAAAATCCGGACAAGATCGTGGCAAGGTCAGTTCTGTAGAACTGGAAAGGTTCCAGCTGTAGGGTTCCTAGGCACGCTAATGAAGTCTCACAAGGCATCAACCATGCAAATTTTAAATTTTATGGGTGCCGAGAAACTCTAATACGGATCGTCGACTAGAATTCTAGGCGAAAAACGAAACTAGTTAACATCTTAACTAAAGGAGAGAGGCTACAACCTTTGTAGATCCGTTTCTCCACTTCCTTAGCTCCACGTAGGCGTCCTCTCGCTGTCCATCTCAAATCCCGAACTCAATCGTCGGCTTCATCGGAGAAATGGGCGGGCTAGGTCGTCGGCTTCGTGCCGAAGATGATCTACGTCAAGGCATCACAAGTTCAAGCTCTAACTTCACCAAGTTGTGAAACTTGTGAAGAAAACACCCTATACTACTTGGCAAGAGGTAGAGAGTGAAGAAATAGGAGGTGGGTTCACTTTAGAATTGGATTTCTCACACTTTTGCTCAAGTTGCCATTGATGGACTTAAGCTTTTTCTTGAAGAAGAAGAAGATAAAGAAAATAGAATATGATAAGTGTTGTGTAAAAAGAATAATAAAATCAATACTTATCATCTTCTTACCATGGTCAAGTGTAGAGAGTTAACTATAGTTTAGATGAGTGGTTTGGATTTAGAGAAGAAGAAAAAGTGGTCTCATGGTCAAAGCTTCATGAAGCTTCAACAAGCTTCATGATAAAAGAAACCATTTTGTTTTCTATTATCTATTTCTCAAAAAATAAAAGATAAATAATTAAGTGAAAATATGAAACCCTAACCATTCACTAAACATGGTTTAAGTCTTTACACAAATCCAAGTGAGCATGCATCATCAAACATGATACAATCAAGTACACACAAAATATATCACATATACAATGTGCTTTTCAAGTGAGAAAATCCCTTTAAAGTGAACCAATACTAGTTAATGCAAAGTAATATATCAAATATATAATTATACATTAAATCATTAAATCAACACTTGATTCAATGATCCGGTCATGTCGCACATAACCGACTAGTATACAATGTATCGATTTATCGAATCAATGATTCAATAACTAGGTCATATCGCATACAACCAATCGAAACATTCATCGCGAGAATGAAATGCGGTATCACATACACGCATTATTCTCGGTGCCGCACATATCTCATATGCGCTCCTATTTCGTTTCGCTTGAGCCAGGAAACCTCTGTGTAGGACTCTAAAGACTCGTCAATACGCCGGTAGCAGATGATGATCATATCAAGCACCCACAAGCCGCAAGCGGTCTGCTAAACGTAACGGCCACCCGGGTATTAAGCGATCAGAAGATCGATGAGCTAGCCCACTCACACTCCTGTGAATCCAACCAGTAACACTTACCATACAGTCCGGTCTGTTCGTCTGATATGTCGCATATCTAGTCTAGGGGTGGTAAACGTCAGACCCCAATAACCGATAAGTCGTGCCGATGTGAGGCTCATAACGGGTCGAGAAACTACTGGTAACACTTACCAGCAAATCTCTGATCAACCCTGTCCAGGGACTTCCCTGTTACGGCCAATCGAGCACTGCGCAACATCAACCCCCAATACCTGGAGAGACGAAACCCCTCCTATCGCTCATTGCCTCCATGTGACTCGGGACTGTACCCAAAGACCACCGTTTTGCACGCCCTCATGGACGTGGTAAGGTGGAGATCAAAGCACAGTGGGAATCACACAAGACTCTATGACGATCTCGGGTCTACAGACTAACCTGCACAAGTGTCACCTGAGAACTGCCATCTGACGTGAGGTATAATACCATCTGGGAGTTCTCGGCGAGTCCGTCCAGTGTACCCAGTCTCCACTGAGAACCCGTATACCATCTCTGATGTCAAACACCAATGGATATGGGATCATCCATCGCCCATCTCATGGGACGAGAAGCGAATACGCTAGTCTACTCTGGTATATCGATGCCCCGTCTCGATACACCCACGACTAGGGACCTTGAAGGATGTACTTATGGACTACCATGTCCCCACTAGTATGATCTGCATCATAGTCCAGGTAGTCAAGTACACATCCTAAGGGCTTTACCAACATGTAACCTTAAGACAGTTTAAAGAGACTAGTATACATGTTAAGATAAAGAGTAACCAGATAGCATACTATCATATCGAGCAAGAAAGTCATCTCTATATATGTCCAAGCATCCAATATAATATACATCATCTGTACAATACTGGCCTCTAGGGCATACATACAACTAACAATCTCCCACTTGCACTAGGGCCGGCTGTTGTAGTATCGCATCCCGAGCATCCCGAAGAGTCTCTCAAACTGTATCTGGGGAATGGCCTTCATGAGTGGATCTGCCGTGTTGTTCTTCATGTCAACCCTCCTGACCTCGATCTCCCAGCGATCAACTATCTCCCGGATCAGGTGATACCGTCTCAGAATATGCCTGGATCGCTGATGGGACCTGGGTTCCTTGGCCAAAGCCACCGCTCCGTTGTTATCGCAATACAAAGGTATTAGATGCTCAATGGATGGAACCACTCCAAGTTCAATAATGAACTTCTTGATCCAGACAGCCTCTTTGGCAGCATCGTTGGCAGCGATGTATTCAGCCTCCATCGTCGAGTCTGCCACGGTTTCCTGCTTGGAACTCTTCCAGCTAACCGCCCCTCCGTAAAGGGTAAAGACAAAGCCCGGCTGCGACTTAGAGTCGTCCTTATCACTCTGGAAGCTCGAATCGGTAAAGGACTCCACTTGGAGTTCTCCGTTACCATACACCAAGAGCATCTCTTTAGTCCTTCGCAAGTACTTGAGAATGCTCTTCACAGCTGTCCAGTGACTCTCTCCAGGATCAGCTTGATACCTGCTCACTACACTTAGTGAGTATGCAACATCGGGTCTGGTACATAGCATCGCGTACATGATAGAGCCTACAGCCGAAGCATAGGGTATCCCTTGCATGCGAGCTCTCTCCAAATCAGTCTTGGGAGACATCTCTTTGGAGAGAGTGAGTCCAGAGATCGTGGGCAAGTTCCCACGCTTGGATTCTTCCATACTAAACTTCTTTAGTACGGTGTCAATGTACCTGCATTGGGACAATCCCAATATCCGTTTGGATCTATCTCTATAGATCCTAATTCCCAATATGCAGGAGGTATCACCAAGATCTTTCATTGAGAATCTTTGTGATAAGAAGAGCTTGACCGATTGCAGCATAGGAATATCATTTCCTATCAAGAGTATGTCGTCCACGTACAATACGAGGAAGACAACCTTACTCTCTGCTACCTTCTTGTAAATACAAGGTTCATCTGGGTTTTTGACGAAATCAAACTCTTTGATAACGACGTCAAAGCAGATGTTCCAACTCCGCGATGCTTGCTTTAATCCATAAATGGATTTAAGCAGCTTGCACACCTTCCCGCTGCTCCCACTGTCTACGAAGCCCTCTGGCTGAGTCATGTACACGCACTCTTCTAAATCACCATTTAGAAAGGCGGTCTTAACATCCATTTGCCAGATTTCGTAGTCATGATATGCAGCGATGGCAAGCATGATCCGGATGGATTTAAGCATAGCCACTGGAGAAAAGGTTTCGTCATAGTCCACACCTAGTCTTTGACGAAAGCCTTTTGCAACAAGTCTAGCTTTGAAAGTCTCCACTTTCCCATCTACACCAAGTTTTTTCTTGAAGATCCACTTGCTCCCAATGGGTTTTACCCCTTCAGGAGCAACATCCAAAGTCCATACTTTGTTGGTGTACATGGATTCCATCTCGGACCGCATTGCATCCAGCCATTTCACTGAGTCTCTACTCGTGATGGCCTGCTCGAAGCTAGTTGGGTCATCATCATCCATGATGCAATCCCCGCTCCCACCATCCATGAGAAAACCGTAGTATCTCTCAGGTTGGCGAGGAACCCTACTAGATCGGCGGAGAGGCTGGGGTTCATTGGGAGCTACTGAATCCTCTGGTTCCACTAAATCTTCTGTTGTGTTCTGTTCAGCTGGAACCTCTTCCAGTTCTACCTCAGAGCCACTAATCTCTTTTGCAAGAAATTCCTTTTCTAAAAAGGTGGCATGTTGAGCAACAAATACTCTTTGTTCCTCACTGTGGTAGAAGATATACCCTCGCGAATGTTTGGGATATCCAACAAGTTTACACAAAACAGACCTTGCCTCGAGTTTGTCCGGTTTCTGTCTTTTGACATAGGCCGGGCAACCCCATATCTTCATAAAATTAAGATATGGTCTCTTCCCCTCCCATATCTCATATGGTGTGGTAGGCACAGATTTGGTAGGAACCCTATTCAGTAGGTATGTTGCTGTCTCCAGCGCATATCCCCAAAAGGAAATAGGTAACTCAGCTGTGCTCATCATAGAGCGCACCATATCTAATAGGGTGCGGTTCCTCCGTTCTGATACACCGTTGTGCTGTGGTGTATATGGAGGAGTTAGCTGAGAGAGAATCCCATTCTCTTTTAGGAAGTCCAGGAATTCAATGCTCAAGTATTCTCCTCCTCGATCAGATCGTAGGATTATAATACTTTTTCCGGTTTGGTTCTCGACTTCTTGTTTATATTCTCTAAATTTCTCAAAAGCTTCTGATTTGTGTTTCATCAGGAACACATACCCGAACCTAGAGAGATCGTCAGTGAATGTAATGAAGTACGAAGAACCATCCCTGGCATGTGTAGACATGGGACCGCATACATCACTATGTATAAGTGCCAAGAGTTCGGTAACTCTTTCTCCGTGTCCCGTAAATGGAGTTTTGGTCATCTTGCCTTTGAGACATGACTGGCAAGTATCATAAGATGAAAATTCAAACGGATTTAAATATCCATCCTTATGCAACTTAGCCAGTCGTGTCGCATTGATGTGACCCAGTCTACAATGCCATAAGAAAGATTCGTTCATTTCAGAACTCTTCCTCTTGTGTGTGTTTGTTATGCTCAGAACTATTGATTGATTTAGAACATAAATGCCATTACATAACGTGCCTGATCCAACCAACTTTTGGTTACGGAAAATGTTCATAACATTGTCCTGTAATACAAAATTATATCCCTCTTTACTCAACAAAGAAACCGATATAATGTTGCATATCAGGTTCGGCATGTAATAGCATTCGTTCAGAACCAATGTATTACCTGTTGGTAATACAAGGTGATATTCCCCGACAGTCTTAGCTGCAACAATTGCACCATTTCCAACTCTAATATCTTTATCACCTTCTCCAAGTTCTCTACCTTTCCTAAGCCCATGTAACTGATTACATATATGGGATCCTGACCCGGTATCTAATACCCAGGACGTGGAGCAAATGGAGAAACAGTTCTCTGTAACGAACACACCCGAAGAAAATGCATCAATATGTACTTTCTTCAATCGGGTGGCATGGGAATCCTGGTATTCCCCTATATCCTGTTCAGTCCTATAACTCTTATAAGAAAGAACGGAACCAACGTTCCCCAGCACAGTATAACATGCGGGTTCAGTCAATACATCCATATTATTATCTTTATTAGGGCATGACATGGTCGCTACCTGGAGAGAGAGAGAAGAAAACACTTTAGCGTATGCTCGTGCAAGATCAGATTGGTTATTATCTTATCTAATCAGGATGGCTCCCACTGGTTTTTATCAAATCTTCCTTCAAACCCTAATAGGAAAGACTAGCCGGGATTAATTACACACTACAAGTTCGCCAATCTTTCAGCCAGGCCAGTGTCGGTACTTTGAGGGAGGTCCCCCGTGCTTTCGCATGAACCTAATTAATGTAAACCTCGTTTTCCCAGAAGCGTAACCTCGTTGACACCTTTCTAGACACCTACTTGATCGGTTAATTGCAATGTGCAAAACTCTTCCAGGAGTAACTCTTACTCGTAGTGGGTATCGGGATCCAACTATCTCATAGAAGGTATGCAATCTCATTGCAAATTTCAACACTTGAAATTCCCGATAATATTTTGCCCCAAGCATCCTATGACCTTGACGAAGGTCAACAAACCACAGGGTGCAAGTCAAGTTCAACCCGTCATTTCTTGATTGAATCAAACCCACCCGCACGACCCTTGACGGAGGTCAACAAGGTCGTAAGACTACCCTAATCCAATCTGCATCATATGCATAAGCAGGTAAATACTAGTTAGCTACCGCACACTACGCCTTGACGGAGGTCAACAAACGTAGCATGAATACTAAGTAGGATTTATCTGAAATGACGGAGGGCTACAACAGGTTTTTTCTGAAAACCTATTGCGTAATGAACTTGATATCGTTGTAGGATCGAATGAAGTTTTTGAAAATGGAGTGATTTTGAGGCTTTTCTAGTTTTGCTAAAGGGGTCACTCCCGGTGAAGGGATCGTCGGCCCTTTCCTCGTCGAATGAGGTGCGGGATATATCATATATATCACTGTGCAAAGCAGAAACTATAGAAGCAATCAAAAGTCAAACCGAGTGTGTAGCATCTGCCAGTTATTGCTAAAGGAGTCACTCCCGGTGAAGGGATCTCGGTCCTTTCCTCATCGAATAAGGTGCAGGGTATATCATATATACCGCTATGCAAAGCAAGAACTGTAGCTACCTGTTTTGTTTAAAATTTGATTCTACAACATCTTAGGTTTCTTTTCTTTCATTAATCACATTAATGAAGTCCCATCATTTAAGTCACCTAAACATCACAGATAAATACGACATACACTTATACCATCCGCATTCGTCTCGATGTCCCCTCGTGCACCGTTAGGTTAGGTAACTAACGACAGAGCAGGGCAGGGCTAGTGCGGGTGCAAAACATAAATAACGTCTATATAATATATCATATATACTATATAAAGTATCTATCACAGAACATCACATGATCACATCACAGATATCGCAGCAGAAAAAACATATGAAACATTGGATATACTAGGACGTCCGTGTTTTGAATACGAGCCAGTATAAAACACGAATTCCACGGTCGTGATGAATAGCCAAACCCACACCCCTAGACCCCTACGAGAGCGGCAAGCAACCCTACCAATTCTAGAGTTAGGAGACCCGGACTCGACTCCTCGAGTTGGTCTCCCACTGGACCCTAGAACCCGGTTACTTGTGCTCCCCTCCTTGGGTCTGTCCTAGTGCAGAAAAGTAAATAATATACAAAGGGTGGCATCTTCCGCAACCTGGAAGTGCCCCAAATAAAAGAATATTACATATAAGTTTTTACATGAATGAAAATGAAAAACACTCATCTCACATAAAAACCCCCGGCTGTTCGAACACGACGATCCAATATAACATATCCAGCAACACATAACATCACATGTCATCAACGTAAGTAAATATGCGCATCCCAATTGTCGTTGACATATAGCAACGAAACCGGCGATATTACATATTACACTTACGGTCACAGAAAAGAAAGTGTAAAACTACAACAATTGGAATCCGCAACTTCTTTAGACATCGCATGCCTAATCAAATGAAATACTTAGACATCACATGCCTAACAGCTATAAATCCCGCTTTTTAGTCTCATTATCGAAAACTCTTTTCAATATCAAGTGGGACTAAACTGCTAGATTTATAACATTCATTCAGTTATCTCATAACTGTTTGTGAATTCCAATTATTGTATCCCATTCCGGATAAATAGAAAATATTAAACTTTCCGATCGAACATTGGAACACCCAAGTTTTCCCGAAACCGATCAACACATGAAATAAGTTCAAAGACATTCACTTCATGCCTCAGTACCAACGGTCCAGCCGTAGAAGGGTCAAGCCAACGCCTCACATGTGGCACGCCGTACTGCCCCAAACCCGAAGATTCAAAGGGCAGTTTAAGATGGTCACATAATCGAGTTAAGGTTTGTTGTCTTCTAGAGGGACCATCGCGTTACTTGCACTACTTAGAACGTCATTAAACTACGGAAAAGTCCAACAATTGGAAATTTCCCGGCAGGGGAAAGATTGGGTATTTACATCCGGTCGAACTTTTTAACATATTGTAAAATTATCTGGAAAAACACACAGACAAAATTTGATAATCCGATCGAATCTCTGATTCCCAATACAACCCCAGAATACTCAACTCTGAAGACATAATAAAAATACCCAGAAAATATAGCACTGCAAAATAGGAATTACTGTGAAAAAATAATTGGACAAGGCGACATTACGGCCGCGGAACCGCCGCATGAGCAAGCTCATGCCGCGGAACCGCGGCGGTTTAATGGACTTAGCTTCTCGAATTTCACAGTAACTCTTATAAACACCTGCTGATTTTTCTGCAAATTTTTAATTCACAAAAAACCAGATTTTTAGAAAATTTCCCGAGAGCATTTTGGATGTTGGTTTCGATGTTCGTTCGGATTTCAAACGTTGTCTACTTATCACCTAAGGCTCTAGCTAGGCTCTGATACCACTGTAGGGTTCCTAGGCATGCTAATGAAGTCTTACAAGGAATCAACCATGCCAATTTTAAATTTTATGGGTACCGAGAAACTCAAATACGGATCGTCGACTAGAATTCTAGGCGAAAAACGAAACTAGTTAACATCTTAACTAAAGGAGAGAGGCTACAACCTTTGTAGATCCGTTTCTCCACTTTCTTAGCTCCACGTAGGTGTCCTCTCGCTGTCCATCTCGAATCCCGAACTCAATCGTCGGCTTCATCGGAGAAATGGGCGGGCTAGGTCATCGGCTTTGTGCCGAAGATGATCTACGTCGAGGCATCACAAGTTCAAGCTCTAACTTCACCAAGTTGTGAAACTTGTGAAGAAAACACCCTATACTACTTGGCAAGAGGTAGAGAGTGAAGAAATAGGAGGTGGGTTCACTTTAGAATTGGATTTCTCACACTTTTGCTCAAGTTGCCATTGATGGACTTAAGCTTTTTCTTGAAGAAGAAGATGATAAAGAAAATAGAATATGATAAGTGTTGTGTAAAAAGAATAATAAAATCAATACTTATCATCTTCTTACCATGGTCAAGTGTAGAGAGTTAACTATAGTTTAGATGAGTGGTTAGGGTTTAGAGAAGAAGACAAAGTGGTCTCATGGTCAAAGCTTCATGAAGCTTCAACAAGCTTCATGATAAAAGAAACCATTTTGTTTTCTATTATCTATTTCTCAAAAAAGAAAAGATAAATAATTAAGTGAAAATATGAAACTCTAACCATTCACTAAACATGGTTTAAGTCTTTACACAAATCCAAGTGAGCATGCATCATCAAACATGATACAATCAAGTGCACACAAAATATATCACATATACAATGTGCTTTTCAAGTGAGAAAATCCCTTTAAAGTGAACCAATACTAGTTAATGCAAAGTAATATATCAAATATATAATTATACATTAAATCATTAAATCAACACTTGATTCAATGATCCGGTCATATCGCACATAACCGACTAGTATACAATGTATCGATTTATCGAATCAATGATTCGATAACTAGGTCATATCGCATACAACCAATCGAAACATTCATCGCGAGAATGAAATGCGGTATCACATACACGCATTATTCTCGGTGCCGCACATATCTCATATGCGCTCCTATTTCGTTTCGCTTGAGCCAGGAAACCTCCGTGTAGGACTCTAAAGACTCGTCAATACGCCGGTAGCAGATGATGATCATATCAAGCACCCACAAGCCGCAAGCGATCTGCTAAACGTAACGGCCACCCGGGTATTAACCGATCAGAAGATCGACGAGCTAGCCCGCTCACACTCCTGTGAATCCAACCAGTAACACTTACCATACAGTCCGGTCTGTTCGTCTGATATGTCGCATATCTAGTCTAGGGGTGGTAAACGTCAGACCCCAATAACCGATAAGTCGTGCCGATGTGAGGCTCATAACGGGTCAAGAAACTACTGGTAACACTTACCAGCAAATCTCTGATCAGCCCTGGCCAGGGACTTCCTTGTTACGGTCAATCGAGCACTGCGCAACATCAACCCCCAATACCGGGAGAGACGAAACCCCTCTTATCGCTCATTGCATCCATGTGACTCGGGACTGTACCCAAAGACCACCGTTTTGCATGCCCTCATGGACGTGGTAAGGTGGAGATCAAAGCACAGTGGGAATCACACAAGACTCTATGACGATCTCAGGTCTACAGACTAACCTGCACAAGTGTCACCTGAGAACTGCCATCTAACGTGAGGTATAATACCATCTGGGAGTTCTCGGCGAGTCCGTCCAGTGTACCCAGTCTCCACTGAGCACCCGTATACCATCTCTGATGTCAAACACCAATGGATATGGGATCATCCATCGCCCATCTCATGGGACGAGAAGCGTATACGCTAGTCTACTCTGGTATATCGATGCCCCGTCTCGATACACCCACAACTAGGGACCTTGAAGGATGTACTTATGGACTACCATGTCCCCACTAGTATGATCTGCATCATAGTCCAGGTAGTCAAGTACACATCCTAAGGGCTTTACCAACATGTAACCTTAAGACAGTTTAAAGAGACTAGTATACATGTTAAGATAAAGAGTAACCAGATAGCATACTATCATATCGAGCAAGAAAGTCATCTCTATATATGTCCAATCATCCAATATAATATACATCATCTGTACAATACTGGCCTCTAGGGCATACATACAATTAACACCAGCTGTACAAAACTGCAGCTGATGATTTGACAGAACCAAAGGATTCAATAGTTCCCGACGAACCTCAGCCTCTCCGCCGATCTGGTAGGGTTTCTCATCCGCCTGAGAGATACTTTGGTTTCTCGATGACAGTGGGAGCGAGGAATACATCATGAGATGATGACCCAACTAGTTTCGAGCAGGCCATCGAGAGTAGGGACTCTGTAAGAATGGCCGGATGCTAAGCGATCTGAGATGGAATCCATGTACACCAACAAAGTATGGACTTTGGTTGCTATATCTGAAGGGTTAAATCCCCATCAGGAGCAAGTATATCTTGAGAAGATTACTTGGTGTAGATGGAAAGGTTGAGACTTTCAAAGCTAGACTTGTTAAAGGTTTTCGTCATCGACCAGGCGTGGATAATGATGAAACCTTTTCCAGGGACTATGCTTAAGTCCATCCAGATCCTACTTGCCACGGCTACATACCATGACTACGATATCTGGTGGTTGGGTGCCATGACTGCTTTTCTAAATAATAATTTAGAAGAGAACGTCTATAAGTACACAGCCAGAGGGCTTCGTAAACAGTGGGAGCAGCGGAAACGTGTGCAAGTTGCTTTACAGAATAAAGCAGGCATCGCGGAGTTGGAACATCTGTTTTGATGTGGTAATCAAAGTGTTTGACTTCATCAAAATGGTAGATGAACCTTGTATGTACAAAATGGTAGTATGGAGTATGGTGATGGTCCTCGTAGAGTACGTAGATGACATACTCATGATAGGAAAAGAGTTTCTTATGCTACGCACGGTCAATCTCCTCTTATCACAAGGATTCTCCAATTAGGATCAAAGTGATACCTCCTAAATCCTGAGATTTGGATCTATGAGATAGATCTAAATGGATATTAGGCTTTTCACTAAGTTTAGTGAGATGGTATCAATCGATCCTGGGGAGAATCACTGGAAAGGTTCCCGGCTGATAAGGACGACTGAATGTCAGTCGCAGGCATTGTCCTTACCCTCAGTAAAGGGACGGTATGTTGGAAGAGTTCCAAGCTAGATACCGTGGCAAACTAGATGATAAAGGCTGGTAACATCGCTATTAAAGATACAACCAAAGAGGCAGTTTGGGTGTATATTGGTTCATAAGATGAACTAGGTTCCTACCATTGTGTGACAATGGAAGAGTGGCTTTGTCCCAGGAGCCCTGGTCCCATCAGTGACCCAGACATATTCTGAGGCAGCATCACCTGATCATGGAGATAGTTGATGTCCAGGGAGGTTAGGAGAGTAGACTCAGAGGATAACACGACGGATCCACTCACAAAGGCTTTTTCCCAGAGAGAGACTTATATGGGATGGTTGAGTATTAGAAACTGCAACCACTGCTACAGATGGCCCTAGTGCAAGTGGGAGATTGTTAGTTATATGTATGCCCTAGAGGCCATTACTGTACATTGGATGTATATTGTAGTGGATGCTGGGACATATATAGGTAGGACTTTCTTGCTTGACATGATAGTACGCTATCCGGTTGCTCTTTATCTTAACATGTATATTTTCTGTCTCTCTGATTACATGTTGATAAATCCCTTAGGATGTGTGCTCGACTTCCAGGACTGTGAAGCAGATCATACTAGTGGGGCCTGGGTAGTCCATGAGTACATCCTTCAATGTTCCTAGTCGTGGGAGTATCGAGACGGGGCATCGATATTCCAGAGTAGACTAGCGTATATCTTCTCGACCCATGTGATGGGCGATGGATGATCCCATATCCATTGGTGTTTGACATCAGAGATGGTATGCGGGTGCTCAGTGGAGACTGGGTACACTGAACGGACTCGCCGAGAACTCCCAGATGGTATTATACCTCACGTCAGATGGCGGTTCTCTAGTGACACTGTACAGCTTAGTCTGTTGACCCGAGATCGTCATAGAGTCTTGTGTGTCTCCCACTGTGCTTTGATTTCCACCCTACCACGGCTCTACTGAGTCATGCAAACAGGTGGTTTTTGGGTACAGTCCCGATTCACATGGAGGCAATGAGCGATAGGAGGGGATTCGTCTCTCCCGGTATTGGGGGTTGATGTTGCGCTATGCTCGACTGGCCATAACAAGAAATCCGTGGCCAGGGTTGCAGTGATATACTGGTAAGAGTTATCAGTAGTTTCACGATTGTTATGGACCTTACATCGGCATGACTTATAGAGCTATTGGGGTCTGACGTTTACCATCCCTAGGCGAGATATGCGACATATCAGACGAACAGACCGGACTGTACGGTAAGTGTTACTGGTTGGATTCACAGGAGTGTGAGCGGGCTTGCTCGTCGATCTTCTGATCGCTCAATACCCGGGTGGCCGTTACGTTTAGCAGACCGCTTGCAGCTTGTGGGTAATTGATATGATCATCACCTGCTGCCGGCGTATTGACGAGTCTTTAGAGTCCTACACAGAGATTTCCTGGCTCAAGCAAAACGAAATAGGAGCGCATATGAGATATGTGCGGGACCGAGAATAATGCGTGTATATGATACCGTATTCTATTCTCACGATGAATGTATCGATTGGTTGTATGCGATATAACCTGGTTATCGAATCGAGGATTGATTCGATAAGTCGATACATTGGATATTAGTCGGTCATATGCGATATGACCGGATCATTAAATCAAGTGTTGATTTAATGATTTAATGTATAATTATATATTAGATATATTACTTTACATTAACTAGTATTTGTTCACTTAAGATGGATTTTCTCACTTGATATGCACATTGTGTATATGATATAGTTTTGTGCACTAGTTTGTATCATGTTTGATGATACATGCAAACTTGGTTGTGTGTGTGTGCTTTAAACTATGATTAGGTTAATGGTTAGGGTTTGTTTTATTGTTTTATTTATTTATTTATTCATTTTGGAAAGGATAAAATGGTGGCTTTCTTTTCTTTCTTTGCTTGAAGCTTCTTGAAGCTTCAAAGCATCTTTGAAAGTCTACCATTTTGACTTTATCCCTTAACCTAACCATTCAACTAAACTATAGTTTATTCTCTACACTAAACCATGGTTGCTAAAATGATAAGAATGACTTTATTTTCTTTTTTCATAATTCTTATCATATTCTTTTTCTTCTTCTTCTTCTTCTTCTTCTTCAAGAAGAAGAAACCATTCTAACTTCAATGGTGCCTTGAGAAAAAGAGTGAGAAATCCAATTCTAAAGTGAACCCACTTCCTATTTCTTCATCCTCTACCACTTGCCATGTAGTATATGGTGTTTTCTTCACAAGTTTCATGACTTGGTGAAGTTGGAGCTTGATCTTGAGTTGCCTCGACGTAGTTCATCTTCGGCATCGAAGTCGACGACCTAGCCCGATCATTTCTTCGACGAAACCATCGCTAGAGTCCGGGATTCGATGATCGCAGTGGAGGGACATCATCATGGAGCTAAGGAAGTGGAGGACCGGATTCACAAAGGTTGTAGCCCCTTTCACTATCTAGTTAAGTTGTTAACTTGTTGTTTTCGCCTATACCTCTAGTTACGATCTTGCTTAGGGTTACTTGGCACATAGAAAAATTTTGAATTGGCCATGTTTGATCAGTTGTGAAACCTCATGGGTGTGCCTAGGAACCCTACACTTTGGTCGCCAGTCTTCCTTCATCTCCGATGATCCACCCGAGAGATATAATTCCGGCTCTAGTTCTACGCCAAGATGCTAGTGGAGCAACTAGGGTCTCTAGGATGCTACCCTAAAGAGCCTAGGATGTAGTGTGTATGTATTCTTAGTGTTTGCTATCTCTGTTGGGGTAAAAATTTACACCCCGGTTGACCAAGTAAAAATCAAAGTCAACCCCAAGACAAGTGGGCCCAAGCCCAGATCCAGTGGGCCCATGCCCAGGTCGAGCCAGAACATGAAGCGGCCGGCCTCCCCCCATGCCAAGATAAAAATTTTGTAATAAATAATTTTGTTGCATTTCTTTTATTTTATTTTATGGATAAATGTAAGAAAAAGAGGCATAAAGCTAAATTTTTGTAAAGCCCATGGCTTATGTGCAAAAAAAAAAGGCACATGAGCCATGGGATAGGCAAAACGCCATTTTGTGAAGCCTAAGGGGCTATGTGTAAAGTGTACAGCCTATAAAGGCAAAGATAATGAAATATCTCAACAACTTTTTCTCTCTCCAAAAAAAAAGTCTCAGAGCTGAGCTCTTTCTCCCATCTTCAAGGTTCCAAAACCTTCTTCTTTCTCTTGAATTAAATCAAGAGTTTTACTCTTCTTTTTATAAAATAAAATAGTTTTCACCACAAAACCCATAAAGGGGAAATCAGATCATCCATTAGATCTCAAAAAAAGAAGAGATTTTTAAAAATCCCACATCTCTTGATCTTCAAGATCCAGCTAACCGAGGAGGAAGAAGAAGAACATCTTTCACTAAACCGCCAAAAAAGAAGAAAAACACACTCAGGAGTCCAACTCCTCTCTGATTTCTCTTCTGAGAAATTTTTTTTATGCTAAAAGCCTCTTTTTCTCGCCGGCGCTCGAGCGCAGAGCGCCCGCGTGTCGACACGTGGCGCGCTTGCGCTCCAGCGCAAGCGCTCGAGCGCAAGTCACCACCGTGCCGACACGTGGCGCTCTTGCGCTCCAGCGCAAGCGCTCGAGCGCAAGTCGCCCTCGTGCCGACATGTGGCGCTCCTGCGCTCGAGTGCAAGTCCCCCACGTGCTGACACGTGGCGCTCTTGCGCTCCAGCGCAAGCGCTCGAGCGCAAGTCGTCCTCGTGCCGACACGTGGCGCTCCTGCGCTCAAGCGCAAGCGCTCGAGCGCAAGTCGCCCATGTGCCGACACGTGGCGCTCCTGCGCTCCAGCGCAAGCGCTCGAGCGCAAGTCGCCCTCGTGCCGACACGTGGCGCGCTTGCGCCTAAGCGCTCAGCGTCCGAGAGCAAAGTGCCCACGTGCCGACACGTGGCGCGTTGCGCTCCAGCACTCTGCGCTCGAGCGCAAAGCGCCCACGTGGCGCGCTTGCGCTCAAGCGCCCACGTGGCGCGCTTGCGCTCAAGCGCCTAGGCGCTGGCCCCACGCATCCTTTGGATGTCTTTTTCCCCTTTATTTATATGCATGTATATATATACACGTGCATACAAATGTACACATACACATACTCCGCGACACTGTCTCTGTTAGAAAAAAATTTCTAACGGGGCGCTGCCCCGCACCCCGCAAAGGGGCTGCTAGCCCCCTTGACCCCCAGCCCGCTATCCGGGTAGCGGGACCCCCGTAAAAACTCTGCGTGGCTCCCGATATATTTAAACCCCCCTCCAAAACACAACACACGTACACTGCACATTGAGTTCGCATGACCAGATTGACCCGTCAATCGGAGGTTCCCTCGCCCCAAAGACGGGGGGTAATTAACGGCAGCTTAGTTCACGGCTGCCGGAGATTCGGATCCCCACAATCATTTGTAACATTTTCAAAAATATAAAATATTAATTTTGGGAATTTTTATTATTTAATATTATTTTATTGATTATTTTAATATTAAATGCAAATAAATAGGAAAAATGTTAGAAAAATTATGGAAAATTCTAAAATAGGGTAAATTAGTGATTTATGACATTTTTAAGTTTTTGTGATTAATTTGACACTAATTTAGTGCTAATCGCGATTAAAATCGCTAATCGGGTTTTTTGGCAATTTTGTGCAACTTGCACATATCACTTTTTCCTACACTTGTGTATTTTTCTTGCCATGATTTATCATTTGAGTTTACTATTGGTGTGAGAAGGTTTAAGGATTAAAAGAGAAAAGGAAAAGAAAAAGAAAAGAAATTAGAGTGAGGGTAGGTGAGAGAGGGTATGGGCATCTTTGACAAACCCTTAGCCATTGTTCTCCTCCTCATTTCTCTCCCTCTCCCTTGGCTCTTGCTGCTGCTGCCACTTTCTCATCTCCCTCCCCTCTTCAACTCCTCTTTTCATCTCCAAAACAACACCAAAACCATATATCGGTTTCATTAAAAATGTGCACGAGCTCGAGATCTACAAGATGGACTAAGAAAGCATGGATTCGGCCACTAGAGGGCAACTCAAGAAAATTCTTGAGTTGCCAATTGAGGTAATTTCTGAACCATTGTCTTAGTTTTAGCATTTCCTATACCCCATGTTTAGTTTAGTATCGATATTGTGGATTTTTGAGGACTTGATGAAAATCTAGTTAGGGTTTGAAAGGAACTTGAGTTGTAATGTGAAATTGAGCTCAGTAGAGGACTTGTAAACACCCTAGTGCATGAATTGAGACCCTAACCTGAGAACCAAACCACAGAATACGGATTTTAGAAACCGATATCGGGGAAAATGTGAAATCTGTGAGGGTTAAATGGAATCTGCTATCACCCCGAGACCCCTAAAATAATATTGAGTGGAAATTGAGATGTGCAGGCACCATAGAGGCAACACCCAAAACCCTAGCCCCCAACTCCCTTTCCCGGCCGCCAATTCTTCCCTTTTGGCCGCCAATTGCGGCCTGGGTCCCACCTCCTTGGCTCGTATTGGTTCTGTAGCTCTTACATTGTTAGTTTAGGCCCCTGGTATTTATAGATTTGTATAAACTGATCTAGGGTGAAATCTGGGACATATTTCCTATGTTGCTGTTTTGAATTCGTGTTTCCGTATTCCGTGTTTTTGATTCTGAAATGGTGGATTGTGTTTTGCCTCGACTATTTGTCGTTTATACGACGATATAGAGGATTTATTGATGGTTTTGAAGGCGTGCCATGGGTTCTCACCTATAGGCCCCTTATCGTATCGTTTTGGATTTCATGCGCCGTTTTAGCTTGGATTTGGTTTTAATGCGCATACACGATATGTTGATGTGTAGGTACCCATGAAGACTTCGGGACGACGAGCAAATGCATGGTGACGTCCGTAATGATGATGCAAGGTGAGTAGATTATATCTACAGGGGGAAGTCGGGTGGATGGCGTATAGCACCCCCGCAGTCCATAGTTAGTATAATATATATAGTAGATGTGTGATAGTTTTAGTGTGTTGTAGCTTGGTGTTAGAAGTACTGTGGATAGAGTAGGGTAGAAGTGACTAGTGTAGTTCATAGTCGCGAACCCTAGGATAGAACTTACACCTACACACACACCCTTGCATATTACTTCTACTTACACGGTGTTTGATGACATGGAATGACTTTGGAGATGAGTCGATGGTGTGGACTTGATGACGTGAGATCGGTGATTGGATACGATTCATTGTGGGATATGACTTATGATTTCTTGCGGGCTTGGGATATGTGTTTACCCCGCATGCATACTTCATTGATGGTATCGTTTGGTGCTAGACATAGAGTAGTACCCCAGGCTATGTGATCTGATGATAGTGATACCTGTTATGTGATGAGATAGTGAGATGTTGACCCGTACCCAGCTATTGGGATGCCGTACGATGATTACCGTACGAGCCGATATTGATGATAGATCCGCACTCATAACTCGAGGATATCTTATGATATGACATGAAGGCGAGATCACCGACTATATACCTTTATATATGTATCGACTCAGATTTAGGTGGTTTCCCTACCCCTCCAGACTTGCATGATACTTAGATCAGTAGTTGCATAGTAGATGTTAGATTAGACCAGAGTCATACCTATTTCAAAACTAACGAATCGGGAATATTGCAAGATAGGAAAAAGGGGATTCTACGGATATTTTCAAATGTGTAGAGTCTATTTTCTAAACACCGTAGCCCTTGTTTTACCAAAGACCCCGATTCGTCTTATTTCAAAAGGCAAGGTTGCATGATATAGCTTTTGAGTTAGATTCTTCACTATTGCGTTGATTATTCGATTGCACCTGTTCATACTGTTTGCATGGCATCACTTGTGCTTATTGTTATATTACCATCATGCTGTTAGGACACCAGCACCATTATCGATGATGCGTATGTTCCACGTACACTGATTGCCGACTCACACACTTCATCATCGATAATTGCTATGTCACTACACTGTAGTACTGCTGCATTCATGGTATGATTTCCGCATGGCATACTGTACACATAGACCTGTACACAAACATATATGATTTTGACTTGATACTCACATTGATGCTTATATCACATCTGATCGTCATATTGTAGCTCATTTATATGTGACATGACTTCATACTCACATTGATGCTTATATCACATCTGATCATCATATTGTAGCTCATTTATATGTGACATGACTTGATACTCACATTGATGCTTATATCACATCTGATCATCATATTGTAGCTATTTATATGTGACATGACTTGATACTCACATTGATGCTTATATCACATCTGATCGTCATATTGTAGCTCATTTATATGTGACATGACTTGATACTCACATTGATGCTTATATCACACCTGATCATTATATTGTAGCTCATTTATATGTGACATGACTTGATACTCACATTGATGCTTATATCACACCTGATCATTATATTGTAGCTCATCTATATGTGACTTGACATGATATTTATGTTTGACGCACATATCATATCAGATTAGTGACTTACATTCTGGTTTGGATTATATGTGATTTCTGGATTTGGGAACTGTGGCTATTTCAAATATGTAATCATTTAAAAACCCGGTTCCCTTGATATGATATTTCGGTGCGTCCACCATGTGTTTTCTCGGTGCTAGAGTGATATATAAAACCCGAATCGAGGAGGCGGTTGAGGCCGATTACGGGTACATGGTGGACCCGGTATGGTACCCCGGGGCGAGAACGGTTTCGCTGTGTGATAGACGGTGAGCCCGGCAGAGGGACTACTACCTACCGGTGATTGTACTTGAGCTCGGCGGATATCTGGAGGATTCCGACCGGAGCCCAGAGATGGATATGGGCTGACCCGTACTGCCGGGGCCGAGGGCCGATACCGCAGACGGAGCCCAGAGATGGACATGGGTTGACTCGTACTGCCGGGGCCGAGGTCCGATACCGCAGACGGAGCCCCATATGGATGAGGATTTACGTGTCGATGCTTGGCACGGGTTTCATGATGTTTTACCATGATGTTGTTTATATCCTCATATTGCATACATGATGCTTATTGTCATTGGGTGACGGGTGGACGGGTTCCACGTATATACAGACATGGATCATATACGGACATAGATCATATACAGATATGGATCATATACAGATATGGATTATATACAGACATGGATCATATACGGACATGGATCATATACGGACATAGATCATATACAGACATGGATCATATACAGACAGGGATCATATACAGACTGGATTTACACTTATCATATTTCATTTGTATATATAACAGGGTATGAGGGCGCTGTTATATATACCCTTACACCAATATTAGTGGTATGGGACACTAATATATGTGTATTGATATCATTGATACTGCATCATATTTACTTCTTGCAGACATACCTTATACTGATGACATGTTATTACCTGAGTACTTGGCACCACATACATATTTAGATGTTACCTTGCCACCTTATCACACTCAGATGTACTCTTGTGGATTATATTACTGATTGTTGACTTAGGTTATGTCTTGCATTCGGTTTCTGCTTGTAGATGTTTCTATTCACGAGTTGGCAACTCACCCCCGTTGTGCCACAGTTCTTGCAGGTTCTGCCGTACAGGTTTTATTGCGGCATTTCTGGCACACTACTTCTTGCGGGTGGCTTGCTTTTGGTAGGTGGATTCTTTCGCATCAAGAACCACCCTTGTATTCATTTTACTCATTGTATCTAGAATTTCCATCAACCAAAACTTGTATATTCTTTCAGACCTAGACTAGTGATGTATTATTCGACCTTAGAGTCGCGCTTAGTAGTATTGCGGTTTCTTGTTGCTTTGAGCTTTCTTTTGGATTTGATCCTCGCCACTTGGCGTTGTATACTATTGTTGCATGTGTGGTTGTGACCGTCGATTGACGAAGAGCTAGCTCCCGCTTGGGGATGCCCTTATCATTGCATATATATATTGTTGTTCTTGTTTTACCCCATTCGGGGCCATTTTTTACAAAAGAAACTCTGCCGAAATTTTTAGAAAAGACTTACTGTTTTTAAATTGCACATTCGGCTTAGTTATTTAAAAACCTTGATTTCAAACCTGTACTTCTTTACTTCTTTAAACCAGTTTTCTTTACTTATTCTTAAAATGGTTTTAGATTTCTGGGCTTTTGGCTTACTTGGATCAGATGGAGTCCTATAGGCTTCATATGGTTCAAGGGCCAGTCACGTGCTCTTTCGGGTCGTGACAAAGTTGGTATCAGAGTGCTAGGTTGACCTTGGTTCGAGTCTGAGTTTGACTATGTGGAGCCTAGGACGTTTATTTATATATACGGAACTTAGGCTTGACCTTACGGAACTTAGACTTGGTCGAGGGGGTATTAGACCCGAATTTTCGTCGTATTAGGATGACCCTTGGTTGATGGAATAGGTGACTAAAGTAGAGTGACGTACCGTTGGTATGTTCCGCGGCATACTTACGACACGCCACTCCGCTTAAGGAACCTTAGGATGTACATACATTTGAGATTAGTGATTCTCTTCATATCCTGGATTATACATCCATTTGAGATCCCCGATTCGATTAGTTTCATGATCATACCTTCATTGATGCTGTTCCTTCCTATGATCATGTATCCACTTTGGATCTGTTGTTTCCTTCTTGCCATTGATGTGCTCTCTTTAATACTCGATCGAGGTTCCTGTCACCATGTTTGAGCGCAGTTTGGGCTGCTGCTAGGGTTACGGCCGGTGTGAGCTCGTTTGGTACGAGGGCCGACCTTTGTGTTTTCTGGTGACATGGTAACGTCTCGAGTTAGTATTGGTGATTGTGACCTCTAGTGGAGGCGAGTGCTTGGATTTGCACCGGATGATCGGGCCATTGTTGAGCTGCCTGTTGTGAGAGGACTGTTGATGTACAGCATACCTCAGAGATTGTGATGTCGCCTACCGTGCAGACAGATGGACCAGCTGTTGCGGAGATTGACAGGATGTTGCTTTCGGAGCTTACGAGCTGAGATTGCCGGAGCTTTCAGGCAGATATGCGACAGATGATAGCTAGTCTACCCGATTTGAGAGACGAAGGTGATTCGTCCGATTTTGCGCCAGAGCGGGCCCAGTTGAGTTGAAGATTTCCAGTGTGGAGAGTCTTACTCAGATCTAGAGCAGACCGATTCAGAGATGACCGCTTATGTGTTGCCTTTCCTGGAGGATTGAGGCATTGTTCGGCATACAGGCGTATGAACCAGTTGTTGCTGCAAATGATGAGATATCGCCCAGATGATTGGAGCTGTTGCAGCGTGAGCATATACTCAGAGAGATGATAGCGAGTTGCTAGTCACCGAGGATGAATGACTAGGACGTGTGGTGAGTTCGCTTACCCCGATGCGAGGTCATCAGATAGATCGTTTCCAGCTAGAGACGATTTCACGCAGGTTCGTTGAGAGTCGATTGAGACGATCGAATGTCAGGAGCCCATTTTCCAAGTTTAAAGTATACGGAAAGACATGCAGGTGATTCTATGGACCCTCTAGAAGAATGAAACCCTAACTCGACTCAATGACCGTGTGACAGCCTTTGAACCTTAGGGTTTACGGCGGTTCCGCGGCGCCATTAGTGAGGCTTGGGTTTGCCCTTCTACGGCTGGACCACCGACGCTGTGGCATGTACTCGATACTATTAAATTGTACCCGAGATGTGAGCTCTTGGGGGATTATGAGGATCTGACGAGTCGATCGGATGGTTCGACATCTTTCGGATATCGTGATGGGACACTGCTTGGGAAACTCCAGATGCGAGCATAGCCGTTGGAGCACAGTACATGCAGCCAGGATGAGTTATGTCCGAATCAGTCGACATTTGAGCAGAGTGAAGAAAAGGGTTCGTACGAGATTTCGATGAGATGACGTCCCACTCCGCTGACATCAGAGATGTTATACGCACCCAGAGGCGTGGTATATGGATATATCTTCCAGAAAGAAGCGCGATGAGTATGCAGCCATTCCGGAATAAGAATTTGCTTTAGCATTGGATGATGACTTCCGGGCAATTCGGCAGGATTGAGATTTGAGAAAGGAACCTCGACAGGATTTTTCTGGAGTACGATACGAGAAGACCTAGACCAGGAGTGGTCGTATTGCGCACACCCAGCAGGACAGAGTTCGGCATTGTCGACGAGGTAGTTGACCAAGTGCGGATAAAGGGACTTACCCAGATGCATTGCGAATTGATCAAGGGCGGACGAGTGACGAGTATTCCTCCGATGGTTGGGACGTGTTCCCAAGGACCAGTTCGGCCTGACATCTGCTACAGAATGATGAAGCTACAGAGTACGCGATTTCGAGTCCGTGCGAGAGACTTCTGATTGGCCGTGGCCGAGAACAGTGCAGTGCAAGGTGGCTTGGCGTGACGTCATGGTGGACGATGATGGAGACAAGTGGAACAAGATGTTCGTGTGAGACACTGACGAGCTGTCATTACTTCCCGTCGAGACTAGAGACCTGATATGCTTACAGAGACGTTGGAATGTGACCAATTTCCGAGAAAAGGTTGTGCTGAGGACACAGATGTCTATCAAGCGAGAAGAGGTAGTACAAGAGAGCCAGCCTCTGTACAGATCGGCATAGGCATGATTGGAAGAGACCTTGAGCAGGATTCCTTCCAGGACATTGCTGCAATGATGTTTGCACCCAGGATCAGATGTGTGACGTGCATTCAGAGAGCCAGAGGCCGACGCCAGTGAAATGCAGCCTTAAGAGTGGTCGTGAGGATTGACCGAGAGGTGATCAGAGAAGTGCCAGAACGGAATCGTCCCCGTTAGCACACCTGACAGGGCCGATGAGCCGATTGACGGCGAGATAGGAAATCCGCAGAGAAGATAAGGACCCAGAGTCAGAGGACGCCAGACCGCGAGCAAGAGGCACGTAGATATCCTGCGCTGCTAGCAGTGGATGCACTGACTCCTTCTCGACCTCGAAGGAGGAACTACCGACGACGGTATTTATGATTTGTGATTTTGTGATTCGATTATCACGTATCCGTCATTTTGGATTTCGGTATTTTGGGCGTTCTGTTTACATGATTTAGTTTTGATGACTGAGTTTCATGATATTGGTTTCATGCACCCACTGGATATTATATATTTTGCGCTGAGTTATTACATTTGAGATATTGATTGAGATTTCATGCCTATCGTATTCAGTGATTTGATTGCACTTCCAGCGTAGTTTTCATACATCTTTAGTGTTTTGATATACGATTTTGGTGCACGCCAGATGCACTAAATCGGAATTCTTCGTGCATTTCATATGCACCTGATTTTTTGCTGTCAGGCATACACGTTGCCTACGACAGATGTTTCGTGCACACCCGTTGCACCTAGATGTAGTTTTCTACACCTGTTTGACACATATATGGATTTTGATTCCTTGCGCACCAGACGCATAGGATATTCTTATATATGCATTTTGGGGATTGATTGCTAGTAGAGTAGTACATTTTTTTTTATGATATTCTCTATGGGTTGATGTTTTCGGAGCCCCGACAAATGGATTATTACTGAAATTGTTTTAGTAGTGGGGGTTTAAATTTAAATTCGGGGACCGAATTTCTTTAAGGGGGGTAGATTGTAACATTTTGAAAAATATAAAATATTAATTTTGGGAATTTTTATTATTTAATATTATTTTATTGATTATTTTAATATTAAATGCAAATAAATAGGAAAAATGTTTGAAAAATTATGGAAAATTCTAAAATAGGGTAAATTAGTGATTTATGACATTTTTAAGTTTTTGTGATTAATTTGACACTAATTTAGTGCTAATCGCGATTAAAATCGCTAATCGGGTTTTTTGGCAATTTTGTGCAAAACTTGCACATATCACTTTTTCCTACACTTGTGTATTTTTCTTGCCATGATTTATCATTTGAGTTTACTATTGGTGTGAGAAGGTTTAAGGATTAAAAGAGAAAAGGAAAAGAAAAAGAAAAGAAATTAGAGTGAGGGTAGGTGAGAGAGGGTATGGGCATCTTTGACAAACCCTTAGCCATTGTTCTCCTCCTCATTTCTCTCCCTCTCCCTTGGCTCTTGCTGCTGCTGCCACTTCCTCATCTCCCTCCCCTCTTCAACTCCTCTTTTCATCTCCAAAACAACACCAAAACCATATATCGGTTTCATTAAAAATGTGCACGAGCTCGAGATCTACAAGATGGACTAAGAAAGCATGGATTCGGCCACTAGAGGGCAACTCAAGAAAATTCTTGAGTTGCCAATTGAGGTAATTTCTGAAACATTGTCTTAGTTTTAGCATTTCCTATACCCCATGTTTAGTTTAGTATCGATATTGTGGATTTTTGAGGACTTGATGAAAATCTAGTTAGGGTTTGAGAGGAACTTGAGTTGTAATGTGAAATTGAGCTCAGTAGAGGACTTGTAAACACCCTAGTGCATGAATTGAGACCCTAACCTGAGAACCAAACCACAGAATACGGATTTTAGAAACCGATATCGGGGAAAATGTGAAATCTGTGAGGGTTAAATGGAATCTGCTATCACCCCGAGACCCCTAAAATAATATTGAGTGGAAATTGAGATGTGCAGGCACCATAGAGGCAACACCCAAAACCCTAGCCCCCAACTCCCTTTCCCGGCCGCCAATTCTTCCCTTTTGGCCGCCAATTGCGGCCTGGGTCCCACCTCCTTGGGTCGTATTGGTTCTGTACCTCTTACATTGTTAGTTTAGGCCCCTGGTATTTATAGATTTGTATAAACTGATCTAGGGTGAAATCTGGGACATATTTCCTATGTTGCTGTTTTGAATTCGTGTTTCCGTATTCCGTGTTTTTGATTCTGAAATGGTGGATTGTGTTTTGCCTCGACTATTTGTCGTTTATACGACGATATAGAGGATTTATTGATGGTTTTGAAGGCGTGCCATGGGTTCTCACCTATAGTCCCCTTATCGTATCGTTTTGGATTTCATGCGCCGTTTTAGCTTGGATTTGGTTTTAATGCGCATACACGATATGTTGATGTGTAGGTACCCATGAAGACTTCGGGACGACGAGCAAATGCATGGTGACGTCCGTAATGATGATGCAAGGTGAGTAGATTATATCTACAGGGGGAAGTCGGGTGGATGGCGTATAGCACCCCCGCAGTCCATAGTTAGTATAATATATATAGTAGATGTGTGATAGTTTTAGTGTGTTGTAGCTTGGTGTTAGAAGTACTGTGGATAGAGTAGGGTAGAAGTGACTAGTGTAGTTCATAGTCGCGAACCCTAGGATAGAACTTACACCTACACACACACCCTTGCATATTACTTCTACTTACACGGTGTTTGATGACATGGAATGACTTTGGAGATGAGTCGATGGTGTGGACTTGATGACGTGAGATCGGTGATTGGATACGATTCATTGTGGGATATGACTTGTGATTTCTTGCGGGCTTGGGATATGTGTTTACCCCGCATGCATACTTCATTGATGGTATCGTTTGGTGCTAGACATAGAGTAGTACCCCAGGCTATGTGATCTGATGATAGTGATACCTGTTATGTGATGAGATAGTGAGATGTTGACCCGTACCCAGCTATTGGGATGCCGTACGATGATTACCGTACGAGCCGATATTGATGATAGATCCGCACTCATAACTCGAGGATATCTTATGATATGACATGAAGGCGAGATCACCGACTATATACCTTTATATATGTATCGACTCAGATTTAGGTGGTTTCCCTACCCCTCCAGACTTGCATGATACTTAGATCAGTAGTTGCATAGTAGATGTTAGATTAGACCAGAGTCATACCTATTTCAAAACTAACGAATCGGGAATATTGCAAGATAGGAAAAAGGGGATTCTACGGATATTTTCAAATGTGTAGAGTCTATTTTCTAAACACCGTAGCCCTTGTTTTACCAAAGACCCCGATTCGTCTTATTTCAAAAGGCAAGGTTGCATGATATAGCTTTTGAGTTAGATTCTTCACTATTGCGTTGATTATTCGATTGCACCTGTTCATACTGTTTGCATGGCATCACTTGTGCTTATTGTTATATTACCATCATGCTGTTAGGACACCAGCACCATTATCGATGATGCGTATGTTCCACGTACACTGATTGCCGACTCACACACTTCATCATCGATAATTGCTATGTCACTACACTGTAGTACTGCTGCATTCATGGTATGATTTCCGCATGGCATACTGTACACATAGACCTGTACACAAACATATATGATTTTGACTTGATACTCACATTGATGCTTATATCACATCTGATCGTCATATTGTAGCTCATTTATATGTGACATGACTTCATACTCACATTGATGCTTATATCACATCTGATCATCATATTGTAGCTCATTTATATGTGACATGACTTGATACTCACATTGATGCTTATATCACATCTGATCATCATATTGTAGCTATTTATATGTGACATGACTTGATACTCACATTGATGCTTATATCACATCTGATCGTCATATTGTAGCTCATTTATATGTGACATGACTTGATACTCACATTGATGCTTATATCACACCTGATCATTATATTGTAGCTCATTTATATGTGACATGACTTGATACTCACATTGATGCTTATATCACACCTGATCATTATATTGTAGCTCATCTATATGTGACTTGACATGATATTTATGTTTGACGCACATATCATATCAGATTAGTGACTTACATTCTGGTTTGGATTATATGTGATTTCTGGATTTGGGAACTGTGGCTATTTCAAATATGTAATCATTTAAAAACCCGGTTCCCTTGATATGATATTTCGGTGCGTCCACCATGTGTTTTCTCGGTGCTAGAGTGATATATAAAACCCGAATCGAGGAGGCGGTTGAGGCCGATTACGGGTACATGGTAGACCCGGTATGGTACCCCGGGGCGAGAACGGTTTCGCTGTGTAATAGACGGTGAGCCCGGCAGAGGGACTACTACCTACCGGTGATTGTACTTGAGCTCGGCGGATATCTGGAGGATTCCGACCGGAGCCCAGAGATGGATATGGGCTGACCCGTACTGCCGGGGCCGAGGGCCGATACCGCAGACGGAGCCCAGAGATGGACATGGGTTGACTCGTACTGCCGGGGCCGAGGTCCGATACCGCAGACGGAGCCCCATATGGATGAGGATTTACGTGTCGATGCTTGGCACGGGTTTCATGATGTTTTACCATGATGTTGTTTATATCCTCATATTGCATACATGATGCTTATTGTCATTGGGTGACGGGTGGACGGGTTCCACGTATATACAGACATGGATCATATACGGACATAGATCATATACAGATATGGATCATATACAGATATGGATTATATACAGACATGGATCATATACGGACATGGATCATATACGGACATGGATCATATACAGACATGGATCATATACAGACAGGGATCATATACAGACTGGATTTACACTTATCATATTTCATTTGTATATATAACAGGGTATGAGGGCGCTGTTATATATACCCTTACACCAATATTAGTGGTATGGGACACTAATATATGTGTATTGATATCATTGATACTGCATCATATTTACTTCTTGCAGACATACCTTATACTGATGACATGTTATTACCTGAGTACTTGGCACCACATACATATTTAGATGTTACCTTGCCACCTTATCACACTCAGATGTACTCTTGTGGATTATATTACTGATTGTTGACTTAGGTTATGTCTTGCATTCGGTTTCTGCTTGTAGATGTTTCTATTCACGAGTTGGCAACTCACCCCCGTTGTGCCACAGTTCTTGCAGGTTCTGCCGTACAGGTTTTATTGCGGCATTTCTGGCACACTACTTCTTGCGGGTGGCTTGCTTTTGGTAGGTGGATTCTTTCGCATCAAGAACCACCCTTGTATTCATTTTACTCATTGTATCTAGAATTTCCATCAACCAAAACTTGTATATTCTTTCAGACCTAGACTAGTGATGTATTATTCGACCTTAGAGTCGCGCTTAGTAGTATTGCGGTTTCTTGTTGCTTTGAGCTTTCTTTTGGATTTGATCCTCGCCACTTGGCGTTGTATACTATTGTTGCATGTGTGGTTGTGACCGTCGATTGACGAAGAGCTAGCTCCCGCTTGGGGATGCCCTTATCATTGCATATATATATTGTTGTTCTTGTTTTACCCCATTCGGGGCCATTTTTTACAAAAGAAACTCTGCCAAAATTTTTAAAAAAGACTTACTGTTTTTAAATTGCACATTCGGCTTAGTTATTTAAAAACCTTGATTTCAAACCTGTACTTATTTACTTCTTTAAACCAGTTTTCTTTACTTATTCTTAAAATGGTTTTAGATTTCTGGGCTTTTGGCTTACTTGGATCAGATGAAGTCCTATAGGCTTCATATGGTTCAAGGGCCAGTCACGTGCTCTTTCGGGTCGTGACATCATTAAACCCCGGCCTACCCTAGGCAGGGGGAATCTGTAGTACGCCTGATAAGCGCGCGCGTATTCCCATCTCAATGGGGTGACGAAAAACACCCTACAGATTCTGGCACGCCCGGTGGGACCAATCTCTCCTCCCATATTTTGGGTTAAGCGTTCATGCGAACTCAATCAATATACATATCGATTGCCTATACTGAAATGATGTTTTCTTTTCGTGCAGCAATCAACTTTCAACGACAATGTCTCTCAAGATGAATTCAACTTCCAAAGCGACCCCGATTCCGTACGTGGTCAAGATCAACGCTCGTGTGGTTCTCCCCGAAAGTCTCAGTCGACAGTGGGAGGAACCGCCCCGCCAATTTGGCTCCGTCATCATCTACCCTGCCGGAAGCGCTCATCTAGCGGAGATCCCGGTGGAACAGGTGGCCAAGCCGGTCTCAAGGGGTAAGAGGCCGAATGTCGTGATCGCCAAGGCACCACAACCGAAACTTAGGATGGTGTCTGAACGACTCCCTGGCGCTCTAGCTGGGAGCAAGACTTCCGATGCGAAGGGCAACATTAAATATTGCGGACGAGCTCAGGCGATGACTCCAACAAATGCACAATCAAGCGTATCTCCAAGGCCCTCCATCAACCGGTCTGCGGCGTCTTCCCAAAGAGCCGAAATCTGCCAGGTGCTTAGAACAGAAAAGTTAAGGCAGAAGCGGCTCAGGTATCGAGCCAACAAAAGGGCCAAGGCTTCGGCCAAATGGAATCGTATAAAGTTCCAAGTGCAGGGTTGCCCCACGACGACGGCTGAGTCGGACGTAAGAATCAGCAATTCCTTCGAGCCCTTGAAGTGGGTTCAGAAAAATGCTATGACTGCCAGAATCAAGAAGACAGCGGTCCGAACAATGCTACAAAGAGACGTGTCTTGGCCCCAACGGAAAAAGTATGACACTGTCTCTTCAAGAGTCTATCAAGCACTCTGTGCCGCACGAAAGCAGCGGGGCAAACCCAGAAAAGAAGCACCAGCACCATTCAAGAAACTAGTTGGGCCAGCCGCCTTCAATCGACTACCAGTTACCGAAGCAAGGGGGTCAAGACAGCGATCCGTGAAATCAGCTGCCAATGATAGAAAGACGGCCGGATATATCATCCATACGGTCTATATGGCGGGCGGGCGCCCCAGCGACAACCTTCGCAGCAAAAGCAAGGACGGGGCCACCACATCCCAAGCCCAATCTAGCCTGAATGTGGTTGCCGCCGCCCAAGACAGCCACCCCTGCTGGATGAAGAAAACCCTCTCGATGAGGTTGATAGGCAAATAGACCCCTCGGTTCATGTAGAGTCAAGCTCGGACAGCGAGGAAGAGCCGACTTTCCGCCCCAAGACTGCGGAGCAGGAGCTGCTTCAAGAGCTTCGAAAACAGCTCAGGAGCAAAGATAAAGAGATGGCCAAGCTCTATTCGAAGATTGACGACTTAACGAACGTGGTGATGCAGCTTACGGCTCAAATTGCTCGAGCGCCTCCTAATCAGGCACAAGCCGCTGCTAATCAGCCGGGTGATGACAATCCGAGGCAGCCAATGCCTGTTCCTTTGGGACCAAGACTGGTTGAGCCGAATGAAAGCCGGCCACATTCCGCTTCTGGGGACGCCTTGGCCCCAGATAGCACTATCCCGCTAACACAGGATCGGATAATGGATTTGGTCACCAGCAAGGTTAGAACATTGGTGGCCGAAGCTAAAGCTCAGAAAGAAATTGGCAGTAGTGGGCGGCCATATCCCGCGCAGTACGATCTGATTGAGTTCCCAAGCGGCTGCATCATTCCTAAGTTCGGAAGATTTGATGGAACGGGGAATGCAAACCAGCACGTCGCCCACTTCAAAGCATCGTGCGGAAATACAGGGGGCAATGACGCTCTCCTTCTTCGTCAGTTTGTCAACAGCCTGACCGGCGTCGCCTTCGACTGGTATGCGAGTATACCGGACGGGTCCGTCATTACCTTTGCCCAAATGGAGTCCCTGTTTCGGCAAAGGTTCATGAGTGTCAGTGATAAAATCTCCATTGCCGACCTTATGAGGACTAAGCCGGGGAAGAATGAAAGCAACGCCGACTTTATCGCCCGATGGCGTAATCTCACAGTCAAGTGCGAACCGCCGCTGGAGCAGGACCAGTCCGTCAGCCTTCTCATTGGGAACCTCAGCAATTGGATGGTCCCATTCTTGTGTACAGCGGGCCTCAAGACATTTCAGGAGCTAACCAAGAAAGTTCAAATGCTGGAATGCTCGAAGCAAGAGTCCCCGCCGGACTCTCAGAGAGACAAAACCTGGAAAAGCAAGCGGGACGACAACCGTAGAAGCGGGAGTTCCAGCAGTACCAATGTCTTCAATGCCTCCGACAATGAAGAAAAGAGAAGGGCGGGTGAATCCAAAACCAACCGGTCTCGAAAGCCATTGCTGGGAGGAGACGGGCCTTCCCTAGAGGAGAAGAAGAACAAGGTTTACTCTTTCAGAAGGGACAAGGTCCGTAAGATATTTAAAGATGCCTTGAACAACGGCCTACAATTGCCGGAGTCGAAAAGACCCCAAGAAGCAAAAATGACCGACAATCCTCTGTATTGCCCGTACCACCGAGTAGTGAGCCATGCGATCGAGGATTGCTACATCTTTAAAGACTGGGTCTAGAAGCAGTACAAGGCTGGAGAGATCGAGCTGTCCAAAAGTGTGTTGGTGAACAATCAAGTTGCAACCACCAACTTTATACAGACAGAAGTTGAAGCCTTCTGGGAGCAGACAGCCGAACCCGCTGCCCCGAGAAATGAAACGGCATCATCGCGGCCTCCGTGGAGTACGCACATAACTAATAAGACGAAGAAGATGATAAAGCTACTTCGGAAAGAACCCAGGACGGAATGGGAAGGGCGGAAAAGACCTACCAGTCCAGCTGCCAATGCGGCTCCATCAGGCTCAAAATCCAAGAAGCTCAAAAAGAAGAAAGGTGCAGCTCGGCGCGAAAAAGAGTCGGCAGGGAGATCGACCATTCAAAAATATATCGATTCCCTCGAAGAATATGAACAAAAGGAAAGAACATTGATTCAATTGAAGGAGTTCTTCCCTGTACAAGCGGCTGAAATTCTGAAGGAGTTAGAAGAAGACTCCAATGAAGAGATCCCAGTAGTGACCTGCTACGCTATCCATCTTGGCAGCGACTCCGAGGATGAGCTCTGTTTTCCCGAAGAGGACGAAGAGCTCGCCATAACGGCCAATCAAATCCAGCTCAGAAGCGGCAGGGCTCTACCGCCAAATCAGGGCAATGCCCTAAAAGGGAAGGAAAAACAAGTCGCTAATGAAGAAGTTGGCAGAGAACCGGCCGATGAAAACATAAGTCCTTCCTCGGTGGACTATAATGTCTTGGCACATCTTCGGAAGCTTCCATCTCTCCTGAGCATCTACGACGCCTTGGCCCTATCTAAGGAGCTTAGAGATATTCTAATTCACGCTCTACAAAACCCCGAGCGGTATCAGGCTCACTTTGCGGAAATTAATATGAAAGAAGCCCAGCACGCTTTGCATGCCGCCGCAGTCACATTTAAGGATGAAGACTTGCTACTGGGTACGGCTGAGCATAATCGGCCGCTTTACGTGACCGGGTACAGCGACGGAGATCGAATTAATCGTATATTGATTGATCCGGGGTCCTCAGTGAACATCATGAACTTGCGAACTCTGAAGAGTTTGTCAATGGACGTCCGACACCTGTCAAGGGAAAGGATTGTCATTCAAGGCTTCAACCAAAATTGCCAGCAAGTTCTGGGGTCTATAGCTTTGCCAATCAAATTTGGGGATCTGCAAACTGAAGCTAAGATATACGTGATCGACGCCGACACATCTTATAAGATTCTCTTGGGGCGGCCGTGGCTCCACGATTACAGCATTATTCCATCAACTCTCCATCAATGCATGAAGTATACTAAAAATGGCGAAGAAAGACGCATTGACGGAGACATCCAGCCGTTCGGTGTGCATGAAGTCCGATATGAAGATTCTCGGTACTTTATGAACCACCAAAATGCTAATCCACGACTGACTGAGGATAGACCGGCCCCAAGACTCAAAAGCAAATCTGCGCCGCCTGTCACTTTCAAAAGCAAAAATACCCAATTGCGCCCGCATTTCGGCAGCGACACTGATGAGTCCGACGCTGGAAGCCCGTCCTTCCATAAAACTCGCCCTCATTTCGGCAGCGATACGGACGAATCTGTTACTGAAGGCCCATCTAGCAGCAAAGTCCGCCCTCATCTTGGCAGTGACACTGAAGAGTCAGAAGAAGAGGACCTGCCGTGCAACAGCTGTGCAGATTGGCCCCCCATGCAGCAAGCGAAACTACGAGAGACATTCGAAGTCGCAGAAGGGTCCCTGGCCATCACAAGGGTGCCGGAACGGATGTGCAAAGAGCTCGACGCATTGTCAGTCTCTACCGTGGACCAGCTGAAAACTTTCTACGTGCCCGGGAGGAAAAATGGACAGAAGGGCATCCTGTTTTACAGGTCAAACCCCGTTGTGCACCCGGACGATCTTTCTGTCGTGTGCCTTCCCTATAAGAGAGGCATAAGAGCCGTCCTCAATCCCAGATACTATGCGCCCGAGATGCAGGAATACTTTAAGAAGTGCGGATGCCGGTTATATCAAACGGAGTCCGAAACAAAGTTTTACAAAGGGTTATGGTATCCGCCCCAGGTTCGAACACTCATCGATGGACGAATTCCGGATAGACGGGGCATAGGCTACATTCAACCTGATTCCAAAGCGTGCCACATGATCCATGTTGGTGAGGCCAGCAAAAGATCAAATGATGACGACGAGATAGCCGAGCCAGAAGAAGCTCCTCAAGAGCTCGAAGATGGCGGACAAGCAACCTTTGACGAGCTAACCGAGATTGACTTAGGAATGCCCGATAATCCAAGGCCGACCTACATCAGCTCGCTCTTGTCAGAGGAAATGAAAGCGCAGATGATTTCCCTGCTGCATGAGTTCGTCGACTGCTTCGTGTGGACATACAAAGAAATGCCTGGCCTTTCCCCTGAAGTGGCCGTACATAAGTTGGCTATATCTCCTGATGCTAAGCCAGTCAAACAAGCTCCTCGAAGAATGAGAAGGGAACTAGAAGAAAAGGTCATCGAGGAAACTAAGAAACTCATCGATGCCGGCTTCATCAGGGAAGAGAAATATGCAGACTGGATCGCATGCATAGTCCCAGTGAAGAAGAAAAATGGGCAGATCCGAGTTTGTGTCGATTTCAGGGACCTCAACAAGGCATGTCCTAAAGACGACTTCCCGCTACCGGTCATAGAAATGATGGTCGATGACACCTCAAATTACGAACTGTTCACCTTTATGGATAGCTCGTCTGGATATAATCAGATCAAGATGTCGCCTGAGGATGAGAAGCACACAGCATTTCGAACCCCGATCGGAATATATTGCTACAAGGTAATGCCATTCGGACTGAAGAACGCAGGTGCTACATATCAAAGGGCAATGACTAATATCTTTGATGACCTAATCCATAAAGTCGTCGAATGCTATGTTGATGATCTGGTCGTCAAGACTAAAGCCAAGGCCGATCATATCCAAGATCTCAAGACCGTTCTCACCAGACTGGGGGAATACGATCTGAAGATGAATCCTCTGAAGTGCGCTTTTGGCGTGTCATCGGGAAAATTCCTGGGCTTCATAGTCCGACATCGAGGGATCGAAGTTGACCCATCAAAGATAAAGGTCGTCATGGAGATGCCCCCTCCGAAGAGTTTGACGCAGCTAAGATCTTTTCAAGGCAAGCTTGCTTATATACGGAGGTTTATCTCAAATTTATCGGGGAGATGTAGGCCCTTCTCAAAGCTCATGAAGAAAGGAGCTCCTTTTATCTGGGATGCCGAATGTCAAGAAGCGTTCGAAAGCATCAAACAATACTTGTTGCACCCTCCAGTGCTGAATCGCTGATTCTCTATACTGCCGCGCTGGACGAGTCACTCGGTGCGCTCCTTGTCCAGAATAACGAGGAAGGAAAAGAAAATGCCCCCTACTACCTCAGTCGAACTCTAGTCGGGGCGGAACACAACTACTCCCCAATCGAAAAGCAATGCCTGGCTCTGATATTTGCTGTGAAGAAGCTGAGGCACTATCTGCTCGCTCATCGGGTTATGCTGATTTCCTAGGTCGACCCGCTCAAACACTTGATGACCAGAGCGAGCCTAGCCGGCAGAATGGCAAGATGGGCTGTTATGCTACTTGAGTTTGACATAGTCTACACTCCTCAGAAAGCAGTAAAAGGGCAAGCTCTTGGAGACTTTCTCGCTGCTCATCCCATACCAGAAGGGTCGCCGCTAAATTGTGAGTTACCCGATGAACAAGTGCTGCACCTCGAGGAAGATGAGCCATGTTGGGAGCTCTACTTCGATGGGGCCTCGTCAATAAGGACCTCCAGTAAATCAAGCGTCCCGGAGATAAAAGCAGGGATAGGATTGGTGTTCATCACACCATCAATGGGAACCCTACGGCGTTCTTTTGCTCTCACCGAGCCTCGGACAAACAATGAAGCTGAGTATGAAGCTCTGATAGCTGGTTTGGAGCTCGCCATAGAAATGGAAATCCGTCGGCTATGAGTTTACGGTGACTCCCAGCTCGTCATCAATCAAGTAAGCGGCGATTATAAGATATACAAACTCGAATTAGCTCGGTACAGAGGCCGAGTCGTGGAACTCATGAAACGGTTCACTCATATTGAACTAACGAGAGTCCCTAGAGCGTTGAACGGAAAAGCCGACATACTCCCTCGCCTAGCCAAGGAGCTGGCTAATCCTGACATGGACGAAATTCTGATCACAGTCAGGAGCCGACAAATTCTACCCCCAGTCTCTCTACGAGAAGAGGAAAGCGCGGAACAGAAGAGCAGTCCTGCCGAAGAAGCTTCGATCATCCAAGACGAGCCCGATTGGAGAGAACCCTTCATAGAGTACCTCCGATACGAAAAGCTGCCCGAAGAAAAATCTGCGAGGATTCAGCTGAAGAAAAGAGCTCTCCGATACGTGTTTGTAAATGACACGTTATACCGCAGGTCATATGACCAACTCTGGCTCAGGTGTCTATCATTGGCCGAAGCCTAAAAGATCATGAAAGATGTTCACTCGGGCGTTTGCGGTGCTCACCAATCTGGCCCCAAGATGCGACTTCAAATCAAACGGCTTGGGTATTATTGGCCCACCATGATACGGGATTGCGGAGAGCATGCAAAGAAATGTTATATCTGCCAAATTCACGGTGATTTTATTCACAAGCATCCCAATCCATTGCATCCTACGGTGGCATCGTAGCCCTTCGAAGTCTGGGGCACCGACATTGTTGGCCCAATTGATCCTCCGTCATCCAAAGGCCATCGGTTTATACTGGCCGCCACAGACTACTTCTCCAGATGGGCTGAAGCTGTCCCTCTAAAAGAAGTCAAGACAAAAGATATTCTGACATTCTTCCAGCATAATATTCTATACCGCTTCGGTACACCAAGAAGAATCATTTCTGACAACGGGTCTTCTTTCAAGAGCTTCAATGTCTCAAGGTTCGCTACTCAGCACAAGATAGATTAGAGATATTCCTCCATCTATAATCCAAGAGCCAATGGGCTAGCCGAAGCCTTCAATAAGACTCTATGCAAGCTCCTGAGGAAAAATGCTTCAGCCAACAAGAGAGACTGGAATCTCAAGCTTCACGAGGCATTGTGGGCATATCGTACCACGCACCGTACTCCAACTCAGTCCACTCTATACTCGTTGCTCTTCGGAGTGGAGGCGGTCCTCCCCCTCGAAGTCGAAGTTCCAAGCTTAAGAATGGCCGTTCAGCATGAGTTGACGGAGGAGGAAAACGTGCTCCTTCGACTTGAAGAACTCGATGCCCTCGAAGAAAAGAGGCTCGCGGTGCAGCAAAGTCTGGAGCTATACCGAGCCCAAATGTCACGGGCCTATGACAAGATAACCCGTCTCCGCGCTTTCAAGAAAGGTGAATTGGTGTTGGTCCTCAAAAGACCGATCATCCCCAATCGACATGCCAATGGAAAATTCAAGCCGAACTGGGAAGGACCATACGTCATCGAGAAAGTGTTCGACGGAGGATCCTACCAACTAATAAGTGCCGAGGGAGAAAGGCCCATACCACCCATCAATGTCCGATATCTCAAGAAATACTACACGTGAATGCTCCAAGTCGCAGGCGAATTGAGCACATTAGCCCTACGGTCTGGATCATACATCCTGCAAAACCGTATACAATCCACGGGCATAAATGACCCCTATGTCTCCCAAATCCTGCCGGTGAGACTACTTTTAAGGTCCCACCAGCGGCAAAAAAAAAAGAAAAAAAATATAATAAAAGAAATAAAAAATAAACGGTATGTCCACAAGCAAAACGAGCACGGATGAAAACCCGAAAGGGCTCCGTGAGTAAAAACAGCAGGACTACCGGCGAGTCTGTGAAAACCCGAAAGGGCGCAAACTCGTGAAAAGAAATGAAATACACTCGCAAAGTCCTCTCGACCTTGTGAGGAGAAAACCCCTGCGTGAGATCCTTATGACTCACAAAGGAGCAACACAGTTAGGAATCCTCACGATTCCTAAGGAGAAAATACACCTGCGGGATCCTTACGACTCGTAGGGAGAAAATGCTTTTATGGGACCCTCACGGCCCATAAAATTGGAAAGTCTTAGGTGACAGGGATCTAAACCTGTCTCCTAAGCCATCGCTCCCCAACCCCAAAATGGTGAATGATGAGTCGTTTCTGGTACCATATTCCAGTGTAGCGATGCAGACGCCAACCAAATTCCAAATCCCATACCCCAACGGCGAATGATGAGTCGCTCCTGGTACCACATTCCAGTGCAGCGATGCAGACGCCAACAAAGCCCTGAAATTTTTCCGGCCCTACGGTCTGGATCATACATCCTGCAAAACCGTATACAATCCACGGGCGTAAAACAATCCCGATCTCTCCAAAAAAAAACCGTATACAATCCATGGCACCTTCTAGAATGTTATCCGGCAAAAAAATACGGATTACATTCTACTGTATATACATACCTGTATCCGTACCGAAATACGAATATCAAAGAGATAGAATAACACAAAGAATATAATACTAGAATATACGTATCGAAATACATATATGTAAATTATTAAATCAACACCTGATTTAATGATCCAGCTCAAACCCGAGCCGGCTATTATTATCAGCTGTCCGATCGAAAGTCCGAGTACTATGTACATCAATCGATCGGAACCCTGCACGTATCAAATACGGCCACTACACCATTTCGCCAGAACCAGGGAAACCCTCTGTGTGGGACTCTAAAAACTCGTCAATACGTTGGCAGTGGGTTTAACCACAAGCACGTCAGCGGCACTAGCTATACGTAACGGCTATCTAGGTATTGAGCGAAAGGAAGGCCGACGAGCAAACTCATCTGAACCCCTACTGAGCCTGTCAGTGACAATATCCGTGCAGTTCGGTCTGTTCATCTAAGAGTATCGCATATCGAGTCTAGAGGATGGATAAATTCAGACCCCTAACAACGCGATAATTCGTGTCGGTATGAAACCCATCACTACCTAAGAAACTATCGATCCTGGATCGGTAGTTCTCACATACCCCGGCCGAGGATTTCTAGTGATGGCCACCCGTGCACTGCGCGACATCAACCCCCAATACCGGGAGAGACGAATCCCCGACAATCCGCTCACTGCCTCCATGTGACTCGGGACTGTACCCAACTAAAACCTGTTTGCACGACTCCTTTGAGCCGTGGTAGGGTAGTAATCAAAGCACAGTGGGAACTCACACGAGACAAATGACGATCTCAGGTCGACAGACTAACCTGTACACATGTCACCAGGGAACTGCTATCTGACTATAGGTATAATACCAACTAGCATGTTCCCGGCGAGTCCGTCCAGTGTACTCATAACCCAATGAGCACCTGTATACTATCTTAGGTGAACAACTGACACCAATGGCTTGTGAGACCGGCCACCGCCCCTCGTCAGGGTCTAGATAAGTATACACCAGTCTACATTGGAGCATCGATGCCCAGTCTCGATACTCCCACGACTAGGGACATTTAAGGATGTGCTTATAGACCCCAGCTCCCACGTATGTGATCGCCATCACAATGCTGGCAGTCAAGCAAGAATCCTATGGGCTTTATCAACATATAATGATAAAGACAAACCAGATAGCATACTATCATCTCGAGTAAGACTGTTTTATCGGTATAGGTCCTCGCTCAATGATCATGGTCACAAACCTGCGACTATGATAATTGCCTTGAGGGCACTATAGCCAACAATATACCATGTTGGGGTGCGGCGGCACCCCGGCCGTCTAAACGAGGCTAAATGCGGAACAAAAACTTTTTACGGAACCGGCGCCAGCGCATTCCAAAATCCCGGATCGTTCTATTAACCATAAACTAGAAAAACTGTAAAAGAGTTTGGAAAGATTATACCGATCGATCCATGTCCTTCGGTCTTTAATCTCCGCGTCTAACTCCTCGCTGCTGCGCCGATAAAATCCGCTCCCCGATCAGGTCTGTCAAGTGGCACCACATCGATGAATCTGTATACGGGCTCCCGCCTCAAGACCGAGGCAACTCGGACATGAAGTTTGCTAGCCGACATGTCCAAGAATGAAGTAGAGAGAGTATAGAATATTTTGTCTCAAGACTGAAGTTGCCAATTTGGATCGATGAAGTGAGCTAAGGATTTTTGGCTCAAAGAAAATTCCTTACCCAAGCACTTGGGCTCGGCTGCACTCACAGATATCATGAAGGAATTGTTCTCTATTCTTTGCAGGGAAGAGGTTGTTGATTAAAAACAAGTGGGTGTGCAAATTTATCATCACAAAAAAAACCCCACAAAAAAAAATACATGCTCAATTGCAGGAAACCCCCCATCACCAATCAAAACATAATATTTTAATCCCTTTTTCACACTCTCCCGGAACCACAGATAACCCCCTGCGTTATCAAAAATGGCGAAATTGCAGGGGGGGCCCAATCCCCAAAACCCTTGCTCATTAAATGATCCCTACACCTATGCAGGCCACCCGGTGGCAGGAAATGGTGGGGAAAAGGAAAGGTCAAGGGGGAAAGGTCAAGGGATTGAACATGGAGGGTGAAGATATCACGTGTATTGAACATGGAGGGTGAAGATATCACGGAAATACATACCCGCATTTGTATTAATACAAATGCAATGAGACAAAAATATTCCTACACAATAATACTAGGATCCGGGTTAAACCAAAACCCGCTAGTATTATCCGTCCGATCCTGATCCGTGCACAAGTGCACGAATATGATCGAACCCCGCCATATATCCATACGACTTCTACAACGTTTCGCCCGAACTTGGGAAACTGTCTGTGGGGGACTCTAATGACTCATCAATACACTGGCACTGGGTATAACCACTAGCACGTCAGAGGTACTAGCTATACGTAACGGTTGCCGATGTATTAATAGAAAAGGAAGCTGATGAGCTAACTCATCCAGAAACCCTACTGAGCCTGACAGTAACAATATCCATACAGTCTGGTCCGTTCGTCTATGAGTATCGCATATAAGGCCTAGGGGGCTGGTAAACGTCAAACCCCTAATAGCGGTATAAGTCGTGTCGGAGAGTAGCCCAGAAAACCCTGAGATACTACTGGAATACCTACCAGTAAATCTCGATTACCCTAGCCAGGGATTTCGTGTAATGGCTCTCCTAGGCACAGCGCGATCTCACCCCCAATACCGGGAGAGACGAATCCCTGACGATCTGCTCACTACCTCCATATGGCTCGGGACTGTACCCAACTAAAACCTGTTTGCATGACTCCTTTGAGCCGTGGTAGGGTAGTAATCAAAGCACAGTGAGAACTCACACGAGACAAATGACGATCTCAGGTCGACAGACTAACCTGTACACATGTCACCTGGGAACTGCTATCTGACGATAGGTATAATACCAACTAGCATATTCCCGGCGAGTCCTGTCCGGTGTACTCAAAACGCAATGAGCACCTGTATACATCTTAGGTGAACCAACTGACACCAATGGCTTGTGAGACCGGCCACCGCCCCTCGTCGGGGTCTCGACTGCATACACTAGTCTACTCTAGAGTATTGATGCCCTGTCTCGAAACTCCCACGACTAGGGACACTTTAAGGATGTGCTTATAGACCCCGGCTCCTACGTATATGATCGCCATCATACTGCTGGCAGTCAAGCAAGAATCCTATAGGCTCTATCAACATGCAATAGTGAACTAAAGCATGTATACGATGATAAAGACAAACCAGATAGCATGCTATCATCTCAAGCAAGACTGTCCTACCGGTATAGGTCCTCCCTCAATCATTGCAATCACGTACCTGCGATCCAATAATTGACTATGAGGGCACTATATCCAACAATCTCCCACTTGCACTTAAGACTAATTATTGCGATGTCGCGTACTCACAGCTCATGTGATACCGAACATCCAACTCCTCTACTAATCAGTTTCACAAAACTCGTTTGTAAAACTATTTTGTTCGAGATGTAAGTATACGGCAGCGCCCCGGCCGTCTAACAGATGCCAATATGCGGAACAAAACTTTTACGACTGACGCTATCGCGTACTATAACCCGGATCTGCCATTAAAGCTAAACTAACAAATTGTAAAGAGGGTAGAATTATTATACCGAATGATCCGAGTCCTTCGGTCTTTAACCATCATCCCACGCTTTGTTGCGGCGGCTTCGATCTTCTGAAGCTCCAGTCTCGTCGTCCAGGTGGCACCACGTCGACGGATCTTTAAACGGGCTCCCGCCTCTGAACCGAGGCAACTCGGTCGTCAATTTTTCCAAAAGAGACGACCAAGATGAAGTAGAGAATGAGTAGAACACTTTGTCTCGTTACGTCCAAGGCTATGGACGAACGGTTAATGAAATTGCCAATTGGAATCGGGTGAATGGAAATTGAACTAGGAAATTTCCATACACTAAAGTATCATAATCTTTTGCAAATATGAATGAATCAAAATCACACCCCCACAATGAAGTGGCCGGCCAATATAAAGGAGAGGAGGGAGGTGAGTGTAGGAGCTTCAAGTGGTGACCATAAGCCTTCATACTTATCAACACAATTAAAGCAAGAATGACTCATTAATATCATTAAATGTAAAAGCATGAATCATTAACCTAGTCACCATAACAACTCATCACTTCATTAAATGCACTAATGAGTCACTAAGCTTAGTCACCCTCTCTTGAACCTTCTAGAATACTGACTCACCCCATGGAAGAAAAGTTAAATCCGTCTTTAACCAAATGTTAAAGACGGCTGATAGAAAACTGAAAACTGGAAACTTCCAAAAATCATCCCGAAACGAATTTCAGGATAACCCCGTATCGGTATAAACATACCCGCATTTGTATTACGACCGAATACAAATGCAACTGAGACAAAGATATTATATCTACACAGTATAATACTCGGATCCGGCTTAAACCAAAGCCTACCAGTATTATCTGCCCGAAAAATAACACGTGCGAAAACGCACGTGCTTTTTCCGAACCCTGTCATAATACCATACGGCATCTACAACGTTTTGCCCGAACTTGGGAAAGTGTCTGTGGGGGACTCTAATGATTCATCAACACACTGGCACTGGGTATAACCACTAGCACGTCAGAGGTACAAGCTGTACGTAACGTTTTGCCTATGTATTGATTGGAAGGGAAACTGACGAGCGAACTCATCTATAAACCCTACTGAGCCTGACAGTGACAATATCCGTACAGTCCGGAACATTCGTCTATGAGTATCGCATATAGGGCCTAGGGGGCCGGTAAACGTCAGACCCCCAACAGCTGTATAAGTCGTGTCAGAGAGCAGCCCAGAACACCCTGAGATACTACTGGAATACCTTCCAGTAAATCTCGATTACCCTGGCCAGGGATTTCGTGTAATGGCTCTCCTAAACACAGCGCGATCTCACCCCCAATACCGGGAGAGACGAATCCCCGAAGATCCGCTCACTTGCCTCCAATGTGGCTCGGGACTGTACCCAAAATATACTTGTTTGCACGACTCCTTTGACCCGTGGTAGGGTATAAATCAAAGCACAGTGGGAACTCACACGAGACAAATGACGACCTCGGGTCGATGAACTAACCTGTACACATGTCACCAGGGAACTGCTATCTGACGATATGTATAATACCAACTAGCATGTTCCCGGCGAGTCCTGTCCGGTGTACTCATAACCCAATGAGCACCTGTATACATCTTAGGTGATCCAACTGACACCAGTGGCTTGTGAGACCGGCCACCGCCCCTCATCGGGGTCTCGACTGTATACACTAGTCTACTCTGGAGTATCGATGCCCTGTCTCGAAACTCCCACGACTAGGGACACTTTAAGGATGTGCTTATAGACCCCAGCTCCCACATATATGATCGCCATCATACTGCTGGTAGTCAAACAAGAATCCCATGGGCTCTATCATGATGATAAACACAAACCAGATAGCATACTATCTGTAAGTGCACGGCGGCGCCCCGGCCGTCAATCCGACGGCCAAATGCGGAAACGGTGATAAACTTTAATTTTGCGGACTTAGCAAACCGGCACCACCGCGCACTAAACCCCGGATCGTGCCATTAAACTAGATCTAGCAAACTATAAGAAGGGAAAGAGATATACCGAATGATCCGAGTCCTTCGGTCTTCGTCTCCACTCCGATCTCCCGCGGATGCTTCGTCATCTCGTCGTTGTCGCCTCTTCGCCGGAAGGGCACCACATCGCCTGCATCTTTTACGGGCTCCCACCTCAATACCGAGGCAACTCGGGCGCGAAGCTGGCGAGTCGACGCGTCTAAGATTTGCTGTAGGAAGTGTAGTGTAGAGGCTATGTCTCATTTGGGTTCGTTGCCATTTGAAGATGATGGAGGAAACAAGATAAGAAAAATGGTGCTTGCATTTTTCTAGCATGAAATGAGATGAACAAATTTTCCCTCTTGAAGATGATCCTCTCATCTTCTTCTCTCTCAACCATGAAAAACTCTCATCTTAGAAAATGGTGGAGCAAAAAGAATATGAAGCATGAAGGGAGGTGATGGTAGTGTAAAGGTGGAGGGTGACCATAACCAAAACATTATCATTACCAAAACTCAAATCAACCTCAAATCCATTCTTTTCACAATAAATGCATGAAAAGCAAAGATGCTTTCATAATAAATCATCTTGCAAATAAATCCTCCACAATGTGTTATTTGCAAACTTGCAAATAACCCCCTCCATCGGAAAAGTCCGGCCGGGAAAGAACAAAGGAAAACCGGCCGGAACGGAATGCAAAATGGCAACTCCAGAAAACTGGTCCCGTAAAAAATTACAGGAAAACCCCGATACTGTGCATACACACCCGCATCTGTATTCCGCCCGGATACAAATGCAATGAGACAAAATCTACATTGTACTATACTAGGATCCGGCTTAAACCAAAGCCGGCTAGTAATATCCGTCCGATCCTGATCCGTGCAATACCGCACGTATCTGATCGAACGCTGCCATATAACCATACGGCCTCTAGTACAAACCGTCCGATCCTGATCCGTGCAATACCGCACGTATCTGATCGGACCCTGTCATATCTCCATACGGCCTCTACAGCGTTTCGCCCGAAAGCTTGAGTAACTGAAAGTGTGGTGGACTCTAAAGACTCGTCAATACTATGGCTGTGGATTTAACCACTAGCACGTCAGAGGTATAAGCCATTACGTGACGGGCCACCAGCTATTGACTAAAAGGGACGTCGATGAGCGAACTCATCCTGACACCCTACTGAGCCTGTCAGTGACAATATCCGTACAGTCCGGTCCGTTCGTCTATGAGCATCGCATGGCGGGCCTAGGGGGTTGGTAAAAGTCAGACCCCCAAAAGCGGTACATGTCGTGTCGGAGTGTAGCCCAGAACATCCTGAGATACTACTGGAATACCTACCAGTAAATCTCCTGCCTTGGCCAAGGTCTTCGTGTAATGGCTCTCCTAGACACAGCGCGACCTCACCCCCAATACCGGGAGAGACGAACCCCTGAAGATCCGCTCACTGCCTCCATGTGGCTCGGGACTGTACCCAACTAAAACCTGTTTGCACGACTCCTTTGAGCCGTGGTAGGGTAGTAATCAAAGTACAGTGGGAACTCACACGAGACAAATGACGATCCCCAGGTCGATGAACTAACCTGTACACATGTCACCAGGGAACTGCTATCTGACGTCAGGTATAAGACCAACTAGCATGTTCCCGGCGAGTCATGTCCGGTGTACTCATAACCCAATGAGCACCTGTATACATCTTAGGTGATTCAACTGACACCAGTGGCTTGTGAGACCGGCCACCGCCCCTCGTCGGGGTCTCGACTGTATACACTAGTCTACTCTGGAGTATCGATGCCCTGTCTCGAAACTCCTACGACTAGGGACCTTTTAAGGATGTGCTTATAGACTACCAACTCCCACGTATATGATCGCCCTCATACTGCCGGCAGTCAAGCAAGAATCCTAGGGGCCCTATCAACGTGCAATAGCGACATGTCAAGTCACCTAAAGCAGTACACGATGATAAAGGTAAACCAGATAGCATACTATCATCTCGAGTAAGACTGTCCTACCGGGATAGGTCCTCCCTCAATCATTGCAATCACGTGCCTGTGACCCAATAATTGACTCTGAGGGCACTATCTCCAACACTATCATCTCGAGTAAGACTGTTTTATCGGTATAGGTCATCCCTCAATCATTGCAATCACGTACCTGCGATCCAATAATTGACTTAGAGGGCACTATATCCAACACGAGAAATAGCCTCAGTGAGTGGATCCGCCCTGATGTTTCTTTCCATGTCTCTCTTTGTCTCAAGTTCGCTGAGAAAGCCATCTCTCGAAATGAGTAATACCTGTCTTAGAATATGTCTGGATATCTGATGGGACCCAGTTCATAAATGAACTCCAAATCCAGCAAACTTCTTAGACTATATCATCAACTGAATTTAATCAGTATCCTGCACCATGCCTCCCTCAGTATCCGCTTGGACCAGCTGTCCAAACTACTGCCCCTCGTCAGAGGGAAAACTATAACTCTGAATGCTTCAATTCCTCCGCTCCGATACACCGTTGTGCTGTGGTGTATAAGGAGGAGTAAGATGAGAGAGAATCCCATTCTCTTTTAGATAGTCCAGGAACTCATTGCTCAAGTATTCTCCTCCTCGATCAGATCAAAGGATCTTAATACTTTTACCCGTTTGGTTCTCTACTTCGTGCTTATATTCTTTGAATTTCTCAAAAGCTTCAGACTTGTGTTTCAACAGGAACACATGTCCGTATCATGAGAGATCGTCAGTGAATGTAATGAAGTACGAGGAACCATTCCTGGTATGTGTAGACATGGGACCGCATACATCACTATGTATTAGTCCCAAGAGTTCCGTAACTCTTTGTCACGACCCGCAAAGTACGGAACGCGACCGGCACTTAAGTTACGAAACGTCTCAAGGCGTCCGTAAACTAAGTAAGCCGAAGCCCAGAATACAAAACCCAGTTAAAATTTTAGGGTGAAGGAAAAACCAATTATTTGCAACCTTTAACTTCATTTAAACCACATCAAGTTTCATTTAAAAACAACTTCCCCTTTTTCCAAAAATTCCAACAGAGTTTCCTTTGTAAAACAAGCTCCAAACGAGTACAACAGGAATATAAATGAATAACATGAAAATGGCATCCCCAAGCGGGAGCTAGCTCTTCGCCTCAAGGCGGACAAAAATCCCACGCAATATAAAATAACAATGTGCATAGATAAGCATGAAGCATAAGAAATAGCATATCGACTCAAGTGAGCTCGACCCAGATATAATCATAGAATAAATCCCCAAGTCTCACAATCTCGCCTCTAGGTCAATATACAGTAATCCAAATAAGACTGGTACAGCTGAAATAGTAGTAGCAGTAGATGGAGTGTTCTAGATACAATGAATATATAAGGTGGTACAAAATGATAATAACCCACCTATGAGCAAAAGCCTCGAGTCCAGGAAAAAAGTGCAAAAGAGGCAAAAGTATCCGCCGCTACAGTGCATACGGAACGGACCTGCAGAAAAGCTGCGGCACAACGGGGGTGAGTTGCCAGCTCGTGAATAATAAATAACATCTACTAAGGCTATCGTATGCATGTACACAAGTATCCTAGCATCCCTAGAACAGGTATGGCTATATATACTAGCAAGTATATATGCATCATCAGTGTACTATCAAGTATGTATGTCACATGGATGTAATAACAGGTATGTATGCCATATGAATATACTGTCATATATGAATGCTATATGAGTCAACTCAAGATCTCATCATGAAGGTATAAGAATTGTTCCTTATTCTGTTTTCGAAACTCTTTTTAAAACATCAGTATAATGTCCATGAAATCAATAAATCTGTGTCCAGCAACGACACCTCAAGCTGTCCAAATCTCATATATCCATGTCCAGTATCTCTGGCCTCAGCCATCCGGCTGATCCATGTCAAATATCCATATCTCAATCCAGCGGCCATGGTCGGTATCCTCTGGATATCCGCCGTGACAAATGAAGTCACCGGTAGGTAATCCGTCCCCTGCCAGGCTCAACGCCATCTCCTGCGATCTTCTTACCCCGGGGTACCGTACCGGGCCCACCATGTACCCGAGACGGTTCATCCACCTCCTCGAAACGGGTCTCGAAAACCACATCAAACTCATGGTGGACGACACTTTAGATCACTAGAAAACCGCAATTTTTATATTTAAAAAGATTATAAGTTTGAAATCTTGCGGCATTCCCCCGAAGTCCAGAAATATCATAAATCTCATGAAATCATCATGTGTACATATGTCAATGATTATGAATGCCTATGGTATCAATTTATAATGTATGATTTATAATAGGCATGAGAAAATGATATAATGATACATATGCATGAGGATAGCAATTCTTATGATTTCATTTTAAATACTTATTGCAATATCACATTTCTAGGCGATTAACATGTTTTAGATTTATAGTTATCTAGTGTCGTGACATGGCAATTACAAGGGGGGGTGTGTCCACATGAATAGTGCTCGTGCTGCATATAAAAGCCTGGTAATGGTGCATGTGTCCTACAATGAGTTTGCGTATATGGAATATCATATAGATCCTAACTGCAGCAAATATCATGCAAGTATTCTTATTCTAATGTCACCAGTAGTATCAAGTTTACTATTTACAGGTTTAATAAATCTAACGGGCGACTCGCGCCATCCAAACGATCGTCCCCCGTAGATGTTAAATCTACTCACCCGTGATCATGTGCTAAGTGTGTCCGACCACCTGCTTTCCTTTCTCCGCTGCGCTTGAAGTCCCCGCCGGCGAACCTAGAATTTACAAAGTCACATACATCAGGAAAATCCTGCAAAAACACGATATATCGATAAAAGGATACGCGTGTGTGAAACTAAACGCGCGTGCACACGACACGTCGCGACGCGCACAAACCCACCAGAACCTACTCTGACACGCTGTGTCGCGCAGCGCGCCACAGAACCACGCGTATCACGCGCGTATCGCACAAGATTTAAAACATCGAAAACACGTTATTAGCTCCAAATTTTGCCTCTGGACCCAACTTGAAAAGTTACAGATACCAACAGACTAATCTACCCAGCAGGACCCTACACCCAAAATCCCCACACCCCACCCCCTACTCTGGCCGCAATTTGTGGCCAGAATGATTAAACCGGCGGCCGTGAAGGGGAGTTGGTTCCCCGTACTCTATGTGTGTGTTTCTACTAGTCTCACCATGCTACAGTCTTCACAATTTTATTCTGAAGGTCTCGGGTCAACAGCAGATCCAACAGAAGCTAAAAAGTCACTAAAACTGCTAAATTAGGCCAAGTCGGGTAAAACGGGTGTCTTTATGAAATCTGGGGCAATCCTCTGGTTAACTGGCCTCAACAGCACCTAATAGGGCTACTCTAACCAACACTACCATTACTTTGCCGAAACTCCCCCATTTTACCCAAAATTACCATTAAAACACATAATAAACCATAACTAAGCTAGATAACCATAACTTTAGCAATTTAGGGTTATCAATCTAACTTTAACGACACTACTATGCTAACACAGACTAACTAACATCAAAAGGGTTCCATTAAGCTACAAGCACTCTAATGTAACTAGATCTAGCATCACGACATAATTCTAGCACTAAAACTCCATTTAACACTAAACTAGTTAAACAATCACATAAACATATACAATATGGAGAGAGTTTAGGAACTTTACCCTCTAGGAACCTTGCAAACAAGGAGAAGGAGAAGAGGAAAGGAGTGGGTGCAGCGGCTACAGCTCCTGGTGCTGCGACTAGGCTAGAAGAGAGCTGGTCTTTACTGTTGCTGAAACTGGAACAGGTTGGTGTTTGCTGAATGTTGTTGTTGCCTGGTGTGGTGTGGTGTTATTTTGTGTTGGTTTCAGGTGTTGCTAGTGGCAAGGGGTGGGGAAGTGTTAAAGGAGGGATTGTGTGGTGTGGGGGAGGGGTTATGTAGAGAGTTGGGGCTGAAATGGCAGCTGCTGCTGCTGATGTTCTGATAGAAAGGCTGAAGCTGATAGTGTACTGCTGAAGTTTGGTCAGGGGCTGATGGTGTTGTTTTGGGGGCTGATTTGAGCTGAAGTTGGGCCGATGTGTTGGTTTTGATGGCTGATGATGTGTTGTTGTTGTGGCTGCTGTTTTTTTTTTATGTTTGCTTGGCTGTAGCAGTAGCTACTGTTGCATTAGAGGCTGAGGTTGGTGATGATGCTGCTGCTAGTGCAGCCACTGCTGAGCTAGGGTTTAAGTAGGTATTGTTGCTGATGTTGTGGCTGAAATGGGGCTGATATGGCTGATGTGTGTGTGAGTGAGATGAGTTTTGAGAGATAGGTAAAAGTTTTGAAAGAATGTAGTGTGACACATCCAAGAGCCATCATTCCCTCACTCTCAACAAATGCTACAAGACACCCATCACATTCTCTCCTTCTTATCACAAGTCAACCTTAAACCCTAATCCATCCTCAAAACTAAAACTCCTTAATTAACCCCAATTATCTTAACAAGGGTTTAGACCACCATGGTTAACTTAAACATGGCCAACCCACAAGCTCAAATATATGGTAAACCCTAATCTTAATCCTATTTAACGTGCACAAGTGTGTGTGGTCGAGATAAAATTCCACAAAAATAACCATAAACCAAGATAAATTACTAGAATCCCGTTTTGGTAAACTTTTTACCAAAAACCCCACATTAACACACAATTACAACAAACCCTAAACTCAGGTGTTACAGTCTTCTCCCCTTAAGAAAATTCGTCCCCGAATTTTAAAAAATGCAGCTACGCGTACCTTCAAAAAGATGAGGGAATTTCTTCCGCATCTCTCCCTCGGCCTCCCAGGTGATCTCCTCACTATTCGGGCTGCGCCAAAGAACCTTCACTGACGTCGGGACCTTTGATCGAAGTTTCTTCACCTGCCGATCCAATATCTGCACTGGCTGCACGGTGAACGAAAGGTCAGGCTCAAGCTGAACTGTCTGATGCTGGATCGTGTGGGAAGGGTCATGAAGATATCTACGTAGCATCGACACATGGAAGACGGGATGAACATCTGAAAAGCTGGGTGGAAGAGCCAAACGATATGCAACAGCGCCGACACGCTCGAGGATCTCGAAGGGACCTATGAATCTAGGGCTAAGCTTTCCCTTTCGCCCAAAACGCATCACGCCCTTCATCGGAGAGACCCTCAGGAAAACATGGTCGCCAACTGCGAACTCTAACCTGCGACGGCACCTGTCTGCATACGATTTCTGCCTACTCTGAGCTGCTCTCATCCGGTCTCGAATCAGCTGTACTTTCTCGGTCGTCTCCTGCACGATCTGTGGCCCAAAAATACTACTCTCGCTCAGCTCAGTCCAACAGACGGGCGATCTACATCTCCTCCCATAAAACGCCTCGAAAGGTACCATCTGAATAGTATCCTGGAAGTTGTTGTTATAGGAGAACTCCACTAGAGGTAAATGACAATCCCAGCTACCGCCGAAGTCCAAAACGCACGCTCTTAGCATGTCCTCGAGAGTCTGAATGGTCCGCTCTGACTGTCCGTCGGTCTGCAGATGGAATGCTGTGCTGAAGCTCAAATGAGTGCCCAAAGCCTCCTGAAGTCTCTGCCAAAGTTGGCTGGTAAACTGGGTGCCTCGATCTGACACGATACAAGTCGGTACGCCATGCAACCGCACGATCTCGTCGATGTAAAGCTGGGCATACTGAGCGAAGCTGAAAGTGGTCTTCACTGGCAGGAAGTGAGCCGTTTTCGTCAATCGATCCACGATCACCCAAATGGAATCGTACCCTCGACTGGTCCTGGGTAGACCCACAACGAAATCCATCGAAATTTGCTCCCATTTCCACTCCGGAATGGATAACGGCTGTAGCTCTCCTGCGGGCCTCTGGTGCTCGGCCTTGACTTGCTGACAAGTCAGGCATCTCGATACGAACTCCGCGATGTCCCTCTTCATTCCGTCCCACCAGTAGGTCTCTCTCATATCATGGTACATCTTGGTAGAACCGGGGTGGACACTATACACTGATCGATGTGCCTCCTCAAGGATATCACGCAGCAATCCCTCAGCATCTGGTACGCACAGTCTAGATCCAAATCGTAAAATCCCCTGCTCATCAATCACGAACTCGGAAAATCTGCTCTGTCCCATCTGTGCGATGATCTCTGAGCAACGGTCATCCCTGCGATGTGCCTCATATATACGGTCAAGCAACTATGGGCGTGCACGAACATGCGCAAGCTGTCCCCCTGTCGGAGTGAACTCGAACTCAACTCGGCTGTCGCATAAAATCTGCCAATCTGCTAACGACTGCCTCTGCACTGCGCGCAAACAGGATAGACTACCCCCGGGCCTCCTGCTCAGAGCATCCGCCACCATATTCGCCTTGCCCGGGTGGTACAAGATCTCGCAGTCATAGTCCTTCACCAGCTCCATCCAACGACGCTGTCTGAGGTTCAGGTCCCGCTGCTGAAATATATATTTTAAGCTCTTGTGGTCGGTGAATATCTGGCACGACTCGCCGTACAGGTAATGTCGCCATAGCTTCAGTGCAAAGACCACTGCAGCCATCTCCAAATCATGAGTGGGGTAGTTCTGTTCATGTTTCTTCAATTGCCGCGAAGCATACGCGATCACCCTGCCATGCTGCATCAGTACGCATCCTAACCCCACTCGCGAAGCGTCACATTAGACCACAAATCCGCCTGATCCCGAAGGCAAAGATAATACCGACGCCGTAGTCAAACAAGTCCGTAGCTGCTGAAAACTGTGCTTGCACTCCTCCGTCCAAACGAAAGGAACTCCCTTCCGGGTCAAGCCGGTCAAAGGTGCAGCTATACGGGAGAAGTCCTGAACAAAACGCCTGTAGTAGCCCGCCAGGCCTAGAAAACTACGGATCTCCGTAACCGATGTCGGTCTGGGCCACTGCTGAACAGCCTCAATCTTCTTCGGGTCCACACATATGCCGTTTCTCGTAATCACGTGACCCAAGAATCCGACGCTGTCCAGCCAGAATGCACACTTGGAGAACTTCGCGAACAGCTGGTTCTCCCTCAGAGTCTGTAACGTAATCCGCAGGTGCTGCTCGTGCTCCTCTCGGCTCTGGGAGTACACCAAAATATCGTCGATGAACACGATGATGAAAAAGTCAAGATACGGCCTGAATGTACGGTTCATCAAATCCATAAATGCTGCGGGGGTGTTGGTGAGTCCGAACGACATCACCAGAAACTCGTAGTGGCCATAGCGTGTACGGAAGGCTGTCTTCGGTATATCCTCCTGTCGGACTCGCAGCTGATGGTACCCCGATCGCAAGTCGATCCTAAAAAAATACCCCGCACCCTGGAGCTGGTCGAACAAATCATCAATGCGCGGCAACGGATATCTGTTCCGCACGGTAACCTTGTTCAGCTGGCGGTAGTCGATACATAAGCGCAAGCTTCCGTCCTTCTTCTTGACAAACAGGACCGGAGCACCCCATGGAGAAACGCTGGGCCGAATAAGTCTCTTATCTAACAAATCTTGCAGCTGAACCTTTAACTCTCTAAGTTCTGCCGGGGCCATCCGATAAGGCGGTATAGAAATAGGCCCCGAGCCGGGAATCAAATCAATACAGAACTCGACATCGCGCTCAGGTGGCAATCCTGGCAGCTCATTAGGGAAGACATCGGGGAAGTCGCATGCAATCGGAACTCGATCCAATGGAACATCTGTAGCTCTAGTATCGCATACACAGGCTAGAAATCCCCGACATCCCTTCCTCAATAGCTGATCAGCACGGAGAGAAGAAATCAAAATGTGCGGGGCGGCACCATGATCCCCCTGCACAACAAAAGCCGACTCGCCGGGAAAACAAAATCTAACTGTCTTCTCGCGGCAGTCCACCGACACATAGCACGTGGCTAACCAATCCATGCCCAAAAGAACGTCGAAGTCCAACATCTCAAGAAGGATCAAGTCGACAGGCATCTCTCGCTCGCCAATACGAACGGTACAGGATCGGAACACGTGCCTAGCAACAAAAGACTCTCCCACAGGAGTGGTCACAACAAGTGGCTGATCAAGCAAACCGGACTCTCTACCCAAACTCGGCACAAAGTGGGTGGAAACATATGAGTGCGTGGATCCGGGATCAAACAACACGTGTGCATCAACAGAACATACTAATAGGGTACCTGTCACGACGGCATTGGATGCCTGCGCATCCTGAGGTGTCAACGCAAAGACTCGGGCCTGACCTCCTCCGATAGCGGGCTGACCTCGGCCTCGGCCTCTGCCTCCTCGTCCTCTCTGGATCGGTGTGCCACGTCTACGGCCTCTGGGTCCACCTAACTGGCGTGGAGCATCGCCTGCGGCAGGAAGTAGAGCTCTCTGAGGAGGGGGCGGTGATGGAGGTAGAGTCACATGCGGAACGGTCGCCGCTCCCTGTCGCCTCGCTGGACAATCTCTAACACGATGGTGTAGACTCCCGCATCCAAAGCACCCTGGCGATGACTGTTGTCCCTGTGTATACGACCCATACAGCTGACCGCGTCCAAACCCTCTGCCGGCCCTATCTCTCGGAACAAATCTGGCATGCTGCCTCTGATCTGGCGTGCTGGTACGAATCCTCTTCGGTCCGGGAACGGCCGAAGTCGCTGAAATACGTGCCTCCATCCGCAATGTTGTATCCATAGCCGCTGAATAGGTATCGAAATGCTGGGCGCCAATGGCAAGGTATAGCTGGGCATCCAGTCCCTGTATGAACCTCTTCACCCTCTTCGCTTCGGTATCTACCAGATACGGAGCATATCGAGACAACTGTGTAAACTAGACGTTATACTCAGACACCGTCATCCCAGGTGTCTTGACCAAGGCCTCGAAACTACAAGCTCTGGCGTCACGAACGCTCTCCGGGAGGAAACGGGTAAGGAAAACTGCTGTGAACTCGGTCCAGGTCATGGGCGGTAGACCTGCAGCTCGACCTCTCAGAACTGACTCCCACCATATCTGTGCGAGACCCTCTAGTCAGAAACTCGCAAGCTCTACCCAGCGATCATCGGAACATCTCAGCGAACGGCAGATCCTGGCCAAACTATCAAGGAACGTCTGCGGGTCCTCTGCTGCATCGGTACCCGTGAAGACTGGAGGTCTCAGCCTCATGAACTCCTGTAGAGAAACCGGGATGGTCACGGCGGTAGTAGTAGGAGCAGGTATCATAGTGGTCTGGGACGTAGTAGGTACGTCCTCCGGCCTCGGTGCACGACCGGCTGCAACTAGGGATCCTACCATCTGACGTAGCTCCTGCATACTCCCCATCATCTGTCGCAGCTCCTCCATACCAGTCTCAAGCCTATCCATACGGCCTGGGGAAGGTGGATCGGTCTGTCCCTGCGGTGTAGGCATACCGCCCTGCTCAGTCCTAGTCTCAGACGAGCCAGCTCGAATCTCGTCTCGGGCGGCAGCTCTCTGCACTCTGGTAGCCCTCTGCGGTATAGTGACTGGTACAGGAAATAGGACAATAAGAACGGTGCAATAGAATCGAAGGATGCACGGAATTGAAGAAGGAATTTCAAGCAAGCATATCCTAAAGTCACCTAGGCGGAGTACCGCATCGCAAGTATGCCGCGGACATACGTACGCTACGCTACCCTGCTTAAGTCACTTACTCCATCTACTAAGGGTCATCCTACACTCGGAAAGGTGAAACCTATCGCTCTGATACCAACTTTGTCACGACCCGCAAAGTACGGAACGCGACCGGCACTTAAGTTACGAAACGTCTCAAGGCGTCCGTAAACTAAGTAAGCCGAAGCCCAGAATACAAAACCCTGTTAAAATTTTAGGGTGAAGGAAAAACCAATTATTTTCAACCTTTAACTTCATTTAAACCACATCAAGTTTCATTTTAAAACAACTTCCCCTTTTTACAAAAATTCCAACAGAGTTTCCTTTGTAAAACAAGCTCCAAACGAGTACAACAGGAATATAAATGAATAACATGAAAATGGCATCCCCAAGCGGGAGCTAGCTCTTCGCCTCAAGGCGGACAAAAATCCCACGCAATATAAAATAACAATATGCATAGATAAGCATGAAGCATAAGAAATAGCATGTCGACTCAAGTGAGCTCGACCCAGATATAATCATAGAATAAATCCCCAAGTCTCACAATCTCGCCACTAGGTCAATATACAGTAATCCAAATAAGACTGGTACAGCTGAAATAGTAGTAGCAGTAGATGGAGTGTTCTAGATACAATGAATATATAAGGTGGTACAAAATGATAATAACCCACCTATTAGCAAAAGCCTCGAGTCTAGGCAAAAAGTGCAAAAGAGGCAAAAGTATCCGCCGCTACAGTGCTGACGGAACGGACCTGCAGAAAAGCTGCGGCACAACGGGGGTGAGTTGCCAGCTCGTGAATAATAAATAACATCTACTAAGGCTATCGTATGCATGTACACAAGTATCCTAGCATCCCTAGAACAGGTATGGCTATATGTACTAGCAAGTATATATGCACCATCAGTGTACTATCAAGTATGTATGTCATATGGATGTAATAACAGGTATGTATGCCACATGAATATACTGTCATATATGAATGCTATATGAGTCAACTCAAGATCTCATCATGAAGGTATAAGAATTGTTCCTTATTCTGTTTTCGAAACTCTTTTTAAAACATCAGTATAATGTCCAAGAAATCAATAAATCTGTGTCCAGCAACGACACCTCAAGCTGTCTAAATCTCATATATCCATGTCCAGTATCTCTGGCCTCAGCCATCCGGCTGATCCATGTCAAATATCCATATCTCAATCCAGCGGCCACGGTCGGTATCCTCTGGATATCCGCCATGCCAAATGAAGTCACCGGTAGGTAATCCGTCCCCTGCCAGGCTCAACGCCATCTCCTGCGATCTTCTTGCCCCGGGGTACCTACCGGGCCCACCATGTACCCGAGACGGTTCATCCACCTCCTCGAAACGGGTCTCGAAAACCACATCAAACTCATGGTGGACGACACTTTACATCACTAGAAAAACGCAATTTTTATATTTAAAAAGATTATAAGTTTGAAATCTTGCGGCATTCCCCCGAAATCCAGAAATATCATAAATCTCATGAAATCATCATGTGTGCATATGTCAATGATTATGAATGCCTATGGTATCAATTTATAATGTATGATTTATACTAGGCATGAGAAAATGATATAATGATACATATGCATGAGGATAGCAATTCTTATGATTTCATTTTAAATACTTATTGCAATATCACATTTCTAGGCAATTAACATGTTTTAGATTTATAGTTATCTAGTGTCGTGACATGGCAATTACCAGGGTGTGTGTGTCCACATGAATAGTGCTCGTGCTGCATATAAAAGCCTGGTAATGGTGCATGTGTCCTACAATGAGTTTGCGTATATGGAATATCATATAGATCCTAACTGCAGCAAATATCATGCAAGTATTCTTATTCTAATGTCACCGGTAGTATCAAGTTTACTATTTACAGGTTTAATAAATCTAACGGGCGACTCGCGCCATCCAAACGATCGTCCCCCGTAGATGTTAAATCTACTCACCCGTGATCCTGTGCTAAGTGTGTCCGACCACCTGCTTTCCTTTCTCCGCTGCGCATGAAGTCCCCGCCGGCGAACCTAGAATTTACAAAGTCACATACATCAGGAAAATCCTGCAAAAACACGATATATCGATAAAAGGATACGCGTGTGTGAAACTAAACGCGCGTGCACACGACACGTCGCGACGCGCACAAACCCACCAGAACCTACTCTGACACGCTGTGTCGCGCAGCGCGCCACAGAACCACGCGTATCACGCGCGTATCGCACAAGATTTAAAACATCGAAAACACGTTATTAGCTCCAAATTTTGCCTCTGGACCCAACTTGAAAAGTTACAGATACCAACAGACTAATCTACCCAGCAGGACCCTACACCCAAAATCCCCACACCCCACCCCCTACTCTGGCCGCAATTTGCGGCCAGAATGATTAAACCGGCGGCCGTGAGGGGGAGTTGGGTCCCCGTGCTCTATGTGTGTGTTTCTACTAGTCTCACCATACTACAGTCTTCACAATTTTATTCTGAAGGTCTCGGGTCAACAGCAGATCCAATAGAAGCTAAAAAGTCACTAAAACTGCTAAATTACGCCAAGTCGGGTAAAACGGGTGTCTTTATGAAATCTGGGGCAATCCTCTGGTTAACTGGCCTCAACAGCACCTAATAGGGCTACTCTAACCAACACTACCATTACTTTGCCAAAACTCCCCCATTTTACCCAAAATTACCATTAAAACACATAATAAACCATAACTAAGCTAGATAACCATAACTTTAGCAATTTAGGGTTATCAATCTAACTTTAACGACACTACTATGCTAACACAGACTAACTAACATCAAAAGGGTTCCATTAAGCTACAAGCACTCTAATGTAACTAGATCTAGCATCACGACATAATTCTAGCACTAAAACTCCATTTAACACTAAACTAGTTAAACAATCACATAAACCTATACAATATGGAGAGAGTTTAGGAACTATACCCTCTAGGAACCTTGCAAACAAGGAGAAGGAGAAGAGGAAAGGAGTGGGTGCAGCGGGTACAGCTCCTGGTGCTGCGACTAGGCTAGAAGAGAGCTGGTCTTTACTGTTGCTGAAACTGGAACAGGTTGGTGTTTGCTGAATGTTGCTGTTGCTGTTGCTGTTGCCTGGTGTTGTGTGGTGTTATTTTGTGTTGGTTTCAGGTGTTGCTAGTGGCAAGGGGTGGGGAAGTGTTAAGGGAGGGGTTGTGTGGTGTGGGGGAGGGGTTATATAGAGAGTTGGGGCTGAAATGGCAGCTGTTGCTGCTGATGTTCTAATAGAAAGGCTGAAGCTGATAGTGTACTGCTGAAGTTTGGTCAGGGGCTGATGGTGTTGTTTTGGGGGCTGATTTGAGCTGAAGTTGGGCCGATGTGTTGGTTTTGATGGCTGATGATGTGTTGTTGTTGTGGCTGCTGTTTTTTTTTTTATGTTTGCTTGGCTGTAGCAGTAGCTACAGTTGCATTAGAGGCTGAGGTTGGTGATGCTGCTGCTGCTAGTGCAGCTGCTGCTGAGCTAGGGTTTAAGTAGGTATTGTTGCTGATGTTGTGGCTGAAATGGGGCTGATATGGCTGATGTGTGTGTGAGTGAGATGAGTTTTGAGAGATGGGTAAAAGTTTTGAAAGAATGTAGTGTGACACATCCAAGAGCCATCATTCCCTCACTCTCAATAAATGCTACAAGACACCCATCACATTCTCTCCTTCTTATCACAAGTCAACCTTAAACCCTAATCCATCCTCAAAACTAAAACTCCTTAATTAACCCCAATTATCTTAACAAGGGTTTAGACCACCATGGATAACTTAAACATGGCTAACCCACAAGCTCAAATATATGGCAAACCCTAATCTTAATCCTATTTAACGTGCACAAGTGTGTGTGGTCGAGATAAAATTCCACAAAAATAACCATAAACCAAGATAAATTACTAGAATCCCGTTTTGGTAAACTTTTTTCCAAAAACCCCCACATTAACACACAATTACAACAAACCCTAAACTCAGGTGTTACACTCTTTCTCCGTGTCCACTAAACGGAGTTTTAGTCATTTTGCCTTTGAGACATGGCTGGCAAGTGTCATAAGATGATAATTCAAACGGATTCAAATATCCATCTTTATATAACTTAGCTAGTCGTGTCACATTGATATGACCTAGTCTACAATGCCATAAGTAGGATTCATTCATTTCTGAACTCTTCCTCTTATGTGTGTTGTGTACATTAAGAGCTGTAGTTTGATTTAGAACGTATATACCATTATTTAACGAGCCTGATCCAATCAACTTTTGATCTAGGAAGATGTTCATAACATAATCCTGTAGTACAAAACTATATCCCTCTTTACTTAATAAAGAAACTGATATAAGATTGCATATCAGGGTCGGAATGTAATAGCATTCGTTCAGAATCAATGTATTATCATTTAGTAATACAAAGTGATATTCGCCAACTGCCTTGGCTGCAACATCAGGGACTTATACAGAGTATTGTATGTTGTCCAGTATCCATTAGGACAGAGGGGTTGTTGCTCGTATTATATTCTATTTACTTGTGACTTCTCTAGTTTTAGACATGTGTTTCGTAGAAATACAAGGTCTAAGTTTTGAGAAGTTATAGGTACAAGAATAAAGTAGAGAACCGCGTGTCGCAAGTATCGGGATTCTTTAAGGTGATCGAAGATGTAGATACTTATATGAGGTATTCAGTTGATAGTAATGGTTTTGAGAAACTTGTTTCTCTTTCAGGTTACTCATAATTGGACGCACTCCTAAGTTGAGTAATGCTGATCGGCCTCTCTCCATTTAGTTGACATGCACTGGAGACAGCTGCATGATTTGAATCTGGTTCCAATTAAATCAGTGCCTCTGTTCTATATTGTATATAGAACAGTTAATATCTTAACAATGTTAAGGTATATGGAGTTGTCCGGCTTATGCTTAAAACCAGACACTGGATGACTCGAGGCACGTTTCTGTAATGGCAGTTTGTGGGTTAACCCGGGCTATGACGAGGGTTGACTTTCTACCATCTGGAAGATCAATAGTGATATTGTTCTTGACTCGCCACAGTTTTAGTAAAATGGATTTTTTTCAGAAAACAGTAGTGGGAGTATGGTAGAACTGGAAGTGATTTCAGAACCGCAAACGATTACTGAAAATTTAATAGGACCTAAAGATTCAATCAGGTTTGACATTCCATTAGCCACTCCGCAGATATGGTGGGTAACCTCAGGCGCCCGAGAGGTACTCCGGTATCCTCAAGGACGGTGACAGGGAGGTTCTTGTTTACCCAAACTTGCCATTACTGCTGTTCTAGACTATGAGACCCGGCAGGAGGATGAGTATAGCGTCGTTCTAAACTAGCTTTAGAAGTGTACGTGTATATGACTCTGCCAGAGGGTTGTCGTAGTCAGTGGGAGTAGCGGAAACATAGTGGACAAGTAGCTTATGTCTATTTATAGACTAAAACAAATATAGCGGAGATAGATCATCTATTTTTGATGTGACAATCATGGGCTTTGACTTCATCACAATAGGGGATGGATCTGTTAAGAAAGTAGTAGGGTGTAATATCCTGGTATTTGGATGACATACACATAGTAGGAAGTAAAATTCCTATCCTACAATCGGTTATAATATGGTTGTCACACAGTGGTTTCTCCACATAGGATATGGATATAATATCAGGCTTTCTGGTTACTAGATCTATGGTTTTAGATCTAGATTTGGGTAGTTTCCCAATCTGGGTGCTTAGACAGCATTCTAAAGGTGTTTTAGAATGGACGACTCCTGGCATGGTGGTGTACCTGCAGGTGATGGAGTCACCCTCTTTGAAGATGTCTTACAGACTAAAAAGGAGAGGGATGTGCATGATTGGCATATCACTTGCTTAGGCAATTGAGTCGATCATGAGATGTCAAGTACCACACCGGATGTTGTTTTTGCACTAGCTGCAATAAGTTCAGATATTAATCCAATCCTGGAAAAACGTTCGGAAGCAGTTTTAAAATATAAGTGGATATTCTAGAGATATGATAACGGTAGACTCCTTCGGGAGACGGTTATCATTCCAGGCTTCCAAGGTGACCTGGTTGACAGAGTGACTGTCAGAGTTATTGTTTTCCCTCTGACGAGGGGCAGTAGTTTGGACAGGTGGTCCAAGCGGATACTGAGGGAGGTATGGCGCAGGATACTGATTAAGTTCAGTTGACGATACAGTCTAAGAAGTTTGGATTTGGAGTTCATTTATGAACTAGGTCCCATCAGATATCCAGACATATTTTAAGACATGTATTGCTCATTTCGGGAGATGGTTTTCTCCGCGAACTTGAGATTAAGAGAGACATAGAAAGAAACATCAGGGCAGATCCACTCACTGAGGCTATTTCTCGAACGCAATAGTTTCGCAAACGAGCTTTGTGAAACTGATTAGTAGAGGAGTTGGGTGTTCGGTATCACACGGACTGTGAGTATGCGACATCGCAATTATTATCCTTGAGTGTAAGTGGGAGATTGTTGGATATAGTGCCCTCAAAGTCAATTATTGGATCGCATGCACTTGATTGCAATGATTGAGGGAGGACCTATAGCGGTAGGACAGTCTTACTCGAGATGATAGTATGATATCTGGTTTGTCTTTATCATCGTGTACATGCTTTAGGTGATATTACAGATCACTATTACATGTTGATAGAGCCCTTAGGATTCTTGCTTGACTACCAGCAGTATGATGGCGATCATATACGTGAGAGTTGGGTAGTCTATAAGCACATCCTTAAAGTGTCCCTAGTCATGGGAGTTTCGAGACCGGGCATCGATACTCCATGAGTAGACTGGTGTATACGATCGAGACCCCGACAAGGGGCGATGGCCGGTCTCACAAGCCATTGGTGTCAGTTGGTTCACCTAAGACGTATACAGGTGCTCATTGGGTTATGAGTACACCGGACAGGACTCGCCGGGAACATGCTAGTTAGTATTATACCTGACGTCAGATAGTAGTTCCCTGGTGACATGTGTACAGGTTAGTCTATCGACCTGAGATCGTCATTTGTCTCGTGTGAGTTCCCACTGTACTTTGATTACTACCCTATCACGGCTCAAAGGGGTCGTGCAAACAGGTTTTAGTTGGGTACAGTCCCGAGCCACATGGAGGCAGTGAGCGGATCGGCAGGGGATTCGTCTCTCCCGGTATTGGGGGTGAGATCGCGTTGTGTCTAGGAGAGCCATTACACGAAGTTCTTGGCCAAGGCAAGTGAGATTTACTGGTAGGTATTCCAGTAGTATCTAAGGGTGTTCTGGGCTAAACTCCGACACGACTTATACCGCTTTTGGGGGTCTGACGTTTACCAGCCCCCTAGGCCCGATATGCGATACTCATAGACGAACGGACCGGACTGTATGGATATTGTCACTGATGCGCTCGGTATGGTTTCAGGATGAGTTCGCTCGTCGGCCTCCCTTTGCTCAATACTTTGGTAGCCGTTACGTACAGCTAGTACCACTAACGTACTTGTGGTTAAACCCACTGGCAGCGTATTGACGAGTCTTTAGAGTCCCCCACAGAAAGATTCCCAAGTTCGGACGAAACGTTGTAGAGGCCATATGGTTTTATGGTAGGGTTCGATCATATACGTGCACTTCTGCATGGATCATGATCGGACGGATCATACTAGTGGGCTTTGGTTTAAGCCGGATTCTAGTATTAGATTTATTGGATTACTTTAGTCTCAGTTGCATTCGTATTCAGTCGGAATGTGGATGCAGGTATGTATATACAGATGATGGGTATTCTTGTGATTCGTCATGAGTTTACTTTAGTTGTTGCCATATCTTTTTGTTGGATTAAACATTTTGGTTTAAATGTTTAATTAGGTGGAAATTGTGAGCTCAAGTCATCATGAGGAGCATTAAATGAGGCATGTGCATGTTTGGTGACTCATGGTCTTATTTTTGGTGCCATGTCAATTTTCTTGATTGATTATTGTGTTGAATTGATGTGAAGAGAGAGAGGGCAGCCACTAAGTCTTAGGGTTGGCTCTTCATTTGGATAATGATCTCTCACAATTTTCATTCCACACAATAAGCAAACAAAAGCTCTTCTTCTTCTTTCTTCTCTTGAGCTCACAAGTTCCTCTCCAATGGGTTCTTCTTTAACCTCCACTCATTTCATCTCATGTGTTGAGAATCATTTAGTGAATGAGACAAAGTTATCACCCACATTTTCTACATCACCTTGGACATTTCGGCTAGCAAACTTCATGTCCGAGTTGCTTCGGTTTGAAGCGGGAGCTCGTAAAAAGATTTCTAGTTGTGGTGCCACTTCGACGAGGAGACTGGAGATCGAGAGAGATCGGAGATGCAGCGAGGAGTTTAGGATGATAGCTAAAGACCGAAGGACACGGATCGATCGGTATAGCCATTCTAAACTTCTTTGTAGTTAGCTAGTTTAGGTTAATGGCACGATCTGGGTGAAAGTCTGTGTTAGCGCCAGTTTAGAAAAGTTTTTGTTCCGCATTTGTCCTCGGATTGACGGCCGGGGCGCTACCGTAGACTTACAGCTACTGGCCAAATCATCACTGGTAACTTTCCATCTTTCAAATCTGTTCAATACTTGTTTATATCCATATATATTTTTCTATACCTAAACCTATCCCACTTAACTTAGGTACGATCTTAGTAGCCTCACTTTCTGCACTAGCACTCTTCGATACTGGAGCATCTCATTGCTTTATGTCGCAACGGTTCGTCCGAACTCCATCGATTCCAGTCAAAGCGCTCGTATCCAGCTGGAATGTCAGTTCAAGGAACGACGTTCTAAAGGCAGCAATAGGATATGACCTATGTCCAGTGGTCATCTGCAGCAGAGAATCTATGCTGACTTCAAGGTGCTTGACATACCGAATTTCGATGTCGTTTTGGGTATGAATTGGCTGGGAACTTTCTACGCTACCATCGACTGTCGTCAAAGAAGGATAGTGTTCAAGATTCCAAACCATCCGGTCTTTTATTTCAAAAGTGGAGACCGTACCCTGGAGCCTAGCACATACAAAGCAAAACCGAAGAAGTAAGTGATTGCAATTCTATAAGCGGAAGAAGACAAGCCAGAGGTAGTGATTAAGAGAGATTTTGCGTGCATTTTGAAATCAAAATTAAGAATACCGCAATCAATAACGGTGTCACTTGGTAGCTAACCGGTTGAGTACGGGTCGGTCCACAGGGAGATGGATTCTTTTTCTTTATCTTCTAACGAGTTAATCTGATCAAATCGAGTTTTGTTTTAGATCTAAGAATGAGAATAAGTTGATAAAAAGGCTTGCTGGGGCTAGGGTTAGGTCAGTTCAAAATATGGATTCTTCTCACTGCTTTTAATGCCCTAGTTAGGATTTTAGGTGTTAGGGTAATAGTCAACAAAGGGGATTAGCACGACTAGGAAGAAACTTAGTTTCTTCCTTTCGGTCCTTATTCGTCATTTCTTAACTCTTAGCCCTAACCTCTATATAAATCAACCACAACCGGTCTTAACTAGGGAATCACCGCTATCTCGTGGGATAGGGTGCCGTAGTGAGCGGTGTATGTTTGATTCAAATAGAGTCCTAATTAAAAACTATAGGGGCAAGAAAAGAAGGGAGAGAGTTTTCCTTCTCTCAAACCTTCCCTCTCCTAACCCTAACAAGTGAGGAATTATTCACTCATTAGGGTATTAACAATGGAATTCATTTTTTATAAATTTTTATATTAGAAAACTAAATTGCAAATATTAAAAGAACAGATAAAGAAATGCAAGAATTAAATTCAGAAAAGGAATGTGAGATAAAAATAAAAATACCTTTATTTATTGATGCACTCTTGAACGATTACAAAGGAATTAAAATTTTAAAACTGGAAAATAAAAAGAGGCGTCTCAAAAGAGACACCCAAAAAGAGGCACTCCTAATTAGGCTCTCAACTTTCCTATTTATAGATAGGAGAAACCCTAGGTTTTACATCTGATCCATACATGAAATTACAAAATAACCCCAAAGACCGGGTCAAAGCATCGACTTATCCACCGACACGTGCATTGCACGGCCGTGGAACCGCGGCAGAAAGGCCAGTTTGGCTGCGGTTCCGCGGCCATTTGATGGGTTCTTGGGCTCAAATTCCTAGGGTTGCTTCATGTTGCTTTTTACTTCTGTCTTCTTCACTTAGTTCCATAGAATATCTTCTATTTTCTTCCAGATTTCTACAGTGCAGAATGTTTTGGACTTTTTGCCGTGAGCTTCGCGTTGAAGTCTTTAATCCAGTGCTGCCCTTGAACTGTCTTGTGCATGGAACTGTTTATTGATCTTCTTTTGTTCCTTGAACTGGTAGGCGGCATCATATGGATTCATCTATTGTTGGTCGTAGTCTCACTTTTGTAACGTATTTTCTTGAATTTCACTGTATTGTTCTGAGAACCTGTAACCTGCAACTATTTAGCAGACATGGATCAAAATCACCTATTTATTTGTAATATGATTAAGAATGGGCGATATAATAATGCAAAATTCTGATATGAACAAATACCCCCAAACTTATCTTTTGCTCGTCCCGAGCAAAGCCAAATTTATTCTCGAAAAAATCCTAACCTCACTTTCGCAGGGAATCGCGATTGCACTGAGCTCGTGCAACAAGCCGTTAAATCTCTAGGTGTTCCTAGTAGGAGGAGTGTTGTCTCCTGAGGGTTTTCAGCGGATACTATCCATAAATTCCGATCAATTTGGCCTGTTGGCTTTCATTCTTCAATTCAGTATTCTAGTAAGAAATTCTATTATCTTCAACTTAGAAACCATCAACCCGTATCTTTCACACTTCCTTTTCATTTATCTTAAGATCATATACGTTTTGCAAGTTTATAAAGCTTTCAACATCTCCTAAATTTTCCTTCTAAGGTGCAATCTTAACTCAGGAATTTTTCATCTCTACTGAAGATATAAGCCCTATCTTTTATTCCTATATCTCCTCCAAACTCTAATTATATACCCCTACGTGTGTGTGTGTATCACCCTTACACTTGGAAATTCAATTCAAGCTATCATACTCTTGTGCATCTTCCAAAATACTTTTAGTTGGTGAATTTTAGATAAAATTGCTCACACATCCTTCATGCGATCGTTAATACTTCTTGAGGTACTAAACGACCGATTAAAAAATGTGCTTGCGCATTTAGGCGTAATTTCTCGTCTTGCGATACCTAAGGCTTAGCAATGACTCCCAAACCAGTTGGTCTAAGGCACTAGGTGATGAAGCACCCTCGCTATATTTTTTATTTATGCCGACTTAAGCAAGTACAAAACCAATGTTCATTTTTTTGTCTCTTTATTCACCATTTATACTTCATTTTATTTTCCTTCATACTAAGTATTTAAGACAAGAGCATTTCAAGGTATCTTCTACTATTCCAAGTTTCAAAGTGCGTGTTTATGCAAGTTGTAGGGTATATATTTTCAGAATTTAGACTTAAGGTTCAGAATTATTTTTCAAACTTACACTTCAAATAAAAATTCAATACTCTTCCCTTATTTTGACTTAGCCCAAGAACTGAACTCAAAATTTGCCTATTTCTAAACAATCTACAAGGGCATATATTTTCTATAGTTAAACTTTAAGAAAGGTTATTTTTAGGGCTTTTAATTCACCAAGTTTAGGATCTAGTTTTTCCTAACTATTCAACCGTCATGTTGAACTTAAGTCAAATATGGCCAAAATTGAACTTTTCAATTTTTATAATTTTTAAAATTTTTGATTTTTATGGATTTTAAAATAAGTATGCAAATGCAAAAATATACACATGAATGCGAAGGAAGAAAGCTTACCGAGCACACCCCCAAACTTAAACTTGACAGTGTCCTCAACGTCAGGCTACACCGAGAGGGTCAAAATTGTCGGCACTCCCCTGTTTTTTTTTGTTTTGTTTTTTTTTATTATTATTATTAACAGAAAAAGACAACAAAATATATATATACAAAAAGGTCTCCCCCAAACTTAAGTGAAACAGTGTTTCCACTGTTGAAGCATTAAAGTTCAGAGCTAGGAAAGAGAAAAACACGATATCAAGCTATACAAGGCCTTACACAGGCCAAAGGTTAGCACCAACCATTCAAAAATTTTATCGTTATAATGGTGTGGTTAGTGAAAGAATGGAGTGTAGATAAAAGAAATGAGAAACACACGAAGCCGTGTGGAGATAGAAGCAGTATACGGTCTCGGTGGAGGAGAAGAATGGCGGAAGGGAAAAAGAAATGGTGGTGGTTCGACTTCTTCAGGTGGAGGTCGATTAATCACAAAATCCGAGTCGTTTAGGAATGCAAGTTCGTCAGCAAAAAGTTTTTCAAAACTCTCATCGATGTAATTGAACATTTTGCTGTCAGTAAGTTTTGTGCCAGAATTTATCATACTTGATTTGTCAAAAATTATGGAGGTAGGAGACTCGAAAAACTCATCTACCTCATTTTCAAAAGTATCCAAATCAAGTTGGCTTTCTAGAATGATCAAACTTGAATTATCGAATTGTGATTCATCAACACTCACTGAAATTATAAGAAGAATAGAAGAAGAACCAGAGAAAGTGGGAGAAAGAAGATGAATACGAACTTGAAGGTGGAGATGGAGTGTATAAATTAGCACAATTTGTAATGACCGATGTGTAAAATGCGATTGTGCTAATCTATCAACCCATGGAGAAATGAGATCAAATCCCTCAAAATTCATGAGAAAACATGGGTACATCGAACTTGGTAAACCAGACATTGAAATTGAAAGCGTAACGGTTTCTTGCAAAGTCGGAACAAGGACGGAGGGAAGTGGTTGAGGAAGGGTATCGGTTAAAGATTCAGGAGAGTGTGCGCAGTCAATGAAAGGGATAGAATGAATTGGAAAATCCGACTCCTCAAGTAAAACTGCTTCATCCTCAATAATTTCTTCAATACTCTCCTCAAAATTTAGCTTATCCATACTATTCTCATCAAAATCAAGACGCATGTGAAGTTCGTGAAAAACATTTAATGACTCGGGATGATGAATTGGAGAGAAAAATTCAGTCAAATCTACGGGTTCATCATCCAAAATATTCCCAGCGTCGATATCCTCGATCAAGTGAAAATTAAATTTCTCGGACACCTCATCAAAAGCATGGATATCAATTAATTCAGGTTCTAGAGTGGAGGTGTATAGGTCAAAAGGATTGGATGTGGGTTCACTCGAAAGGGACCCTTCACAATCTGGCAAATCAAACACTACAAAGTCACACAACTCATTAAACGTTTTATCTTCAACAAGTGAATTATTTGGAACACTTGACAAACATTCAAAACCGGAATTGTGGGATTCAATTGGGGATGGGTAGGTTTGATTTGGAAGGATGTACAGCTCACTCTCACCACTCAAATTCTCAATCTGTCCAACCGCCCCATCATACATTGGAAAATTTGGAGCTAGTTGGAAACTAGCTACCGGTCACTAGGTTGTATAAGGGCGGCCATGGACGCATTCAAATCCATCATATTTTGTCTTGACGTTACCATATAATCTTCCAACGACTGTTCCAGACTAGACATGGGTTGTGAAGGGGTTTCAGTAAAAGATTCAAAGTTGTTTGGATACTGTACACTCCCAAATGGCTGTGTAGAAGCAATATCTAGGGAAGGTGCAACAGTTGGGTAAGATGGATAGGAATTGAATGGTTGGACAGTATTAGGATCAACATTTGGATAAAAAGGTGAATGGAATTGTTGATCCCAAGAACTGGAAGTGTTGAAAGGAGTGAAAGATCGGCTACGAGATTGTTCAATATGTTCAGTAATAGATATGGGTTTCGGAGTTACAACCAGAATCTTAAAAGGAATATCAATGTAAGAAGGTGGTGAAGGTTGAAATGGTTGATACAAGGTGGATTGCGGAGTCCAACTGTTTTTCCTAGACGCGTCTATTCGATCTTTCAAAGAAATTTTGGACATGGAGGGGTCGTCCGAAATTCGACCAAAACAATGAGCGTAGGAAGTAATGTCTGGTTAAGGGTACCAAAGTTCGGCAAGAGTTTGCGAGGTGGGGTACCCATGATGTGAGGAAAGAAAGGAAAAGAATGTGAATTTTTATTATTTTTATTTTTTTTATTATTTTTATTTATTTATTTAATTTTTTAAAAAAAAATTGTTTGTTTTTGGAGTTATGAAATTTTTGAAAGTGTTGAAAGAGTTTTTGCTAAAATTTGTACGGAACCACGGCACAATTTCAAACAACCACAGTTTAAACATGCACGATCAAACCTAGAGCTAGGGTCTCCTAAGTCAACTAGACTGCTCCTAACTGTTCCAAAGTAACAAGTTGTGAGATATCTCTCAAATCGTCTCTTCACCGCCAATTGTGGCCAGGTAAGTACAAGTGAAGAAAGGAGGGTTCCACTCATGAATCACCGAGAGACAGGCCTTTTAAAATTACCTTTCTCACTTATCTAGCCTAGGCACTACAAAGTCAGGTTTAGATAAACGACTGAATGACCACAACCTTCCTTTGTCCTAATGAGCGCGACGGTCCTTAATTGGCTGAGTCTAGATATTTTTTAATTAGCTCAAAGATGATGCATATGCTTTTTGTGATTTCTGGGATCTTAGGAAGGGTAATGAAATCCCCACCCAATCTGGATTGGTGTTATAGCCCCTTAAAAGTCCGTTTTAAATATGCAAAGCAATTAACACACAAAATCTAAAACACTTGCAATTTTTTTTTAATTTGGCAGCACAAAGAATCCTGCACAAAAACAATTTATTGGATAGGAGAAAGAATTTTGCGCAAAGAACCCTGCAGGAAAAATTTTCAGTGAAGTTCAGGGGGTTACAGAGAAGACAAAAATACTTATAGAGAATTTTTGGGCGCTGACGTCACCCTTTGACCGCGGTTCCGCGGTCAAACTGTCAATTATGCCGCGGTTCCACGGCGGTTTAGTTGGTTTAAGATCTCCAAAAATTTTCTCTGTGTTGTTTGGATTCTCCCCTGTTTGTTCAGATCATCTGTTTCTTGATTTGTTCACTGGGCTTGCTCCAGATCTGAAACAGAGTTTGCTCCAAGCCTGCACACGTGCACAAAAACCTTTCAAAAAGAACAAAATGATTTTTATTTTTATTTTTATTTTATTTTAAAAATTTTCAATTTTTAAATTTTTTTTTTATTTACCCGAAATTACACAAAGAAAGAGACTACCGTCTCCCCGGCAACGGCGCCATTTGATTGGTATAGATTTAGCGTATGCGTTTTTAAAAATCAAAATTAAGAATACCACAATCAATAACGGTGTCGCTTGGTAGCTAGCCGGTGGAGTACGGGTCGGTCCACAGGGAGATGGATTCCTTTTCTTTATGTTCTAACGAGTTAATCCGATCAAATCAGGTTTTGTTTTAGATCTAAGAATGAGAATAAGTTGATAAAAGGGCTTGCTAGGGCTAGGGTTAGGTCAGTTCAAAATATGGATTCTTCTCACTGCTTTTAATGCCCTAGTTAGGATTTTAGGTGTTAGGGTAATAGTCGACAAAGAGGATTAGCACGACTAGGAAGAAACTTGGTTTCTTCCTTTTGGTCCTTATCCTACCTTTCTTAACTCTTAGCCCTAACCTCTATGTAAATCAACCACAACCGGTCTTAACTAGGGAATCACCGCTATCTCGTGGGATAGGGTGCCGTAGTGAGCGGTGTGTGTTTGATTCAAATAGAGTCCTAATTAAAAATTATGGGGGCAAGAAAAGGAGGGGGAGAGATTTCCTTCTCTCAAACCTTCTCTCTCCTAACCCTAACAAGTGAGGAATTACTCACTCATTAGGGTATTATTAATGGAATTCATTTTTTATAAATTTTTATATTAGAAAACTAAATTGCAAATATTAAAAGAACAGATAAAAAATGCAAGAATTAAATTCAGAAAAGGAATGTGAGATAAAAATAAAAATACCTTTCTTTATTGATGCACTCTTGAACGATTACCAAGGAATTAAAATTTTAAAACTGGAAAATAAAAAGAGGCATCTCAAAAGAGGCACCCAAAAGAGGCACTCCTAATTAGGCTCTCAACTTTCCTATTTATAGATAGGAGAAACCCTAGGTTTTATATCTGATCCATACATGAAATTACAAAACAACCCCAAAGACCGAGTCAAAGCACCGACTTATCCACCGACACGTGCATTGCACGGCCGTGGAACCGCGGCAGAAAGGCCGGTTTGGCCGCGGTTCCGCAGCCATTTGATGGGTTCTTGGGCTCAAATTCCTAGGGTTGCTTCATGTTGCTTTTTACTTCTGTCTTCTTCACTTGGTTCCACAGAACATCTTCTATTTTCTTCCAGATTTCTACAGTGCAGAATGTTGTGGACTTTTTACCGTGAACTTCGCGTTGAAGTCTTTAATCCAGTGCTGCCCTTGAACTGTCTTATGCATGGAGCTGTTTACTGATCTTCTTTTGTTCCTTGAACTGGTAAGCGGCATCATATGGATTCATCTATTGTTGGTCGTAGTCTCACTTTTGTAACGTATTTTCTTGAATTTCACTGTATTGTTCTGAGAACCTGTAACCTGCAACTATTTAGCAGACATGGATCAAAAGCACCTATTTATTTGTAATATGATTAAGAATGGGCGATATAATAATGCAAAATTCTGATATGAACAGGTAGTTCGAGAGTTCGACGACGTATTTCCTGAAGACATATCAGGTTTGCCTCCCGATCGAGCTCTTGAATTCAGAATTGATTTAGTACCTGGTGCACAACCGGTGATCAAAGTACCGTATCGATTAAGCCCTGAAGGTTTGAAGGAGATTCGTACTCAATTGGACGAACTTCTAAAGAAATGATGGATTTTTCCCAGCATTTCAAGTTGGGGATCTCCAGTTCTACTTGTGAAGAAGAAGGAAGGTTCATACAGAATGTGCATTGATTATAGAGTTTTGAACGAAGTCACGATAAAGAACAAGTATCCACTACTGCGAATAATCGATATTTTCGATCAGCTAAGTGGGTCTTTCGTTTTCTCAAAATTAGATCTTCGTTCGGGTTATCATCAGGTGAAGGTCAAAGAGTCTGATATTCCGAAGACGGCATTCAGGACTCGCTATGGACATTATGAGTTTCTCGTGATGCCATTTAGAGTGACCACTGCACCAGCCATATTCATGAATTTGATGAATCGAGTTTTCCGAGATTACCTAGACAGATTTGTTGTCATATTCATCGACGACATCCTGGTATATTCAAAAAATCAGAAAGAGCATGCTGAACATTTACGAATTGTCCTGGAGATTTTGCGACGGCATCCACTCTATGCCAAGTACAGCAAGTGCGAGTTTTGGCTAGAACAAGTCGGATTTCTCAGACATATCATTTCAGGTGAAGGAATCTATGTGGATCCAGCTAAACTATCAGCAGTAAGCGAATGGGCGACACCAAAGACAGTGAAGGACATTCGAAGTTTTTTGGGATTAGCAGGATACTACCGAAGATTTATTGAAGGATTTTCGAAGATTACAACACCCCTGACCAAGCTCACACGTAAAAATGAAGAATTTGTGTGGTCAGAAGCATGCGAACAAGGTTTCGTAGAACTCAAGTCAAGATTGACATCAGCACCTATTCTCGTAATATCGGAACAATCTGGAGGTTTCGTAGTGCATTGCGATACATCCGGTAAGGGATTAGGATGTGTTCTACACCAAAACGGTAAAGTTGTAGCTTATGCATCAAGACAGCTGAAAGTTCATGAGCGCAACTATCCGACGCATGATCTGGAGTTGGCAGCCGTTATCTTTGCACTCAAGATTTGGCGTCATTATCTTCTTGGAGAACGGGTAGATATCTGCACAGACCACAAAAGTCTGAAGTATGTGTTTACTCAGAAAGAGTTGAGTATGCGGCAGAGAAAATGGTTAGAACTTATGGCAGATTTCGACATCAACCTACAATATCATCCAGGAAAGGTGAATGTAGTACCTGATGCACTTAGTCGCCAACCACTATCAATGAATCTCACTGCACAGTGGAAGCTACAGCAAGATTTTCATTAGATGGAGATAGAAGTGATCATGCCAGGTAACGCTTCAAGTTTGATGAACTTACAAGTTCAGTCTACAGTTGTCAATCAGATCAAAGCAACTCAAGCAAGTGATGCCAAGTTGCAAAAGATCAGAGAACAAGTAGAAAGTGGATTTCGAACAGATTTCATCATTCACGAAGACGGATCTTTAAGATACGGCAGTAGATTGTGTGTACCACAAGATTCTGTTTGAGAAGAATTGATGAAAGAAGCTCACAGCTCTTCTTACTCAGTACACCCTGGATGTACAAAGATGTACAAAGATCTATGTCAACATTACTGGTGGCATGGAATGAAGCATGAAGTAACCAGAAGCGTAGAAAAATGTATGGTGTGTCATCAAGTGAAAGCTGAACATCACAGGACTGCTGGTTTACATCAACCGTTACCTATCCCAGAATGGAAGTGGCAACGCATTACCATGGACTTCGTGACTGCACTTCCTCGCAGCACGAAAGGTAACGATGCGGTATGGGTTATTGTGGATCGACTCACAAAGTCGGCTCACTTCATCCCATTTCGAGTTGGCCAATCTACCGAGACACTAGCAAAGAAGTACATGGAGGTAAGTTTGAATCTAAGTAATATTTAACTTTTCATAGGGTACTATTTTTGATACCCATGAACTCATGCAGGAGATTGTGAGATTACATGGAGTACCGATTTGCATTGTCTCCGATCGTGACACTAGATTCCGATCGCAATTTTGGCAGAGTCTGCAAGCTAGTTTGGGAATGAGTCTGAACTTTAGCACAGCTTACCATCCACAAACAGATGGACAGTCTGAGCGAACGATTCAGATACTTGAAGATATGCTAAGAGCGTGTATGTTAGACTTCGGAGGATCGTGGGAAGATCAGCTACACCTTGTGGAGTTTTCATACAACAACAGCTACCAAGCGGGTATTGGAATGGTACCATTTGCAGCTCTATATGGAAGGAAGTGCCGTTCACCATTAAGTTGGGACGACATCGGAGATAGAGAACTCCTTGGACCTGAGATGATAGTGGCGACTGTAGATGTAGTTCGCACTATCAGGGAATGAATGCGCATAGCCCAAGACCGACAGAAGCACTAGGCTGATGCAAAGCGCCGACACTTGGAGTTCCAACTGGGAGATCATATATTTCTGAAGATTTCTCCAAACCGTGGAGTGATTCTCTTTAGAAAGCGGGGTAAGTTAAGTTCGAGATACATTTGACCGTTCGACATACTCGAACGAGTCGGAGAAGTGGCTTATCGCTTGGCACTTCCACCCTTATTGGAAGGAGTACACAACGTGTTCCACATATCCCAGCTCAGAAGGTATGTGAGTGACCCCAGTCACATTCTTGATCACTCCGAGTTTACTGTACAGACGGATCTATCTTGTGAGCAACAACCCGTTGAAATCCTGGACAGAAAGGTAAAGTCACCTCGGAATAAGAAAGTAAACTTGGTTCGAGTGATGTGGAGAAAAGACACACCGGGAGAATCAACGTGGGAAAGAGAAGACGACATGCGTGCAAGATACCCTCACTTGTTTGTAAATTAGTCCTTAAATAATTGTAAATTTCAAGGACGAAATGTTTATAAGGAGAGTAGAATGTAATGACTCTGTTTATAATGTACAAAATTTGTTTAAAATTAAAGTACTAAATGGAGTATTTCCAATCCTAAGTATGCTATAAGTATTTGATTTGTTTAAGAACAGCAAGAAAGCACTTGTAGCTCATTAGTAAAGCCTTGCACTGCTGTGACATAGCCCCTGTGTTCGAATCCCATCAGCCACATATTATTTTTTTTTATTTTTCATTTAAACTTTTTGGAAGCCCAAAAGTTTACACGTGCAATACACGTAAAAATGAAAATTCTAGGAAATCAAATATGTGCACTGAGATATATGAAATGACACTGATACATGGCAAGCATCCTAAGCACCCCCATTGAAATGGCCGGCGAAGATGCAAATAGGGCCGGCGCCGCCGGTTTAAACCGTGGAGAATGCTCCAAATTTTTGACCCCGACACCCTTTGGCCTACCCCACTAACCCTAGACTATTTGTTTTCCTTGCAAATATCCAGAGAATTAAAATGAGCTTTAAAACCAAATTTTAATGCATTTTAATTCTCATTTTTAATACCTTAAACCATAATTCTATCCTATAAATACCACCATACACCATATTCCTCTCTATTCTGAAATCCATTGTCAAAACTCTCAAATTTTTCCAAGTCCAAAAAGTTGTACAAGTGGAGTTAGCCCAAGGTCAAGTTCCGGCGACGATTCGGGACAAATCCGGCGACACCGCGACTCCGCGACGCCTTCAAAACCTTCCTCCACCTCTTCTCTCTCTTATCAACCAGTAAGTTCACTCTCCTCTCCTCTCTTTCTATTCTAAAACGATCTTTTATTAAAACTCGTTGGAAGTGGAGTTATTCCGACTTCCGATTCTAATTTCATTAAAAACCCAACTTTTCTTAACAACAAATCAACCATTTCTTTATATCTTGTTTAGCAACCATAAAACAACATTTAGAACAAGTTTCAGTTCATAATAAAATGCTATGCAACTTGTATTATACTTTTTCGTTTAAATACCACAAAATTTACCTACGATATTACTTCATCATATTGCTCATATTACCTTTAGAAAACTCACGAGGTAATGACCTACCTCATCACAACACTAATCATGATATAGCACGATGGCTTGAAAACAACATTTTTGTGGCTAAGACAAATTTACAGTTAAATACCATAAACTATCAAAACCGTATTTCTTTTAATTGTTTTAATCAAATTCCATACGATTATGTCCTTACAACCTATTTTGGGGAATCCGATTTGGTTGGTGCGGGTTATCGCACATCCATCAGACTAGTAGCGCGAGATGCAGACCTCCTCATGAAGCATACGATCTCAATGGAATTTTTATTATTACAATTCTTAAGAAAACGTGATTTCTATTAATAAATAAATTCTATTTTTAATAAATATATATATATATATATGTAAATATTATCAAAATATCTATTTTAAATATGTAATATATTCCATGTTTTCTAAATCAAAAGAAAAGAACCACAAAAGTTCATGAAAATACCATCAAGAAATCAATACAAGTCAATTTACATGAAGATACCATATACTATTCAATTTAGGTTTATATTCACTAGAATATCTCATCTTATAAAAATTATATCTATGAAAACCCTAAAGACGATAAATTGATACTTGAGGTTTATTTTGAAAATATATCAAAACTATTTTTCATAAAAACCCCTCAAGTTATATTAATTTACAATAAGGACCCTAGTAAATATAGGTTTAAGCGGGATCAATTCTCTTGAGCCTCAGGGAGCCGGAGAAAGTGGATGCTTGCCTATTTAAAGTAGACAACTAAAAACGGGGTTATCAATACGATAATTGTCTTCGAAAAAGACACAAATCCTGCCGTCCATGTGCAGCAGTTACCGATAACTCCAAAACTAATTCAGGACTTCAATTCTGTTTAAAGAGTCTGACTCAATGTGAGTCTCAGTCAAATCTGAAATCAATCCATCCATGAATACAATTCAAATATAACTCCAATACAACATGAATCCATTTATACCAGAATACTATCTATATCAACATTTGATTTGACCGAACCATGGATATACATTGACTTTTTTACATGACTACTCATTTATATCCTTATCCGTTTACATGAACAATTGATACATGGTTTCGACAAGACTTATATCTAAAAATCATCTATAAACAACACAATAAAACATTATAGAGTTTTAAAGGGGTACATTGGTACAGAATGTGTTAAAAATGGCACGAGGCAGTCACTTTAATACATTTAACCTGAACATCCGTTGCCGCTGTCCCGTGGGTTTTGATAGAGCCTTGTACTCCTTATACCATAGTCCACGGGGTAAGTTGGACTCCTCTCGTATACACTGGTATATTCTGTACCAAGCTACAAACAACCGCGTTAACAAAATAATCATACATTATATCAGATATATTCTCTTTACCTGTTCAGTATATTTCTATCTCTCTTTGGGACTTACCGAGCGATTTTTCGCTGACGACATTCCTTTTCTATTCTTTTTTTGGAATGTTGTCACGATGACCCGACTCTCTGGAGATCGAGCCCAGCTCAGAAGACTTGGACCAATTCTCAAAAGACCCAGAGCTTTAGTCACCTATATAAACTTTTACTTTCAATTCATGCCATTGTTTAGGCAGTGCTTTCCATATTATATTTACTTTTCAGTTGCATTGTAAAGAATATTTAATAAATAAAAAATTGCTGTTCATTTACATCTCATATCTTTCTTGTGAACATTTACATTATATTGCTTATTTACACTTAGCGTGTTTACTTCTGAGCAAATACGTCGCGTGCATCGTCGCGTCTACTTACCGTACACTGGGAAGTGGGGTGTGACAAGATGTTTCATGCACACCCTATGCTCAGCCTCTGGCATGACAGACTGTAGAGCATTATCTAACCCTTTCTCCATGTCACTCATTATTGTTAAATTATCGACATCTCCATCCAATTCTTTTTTCAGGTTTGAAACAAACCATGTCCATGATTCACTACATCCCCCTTCAACAACAGCAAAAGCTAAAGTATACAGTCCATTATTAACATTTAGGGTATTGGCTGAAAGCAAAATACCTAAATACTTACCTCTATGATAGCAGCCATCCAACCCAATAAAAGGCCTACAAGCTCTTTTGAAGCCCAACACACACTGTCTAAAAGAGACAAACATTTTAGAGAATGCAACATCATGATTCGTGTGTCAAAAACTATTTCTAAACCGCAATCAAGAACGGCGTCGCATGAAGCTAGCCGGTGAATACGGGTCGGTCCACAGGGATGTTGTGAATCTCCTAATCGCGCTAACGAGTTAATTCCGATTGTGGTCGGACAGATTATTAAATCTAAAAATCTAATTAATCTATACTAATTATTTAGATCTATTCTTGCTAGGGCTAGGTTTAGGGATGGTTTGGAAATGCAAGTAAACCTCAATGCTTTTTATACCCGAATGAAGATCTATGAGGAGTTATGGTAATTATAATAAAGGGGATTAGATCCATTCGGGAAGGTGTTCCTTCCTCTAGGTTCTTGTCCTTCCTTTAGAGATCCTTACCCTAACCTCCATGGAAAACGCGCGCAACCGGGCCTTTACACTACGGTGTCATCGTTACCTCGAGGGGTAGGATGCCGTAGGGCGCGGTGTGTGCGTTTATGCATGGAGTCCTATAGTAAATATTTGGTGGGTAAGAAAGGGATGAGAGATCTCATCTCTCAAAATGCTTCCCCAAAGCTAAACCCTAAACAAGTTCCTAGGGCATGAAATTAAATCTACCTAGGGCAAAGAATTGAAATCTAAACTAGGGAGAGAAATTAAATCTACTTACAGATGTATCCCTCCAATCATCCATGCAGGGTTGTCAGATCTGAATTTCTGAATGGAAAAGAAACACCGATGCTCTCCAAAAGAATTTCTGAATTTTTATTAAAAGGAGGCATAAAGAATTACAATTATTAGAGTTCCTATTTATAAAGAATAGGAAACCCTAGGGTTACATTTGTTTCGCATGTCCACAATTACACAAATAGCCCTAGAAAGACTTAGTCAACGCCGCCACAAATTACTATAAAAATTTCAGCTTCTGATTGCTCAAGACCGCCGTGGAACCGCGGCCCGAGGCCTGGTTTGGCCGCGGTTCCGCGGCCAAAAGAAGGAATTGGGCTTCTAATTTTCTTGGTCTGATTTCTAGTGGCTTGGGCTTCTTAGTTCTATATATCTTTTTCCATTTGGGCTTCTAGGTTGGTTCCAGATCTCCAGAGAACAATTTGCAATGGCTTTTTAACCGTTCGTCTTGTAATCTTGGACCTTGCGTTGCCTTGTACCTTGTGAATTTTATCTTTGATGTAGGCTTGATCAAGAGTCCTCTGTTTGTTGGTTAAAGTCCATATTTTTATTGTCTTTACATCGTTTGCACTGTTTTCTGTCCAAGAACCTGTAACCTGTAACATATAGCAGACATGCGTCAAAAGTACCTGTTTATTTATAAAAAGAATAAAAATGGGGAATATAATAATGCAATATTATGGTGTGAACAAATACCCCCAAACTTATCTTTTGCTCGTCCTCGAGCAAACTTATTTTTTATTCACTAAAATCCTAACCGCACTTTCGCAGGGAAACGCGATTGCACTGAGCTCGTGCAACAAGCCGTTAAACCTCTAGGTGTCCCTAGTAGGAGGAGTGTTGTCTCCTGAGGGTTTTCAGCGGATACTACCCACAAAATCCTATCAATTTGGCTCATTGACTTTTGTTCTCCAATTAGGTCTTCTAACAAGGAATTCTATTATTTTCGACTCATAAATCATCCACCCATATTCTTCATACTTCCTCATCATCTAACTTAAGATTATATATGTTCTGCAGACCTACTTAACTTTCGGCATCTCTTAAGTTTTCCTTCTAGGGTTCCATCTCCACTTAGGAATTTCTATCAACTTTACTAAAGATACAAGTTCTATTCTTCACTCCTTTCTCTCATCTAAACTCCAATCATATACCCCTACGTGTGTGTATAAATTACCCCTACACTTGGAAATTCAAATCAAGCAATCATACTCTTGTTCGTTGTCAAAAGTACTTATTAATTGGTAAATTTAAATGAATTTTTGCTTACACATCCTTCATGCGATCGTTAATACTTCTTGAGGTACCAACAACCGATTACAAGATGTGTTTGCACATTAAAGCATAATTCCTAGTCTTGCAACACCCAAGGCTTTAGCAGTGACTCCCAAACCAGTTGGTCTAAGGCACTAGGTGATGAAGCACCCTTGCTAAATATTTTTCTATTTTTGCAGCCTTAAGTAATCACAAAAACCAGTGTCCATTTTTTTTATTCTTTATTCACACTTATATATCTTTTTTTTCATTTTCATTGTACTAAGGATTTTAGACAAGAGCATTTCAAGGTCTCTTCTACTATTCCAAGTTTCAAGGTGCGTGATTGTGCAAATTGTAGGGTATACATTTTCAGAATCTAGACTTAAGCTAGGAACTATTTTTCAAACTTATACTCTAATAAGAACATCAATACTTTTCCTTTGTTTCGACTTAGCCCAAGAACTGAACTCAAAATTTGCCTATTTCTAAATAAACTACAAAAACATATACTTTCTACCGCTAAACTTAAAGGAAGGTTATTTTAGGGTTTTTAATTTACTAAGTTTAAGATCTAGTTGTTCCTAGCTAGTCAACCTATTTGTCAAACTCAAGTCAATTAGCCAAAATTGAATACAATAATTTTTATAATTTTTGAAATTTTTCAATTTTTATGGGTTTTCAAATAAGTATGCAAATGCAAAAATATGTACAAATGAATGCGAAGGAAGAAGACGTACCGAGCATACCCCCAAACTTGAACTTGATAGTGTCCTCACTGTCATGCTAAACCAAGAGGGTCAAAATACCGGCACTCCCCTGTTTATTTATTTATAGTTTTTTTTTATATTTTTAATGTTTTGAAATTTTTTTTGGTTTTCTTTTATAGAAAAAAAACAAAAAATATATACATATATACAAAGATTCCCCCCAAACTTAAGCTTGGCCTTACACAAGCCAAAGGTTAGCACCAACCATTCAAAAATCTTATCGTGGTAATGGTATAGTTGGTGCAAGAATGGGGTGGAAAGAAGAGAGATGAGAAGCACACGAGACCGAATAGGAAGAAGAATGGTAGAATATGGTCTCGGTGGGGGAGAAGAAGGGCGGAAAGGAGAAAGAAGGGTCGCGCGATCTTGAGGGTGTAAATCGAGTGAATAAATTAGCGCAATATGTGATGACCGATATGTTATAAGCGATTGCACTAACTTATCAACCCGTCGGGAAATGGGGTCAAATCCCTCAAGATTAGCAAGAAAACATGGGTATGCCGAACTTGGTATAGGAGATGAAAGCGTAACGGTCTTTTGCACGGTCGGAACAATAGGAAGGACGAAAGGAAGTGAATTAGGGATAGTATCATTCTCACCGTAGTAAACTGTCTCGAACTTAAAAGATTCCATCAATGGTTCAAAACTACTGTAATCAACCGAGTCTGATGGTTCAACTAACTCATCTGAAAATGTAAAGGACTCAAACTCGGACGGTGAGTCATCAATATCGTCCGAAAAAGTGAAACACTCGTAAGTGTTATCATCTGTGAGAACAGTATCGGATTCAAAGGAAAAATTTTCAAGCTCACAGTCTTCAGGCATGGTCGGAACGATGGAAAGGAGGGAGGGTGATTTAGGTAAAGGTTTAAGAGGATGAGTTGGAAAATCAGACACATCAAATAAAAATGGTTCAACCTCAATATTATCCTCAAGACTCTCCTCAATACTATCCTCAATAGTTAACTCATCCATGCCATTATCATCAAAATCAAGACGCATATGAGATTCGGGATAAACATTTAATAACTCGGGATGATGATTTGGACATAAAATATCAATCAAATCTACGGGTTCATCATCCGGAATATTCCCGGCGTCTATATCCTCAATCAAGTGAAAATTAATTTCTTTAGACACCCCATCAAAATCATGGATATTTATCGATTTAGGTTCTAGATGGGAGGTGTAAAGATCGAAAGGATTAAGTGTGGTTTCACTCGAAAGGGGTTCTTCACAATTTGGCAAATCAAGCACTACAAAATCACACAACTCATTTTTATTTTCAACAGGTGAACTATTTAGGGCAATCGATAGAAAACAGGAGTTGTGGGTTTCAATTGGGTAAGGGTAGGATTGATTTGAAAATCCTCTCTCATTCTCACTCTGTCCAACTGCCTCCTTATACATTGAAAAATTTGAAGCTAGTGGGAAACTAGCTGCCGGTTCACTAGGTTGCATAAGGGTGGCCACAGATGCTTCCACATTCCTAGTCATTTTGTTTGTTGCAGCAATATAAGCTTCCAACGACTCTTCCAAACTAGACTTAGGTGGTGAGGGGGTTTCGGTAAAAGATTCGAAATCGTTTAGATATGCAAAACTCCCAACAGGCTGTGTAAAAGCAGTGTCTAGTGAAGGTGGGAAAGTCGAGTAGGACTGGTAGGAAGTGGGTGGTTGGGCAGGGGTAGGGTCAACATGTGGATAAAAAGGTGAATAATCATATGGATCCCTAGAACTAGATGAGTGGAGAGGGTTGAAAGATCGGCTGCGAGATTTAGCAATATGCTCAGCAATGGACATCGGCTTAGGAGTGACGGAAGGACTTGAAAAAGTGGTATCAACATATGGAGGTGGTAAAGATTGACTTGGTTGACACAAAGTGGGTTGAAAAGTCGAATTGTTTCTCCTAGACGCCTCTATTTGATCTTTCAAAGATATTTTAGGCATGGAAGGATCGTCTTTAAATTGATCGAACAAATTGCCGAACGACGCAAAATTAGGTTCGGGATACCAAAGTTCGGCAAGTGATTTATTATGTGGGGTACCCATGATGTCAGAAGGAGAAGAGAAAGAAGGTGGTGGTGCAAGGATTTATTTGCGGCCAAAAATTTGCAAGTTTTCTAAAAAAAATTTTCCTTTTTTTTTCTTTTTCTCTTTATTTGGAAATTGTTGCAAAAAGATTTTGATAAAAGATATGCAACAGAAAAATATTACTTGCAATCAATTATTATTTTAAGCATATCACAAAGAATCTTTATTTGGAAAAAATTGTTGCAAAAAGATATTCGAGAAAAGATATGCAACAAAAAAGATTACTTGCAATCAATTTCTATTTTAAACGAGGCGCAAAAATCCTGCACAAGATTGTTATTTGGAAAGAGAAAGATTTTTAAAGCGCACAAAATCTTGCAGGAATTTTTCAGAAAATATATGGAAATTTTTGCAGAGGAGGAACAGAGAAACTAACAGAGCTTTTTTTTTTTTTACGCTCTGAACCGACCAGGGCGCGGGGGTTCCGCGGCCAGAAGCTGGGTCGCGCGGCGGTTCCGCGGCCGGAAAGGTAGCGTCGGCTTTTTTTTTTTTGGGACCAGATTATCGCGATTCTTCTTGTTGACTCGGTCCTCCAAATTTCTTTTGTTCCTCGGTTGTTGTGATCTTCTGTTGTTCCGATCTGTTTTTTTTTCTGTTCAGCTTTCTGTAGATTTCCAGATCCGAATTTGTATATAGATCCTGCAAAATTCAAACAACAAAGTACCCTTTCCAAAATAACAGATAATATATTTATATATTTTTTTGGATTTTTTTGGATTTTTTTAATTTTGATTAACCCGAAATTGCAAAAAAGAAATAACACGCCATCCCCGGCAACGGCGCCATTTGATTCGTGTGTCAAAAACTATTTCTAAACCGCAATCAAGAACGGCGTCGCATGAAGCTAGCCGGTGAATACGGGTCGGTCCACAGGGATGTTGTGAATCTCCTAATCGCGCTAACGAGTTAATTCCGATTGTGGTCGGACAGATTATTAAATCTAAAAATCTAATTAATCTATACTAATTATCTAGATCTATTCTTGCTAGGGCTAGGTTTAGGGATGGTTTGGAAATGCAAGTAAACCTCAATGCTTTTTATACCCGAATGAAGATCTATGAGGAGTTATGGTAATTATCAATAAAGGGGATTAGATCCATTCGGGAAGGTGTTCCTTCCTCTAGGTTCTTGTCCTTCCTTTAGAGATCCTTATCCTAACCTCCATGGAAAACGCGCGCAACCGGGCCTTTACACTACGGTGTCATCGTTACCTCGAGGGGTAGGATGCCGTAGGGCGCGGTGTGTGCGTTTATGCATGGAGTCCTATAGTAAATATTTGGTGGGTAAGAAAGGGATGAGAGATCTCATCTCTCAAAATGCTTCCCCAAAGCTAAACCCTAAACAAGTTCCTAGGGCATGAAATTAAATCTACCTAGGGCAAAGAATTGAAATCTAAACTAGGGCGAGAAATTAAATCTACTTACAGATGTATCCCTTCAATCATCCATGCAGGGTTGTCAGATCTGAATTTCTGAATGGAAAAGAAACACCGATACTCTCCAAAAGAATTTCTGAATTTTTATTAAAAGGAGGCATAAAGAATTACAATTATTAGAGTTCCTATTTATAAAGAATAGGAAACCCTAGGGTTACATTTGTTTCGCATGTCCGCAATTACACAAATAGCCCTAGAAAGACTTAGTCAACGCCGCCACAAATTACTATAAAAATTTCAGCTTCTGATTGCTCAAGACCGCCGTGGAACCGCGGCCCGGGGCCTGGTTTGGCCGCGGTTCCGCGGCCAAAAGAAGGAATTGGGCTTCTAATTTTCTTGGTCTGATTTCTAGTGGCTTGGGCTTCTTAGTTCTATATATCTTTTTCCATTTGGGCTTCTAGGTTGGTTCCAGATCTCCAGAGAACAATTTGCAATGGCTTTTTAACCGTTCGCCTTGTAATCTTGGACCTTGCGTTGCCTTGTACTTTGTGAATTTTATCTTTGATGTAGGCTTGATCAAGAGTCCTCTGTTTGTTGGTTAAAGTCCATATTTTTATTGTCTTTACATCGTTTGCACTGTTTTCTGTCCAAGAACCTGTAACCTGTAACATGTAGCAGACATACGTCAAAAGTACCTATTTATTTATAAAAAGAATAAAAATGGGGAATATAATAATGCAATATTATGGTGTGAACACATCACAAATACTATACACAACACAACTTCCCTCATTTCTGCTGATAAGCTCTGCTTGGAAGCTTGGTACATGTTTGCAATTCTCATCTACATTCCTAAAAACAATCTCTATTGCCTTTTCTCTTGCTCTCCATAACCTATTATAGGGGATTCCACCAAGCTTATATTTTCCCCTAATAAACTCCCCAATATGCTTAGGTAGAAAATCCCTGTTTTGCTTGATTTTTCCTAAAATCTGATTAGCTATCCAATCAGCACTTGTTTGAGAATTCCCTCCCATGTTGACACCAGAACAGGAATGCTTAGGATCCATTTTAGTGTTCTCCACCGTCTCCTTTTCCTGTCTCCACTAATATGCTCTTACCCTCCATGGACACTTCTTTGCAACACAAACCACAACCCATCTTGTTCCATCATTTATCTCATACTTTACTTGAAAATTGTATTTAATTGCATATTGTTTTATACTCATTCTGAACTCTTTCTTATTCTTAAATCTCCTCCCTACTTTTATTATAGGATCATCATCATTAACATCCTATATTGCCCCTTCACAACTCTGATAATTATCTACATTCTCAGCTTCATCATCATCAATCCAATCATCATCATTGTCAAGAAGGTCATAGTTGTTATCCTCAGAATAGCAATCTGCATCATCTTCAACCAACTCTTCATCCTAATGTTCTTCATCTTCCATATCCACATAACACAATTCCTCATTCAAAACTGCTCTATGTTTCTTCTTATCAGCTCTAATTAGACCACCATTAGCTCTTGTACTTGATCTTCATTTTCTTCTCTTACCAGTAACCTGATGTACTGAAGCTTGAAGGTCTTCAGTGGTTTGCCCTACAGTTTGAGGGGCTTGCATTACACTATGAAGGTCTTCACTGAAATTTGAGTGTCTAGAATTGAACTTTTAGGGGTTTGCACAGAAGTTTTAGTGTCTAGCATTGTAGTATCAGGGCCTTGACCTGAAGCTTGATGGTCTTGAGGGGCATTCACTGCAGCTTGAAGAGAAGATTGTTGTAAAAGACTTTTACAGAATCTTGAACTTCTTCTAGAAGAAAGAATTTGTAGAGACAATTGCTTTGATGGAGAGTATTCAGAAACTTTTACCTCATATGACATGAATAGATGATAAATCCCTAAATGCATATAAGCATGAAGCATATCCATGAAATTTTTATCACTCTTAACAGTTTTATATTATAGAGGATCAATATTTGGCAGAGCATAGGAAAATCTAAGTTTAAATCTCTCTGTCCAAGGCATCCCTTTATCGATTTCAGCAATTACATCTTTCAGATTTGTCCTAACAATCTCCACTAAAATGATTTTCTCTAACCCACCCTCATATTTTACCCTTTTAGTTTTTGGAATATTCTTCCAGTAACCACTATGTCTTAGCAATATCTGCATATCAAAATTCATGTCTAACCTGCATGCAAGGAATTTTCACATAATCAATATCAAATTAACCCATATTTATTGTTATAAACACTGTGTAGTTCTAAAGTGTGTTAAAAACACTGCATGCAAGTCAATTTAACATACTAATATCAAATTAACCCACACTAATATTTCACAAACTCTTAATATCAAACTGTGAGTTCTAAAGAGAATATAACAATCATGTGCATATGCTCATGAAGCATATCCACATCTAATTAACCCACATTTGAAGAAATAAATAGTGATCTCCACATTTGTTGTGTAGTTCTAAAGTGTATAAATGGTGCTTGTTTTTTGAAGAACAATTCAGAAATAGCAATCATCTGCTTTCATTGCTTATTTTAAGTGAATATATGGAGCTTGTTCCATAATTTATCATAGATTCTCACTATCTAATTAACCTACATTTCTTGTCAAAATTTAGAATATTGAACAAATTGCTAATAAAATAACACTGATTTCGCATACTATCAATATCAAATTAAACCATATTTGAAGAGTATTTTGTTCTGTAGTTCTAAAGTGTATATAAAGCCATCTGCTTTCTTTACTTGTTCTAAAGTGAAGAGCAAGTCAGAAATATAAAGCCATCTTCTTTCTTTACTTGTTCATAAAGTGAGTATATAGTGCTTGTTCCATCATTTATCATATGCTCTCACAATCTAATTAACCTACCTTTGTTGTTAAAATTCAGAATTTTGAACAAATTGCTAACAAAATAACACTGATTTCATATTCTATCAATATCAAATTAAATCACATTTGAAGAGCATTTTGTTCTGAAGTTCTAAAGTGTATATAAAGCCACATGCTTTCTTTTTGCTTGTTCTAAAGTGAAGAGCAAGTCAGAAATATAAAACCATCTGCTTTCTTTGCTTGTTCCTAAAGTGAGTATATGGTGCTTGTTCCATCATTTATCACATGCTCTCACTATCTAATTAACCAACATTTGTTGTTAAAATTCAGAATTTTGAACAAATTGCTAACAAAAGAACACCGATCTCACAAACTATCTATCAAATTAAAACACATTTGAACAATATTTTGTTCTATAGTTCTTAACTATATATATGATGCTTGTTATTTGAAGAGCAATTCAGAAATATAAAGCCATCTGCTTTAAAGGGATAAAAGAGAATAAACCCTACAATATCCCAATTTTTAAAAACTGAATTAACACTAAACAAGCCCTAAATCATCCCCTTTTAAAAGTCAATTTTCTTATGTTGTGTATTTTAGGGATGATTTAGGGCTTCATCAAGCCCTAAATTAAAGGAGAAAAATTTAGGGAAAAGATAACACTAATCAAGCCCTAAATCGTCCCTGAAAGCCCCAAATTAATTTTCCCCAAAATCAGGATTCAGTTAGCCCATGGCTACTGCCATATAAACCCATCTCTCAGACGACTCAGGTAAGGCAATTCCTATCCAATAAACGGTCGTTAATACCCCATCCCTAATACTCATTGTTTTTAGTAGTGAACACATCCGCTGGGGGTTGGCAGAAGGAGGGATGAAAATCCTGGCAGAAGGAGGGATGAAAATCCCCACTTCGAGCCTCACGAGTTTCTCCCATCTCTATTTTGCCACTTAATATATTTTCATTCTAGCTTAAATTTAATTTTTGAATCTGTTTAAGTTATAATGTTTCGAAAACGAAGAAAAAATTTATTGGCGGCGCTATTTTTCTTTTCAACGTTTTATAAGAGATTGCCTTGTGCAGAGAAAATAATTCATATACATAGAGAGAAGAAAAGTTTCTCTGCTCTTCTTCTCCACTTTGTTTTATTCTTTTTCGGGTAAAGGTTGTAATCGCATAAACTGGTTGGAACGTTGAGTACACGGTGTAACCGCGCGGAAGGTTTTGATTGTTTTTTGGGAGTAGACGGACACTATAGAGCACAATGTTGTTCAGAAGGAAGTCTTTTTTATAAAAATCTTGCTCTAGATTCTCTCTTCAATTTTATGGAGTCAAATTTTATGGTCATTCTATTATATCTAGAAGACTAACAAGAAAAGGCCCAACAAACCCAAATTCTTTGGACCGGATCTGGGTGCTCCCTTTGCAGGCTGAACCCAAATAAAATACCTCTGGGCACTTGTCATCCTCTTTAGCTTCATCTTGCAACACGTGTAACATTTTTGCATGACACGTGCGTGCATCTCAGACAGGTGCACACACAGGCGCATTTAGCACAGCAGCAAGAAAAGACTCAGAGAGAGAGTGTGTGAAGCAACTTCGTAGCTAATTAATGGATCACCTCCAGCGCAGACCTTACCGGCGCACCGCCGTGGTAACCAGCGACGCCCCTCAACAAGAACAACATCAAGATGAAGATATAGAAATCGTCCCATCCTCATCCACCTTCAGAGAGCCGCTCCTGGGTCTCTCGAAACGCGTCTCGGCCTCTCTCCTCCCCCTGGCCCTGCATCCGTTCCTCTCCCTCCTCTCCGTGTCCGAGTCCGAGACCGTCCCCTCCCGCGTGGCTCGACATGGAGGCAGCGCCCTCCTCCGAAGGCTGTCCCTCGGCCTCCTCGGCGCCGTCCATGCTGTTGCGGTCCTAGTCGCGGCGCTGGCGCTGGCTGTTTTGATCGGGGTGGGACTTGTTCGGTTTTGGGTAGAGGAACCTGTGGTGTTGCGGCAGCCTCTGCATTTTGATTACACAAACGCCCACCCCAGCGCCCTTGTGTCCTTTGGAAGCGTGGTCGGAGTCAAGGGGAGAGCCATCCCCCGGGGCCATATTACCAGAGTTTCTCTTGTGCTTCTTATGCCGGACTCTGATTATAATCGACTTCTCGGCGTGTTCCAGGTAATTTATATCTTGTCATGCCAGCTGAATTATAAAGATTTACCATCTTTAATTTGGACAAAATTAATAATTCTGTCAAATAATAATAATCTAAAGAACAAATATATACACATCCTTGAAATGTTATAAAATCCTTCCAATGTTGATTTTTCTTGCATTGCTTTTATAGAAAAATTAGAATTTTTTGTTGTTTCCCCTCATGTCTTCTAGTTATAACAGTAGAGATAAATTAATTTTGACGCTGGAGTCGAGTTTCCAAGAAATTAAAGAGATGGGCACGAAGAAATGGTAATATTTTTCATCGAATCTTTACACTTTTAGCAAAATAATGGCGCCATTCGGAAAATATTATTATGATTTACGAGATCATAACATATATATCAATGAATTATGGCATGTTAACAGACATATACTTTATCGATTCGTATATATATTTGACAATTCCTCGCCCATGTTTCGTTGAATCTTGACATTTGCTCCCCAATAGTAACATATTTTTTATTTCAATTCAACATGCATTTTCTTTCTTCAAAGATAATATGGGTTTGTGAACCAGCCAAGGAGGTTGTGGCAAGATTGTTGGATCTTATTGATGTTTTTCGTAAAAAATAATGGGTGAAGTTCCAAACTAGTTATATGTTATTTATTTTACATATTAAACAAGGACTCTATTAGCTCAGTTGGTTTGACAAATGTTTTGCCACCAAAAAAGTCAATGGTTCGAATCTTCTTGGGCTTGGGCTTCGAGCTTCGGGCCGTGGGCGTGGGCATGGATCAGGATCAGGATCAAGCCAATCTAGCTGAGGCGCATTGAACACAAAACACTTTGAGTTGTACCAGATGGGACTCTTGGGCAGGGTGAGAGCTCTATATATATAGAGCTCAATCCAAAGAGAAAAAACTACCGATAAAGTGAAAAGAAAGAAATATTTTTATAGTTCTTGGAAGCAGAAGACAAAGAACAATTTTCATAGTCATGAAAAAGAACTTGGATACTGAAAATTGAACTACTTCGTAGTTCTTCATAACTGAATAGAAACATAGAACTACTTTGTAGTTCTATTCTAATCAGAAACAGAATAGGAATTCCAATCCTAATAAGAAGAATTGAATTAAGAACACAGAGAATATTGCGAAATATTCTCGCTAATCTCAATTCAGAGAATATTACAAAATATTATCATTTCAGAACTCCAAAAGGTATTTTAAAAATACTTTCACCAAATTCTATCAGCCTAGAACTAGAGAGTTATGTCTGTGCGCCATCGAATCGTCTATCACGGCTAGAACCGAGTTGCTGGTTGGTGCACACTAGAACTTACAGTTGCTCCTGAGATAGATCGGCTTTATGATCTTTGCATCGGAGTAAGCCGAACCTGATTTTAAGCTATGCATTAACGAACACACAGCAGCTCTCGATAGATCGTTGCGATAACCTTGCAGAATATTTTTAAAATTAACCGTCCATTTCTCTTGCCTACTCCAACAATCTTAAAGCAAATTTCGAACAATCTGAAATGGATGCTGCAAGAACTATAGGACTTGAATACCTAAAACTCAAAAGTTTCGATGGAAGCGACTTTACCGCTTGGTGTCGCAAAATCATATGTAGGATGCAACTCCTAAATATTTTATATATTGTCTTCGAGGACCAGCCAAACTTTGATGATGAGGAGGATGAGAAAGCCGAAGAGAAATGGGAGCATGATAACCATTTCACCATAAGCTATCTCCTTAACTGGCTCGCCGACCAACCTCGTCGACGCCTATTCCTATGAGTCATTTGCTAAGGACATTTGGGATTCTTTAGAGAAACAACATAAGGATGAGGAGAAATTGTCAAAACGCATTTGATCGACAAGTTCCTCGATATTAAGTTTGAAGATGATAAAGAAGTGTTGTCTCAAGTTAAAGAACTTGAACTTGTAATGAAATTAAAACATGAAAAAATTGTATTAGTCAATACTTTCATTGCAGATACTATCATCAACAAACTCCTCCTTCATGAATATCGTTTCCAATGGACATGCATAGAAGGAAAAGGCAGGTTTCCTTAGTGGACCTTAAGCAGTATATCCGCATCGTAGATGAAGTTCGAACTCGTTCGAAAAACGAGTTGCTTACCAAAAAGAAGGCATCCGCGAATCTAGTTTCTTTTAAACCAAACTCTACCTCTTTCAAAAAGAAGAATTTCAAGAACAAGAAAACTATCAATTTGAATGTTCAGAAGAAACCAAATATTTCAGGTTTCTTATTCCTGTCTAAATGGCAAAATTTACCATCACATCAAAACTTACTTGTCAACAGATCGAAAACTACAATATCATCAAGTAAAAATTATTATGTAACAACTTGAATTCTCCATCTCTATAGGTGACATATCTTAGAGAATTCAAACTTGATTATGTACTACACATATCATTACATGCGCTCATGACATACACTTGAAGAATCTCCATTTTCGATAATTGACACGCCACCATATCTCACATGTTAGTGTCATGCGTGATAATCTGTCACAATTTTAGCTATCATATGCTGGTGGTACGTTAAGCACTTGATTTAAGAAATTACTAAATTAGATCATATCTCAATGCAAGTGCATGATCTAACAATATAATTTCTAAGGATATTATAATAATTATAAGTAAATCAGAATACCCATATTATAAATTATTAAGTGCAACTATAAAATTTTATTAATATTCAAATGATATTACATGAATTGCAATAGATGTTCAAGGATGCATATCTACTCTAGCAATTACAACTCAAATAATAGTTAAAGCATAATTAATACACATAACTTTTGTTTTCCATTTTGTCAAACTCTTCTTACTTCACATTTTCAATTAATATTACATCCAAACTCTTAAAACAAAGGTGTTTTAAAGTCTGCCACTTCATTAAAACTCTGACATTACCAGGAGGCTTGAAAGATATAATTATATGTAATATCTCTTTAGCCGCCCAAGTTGGAACACTCCTTTTTTGGGTGGTGAGACGTGTGATTTTGTGTAGAGGTATTTTCTTTTGTCCTCTGGTTAAAGCTACTTCCATCATATGGGTTTGCTTTGATAACATCTTCATGTATGCCTTTAGTTTTTGGGTTTTGACTCTCTTCATTAGTCTCACTGTGGATTTGTATGTCCAAATAGAAAAAATCTATTATACAAGGGCTTGCATGGAGGAAGCTCTTGTTCAGGTTTTGGATGGGCTTCCTCCACATGTAAGAGGAGCCCATCCAAAAACTCTATAAGGGCTTGCACAATACATACAAGCCCTTATAAAGTAGTCTTTTTTTGGATCCGGGTGCTCCCTTTGCAGGCTAAACCCAAATAAAACACCTCTCGGTGGTCACTTGTCATTCTCTTTAGATTCATCTTACAACACGTGTAACATTTTTGCATGACACGTGCGTGCAGCTCAGACACGTACACACACAAGCGCATGCATTAGCACAGCAGCGAGAAGAGAGAGAGAGAGGGAGTGTGTGTGAGTAACTTTGTAGCTAATTAATGGATCACCTCCAGCGCAGACCTCGCCGGCGCACCGCCGTGGTAACCAACGACACCCCTCAACAAGAACAACATCAAGATGAAGATATAGAAATCGTCCCATCCTCATCCACCTTCAGAGAGCCGCTCCTGGGTCTCTCGAAACACGTCTTGGCCTCTCTCCTCCCCCTGGCTCTGCATCCGTTCCTCTCCCTCCTCTCCGTGTCCGAGTCCGAGACCATCCCCTCCCGCGTGGCTCGACATGGAGGCAGTGCCCTCCTCCGAAGGCTGTCCTTCGGCCTCCTCGGCGCCGTCCATGCTATTACGGTCCTAGTCGCGGCGCTGGCTGTTTTGATCGGGGTGGGACTTGTTCGGTTTTGGGTAGAGGAACCTGTGGTGTTGCGGCAGCCTATTCATTTTGATTACACAAACGCCCACCCCAGCGCCCTTGTGTCCTTTGGAAGCGTGGTCGGAGTCAAGGGGAGAGCCATCCCCCGGGGCCATATTACCAGAGTTTCTCTTGTGCTTCTTATGCCGGACTCTGATTATAATTGACTTCTCGGCGTGTTCCAGGTAATTTATATCTTGTCATGCCAGCTGAATTATAAAGATTTACCATCTTTAATTTGGACAAAATTAATAATTCTGTCAAATAATAATAATAATAATAATAATCTAAAGAACAAATATATACACATCCTTGAAATGTTATAAAATCCTTCCAATGTTGATTTTTCTTGCATTGCTTTTATAGAAAAATTAGAATTTTTTGTTGTTTCCCCTCATGTCTTCTAGTTATAACAGTAGAGATAAATTAATTTCGACGCTGGAGTTGAGTTTCCAAGAAATTGAAGAGATGGGCACGAAGAAATGGTAATATTTTTCATCGAATCTTTACACTTTTAGCAAAATAATGGCGCCATTCGGAAAATATTATTATGATTTACAAAATCATAACATGTATATATCAATGAAGTGTGGCATGTTAACAGACATATACTTTATTGATTCTTATATATATTTGACAAACCTGCATATGTTTAGTTGAATCTTGACATTTGCTCCCCAATCGTAGCATATTTTTTATTTCAATTCGACATGCATTTTTAGTCTTCAAAGATAATATGGGTTTGTGAACCAGCTAAGGAGGCTGTGGCAAGATTGTTGGATCTTATTGGGGTTTTTCGTTAAAAATAATGGGTGGAGTTCCAAACTAGTTATATGTTATTTATTTTACATATTAAACAAGGACTCTAGTAGCTCAGTTGGTTTGACAAATGTTTTACCACCAAAAAGGTCAATGGTTCGAATCTTCTTGGGCTTGGGCTTGGACATAGGCTTCGGGCTATGGACGTGGGCATGGATCAGGATCGAGTCAATCGAGCTGAGGCGCATTGAACACACAACACTTTGAGTTGTACCAGATTGGACTCTTAGGCAGGATGAGAGCTCTCTATATATAGAGAGCTCAAACCAAAGAGAAAAAACTACCGAAATAGTGAATAGATAGAAATATTTCTATAGTTCTTAGAAGCAGAAGACAAAGAACTATTTTCATAGTCATGAGAAAGAACTTGGATACTGAAAATTGAACTATTTCGTAGTTCTTCATAATTGAATAGAAACATAGAACTGCTATGTAGCTCTATTCTAATCAGAAGAACGGAATAGGGATTCCAATCCTATTAAGAAGAATTGAATTAAGAAAACGGAGAATATTCTCATTAATATCAATTCAGAGAATATTGCAAAATATTTTCATTTCAGAATTCCAGAAAGTATTTTAAAAATACTTTCATCAAATTCCATCAACCGAGAACCAGAGAGCTCTGTCAGTGCACCATCGGACCGTCTATCGCGGCCAGAACTGAATTGTTGATTGGTGCACACCAGAACTCACAATTGTTGTTCCTGGGGTAAATCGGCTTTTGGGATCCTTACACCGGAGTAGACCGAATCTACTTTAAACTACATTAACGAACGCACAGCAGCTCTCCAATGATCTGACAATAGATCGTTGCGATCGTTGCGGTAACCTTGCAGAAATTTTTAAAAATTAACCGTCCATTTTTCTTACGTACTCCAAGTAGATTTTGAACAATTTGAAACGGACGCGGCAAGAATTATAGGACTTGAATGCCTGAAACTCAGGAGTTTCGATGGAAGTGACTTTACCGCTTGGCGTCGCAAAATCATATTTGGGATGCAATTTCTAAATATTTTATATATTGTCTTTGAGGAAAAGACAAACTTTGATGATGAGGAGGATGAAAAAGCCGAAGAGAAATGAGAGTGCGATAACCATTTCTGCATAAGCTATCTCCTTAATTGCCTTGCCGACCGCCTTGTCGACGCCATTTCCCGCGAGTCCTTTGCTAAGGACATTTAGGATTCTTTAGAGAAGCAACATAAGGACGGGAAGAAATTTTCAAAAACGTATTTGATCGACAAGTTCCTCGATCTTAAGTTTGAAGATGATAAAGAAATGCTATCTCAAGTTAAAGAACTTGAACAACTTATAATGAAATTAAAAGATGAAAAAATTGTATTGGTCAATATTTTCATTACAGATGCTATCATCAACAAACTCACCCCTTTATGGGTTGATTCCTCGAGTATTGATTCAGCCCAAGGCTATTTGGGCCGAATTTTCTTATCTCATTCGGCCCATCTGACCGAATATCACTTTTTGTGTAAACATTTGCCCCTTCACGTGTTCTTGGCCGAAACATTTTATGGCCGAGAACACGTGAAACACTCCAAAGGCATCCGCATTTAAAGTGATTGACATGTCGTCTCTTCCATAATCAAATCATTGACGTCAGCCAGTGTATCCCCTTATTTCTTGGGCTGAATAAAAAAATTTGAATCATGGCGGGAATTTCGATCGTCGTGCTTTGGATCTACCGCTCAATTGGAACACACGTTCATCAGTCGACTCATTAAGTTCCTATAGAAATAGGATGTTATCTGCTACATTCAAAAGGGTTTAAGGTTGAATCATATCATTTTATTTGAATCTATCATTTCAATGCAAAGAATGAGGAAAAAATAGTATTTCTCTAGAAATAAAAAACCCTAGCGTCTTTTCCATCTCTAATCTACCGAATGCTTTTTACAGTATACAAGATTTTGGAGGGAGTCTTCTTCCTTGTTCTTTCCTCAAATCTACTTTCACTTGTTCCAGAACTTGTCACGGTTTCTGTCTTCAACGATCATGTTTACCGTCGCCTTCTCCAATCACTCTTCGATGGCACCCAAGGCTCTGATCCCCCCTTTGATCATTCTTCCGCTTGTGAACCTTTCATCTGAAGAACTTCCACCAGAGGATGAAATCTTTTGTGAAAACCGCATAGTTCCGGTCCCGTATCGTCATGAATTTTTCCGGTGATCGGATATTATTCGCTGCGAATCCGTCTGTCCCTGACCTCTCCTGATCTAAGGGTCAACCATTCTCGAGCTCCAGGAACCCTTGGTTACGCCTCTATGAGTACTCAATATGTCTCCGAAGAACTACCATCGCTGTGGTCTCAATTCTACCTCAGGCGCTCTGATGAAATAGGTCTTTTTGGCTGAACTCTATCGACTTAGTCTCCAGCACTTGAGTATTTTGGCCATAGCCTTGAGAAGCTCTCAGAGGTATGGCCAAAGACTGCTCTGAAAGGATAGCCCGAGTGGTATCAGCGATTATATCCAAAGTTTAATACCTAATGGGAGCAACAAGGCATCTCATCGATTCTCGCCTTTCCTTGGGAAACCTGGCTCTCAACACGAGCCTGGTAGCAACAGTCCCCCTCTTCTGGTCACTGACATCGAACAGCATCCATTTCCGCTTTGGCCCGGCCACTCCGACTCTACTAGACATGCAGCTCTTCTTTGAGGTCAATATTCAAAACCGCTTCGATCCCCTTCCCCAACAAAGCATTGAGGGTTGGACCCAGGTGACAACACCCACGAAAGGGTCTTATTCCGGCTTCATGACCAAATACCTGCAAGCGGGCGATGATGTTTCCAAGGAAGAGCACATATCTTTCTTGTTGTTCTGGTTATGTCGGAACAATCTTCTTGTCCCGTCCAAGAAACCTGTCCCGTCCAAGAAATCTTCCTCGGCTTTGACCATTCGTCCCTCAGCTACCCCTTCCGGTCCTTCTCATAGAAAGAAAGGTAAGGAGGTCATAGCTGGACCTTCTCAGCCTACGAAATCTTCATAAAAACGATAGCGAGCTCCCTCTAGTGGCCGTTCCGGTCGCACCGCTCATTTGTCGCCATTGCCGGAGGAGAGTGAGGCAGGTGTTGTAGAGGAACTGGAAGAAGAAGAAGCTACTCCTGAGGGAGAACCGATGCACCGCCGACCTAGTCACACACGTATAGAGGAGCCTTTGGCCGATATTCATCCACCAGCCCCCTTCAACCTTCATCGCAGGTGCCGATGGTGGAAAATCCTTAGCTCCTTCTCTTGGTGTCAAACAAGAAGCTGCTGATCTGGACGTTCGGACTTCTCTGCTCGTGAATCCGTCGGCTCACATTGGTCATACCATAGAGCAACAAGTATACATATATTCTCATCCTGCTGCCATTTCTTAAATTTTGTGATGGAGCTCCTTTTCGGGCCTCCGTCAGATGTTGTCTTCCGTTGATCTCGTGGTGGACTTAGTTGATTATCTTCTTTCGGTATGTGTCTCAATGGGTTTTTGGAGGAAGAGGTGAGGTGATGTGGCTGCCGAGTACCTGCAAAGAAGTCCCGGGATGGTTTGGTACCACCAAGGACCCTCCGACGCTCAAGCTAGTGATGAGATCCGAGCAAAGTAACGGCATAAAAGTGTAAAAAATCGCTTACTTGACCCCTCTGTGATGGGGGTTTATATAGTGGTGGAGCACGCAGCAGCGGGCGCGAGAATTTCGCCAGCGGTTACGCCCCCCGACGTCACGCCCGCGTAGAGTGGATCGCCCGTTAATGGGGATTGATGTCGTGGAACGTGGGATGTTGCTGGCGAAAAGCTTGCGCATGGCGAGATTCGCGGAGCGGGGGTTGCGCTTGCGATTGGTGAAGCTGGTCGGAGGGCCGAGGAAGACGGCCTCGGCCGGGAGCTCGGGGACGAGCGAGGAGGCCGAGGGGTCTTGGTCTGGTGGCAGCTCGGGGCAAGCTGAGGGGCTGAGGAGGCCAATTTGCAGGGGCCTCGAGGAGGCCAGCTCGTAATTGCAGATTGGGCATGGGGTGGCCTGGTCGGCCCATGTGGGTCCTTTCTTCTGAGTTCTGGGACACGTCACCTGCCACGTGTCATGATCTTGGGGATCACCAGTATTGAGCACTATCATTATCCCCCCACTCTTGTCCCGACCAGCTAGTGGTCGGGTCAGGGGTGGACTGCCGGGCCTCCCGAGGTGAGATCCCTTCTAGGGTTTCGTCGGGACGAGTCCTCAGGCCGTCGGTTGTCTTTTCCGCTAGCGAACCAAGGCGAGATCTCCACACCTTAAAGAGGGTGTGCCGGTTCGTGCACTATGTAACTGAAGCAATGGTCCACGCATCAAAGGATGACTGGTTGGTACGACGTATGTGGGCCTACAGCGCCCGATTGGATGCAGTCTAGTCCAGGGCCGACACGTGGAGCGATCGGAGCTGCTGGGCGTGAGGAGTCGTTTCGGCGGGAGGTGACGGGCGCCGTTGGATGCGGTGATAAAACGGGGGCGGGGCCCGTCTCAGGGCCCCCAACCTTTCATTTCCCTTCTTCCTTGAGTCGCCGCCGCTCGGCGTTCTTCCTTCGGGATATATGGTTCGCTCCCACTTTTCGGGCGGTCTGCGTCGGGAGGAAGCTAGTGGCGTAGCTGAGCCCCCGGCCAGTTCACGCCCTCTGCCGGATTCTCTGCCGGCGGCAGGGCCGTCCATTTCGTCGACGGCATCTGGTGGTTTCTTTGGCGGCAGCCAGAGTCGTCAGCAGTTGCCCGAGTCACAGACTGGGGACGGGAGGAAGGGCGAGGGCAGGCCCCTTTACGGGAGGAAGGGCGAGGGCAGGAAGGGGGCTCCGTCTTCATGGTTCCACGCGAGGGCAAGCCAGTGAGGAAGAGGACGGTTTCTCGCGCGCCATCGTCGAAGGCCCCTGAAGGGATTCCCGTGCAGGAAGGGGCTCCATCTTCACGGTTCCGTCTGGGCTTTCTGTCACCGCTGGCCTGCTCGCCGGGATGGAGGAGTCGGCTGGGGGAAAGCTTCTGTATGGCTCCTTGAGGGATCAATTGGAGGCTATGGCCCAAGGGGCGGTCCAGGTACGAATCCCTCCACGCGTATTTGCTTTGGTATGCCTTCCCTTGGTTGGGTGCTTCCTGGTTTCTCATCGGCTTTCTGTCAGGTTCTTCAACACTGCACCCTTGCCACTCGTATGGAGGCCGATGGGGCGTTCCACGCCCCGAGGCCAGTGGAGGCGTTCCCTTCGGAGGTCGAGATTTTGCAACGCGACCTGCACCAGGAGAAGGAAAAGGCCGACATTGTGGCGGGCCGGGCGGAGGCTGCGGAGCTTGCCAACTCGGCGACTCGAGGTGCCCTTCGTCGTCTGAACGCGTCTTTCCGGGTTGCCGATAGGAAGCTGGCGGACATGGCCGAACGCTTTGCGGCACTGGAAAAAGAGAGGAACGCCAGCAGAGGAGATGCCGAGGCGGCGCTGCTGAAGGCCCAAGTTGCCGAGGCTCGGGCTAAGAAAGCTGCGGCCGAGTATAAGACATCAGAGCAGTTTTACGCCGAGCTCGGGAAGTATTCTGCCGTCGTGTGGAACAAGGCTTTGGACGCCGTGAAGGAACAGCTTCCCGAGTTCGACGATGGTGAACTCCATGCTCGGGTTCCGCTTCCGGCGACGAGGCCTCTGGTGAGAGATGGCGAGGGAAGCAGGGCGTGCCCCTGGTGGCAAAGTCTCCGGTGGTAGGGTCTTGGGCCGTGACGCCGATGATGAAGTGGCCGAAGTAAGCCTCCGGGCAGTTTGTAGGGCTGGGGCCCCCCAGAATACCCTTTGTAGAGACCTTGATTTTGGCAATAAAAGAAAAACCCTTGATTCGTCGGTTTGTATTTTGTCTTTTGTGTGCGAAGGGCGTTCGTAGGGTATCCTCGCTTGTATTGTCGTGTTTCCATGTCAAGTTGGCCATTTGTCTGGCGATTTCCTGTCGAGTTGACTCCAATCACGAGCCGGCAAGTGTGTCAAGCGCTGCCGCGGAGGTATCCTCATGTATGGCCCCCTAGGTCGATGGGAGATCGTTCAGACTTGGATGAACCTGTCGTCCTTCCGGGTGTCTTGGATCCTCATATATGGCCGCAGGGCTACCGACCGGGCTTGACCGAGCAGGGTGGCTGTTTGGTTGCCTCTTGCGAAGGCTTTGATCCTTGTCGGTTGTGGTAGGAAGCTACCAGCCGGGGATAACCGAGCAAGGGCTCGACCGCCTTTGGGAGGACTTTGGGCCTTAGCGCGGGAAGGGCTGCGGAAGGCCATTAGGAATGACCGGGCATTGAGGATGCGCAGTTGCCTCTTGGTGAGGGCTTTGATCTCTGGCATCGTGGGTAGGAAACTACCAGCCTGGGACTAAGGAGCGGGGTAGCTGCTCTGGTGCCTCTTGTGAGGGCCTTTGATCCCTGGCGCCGAGGGTAGGGAGCTACCAGCCGGAGTAGACCGAGCAGGGTAACTGCTCGGTTGCCTCTTGCGAGGGCATTGATCCTTCAGGACGGGGACTGAGCAGGGTTACTGCCCAGTGCCTCTTGGCGAAGACTTTGATCCCTGTCGATTATGGTAGGAAGCTACCAGCCGGGGATAGCCGAGCAAGGATCCGACTGCCTCTGGGAGGACTTTGGTCCTTGGCGCGGGAAGAGCTATAAGGCTGTAAGAAGCCTGCGAAGGACCCTTGGCCGGGTGGGGTTATCGCCTGGTGCCTCTTGACGAGGGCTTTTGTCCTGAAAAGATAGCCGAGCAAGGGAGCCTCGGGCTCGACTGCCTCTGGGAGGGCTTCTTGATCCCCGGCGTTGCGGCAGGGAAGCTGTGCCCGCAGGGAATAGCCGAGCGAGGGAGCTTCGGGCTCGACTGCCTCTGAAAGGGCTTCTTGATCCTCGGCGTTGCGGCAGGGAAGCTGCCCGCAGGGGATAGCCGAGCGAGGGAACCTCGGGCTCAACCGTCTTTGGAAGGGCTTTTTCGTTGTACAGGGGGAACTCTATCGGGGAAACAGATTCGAAGTTTCTTTATTCATATGGGTAGGAATTCTAGACAACGCTTTACACCATCTTATTAAAGGGAAATCTCGAGCGGTAGCTGGGGTGCGATGCTTCGCTAGCTTTGACCTCATTGGTATAGCTTGAGCTTCTCGGCGTTGTAAGGCCGAGGGAGCTTCCGTCCGTCCGCGTCCTGTAGGCGGTAGGCTCCGCAGGGGAGCGTTTCGGAGACGAGGAAATGACCTTCCCACTTTGAGGAGAACTTGTGAAGCCTTTCTTGGTCGATGAATTCATTCCGCCGCAGGACTAGGTCCCCGGTCTTGAAGGAGCGGTGCTTTACCCGAGTATTGTAGTATCGGGCCGTCTGCTGTTGATAGGCGGCGGCTCTGATCTGGGCCTGATCCCTTTTCTCTAACAGTATGTCGAGGTTGGTTCGTAGTGCCATGGTGTTTGTTTCATCGTCGAAGTGCTCGACTCGATGACTGGGTAGCCCGATCTCCGCTGGGACCATCGCCTCGGTCCCGTAGCAGAGGCTGAAAGAGGTCTCCCCGGTGGGAGTCTTTTTTTACGTGCGCAGGGCCCATAAGACCCGGGGTAGCTTCTCGACCCAACTGCCTTGTCTCCCTTCCAGGCGGGTTCGGAGACCCCAGAGGACGTCCCGGTTAGCGACCTCGGCCTGCCCGTTACATTGGGGATGCGCGACCGCGGCGAACTTCATGAGGATATGGTATTCTTTGCAGAAGTCCCTTACTTTCTCATTCTCGAAGTTCGTCCCGTGGTCAGTGATGATGCACCTCGGGATCCCGAACCGGTATATCAGGTTGTTTTGGAGGAACTTGATGGTTGTGGCGGCGTCCGGTTTCCTGATGGGAACGACCTCGATCCACTTGGTGAAGTAGTCCACCGCGACGAGGACGTATTTATGTCCGCCAGTTCCGGTGGGGAACTGGCCGATCATATCCAATCCCCACTGGGCGAATAGCCACGGGGACGTCAGGGCAGTTAGCTCGGTAGCCGGGAGGCGGGGAATACTGCCGTGGAGTTGGCAGCTCTTGCACCTCCTGACCAGCTTCAGGGCGTCGTCATGCATGGTGGGCCAGCAGTACCCCTGGAGTAATGCCTTTTGGGTCAAGGTTCGAGCCCCCTGGTGTGCGCCGCCCATCCCTTCATGGATTTCCTGCAGGATGTAGTCGGCCTCGTGGGGGTCCACGCACCGGAGTAGGGGCTGGGTGAAGGCCTTCTTGTAGAGGTTCCTGTTGCTCCAGACGAAGTGGGTGGCTCTGGCCCGGAGGAGGCGGGCGGCCGCTCTGTCTTCCGGGAACGTGCCGTCCTTCAGGAATTCCACGAGGGTCTTCCTCTAATCCCGGTCGTTCTCCTGCGCCGTGTACACTTGAAGTGTCGCCGCCTCATCTCCTACGCTGGGTCGGGTCAAGGTTTCGAAGAGTATCGACCGCCTGTTGTGGGCCGAGTACGATGAAGCCAGCTTGCTCAGGGCGTCTGCTTGAGCATTCATTTGCCTGGGTATTTGTTCCACCTGGACTTCGTCGAAGTTTTTCCGGAGCTTCCTCACCTCGTCTAGGTACTTCATCATTAGGGGCTCTCGATCCTCGAAGCGGCCGGTCACTTGGCCGACAACTAGGGCCGAGTCACTGCGGACTCGGATGATCTTCAGCCCCAGTCCGACGGCCATGCGCAGTCCTGCTAGGAGGGCTTCGTACTCCGCCGTGTTGTTCGATACTTTGAAACCGAGCCTCAAGGAATACTCTATCTCGGCTTCGTTCGAGCCCCGGATAATGAGGCCGACACCGCAGCCTTCCTCGGTAGAAGACCCGTCGACATAGATGACCCATTCCGGAGCTGAGCTAGGGCCTTCCTGGACGAGATGCTGGGTTGTGAGGGGCGGCGCGGAATCCGGCTTCCTACTAGGGATGATGCACACAACGATGAAATCGGCCAGGGCCTGCGCCTTGATGGCTTGCCTCGGGCGATACCTTATGTCGAATTGAGATAGCTCCCATCTCCATTTCTCTAGACGGCCAGAGGATTCCGGCGATGTCAGGATAGCCCCCAATGGGCGCTCAGTGAGGACGATGATTGTGTGTGCTTGGAAGTAGTGCCACAGTTTCCGCGAGGTTACTATGAGGGCCAGGACAATCTTCTCTATGGCGGGGTATCTCGTCTCCGCGTCCTTGAACACATGGCTCACATAGTACACTGGCTTCTGTGCCCCCTCGGCCTCTCGGACGAGCACCGAGCCTGCTGCTTGGTCAGACACTGCCAGGTATAGCGACAGCTCGTCCCCTTCCACGGGCCGGGTGAGCAGGGGCGGCGTTGCGAGGTGCCTCTTCAGTTGGTCGAAGGCGGCTTGGCAATCTTCCGACCACTCGAACCTCGGAATTTTCCTGAGCGCCTTGAAGAACGGGAGGCACTTCTCCCCCGACCTGGACATGAAACGGCTCAGAGCGGCGACTCGCCCTGTGAGCCGCATGATCTCGACGTTGGTCTTGGGCGCGGTCATGCTCAGGATGGCGTCGATCTTCTCTGGGTTAGCTTCAATTCCGCGGTGAGTGACCATGAACTCGAGGAATTTCCCTCCGGTGACTCCGAACGCACACTTGGCGGGGTTCAGCTTCATGTTGAATTTGCGGAGCACCCTAAACGCCTCGCCCAGGTCCTTGACATGGTCGGCCGACGAGACGGACTTGACGAGCATGTCGTCAACGTAGACTTCCATGTTCCTGCCGATTTGTAGCTTGAACATGCGGTTGACCAGCCTCTGGTACGTGGCCCCGGCATTTTTGAGGCCGAAGGGCATCACTCTGTAGCAGTACATCCCCCTGTCCATTGTGAATGCGGTCATATCTTCGTCGTCAGGATTCATGCGGATTTGGTTATAGCCGGAGAAAGCGTCCATGAAGCTCAGAAGCTCATGCCCGGCCGAGCTGTCGACGAGCTGGTCTATGCGGGGGAGAGGGGAGTTGTCCTTGGGGCATGCCCTGTTGAGGTCGGTTAAGTCGACGCACATACGCCACTTTCCACTCGACTTCTTGACCAGGACCACGTTCGCCAGCCACTCCGAGTAGGGAACATTCCTGATGAAGTTGGCGGCGAGGAGCCGGTCAACTTCCTCTTCGATGGCTTCTGTTTGACCGGGGCGAAGCTTCTTTTCTTCTGCTTGACGGGTCGGGCCGTAAGATCAACTCCGAGCTTCTATTCTTCTGTCTGCCGGTGCCCAGGCGAAGACGTCGGAATTGCTTCGGAGGAACTCGGTCAGGTCATCCCGCTGGATTCCCGTCAGGAGTGACCCGACCTAGACGGTCTTTCCTGGGTCTCCTTCCGCTAAAGGCACCTCGGTCAGAGGCTCGACCGGTTCTCCACGGACTTCCTTCCGCTCGTCTCGGGTGTCCAGTGACCCTTTAATTTCGCTGCATGCATCGGCGCTATCAGCATGCTGCAAAGGGGAAGATGCTTCCGTCAGGCCTACCTCCGCGACCTGCTGGCTCCCGTATGCCCGGCCCACCCCACCCTGATTGAGGGGGAATTTTATCGCTAGGTGGTATGTCGAGATCTGTGCCTGGAGGGAGTTCAGCGTCGGCCGGCCGAGGAGGACGTTGTAGGCCGATGGGACCCTAGCCACAATGAAGTCCACAGGCAGTGTGCGTGTGCGGCCGGGCTCCCCGATCGTGAACTGCAGGGTGACCACCCCTTGTACCGGGATGGAGTGATTGGTGAATCCCGAGAGGACATGGGAGGTCGGTCTTAAGTCTGCTGGGACCAGCCCCATTCGCAAAAAGCAGTCGTGGAAGAGGATGTCCGCCGAGCTGCCCGAATCGATGAGTATTCGGTGGACCTCGTATCGGTGAATTTGTGCTACGATCACCAGCGGGTCGCTATGGGGCACAGATATGCCGTGGAGATTCTCGTCGCCAAAGGTGATGGGCTCTCGGCCCCTAGCCTTTTTGCCCAGGCGGCCGCCGGAGCCTGTGAGGCGGCAGCTAGCGGGGAGACCGATGACCTTAGGCGAGGGTTCTCCTGCGTCTCCGTTGCAAGGGAGGCGACAGCGGGCGTTTGGATCTTTAGGGGAATCGGTTGTCATGTGGGCGGAGATCGAAAGGCCAACTTCGTATTTCGTGGAGTTATTGTTCCCACAGATGGCGCCAACTGATGGAGTTCCTTTTCGGGCCTCTTTCAGATGTTGTCTTCCGTTGATCTCGCAGTGGACTTAGTTGATTATCTTCCTTCGCGTGTGGGTCTCAATGGGTTTTTGGAGGAGGAGGAAGAGGTGAGGGAGTGGCTGCCGAGTACCTGCAAAGAAGTCCCGGGGTGGTTTGGTACCACCAAGGACCCTCCGACGCTCAAGTTAGTGATGAGATCCGAGCAGAGTAACGGCATAAAAGTGTAAAAAATTGCTTACTTGACCCCTCTGTGATGGTTTATATAGTGGTGGAGTACGCAGCAGCGGGCGCGAGAATTTCGCCAGCGGTTACGCCCCCCGATGTCACGCCTGCGGAGAGAGCGGATCGCCCGTTAATGGGGATTGATGGCGTGGAACGTGGGATATTGTTGGCGAAAAGTCTGCGCATGGCGAGATTCGCGGAGCGGGGGTTGCGCCTGCGATTGGTGAAGCTGGTCGGAGGGCAGAGGAAGACGGCCTCGGCCGGGAGCTCGGGGACGAGCGAGGAGGCCGAGGGGTCTTGGTCTGGTGGCAGCTCGGGGCAAGCTGAGGAGCCGAGGAGGCCAATTTGCAGGGGCCTTGAGGAGGACAGCTCGTGTTTGCAGATCGGGCACGGGGTGGCCTGGTCGGCCCCTGTGGGTCCTTTCTTCTGAGTTCTGGGACACGTCACCTGTCACGTGTCATGATCTTGGGGATCGCCAGTATTGAGCACTATCATTTTGTTTTGGATGTTGTATTAATAATCCACCCTTTTCTTTCCATCTGCACCCAAGACGGAGGCCATCTCGTCTGCACCTTACTCATCTTCGCCGGCTATCATTGATATAACTGATGATGAAGTATCGCCTCCCCTCGACCATTAGGTAAAATGAGATATTGTCCATGTTGCTTATTTATTCATTCTGAGGCCCGTATCTTCTTTGTTTAGGAAACTAATGCCCTTATGACATCTACGCCCAATCCTGTCGTGCCTCAACCAGTCCTAGCCCTATTGACGGATGTTGCTTCTTCCTCGACTGCTGATGAGGCATCTGGCTCTGGTTTTACTTCTATTGTCTCGGCCCAGAGGAGAGACATGTTAGTCTGGGGAAGATCGAGGATTTATCCCGTTTTTTTCTAGAGGAAGTACTAGATATGATTTTCCTCCTGCCGCCGCCGAAACCTATTTTAAGTGCTGTCAGCGAAATGAAAGACCTAGTGGAACAACTTATAAGGGAACATGTCTTTTATGATCACAACATCGAAGTTATGATGCAGGACCAAAATTTTCTCAACGAGTACGAGCAACTGTCGGCAAAACCAGGGAACTTGTCTTCCTTTCTTCGAGATTGGTGGGGACCGTGCTGCTAATGAGGTTGAAGGTCTTCGTGTCCAGCTTACGGTAGCCAAACAGATGCTAACCGATGCAGAAGGTCAGCTTCAAAATGAACCCCAAGTACGGGAGGAGATGGAAGCCCGCCATGCTTTATTGGCCTAGGTTCACTCTAAACGAAAACAATCTCTTTGCTCCTTTCGTCGCCATCTTGAAATTTTGGACGCGGAAACGTCGACATTGGTGGCCGATGTAAGGGCTAAGCTTGGTTTGTAGATGTGGTGTCCGAACTCTTTTGTTAATTGGGTTGAGCCGACTGAGATCTCTTATGGTCGTCCTTCCTATTTCGGACCGATGTCTTTTGTAATTTTGTAACTGGCCAAATCGGTCTAGAATTTTTGTTTTGATATTATGTTTGCTTGAATCTTTATTGAGATCTTTTATCAACCTCAAAAGATTTGGTGCAATCATTACTCTGGGATTTGGAAATATTTTCTTTAAAAACGAAACGTTTTTCTATAACTTGTTTTTTTCTATAACTTTTGGCGGTTTTGGGGAATCGAACAGTCTTTATACGAATCTGAATCGGTTTGTGTGAAATCATATAAATATAGGGTCTTCCTTCTTTAGATTTTCTCCGTAACCAAGCACTTTCTTTCTTTAATCTCTTCTTCATCCATGTTGAAATGTCCCGCTTCTTCTCTAGCCGTGATGAATCCCAACACCGCCGCCTCGAGGATCCACCACCGTTCCGCCCCGACTCCGATCTCCTCGATCGCTGCTGGGTGTTGCGCAATCTTGCCCTTCTTACAGCACCCCTCCGCTGGCTTCCAAACGGGACCCCGTGTTTAATAGGATTCGAGATTTGCTACCCCTGGACTTGGTGCGTCGCGGCTTCGACAATGTCTGCAGGAACCGCTGTTGGATATGGGTCCGGATCGAAAACTACCTTCGGTCCCCCAACCTTACTCATTGGCAACCTTCTGGCCGCCCAACGACCTGTGGGCCATTATGATGCGTTCCTCTACCACCTTCGGGAGAAAGTTGGCCACCCGCTCCCTATCGGCTCGCTGGAACTCAGTGTCCTTCGTTCGGTCATGGACGTCATCCCGCAACCTCCAGAGGAGATGATGTTTGACCATCTTGGTGAAACCCAATGTATCATGGACTCTCTTCAGGAGCACGATCTTTTGTCTGAGCCAGTTTCCAAGGAGGTGGGCGGAGTTTTGGAACCGATGCTTGCCTATTGACGCGTTCTCTTCCAGCTGGACGAAGCCCCGAGGATTCATGAGGAGCCTATAGAGGAGCTGAAACGACTGAAGAAAGCGCGAGGCGACAACACCATCTCGCGCCAACTTACGCATGTGACCGTCGATTTGCCAATGCTGAAGCGGCGTTGGGTTGCTTCCGGGCGCAATGTGATGTGGTCCAATGTCTCCTTGACTAGGTACACGTCTATTGAGAAGATGACACTCGGCATATTTCCTACTTGAAGAGAATGATGCCGATCAACGAGCAGGTCGTGTCCCTGCAAGCCCACCACATCGGGGAAGCCTCCATCGAATACCGGAGGTTGTCTGAGCGTTTCCTCTCTCCTCAAGGGCTGTAGTCGTTTATTATATATTTAAAAAAAATTTAAGGTAGGTTGAGCTGATCGAACCTTTTGTGACCGGCCTTCCTCCAACTCCATATTGTCTCTTTTTTTTCCTTTTAACGTTAATGCAACACCTTTTATTCATCCAAGATTCTTGTGCATGCATTTTCCTTAACTTTTCTATTATTGGTTCCTACGCGTATATTGTCATTTCCAAGCATGGCCTTTTGACCGCTGCGTTTCTATAAACAAGAAGATTGGGGTCTGCTATATGTTTTAGGCTGGACTATTGTTTATCTCTCTAATGGCTAGCTCTTATAAATCCGGTGGTTCAAGCCGCAATCTCGTCGATGCCATTACCACGAACATCCCCATGCTGGTGGTTCAAGAAGAGCTCCAACATTCTGACTCTCATGGCTATGCCTACGTCTTCCACTGACTTTCTGAAGCGAAGCAGCACCTTCTTGAAGGTGATGATTTCTCCATCCGCCGAATAATTTTGCATTCTGCTTGGCCGTAATGCCAACCCTTCCCAATGAGCCGTCGCACTCTGACTATGAAAGCACTTCTCGCAGGCTTCGTTTTTTCCTACTCTTTAGGTACTATCAATGACTCAGCTCGCCTCTTTCACTAAATTTTCTTTCAACGGAGGACCCTCTTCCATCTCTCGCTTTCTCATAATGAGGAAAGTCCCCCTGTCATGCTTTCGTCAAGTTATCCTCCAAGGTCGGCAACCTGGAGCGATGTCAACTGGCGTTGGAGCAAGAAATCGAGCATGCAAATGCCGATCTGGCCTTTTATGAGAAAGAAATGGTTGAGGAAATGGTTGAGGCCCAATGGCACTAAGACAACGTCGAGATCATCGTAATTAAGAAGGCTTTAGACTAAACAGTGTCGTGGCGAAAAAGTGTGGAGGAGAACCTCGCACGGGTCTCGGACTCTTGGGAGTATCGCGAATGCTTGGGCGACCTTAACCGTGAAATAACGGCCCTTGACGAGGCTCTCAGTGTGAGTTTTGATAAAGCCTCGGCCGAGCTAGATCGACTTACGAACGACTTCCTCAACTGTTAGGTTGAGCTTTGTATTTCAATTTATTTCCGAGTGAGTTCTACTTTTGATGTTTTTCTGCTACCCTTGAGGCGATCTTCTCACCGTGATCAGCCTTGGACCCTGTTAGCTTAAGTTTATAATGTTTAATTAATCTCCTAATCAAGCCAAGCTATCTTGGGATTCCCAAAATTCAGGGAAGCATCTCTTGAGGTACTTTCCGTTTATCGGTCGGCTATGAATTTGTCCGTCCAGGTCACACAGCCGATATGCCCCTTTGCCTAGAACTTCATAGATTAAGTATGAGGCCTCCCACTTAGGAGGCCACTTACCGAACTCATTTTTGTGACCGGTCGGTAGTATAGTTTTCCAAACTTTATAATCGATCTGGAAAGACTTTGACTTCACCTTTTTGTTGTACCTATTCGCCACTTTGGTTTTCTAAACCTGAAGCCGATCCAGAGCTACTCAGCGCAACTCATCCAAATCTTCTAATTCCATGTTCATGGCAAAGTCAAAATCTAAATTGTGCTGCTGGCCATATCTGTAGGAGGCCACCTGCACCTCCATAGGGAGAACCGTGCATCATAATCATAAGTTAAAGAAAAGGAGTCACCCTGGTACTTATCCTTTGGGAGGTCCTGTAGGCCCAAAGGACATCAGATAACTTCTTATGCCATTCGCATGGTTTCCCTGTATCTTCGATCATTTTTGAATATTCTCCTTGAGCGGTCTGTTAGTAGATTTGGACTATGTCCTAGGCGTAGTAGGGCATCGAATGGTGAGCCTGGAATTTGTAGGTCCCCGCAAACTCTAACACCTCCTGGGAATATGGTCCCATTATCGACGGTTATGCTTTCTGGCAAACCGAATCTATGAATTATATTTTCCTTTATGAACTCGATGACCGACTTCTGATTTACGGTTTTCAAAAGTTTAGCTTCTAACTATTTTGTGAAATTGTCACGCCCCGCTTCCCAGAGTACGCAAGATTTGGGCACGTGACATAGCCAACCATGCTACCTGTGGGTAGGAAGTATCCATCCACAGTCACATTACGGTTGTAAAGATATCCAGAACGGTAAAGTAAACTAAACTAATACATGTCCAAATCCATAATAGCAAGAATCAATAAACAATAAGTGCGGAAGCTAATGATCCAATACAATGAAATAACAGTATGTCCCATAATACGGGCTCACATCTGGAAATGAAATGACATAAATAAACGGAACTCTAAAGAACTCACAGTTCAGCCGGCTGGCTGAAGTGCTCCTGCTCGGTCGACGTCAAGGGCACGGAATCTGGGCCATGCAAAACCCAGACGTCAGCGCGTCAAGATATCAAGTATATAACATAACTATGGTAATAAACAATGCAAGCATGAACATGAATAAAGCAGCAATAAGAAGTAGTAAACAGGGTAATGTGCAGTAGTGACTAAACTGTCCTATCAGGTTTTCTACTCTATAGTCTTTGAAACCAATTGATGAATCGTCGATGTAACTCAATAGTATCCCGTGCGGGCCCGGGACCACGGTCATGATCCTCGGGGCTGAGTCCGAGACGTGCCGCTAAGCAGTAAAAGGTAGTAGGATAGACGAGTGATGTCAGCATCATCACTCCCGGACCGGCCAAGCCCGTAAGACTGATCAGAACAATGTATCGAACTGTTGAGTTACAAGTCGGTTTCACCTTTGATTTCCCCATACCCCCAAACTATGTATGTCAAGTCAGGTATTCAGTAGTCGAGGACTAATGCCAACACAAGTCAAGTAAAGGTAGGTCTGTCTGGATCGACAGCAGGAAAGGTTAGGTCTGTCGGCATTAGGCACGAGATCAGGAACAAGTAATGTCATGGTACAACGGGATGAGTCGGTAAGTAGGTATATGTCAGGTGTAGCAGGATCAGACCAATATGTCGTGCAATCGGTAAGTGCTCACAACAGGTACACAATCGATAATGAACAGTAGCAGGAAACAGTAAATAACAATTATTATTCTATGTGAATACAGTGATGTTTGTATTTTCACATTAATCCGGTTCACGCACCTTTGAGGTACAAAAGCCACAATACGAACAATATCGGTAATATACGTAGTGGAGTTACAAGAATCTGAACTAAGCATAATAATTGTCTCATGAGTGATTTTAACGAATGAATTGGGGATGATCTACTTGGTTTGATTAGTTAAGCATGAATTAATAGCAGACCGGTTAATGCGAGCAATGATTTCATTAATTTAAAGTTACGGATAATCGTGGCTAGCAATTCTAGGTTATAACAGGTATCGATATTATATTAGTTGTGTGGTTACAATATGATGGTTAAGTTGTAGCATGTTAAGCAAGTATTCAGATACTTGCCTCGGAACAAGGGTCGAGATGCAGGCGGCCTGATGCACAAGTCACGATACGGTGTGTGAAACGGCGCGACACGGTACTGTATCCGGGTGCGATCTGCTGCGCGGTACGGACGCGATCTGCGGCGCGGTCTGGTGCGCGATACGGACGCGATCTGCGGCGCGGTCTGGTGCGCGATACGGTCACGATATGCGGCGCGGTCTGGTGCGCGGTACGGACGCGATCTGGTGCACGGTACGGGCGCGATACGGTCACGGTCTGCAGCGCGATCTGGTGCACGGTACGGGCCGAGTCCAAACACGAACAGCGGGATCACACGGACCAGGGGACTTCGCTGGGACGTCGGGTTCGCCAAGACGGCACGGTCGGATTCCGACAACGACAAAGTAGCGAAGTTAGCAACACAAAAAAAACTTAAAACGATCAGCGAGGGGTTTATACTGTACAAAGGAAGGAAGAGGGAACTTACAGAGAGATATACCAGGTGACCCCGGCGAGTTCTACGGCCATGAACGAGCTCAGGCGAACCAGGGTTTGGTGCTAGGGTTTCGGTTAGGGTTTGGGCTTAGGTTAGGCTCGGGTGCAAAGGGTGCAGGGTGAAGCAAAGGTGGTTGCAGTGTCGGAGGTTAGCAAGGAGGCGAGGAGACGGAGATGGTGACGACTAGGGGTTGCCGGCGATCGGCAGAGAGGGCTGTGGCTCGGGCGTCGTGGGTTTCTTGAGTTGCCGGGAACGGGCGTGCAGGCATCGGGAAAGGAGAACAGGGAGAGAAGAAGGTGGTCCAAGAAGACGAGGGGTGGTTGGAGACGGTCAGGGACAGCGCAGGTGGTCGCCGGCGGTGCCTCAGGCGATGCAGGGAGCTTCGAGTTTGCTGCAGGGGCGTCGGGGAAGGAGGAGAGAGGAGGTGGAAGAGGGCCTGGTGAGGTGAGGCGGTCGCGAGGCCGGCGAGGATGCTGCGGCGGCGACGGCAACGGGGACTGCTAGGGTTCGGGGGTTCGAAGATCTCTCGTGGGGTTTTTGTGAGGACGATGAAGGAACAGTTGGGGAATATAATATAGAGAGAGAGATTGATGAGAGAGAGAGAGACAGAGAAGAGATTTGAGAGTGGATTGGGGGGGCCCGCGAGGGAAAGTAAGCCTCGCGATTGGCTGGCGTTGCAAAGGAATCACAACAGAAAATCTAAAAAAGGGTTTAAACGTTACATGAACAAGAGAATATAAATTATATAGGTTTTATAATATTAAATTAAAATGGGTATTTCGGCGCTAAATGAAACATTTTCAAATCGCGCCCGGGTTGCACCCAAATGTTCCAAATTCAAATTATAGGATTTTAAGCGGGTTCCAAATTTTGAAAAGAGCTGTTTAATGATTAAAATGCATGCCCCCAAGTCGGACACTTGCACGCGCGCGTAGTCGCCCACACTTGCCCGTTCAGCCAAACGGAACGGAATCTCGACACGCGGACGCTACCACGCGACTAGTGGCGACGAGTAGGCTAACATGGACATCTTAAATTTCATTTTCGGAGTTAAAATTTGTTATGTGCCAAAATGACTTAACCGGGTAAAAATTTAGCAATAAACACCAGAAAATCAGGAAAATTGGAAAGAGCAATAAATAACCCTCAACTAGTAATATACATAGTATTATTGGGCTCGGGTGTTACATCATACCCAACTACAAAAGAATTTCGTCCTCGAAATTCCAAGAATACAAGATAGAAGACTACAGGAAAAGGTGAGGATACTTCTGTCGGATCTCGTCTTCTCGCTCCCACATGGACTCTCCATGCGATCGATTACCCCAAGAAACGAGCATAAGGGGGATAACCTTGTTCTTAAGAACCTTTTCTCTCTGATCCTTGATTCCAACTGGTCGCTCTTCAAAAGTTAGGCCCTCCCGTACAGTCAACTCCGAATGATCCAATACTTGGGTTTCATCTCGAACATACTTCCGTAGTTGAGATACATGAAACACATCGTGCACACCTGCCAAGGACTGTGGTAACGCCAAACGGTACGCTAGCTCTCCAACACGCTCCAATATCTCAAAGGGTCCAACGAATCGAGGACTAAGCTTTCCCCGACTCCCAAAACGAATCACTCCTCTAGTCGGTGATATCTTCAGGAATACCAAATCACCCATGGCGAACTCTAGAGGTCTTCTTGACGTGTCGGCCCAACTCTTCTGTCTGTCTTGAGCTGCCTTCATATGCTTCCTAATTGTATTCACCTTCTCGACTGTCTGTACCACCAAATCTGGTCCTAGTAACCTTCGTTCACCAACATCATCCCAACAAACGGGTGAACGGCACTTACGACCATACAATGCTTCAAACGGAGCCATCTGAATAGTCGCTTGGAAGCTACTGTTGTACGAAAACTCCACCAGGTGTAGATGATCCCCCCAAGAACCTTTGAAGTCCAACATGCAAGCCCTCAACATATCTTCAAGGGTCTGGATCGTTCTCTCCGATTGTCCATCAGTCTGAGGATGATAAGCTGTGCTAAACTTCAATCGAGTCCCCAAACTTTCTTGTAAACTCCTCCAAAAGTGCGACAAGAATCGAGTGTCCCGATCGGACACGATGCTTACTGGCACTCCATGCAATCTGACAATCTCCTGCATGTATCGCTCTGCCAAAGTCTCCGTCGATTGACCAACCCGAAAAGGAATAAAGTGAGCTGCCTTGGTCAAACGATCGACAATCACCCATACGGCATTGTTGCCCTTTGGACTCCGCGGTAAAGCCGTCACGAAATCCATGGTTATATGTTCCCACTTCCACTGAGGAATCGGAAGTGGTTGCAACAAACCAGCAACCCTTTGGTGTTCAGCCTTGACTTGCTGACACACCAAGCACTTAGCCACGAAGCGAGCAATTTCCCGTTTCATACCTTCCCACCAGAAGTGCTGTCGAATATCTCGGTACATCTTTGTCCCTCCTGGATGTACAGAGTAAGCTGAACTGTGTGCCTCCTTCATAAGCTCTTCACGCACATCTCCTTTTGGCACACACACACGGCTACCATATCTTAACGAACCGTCTTCATGGATCAGTAAATCGGTTCGTAGTCCAGCCTCAACCCGCTCTCGAAACTTCTGCAGTCTAGGATCCTGCGATTGTGCCGCTTTAATCTTCTCAACCAAGGACAACTGTACTTGCAACTGCATCAACTGTCCCGTAGAATGTGGTAGCACAACTTCCAAGTCAAATCTTCGAAAATCTGCAATGATCTCCCCCTGTGTAGTTAACACCTGAATTGCTGGTAACCGACTAAGCGCATCCGGCACAACATTAACCTTCTCCGGATGGTACTTAAGATCAAGATCGTAGTCAGCCATCAGCTCCAACCATCTACGCTGCCTCATGTTAAGCTCCTTCTGTGTAAACATATACTTCAAGCTCTTATGATCTGTAAAAACTTCGACACTTTCCCCCAAAAGGTAGTGTCTCCAAATCTTCAAAGCGAAAATCACAGCCGCAAGCTCCAAGTCATGAGTTGGATAATTCTTCTCATAGGTCTTCAGTTGTCTTGATGCGTATGCTACGACCTTCCCATGCTGCATCAAAACACATCCCAATTCTTTCCCAGATGCGTCGCTATGAATCATCAGTCCTCCGAAATTGTCTGGTACGGTCAGGATAGGGGCGGTTATCAACTTCTACTTCAACGTCTCAAAGCCAACGCACACTTATCCGTCCATACAAAAGGTACCTCCTTACGCATAAGCTTGGTCAGCGGTTCTGCCAAACGAGCAAAGTTCTCCACAAATCTCCTGTAGTATCCGGCTAATCCAAGGAAACTTCTTATCTCAGCTACATTCCTTGGAATAGGCCAATCTCGAACTGCTGCAATCTTTTCGGGATGGACGGCGATTCCATCACCCGACACGACATGTCCCAGAAATCTCACTTCTTCCAACCAGAATTCGTACTTACTCACTTTCGCAAATAACTTCTCTTGTCTCAGCGTCGGCAGTGCGATCCTTCTTCTCCACTAAGAGAACTGGAGTTCCCCACGGTGAGTTGCTGCTTCGAATCCATCCCTTCTCGAGTAATTCACTCACTGGTTTCTTAACTCCCTCCAACTTTACTGGTGCCATTGGATAGTCAGCTTTTGATACTGGCGTTGCACCAGGAGTAAGGTCGACGCAAACTCCACATCTCGCTTCGGCGGCAAGCCCGAAATGTCTTCAAACACATCCATAATGTCGCGGACGACTGCCGGCTCTTCATTACTCTCCACTACCATAGCCGCAAGAACACTGTTCGTCGGCCTAGCCCTAAACTCGACTGGCCCGACAGAACTTCTTTCTCCAATGAAAGTAAACTTAGGATGTCCGGGAATCTGAAAATTTCCTTCCTTACCCTACGGCCAATGTGGGCGTGGAAAGTACCAAGAAAATCCATCCCCAAGACAACCTCATAACTGCTCGTACCCATCACCAAGAAGTCTGCAAAAAGCTCCCTTCCGCAACAACAACTGTACAAACTCTACCTTCCTTACTAGCTATAATTTTCCCATTCCCAGTGTGTATGTCCCAGAAACTAGACAGGGTCGTGCAGGTGATCGAGTGTGTAGTTATAAATTTGGATGACATAAACAATGGGGTGCTCCGAAATTAAGTAATGCCAAAGCGGAAAAAACCATGAACGAGTAAATTACCTGAAACCACTTCTCCCGATGCCTTAGCTTCTTCCGTTGTCCACACGAACGCTCGAGCCTGCTGTGGTCCTTGATTAAGCGGTTCCTGTCCTTGGAACGGTCCCTGCGGAGGCCTCTGTGTATCATCCTTTGTGCGAGGCTTCGACGGACAAGCATCAACGGTGTGATCTGCCGCTCCACATCTAAAACAAAGTCCCAGCCTCAAACGACACTCCCTTCGCACGTGTCCGGGTTTGTGGCAGTAACTACAGATCACGCTCCCCTTCCGATCACCCATACTGGTTTTCTTCATTGGTGCTACGTTGCGCCTGTTCACTGGAATGCGTCTACGTACGGACGTGGGGTCCATTGTAAATGCTGGTTCCAGCTCGAGTTGTTCCTTTAGTTTCTCCATCAATCCCCTTATCACTCTTCGCCTGGCGGCTAAGACCGCATGTCCTGGGTCCATCTCCAAATTCTGGTCGGCCATATACCTGGAAATCAAAGTATCCAACGTTAGCATGATGATGGTTTTCGAGTATAGATCAAGGCTAGAACTCCAAGATACTTAAATAGAGTGCCGCATTGTAGCTATGCCGCGGTATCATAGCCGCAATTACTTAACTCCACCCAAGTCGCCTAAGTCCTAGAGATAACAAGAAATTAGGTTTTTGGAGTTGACAAATGCAAAGTAAGTTTGCACGTCGACATGATCCGGAAGAATGATTCAAGGATAGTGGAACGGTCAAAGTGGCAGGACATGTTTCCTAATCACGGGTATTCTGATTCATGTATCGGGTGCAATACCCAACTACAAGAATCCACCCCATTTAACCTATGTCTCTGATACCATAAAACCATGTCACGCCCCGCTTCCCAGAGTACGCAAGATTTGGGCACGTGACATAGCCAACCATGCTACCTGTGGGTAGGAAGTATCCATCCACAGTCACATTACGGTTGTAAAGATATCCAGAACGGTAAAGTAAACTAAACTAATACATGTCCAAATCCATAATAGCAAGAATCAATAAACAATAAGTGCGGAAGCTAATGATCCAATACAATGAAATAACAGTATGTCCCATAATACGGGCTCACATCTGGAAATGAAATGACATAAATAAACGGAACTCTAAAGAACTCACAGTTCAGCCGGCTGGCTGAAGTGCTCCTGCTCGGTCGACGTCAAGGGCACGGAATCTGGGCCATGCAAAACCCAGACGTCAGCGCGTCAAGATATCAAGTATATAACATAACTATGGTAATAAACAATGCAAGCATGAACATGAATAAAGCAGCAATAAGAAGTAGTAAACAGGGTAATGTGCAGTAGTGACTAAACTGTCCTATCAGGTTTTCTACTCTATAGTCTTTGAAACCAATTGATGAATCGTCGATGTAACTCAATAGTATCCCGTGCGGGCCCGGGACCACGGTCATGATCCTCGGGGCTGAGTCCGAGACGTGCCGCTAAGCAGTAAAAGGTAGTAGGATAGACGAGTGATGTCAGCATCATCACTCCCGGACCGGCCAAGCCCGTAAGACTGATCAGAACAATGTATCGAACTGTTGAGTTACAAGTCGGTTTCACCTTTGATTTCCCCATACCCCCAAACTATGTATGTCAAGTCAGGTATTCAGTAGTCGAGGACTAATGCCAACACAAGTCAAGTAAAGGTAGGTCTGTCTGGATCGACAGCAGGAAAGGTTAGGTCTGTCGGCATTAGGCACGAGATCAGGAACAAGTAATGTCATGGTACAACGGGATGAGTCGGTAAGTAGGTATATGTCAGGTGTAGCAGGATCAGACCAATATGTCGTGCAATCGGTAAGTGCTCACAACAGGTACACAATCGATAATGAACAGTAGCAGGAAACAGTAAATAACAATTATTATTCTATGTGAATACAGTGATGTTTGTATTTTCACATTAATCCGGTTCACGCACCTTTGAGGTACAAAAGCCACAATACGAACAATATCGGTAATATACGTAGTGGAGTTACAAGAATCTGAACTAAGCATAATAATTGTCTCATGAGTGATTTTAACGAATGAATTGGGGATGATCTACTTGGTTTGATTAGTTAAGCATGAATTAATAGCAGACCGGTTAATGCGAGCAATGATTTCATTAATTTAAAGTTACGGATAATCGTGGCTAGCAATTCTAGGTTATAACAGGTATCGATATTATATTAGTTGTGTGGTTACAATATGATGGTTAAGTTGTAGCATGTTAAGCAAGTATTCAGATACTTGCCTCGGAACAAGGGTCGAGATGCAGGCGGCCTGATGCACAAGTCACGATACGGTGTGTGAAACGGCGCGACACGGTACTGTATCCGGGTGCGATCTGCTGCGCGGTACGGACGCGATCTGCGGCGCGGTCTGGTGCGCGATACGGACGCGATCTGCGGCGCGGTCTGGTGCGCGATACGGTCACGATATGCGGCGCGGTCTGGTGCGCGGTACGGACGCGATCTGGTGCACGGTACGGGCGCGATACGGTCACGGTCTGCAGCGCGATCTGGTGCACGGTACGGGCCGAGTCCAAACACGAACAGCGGGATCACACGGACCAGGGGACTTCGCTGGGACGTCGGGTTCGCCAAGACGGCACGGTCGGATTCCGACAACGACAAAGTAGCGAAGTTAGCAACACAAAAAAAACTTAAAACGATCAGCGAGGGGTTTATACTGTACAAAGGAAGGAAGAGGGAACTTACAGAGAGATATACCAGGTGACCCCGGCGAGTTCTACGGCCATGAACGAGCTCAGGCGAACCAGGGTTTGGTGCTAGGGTTTCGGTTAGGGTTTGGGCTTAGGTTAGGCTCGGGTGCAAAGGGTGCAGGGTGAAGCAAAGGTGGTTGCAGTGTCGGAGGTTAGCAAGGAGGCGAGGAGACGGAGATGGTGACGACTAGGGGTTGCCGGCGATCGGCAGAGAGGGCTGTGGCTCGGGCGTCGTGGGTTTCTTGAGTTGCCGGGAACGGGCGTGCAGGCATCGGGAAAGGAGAACAGGGAGAGAAGAAGGTGGTCCAAGAAGACGAGGGGTGGTTGGAGACGGTCAGGGACAGCGCAGGTGGTCGCCGGCGGTGCCTCAGGCGATGCAGGGAGCTTCGAGTTTGCTGCAGGGGCGTCGGGGAAGGAGGAGAGAGGAGGTGGAAGAGGGCCTGGTGAGGTGAGGCGGTCGCGAGGCCGGCGAGGATGCTGCGGCGGCGACGGCAACGGGGACTGCTAGGGTTCGGGGGTTCGAAGATCTCTCGTGGGGTTTTTGTGAGGACGATGAAGGAACAGTTGGGGAATATAATATAGAGAGAGAGATTGATGAGAGAGAGAGAGACAGAGAAGAGATTTGAGAGTGGATTGGGGGGGCCCGCGAGGGAAAGTAAGCCTCGCGATTGGCTGGCGTTGCAAAGGAATCACAACAGAAAATCTAAAAAAGGGTTTAAACGTTACATGAACAAGAGAATATAAATTATATAGGTTTTATAATATTAAATTAAAATGGGTATTTCGGCGCTAAATGAAACATTTTCAAATCGCGCCCGGGTTGCACCCAAATGTTCCAAATTCAAATTATAGGATTTTAAGCGGGTTCCAAATTTTGAAAAGAGCTGTTTAATGATTAAAATGCATGCCCCCAAGTCGGACACTTGCACGCGCGCGTAGTCGCCCACACTTGCCCGTTCAGCCAAACGGAACGGAATCTCGACACGCGGACGCTACCACGCGACTAGTGGCGACGAGTAGGCTAACATGGACATCTTAAATTTCATTTTCGGAGTTAAAATTTGTTATGTGCCAAAATGACTTAACCGGGTAAAAATTTAGCAATAAACACCAGAAAATCAGGAAAATTGGAAAGAGCAATAAATAACCCTCAACTAGTAATATACATAGTATTATTGGGCTCGGGTGTTACAGAAATAATTCATGGCTACAATTATGAACATATGCCTCTTAAAGGATGAGGGATGGATCAAACCGATTAAATCCATGGCCCAGCCACTAAAAGGCCACAGCTTAAAAATATGATTGAAGTCGGCGGCCGACGCATTCTGAATGGATCCGTGTTTCTGACAAGCTTGACATCCCTTAGCATAGCAATGGCAGTCGGCGAATATGATCAGCCAATATTAGCTGTATCGACGAATTAACCAACGCATCTTTATACTAGCCTGAAAGGCTCCGCATATTCCTTCGTGTGCCTCTCCTATTACCATTGTCGTCTCACTCTTATCGAGGCAACGAAGCATCAAACCATCATAGCTTTTCTGGTACAAGACTCCCTTAATTAAGATATATTGCAGGGCAATTCTTCGCAACCACTTGTTAGTCGTCGAAATGGGATTCATTAGGTACTCAGATATAGGTTTACGCCAATCTTTGCTGGCGTCTACCGCCTCTACTAACTAAGTGGTACCCTCGTACTCAGCATCCCTTCGGCCGACTTTCACGATGGTGTCCGGTTCCATTAATATCCTTCCCAAGACGGATGCCTGAGCAAGGTCATTTCCTATACTATTGTACTCTCTGTCGATACGCTGCACACGAACCTCGACGAAACTTTCGAGCAATCCCTTGACCTTTTCCACATATCTGATCAAGTTTGCGCTTAAGCACTAGAACTTTCCAAATGTTTGTTCCTTCACCAACTCGGAATCTCCGAAGCTTCTTACGCTAAGTATCCTATATTGACGAGAATTTCTAAGCCGAGTATCAAAGCTTCATACTCGGTCTGATACAATCGTCATTAATGGCTATCGAGTAATAAAAGCAGATGTCGTCTGGTGATACAAGGACGACGCCTACTCCGGCATGTTGCCTCGTGCTGGAACCATCGAAGTATAAGTTCTAAGATTTGGTTCCCACGTATCCGATCACCTCTTCATCGTCCTCTGGCCTGTAGTTAAGCATGGGTGATCGGCCAGAAAATCTGCTATTGCTTGCCACTTCACTACCCTCATCGATATATATTTTATAAAGAACTCGAACAGGACTAATGTCCATTTCCTAACTTGTCCTTTCAACACAAGCTTTGTCAGCATATATTTCAAAATATCGACTTTGCTAATAACTTGAATCTCGGAAGGCAAGAGGTAATGCCTCAACTTTGTGCAAGTGTTGTAAAAGGATAAGCACATCTTTTCTATCGAATGGTATCGTTTCTCAACGTCGGATAGGATTCTAATCAAATAATAAATCACCTACTCATGCCCCTTCTCATTCTCCTGAGCGAGTAAGCTGTCAATAGACTCTTCTGTAGTGTACACTTTAATTGGTTTGCCGGCTACTGGTGGTACTATGACCGGTGGTTTAGTCAAGTACTCTTTAATGACATTGAAAGCCTTTTGTTGATCTTCCTCAGATGAATACTTTGTTACTCTTCAGGCAGAGTAATAGGGAAAACATCTTACCTTATCAGTCAAATTTTCTATGAACCTCCGCAGATAATTGATCTTCCCCAACAATCTTTGTAGCTCCTTATTGGTTGGCGGCCTCGCTTCAATTATTTCCTTGGTCTTGTACCGATTGATCTCTATTCGTCTCTGGTGGACAAGGAAGCCTAAGAAATTTCATGTCGAAACCCCAAATGTGCATTTTAGGGGATTGAGTCGTAAATTGTGTTGGTGCATCCTTTCAAAAGATTGCCTCAAATATGCCAAGTAATCGGCTTCTCCTTTTGATTTCACAATAATGTCATCTATATACTTCAACGAATTTGTCAACCATGTCGTGGAATATGTGATTCATGGCTGATTTATGTGGAAATTGTGTTTGTGAATTCCTAGAAATCGCAATCAAAACGGTGTCGCATAAGCCAGCCGAGATGAGTACGGGCCGTCCACAGAGAGAAGATAAGGTGCAGATCAGGTTTTAGACGAGTTAAAAGATAAGTTTTGATGTTTTTTTGTTCTAATCTAGGTTATATTAAGAAAGCAACTCGTTATGGTTTTTAGGATTAGATAGTTTAAGCGATGTATTTAACATTCTATCATTTTAGCTTCTTATTGAATTGATGCTAGGATAATAGCAAACACCGTTGATTAGAGTTCTTAAAAGGAAACTAGTAAATTCTTTCTATTGACTCTTGTCCTTCCATTCTTTACTCTTATCTCAAACCTTCGACGAAGTTAACACAACTTTTCTCGAATTTGGGTCGCAACTATTATGTAGGGATAAATCGCCAAAAGGGAAGGGATGTGACTAACTTGGCCGAAGTTCAACTTAATATGTTGGGCAAAGGGAAAGTATAAGAAATTTTCCATCTCTCATATTTATCCTTTCCTAAATCCTAACGAACGTGAAAAATTACTCATCCATTAAAATAAAACAAAATAAAATAAGAAAAAGAGAAGAGATAAAAAGCTAACTACTAGGGCCCTCGCGATAGCGAGGAGCAACCATCGAGTATCATTGCATTAAAAAAATATAAGAAAAGAAAAAATCATTGGAAAAATCAACAACTATCTATTACAATCATTCTTCAGATCTAATATAATTTTCTAATGAATTTAAATAAGATACATGATAATAAAATAATGAAGAACAAGACAAGATAAAAATTAACAAACCTTTTATTGATAACTTGAACTTCTACATAATATTAATGGCTAAAAAAATAAATAGGCTAAATAATCTAAACAATTTTTAACATAAAAACTAAAACCTAAGATAATCCCCCCGACTGTTGATCCGAGGTATAAATAGGGACTGGAGGGTGAAACCCTAAGGTTTTTCTGGACGCACACAAAAAAGGCCAAAATAACCCCAAAAGATCGTATCTCGAAGCTGCAATATGGCGGCGACTTAGCGGTCTATCACGGAGTTAGGCGTCGGGAAATTTTCTGTATTCTTCTAGGAATATTTTGGGGTCTTTTAGCACTTTGGATCTTGATTTTGGTAAACTCGAATTCTGCAGGTTTGACTTGTTAACCTTTGACTTTGACCGAGTCTAAATTGGTCTGGTTTAAAATTGGAAATCCATCAATTACTCCAATACATGTTTCCCTGCACCTGTGTAGCAAACACGGATTAAAATCACCTATTTACATGCAATGTGATTAAGAATGAGTGGTATCGAGATGCAATATTATGATATGAACAAATACCCCCAAACTTCCCGAGCAAAACCGTTTTATTTTTAAAGAAAAGAAAGGTCTTAAATCACTTTCGTAGGCGTCACGGTTGTATTTAGTATATGCAACAAGCAGTTAAACCCCTAGGTTACCCTAGAGGACGAGTGTTGTCCCTTACCAAGGCTTGGCATGCCGTGAATCTCGTCAAGCTAGTTTTGTAAGTTAACCGTCGACTCTAATCCTAAGGTTCAGTATCTAAGGTAGAAATTCTATTACCCTAAGTTAGAAACATCTCTTACTTTTCACACTCCACTTTTTATTTAACTTAAGTTCCTAAACAACTTTACGTACTCGTGCAATAGTGTCGTTTTGTCTCAAAATTTTTGATTTAAACCCTTCATGTCTCCATTTATTTTATTTATATCTTATTAAAATACCCAGGTCACTTCATAACAAACATTAAGCCGATGACTCCCAAACCAGATGATTTTAAGGCATCGGGTGAGAGAACACACCCACAAGCTTCTTGTTAGCACAACTTAGACTTATTTATTAGCAACTTATTAAAGTGCGCTGGTCACTTCGTAACAAACATTATGCCAATGACTCTCAAACCAGATGATTTTAAGGCACCGGGTGAGAAAACACCTCGAAAGCTTCATGTTCATGCAATCAAAACTTATTCGCATTTTTTCTTTTCATTTTTTGGCACCCTTCAGTAGTTTAGACTACCTACTATGCGTATCTTTTTGCGAATTTTTATATTTTTTCTTTTTTTTTTGTTTTGAAGACATTTCAAACTTATCATCTAATTATTAAAACTCACGACACGTGTAGTGTAATGTAAAGAGGTATATTTGCTACCGTTAAACTCAAGAAGAGTTATTTTTCGGGTTTTCAATTTCTGATCATAGGATTTAGTTGTTTCTAACCTATCAATCTAAACTGTCGAAATTTGAATCTAAGTTTTCCTACTAGCTAATTTGATGACATAGTTTTTGTGTTTCTGGAAAAAAATTCAAATTTTTATGGGTTTTGATATATATGCAATGCATAATTTAACATGATGCAATGCAGAAATTAAATATGCAATGAAAGAGAAAAATTTGCGATTGAAAATGTGCAAATGCATGCAGAAAGTAAACATGAATGCAAAGATAGAAAGCTCACCGACTATACCCCTAAACTTAAATTTGACAGTGTCCTCGCTATCATGCCACACAGAGGTCACAAAAGTTTTGAGTTTTCAAAATTTTAGGAGAAATTTTTTTTAAGGGAATTTCATAAGACAAGAAATTTTCCAAATGAAAACAAAATATATACACTAAGAAAAATGCCCCCCCAAACTTAATTAAAACAATGTTTCCACTTATTAAGCATTAAAGTTCAAGCTAAGAGGAGAGAGAATATCATCAGTATATATAAGGTTTTACAAAACCCAAAAGTCAAATACCAACCACTCAAATATTTGTTCGTGATGAGACCATGGTTGGTGAAAGAACGTGTATAGGAAGGAAGTGAAGAATACGCGAGATTGTATATGGACGGAAGTGGTATGAAGTCTCGGTGAACGGAAATGAGAAGAAGAACGAAAGAAGAAATAATTGAAGTGGGTAAATGAAATGGAGTACGAACTTGAGCTTTTAAATCGATTGAATAAATTAGTGCAGTCTTTAATGATCAAAATCAAAATCTAGAATTTTCCAATTGTACTAATTTATCAACATTTTTAAAATGGGATCAAAATTCTCAAGATTCGTTAGAAAATATGGGACGACAAAAATTGGTGCACCAGATATGGAAAATGAAGATGAAACATCATCTTGCAATTTGGATAGATCAATAGAAAATATAGGAAGAAGTAATTGGAGAGTAGAATTGGTTGAAGGTTCAAGAGGATGTTCATATTTGATGAAAGAGACTTAATGAGTCGGAGAATCCCACTCATCCAATAATGCGAGTTCATTCTCAAAGATATTCTCAAAATTACGCTTAAGATTAACCTTATCCCCACATTTGTCAGCAACGATATCAAGAAGCAAATGAGTTTCGTGAACCAGATATGGAAAATGAAGGTGAAACATCGTCTTGCAATTTGGATAGATCAATGGAAAAAATGGAAGAAAGTAATTGGAGAGTAGAATCAGTTGAAGGTTCAAGAGGATGTTCATATTTGATGGAAGGGACTTGATGGGTCGGAGAATCCCACTCATACAATAAAGCGTGTTCATCCTTAAACATATTCTCAAAATTACCCTCAAGATTAACCTTATCCACACAATTGTCAGCAATGATATCAAGAAGCAAATGAGTTTCGAGAAAAACAGTTAAAGGTTCGGGACGATCCACACATGGAATTGAAGTGTGAATTGGCAAGAAAAACTTATTCAAAATTATGGGTTCATCATCAAAAATATCCCCAACATTGATATCCTCAATCAAATCAAACTTAAACTTTTTAGACATCTCACATGGTTTTCAATCGATGAATTACAAATCTCACTCAGTTGGTTTTCTAGATTAGAGATGTAGAGATCAAAAGAAGTGGTATTGGTTTCACTTGAAAGGGTCCTTTCATAATTGAGTAAATCAAGCATATCGTACTCCTTCGAACATATTATCCTCAATTGATGGATCATTTGGTTTACTCGATAGATTTTCAGAATTTGAGATGTGGAGTTCAGTCGGAGAAGGGTATGTTTGATTAGGAATGGTGCATGGCTCTCTTTCACAGTCATGATTGGGGAAGTCAAACGAGTTACTCTCGGGCACCTCATCAATTATATTAGCAGGTGGTTGATCGTGGCTTATTCGGTTGGATTTCAGGACGGAAGGTGTTGAGATCAAAAGAATTGGTTTTGCTCTGACTAGGAGGGATCTCTGGTTCTTTCTCATATTCAATTCCAACTCTATTTCAAGACTAGACATGGTTTGTGAAAAAGTTTCAATGAAAGATTCTTTTTGAAAAGTGGAACTTTCTAATTGATATTCAGAAACAATGTCTAAATAAGGTGCAAAAGTTGAGTACGGTTGGAATTGGTTGAATTGTTGGCTACGGGCTTTTTCAATACGTTTTGCAATGAACATGGGTTATAGGAAACTTTAAAAAAAATTGCTAAATTTCAACTTGCTATCCTGAACTTTACCCACTTTCCATAGAAATTACCGTAAACTTCTAAAATGATGCAGACCTATCATGAACTTTTCAGTAAACTACTATTCCTTATAACTCCGCTAAATTCATGATCATGTGACTAACATATGATCTTTAAATGATATTTTTAACCTTGTATTCCTCCTTAAGCCCCCATCTTTTTTTTTGAGTAATACTTTTCCTACTGGTGCGGTGGAATCCATATAGGCTACATGGATTTCCATTGGATATAAGGTGGGTCATGTTATCTATTACTTACGTACTTGTATCATATACATTATCTTATATCCAATGTGAATTCATATAGCCTATATGGATTCCACCGTACCGGTTGGAAAAGCATTACTCTTTTTTTTTTCTTCCCTTTCTTTGAAAACAGAGAAAAACATCATCATTGTGCTACTCCAATCCTTGACGGCCTTTGCAAAAATTAAAGCTCTTCAAATCTCTAGAAACCATAGATTCTATGTCCATCCAAAACATCTTCAATCCCCTCGATAAAACAACCATAAAACATCACAATCGTTGTCTCAAACATCATTATCATTAAGGCTTAATCCTCTCAGGTCTTGCTTCTCAAACTTGTTCTTGATTTGGAGGCTTGATACTCGGTTTGGATCGATTTTGAGATCCTCTATGCTGATAAGGCTAAATGGCCTCAATTATCACCCAAATCAAGGCCTCAATTATCACCATTCAAGGGTTTTTCCTCACTCAATTATCAAGGCATCCCTTCTCACCGGGGCGGATCTACATAGAGTCGAGCATAGACGGCCGACCTATCTCAATTTCGAGTATCGGTATATATATACACACAGTAAATGAATTAATATATATATATATATATATATATATATATATTATAAGTAACGCTAATTAACTCATTTGTACATGTGTCTCGGTTGTTGGAGTATAAACCTATAATGGTGAAATTACCAAGTTATTTTTTTTCCTTCCCTCAAAGAAAAACCTATCTATCAATTACAATAGAACTAAAGTCCCATACCTAAAACCACTGCCCTTTGCAAGATTGCATTATGCAGGGAAAAAAAATGATGGCCCCAACAAGCAATGTTTAATCAATTAGACTTGGGATGACTTTTTTATAAAATTATTTATCATGGTTTAAACAGCAAAATAACTATTTTAAGGGACTTATGTTGTTTACGTGTGATGGTATTGTTTAGGTTTTTTTTTTTTTGAGAATAGATGGATAATTAGCCATCCAATATCATTAAAATGGTTTTAATGCAAATAAGAGCACGCCCCCTTTAGCCAATTCAAAGCATACATTCATATAAAGATTACAAGCCAATAATTAAAAGAAGAACCAGTACACCATATCCCTGGTTCACAAAAGTAGGAAAGCGTCTCCACCCTCATGCCCACCACAGTACTCTAATCCAACTCAGACGTCACTATCAGACTCGACATCCTCACCCAAGTCTCCTCCACCAGAGACCGCATCCGCCCTTGCAATCTCATCCGTCACTGGAATCATATTTCTAATCTTCAACTTCTTGTTTGCAAGCAAAGTCGTCCAGCTAAAAAGCATAGAAGAGATAAGATATAGGACGGTGTTAATGCAGTTATATTTCCCCTAAAAATTCTTTCGTTATGTTCTCTCCAAATACCCCACGTAACCCCCATAACAATGATATCCCAATTACTCCTATTGGTCTCCGCTTCTATTTGTCTTCGCCAGTTTCCCCAAGCATCTTCTATAGAAGATGGACGCAGAAGAACATTATTCTTAGCACAAAAGTGTGACCAGACATCCTTAGCAAAAGGACGAGAGAAAAAAGGTCCCCCGCTTCATCGCAGACTCTGCAAAATTCACAAACGATAGACCTTGCCACTTCCGCCTAATAAGGTTGTCTCTGGTTAATACCGTCTTTTTTGTGATCAACCAGTTGAAGACCTTAATTTTGTTCGGTATCTTCGCTTTCTATATGCGAGTCATATGCCCTTCCGTTTTCCTCCCTCCATTGATGATTTTATAGAGTGACTTGACAGAGAATTTGTTATTGTTATTCCATCTCCAATTAATTCTATCACGACACTGGGGGTACGTAAATCATATCTTTCTCTAGCCGCCAAAGTACGCTTGAAGGTTATACGCCACTCTCTTCCGTTCCACACATCCACAACCTTCGCATATTTATCTCTCGCAATACCAAAAATTTTACGGAATTTATAGCGTGGCGCTACATCTCCACATCATTTATCTTTCTAGAAATTAATTTTGTTTCTGTCTCTAATCGTGAACGTTACCCCAGAGAGATTCCTCTGGTCTTAAAAAGTCCAGCCCAGAAACCGGAACACGTCGCCGCATCCTTCTGCATTCCCTTTAAGTTTTCATTTCTCAAGTAGTTCCCCTTAATGATGTCTTTCCAATTGCTCACTTCGTCGTCGTACGTTTTCACCACCATTTGGCTAGCAAAGCCTTATTCATGGCTCTCAAGTTTATCATCCCTAAACCTCCCTATTCTTTAGACAAGCATACAATTGACCACTTCACTAATGAGTAACCGGTCTTTTTGTTTCCTCCTTGCCAAAGGAACTTTCTTCGAATTCTATCGATACGCTTTTCAATTTTAACTAGAAGCTCATACATCGTGAGATCGTATAATAGTATAGCGGTTCATACCGCATTAAGAAGCGTCACCCTTCCTCCGATGGATAATAGACACCCTTTCCATCCTTCCAATCTTTTGGTTAGTCTATCAATAATAGATGTCCTGTCAGAGCTTTTTAATTTGCGAGGTCAGAAAGGTAGTCTCAAGTATTTTATTGAAAAATCAACCTTCTTGCATCCGAAAATACTAGGCAAATAGTCTTGGTCGACCTCCACATCCCCAATAAAGGTTAACGAGCTTTTATTGTAATTGATTTTTAAACCGGGCCACTCCTCAAAAAGGCATAGCAGACCTTTCATTATCAAAGCCTGATCCCTGTCCCTCTTACCAAATATCAATGTGTCGTCTGCATAATATAGATTAATGACCGCCGTTCCGTTAAGCCATCAATAAGACCCGTCCTGGTGGCCAGTTTAAACATCTTGTCAAGTCCGTCAGCCACGTGAAGATCAGGGGGACAGAGGGTCTCCCTGTCTTAAACTTCTTTTGCATTTGAAGTGGTGTGTCAGCACACCGTTCACAGTTATCGTTATCTTAGCTGAGGTCAACCATTCCTTTATCAAAATACACCATTTTCCCCCGAATCCCCGGTTCTGTAAGATCTGCAAAATAATCTTTAATCCACCATGTCATAAGCTTTTTCGAAATCCAGCTTAAGCAAATATCCATTCACTTTTCTCCTCATACAAGATTGGATGATTTCTGGTGCCGTCACTACCCCCTTCGTGATGGATCTACCAGGTATGAAACTCGTTTGGTAGCCCGAAATAATCGATTACAAAAGATCTCCAAGCCTATTAGCCATTAGTTTAGAGATAATCTTCATGAAACTATTTAGTAGGCTAACTGGCCTAAAATCATTGACCGTCGTAGCCCCTTCCTTCTTAGGGATGAGGACAACATTGGCATGGTTAAACCGATGAGTCTCCCTGTAACTTTCATACCGTGATGAGATCGCATAAATCAACCCGTAGGAGCTCCCAAAAGTATTGAAAAAGGAACATTGGGAAACCATTCCGTTGCTTTGTCTGCTCCAAGACCGAAGATTGCGCACTTGATCTCGTCATCAAAAAACAGGGGTTCAATGGCATCCCTCTACTCCAGGGAAATCACATCATCGTTCTCCCAGATATCTATATTCGCCCCAGGTCGTACAGGTTCGACTATTGCGAATAGATTTCTGAAATGATCCTTGACATGCGCTCGAATCTCTGCAACGTCCTCCACCACTTGTCCTCATATCCATAATTTAGAGATAAGATTTCTTCGACGCCTACCATTTGCAATTTGGTGAAAGAAGCCAGTATTCAAGTATCCTTCTTTTAGCCATTGAGCTCTCGATCTCTGTCTCCACATGATCTTCTCTTTTTAAAAGTTTCTTGCAAAGACTCCCGTAAACGAACACATATCTTCCCACTCCTCCAGAGTCAAGCCAACGGTTTCTTCTTTCTTTTCAAGATCATCTAGTCTTTACATTAGAGAATCCTTTTGGATCTTAATATTCCCAAATTTTTTTCTAGCCCATTTGGAGATACACGTCCTCAGGTGAGCAAACTTAGCTACCATTCTGCCCCAGCAGAACGATCAATAGATCAAGCATGATTGTCCCAACAGTGTTTTACAATGTTTTTACAAAATGGATCCTCCAACCACATCTTTTCAAACCTAGAACACTTCCTAGGTAAAGTCACCCTCTCCCCGTTATTTAAGTTTAGGGGTACGTGGTCCGAAGTGGTGCTATTGAGAGCCGTCAAGAAGGCCATAGGGAATCTAGCTTCCCAAGCCAGAAACACAAAAATCCTATCGAGTTTGGCAAGACATGGATTCGCCTAGCGTTTGGACCAAGTGAATCTCCTGTCATTGTTGACCAAGTCAACCAGTTGCAGGTCGGTCACCAGCTCATTGAATATTCTACAATCCCGTTCGTCCCCCTCCTATTCTCTTTCATTTAGGAACCTCATGATGGTAAAGTCCCCTCCTATTACCCACGGGTGTTGCCATCTATGTGCAATGAACGTAAGTTCCTCAAAAAAATCACTTCTCTCTCTCTCCTGTTAGGCCCGTAAATAGACGTAACCGTTTCGTACAACCCCCTTGTATCTTTTTTAGTACAACCGTAACCGTGAATGCTCCTATCCACTCCTCCTCGATCGAGAAGGAATACCGGTTCACTCCTACCAATATTCCTCCTGATGCCCCATCCGAATTCTTGCATCTCCAAACAAAGTCACTAGGGCCACCCACAAAATCCAGAACTGAAGGATGCGGATCCGCCAACTTCAGTTTGGAGAGACAGGCAACATCCGATCTATTAGAACTTAATACCTTCCTAATCATCCCGCGTTGCGTTTATGGGGTAACCCCATGCCCCTAACATTCCAAAAAGTGTAATTCAGTAATTACCACTAATATCCCCCCTCTTCCAAGTCATTTAAGCCTAAGAGCTTAAGAAGAACGCTGCTAGCCACAGCAAACTGATCATAGTCAAAATCATCGAAATTATTCTTACAATTGACCCCTATGTATCCATCTAACAAATTAGACAACAATAATAGGGTCTCATCAAGAATGAAACCAAAAATAGAAATAGACGGTTAGAGAGTACCTGACTTTCTAATATAGTCCTTGTCGAAAAAGATAATATCCTCACCATTTCTATTACTCCTCCTTAATTTGGCGGTTTTCGATTTATCAATGATCCCCACGGATAAGCCGTCAACCAACACCTCAATGCGTCCATTTGCTCCTCCAGGCGAAGAAAAGTTCCCTAGTGGAGTATCTTCCACCCTCTCAAAAGTTTCCCGAGGAACTGCGCCTCCGTCACCCTCAGTATGTGAGGAAATCTCTAGGGCTACATCCTTCGCCGGAGACAAAATTTTGTCAATTGCCGGCCCAGACCCCACGCCTCCTACCTCTGCAGCCCGCCCATTCACCAAATCCTCTAAGGTAGCCAGTTTAGACTTGTCTGGACTTCCCATAGTTTGCAGACCAGATCCAAAATATTGTTCCAACCATAGGTCAAGATAATTCTTAAGGCCCATAGAAACCCTATGTCCAAACTCTTGCCTGCAATCAGAAACAAGCTGCTCCCACATAACTATATCTCCCACTGCTGTCATAATGCACTTCTTTCTAAATTCTAATTGTTTATTAGCCTTTGAGCAAAAATCCCCGCACCTGGTCATAAGCACAAAGCCTTTGGCACTGCCCCTGATTTCCGCCTCGAGTGAAATAACACGACTGACCCTTGTACGGCATGGAGGTGCATGAGTAACCAATAAGTAGGTGGATCACTAATGAGAGGTCAGCGATAAACAACAATAAAAGAAAATAGATCTTATTAAGTAAGCAAATAAATTAAAGAATCCAATTTTCCTAAATAATTTAGTTGGTCGACCATAAGATCACTATACCGGCTAGGCTTATATAACTTACGGCTTCCATCTTTAATAAGCAGGATATGGAGAGATACCTTCTGGATCTTGTGATGGTGTGATCACTTTGTTGTAATAAATCGGTTGTCATTGGGATTAGAATGGACGAAATTTTTGAATTTTCTTTGTGCATGTGTGGCATATTTTGTTTCACTCACCTTAAGTAGTAGTTTTTGTTTATTTATCCTTTGGATTTTTTAATTCTTAAATTAATGACTTTAATATATACTGCGGGTAATTATGTTGTCTACTCATCAATATATATGAGAGCTAATTGTTTCCAGGTGAGTGCTGAAGTTATTGCATCAAATGGCGAGATCATTACATCTTCCAGCAAGCCATGCATGCTGAAGTTCCGAAGCCTTCCAGTACGGTTGATGCGGACATTGATAATGAGCATTCCACTGTTGGTTGGCATGTGCAGCGAGAGCCAGAAGATCGAATTTGAAGTACTAAGATACAAAGAAATTACTCACAAACCTACAGAAGGTATCCGAGTTCAACTAAAACCAAGGGCTGGAACCTACGACCTCCCACAAATATACGAAGCTGAGTTACTGATGAACTCTCAGCTCCCTCGGAGAAAAGAAATCGTGTACAACTGGAAATGGACCTTTTATGTGTGGGTTTCTTTGTATGTGTACATAATGCTTCTCATTGTTCTCGTCTGTTGTTTCAACCCGTTTGGTTTTCCGAGACGAAGCAACGGTTACCAAGTTGACCAGAATGCACAAGGGGGGAAAGATGATGAGAGGTCAATTGAAGACCGAGAATTATCCGATGAGTTTTCTGATGCTTTGAGGAGATGGCGTGAACGGAGTCGAAGCAGAAGAAAGGTGCCAGAACTAATTGAGGAACCGGCTTCGATCATGGCTGCAGGTGGAGAGACGAATGAAGTGATAGACGATTATGGAGAATTTGCGGCATCTGAATCTTCGGAGTGTGTAGGGGGTTAAGTCCTATTATCAGTATGAATGAGATACAGATATCCTTTCTTTGTTGTCTAAAGTGAATACAGTTGCACCTTCCTACTTCATCAAGAATTCCGTTTTGTTATATCTAATGATAACGGTTTAGCTAATATCGATAAGATTAGGATCAAATTTGAGGTTATTCTAGTGTGAAAATATTGACTTTTGTGCAACATTTGAGTTTTGCAGGATGGACAGACACAAAATAGATGATGAATATGGTGGCTTACATCACTTCTCATTAACTCAATCTTCTACAACTAAGTCTTCGTCCGATTATTTATATGGCCCATCCTTCAGGCTCATGACAGCCACCAAAACAAATTCACTAAAGGGTTGTTTGGTTATTATAGGGCAAATTGTCAAAAAGCCCCGACCCGCTCGGCAGTTGTCTAAAAATCCCTGATGCTTTCAAAATTGTTGAAAAGGGCTTATTGTTCAAAATCTTTGTGAAAATATTCCCCCCACTGCTTGGACATTGGACAAAACAGGCAACTGTTTTGAATATTACAGGCAACTGCAACTGCTTAGATATTATATACCACTGTTTAGATATTAAAGCCAACTGGTATAGGAGGTTTTGATTGGGCCTAGGTTTATTTAATAAAAGAAAAAAAAGCCCAGGGGTTTTTACACAAGTTAAAAATGGGTCGAGGGCTTTTGAACGATTTTAACGATTTACCTTTAATTATAAGATGGTCCATCCTTTGGGATCATGACAAATAAAACAAATTCACTGTTTGGTTATTTGTTGTTGTAAAAAACAATACAGGCATGGATCTAACCATCAAAGCTGTAACTTCATTTTTTTGGTCAGTTAAAATATAGTTCTGATTACTTGATTGCAAAACATGTGTTTGTTTAGATGTAGTTATAACATAATAACTAAGTTTTCTATTGTATTTTTCTATTCCTTGCAAAAATATTCAATTAAAACATGGTTGGCCCTACATGATTTTTGAGTGTATTTGTTGTAACAACATGTCCAAGCAACATCTACTTAGACTGGCTTTTCAAAGTTGGAAATATACAGGGCTCCAACTATGCACAACTAAACAACCTAAAATTTAACAAACCACAAGCTTTAATTAACAAAGGATAAAAATAGTTCAACGGAATTTGCTCTCATGGCAACCTCAGCCACATATATCTCTCCAAATTTGCTCTTCCATATCTGTAATATGCTTAGAGATTATCAAATTCATCATGCTTCCAGTCTAAATCAAGCACCGAACTAATTATAACCTAAGCAATCCCAATTTAGGTTATAGCCCATATCCAAAACAAGGACATTAAATTCCAAAACGTGAGAAGCAATATTGAATTTCATGATTTATAAAACTACAAAATGCAACATCTATGCTAATATAAAACAGTTAAACAAGGTCAACAACACGTGTGCTGTTGACCTTGGCGGTGTTCATGTGGCGAATAAGGTCAACAACATGCATGTTGCAAAATGCAACGTTAACGAAAAATCAGAAACCCAATTTCATATTTATCCAACAATAATCAAGTTCGATGAATGATATATAAAGGATGCTCTCATGTCAACCACTTGCTGGCAATGATTCATTAGTTAATGGACATGCATGCACAGAGCAGCCATACTTGATTAAGAAATTATGTGACATATTAAGATAACCTTCTTTATGTTTCTTTATATGTCATGGAGTTCACCATCATTATGTTGGGAGGGAATGATGTTCGGAGGGAGAGTCGATCCACGGAACAGTGCTCGCGACAAAACCCAAATCACGCAAAAATACAATCACGCAATTAAACGACGAAAGACAATATAAATTAAAGTGCAGGAATAAGAAAGTAATCAATCACAAACAAGATAGATTTGTTAACGAGGTTCACCCACCGTATGGCTAGTCCCCGGTAGAGCGGAATCTGCAAACGTCTACTATACTTGAATCAAGTTTACAATCAAGAACAACCCTAGGAGATTTCTCTCAAATCTCTCTATACAAATCTCTCTTGGCCTTTGCCTCTTATGATGATACTTGTGATGGATACAAGTGATGGATACAAAATGCCTCTCATAAGATGTGCTTTTATAGCACCCAGGACAATGTCACTATCTAACAAAGTCACCACCTATCATTGTCATCACCTAACAATGTCATGGATGTCAAAAGTAGCACCTAACAAAGTCACCACCTATCATTGTCATCACCTAATAATGTCATGGATGTCAAAAGTAGCACCTAACAAAGTCACCACCTATCATTGTCATCACCTAACAATGTCATGGATGTCAAAAGGTGGCACCTAAGCATAGACTTTAATTTGCATCAATTTTCAACAAACTCCACCTTGATGCAAATTCATCACAATCTCGACATTGTCCCACTTGGAGTAATTTTTTGGCTTGATTCTCAGCACTAGTAAACTTCACACGATTCCGCTGCTGCTATCTCCTCATTAAATTTTCATGGAGAGATTCACCAATCTGCAACAGAGATTCAGCTTATCTCTGTCTACTATTTTGGTGAACATATCCGCCGGATTCTTTTCTCCCGCGATCTTCTGTAGTGTCAACTCACCATCTTCTAACGCCATGCGTATGAAGTGGTACCGCACCTTGATATGCTTCGTCCGAGAATGATATGCTGCATTCTTTGCCAAATGTATTGCACTTTGGCTGTCGCTCCACAAGGTATTGAAGTCTTACTTCTTACTCAACTCTTTGAGTAACCCTTGTAGCCATATCATCTCTTTGCTGGCTTCTGTGATCGCCACGTACTCAGCCTCCGTAGTTGACAATGCTATCACTTTTTGCAGTTGAGATATCCAACTTACCGCTGTTCCCCCAACTGTAAATACGTATCCCGTTGTGCTCTTCCCACTATCTCGATCACCCGAGTAGTCCGCATCAACGTAACCTTGCACCTTTAGAGAGTCGCCCCCGAAATATAAGCAGTGATTAGACGTACCCTTAAGATACCTCAAAATCCACTTCACCGCATTCCAATGCTCCTTCCCCGGGTTTTGCATATACCGGCTCACAACTCCCACTGCATGTGCAATATCTGGTATCGTACTCACCATTGCATACATTAAACTCCCCACCGCAGAAGCATAAGGCACTCTTGCCATCTCGTCTTTCTGCTCTTGAGTTGTAGGGCAAAACTCCTTCATGAGTTTGAAATGTTTTGCTAAAGGCATACTCACCGGTTTTGACTTGTCCATGTTGAACCGCTTCAAAACCTTCTCGATATAGTCGCTTTGCGATAACCACAGCTTCCGCTGCTTCCTATCTCGAACGATTTTCATGCCCAAAATTTGTTTGGCCGCTCCCAAATCTTTCATGGAAAACTTTTCAGCCATCATCTTCTTCAGACTTTGAATTTTCTCGAAATTTGGACCCGCTACCAACATATCATCTACATAGAGTGATAAAATGATATAGTCTCCATCCTCAAAAGTCTGAATATAGACACAGTGATCTGACTCACCACGCACAAATCCCGTCTCTAGCATGAACTGATCGAATTTGAGATACCACTGCCTTGGAGCTTGCTTAAGGCCGTACAAGCTCTTTCGCAGTTTACACACCATAGATTCTTTTCCCTTCACCTCGTATCCCGGTGGCTGCATCATATAGATCTCCTCCACCAAATCTCCATGAAGGAACGCAGTCTTCACATCAAGCTGCTCTAAGTGCAGATCCTCCACCGCCACAATACTAAGGATCACCCGAATTGATGTCATTTTCACCACAGGGGAAAATATCTCTTGATAGTCAATTTCTTGCTTTTGTGCATATCCCTTGACTACCAAGCGAGCCTTGTACCGCTTCACACCATCGGCCTCATCTTTTATCCGGTACACCCATCTATTCAGCAACACTTTTCGACCCTTGGGTAGCTTCACTAGGTCCCACGTGCGGTTCTTCTTCAAAGAATCCATCTCCTCGTCCATAGCTCGCTCCCACTGCTTACTAGCACCGTCTTGCGTCGCCTCTTCAAGGGATTCAGGCTCCCCCGAATCCGTGTACAAAATGAAGTCGGTGACAAGTCTTTCAGGTAGTCTCCTTTCTCTCGTAGATCTCCTCAAAACTGGTACATCTGGTTGCTGAACATGGTGGCCATCATGTTCTTGCACCTGATCCTGCACTGCAGCTTCCTCCATGTTTTGATCCCCACTTGAAAACACATGATTGTTCTTTTGAGTTCCGTCTAACTCCACGAACTCAGATACAACACCATCTTTGGCTTGCTTTTCTTCTCTATATAAGTGCTGCTCATCAAAGACAACGTTCCGGCTTCGTATTACTTTCTTACTTGTGTAATCCCACAGCCGATATCCGAACTCGTCTCCACCATACCCGATGAAAGCACACTTCTTAGATTTGGAGTCAAGCTTACTCCTTTCTGCCTTATCAATCAAAGAATACGCAATACAGCCAAATACTCTAAGGTGCGAATAGTTGACCGGTTTACCCGACCAAATTTCTTCTGGAATGCCTCCATCAAGCGCACTCGCCGGGCTTCTGTTGATCAGATATACAGCAACATCGACCGCTGCTGCCCATAAGAATTTTGGCAGATTCGCATCCAAGGCCATGCTTCGCACTCGCTCTAGGATCGTTCTGTTCATCCTTTCAGCGATGCCATTCTGCTGCGGCGTCCCAGATACCGTCTTCAACCAACGAATACCCTTTTGCGAGCAAAACTCCTCGAACTCTTGGGTGCAGTATTCCCCGCCATTATCGGACTTTAGGCATTTAACCTTCATCCCCATTTGGTTCTGCACCTGCGCAATCCAGTGTTTGAAGATGCCAAACACATCAGACTTTTTCTTCATCGCGTACACCCATGTCTTCCGACTTGTATCATCGATAAACGTCACGAAGTACCGATTTCCGCCATAAGACTCCACCGAGGCCGGACCCCACACGTCCGTATGCACCATCTCCAGTTTCTTGGTCTTTTTCGCTACGCCTCCAATTTGAAAACTGAGCGTGTTTTGCTTCCCACAAACGCAGCTCTCGCAAAACCCCAACTCCACCTTTTTCAGCCCCGAAAGAGCCCCCTTAGCTTGAAGAATTTTCATGTTCTTCTCGCTGAGGTGCCCCAATCTTTTATGCCACAACGAAGTCTCCGAATCTTTCTCCGAACTGGCCGTCAATGCAGCCGAGCCTCCGCTGCTCCCATTGAATGAGTACAACGAACCGCTCAGCTTGTCCCTTGCGACCACCAACGATCCTTTGGAAATCTTCCATTGAGAACTCCCAAACGTTGTAATAAACCCTTCGTTGTCTAGCTGACTTGTAGAAATCAAGCTTTTCTTCAAATCAGGAATATGACGAGCATTCTTCAATTTGATTTGACCACCTCCTAACGGTTGCAAGATGATCGTCCCTTTTCCAACGATCTTACACGATTGACCGTTTCCCACCGTCACATGTCCAAGATCGCCCTGAACATACTCGCTAAAGTGGTGTCTGCCTGAAGCGCAATGAAAAGAAGCCCCTGAATCTAGGAACCAAGTATCCGCCTTTGTGTTCTCGTTCTCCGATAGACAAAGACCTTGTTCCCCTTGTTCTTGTGTAGACACCACATTCGCTTCCTTTTCATCTGTCTTCTCATCTGAGCCTTTCTTCGGAAGCCTGCATTCACTTCTTCTGTGGCCCTTCTTTCCGCAATTCCAACAGACGCCTTGGATTTTTCCTTGAGATTTACCTCGGCTTTTAGACTTGCCCTTTTTCCACTTCCCCCTTTCTATTGTTCTGCCGCGATTCTCCACCGAAAGTGCAGAAGTTCCAGAACTCCCACTCACGGACTTTCTTCGCATCTCATCGTTTAATATGCAGCTTACCGCATCATTAAACGTGAGAATCCCCGAGATAGAGTTGCTAATCGCCATCACTAGGTTCTCCCAACTCTCTGGCAACGAACATAGGAACAGTAGGGCTCGAATCTCGTCTTCAAAGATGATTGAAACGGATTCAAGTTGGCTTCTCACGCTGTTGAACTCGTTCAGGTGCTCTATCACCGAACCATTCTCTACCATCTTCATATTGAAAAGCTTCTTCATCAAAAATATTTTATTTGATATCGATGGCTTCTCATACAACTTCGCTAACGTCGTCATTAGCGCCTTAGTTGTTTTCTCCTTTGAGATATTAAAGGCCACCTGCGGAGTCAACGACAATCTGATCGTCGCTAAGGCTTTCCTATCCAAAAGGTTCCACTCCTCATCGGTCATCTTCTCGGGCTTTTCTCCTAGCAACGGAAGATATAGATCCTTTTGGTATAGACAGTCTTCTAACTGCATGCGCCACCAACCGAAATTGTGACCATTGAATTTATCGATTCTTATCTTATCCTCTGCCATCTTTCGTCTGTATCGCAGCAAACCCGACTTCCTCCTAGATCTGAACCAACGCCTTCAAAACTATAATCTAAGAAAGTGGGGAAGAGGACAAAAGCGTCGTTACCCACCGTTACCTAGATTATAGAATCGAAGAACCCTAGGTTCTCTTAACCTTGCTTTGATACCAGTTGTTGGGAGGGAGAGTCGATCCACGGAACAGTGCTCGCGACAAAACCCAAATCACGCAAAAATACAATCACGCAATTAAACGACGAAAGACAATATAAATTAAAGTGCAGGAATAAGAAAGTAATCAATCACAAACAAGATAGATTTGTTAACGAGGTTCACCCACCGTATGGCTAGTCCCCGGCAGAGCGGAATCTGCAAACGTCTACTATACTTGAATCAAGTTTACAATCAAGAACAACCCTAGGAGATTTCTCTCAAATCTCTCTATACAAATCTCTCTTGGCCTTTGCCTCTTATGATGATACTTGTGATGGATACAAGTGATGGATACAAAATGCCTCTCATAAGATGTGCTTTTATAGCACCCAGGACAATGTCACTATCTAACAAAGTCACCACCTATCATTGTCATCACCTAACAATGTCATGGATGTCAAAAGTAGCACCTAACAAAGTCACCACCTATCATTGTCATCACCTAACAATGTCATGGATGTCAAAAGTAGCACCTAACAAAGTCACCACCTATCATTGTCATCACCTAACAATGTCATGGATGTCAAAAGGTGGCACCTAACCATAGACTTTAATTTGCATCAATTTTCAACACATTAAACAAATCTCTACTGTATAATGAACTTTATCTTTAAATGCCCTTTTAGGGTGAAAAGGCGTTTAAATTCTACGTACGTCCCTTTGCATATAAGCCTTATGGAATATGTCGCGAGACAAAAGATGAAGAACGATTACCTGTAGCCCGACTCATTATCGTACCAAGAGACGAGCTTGACAAAGTTATCATTCAAAGCAATGCCAGCCTTGGCATCGAAAATGCTCAACCTGTTAAAAGAGGACGCCATATGATATATATGCAATCAACAACTCTCATACACTATAGAAGGACATGTGCATCCACATGTTCTACTCACAAGCTTCCCTTGAGAAGCCAAAGATCATGCAAATGCACAACTACGGACTAAACCACGATTTTAGAATCCAAATAATCGGTAAAGCAAATTAGAAAATTAGGAGCTCCAGGAAAATTACCGGTTGTCACCCAGAAAGCCAGTGGAGACCAGGTCTTCATCAACATAGACCAAGATTCCTTTCATGCTCCCCTCAGACTCAGCCCTGCACCAGAAAATACAATAGTTACACTACTACAAATAAGGGTTGCCCCTACGGATATATCCGTAGGGGCAAACCACTGCCCCTACGGATATATCCGTAGGGGCAAAAAAATATCCTGTAGGTGCAAACGCTGTAGGTGCAAGTTGAAGCCCTGAACTTGCCCCTACGGACAAAAACTTACCCTTACGGAGTTCTGTGTAGGTCCCATTTCCCCTACGGAGTAGGCCGTAGGGGCAAAAAAATTATTTTATTTACGGTTTTTTAAATATATTACTTGTATCTACGGATTACTCCGTAGGGCCAAGTAATATCCCCTACGGATACATGCGTAGGTACATATCCGTAGGGGCTTTTGTTTGACCCTACGGATATATCCGTAGGGGCACTTCCAACCCCCTGATACTGAGATTAGGGGGGAAATATCAGTTAATTCTGATATGTTGCCCCTACGGTTTAAGCTGTAGGGGCAACATGTGTACCTACGGATTAATCCGTGGGTGCATATTATCTGTTTTTTTTTAAAAAAAGGGCTGTCTGATTTTTTCTCGCCCTGTGCACAATAATATATATATCAATCAAATATAAAATTAATTATCATACAACATATATCGCAGTATTCATAATCACATCTCACGCATATAATATACAAAAGAAACCAAAAAACTGAATATGATATAAATATAAACCAATATCAATATCGTCCAAAATGTTTCAAAATGTAGTACAATATGTATCATATAAATAAATACATGTTTCAAAAAATAAGAATCAAAAAGCTACCCTAGCTCGGTTCAGCTCCACCTCTGATAAACGCTAGAATCTGGCGCGCCTGCTCCTCGGTCAATAAACCATGCGATTCGGCGCGTGTGGGAGTCTGAGCGGGCTGTGGAGCTGGCGATGTGGTCTGCGCAGCCGCCGTCAGGGTAGTGGCTTACGGAGCCACGGCTGCGGGAGTCTGAGCAGGCGGTGGAGATATAGGAGCTGTCTACGGAACCGCAGCCGATGTAGTGGCTTGCGGAGCCGCAGCCGAAGGAGATGCATGTGGAGGCTCGGCCGATGTACCCTGTCGCGTCTGGACCTAACGTGTGTAATAAGCGTGTAAGAACTGTGTATTATTCAAATTCGTATCATTATCAAGTTATTTCGAAACCCCATTTGGATATCTAGTTTGGAAAATCGTAGTTTATTTTAATTAGATATGTATGTATGATTAATCAAACCTAAGTCTACAACCAAATAAGCTCAGGCTACGTACTAATTATGAATATGTTGATATCTATAATATGACATGATATTTTACTATAAAGTAGTATACATACCAGCATCTCCTTCAACTCCTAAACGGTGGCCCTCAAGCTCTCCAGTTCCTGCTGGACACGTCACTCACTGGAGACGGAGGAAGTAACCGCCGAGGTGGAGTCCAACCTCATATAGGCCCTGCTAGGGCCCAGTCCCCGGCCTCTCTCCCAACATTCGTGGTGCCCTCCGTATGCGGCGTCCAGGACTGGGGTCAGCAGTCTCAGACCGCTCTGTCCGGTAAAATTGATCCCCGAGGCCTCGGCCTGCTCAACCACCCGCTCCTACACCCACATTAAGCAGTAAAGTATAAGTATAAAATTTAAATTTGAACCTTCCAAAACTAAAATTTCAAATATGGGTAGAATAAATATTAACACTTACGCAATACTCCTGGGTAGCGACGTCGGGACATCGAAGCTCGTCCGTGGCGGGATCTGTTGAGGTGCCGTGGACGGCAAGATATGCGGACAGCACGCTCGGTGTACCACCTTGCGCCACGGTCTGAGCTGTCTGCAATATTAGAAAATAAATTTTAATATTAGATATATTAGAAAATAACTCTTAATATTGCAGAATATCACAAAGGTCGGTCTATTGTAATTTACCGATAACTCCATGGCTCGAGTAATATTCCTCGAGCCACCTGTGTAAGTGGGGCGACCCCTCTTCGCCGACTTCCTGTTCTCTGTATTCTGAGCGGCCTGTTTCTGCACAACGCATTAACATTTAGTTTTCTAATTAAGGAACACAAAAAAATAAATTATATCCTAAACAATGAATTGCATTTAAAATACATACCTGTTTGCGTTGGGAGTCGAAATATTCGCACAATATAGGCCATGTCTCTACGTCGACTCTCGCAAACGCCGGAGTAGATAGAAGGGCCGCTCTCTCTGCCTCGGGGGTCGCCATCCACAGGGAGTAGCAGTCGGCCTTCAGCTCATTCCTGTTGTATCGGACCTTGGTCTGCATGTTCTTCATCAGGCCATTGTACAGAGCATGAAGGTCGAGCACCCTCCCAGGGTGATCAGGGTTGGGTACAGGCTGAAAATCGTAATCCGACTGAAAATACAAAAAAAACACATTGACATTAGATTGCAAGTGTTAATAATAAATATATTGGATAAATCAAATTAATATATATATTAATACGTACCCGAGCCTGATCAAAGAAGAGGGCGAATGAGCGCCGGTGCTGCTCGCCCCACTCAACGTGAAGTGGATAGTTCTTCACGAGCGGGCTCTCGTCCTCCATATACCAGCCGAACCTCTCGGCATGAGGACCGGTATAGCGATAGTCAAGGGTAAAAAAGAGGGGGAATGCTGCCTCCCTCTAGCTCTGTCACGCCTCAGCCTATGGGACTGATTCGGGCCTCGAGTCCCCCTCTGGGGATGGAGAGGCCCTGCGTCTGCAAGAAATATCAAGACAATCAATATTAAGACAAAGTTGTATTAAGAAATCAAGGTTAAATGAAAATTGAAGTGTTATATATACCTCCTGTGACTAAAGCATGAGCCTGGGCCCGGGCAGCAGCACGAGCGGGACGATAGTTCCTCCGGTGAGGAACAGACGGGGTCCCGGATGCGGACGCATCCCCTTCAACTAGAAAATAAACATTGACGCTAAATTTCCATAAAGTTCATATTTATTCTATAGAGCATATGTAAAATGAATAAATATTTTATATTTATTCATACTAACCTGCAGACGATGCGGAGGGTATGGAAGTGGCAGGAGTGGCCCCTGCGTCAGATGTGGACGCATTACCTATAATTAGACAATTAAAAATAGATTATATAAGTAATTGCAAAAAGAATGTGTAGATCAATAATATAACGTTCTAAATCAATATGCATGCACTATAGGATATATAAACATACCCGCAGGTGCGGTGGTGTCACCACCTACAGCTAGACAATAATAAAAATTGCTAAGTAAGAGCAAAAGGAATGTGTGTATATTTATGATATAGCATTCTAAATCAATATACATGCACTATATGATGTATAAACATACCTGGAGGAGCGGGAGTGGCCTCTGTCTCAGATATGGACGCATCACCAACAACTAGACAATCAAACATTGACAATATAAGTAATTTTGATATAAACATGCATGAATATCTGTAATATTACATTCAAAATGGATATGCGTGTAGTATACCTGGATGTGTGGCAAAATCCACACCGAAGGAGGCATCCGAAGGGGTCTCCGATCTGGGTGCAAGACCGGCCCTCTGAAGCTCCCTACGGAGCTTTCCGGGCGGCAGAACTGCTCTTCCTCTGCCTCTGCCGCGGCTGGAGCTCCTGCCGCCCTTCGCTGCTCCCGACATCGTCATCAAATCTAGATAAACGGTTCGTGGACGCATTAGACAATCATTAAAAGTATTGACTATATATGTATAGATCGTAAAATGTGAAGTAATAATATAACATTACTGATAACCTTTTTTGTTTCGTGGGCGCATTATACATATCTACTTGGATTTCATCGTCGATGTCATTTCTAACCCACGTAACTTCATGATCGGCCGAAGACAACCCGTCCTTCGAAACAGACGATCGGAGCACTCTAAGCCTTCTCTCTTCTTCGTCCTCATCGCTGTCCTCGAATTCTGGGACTTCGTAGACATCTCTGGGTTTCCATCAGCATACAACACTCCAGCCCGAATGCTTCAAACACTGTGAGTAGTATACTTGGAATGCTTGGTTCGGAAAGATAAACGGATCTTCCTGACCGTAAAATTGAAGTGTGTTCACACTGGTCAATCCATATTCATCTTTCCAAGTCCCAAGATTGCTTCTCCACTTGTCCGTATCGGTTCGCGTATCGTACCAAGTACACTGGAATATATAAAAGGGTTCTGATCATCCGGGATAGTGGATGCCAAGTATACAATTTAAGTACCCATAATAAGAACGGGATAATTACTGACAAAGAAGAAAATCCGTGTATATGCATTAGACTTAAGCTCCTATGGAGAACGTATCTCCTTTTAATATTATTAAATATTCTCATGTAGTGCGCACGTGCATTGCACGTGGTGTGCGCATAGCGGGCATACGTGCGTTGCACGTAGTGCACATGGTGCTTACGCATATGCGCATTATGGGGAGGAGCATGCTCCTAACTTGGAGAACAAAGCTCCTTTTAATATTATTGAATATTCTCATGTGGTGCGCACGTGCATTGCACGTGGTGCATGACGGGCACACGTGCGTTGCACGTAGCGCACATGGCGCTTGCGCGTATGCGCATTATGAGGAGGAGCATGCTCCTATCTTGGAGAACTAAGCTCCTATGGAGAACTAAGCTCCTTTTAATATTATTAAATATTCTCATGTGGTGCGCACGTGCATTGCACGTGGTGCGCGCATGGCGGCCACACGTGCGTTGCACGTAGTGAGCGTGGCGCTTGCACATATGCGCATTATGGCGAGGAGCATGCTCCTATCTTGGAGAACTAAGCTCCTATGGAGAACTAAGCTCCTTTGAGAATTGAGCATTAAAGAACTAAGATGCATTAGACTTGAGATTGAGATACATACCTGCAACATAAAAAAGAAATCAATAAACAAGATGAATATAATATAAATTTAAGTTGAAAGAATATATATCTTCCTTTCAAATGCAATTAAGTCTCGATGATGCTGAAGATGTTACCAGAAAAACATCTTCTGCCAACCTTCATGTGTGAAGGGGTGTGTGTGGGAAAATTGGATACACGGTGTCAGAAAAGTTTTCTCCTGCCATGTGGCAATCAAAATTCAATTCTTCGTTTGTTGTGTATTCTTGTTGTATGTGTGTGTTCCGGCTGTCGGGGGTAAGGCTTCTATCCCATTAAGAATGTATAGAGCGAACACCCATCACTTGTGCTTTTAACCGTTTCGAGTAAATTTCGGCAGCACCTCCCCGCTGTTCTCCGAGTACACTGTAATAAAATAGATAATCATTTCAAAGCTGTGAAACAACGTTGAAATGAACATCTAATCTATCTTTGTACACGGAGAACCAGCGGAAAGGTACCGACGAAATATCTCGAAACGGATGAAAACACAAGTGAATGAAGGTGTTTGCTTTATACATTCTTAACTTGTCCATACGGGACAAATCTATCGGTTACCATACGATTGAATTTTCTCGTTGCATAGACTATACGACTATTGTTAGTATCGATCTATATCGTTCGATATTTAACAACCTTCGTATAGTTCTATGTCACGACGAACACCGCACGTATGTTAACCGATAGACGGGGACTAAGTGGCGCTTTTAGTTTCATATATGAGTATCGATGAGAATATGAAGGTTTCATATTATCATTGAGTATCATATATTGGTTTTAACTTGAACATCTCGAATCACATTCTAATTATGTGTTTGTTGTGTATTCTTGTTGTATGTGTGTGTTCCGGCTGTCGGGGTAAGGTTTCTATCCCATTAAGAATGTATAGAGCGAACACCCATCACTTATGCTTTCAACCGTTTCGAGTAAATTTCGGCAGCACCTGTAAGTCCACGGTAGCACCCCGGCCGTCTAACAGACGCCAAATGCGGAACCAAAACTTTTACAACTGGCGCTATCGTGTACTATAACCCGGATCTGCCATTAAAGCTAAACTAACAAACTACAAAGTGGGTAGAAATGTTATACCGAACGATTCGAGTTCTTCGGTCTTCAACCATCATCCCACGCTTTGTTGCGGCTGCTTCGATCTCCTGAATCTCCAGTCTTCTCGTCCAGGTGGCACCACGTAGACGGATCTTTAAACGAGCTCCCGCTTCTGAACCGAGGCAACTCGGTCGTCAAGTTTGCTAAAAGAGATGACAAAGATGATGTAGAGAATGAGTAGAACACTTTGTCTCACTTCTTCCAAAGCCATGGACGAACGGTTAATGAAGTTGCCTTTTGGATCGGGTGAAATGAGAAATGAGATTATCTAATTTCCATGAATCCAAAACTATAATATTTTCCAAATCAACAACCATAATCCCACAAGAGGGGGGAAGGCCGGCCACTATATAGAGGGGAGGGAGGTGAATGTAGGAGAGGGGGAGGTGATCACAAGATCAATGAAGAGGATGAGTCACATAACACATAGTATGAACACAATTAATGAAAATTATGATTCATAACCCTTAGTCATCATCTAATAAAAGCACCATTAATGAGCAAATGAGTCACAAGCCACCTCATCATCCTAGTCACCATCTAGATACTTCTAGAACCTTCCACACTCATCAAGAAAAGATAAATCCGCATTTAACCGAATATTAAATACGGCTGATAGAAAACTGGAAACTGGCAACTTCCAAAAGCGATCCTGAAACGAATTTCAGGATAACCCCGTAACAGTATAAACATACCCGCATTTGTATTACGACCGAATACAAATGCAACTGAGACAAAGATATAATATCTACACAGTATAATACTCGGATCCGGCTTAAACCAAAGCCTACCAGTATTATCTGCCCGAAAAATGACACGTGCGAAAATGCACGTGCATTTTCCGAACGCTGCCATAAAACCATACGGCCTCTACAACGTTTCGCCCGAACTTGGGAAAGTGTCTCTGCGGGACTCTAATGACTCATCAACACACTGGCACTGGGTATAACCACTAGCACGTCAGAGGTACAAGTTGTACGTAACGGTTGCCTATGTATTGATTGGAAGGGAAGCTGACGAGCGAACTCATCCATAAACCCTACTGAGCCTAACAGTGACAATATACATATAGTCCGGCCCGTTCGTCTAAAGAGTATCGCATATCGAGTCTAGGGGGTGGAAACGTCAGACCCCCATTAGCGGTATAAGTCGTGTCAGAGAGTGGCCCAGAACACCCTGAGATACTACTGGAGTACCTACCAGTAAATCTCCTGCCTCGGCCGAGGGCTTTGTGTAATGGCTCTCCTAGACACAGCGCGATCTCACCCCCAATATCGGGAGAGACGAATCCCCTGCCGATCCGCTCACTTGCCTCCATGTGGCTCGGGACTGTACCCAAAAAAGACCTGTTTGCACGACTCCTTTGAGCCGTGGTAGGGTAGAAATCAAAGCACAGTGGGAACTCACAAGAGACAAATGACGACCTCAGGTCGATGAACTAACCTGTACACATGTCACCAGGGAACTGCTATTTGACGATATGTATAATACCAACTAGCATGTTCCCGGCGAGTCCTGTCCGGTGTACTCATAACCTAATGAGCACCTGTATACATCTTAGGTGATCCAACTGACACCAGTGTCTTGTGAGACCGGCTACCGCCCCTCGTCGGGGTCTCGACTGTATACACTAGTCTACTCTGGAGTATCGATGCCCCGTCTCGAAACTCCCACGACTAGGGACACTTTAAGGATGTGCTTACAGACCCTAGCTCCCACGTATATGATCGCCATCATACTGCTGGCAGTCAAGCAAGAATCCTATGGGCTCTATCATCATGCAATAGTGAACTAAAGCATGTATACGATGGTAAAGACAAACCATATAGCATACTATCATCTCGAGCAAGACTGTCATATCGGTATAGGTCCTGCCTCAATCATTGTAATCACGTACCTGCGATCCAATAATTGACTTTGAGGGCACTATATCCAACAATCTCCCACTTGCACTTAAGGCTAATTATTGCGATGTCGCATACTCACAGCCCGTGTGATACCGAACATCCAACTCCTCTACTAATTAGTTTCACAAAGCTCGTTTGTAAAACTATTGTGTTCGAGAAATAGCCCCAGTGAGTGGATCCGCCCTGATGTTTCTTTCTATGTCTCTCTTAATCTCAAGTTCGCGGAGAAAGACATCTCCCGAATCGAGCAATACCTGTCTTAAAATATGTCTGGATATCTGATGAGACCTAGTTCATATATGAACTCCAAATCCAAACTTCTTAGACTGTATCGATAACTGAACCTAATCAGTATCCAGCACCATACCTCCCACAGTATCCTCTTGGACCACCCGTCCAAAATACTGTCCCTCGTCAGAGGGAAAACTATAACCCTGACAATCACTCTGTCATCCATGTCACCTTTGAAGCCTGGAATGATAACCGTCCCCCGAAGGAGGCCGCCGTCATCAAATCCGTAGAACATTTACTTATGTTCTAAAACTGCTTCCTTATGTTTCTCCAGGATTGGATTAATATTAACTTATCGCATCTAGTGCAAAAACAACATCTGGTGTGGTACTTGACTTTTCACGATTGACTCAATTGCCTAAGCAAGTGATCTGCCAATCATGCACATCCCTCTCCCCTTTAGTCTGTAAGACACCTTTGGAGAGTGTGACTCCATCACCTGCAGGTACACGACCATGCCAGGAGTCATTTATTCTAAATACTATTAGAATACTGTCAAAGTACCCACATTGAGAAACTACCCAAATCTAGATCTAAAACCATAGATCTAGTAACCAGAATATCTGATATTATACCCATATCCTTTGTGGAGAAACAACTGTGTGACAACCACAGTACAACCGATCGTAGTATAGGAATTTTACTTCCTACTCTGTGTATGTCATCCAAATACCAGGACATCACACCCTACTACCTTCTTAACAGATCCATCCCCTATTCTGGTGAAGTAAAACCTATGACTGTCACATCAAAAATAGATGATCTATCTCCGCTGTATCTGCTCAAGTCTATAAATAGACATAAGCTATTTGTCCACTATGCTTCCGCTGCTCCCACTGACTATGACAACCCTCTGGAAGAATAATATATACGTACACTTCTAAAGCCAGTTTAGAATGACGTTATACTTAACCTCCTGCCGGGTCTCATAGCCTGGAACAACAGTAGTGTCAAGTCTGGGTAAACAAGAACCTCCCTGTCACCGTCCTTGAGGCTACCTTAGTACCTCTCGGGTGTCTGAGGTTACCCACCATATCTGCGGAGTGGCTAATGGAATGTCAAACCTGATTGAATATATAGGTCCTATTAAATTTTCTATAACCGTTTGCGGTTCTGGAATCACTTCCAGTTCTACCATACTCCCACTACTGTTTTCTGAAAAAGTCCATTTTACTAAAAATGTGGCGAGTCAAGAACAATATCACTATTGATCTTCCAGATGGTAGAAAATCAACCATCGTCAAAACCAGGGTCAACCCACAAACTGCCATTACAGAAACGTGCCTTGAGTTATCCAGTGTCTGGTTTTAAGTATAAGCTGGACAACTCCCCTTACCTTAACATCGTTAAGATATTAAGCATTCTTTATCCAATATAGAAACTTTGGCACTTATTTAATTGGAACCAGATTCAAATCAAGCAGCTGTCTCCAGTGCATATCAACTTAATGGAGAGAGGCTAATCAGCATTACTCAACTTAGGAATCCATCCAATTATGAGTAACCTGAAAGAGAAACAAGTTTCTCAAAACCATTACTATCATCTGAATACCAATCACAAGAATCTACATCTTCAATCTCTTTCAAGAATCCCGATACTTGTGATACCTGGTTCTCTACTTTATTCTTATACCCACAACTTCTCAAAACTTAGACATTGTATTTCTACAAAACACTTGTCTAAAAACTAGAGAAGTCGTAAGTAAACAGAACATAGTACGAGAACCTACCCCTTTGTCTTGATGGACACTGGACAACATACAATAATCTGTATAAGTCCGCTGAGCCGAATAACTCAAAACCTGTGCATCGTAGGTTGAAAACTGTACCCAGGCGATTTCCTCAAATATCACCAATTACAACGAATTTCGATATAATGAGGATGATCACCTAATTCCTAATAACTTACTCCCTCTCAATATCTGTAAAACCATACAGATATGAGAATGAAACCTCGTAAATACATACCCTGGAGTAAGTATCTAATCGGGAAAACAGTTTTCCTTTAATAATGCACTGAAACATGAAAATATTTCGTAGGGGTATCCTGGTATTTCTAGTAATGCCTCTTCCATAATCCAATTCATGACTTTAACCGTATATCTCTTTACCATCTCTCCAAATCCCTTTATTTTTCTTTAGTCGTCACCTTCTGTACACCATCGTTAGGCTAAATGGTTTTCTTCCTTCCCTACCGTTTGGCACCAGCCTATGGTTTGGAAGAAGACTATCCAGTAAGCATAATAAGTGTACCCTCCTAAACCAAGGAGTACTCGCAACTTGAGAGAAGGTGATGATAAAAGACAACTGAATAACACCTTATTCTATTTCTCCCGAACTGGGGAAAAAAGCAAAGGTGAAATAGGAGTGGCGATGAAGTACGCGGTTTGGTCGTGAATGATAGCAGTCGCAATTTACTTTGCCCTCTTTTTAATCCCTTTATTTTGTCTTTAGTTATTACCTTCTGTACACCCTACTTAGGCTAATTGGTTTTCTTCATTCCCTACCTTTCGGCACCAGCCTATGGGTTGGAAGAAGACTATCCAATAAGCGTAATAGGTGTACTCTTCTAAACTAAGGAGCCATCGCATCCTGAGAGAAGGTGATAATAAAAGACAACTGAATAAACCAATTCAATTTCTCCTGAACCTGGATCCATCCTCGAAGAACTCCCTTCGAGTTCGTATATAACCATACGATGGATCTATCCAATGGAAGTGGATGTCCGTAATAATACGGGTTGTTTTGAGAAATACAAAGGGTAAAAGAAGGAGCGACAATGACTTATGCAACTTTAGACAATCCAAAAGCCAGTATTTTAAGAAGGTTCGGTCAACTTGGTCACTGAGTCATAGTCTAGGGTCGGTCAAAGGTCGCTGCCAAAGAGAGAGAGAAAAGAAATACTCTGCGTGCACTCTATCCTAGATCAGAATGGTTATCACTTTATTTAATCAGGAAACCTCCCACCGTAATATCAAATTCTCCTCCAAACCTGAAAGAAGAATTAGTCGGGATCATCCGAAGAGTAAACCAACTCATCAGTGAGAATCGAGATCCAACTATCATCGCATAATAACTTGATGGAAGCCACTCAAGTTATCACACTCCAGAAGGTATGCGCATGCCTGGCAAGTTTCCTGTATGTTTGAAACTCCCGATATGATTTTTGCCTCATGCTCTTATGACCTTGACTTTAGTCAACAAATCATAAGTCACATGTCAAGTTCTACCCGTCATTGTCCAGGTTGATTTGAACCCATCCGTACATACCCTTGACTTTAGTCAACAAGGTAATACGACTGTCCCAAACTAACGCATCTATCTATGCAACAGATGAATACCCAGCAGCTACCAAACACTATGCCTTGACTTTAGTCAACAAACATAGCTTGAATACTACTGACCATCCATAAGAAATGACGGAGGGCTACGGCTGGTTTTTGGCGAAAAACCTTTAACGTAATGAACTTGATCTCGTTGAAGGAACCTGATAGCTTTTTATAAAGATATAGTGGCGAAAACTTTTTGCTAAAGAGGTCACTCCCGGTGAAGGGATCTCGGCTCTTTCCTTGTGGAATGAGTTGCAGGATATTCCAACTGAATACCACGATACAAAGCAACTTGTAATCGACTATAATGAAGTTATTACCCTGACGCAAACTTCTGCCCAAGGGGTCTCTCCCGGTGAAGGGATATCAGCCCTTGCCTCGTCGAATGAGGTGCAGGATATTCCAGCCGAACATCACTATGCAAAACAAAAGGAAACGTATTTTTAATAACACTTTTTAAAATTTGTTCCAACAACATCAAATATAGGTTTGTTTTATCCTTGCATTGATAAGAATCAATGCAGTCCCATCAATTAATCACACCAGAAAAGAATGAAAATATAATGTACGTATATGCCATCCGCATTCGCCACTGGGTCCCGTCATCACCCGTTAGGTTACTTAACTAACGACAGAGCGGGGACTGGACTAGCGCGGGTGTAAAACATATACAACATCTAATAGTATATATACCAATATACAGTAATCTTTCCAGGAGTGATAATATGCAACATTACAGAAAAGTAATAAGCATCACAAAACAATACAGATAATCTGGGATCCTCGGGTTTCACAGAGCCGCTACTGAAACCCGACGTTCCCCTGGTCGTGTAGATAGCCTGTGCAATGAAACCTAGACCCTTATGGGTGCGGCAAGTTACCCGCCAAAACCTGAAGAGAGGCAGCCCCCTACAGCAAAGTGAATGGACCATCCAACACTTCACGGAATCTGGTAACTTGAGCACCCCTCCTTGGGTCAGCCTGTACCCCCTACGAGTGCGGCGAATAGCCTGCCAATTCTAGAGTGAGGCCCCTCTGCCTCTCAAAGCCATGAGATACGAACCCGTTGCCCTCCAGAACCCGGCTATCCGTGCACTCCGTCGCGGGGTAAACCTAGTACAGAAATAAAAATATGTACAACGGGTACATCGACCTCAACCCGGTCGTGCCCCAAAAGAATAATATACAAACAGGCAGTGACGGCAGTCCACATGTTGGACGCTCGCCCCGTAATATCAAATGTACAAATAAATCCAAACTGCACTACCATTGCACACTGCTATCCACCACGACAAATCCGCAACATCACAACACAACACAGAACATCAACGCGAATGTCACGTTCGCAAATCCGTCTAAAAGAACTATACCAATTAGACGCAATTTACCGCTCGAATGACATTCATGGTTGGAGATATAATGTAAATACCGCATACTAACAAGTTTAAAATTTCGATCGACAAAACTTCCCGAAGTGGGCCCCACATACATCTGCTGTACAGTAACAAAATATGGGCCCAAAAAACATATTCCAAAATCCACAATTTGCCATGTAGAACATACTGTAGAAATTTGGCTCACTGTTCCCACAAAAGCGCGGCGGATCCGCGGCCAAACCCTGGTTTGGGCCGTGGGTCCGCGGCCGTTCTGTGGGATCACGTGACCAAATTTCACTAGTTTGCTTAGAAAAGCCTGCACAATTTTCTGTGATGCTCAAAATAATTTTTAGACCAGATTTAAAATCGACAGAAACTTTGTACAGAAAAATTATAGTTTTCGAAAATCCGTTCGATCGATATTATAAACGTGTTAGCACAAGTTAGTAAAGCTTAATGGTGAGGCTCTGATACCACTGTAAGTCCACGGTAGCGCCTTGGCCGTCTAACAGACGCCAAACGCGGAACAAAAACTTTTACAACTGGCGCTATCGTGTACTATAACCCGGATCTGCCATTAAAGCTAAACTAACAAACTACAAAGTGGGTAGAAATTTTATACCGAACGATCCGAGTCCTTCGGTCTTCAACCATCATCCCACGCTTTGTTGCGGCTGCTCCGATCTCCTGAATCTCCAGTCTTCTCGTCCAGGTGGCACCACGTCGACGGATCTTTAAACGGGCTCCCGCCTCTGAACCGAGGCAACTCGGTCGTCAAGTTTGTTAAAAGAGATGACCAAGATGATGTAGAGAATGAGTAGAACACTTTATCTCATTTCGTCCAAAGCCATGGACGAACGGTTAATGAAGTTGCCTTTTGGATCGGGTGAAATAAGAAATGAGGTTATCTGATTTCCATGAATCCAAAGCTATAATCTTTTCCAAATCAACAACCATGATCCCACAAGAGGGGGGAAGGCCAGCCACTATATAGAAGGGAGGGAGGTGAGTGTAGGAGAGGGGGAGGTGATCACAAGATCAATGAAGAGGATGAGTCACATAACACCTAGTATGAACACAATTAATGAAAATTATGATTCATAACCCTTAGTCATCATCTAATAAAAGCACCATTAATGAACAAATGAGTCACAAGCCACCTCATCATCCTAGTCACCATCTAGATGCTTCCAGAACCTTCCACACTCATCAAGAAAAGATAAATCCGCATTTAACCGAATGTTAAATACGGCTGATAGAAAACTGGAAACTGGCAACTTCCAAAAGCGATCCTGAAACGAATTTCAGGAGAACCCCGTAACAGTATAAACATACCCGCATTTGTATTACGACCGAATACAAATGCAACTGAGACAAAGATATAATATCTACACAGTATAATACTCGGATCCGGCTTAAACCAAAGCCTACCAGTATTATCTGCCCAAAAAATGACACGTGCGATAATGCACGTGCATTTTCCGAACGCTGCTATAAAACCATACGGCCTCTACAACGTTTCACCCGAACTTGGGAAAGTGTTTGTGGGGGACTCTAATGACTAATTAACACACTGGCACTGGGTATAACCACTAACACGTCAGAGGTACAAGCTGTACGTAACGGTTGCCTATGTATTGATTGGAAGGGAAGCTGATGAGCGAACTAATCCATAAACCCTGCTGAGCCTAACAGTGACAATATACATATAGTCCGGTCCGTTCGTCTAAAGAGTATCGCATATCGAGTCTAGGGGGTGGAAACGTCAGACCCCTATTAGCGGTATAAGTTGTGTCAGAGAGTGGCCCAGAACACCCTGAGATACTACTAGAGTACCTACCATTAAATCTCCTGCCTCGGTCGAGGGCTTTGTATAATGGCTCTCCTAGACACAGCGCGATCTCACCCCCAATACCGGGAGAGACGAATCCCTTGCCGATCCGCTCATTTGCCTCCATGTGGCTCGGGACTGTACCCAAAAAAGACCTGTTTGCACGACTCCTTTGAGCCGTGGTAAAGAAATCAAAGCATAGTGGGAATTCACACGAGACAAATGACGACCTCAGGTCGATGAACTAACCTGTACACATGTCACCAGGGAACTGCTATCTGACGATATGTATAATACCAACTAGCATATTCCCGGCGAGTCCTGTCCGGTGTACTCATAACCCAATGAGCACCTGCATACATCTTAGGTGATCTAAATGACACCAGTGGCTTGTGAGACCGGCCACCGCCCCTCGTCGGGGTCTCGACTGTATACACTAGTCTACTCTGGAGTATCGATGCCCTGTCTCGAAACTCCCACGACTAGGGACACTTTAAGGATGTGCTTATAGACACCAGCTCCCACGTATATGATCGCCATCATACAGCTGGCAGTCAAGCAAGAATCCTATGGGCTCTATCATCATGCAATAGTGAACTAAAGCATGTATACGATGATAAAGACAAACCTGATAGCATACTATCATCTCGAGCAAGACTGTCATATCGGTATAGGTCCTGCCTCAATCATTGCAATCACGTACCTGCGATCCAATAATTGACTTTGACGGCACTATATCCAACAACACCTCCCTGCTGTTCTCCGAGTACACTGTAATAGAATAGATAATCATTTCAAAGCTGTGAAACAAAGTTGAAATAAACATTTAATCTATCTTTGTACATGGAGAACCAGCGGAAAGGTACCGACGAAATATCTCAAAACGGATGAAAACACAAGTGAATGAAGGTGTTTGCTTTATACATTCCTAACTTGTCCACACGGGACAAATCTATCGGTTACCATACGATTGAATCTTCTCGTCGCATATATAGACTATACGACGGTTGTTAGTATCGAGCTATACCGTCCGATATTTAACAACCTTCATATAGTTTTATGTCACGACGAACATCGTACGTATGCTAACCGATAGACGGGGACTAAGTGGCGCTTTTAGTTTCATATATGAGTATCGATGAGAATATGAAGGTTTCATATTATCATCGAGTATCATATATTGGTTTTAACTTGAACATCTCGAATCACTCTCTAATGATGCGTTTGTTGTGCATTCGTGTTGTATGTGTAATATGATTTTAAACCATTGAGATCAAGATTGATAGAACTGATCATCCTACATTGCAATGGCATTCATCTACCAAAAACCATTATTGCAATGGCATTCATCTATAACAATCAACAATTAAAACTACAAATGTAGGATACTGATATCATAAAGCGTTATACGCAACATATGAATTCACATGACTGAAACATGCATCAAAAAACATGTTCATCCAAAAGAAATGCCACTGTCAACAAATATAGACAAAGGGTTATTATATTAACTATGAAACATATTAGAAAAGGATAGAAGTTCAATATGTTAATAACACGATGATAATCAAAGCAGTTGCGTACAGATGCTAAAACCGAATATGTGACACGATATTCTTGTAAAGATAAGACATGTATTAAAAGAGGAGGCGTCCAAGTAAAATCCATAACTAAATCCCTATCTTGCCTTTCCTTTTCTTCAAATCAGAAATATGTCTTTTTTTTGCATTATGAATGGTCTGGTACCAAAAGCTCAGTATGTTGAATCATGTTTTGGTTGGACAAAGACTTGCCAATGGCAACATGCAAAGATTTATTTGGCCACAAACTACAACCACCACATGAATGCATACAATTATAATTTTTGGGCAATCAATCTATAGCTAGCTACTTGATTCTATATCCACAACACGAAAGACACGAATTCTTCCCATGTCTCCTCATGTCTCCATGGAAATTGGGGCAACATCGTCAGAGACTACATTAATTCCTCATGACTCCACGAATTCTTCCCTAGCCCCAGCCCCAGCCCAACCCAGCCCCACCCCAACCCCAACCCCAACCTATGTTAATGTATATGCCCTGGAGGCCATTACTGTATCATACTAGCTTGTATATTACTTAATGGAAGCTTGGGATATTCACAGTTGTATAGACAATCTTGCTCAAAATGGTAGTATGCTACTTGGTTTGTTTCTACTTCAATATGTGCATGTGTTTCTTTTAGCATATCGCTTATACATATTAGTAAAGCCCTTAGGATCTTTGCTTGATTACTCGCGTTGTGATGGCAGTCACACTAGTGGGGGCTGGGTAATCTACAAGCACATCCTTATACAGGTCCCTAGTCGTAGGACTATCGAGACGGAGCATCGATACTCCGGAGTAGACTAGCGTATACGCTTCTCATCCCAGCTCGGGTGGTGGTCTGTCCCACAGCCATCAGTACGTCGTACTGGAGATAGTATGCGGGTGCTCGTTAGGTTACGAGTACATTGGACAGGACTCATCGGGAACTTTTGGATGGTATTATACCTATCGTCAGTTATCAGTTCCCAGGTGACATGAGTACAGCTTAGTCCGCTGACTTGACACTGTCACTTCGCCTCGAGTGTGTTCCCACTGTACTTAGATTACTATCCTACCACGGCTGAAAGGAGTCGTGCAAACATGTAGTAGTTGGGTGCAGTCCCGAAGCACTTGGAGGCAGTGACGGTTAGATAGGATTCGTCTCTCCCGGTATTGGGGGTTGACATCGCGCTGTGTCTAGGAGAGCCATTACACGGTAGTCCCTGGCCAGGGCAAGCGAGATATACTGGTAGGTTTCCAGTGTTATCTCAGGGTGTTCTGGGCTTCACTCCGACATGACTTGTACCGCTATTGGGGGACTAACGTTCACCACCCCCTAGGCCCGCCATGCGATGTATCAGACGAACAGACCGGACTGTACGCAGATTGTCACATACAGGCTCAGTAGGAGTTCGGATGGGTTTACCTCATCGGCCTTCTTATCGACATCTACCTGGGGACCGTTACGTACAGCTAGTGCCGCTTGCGGTCTGTGGTTAAACCCACTGCCAGCGTAGTGTCGAGTCTTTAGAGTCCCACACAGAGAGTTTCCCTTCACTGAGCGAAACGTGTAGAGGCCGTATGGTTTTACGGCAGGGCTGCGATCACTTACGTGCACTTGTGTGCGTATGCTGTTCGGGCAGGCAATACTAGTGGGCTTTGGTTTAAGCCGGATCCTAGTATTGCACGTGTAGGGTTCCTAGGCACGCTTAAGAGGTCTCACAAGGCATCATCCATGCCAATTTCAAAAATTACAAGTGCCGAGAAACCCTAGACTAGATCGTTAACTAGAATTTTAGGCGAAACAACGAGCTAGTTAACAACTTAACTAAAGAAGTGAACGAACATACAACCTTTATAGATCCGGTTCTCCACCTCCATGGCTCTGCGATGAAGTCTCCTCGCTGCGATCATCGGATCCCGGGCTCTAGCGTCGGCTTCATCAGAGAAATGGGCGGGCTAGGTCATCGACTACGATGCCGAAGATGATCTACGTCGAGGCATCACAAGATCAAACTCCCACTTCACCAAGTCATGAAACTTGTGAAGAAAACACCCCATACTACTTGGAGAGGTAGAGGATGAAGAAATAGGAAGTGGGTTCACTTTAGAATTGGATTTCTCACTCATTTGCTCAAGTTGCCATTGATGGAGGCAAGCTTTTCTTCTTGTTGAAGATGAAGAAGATGATAGAATATTATGATAAGTTAATTTTGCAAATAGAAAATAAAATGAATACTTATCATAATCCAACCATAGTCAAGATAACTTGTGTAGAGAATCAACTATGGTTCAAGTGAATGGTTAGGGTTAAGAAAAGAGGCAAAATGGTCAAACCATTCAAAGCTTCATGAAGCTTCAAAAGAAAGTCCAAAATGAGCCACCATTTCATTTCTTTTCCAAATATAAATGAAAATAAATAAATAAATAAATAAGTAAATCAAATAAACAAAACCCTAATCATTAACTTAACTATGGTATAATTCTTTACACAAACACAAGTGAGCATGCATCATCGAACATGATACTATCAAGTGCACAAAAGTATATCACATATACAACTTGTGAACTTCAAGTGAGAAAAACCTTTTAAAGTGAACCAATACTAGTTAATGCAAAGTAATATATCAAATATATAATTATACATTAAATTATTAAATCAACACTTGATTCAAAGATCCAGTCATATCGCATATAACCGACTAGTATCCTATGTATCGACTTATCGAATCAATCCTTGATTCGATATCTAGGTTATATCGCATACAACCAATCGATACATTCATCGCGAGAATGGAATACGGTATCACATACACGCATTATTCTCGGTCCCGCACATATCTCATATGCGCTCCTATTTCGTTTCGCTTGAGCCAGGAAACCTCTGTGTAGGACTCTAAAGACTCGTCAATACGCCGGTAGCAGATGATGATCATATCAAGCACCCACAAGCCGCAAGCGTTCTGCTAAACGTAACGGCCATCCGGGTATTTAGCGATCAGAAGATCGACGAGCAAGCCCGCTCACACTCCTGTGAATCCAACCAGAAACACTTATCGTACAGTCCGGTCTGTTCGTCTGATATATCGCATATCTTGCCTAGGGGTGGTAAACGTCAGACCCCAATAGCTCGATAAGTCGTGTCGATATGAGGTCTATAACAGTTCGAGAAACTACTGGTAACACTTACCAGTAAATCTCAGCAACCCTGGCCAGGGATTTCCAGTTATAGCCAATCGAATACAGTGCAACATCAACTCCCTATACCGGGAGAGACGAATCCCCTCCTATCGCTCATTGCCTCCATGTGATTCGGGACTGTACCCAAAAACCACCGTTTTGCACGCCCTCTTGGACGTGGTAAGGTGGAAATCAAAGCACAGTGGGAATCACACAAGACTCTATGACGATCTCGGGTCTACAGACTAACCTGTACCAGTGTCACCAGAGAACTGCCATCTGACGTAAGGTATAATACCATCTGGGAGTTCTCGGCGAGTCCGTCCAGTGTACCCAGTCTCTACTGAGCACCCGTATATCGTCTCTGATGTCAAACACCAATGGATATGGGATCATCCATCGCCCATCTGTATGGGTCGAGAAGGTATACGCTAGTATACTCTGGTATATCGATGCCTCGTCTCGATACACCCACGACTAGGGACCTTGAAGGATGTACTTATGGACTACCATGTCCCCACTAGTATGATCCGCATCATAGTCCAGGTAGTCAAGTACACATCCTAAGGACTTTACCAACATGTAACAGAGAGACAATCTGTATACACGTTAAGGTAAAGAGTAACCAGTGTAGGGTTCCTAGGCACTCTTGTGAAGGTTCGTAAGGCATCAAACATGCCCGGATTAAATTTTAGACGTGCCGAACAACCCAAAGCCGGGATCTTTGCTAGATTATTAGGGTTTAACATGTAATTAGATAACTTTTATCTAAGGGTGAGGAATTACAACCTTTGTAGTCCGCTCCTTCACTTCACAAGCTCCGAGTAGAAGTCCCTTTGCCGCGATCCACGATCTCCCAGACTCATGAGAGGCTCCACGACTCGAACGATCCATTCTAGCTTGTCGTATTCTAAATCTCCGATGATCTACGTCGAGGTTTCGAAGAACTCAAGCTATCTCACTCTAAACAAGTGAACACACTAATCCCATGGGCTAGATGAGATGAGGATGAGAGAGTAGTGATTTTGCTTTCTTTCTATATCATTTTCTCATATTTTATCATCACTTAAGAAAATCAAGCAAGCTTTTCTTTCAAGAGAGAAGAAGAAGATGATAATGGAAAAAGAATAATGATAATCTTTTTCTTTTGTGATGAATAGAAATATAAAACATATGATTGAATTATTAACCATGGTTAAGGATGATTGGATGAGAACAAGTAGAGAAACAACTAGGGTTAGGGTTTGGTTGAGTTAATAATGTGTCATCCAAAATATCTTTACAAATGACAAAAGAAAATTGCTTCTAGAAAGAACTTGAAGCAACTAAACCCAATCAAACCCTAACCTCAATTAATCATCCTTAAACATGTTTAACAATTAATCATATCATGTCACAATAATATATATCACATATATATTATATATTTGCAACAAAAGAAAATAATACAATTAACATATATCGCATATATATCAATGTATCATCCACTGAGAAAATGAAATAATAAAGCAAGCCAATATTAGTTAATATAATAATATATCATATATATTATTATATATTAAATCATCGAATCAACACTTGATCCGACGATCCGGCTATATCGAATATAACCGACTAATATATCATGTACCGATTCATCGAATCAACACTTGATCCGATGACCCGGTTCATATCCATATATCGCGAGAATATAATACGGTATCCCATATCGCATTATTCTCGCTCCTGCGCATATCACATATGTGCCACTACTCTGTTTCGCCTGAGCCAAGAAACCTCTGTGTAGGACTCTAAAGAATCGTCAATACGCCGGTAGCAGGTGATGATCATATCAAACACCCACAAGCTGCAAGCGGTCAGCTAAACGTAACAGCCACCCAGGTATTGAGCGATCAGAAGATCAACAAGCTAGCCTGTGCGTTCTCCTGTGAATCCAACCAGTAACACTCTCGTACAGTCCGGTCTGTTCGTCTGATATGTCGCATATCAAGTCTAGGGGTGGTATACGTCAGACCCCAGTAACCGATAAGTCATGTCGATGTATGGCTCATAACGGGTCGAGAAACTACTAGTAACACTTACCAGTAAATCTCTATATCAGCCCTGGCCAGGGACTTCCAGTTATAGCCAATCGAACACAGCACAACATCAACTCCCTATACCGGGAGAGACGAATCCCCTCCTATCGCTCATTGCCTCCATGTGATTCGGGACTGTACCCAAAAGCCACCGTTTTGCACGCCCTCTTGGACGTGGTAAGGTGGAAATCAAAGCACAGTGGGAATCACACAAGACTCTATGACGATCTCGGGTCTTCAGACTACCCTGTACCTGTGTCACCGGAGAACTGCCATCTGACGTGTGGTATATCACCATCTGGGAGTTCTCGGCGAGTCCGTCCAGTGTACCCAGTCTCCACTGAGCACCCGTACACCATCTCTGATGTCAAACACCGATGGATATGGGATCATCCATCACCCATCATATGGGTCAAGATGCGTATACGCTAGTCTACTCTGGTGTATCGATGCCCTGTCTCGATATACCCTCGACTAGGAACAGTTATAGGATGTACTCATTGACTACCGCGGCCCCACTAGTATGATCTCATCATAGTCCCAGTAGTCGAGTACAAGTCCTAAGGGCTTTATCAACATGTGAGAGTAAAACAGTAAACCAATACAAGTCAACATGTTAAGATAAAGTGAAACCAAATAGCATACTATCATGACGAGCAAGAAAGTCTTCTCTAAATATAACCAAGCATCCATTATAATATACATCAAATGTACAACAATGGCCTCTAGGGCATATACATAACTAACAACCAGATAGCATACTATCATGTCGAGCAAGAAAGTCCTCCCTATATATGTCCCAGCATCCACTACAATATACATCCTATGTACAGTACTGGCCTCTGGGGCATACATATAACTAACAATCTTCCATTTGCACTAGGGCCATCTGTAGCAGTGGTTGTAGTATCTCATACTCAACCATCCCATAATGGTCTCTCTGTGGGAATAGGCCTTCGTGAGTGGATCCTCCGTGTTGTCCTCTGTGTCTGCTCTCCTAAGCTCGATCACCCTGGAGATCAGCCATCTCCATGATCAGGTGATACTGCCTTAGAATATGTCTGGATCACTGATGGGACGGACGTTCCTTGGCATAAGCCATAACTCCATTGTCACACAATGGGGGGAACTAAGTTCATCTCATGAACTAATATACACCCAGACTTCCTCTTTAGTAGCATCTTAAGTAGCGATGTATCCAGCCTTTATCGTCTAGTATGCCACGGTATCTTGCTTGGAACTCTTCCAACATACCGTCCCTTTACTGAGGGTAAAGACAATGCCTGTGACTGACTTTCAGTCAACCTTATCACCCTGGAACCCTTCCAGTGATTCTCCCCAGGATCGATTGATACCAGCTCACTACAACTAGTGAGTATACTAACACCCAAATAACATCTATCTCATAGATGATAGCTCAGGATGGAGGAGGTATCACTTTGATCCTATCTGGAGAATCCTTGTGATAAGCGGAGATTGACCGAGCGTAGCATAGGAAACTCCTTCCCTATCAGGAGTATGTCATCCACGTACTCTACGAGGATCACCACCATACTCCCTACTACCCTTTTGTATATACAAGGTTCATCTACCATTTTGATGATGTCAAACTCTTTGACAAACACATCAAAACAGATGTTCCAACTCCGCGATGCCTGCTTTATCCTATAAAGCATCTTGTACACGTTTCTGCTGCTCCCACTGTTTACGAAGCCCTCTGGCTGTGTACTTATAGACGCACTCTTCTAAAACATCATTTAGAAAAGCAATCATGGCACCCAACCGCCAGATATCGTAGTCATGGTATGTAGCCGTGGCAAGTAGGATGTGGATGGACTTAAGCATAGCTACTTAGAAAAGGTTTCATTATAATCCATACCTGGTTGATGACGAAAACCTTTAACAAGTCTATCTTTGAAAGTCTCAACTTTTCCATATACACCAAGTAATCTTCTCAAGATATACTTGCTCCTGATGGGGATTTAACCCTTCAGATATAGCAACCAAAGTCCATACTTTGTTGGTGTATAAGGATTCCATCTCAGATCGATAAACATCCAGCCATTCTTACAGAGTCTCACTCCAGATGGCCTGCTCGAAACTAGTTGGGTCATCATCTCATGATGCATTCCTTGCTCCCACTGTCATAGAGAAACCGTAGTAACTCTCAGGTGGGTGAGGAACCCTACTAGATCGGCGGAGAGGCTGAGGTTCGTTGGAATCTACTGAATCCTTTGGTTCTGTCAAATCATCAGCTGTAGTTTGTATAGCTGAAACACTTCCAGTTCTACATAACAGACCTTGCCTCGAGTTTGTCCGGATTTTGCTTTTAGACATAGGCCGGACAACCCCAAATCTTAACTAACTTAAGATATGGGCTCTTCCCTTTCCATATCTCATATGGAGTGGTAGGCAACTGATTTGATTTGAACCCTATTCAATAGGTATGCAACTTCATAAGTGCATAACTCCCAAAGGAAATAGGTAACTCAGTAGTACTCATCATAGAGCACACCATATCATATAGGGTGTTATTGCTCCGTCCCGATATACCATCGTGCTATGGTGTATACAGAGGAGTAATGCTGAGAGAGAATCTCATTCTCCTTTAGAATAGTCCAGGAATTCCATGCTCAAGTATTCTCCTCCTTGATCTCATCAAAGGACATAATACTTATACCCGTATTGGTTCTCTACTTCTAAATCATATTCTGTGAATATCTCAAAAGGTTCGGACTTGTGTTTCAACAGGAACACATGTCTGAATCTTGAGAGATTATCAGAGAATGTAATGAAGTACAAAGAACCGGCCTTGGCATGTGCAGACAGGGGACCTTTATACATCAACATGTATCATCCCAAGAGTTCACTAACTCTTTCTCTGTTTCCAATAAACAGAGCTGGTGTCATTATATCTTTGTGACATGACTGGCAAGTTTCACAAGATGGAAATTCAAACTGATTTAAATATTCATCTTTGTGCAACTTAGCTAGTCGGGTCGCATTGATATGACCTAGTCTACAACGCCTCAAGAAGGAATTGTTCGACTCTGAACTCTTTCTTCTTGTGTGTGTTCTGTATACTAAAGAACTGTAGTTTGATTTAGAACATTAATGCTTTTAGATAACGTGCCTGAACCGATCAACTTTTGATATAGGAAATGTTCAAAACATTATCCAACAATACAAAATTTTATCATTTCTTTACTAATAAAGAGACTGATATGATTTTGTATTTCAGGTTCGGTATCTAATAACATTCGTTCAGAATCAATGTATTGAAAATACAGGGTGACAGTGACCAACAGACTTGGCTGCAACACTTGCCCCGTTTTCTGTCTCATGAAACTTATCACCCGTTCTCAGTTTTTGTACCCTTTTGTAACCCTATGTAACAGATTACATATCTGGGATCCTGATCCGGTATCATATACCCAGGATTCGGAGGATACTGAGAAACAGTTCTTTGTAATGAACACACCCGAAGATGATGCATCATATGCACTTTCCTCGTTTGGGCGGTACGGGAAATCTGGTATTCCCCAATTTCCTGCTCTGTCTTATAACAATTATAAGTTGGAGCGGGACCAACGTTCCCCAGCTCAGTATAACAAGCGGGTTCGGTCAATTATCCGTATTATTATATTGATTAAGGCGTGATATGGTCGCTACCTGGAGAGAGAGAGAAGAAAACACTCAGCGTGCGCTCTTGCAAGAATAGATTGGTTATTATTTTATCTAATCAGGATGGCTCCCACTGTTTTTATCAAATCTTCCTTCAAACCCTAAAAGAAAAGACTAGCCAGGATTAATTACACGCTACAAGTTCGCCAATCTTTCAGCCAGGCCAGTGTCGGTACTTTGAGGTAGGTCCCCCGTGCTTTCGCACGAACCTAATTAATGTAAACCTCGTTTTCCCAGAGGCGTAACCCCGTTGACACCTTTCTAGACACCTACTTGATCGGCTAATTGTAATGTGTAAAACTCTCCCAGGAGTAACAATTACTCACAGTGGGTATCGGGATCCAACTATCTCATAGAAGGTATGCAATCTCATTGCAAATTTCAACACTTGAAATTCCCGATAATATTTTGCCCCTAGCGTGCTATGACCTTGACGCATGCCAAACAACCCATAGTCCGCTAGTCAAGTTCAACCCGTACATTTCTTGATTGAATTAAACCCACCCGCACGACCCTTGACGCATGCCAAACAACGCCGTACGAATACCCTAATCCAATCGCATCATATGCTAGCAGATAAGCACTAGTTAGCTACCGTACACTACACCTTGACGCATGCCAAACAACCGCAGCACGAATACTAACTAGTACTTATCTGAAATGACGAAGGGCTACGTCAGGTTTTTCTGAAAACCTATTGCGTAATGAACTTGATATCGTTGTAGAATCAAATGATTTTGAAATGGAGTGTTTTTGAGGCTTTTGTAGTTTTGCTAAAGGAGTCACTCCCGGTGAAGGGATCGTCGGTCCTTTACTCGTCGAATGAGGTGCGGGATATATCATATATATCACTGTGCAAAGCAGAAACTATAGAAGCAATCAAAAGACAAACCGAGTGTGTAGCATCTGCCAGTTATTGCTAAAGGAGTCACTCCCGGTGAAGGGATCTCGGTCCTTTCCTTATCGAATAAGGTGCAGGATATATCACATATACCGCTGTGCAAAGCAAGAACTGTAGCTACCTGTTTTATTTTGAAATTCGATTCTACAACATCTTTAGGTTTCTTTTATTTCATTAATCACATTAATGAAGTCCCATCATTTAAGCACCTAAACATCACAGATAAATTCGCCTCGATGTCCCCTCGTGCACCGTTAGGTTAGGTAACTAACGACAGAGCGGGGCAGGGCTAGCGCGGGTGTAAAACATAAGTAACGTCTATATAATATATCATATGTACTATATACTGTATCCATCACAGAACATCACATGATCACATCACAGATATCGCAGCAGAAGAATCATATGAAATATTGGATATACTAGGACGTCCGTGTTTTTAATACGAGCCTGTATAAAACACGGATTCCACGGTCGCGATGAATAGCCAAACCCACACCCCTAGACCCCTACGAGAGCGGCAAGCAACCCTACCAATTCTAGAGTTAGGAGACCCGGACTCGACTCCTCGAGTTGGTCTCCCACTGGACTCCAGAACCCAGTTACTTGTGCCCTCCTCCTTGGGTCTATCCTAGTGCGGAAAAGTAAATAATATACAAAAGGTGACATCTTCCGCAACCTGGAAGTGCCCCAATAAAAGAATATTACATACAAGTTTTTACATGAATGAAAATGAAAAGCACCCATCTCACATAAAAACCCCCGGCTATTCAAACACGACGATCCAATATAACATATCCAGCAACACATAACATCACATGTCATCAACGTAAGTAAGTATGCATACCCCAATTGTCGTTGACGTATAGCAAAGAAACCGGCGATATTGACATACTACACTTACGGTCACAGAAAAGAAAGTGTAAAACTACAACAGTTGGAATCCGCAACCTCTTTAGACATCGCATGCCTAACCAAATGAATTGCTTAGACATCGCATGCCTAACAATTATAAACCCCGCATTTTAGTCTCATTATCGAAAATACTTTTCAATACAGAGTCGGGCAATTCAACAAGATTCCCGGTATCTTGATCGAATGCTCGTCGCAAACTTTAGTAGACGGCTGCACCCCCGATACCGTCGACGAAGAGCACCAAGGCGGAACACCGCTACCGCGAGCACCCAGACGGATGCTTTCGGCGACGGGGTTCTCCTACAGTCACTTGGTCGGGGCTATGGGGTGTAGCAGTCTATTAAGTTTATCGGCGAATATCCGCGTACAGCTACGTGATTACGACGGACTTTTGATCACATCAAAATTCCATGGCAACCGATCAAGTGAGACTAAAGTGCTGTGTTTATAACATTCATTCAGTTATCTCATAACTACTTGTGAATTCCAATTATTGTATCCCATTCCAGATAAACAGAAAATGTTAAACTTTCCGATCGAACATTCAAACACCCAAGTTTTCCCGATACAGCTCAACACATGAAACAAGTCTAAAAACATTCAGTTCGTGCCTCAGTACCAATGGTCCAGCCGTAGAAGGGTCAAGCCAACGCCTCACATGTGGCACGCCGTACTGCCCCAAACCCGAAGGTTCAAAGGGCAGTTCAAGACGGTCACATAATCGAGTTAAGGTTTGTTGTCTTCTAGAGGGACCATCGCGTTACTTGCACTACTCAGAACGTCTTTAAACCACGGAAAAATCCAACACTTGGAAATTTCCCGACAGGGGAAAAATTGGGTATTTATATCCGGTCGAACTTTTTAACATATTCAACAAATTATCCGGAAAACACTTAGACAAAGTTTGATAATCCGATCGAATCTACGAACTCCCAATACAACCCAGAAAACTCAACTCTTGAGTTCAGTTTAAAAATTCCCAGGAAAACCAGCACTAAAAAATAGAAATTACTGTGCAGAAATCAACTGAAGGAGGGACTAAACGGCCGCGGAACCGCCGCATTAGCCATGCTAATGCCGCGGTTCCGCCGCGCTTTGGTGGAATCAGGTGCTCGAAATTCACAGTAATTCTTAGATATTCCTGCTGGTTTTTCTGCATATTTTTAATCTGGAAAAAACCCAGTTTTTGAAAAATGTACAGAGAGCAACTTTGGAGTTAGGGTTTCGGTTCGTTCGGATTTCAAACGTCGTCTACACTTCGTCTAAGGCTCTAGCTAGGCTCTGATACCACTGTAGGGTTCCTAGGCACGCTTAAGAGGTCTCACAAGGCATCAACCATGCCAATTTCAAAAATTACAAGTGCCGAGAAACCCTAGACTAGATCGTTAACTAGAATTTTAGGCGAAACAACGAGCTAGTTAACAACTTAACTAAAGAAGTGAACGGACATACAACCTTTGTAGATCCGGTTCTCCACCTCCATGGCTCCGCGATGAAGTCTCCTCGCTGCGATCATCGGAACCCGGGCTCTAGCGTCGGCTTCATCGGAGAAATGGGCGGGCTAGGTCATCGACTACGATGCCGAAGATGATCTACGTCGAGGCATCACAAGATCAAACTCCCACTTCACCAAGTCATGAAACTTGTGAAGAAAACACCCTATACTACTTGGCAAGAGGTAGAGGATGAAGAAATAGGAAGTGGGTTCACTTTAGAATTGAATTTCTCACTCATTTGCTCAAGTTTCCATTGATGGAGGCAAGCTTTTCTTCTTGTTGAAGATGAAGAAGATGATAGAATATTATGATAAGTTAATTTTGCAAATAGAAAATAAAATGAATACTTATCATAATCCAACCAAGGTCAAGATAACTTGTGTAGAGAATCAACTATGGTTCAAGTGAATGGTTAGGGTTAAGAAAAGAGACAAAATGGTCAAACCATTCAAAGCTTCATGAAGCTTCAAAAGAAAGTCCAAAATGAGCCACCATTTCATTTCTTTTCCAAATATAAATGAAAATAAATAAATAAATAAATAAGTAAATCAAATAAACAAAACCCTAATCATTAACTTAACCATGGTATAATTCTTTACACAAACACAAGTGAGCATGCATCATCAAACATGATACTATCAAGTGCACAAAAGTATATCACATATACAACTTGTGAACTTCAAGTGAGAAAAACCTTTTAAAGTGAACCAATACTAGTTAATGCAAAGTAATATATCAAATATATAATTATACATTAAATTATTAAATCAACACTTGATTCAATGATCCGGTCATATCGCATATAACCGACTAGTATCCTATGTATCGACTTATCGAATCAATCCTTGATTCGATGTCTAGGTTATATCGCATACAACCAATCAATACATTCATCGCGAGAATGGAATACGGTATCACATACACGCATTATTCTCGGTCCCGCACATATCTCATATGCGCTCCTATTTCGTTTCGCTTGAGCCAGGAAACCTCTGTGTAGGACTCTAAAGACTCGTCAATACGCCGGTAACAGATGATGATCATATCAAGCACCCACAAGCCGCAAGCGGTCTGCTAAACGTAACGGCCACCCGGGTATTGAGCGATCAGAAGATCGATGAGTAAGCCCGCTCACACTCCTGTGAATCTAACCAGAAACACTTACCGTACAGTCCGGTCTGTTCGTCTGATATGTCGCATATCTCGCCTAGGGGTGGTAAACGTCAGACCCCAATAGCTCGATAAGTCGTGTCGACATGAGGTCTATAATAGTTCGAGAAACTACTGGTAACACTTACCAGTAAATCTCAGCAACCCTGGCCAGGGATTTCCGGTTATAGCCAATCGAACACAGTGCAACATCAACTCCCTATACCGGGAGAGACGAATCCCCTCCTATCGCTCATTGCCTCCATGTGATTCGGGACTGTACCCAAAAACCACCGTTTTGCACGCCCTCTTGGACGTGGTAAGGTGGAAATCAAAGCACAGTGGGAATCACACAAGACTCTATGACGATCTCGGGTCTACAGACTAACCTGTACCAGTGTCACCAGAGAACTGCCATCTGACGTAAGATATAATACCATCTGGGAGTTCTCGGCGAGTCCGTCCAGTGTACCCAGTCTCTACTGAGCACCCGTATATCATCTCTGATGTCAAACACCAATGGATATGGGATCATCCATCGCCCATCTGTATGGGTCGAGAAGGTATACGCTAGTCTACTCTGGTATATCGATGCCCCGTCTCGATACACCCACGACTAGGGACCTTGAAGGATGTACTTATGGACTACCATGTCCCCACTAGTATGATCCGCATCATAGTCCAGGTAGTCAAGTTCACATCCTAAGGGCTTTACCAACATGTAACAGAGAGACAATCAGTATACACGTTAAGGTAAAGAGTAACCAGATAGCATACTATCATGTCGAGAAAGAAAGTCCTCCCTATATATGTCCCAGCATCCACTACAATATACATCCTATGTACAGTAATGGCCTCTAGGGCATACATATAACTAACAGCATGGATGGATTTGTTTTGTCTTCTGTGCATTCGCATTCTACGGAATGCGGATGCAGGTGTGTATGCACAGTTTTGAGGAGCGATAAAGGAGGAGGTGCCCCATTAGGGTTTTGGCAGTTGGTTCGGCCAAAACCGTTATGTGGCAGGCTCATTAGTGTTTTGACACTTCGTTCGGTCAAAACCATTATGAGCCGGAGACATTATTTTACTAATCCTTTTTGTGATAATTTGTGATGGCTAATTGCATTGACCATTTGACTGTAAGTGCACGGCGGCGCCCCGGCCGTCAATCCGACGGCCAAATGCGGAAGCGGTGATAAACTTTAATTTTGCGAACTTAGCAAACCGGCACCACCGCGCACTAAACATCCGGATCGGACCATTAAACTAGTTCTAGCTAACTACAAGATGGGGAAGAGATATACCGAGTGATCCGAGCCCTCCGGTCTTCTCGTCGTCGTCCCGATCTCCTGCGGAAACTCCGGTCGTCGCCTCCTCGCCGGAAGGGCACCACATCGCCTGCATCTTTTACGGGCTCCCTCCTCAATACCGAGGCAACTCGGGCGCGAAGTTGGCTGGCCGACGCGTCCAAGATTTGCTGTAGAATGTGTAGTGTAGAGGCTATGTCTCATTTGGGGTTTGTATTGCCTTTGAAGATGATGGAGGAATCAAGATGAGGAAAAATGGTGCTTGCATTTTTCCTAGCATGAAAATGAGATCAAGAAAAATGCCACAAGCTCAAAATGAAACTCTCTCTTCTTCTTCTCTCAAGTGTGGCCAACCTTTTTTTTCTTAGAATGGTGGAGGAATGAAATAAGAATCCATAACAAGAAGGGAGGTGAGTGTAGGAAAAGAGAAAGGGTGACCATATCCAAACATCATCATAACAATCTCACATCAAACTCTAATCACCTTTTAGTGATGTAAAGAGAATCAAATCATGGTTGAAAAGAAAAGAAGCCATCATAATCTCTCATCTCACAAATAAACCCTCCACAAAAAGTTATTTGCAAACTTGCAAATAACCCCCTCCATCAGAAAAGTCCGGCCGGGAAAGAACAAAGGAAAACCGGCCGGAACGGAATGCAAACTGGCAACTCCAGAAAACTGGTCCCGTAATAAATTACAGGAAAACCCCGATACTGTGCATACACACCCGCATCTGTATTCCGACCGGATACAAATACAATGAGACAAAATCTACACTGTACTATACTAGGATCCGGCTTAAACCAAAGCCGGCTAGTAATATCCGTTCGATCCTGATCCATGCAATACCGCACGTATCTGATCGAACCCTTCCATATATCCATACGGCCGCTAGTACAAACCGTCCGATCCTGATCCGTGCAATACCGCACGTATCTGATCGGACCCTGCCATATCTCCATACGGCCTCTAGTACAAACCGTCCGATCCTGATCCGTGCAATACCGCACGTATCTGATCGGACCCTGCCATATCTCCATACGGACTCTACAGCGTTTCGCCCGAAAGCTTGAGTAACTGAAAGTGTGGTGGACTCTAAAGACTCGTCAATACTATGGCTGTTGATTTAACCACTAGCACGTCAGAGGTATAAGCCAATACGTGACGGGCCACCAGCTATTGACCAAAAGGGACGTCGATGAGCGAACTCATCCTGACACCCTACTGAGCCTGTCAGTGACAATATCCGTACAGTCCGGTCCGTTCGTCTATGAGCATCGCATGTCGGGCCTAAGGGTTGGTAAAAGTCAGACCCCCAAAAGCGGTACAAGTCGTGTCAGAGTGTAGCCCAGAACACCCTGAGATACTACTGGAATACCTACCAGTAAATCTCCTGCCTTGGCCAAGGACTTCGTGTAATGGCTCTCCTAGACACAACGCGACCTCACCCCCAATACCGGGAGAGACGAACCCCTGAAGATCCGCTCACTGCCTCCATGTGGCTCGGGACTGTACCCAACTAAAACCTGTTTGCACGACTCCTTTGAGCCGTGGTAGGGTAGTAATCAAAGCACAGTGGGAACTCACACGAGACAAATGACGATCCCCAGGTCGATGAACTAACCTGTACACATGTCACCTGGGAACTGCTATCTGACGTCAGGTATAAGACCAACTAGCATGTTCCCGGCGAGTCCTGTCCGGTGTACTCATAACCCAATGAGCACCTGTATACATCTTATGTGAACCAACTGACACCAGTGGCTTGTGAGACCGGCCACCGCCCCTTGTCGGGGTCTCGACTGTATACACTAGTCTACTCTGGAGAATCGATGCCCTGTCTCGAAACTCCTACGACTAGGGACCTTTTAAGGATGAGCTTATAGACTCCAGCTCTCACTTATATGATCGCCCTCATACTGCTGGCAGTCAAGCAAGAATCCTAGGGGCTCTATCAACGTACAATAGTGACCTGTCAGGTCACCTAAAGCAGTACACGATGATAAAGGTAAACCAGATAGCATACTATCATCTCGAGTAGGACTGTCCTACCGGGATAGGTCTTCCCTCAATCATTGCAATCTCGTGCCTGTGATCCAATAATTGACTCTGAGGGCACTATCTCCAACAATCTCCCACTTGCACTCAAGGCTAATTATTACGATGTCGCATACTCACAGCCCGCGTGATACCGAACACCCAACTTCTCTACTTGTCAGTCTCAAAAAACTCGTTTGCGAAACTATTGCGTTCGAGGAACAGCCTCAGTGAGTGGATCCGCTTTGATGTTTATTTCTATGTCTCTCTATATTTCAAGTTCGCGGAGAAACTCATCTCCCGAAATGAGCAATACCTGTCTTAGAATTTCTGGATGTCTGATGGGACCTAGCTCATAAATGAACTCCAAATCCAAACTTCTTAGACTGTATCGTCAACTGAACTTAATCAGTATCCTGCGCCAAGCCACCCTCAGTATTGCCTTGGACCACCTGTCCAAAATACTGCCCCTCGTCAGAAGGAAAACTATAACCCTGACAACCTCCTTGTCGTCCATGTCACCTTGGAAGCCTGGAATGATAATTGTCTCCCAAATGAGGCTGTCGTCATCATATCCCTTAGAACATCCACTTATGTTCTAAAACTGCTTCCGACTGTTTCTCCAGGATTGGATCAATGTCAACTTATTGCATCTAGTGCAAGAACAACATCTGGTGTGGTACTTGATATCTCATGATTGACTCAATTGCCTGAGCAAGTGATCTGCCAATCATGTACATCCCTCTCCCCTTTAGTCTGTAAGACACCTTTAGAGAGGGTGACTCCATTACCTGCAGGTACACTACCATGCCAGGAGTCGTCCATTCTAAATACTCTTAAAATGCTGTCTAAGTACCTTGATTGGGAAACCACCCAAATCTAGATCTAAAAACCATAGATCTAGTAACCAGTATGTCTGATATAATGTCCAAGTCCCTTGTGGAGAAACCACTGTGTGACGACCAAAGTATAACCGATCGTAGTATAGGAATGTCACTTCCTACTTTGTGTATGTCATCCAAAACTCGGATATCACACCCTACTACCTTCTAAACAGATCCATCCCCTATTCTGATGAAGTCAAACCTATGACTGTCACACCAGAAATAGATGATCTATCTCCGCTACATCTGCTTTAGTCTAAAAATAGACATAAGCCTGATGTCCACCAATGCTTCCGCTGCTCCCACTGACTACGACAACCCTCTGGCAGAGTCATGTAGACGTGCACTTCTAAAGCTAGTTTAGAACGACGCTATACTTATCCTCCTGCCGGGTCTCGCAGCCTTGAACAATAACAATGGCAAGTGTGGGTAAACAAGAACTTCCCTGTCACCGTCCTTGAGGCTACTGGAGTACCTCTCGGGTGCCTGAAGTTACCCACCTTATCTGCGGAGTGGCCAATGGAATGTCAAATCAGATTGAATCTTTAGGTTCCTTATCAAATCTTCAGTAATCGTTTGCGGTTCTGGAATCACTTCCAGTTCTACCATACTCCCATTACTGTTTTTGAAAAAATCCATTTTTAATAAAACTGTAGCGAGTCTAGAACAATATTTCTATTGATCTCCCAGATGGTAGAAAATCAACCCTCGTCATAGCCTGAGTCAACCCACAAACAACCATTACAGAAACGTGCCTTGAGTTGTCCAGTGTCTGGTTTTAATCATAAGTCGGACAACTCCCCGTACCATAACAACGTTAAGATATGAACTGTTCTACATCCAATATAGAACCAGAGGCACTGATTTAATTTAACCAGATTCAAATCATGCAGCTGTCTCCAGTGCATGTCAACTAAATGGAGAGAGGCCGATCAACGTTACTCAACTTAGGAATGCTTCCAATTATGAGTAACCTGAAAGAGAAGCAATTTCTCTTTATCATTACTATCAACTGAATACCATACACATGTATCTACATCTTCGATCACTTTGAAGAATCCCGATACTTGCTACACCTGGTTCTCTACTCTATTCAAATACCTATAACTGCTCAAAACTTAGACCCTGTGTTTCTACGAAACACATGTCTAAGAACTAGAGAAGTTAAAAGTAAACAGAATATAGTATGAGGACCAACCCCTCTGTCCTAATGGACACTGGACAACATACAATACTCTGTATAAGTCCGCCGAGTCTAACAACTCTTTCACTGTGTGTCGTAGATTGAAAACTGTACTTATGGTTAAGAAGAATTACACCGCTGTTTAATGCTCCTTACCTAACCATCCATTGATATAGGTAAATGTCATCGACATAATATCAAAAGGTATATCTCACTCTATGAAAATAGACGTACAGATATATCAATTTGAAATTGGTGCACAACAGCGGATATTCAAAACCAAATAATTGCCGACCGGCAAACAGCCCAGATGATCTCCTCAAATATCACCGATTACAACGAATCCCGATATAATGAGGATGATCACCCTATTCCCAATAACTTACTCCCACTCATCATCTGTAAAACCATACAGATGTGAGAATCAAACTTGGTAAATACATACCCTGGAGCAAGTGTCTAATCGGGAAATCAGCTTTCTTTTAACAGCACGCAGTTGAACTGAAACATTGAAATGTTTCGATGGGGTATCCTGGTATTCCCAGTAATGCCTCTACCATTATCCAGATTCACAACTATAACCGTATAATTCTTTGCCACCTCTCCAAATCCCTTTATATGTCTTTAGTCATTACCTTCTGCACACCCCTTTAGGCCAATTGGTTTTCTTCCTTCCCTACCGTTCGGCACCAGCCTATGGTTTGGAAGAAGACTATCCAATAAGCATAATGGGTGTACTGTCCTAATCCTAGGAGCACTCGCAATGCGAGAGAAGGTGAAGATAAAAGACAACCGAATAAACCTTATTCCTATTTCTCCTGGACCAGAATCCATCCCCGAACTGGAACAAGTTCCTTTCGAGTTCGTATATAACCATACGATGGAGTATCCAATAAACTGTGGATCTTCATAGTGATATGGAGTATCCTGGAGAAATACAAAGGTGATTTAGGATTGGCAAAGAAATACTTGGTTTGGTCGTGAATATCAGTCGCAATTTACTTTGCCCTCTTACTAATCCCTTGCTTTGTCTTAATCTTAATACCTTCTGCACACCTTTTAGGCTAATTGGTTTTCTTCATTCCCCACTGTTCGACACCAGCCTAAGGTTTGGAAGAAGACTATCCAATTTGCGTAATAGGTGTACTATCTCCTAAACTAAGGAGTACTCGTAACTTGAGAGAAGGCAAAAAGGAAAAGACAACTGAATAAACCTTATCCGTTTTCTCCAGAACCGGAAACCATCCTCGAATTCCTTCGAGCTCGTATCTAACCATACGATGGTTTTGTCCAATGGAAGTGGACGTTCGCAGTAATACGGGGTGTCCTGGAGAAAAGGGTAAAAGTAGGAGTGGCAATGAGGTCTGCAACTCTGACAATCCAAAAACCAGTGTTAAGAAGGTTCGGTCAACTTGGTCACTGAGTCATAGTCTAGGGTCGGGTCAATGGTCGCTGCCAGAGAGAGAGAGAAAAGAAACACTCAGCGTGCACTCTAACCTAAACCAGAATGGTTATCACTCTATCTAATCTGGAAACCTCCCACTGTACCTCAAATTCTCCTCCAAACCTGAAAGAAGAATTAGTCGGGGTCACCCGAGGAGTAAACTAACTCATCAGTGCGAATCGGGATCCAACTATCATCGCATGGCAACGTGACGGAATCCGCTCACGGTGTCACACTCCAGAAGGTATGCGCATATCTGGCAAGTTTCAGTTCTTTTGAAACTCCCGATGTGGATTTTTACTCCATGCCCTTATGACCTTGACTTTGGCCAACATATCATAAGTCACATGTCAAGTTCTACCCGTCATTCTCCAGGTTAATTTGAACCCACCCGTACCTACCCTTGACTTTGGCCAAAATGGCAGTACGGCTGTCCCAAACCAACGCATCTATCTATGCTGCATATGAATACCTAACAGCTACCAAACACTGTGCCTTGACTTTGGCCAACATACACAGCTTGAATACTATTGACTATCCATATGAAACGACGGAGGGCTACGAATGGTTTCTGGCGAAAAGCTTTAACGTAATGAACTTGATATCGTTGAAGGAACGGATAGCTTTTTAGAAAATATAGTGACGAAAAACCTTTACTAAAGAGGTCACTCCCGGTGAAGGGATCTCGGCTCTTTCCCCGTAGAATGGGGTGCAGGATATTCCAAATGAATACCACGATGCAAAGCAAAAGTAATCGGCTATAGTGAAGTTAATGCCCTGACGCAAACTTCTGTCCAAGGGGTCACTCCCGGTGAAAGGATCTCGGCCCTTGCCTCGTCGACTGAGGAGTAGGATATTCCAAATGAATACCACGATGCAAAACAAAAGTGAACGTCCTTGCAATAACAGCCTTTTTGAAAAGTGTTCCAACAACATCTGAATAGGTTTGTTTTAACTTGCATTGATCCGAATCAACGCAGTCCCATCAATTGATCACACCACAAAGAACGAAAATATACTGATGTACGTATATGCCATCCGCATTCGCCACTGGGTCCCGTCATTACCCGTTAGGTTAGCTAACTAACGACAGAGCGGGGACTGGACTAGCGCGGATGTAAAACATATACAACATCTACTAATATATATACCAATATATTATATTCGCTCAAGGCGTGATAAAATGCAACATCACAGAAATGTACAGCATCACAGAACAATACAGATATTTGGGATCCCCGGGTTTCACAGAGCCACTACTGAAACCCGACGTTCCCTTGGTCGTGTGGATAGCCTGTGCAATGAAATCCTAGACCCCTACGGGCGCGGCAAGTTACCCGCCAAAACCTGAAGCGAGGCAGCCCCCTTCAGCACCGTGAATGGACCACCCAGCACTTCACGGAATCCGGTAACTTGGGCACCCCTCCTGGGTCAACCTGTACCCCCTACGAGTGCGGCGAATAGCCCGCCAATTCTAGAGTGAAGCCCCCTCCGTCCCAATGCCATGAGATGCGGGCTTGTTGCCCTCCAGAACCCGGCTATCCGTGCACCCCTCCGCGGGGTAATCCTAGTACAGAAAGTAAAATATACATACAACGGGTACATCGACCGCAACCAGGTCGTGCCCCAAAAGAATAATACAAACAGGCAGTGACGGCAGTCCACATGTCGGACGCTCGCCCTGCAATATCAAATGTACATAATACAACAGAAACTGTACTAGCATTGCATCCAGGCTATCCCCCACGACCGATCCTCAACATCACAGCAAAATCACAGAACATCAACGTGAAAGTCACGTTCGCAAATCCGTCTAACCGGGCTATAGCAGTTAGACCGGATTTACCGATCGAGTGACATTCACGATCGCAGATATAATGTAAATACTGTGAAAAATGTGTTTAAAATATCCGATCGATTAAAAATGAACAAGTGGGCCCCCAAGCATTACTGTAGCAGATCAAGAAATTCTGGGCCCGATCTTATTATTCCAAAACCCCTAAAATTAGCCCAGAAGCCCACTGGAAAAAAAATGATACAGCGAGGACACCAATGTGCGGCGGAACCGCGGCCCAAGGAGGGGTTTGGCCGTGGTTCCGCGCTTCAGTGGTCGACTCACTATGTCGAATTTTTCCAGTATTCTTAGAATTTCCAGTACATTAGTTTTTTACAACCTGAAAAATTTTTGGACTTCAAAAAATTTCGACAGAAAACTGATGTGAGGAAAAACGCGGGTTTTTGGAATTTTGGTCGATCGGAAATGCAAACACATCAAACAAAGCTAGACTAAGTTAATGGCGTGGCTCTGATACCACTGTAAGTGCACGGCGGCGCTCCGGCCGTCAATCCGACGGCCAAATGCGGAAGCGGTGATAAACTTTAATTTTGCGAACTTAGCAAACCGGCACCACCGCGCACTAAACATCCGGATCGGACCATTAAACTAGTTCTAGCTAACTACAAGATGGGGAAGAGATATACCGAGTGATCCGAGCCCTCCGGTCTTCTCGTCGTCGTCCCGATCTCCTGCGGAAACTCCGGTCGTCGCCTCCTCGCCGGAAGGGCACCACATCGCCTGCATCTTTTACGGGCTCCCTCCTCAATACCGAGGCAACTCGGGCGCGAAGTTGGCTGGCCGACGCGTCCAAGATTTGCTGTAGAATGTGTAGTGTAGAGGCTATGTCTCATTTGGGGTTTGTATTGCCTTTGAAGATGATGGAGGAATCAAGATGAGGAAAAATGGTGCTTGCATTTTTCCTAGCATGAAAATGAGATCAAGAAAAATGCCACAAGCTCAAAATGAAACTCTCTCTTCTTCTTCTCTCAAGTGTGGCCAACCTTTTTTTTCTTAGAATGGTGGAGGAATGAAATAAGAATCCATAACAAGAAGGGAGGTGAGTGTAGGAAAAGAGAAAGGGTGACCATATCCAAACATCATCATAACAATCTCACATCAAACTCTAATCACCTTTTAGTGATGTAAAGAGAATCAAATCATGGTTGAAAAGAAAAGAAGCCATCATAATCTCTCATCTCACAAATAAACCCTCCACAAAAAGTTATTTGCAAACTTGCAAATAACCCCCTCCATCAGAAAAGTCCGGCCGGGAAAGAACAAAGGAAAACCGGCCGGAACGGAATGCAAACTGGCAACTCCAGAAAACTGGTCCCGTAATAAATTACAGGAAAACCCCGATACTGTGCATACACACCCGCATCTGTATTCCGACCGGATACAAATGCAATGAGACAAAATCTACACTGTACTATACTAGGATCCGGCTTAAACCAAAGCCGGCTAGTAATATCCGTTCGATCCTGATCCGTGCAATACCGCACGTATCTGATCGAACCCTGCCATATATCCATACGGCCGCTAGTACAAACCGTCCGATCCTGATCCGTGCAATACCGCACGTATCTGATCGGACCCTGCCATATCTCCATACGGCCTCTAGTACAAACCGTCCGATCCTGATCCGTGCAATACCGCACATATCTGATCGGACCCTGCCATATCTCCATACGGCCTCTACAACATTTCGCCCGAAAGCTTGAGTAACTGAAAGTGTGGTGGACTCTAAAGACTCGTCAATACTATGGCTGTGGATTTAACCACTAGCACGTCAGAGGTATAAACCAATACGTGACGGGCCACCAGCTATTGACCAAAACGGACGTCGATGAGCGAACTCATCCTGACACCCTACTGAGCCTGTCAGTAACAATATCCGTACAGTCCGGTCCGTTCGTCTATGAGCATCGCATGTCGGGCCTAGGGGGTTGGTAAAAGTCAGACCCCCAAAAGCGGTACAAGTCGTGTCAGAGTGTAGCCCAGAACACCCTGAGATACTACTGGAATACCTACCAGTAAATCTCCTGCCTTGGCCAAGGACTTCGTGTAATGGCTCTCCTAGACACAGCGCGACCTCACCCCCAATACCGGGAGAGACGAACCCCTGAAGATCCGCTCACTGCCTCCATGTGGCTCGGGACTGTACCCAACTAAAACATGTTTGCACGACTCCTTTGAGCCGTGGTAGGGTAGTAATCAAAGCACAGTGGGAACTCACACGAGACAAATGACGATCCCCAGGTCGATGAACTAACCTGTACACATATCACCTGGGAACTGCTATCTGACGTCAGGTATAAGACCAACTAGCATGTTCCCGGCGAGTCCTGTCCGGTGTACTCATAACCCAATGAGCACCTGTATACATCTTATGTGAACCAACTGACACCAGTGGCTTGTGAGACCGGCCACCGCCCCTTGTCGGGGTCTCGACTGTATACACTAGTCTACTCTGGAGAATCGATGCCCTGTCTCGAAACTCCTACGACTAGGGACCTTTTAAGGATGAGCTTATAGACTCCAGCTCTCACTTATATGATCTCCCTCATACTGCTGGCTGTCAAGCAAGAATCCTAGGGGCTCTATCAACGTGCAATAGTGACCTGTCAGGTCACCTAAAGCAGTACACGATGATAAAGGTAAACCAGATAGCATACTATCATCTCGAGTAGGACTGTCCTACCGGGATAGGTCCTCCCTCAATCATTGCAATCACGTGCCTGTGATCCAATAATTGACTCTGTGGGCACTATCTCCAACATTGACCACCATGACCTCTCTTGATTTTGTTGACCCGTTGACCGGAGTTGACCATTGATCTTCATGAGAGGTCTACACTCTTCTTTGGATTTTCTTTTTCTTTTTGATTATGAAAATGGTCAATTCAATGTAGCATCAACTTTATCATGATAGGATTGGTTACTATTATTGTAACCATGGTGCCTTTTTTCTTTAGTTGATTTTTTCATTATTCTTTTCTCATTCTCTCTCTTGCAAGTGAGAAGAAAGAAAGAGAGCTCCATGGTTGCTTGATCTCCTTCATCTTCCTCCTCTTGAAATATTCTTTTGATCTCATGTGTTGAGAGAAAAAGAATCCACATAGACAAATACTTCCATCAACCTCCTCTACATAACCTAGGACTTCAAGACTAGCGATCTTGTTGCACTAGTTGCCTCGGCTCGAGGTGGAGCTCGGTGTACATCTCTCGGGTGGATCGTCTTCGACTCAAGAAGGCCGCGGAGGTGACCAAGATCCGGATCGACCCTCGGAGCATGGATGTGTGAGCCGGACAGCGGAGAGAAGATCCGAAGGACCGGTTTCGTGAGGTATAATTTCTACGGCATAGTAGTTAACGCCTCTAGTAGTTTGTTAGTTTCTAGTTTAGCAAAGATCCGGCTTTTTGTCCATGTTGCTTTTGCGCCAAAAAATGTTTTTCGCCGTTTCCGCCTCCCCGTAAGAACCGGGGTGAGCAACGTGGACTTACAGTGGTATCAGAGCCTAGCTAAACATAAACTAGCAAGTTAGCAAAGTGTTAAGAATATCGATCGGAAAAAAGTCGCAAAACACGCCCGGAAAAACCAAGTTTCTGTCGATTTTTTATACTGCTCAAAAAGTGATTTAACATATATGAAAAATCGGCTCAGGGTTTTCTAAAGACACAGACCAAAACCGGTCCACTGAACCGATCAAAGTGCCGCGGTTCCGCGGCAAGAACATGCTTCTTGCCGCGGATCCGCGGCCGAGTTGACTCGGCCGTGGACTGAGTTTGGTGCAGTGTGCTTAGTTGGCTGTTTTGGGATTTTTAGTACATGTTGTTTCTGCCCAGATTTTCCAGAGAACAAAATGACTTTTTGGGTGGTTACGAATCCGTATTTTGATCGATATTCCGTACACTTTGGCTAATGAATATTTTCTGTGATGTGATATACGTATTGAACGTCCGCTAATCGCTATACGTCGATTAGTGGGGGTTATACATATCTGTGATCTGTAATGTTGATGGTTTGTGTATATGAACTCGGTGGATTGTCGCGGATGAATAGCCGGGGTGGATGTGAGATGAGAGTTTCTTTTTCTTTCATTCATTGTAAAATTTGTAAAATTGATGTAATATTATTTGTTTGGCCGCACAACCGGGTCGGGGTTGTAACCGTCATTGTATAATTTCTTTTTACTGTTTTTGCTCCTAGGATAGACCCAAGGTGGGGTGCACAAACTACCGGGTATCTCGAAGTGCCGAGTGACCTACTCACGGTGATGAGGGAGGTTGCTTCGCTTCGGGTACTTGGCAGGTAGTTTGCCGCACCCGTAGGGGTCTAGGGTGGGGTTTGGCTATTCATCGCGACCGTGTAATCCGTTCTTCGTTACAGGCTCGTACGAATTGCGGATTCCTAGTATATCCATTGTATTCATCTGTGATCTGGAATGACTATCATTGCATGTGACGAATGTTTATATATATCTATATGATATCTATTTAGGCGTTGCTTATGTTTTGCATCCGCGCTAGTCCAGCCCCCGCTCTGTCGTTAGTTAAGTAACCTAACGGGTGATGACGGGACCCCGTGGCGAATGCGGATGGCATAAGCGTACGTCATATTTTCGTTGTTTTCTGCAATGGTAGGATTAAATGATGGGACGCATTGAAATTAATGCAAGAAAATAAACCAAGTAAAAGTCGTTGGAACACTTTCAAAACCACTCGGTTCTTTTCAAAAGCCAGCTTTTTAAACGCGGAGCTTGAACCACTCCATTTAAAAGCTATCAGGTTCCTTCGATTATATCAAGTTCACTACGTTCACGGTTTCGCAAAAACCATTCGTAGCCCTCCGTCATTTCAGTTAAATAGTCAGTAGTATTCAAGCTATGTATTTTGACCTTCGCCAAGGCATAGTGATTGGTAGCTGCTGAATATTTATCTGTAGCATAGATATATGCGTTGGTTTGGGACAGTCGTACTACTATTTTAGCCTTTGTCAAGGGTATGTACGGGTGGGTTCAAATTAACCTGGACAATGACGGGTGGAACTTGACATGTGACTTATGATATGTTGGCCTTCGTCAAGGTCATAAGAGCATGGGGCAAAAATCCACATCGGGAGTTTCAAAAGAACTGAAACTTGCTAGCGCTGCATACCATTTGGAGTGTGATGATTCTGGTAGGATTCCTTCAGTTTTGTCACGCGATGATATTTGGATCCCGATCCTACTATGAGTATATGCTACTCCTCCGGAACTTTCTCACTTAACGATCAATGCTATAAACCAAGTAGGTGTCTAGAAAGGTGTTAGCGGGGCTACGCCCACAGGGAAAAGAGGTTATTTAATTAAGGAACTTCGCGAAAGCGTTGGAAAACCTCCCTCGAAGTACCGACACCAGCCTGGCTGAACGATTAAGCAAGTATTGTACGGTGAGATTGATCCCGACTAATTCTTCCTTTATGGTTTGAGGAGGGATTCGAGAGACAGTGGGAGCCATCCTGTTTAGATAAATTAAAAACCAATCTAAACTTGCAAGAGCATCATGCTAAAGTGTTTTCTTCTCTCTCTCTCTTAATTGCAGCGACCCAGTGATCAGACATAGGTTACATCTAGATAATAAAATGACTGAATCTGACTGTTATGACTGGCAAAGGTCTGTCCAGATGTCCATTGCCCATGACAAGCTGGGACACCTCTTGACTAATCCAACCCCTGCCGTCTCAGGTCCAGTTTCCCCTGTCACGGATATTGATATCCGTAGGACATCGGAAGAAGTCTGTGCGAAAGCCAAGTGCCCCGTGTTGGCCTCAGTTAATGGTGCTAACCAGAGGCAGCACGAGAAGATGGACTTAGTTTCTATCTTCCTCCATAACAAAGATTTATATGGAGAGCAATCTCGTATCGCAAGATATGAGACCTCGAACGAATTGCTTCCAGCGAGGTTGGCTATCGGGTCATCTGTAAGGGGTAACGTCCTTACAGAGACCAGCTCTTTTGAGCTCTCGGACCTGAAGACCACGTTGAAGAACGGGTCAGATGCTGACTTAGTTCAACAGTCTCTACCTACTACTCTGAAGGAAACCAGGGAAGTAGAAAGAAAGGGAAGGGCAGAAGTTTCGGGACTGGATGTAGTAAGAGAAGGATGCTCCTATTGTTACAGGAATGAACATTGGCAGAAGGATTACGGGGCTTGCAAAGCCAGTAGCCAGAATTCGAAGCATGTTGTGGCTTCGGCTTTAGGTGTGTTTGTGATAGAGAACTGTATGTCAGTTAACCCTACTTCCTGGGTATTGGATACCGGATCAGGATCTCATATCTGTAATTCGTTATAGGCTCTGAGAAACCGTAGGGTTATCAGGAAAGGTGATATGACTCTCAGGGTTGCTAACGGAACGAGCATGTATGCTGAATCCGTAGGGGAATATCATCTAGGACTGACAACTGGGCAGATATTGATTCTGCGTGACCGTTTTTATGTACCAGGTGCGACTTGTAATATCATATCTGTATCCTTACTTTCTAAGGAAGGATATGATTTTACTTTTGTAAGCGATGTAGTCAACATCCACCTAAATCAAGTTCTGATTGGGTCAGATACATTACAAAATAGAATATACGTATTGAATCAAGCTCATATCTTCAGTGTCCAGAACACACTTAAAAGAAAGTCTCCGGAATTAAATCAGGCTTTCTTATGGCATTATAGACTGGGTCACATTAATGAGACACGGTTGACAAAGTTACATAAAGAAGGATACTTGGATCCGTTCGAGTACCAGTCTTATGCCACTTGTGAATCTTGTCTAATGGGAAAGATGACAAAGACTCCGTTCACTGGACACGAAGAAAGAGCAAGTGAGCTCTTGGGACTCATACACAGTGATGTGTGTGGTCCAATGTCTACAAATGCGCGAAATGGTTATTCATACTTCATTACTTTCACAGATGATTTCTCTAGGTATGGGCATGTCTTCTTGATGGAGCACAAATCCGAGGCCTTTGAGAAATTTCGGGAATACAAGAATGAAGTTGAAAAACAAACAGGCAAAAGTATCAAGACACTGAGATCTGATCGAGGTGGTGAATACTTGAGTGCCGAGTTTCTGGACTACTTAAAAGAGAATGGAATTCTCTCTCAGCTTACTCCTCCATACACACCACAACACAACGGTGTATCGGAGAGGAGGAATCGAACCTTATTGGATATGGTTCGTTCCATGATGAGTAAGGCTGAATTGCCGCGATCCTTCTGGGGCTATGCACTAGAATCAGCTGCATATCTCTTGAACAAGGTTCCCTCCAAGACTGTGCCTACCACACCATATCAGATGTGGTGTGGGAAAAAACCCCATCTTCAATATCTGAAAATATGGGGATGTCCAGCTTTTGTAAAAAAGCAGCATGTGGACAAGCTCGAGGCACGCTCAGTACTGTGTAAGTTTGTGGGATATCCAAAGAACCCCAGGAGGTATTTTTTCTATTACGCAGAGGAACAAAAGGTTTTTGTTTCTCGTCATGCCCACTTTCTGGAACATTAGTTTTTAGAGAAAGGTGAAAGTGGGAGCATAGTAGAATCGGAAGAAATTCCAGAACCACAAGCTATTACTGAAAGCTTAGAAGAACCAGAAGGTTCAAGAGAACCGGACATCCCAGCGCCACTCCGCAGGAGTAGTAGGCAGTCTCATCCGCCCGAGAGATACTACGGTTTTCTCATAGACGGGGATAGAGAGGATTGCTCCATTGACTATGGTGAGCCTACCAGCTTCCAGCAAGCCATTCAGAGCGGTGACTCGATAAAATGGCTGGATGCAATGCGGACCGAGATGGAGTCCATGTACACCAACAAAGTTTGGACTTTGGACTTTGCTCCAGAAGGGGTAAAACCCGTAGGCTGCAAATGGATCTTCAGAAAGAAGATTGGTGTAGATGGGCAGGCTGAAACCTATAAAGCTAGACTTGTAGCAAAGGGTTTTCGTCAAAGACCTGGTTTGGACTATGACGAGACCTTTTCTCCAGTGGCTATGCTCAAATCCATTCGGATCCTTCTTGCCATTGCTGCCTTCCACGATTATGAGATCTGGCAGATGGACGTAAAGACGGCTTTCCTAAATGGAAATTTGGAAGAGTGCGTCTTTATGGATCAGCCAGAGGGATTCATTCAGAGTGGGAGCAGCGGTAGAGTGTGCAAGTTGCTCAAGTCCATCTATGGACTGAAGCAGGCATCGCGGAGTTCGAACATCTGCTTTGATGATACTGTCAAGGAATTCGACTTTATCAAGAACCCAGATGAACCATGCATTTACAGTAAGATTGTAGGGAGAACTGTGGTATTCCTCGTCTTGTACGTGGATGACATTCTCCTAATAGGAAATGATATTCCTATGCTACAGTCAGTCAAAGGATTCTTGTCGCAGAGGTTCTCCATGAAGGACCTAGGCGATGCCAACTACATTCCGGGAATCCAGATCTATCGTGATAGATCTAAGAGGATGTTGGGACTTTCACAGTCAAGGTACATCGACACCATACTAAAAAGGTTCAGTATGGAAGATTCCAAGCGTGGTAATCTACCGGCTTGTCACGGAATCACCTTCTCCAAAGAGATGTCTCCCAAGACTGATTTGGAAAGGGCTCGCATGTCATCTATACCCTACACATCTGCGGTAGGCTCTATAATGTATGCGATGTTATGTACCAGACCAGATGTAACATACGCATTGAGCGTTGTAAGCCGGTATCAGTCGGACCCAGGGGAGAAATACTGGATAGCGGTAAAGAACATTCTTAAGTACCTGAGAAGGACTAAGGAGATGTTCTTGGTGTATGGCGGAACAGACCTCCAGATCGAGGCCTTTGCTGACTCCAGCTTCCAGAGTGACAAGGATGACTCCAAGTCCATGTCGGGTTATGTCTTTACCCTCAATGGAGGGGCGGTTTGCTGGAAGAGTTCCAAGCAGGAGACCGTTGCTGACTCAACTATGGAAGCGGAGTACATAGCTGCTTGCGATACCTCAAAAGAAGCTGTCTAGATGAAGCTTCAGGTGGTTCCTACCAGTGTTGATCCAATACCGCGGTATTGTGACAACAACGGCGCTATAGCGTTAGCGAAGGAACCCAGGTCCCATCAAAAGTCCAGGCATATTTTGAGGCGGTACCACCTGATCAGGGAGATCGTAGATCGCCGGGAGATCGAGGTGAAGAGAGTAAATACGGAAGATAACACTGCTGATCTGATCAGTCGAAAATATTGTATATTTTAGCCGGCAATTTCCCTAACATTTGCATACATTTAGAAGTGTTCGGCATTCATATTCTACATATTAGCAAATCTGTCACAAAATATGAGATTGCATGTACTAGACTTTTAAACCGACACTTTAAGGGAAATTAACCGCATTTCATGGCATCGCATCATTTCTGTATTTGCGCACACTTGTCTTGAGTCTGTGCAGGAAAATACGGAAGAAAAACCAAAGAGCTGATCAACATTAAGCCAATTCAATCATTTCAGATCTGGTAGTAATGCAGAAGGAATTAGATAATTCAGTACATCAGAAGAAGGCCCACAACGCAGGCCCAACAATCACCAGAAAGCCCAAGCTCTAAAGCCCCAAATCAGCCGCCCTTCCGCGGCAATTACCCCTTATCTGCGGCGGAAGCGCCGCGGTTCTACCACGTCAGCCGTCCAAGTTTGGGCATAATCTCTCTCTCTGGGCCCACAGTCTTTTCTGATACTCCAAACACCAGAATTCTCTCGAAGCTACTACAGATCAGCAAAGGAGATTAAGGAAGGCTAATCCTAATTAAGCTCCTAATTAATCCTATTCTAGAAGCTCCTCCTAACTAATTACATCTAGAACCTTCTCCCCTAACTAACTTTTTGAGGGAAATTTGAATTTCCTCAACAAACTTTAGGAGGGAAAGTTAGAATTTGAAATCCTAGATCTAGGGTTAGTTATCTATAAATAGAGCCTAAATCTAAGGGTTGAGGTTGTTCACCATTAGTTAAAAAATAATTCCCTCTTTTATCATTTTCTTCCACAAGTCTCGTGACAAGGCTTGTGCGAAACCCTAACCCTAATTCCACTCTAAATCCAAGATCTTGAGTACCAAATCAAGCGAGAAGCCTTCAACCTTTTAGGAGCCGAGCCGATCTTCAATCGGGCAAGTGATCCAAGCCGATCCGCGATCCACGGAGACGAGCGAAGCCAAGTCGACGATCAAGTTCTTCCTCTTGTAGTTCTTGAGCGAATGTAACTAAATTGTTGATATAAATAAAAGGTGAAATTCGTTAATCTTGCTTTCTTTTAATTCTTGCATCATGATTAGATCTCAATTTGTAATTGTTGCTCTTGTTGTGATGTTCGAGTAAAACTCCGCTCGTTAAGGAGTCGAGACGATTGTAGAATGATGATGTAACAAATTCTAATACTATTTTTAAGTCCTACGAGTTTTGTAAACCCTAGCAAGTTCAAGAATCGATGACCTAGTTTCGTAGCGATGCTTTCTTGATTGTGATCGCTCGAAATTAGGGATCAACGATCGTTTCTTGAATTTACTAGAGGCTAGAATGTGAATGACATCGACGAAAGAACAAGGGATAAGATGAAACCCTAGTTTCACAAGAAATCCCTAATTCTCATCGATGATCATCGATCTAGTATCAATTCATCGAAGGATAAGAATACGTAATTATAAGATTACATCACATCTATAGATCCGATCGATTCCTACGAGCCTCATTTCGATTCTTGAGATTTGGTTTGGAAAAATCAACAAACGATCAATTCTTGATTCTATCTTTTAATGCTTTCTTAGATCTAGTTTTTTCTCATTCTTGAACTTCAACTATAAATCTTGAATTGTTTTGTTTTCTTTCTTTAAAAGTTTCAATTCATTTAATTTAAAAGACGAACGATTACACTTTCCCTGTGGACGATCCGCACTCACATACTAACTACAATCCGACACCGTAGTTGATTGCGGTCAAATAATTTTTGGTTGTGATTTCTTTACAATTCCATACTACACATCGAGAATTCTTTTCAATCAAATGGCGCCGTTGCCGGGGACTATTTGATTTAACTTTTACATCCAAGTCGAGAAATTATAACAATCAAATGGCGCCGTTGCGGGGATAGTGCGCTAATAGTTCGTATTTTGAAATTTGAGTTGAACAATTTATTTCATCATAATTTTTAGATCTAAACTCGTACAAACCCTAATACTTGTGTTGTGATTTGTTGCGAGAAAATCTGGAATCATTGGAGCTGGAGAAAAATTTTTCTGAAACATCCAGAGAGCTGTGTAGGTGAACAGAATCTTGTGTACAAAATCTTGTGCACTGATCCCAAAGTATCGCGGCGGAAGGGCGGCAAGAACCCCTCAACTGCGGCGCTTCCACGGCTCCCTTGAGGCTTCACTGCACCAAACTTTCTCTGGTAACTCCTCACTTTCTTATCTCTTACCTCATCTGCTCCAATAACAATTTTGCTGCAGGTTTCTTTGCAAATAAATCGCAGCGCCGCAAAAGCAATAAAAAATTTGTGCGTGTTTTTGATTCTTGTGGTTGTTGCATATTAATACGGAAATTTAAGGGGCACGACCAAATTCAAATTAGGTGGGGATTTCATTACCCTTCCTAGGCCCCGAAAATCGCAAAACTTGCATCCGCATTTACCCTCATTAATTAAAAGAAATCTAGAGATGACTCTAAGGACCGTCGCGCTCAATTAGGACAAGAGAAGGCCGTGGGTAATTCATTGCTTATCCGAGTTTTTTCTGTGGTGCCTAAGGCGAGTGTGTCTAAGGCTAGTGGTTATTAATTAGGCCCACTGTAGTGGTGGTTCCTTCCCACTTACCTGGCACTTATCCGGCCACAGGGGGACAAAGAGGCAGTGGAGGATTGATCCTGCGACTTGTCTTTTGGCAGTTAGGAGCGGTCTAGAGTTTGACCTAGGTGACACTAGATTTTAGGGTTTTGTGTGTTGCATTTGTTTTGTTGCATCATTTTTTTTCAAAAATCCGTATCTTTTCCAAAACAAACACCGCATTCATTCTTTTCCCTAATTATAAATTCACGCTGCCACTTGTACTAACCCTTTTTAGTGCAAGATAGGCTGGACACGGGTGTCTAGTGCCCGTTAAGTCCGCGTTTCCCTCATCGACCCAAAAGTCGGTATTTCTACACTTACCTTTCTTTTACCCACCACCACACCCACATCGATGGATCCACCTCCATCGAACTTCTTTTCCACTACTCTGCCGCCGTCCGTTGGTGCGCAGATTCCACCTCGCATCTCTCTCCAAGAGCGGTGCTATCCAACACGAAGCCCACTTTCCACCTGTCTTTCCACACCACCAGCCAACGGGGAAAATTTTCAAATAAAACCCCAATACATCAACCTTCTACCAAAATTTCACGGTCTCGAGTCTGAAGACGCATACGTGTTTATCACGAAATTTGAAAATGTATGCGCAATGATGGGTACTTCACAGTTGTCTGTGGATGCTTTACGTCTTCGTCTTCTCCCATTCACCTTGTGCGATTTAGCCGAGATGTGGCTATATAACACTATCGCACATTCCATTTCAAATTGGGACGAATTCGTCAAAGCATTCCTTAAGAAATTCTACCCACATCAAAAGACAGCTCGAGTCCGTAGCGAAATCTATCAATTCACCCAGCTTCCAAATGAAACATTTTCAAAATGTCTTGACCGTTTCAAGGATCTGTTAGTCCAATGTCCACATCACGGTATCCCGAGATGGGAATTGTGCCGAATCATTTATGAGGGCATTACTCCTTACACAAGACAGTCCCTTGAATCCATGTGTCAAGGCAACTTTATGACCAAAGATGATTGGGAAGCCTGGAAATTTCTAGAAGATTTCGCTGAAAAATCTTTACAGTGGGAGGGGGTGAGTCAATCATCTAGGGATGGCAATGATATTTCCATAGGAATTAGAGCTGAAATTTCAGCTTTACACAAGAAATTTGACGCTATGGAAAATAAATTTTTAGCTGCCGCCCTAAGTCAAATATCACTCTCCAAAACTGTATGTGGTTGTTGTTCTGATCCGTCTCACTTGACGGAAGAATGTCCGTTTCAAGGTCCTGAGCATACCAATGCATCATTTCAAAGACCTAGAAACGATCCATCTTCCTCCACATATGATCAAGGTTGAAGGAATAACCCTAACTTTGATTGGAACCAATCCCAATTTCAAAACACGGTTCCAACCCAAAACAATTTTCAAAGGGCCCCTCCACCACAACAGCAACCACCACAATTGAGTCAGCACCCCTTTCAAGCACAAAATTTTCAAAATCCGGTCAACACTTTTGCACCATCTAGTCCTTTGCAGTTGACCGGGACTGATGAATCCTATTCATTTGCACAATGCATGAATTTGGTCTTAACAAATATCATGCAAGTTTCGGCTGAAATGAAATCTTCTGTCGATAAAATTGAGAAAAACTCAGCGTCCCAAGCTGAGACTATTAAATCGATGGAAGCAGAAATTTCACAACTAAAAGCCGAAATGAGTGCACGAGAGAAAGGGAAACTTCCAGCTCAACCTTTACCTAATCTTAGTTATTCACATGATGTGGATGCAATCATGTTGAGATCTGGAAAAGTGCTTGACCATCACCTTGGGGAAGAGTTTGATGATACTGATAAATCAATCAATAGAACCCCGGCTGAGACCTTTCCACACACACACACTTCTTACCCCAGTTCTTCTACCCTACCATTTTCTTCCGAGCCTATTCTTCATTTCCCAAAAGGCTCGCCATTACAGCCCACCTCTTTTACCCCTCCACGGACGATCCCCACTTCTATTCCGGGATCGGTTCCACACCCACTTTCTTCTCCTATGATGGACCCAGCACTTATTGCCAAAGCACCTTATCCTAATCGGTTAAGGGCTAATACACCGAGTCCACATATGGAGAAGATTATGAACATTTTTAAGCAAGTAAACACCAACATCCCTCTCCTAGATGCCATCCAACAAGTTCCGTCCTATGCGAAAACTCTTAAGAACTTGTGCACTAGGAAGAGGAAGAATCCAGTGCCTAAGAAGATTTTCATGGAAAAAACAATAGACACGGCTTTCCCCCAACAATTACCAAGGAAACGTAAGGATCCTGGATATCCTACTATTTCCGTTTCTATTGGGGAAAAACACATTAACCGTGCTCTATTAGACCTTGGCGCTAGTGTTAACTTGCTTCCATACTTAGTCTATGAGCAATTAGGGATCGGAGAGTTGAAGCCAACCAATTGCACTCTCCAGATGGCTGACCGATCAATCACCAAACCTAGGGGTGAACTGGAGGATGTGTTAATAAAAATCGGGGAATTTATATTCCCGGTAGATTTTATTGTAATTGATACACAACCTGTAGCGAACCCACGGAATCAAATTCCGGTGATTTTAGGTCGCCCCTTTTTGGCCACTTCCAATGCTATTATCAACTGTCGTAACGGTTCTATGACCCTATCTTTCGGGAATAGGTCAATAGAACTAAACATTTACAAGTTGGGAAGTGTACCCTCCGAACCTACTGCTCAGGTCTGTTCTGTCGACTTAATGGATGTCGACAGCAGCGAATTTGATAATCCTCCTGATATCGATCTAGACTCTTTTCATATGTTGTTGTTTGACCCAATTATGTATCTTACATATACGGACTCTTCCACCGAGATGTCCGGGTCAACAATTAACACGGATTATGAACTGATTTTAGAGTCTGAAGATCACCCCGCACTTTGTGATGACATTATTCATCGGGGTATTAATGGAACTTTTGAGGAGATCTTCGCTGATGAACTCGCATTTTTGAATGACACGGGTGTTGAGATGAATCATGTCCCAATCATTGAAATTGAACCTCCACCCCTTCTTCTGAAATGGAAAAAGAATGCGAGTTATCCATCACATACACTGCATCGTCTCTCCAATATGAGACGCACACACATTCTATTCCACCACTTAACCTTTCCCCACTTCTTCTTCTTCCACCAACCCGAGCACTGCATTGATAAAATTTTTGAATGGTTGGTGTTAACATTCGGTCTTTGCAAAGCTTGGCATCGACCAATGATTTTTGACCCCCACTTGTGATTTTTAAAGATTAACATTGCATAACTCAAGTTTGGGGGGGGTATAATCGGGCTCTTGAAAAGAAAATTTTTTACAAAATTTTGAGCCAAAAAATAAATTTCGGGGAGGGTCTTCACTTAAATATTTTGCCCCCACTAATAAATTCCTCCCAAGCTTACAGGTTTTCGAGATTTAGCAGAAGGCAACAGTGAGGACACTGTTGAAAACAAGTTTGGGGGAGGTTTGTGCTTATTTTCGCATCATTTGCATCATACATTGCATAAGCACAAAACATTTTTTTCGAAAACCATAAAAATTTAAAAATTGTCAAAATTATAAAAATATTTTTTTGTATATAAATAAAATAATGAAAGTTTAGATAGTGAAAAATTACATCCATGAGATTAGAAAAATTTAAGAAAACCAAGAAAATTAGAAGTTTTCTTATACGAACTAGTAATAAGTAGTTATGAGCCGTTGTCCCAAGGGTTAGTAAGATGAAAGACGTCACTAATCTGAGGATAAAAATAAGTCTGAAAAATAGTTTCTATTCTGGAAGCCAAACATTTTGAACGTTGCTACCCTGCTATTCGCACTTACACACGTCTTGAAGCCTGGGATAGTAGAGGATACCTTGAAATGCTCTTGTCTTAAAGCCAAAAGTATGAAAAGAAAAATATGTTTTAAAGTGGTGAGAAAAATGGACACTGGTTTTGTTATCACCAAGGGCAATAAAAATATATAGCAAAAGGGTGTTTCTTCACCTAGTGCCCTAAGGCCAATTGGTCTGGGAGTCACTGCTATGCCTGAGGTGGTGCAAGACTAGGAAAATACACCAAGTTAGCAAGCACATTAGTAATCGGTCGGTTAGTACCTCAAGAAGTATTAACGGTCGCATGAAAGTGTGTAAGCAATCTCGTTTATCAAGAAGTACTGAGGCCGATGGGCAAGAGTATGATAGCTTGAATTGAATTCTCCGGGTGTAGGGATGTCTTTACACACACGCAGGGTGATATGATCGATGTTTGGAATAAAGATAGGAATGAAGAATAAGACGATGTTTTATTGAGGGAGGACGTGATTTCTAACATCTTTTCATGACCATTAAGATAGGGCTCATGACAACCGAAAAGCTAGCTTAGTTGGAAACCCTAATTTTCAAAGTCTTTCTTTTACAATTCTTTTCTTTAAATGTAATATTCATGATCTTCCTTTTATTATTGGATTTTGTGGGTGCAATCCGCTGAAAACCCTCAGGAGACAACACTCCTCCTACTAGGGACACCTAGAGGTTTAAAGACTTGTTGCACGTGCTCAGTGCAATCGTGTTGCCTACGAAAGTGTGCTAGTTAGTTTTTCTCTTTCTTTATTTTCTCCTTCTCTCTTTTTAATAAAACATTCGCTCGAGACGATCGAAATTAAGTTTGGGGGTATTTGATCAGTCGAAAATATTGTATATTTTAGCCGGCAATTTCCCTAACATTTGCATACATTTAGAAGTGTTCGGCATTCATATTCTACATATTAGTAAATCTGTCACAAAATATGAGATTGCATGTACTAGACTTTTAAACCGACACTTTAAGGGAAATTAACCGCATTTCATGGCATCGCATCATTTCTGTATTTGCGCAACACTTGTCTTGAGTCTGTGCAGAAAAATACGGAAGAAAAACCAAAGAGCTGATCAACATTAAGCCAATTCAATCATTTCAGATCTGGTAGTAATGCAGAAGGAATTAGATAATTCAGTACATCAGAAGAAGGCCCACAACGCAGGCCCAACAATCACCAGAAAGCCCAAGCTCTAAAGCCCCAAAGCAGCCGCCCTTCCACGGCAATTACCTCTTATCTGCGGCGGAAGCGCCGCGGTTCTGCCACGTCAGCCGTCCAAGTTTGGGCATAATCTCTCTCTCTGGGCCCACAGTCTTTTCTGATACTCCAAACACCAGAATTCTCTCGAAGCTACTACAGATCAGCAAAGGAGATTAAGGAAGGCTAATCCTAATTAAGCTCCTAATTAATCCTATTCTAGAAGCTCCTCCTAACTAATTACATCTAGAACCTTCTCCCCTAACTAACTTTTGGAGGGAAATTTGAATTTCCTCAACAAACTTTAGGAGGAAAAGTTAGAATTTGAAATCCTAGATCTAGGGTTAGTTATCTATAAATAGAGCCTAAATCTAAGGGTTGAGGTTGTTCACCATTAGTTAAAAAATAATTCCCTCTTTCATCAACTTCTTCCACAGGTCTCGTGACAAGGCTTGTGCGAAACCCTAACCCTAATTCCACTCTAAATCCAAGATCTTGAGTACCAAATCAAGCGAGAAGCCTTTAACCTTTTAGGAGCCGAGCCGATCTTCAATCGGGCAAGTGATCCAAGCCGATCCGCGATCCACGGAGACGAGCGAAGCCAAGTCAACGATCAAGTTCTTCCTCTTGTAGTTCTTGAGCGAATGTAACCAAATTGTTGATATAAATAAAAGGTGAAATTCGTTAATCTTGCTTTCTTTTAATTCTTGCATCATGATTAGATCTCAATTTGTAATTGTTGCTCTTGTTGTGATGTTCGAGTAAAACTCCGCTCGTTAAGGAGTCGAGACGATTGTAGAATGATGATGTAACAAATTCTAATACTATTTTTAAGTCCTACGAGTTTTGTAAACCCTAGCAAGTTCAAGAATCGATGACCTAGTTTCGTAGCGATGCTTTCTTGATTGTGATCGCTCGAAATTAGGGATCAACGATCGTTTCTTGAATTTACTAGAGGCTAGAATGTGAATGACATCGACGAAAAAACAATGGATAAGATGAAACCCTAGTTTCACAAGAAATCCCTAATTCTCATCGATGATCATCGATCTAGTATCAATTCATCGAAGGATAAGAATACGTAATTGTAAGATTACATCACATCTATAGATCCGATCGATTCCTACGAGCCTCATTTCGATTCTTGAGATTTGGTTTGGAAAAATCAACAAACGATCAATTCTTGATTCTATCTTTTAATGCTTTCTTAGATCTAGTTTTTTCTCATTCTTGAACTTCAACTATAAATCTTGAATTGTTTTGTTTTCTTTCTTTAAAAGTTTCAATTCATTTAATTCAAAAGACGAACGATTACACTTTCCCTGTGGACGATCCGCACTCACATACTAACTACAATCCGACACCGTAGTTGATTGCGGTCAAATAATTTTTGGTTGTGATTTCTTTACAATTCCATACTACACATCGAGAATTCTTTTCAATCAAATGGCGCCGTTGCCGGGGACTATTTGATTTAACTTTTACATCCAAGTCGAGAAATTATAACAATCATGATCCATTCACGAAGGCCATACCCCAGACTCAGTTCGAGCGGCTGATCGAGATGATAGGTCTTCGATACGCCAGTACATGGCCTTAGTGCAAGTGGGAGATTGTTAGTGTATATGCCCTAGAGGTCATTACTGTATCATACTAGCTTGTATATTACTTAATGGAAGCTTGGGATATTCTCAGTTGTATAGACAATCTTACTCAAAATGGTAGTATGCTACTTGGTTTGTTTCTACTTCAATATGTGCATGTGTTTCTTTTATCATATCGCTTATACATATTAGTAGAGCCCTTAGGATCTTTGCTTGATTACCAGCGTTGTGATGGCAGTCACACTAGTGGGGGCTGGGTAATCTACAAGCACATCCTTATACAGGTCCCTAGTCGTAGGACTATCGAGACGGGGCATCGATACTCCGGAGTAGACTAGCGTATACGCTTCTCATCCCAGCTCGGGAGGTGGTCTGTCCCACAGCCATCAGTACGTCGTACTGGAGATAGTATGCGGGTGCTCGTTAGGTTACGAGTACACTAGACAGGACCCGTCGGGAACTGTTGGATGGTATTATACCTATCGTCAGTTATCAGTTCCCAGGTGACATGAGTACAACTTAGTCCGCTGACTTGACACTGTCACTTCGCCTCGAGTGTGTTCCCATTGTACTTAGATTACTACCCTACCACGGCTCAAAGGCGTCATGCAAACAGGTAGTAGTTGGGTGCAGTCCCGAAGCACTTGGAGGCAGTAACGGTTAGACATGATTCGTCTCTCCCGGTATAGGGGGTTGACATCGCGCTGTGTCTAGGAGAGCTATTACACGAGTAGTCCCTGGCCAGGGCAAGCGAGATATACTGGTAGGTTTCCAGTGTTATCTCAGGGTGTTCTGGGCTTCACTCCGACACGACTTGTACCGCTATTGGGGGACTGACGTTCACCACCCCCTAGGCTCGCCATGCGATGTATCAGACGAACAGACCGGACTGTATGCAGATTGTCACATACATGCTCAGTAGTAGTTCGGATGGGTTTACCTCATCGACCTTCTTATTGACATCTACCTGGGGACCGTTACGTACAGCTAGTGCCGCTTGCGGTCTGTGGTGAAACCCACTGCCAGCGTAGTGTCGAGTCTTTAGAGTCCCACACAGAGAGTTTCCCTGCACTGAGAGAAACGTGTAGAGGCCGTATGGTTTTACGGCAGGGCTGCGATCACTTACGTGCACTTGTGTGCGTATGCTGTTCGGACAGGCAATACTAGTGGGCTTTGGTTTAAGCCGGATCCTAGTATTGCACGGATGGATTTGTTTTGTCTTCTGTGCATTCGCATTCTACGGAATGCGGATGCAGGTGTGTATGCACAGTTTTGAGGAGCGATAAAGGAGGAGGTGCCCCATTAGGGTTTTGGCAGTTGGTTCGGTCAAAACCGTTATGTGGCAGGCTCATTAGGGTTTTGACAATTCGTTCGGTCAAAACCATTATGAGCCGGAGACATTATTTTACTAATCCTTTTTGTGATAATTTGTGATGGCTAATTGCATTGACCATTTGACCACCATGAGCTCTCTTGACTTTGTTGACCCGTTGACCAGAGTTGACCATTGACCTTCATGAGAGGTCTACACTCTTCTTTGGATTTTCTTTTTCTTTTTGATTATGAAAATGGTCAATTCAATGTAGCATCAACTTTATCATGATAGGATTGGTAATGATGTTGTTTTACTATTATTGCAATCATGGTGCCTTTTTTCTTTAGTTGATTTTTTCATTATTCTTTTCTCATTCTCTCTCTTGCAAGTGAGAAGAAAGAAAGAGAGCTCCATGGTTGCTTGATCTCCTTCATCTTCCTCCTCTTGAAATATTCTTTTGATCTCATGTGTTGAGAGAAAAAGAATCCACATAGACAAATACTTCCATCAACCTCCTCTACATAACCTAGGACTTCAAGACTAGCGATCTTGTTGCACTAGTTGCCTCGGCTCGAGATGGAGCTCGGTGTACATCTCTCGGGTGGATCGTCTTCGACTCAAGAAGGCCGCGGAGGTGACTAAGATCCGGATCGACCCTCGGAGCGTGGATGGGTGAGCCGGACAGCGGAGAGAAGATTCGAAGGACCGGTTTCATGAGGTATAATTTCTACGGTATAGTAGTTAACGCCTCTAGTAGTTTGTTAGTTTCTAGTTTAGCAAAGATCCGGCTTTTAGTCCATGTTGCCTTTGCGCCAAAAATTGTTTTTCGCCGTTTCCGCCTCTCCGTAAGAACCGGGGTGAGCAACATGGACTTACAACCTAACCCTAACCCCAGCCCCAGCCCAGCCCACCCCAACCTAACCCTAACCCCAGCCCCAGCCCTAGCTAAACCCCAACCCCAACCCCAACCCGAACCCCAGCCCCAGCCCCAGCCGAACCCCAACCCCAACCCTAACCCCAACCCCAACCCCAACCGCAACCCCCTGCCGAACCCCAGCCCGAGCCCGAGCCCGAGCCCCAACCCTAACGCTAACCCCAACCGATGCCTCATCGGTACCCAAACAATGAACCATAGCCCTAAAACAATCAAAAATTTGAGTAATTGAAGATTTCCTTACCTGATCGAAGGCGACGATCGATCGAAGGCGACGATGAAAACGGAGATGAGCCGGCGCTAGCGACGACGAAAGCAGGCGGTGGCTACGACGAATCGGCCGGCGCTGGCGACGACGATCGATCGGCAGGAACGAGGGTTTGGGAATTTGGGTTCGCGCACGCAGGAGAAAATAATTTTTAGGTATTCAGCGTAGGGATCGATCCGTGCCTTTTTAAGAGAGAACAAAAAGTTTATACCAGTGATTGAGTGCACTGTTGTCATATAATGCCGAACTTATCATTAATGACCTTGGCAAGAGGGGCGAGGCAGTTGGTAGTGCAGCCAGCGTAGGAGACAATGTTGGTATCTGGTGTGTATGACGTATGGTTCACTCCGACAACAAGCATGGGGGCATCTTTGCTTGGAGCAGAGATGACTACTTTCTTGGCACCACCCTGCAAAAACATTATAATTTTGTCTTAGGAAATGCAAGAAAAGGAAAGTAGGTGTAAGCACATAAATCAACGAGAGATTGTTTGAAACAATGCTGGCTGAATTAAGAATTGCTTCCTCCTCCTAGTTCAGCCAAGAATCTGGCACTAATTAAGAGAGGGTGATGTCAGGTCAATAACTTACCGTAAAGCTTCATCATTTTTTTAATCAAAATTTCTTATTTCTCAAACCCTATCTTGGCAGGGGAAATATTTAGATGAGAGCCATAGATACCATGGATACCAAAGAATTACAAAACCATATGCATAAGCCAAAGAACCAAAATGGTAAATGTTGACAACGAGTATGCGCGCATGCACCACTCACAGCTATAACCATTAGACATGGAAAAGAACTTAAGGAACCATAAGTTTCAGACAAGTATAATCGCATAAGCAAGCTATGAAGTTAGGAGTAAGAAAAATACCTTCTAAGTGAGCAGCAGCCTTGCCCTTGTCAGTGAAGACACCGGTTGACTCCACAACATACTCTGCGCCCATCTCACCCCATGGGATCTCCTCAGGGTTCCTTAAATACCAACAGCAGTTTAGACCACCGATCAACAACATATAGCTAGGAAGAGAAATAACCATAACCATGCTAAACGAGTTATAAATGGGGACTACCTGCAACCAAAAACGATCTCACCAAAGAGAAGGGTCTTAAGAGTCCTTCACCTTGATATCATGGTGCTTCCATTGCCCATGTATACTGTCATACTTAAACATGTACTTCTGCAGTCAACCATTACAACCATTAATACAACAGTATACATCAATCACAACTAAGAAACAATGATATGAGCGAAACGAATGTGATATGTTCCTATCAAAATATTATGGTGACAGTAATTCTATTTAAAGTTCAGGTGTTAATATGCTGAAAATTGCCGAAACCTAGGCCCTGCCTTATTTCTCAATAGAATGGTTTCTACCACAGCAGAATATCAAGCTGTGTTATTGTGTATAACATAGGCTATACTTCCTATTACAGGCTCCTGTTTGCAGAATTAATCTAGGTTCGTTAGTACTTCAGAGTCGTAAAATCAACTTTAATTTCTGTGATAAGATTTCCTTGTTAAAACTTTCCACTTCAAGTTGAGAGGTCGCTGATTCGATTCTTGAAGGGGTTGCATCCAAAAAAAAGAAATTAATGTTAAATTAAAATATATAATGGGATTATGCCTTAAGATAAATACTTATAGCATAGAAACGTATAGTGATTTAAATCATAGAAAATATCTTGAACAAAAATAGAGAAGAATTGATTGGTTAAAGTTAACCTACAATCCAAAGGGTAATTATAGTTTGTTATACATTCTAGAATATCATATTTATAACAGGAATCAGAAGGCCCGCCAGGGGAGGCCACAAAGATCTTATTTGAGCATCTAGCAAAAAAGTAGATGATATTGGATCACACATAAGATGAAAATAAATTTTTATAAAAAACAACAACACAATGCTGTTAGAAAATAATAACTCAAGTAAGAGTAAGGCCACTCTGCACCTATTACTATTAATAGATAAAAGAAATTCAGAAGTTTTCAGCATTTTGAAACTCACAACTCTTTCATACGGCCCCAACCATTATTTCGACTCCTTGTATTTATGAAGGCCACAGAACTTTCTCTCAGTTAATATAGCATTTGATATAGAAGATTAACCTTTCTCTTGAAATTAAAATCTTATCTGAAAAATCTATATTAACCATATTTACAACTTTTCTGAAATGTAATGGCTATCGTACTCAGTACTCGGTAGATGGTGAAATGAACTAGATATAATTAAATTATATCATATAAGATTACATCATATTGATTTAAAAGTGGATTGTTAAATACCAAGTCTATTGTATCACTACATTCTTCCGCCGGGAAAACCTTTCAAGAAGATAAATTCTTAACCTATCCATTTTAAATTTCTACCAAAATCTATCCAAGCGACAAACATCACAGGTCCATATGTTTGGGGCTAATATCTAGGGATTGTGGGTCCCACCATTATATCTCTTGAGTAGATTTAGATGGGATTTCAAGTGGATAGGTAAAGCATAACTCTTTCAAGAAAGATGCAAAAGTACAGTTGCACATCTCCATTCAAATATAATAAGACACAGTTACAATTTGTTAATGAATTATATATACATTCAGCGGCAAATACACTTGTCAGCCTCATAGATTACAGCAGCATGGTTCCAAAACTTGATTAATGCATATTAATGAAGAAAATATAAATAATATGTTAGATAACATAAAGAATAGACCTTTCACATAACCAAAAACTACAAAATACTACCAACTCTGATGATAATCTAGCCGTATAATCTTTAGTTTATCAAAATAATACTTTTAAAAAATTGTTATAACAGTGATTAAATAAAATAAAGTAGTCAAGGTTACTAAAATCCAAGATTTAGATCATCACCAACATAATGCAGATCACAAAATCGAAAGATTTACCAACGAAATAAACATATACATCAAAGGATCTAAAAATTATAGGACAATTTTTTATATTAAACCATATTAAAATAATATTTTTTAAAACAAACAGCTTTCAAAACATATTACAAAAACAAGCTACTTTTTGCCTCGTAGGCGACACGACAGCGCCGGCACCGGCGTCAATAAATTTTTTTTAAGGGACGCAGTTTGAAACTGCGTCCATTAGAAATATATGGAGCACACTTTCAAACTGCACCCCTTACAATTATACTGGACGCAGTTTCAAACTGCGCTACTTACAAATGTAATGGACGCAGTTCATTACATTTGTAAGTGATGCAGTTTCCAATACAATTTCAAATGGTTTCATCAATGGACGCATTTTGAAAGTACGTCCATATATTTTAGTGAAAAATAATGGAGTGCACTTTCAAAGTGCACTCCATTCAAATAGATACGATCTATTTAATTTTCTCATTCCTCACTATTCTCTCTCTCTCATCGCTCTCTCTCTCTCACATTCGCTCTCTCTCTCACGTTCGCTCTCTCTCTCTCTCTCTCTCTATCTCTCTCTTTCAGGTACTCTCTCCCTCTCTCTTTTGATCTCTCTCTCTGCTCTCTTTCCCTCTCCCGAACTCTCTCTCTCTCTCTCTCTCTCTCTTCTCCCCCTCTCTCTATCTCTCCCCCCCAAGACCTCTATTTCCCCCGACCCCCCGACCTTTCTTCCTCCCGGCGATCTCTCCCTTTTTGGTCTTTCTTTCTCATCACTCTCCCTCAGTCTCTCTCTCATCTTTCTGTCTCACTCACGCTCTCGATCTCTTCTCTTTCTGTCATCTCTCGATTTCACATTATCTCGCTCGTGTGGGTTTATGTGGAAATTCACAGGCAAACAATCTCCTTCATTCTCGCCATCATCACCACCACCATAAGTATCTAGAAGGTTGGTTAAACCCTAATTTTTGAAAGTATGTCATCGCACCGCCACTAGGTTTCAAGAAGCATCAAGTATGCAATTTTTAAAAATATAGAGTGCTAAGCTATACTATTCAAGAATCGAACTAGAGAATTAGGGTTTGTTGTAAGCAAACAATTTCTAATATAAGTGAAGAGAGTTACAATCTTTGTAGACCGTGTCCTTCACTTCTAAAACTCCAAGTAGTAGTCCATAAAACTCTTCTTGGCTCCATTTGAAGAAAGGATCGAGCTTCCTTTGTAGTCTTCGAATCCGAAGATGATCCATCTTGAAATCTCTCTAACTCAAGCTCACTCTTCACTAATCAAAGTATTAGTGAAGTAAACAACCTATATTAAAGGGCTAGGATAGTGTAGATTGATGAAGTAGGAATTTTGCTCACTTTAGAAATCTTTTTCTTTTTCTTTTTCCAACTCAAGAAAAATCCTAGAGAGCTCTTGAGGAAGAAGATGAACTTGGGTGTGTGAGTGTTGTGAATGAGAGAATGAACCATGAATTAGAGATAAGGTTGAGATAAATAAATATCTAAGAGTAAAACAAAAAAGAGAGGATGAGTCATGGCTTCTCAATACTTCTCCAAGCATCTAAACCATGATTCATTTTCCACCCTTTTTCATTTTACTCAAAAATTAAATCCCCAATAATCTTTAGCTCTAGGTGTGAGTCTCATATATCCATGTTCTATGTATCATCAACCATGATCCATAATCTATTTATATATAAATACATCTATCATATATATATATATCAAGAGAAGAAAATCTTTAGTAAGCATAAATATTAGTTAATATATAAATATATCAAATATAAATATATATCAAATTATTAAATCAACACTTGATTCAATAATCCGGTTATATCATATATAACCGACTAATATCATATATACATATGTATATCAAATTATTAAATCAACACTTGATTCAATAATCCAGTTATATTACATATAACCGACTAATATTCAATACTCAATATCAAATCAACACTTGATTCAATAATCCGGTCATATCATATATAACCGGTCAATATCAAATATATATACATATAACAAATCATTGAATCAACACTTGATTCAATAATCCGGTTATATCACATATAACCTAACCGATATCAAATATCACCTGATTAGAATACGGTATCACATACTCGTATTTAATTAAGCTCCCACACATATGACCATATATGCCCTACTTCGTTTCGTTTGAGCTAGGAAAGCTCTGTGTGGGACTCTAAAGACTCGTTAATACGCCAGCAGTAGGTAATGATCACATCAGATACCCACAAGCCGTCAGCGGTACAGCTGGACGTAACGGCTATCCAGGTATTGAGTGAATATAAGATCAACAAGTAAGCTTGTCCAAACTCTCGTAAAGCTTATAAGCAACACTTACCGTACAGTCCGGTCTCTTTATCTGATATGTCGCATATTGAGTCTAGGGGTGGAATCGTTAGACCCCAGTAACTTGATAACTCCTGCCGATGTGTGGCTTATAACCATTCGAGAAACTACTGATAACACTTACCAGTAAATCTCATCAGCCCTGGTCAGGGACTTGCTGTTATAGCCAATCGAGTATAGCGCAACATCAACTCCTAATACCGGGAGAGACGAAACCCCTCTTATCGCTCACTGCCTCTATGTGACTCGGGACTGTACCCAAAATCCACCTCTTTGCATGACTCCTTTGAGCCGTGGTATGGAGGAAATCAAAGCACAGTGGGAACCACACAAGACACTATGACGATCTCGGATCTACAGACTAACCTGTACAAGTGTTACCATAGAATTGCTATCTGACGATAGGTATGGTACCATCTAGGAGTTCTCGGTGAGTCCTGTTCGGTGTACCCATTCTCTAATGAGCACATGTGTACAATCTTTGATATCAAACACCAATGACTGTAGGATCAACCATCACTCCATACAGGGTCAAGAAATATATACACTAGTCTACTCTTGAATATCGATGCTCTGTCTCGATACTCTCTCGACTAGGAACTGTTAAAGGATGTGCTTGTGGACTACACAAGCCCCACTAGTGTGATCTGCATTATAGTCCTGGTAGTCAAGCCAACATCCTAAGGGCTTTATCAACATGTATCAGAGATATAGTATAATAATACAAGTGTACATGTTATGATAAAGAGCAACCCGATAGCATACTATCATGTCGAGAAAGAAAGTCCTTTCTATATATATGTCCAAGCATCCACTATATCATATAATAATGGCCTCTAGAGCATACATATTCCTAACAATTTTATTTAAAAATAATTTATAAAAATATTTGGTTAAAATTTCATATTGGGAAAGCAATTCGAACAAATTGGGTACATATTAGGGGTTTTCCCCGATTTTACTTGTGACGGATCAATGAGTAGGATATAAGTTCTTACAACTTGTTACATGCTAAAAATATGGATTTTATTGGAATTTTATGTAATTAGGTGAGTATAAATATGAAGATAAATAAGTAGGTTGTTTGATGAGAACTCTCAAAATATGCGTCAATTTTTCTGGCAGGTGGAAAAATGACGGATAATTATATCTATCAAGTTTGCTATTTCGGTAGCCAATTATCGATTGAAAAAAATAATATTCATGAATATGTCGAAAGAAAAACTAAGATGGTTAAAGTCAAGAAGTCTAGCACATACAACGAGCTGTGCCAAGTAGTGTACAAAGCTATCAAAATCAATCCGTTAGAGTTCAATATCTCCTTAATATGCAAATGGACGACGAAGCATGAATATACCGCCATTGGAGTATCCGATGACAAGGATACACAAGTCTGTTAGTTATGTATATGCCCTAGAGGCCATTGTTGTACATATGATGTATATTATGATGGATGCTTGGATATATACAAAGAGGACTTTCTTGCTCGTCATGATAGTATGCTATTTGGTTTCACTTTATCTTAACATGTTGACTTGTACTGGTTTACTGTCTTTCTCTCACATGTTGATAAAGCCCTTAGGATCTGTACTCGACTACTGGGACTATGATGAGATCATACTAGTGGGGCCACGGTAGTCGATGAGTACATCCTATAACTGTTCCTAGTCGAGGGTATATCGAGACAGGGCATCGATACACCAGAGTAGACTAGCATATACGCATCTTGACCCATATGATGGGCGATGGATGATCCCATATCCATCGGTGTTTGACATCAGAGATGGTGTATGAGTGCTCAGTGGAGACTGGGTACACTGGACGGACTCGCCGAGAACTCCCAGATGGTGATATACTACACGTCAGATGGCAGTTCTCCGGTGACACTGGTACATGGTAGTCTGTAGACCCGAGATCGTCATAGAGTCTTGTGTGATTCCCACTGTGTTTTGATTTCCACCTTACCACGTCCAAGAGGGCATGCAAAACGGTGGCTTTTGGGTACAGTCCTGAATCACATGGAGACAATGAGCGATATGAGGGGATTCGTCTCTCCCGGTATAGGGAGTTGATGTTGTGCTGTGTTCGATTGGCTATAACTGGAAGTCCCTGGCCAGGGCTGATATAGAGATTTACTGGTAAGTGTTACCAGTAGTTTCTCGACCTGTTATGAGCCTCACATCGACACGACTTATCAGTTACTGGGGTCTGACGTATACCACCCTAGACTTGATATGCGACATATCAGACGAACAGACCGGACTGTACGGGAGTGTTACTGATTGGATTCACAGGAGAACGGACAGGCTAGCTTATTGATCTTCTGATCGCTCAATACCTGGGTGGCTGTTACGTTTAGCTGACCGCTTGCAGCTTGTGGGTGTTTGATATGATCATCACCTGCTACCGGCGTATTGACAATTCTTTAGAGTCATACACAGGTTTCTTGGCTCAGGCAAAACGGAGTAGAGGCACATATGTGATATGTGCAGGACCGAGGATAATGCGATATGTGATACCGTACTATATTCTCGCGATATTTAAATATGAACCGGGTCATCGGATCAAGTGTTGATGCGATGAATCGGTACATGAGATATTAATCGGTTATATTCGATATATCCGGATCGTCGGATCAAGTGTTGATTCGATGATTTAATGTATAATGATATATATGATATATTGTATTACATTATCTAATATTGGCTCGCTTTATTATTTCATTTTCTCACCGGATTAATACATTGATATATATGCGATATATGTTAATTGTATTATTTTCTTTTGTTGCAAATATATAATATATATGTGATATATATTATTGTGACATGATATGATTTATTATGAAACATGATTAGTGATGATAAAAAGAGATTAGGGTTTGATTAGGGTTAGCTCCTTCTTGTTCATTCTAGAAGGATTTCCTTTTGTCTTGGTTAAGATATTTTGGTTGATATTTATCCATGACTCATTGTTTAACCTAACCAAACCCTAGCTCTAGTTTATTCTCTACAAAGGTTAAGCTTCTCATCCTTGACCATGGTTCTATGATCAATCATATATTCTTATCTACTATTCATCACAAAAGGATTATCTTATTCATTCATCATCTTCTTCTCTCTTTTAGCTTTGAGAAAGCTTACTAGAAATTCCTTTTGTGATGATTTCATGTGAGATTATGATATAAAAAGATAGCATAAATACTACTCCATCATCCTCATCTAATTTAGCCCATTATATTAGGGTGTTCACCTCATTAGAGTGAGAGAGCTTGGGTTCTAGCAACTTCGACGTAGATCATCGGAGAAGCGGAACACTACAAGCTAGCATGGATCGTTCGAGTCGTGGAGCCTCTCTTGAGTCCGGGAGATCATGGATCGCGGCGAAGGGACTTCTACTCGGAGCTTATGAAGCGAAGGAGCAGACTACAAAGGTTGCAATCCCTCACTTTTAGTTGTAAAGATATTTACTTGCATGTTAAACCTTAATTATCTAACAAAGATCCCGGCTTTGGGTTGTTCGGCACGTCTAAAATTTTATTCGGGCATGTTTGATGCCTTATGAACCTTCACAAGAGTGCCTAGGAACCCTACAAAGTCATGCTTGCATCGGAATCGAAATAGATCGAGCCGTTTATGAAGAAAGAGATATTGACGTCCGCTCAACAACCCGAATCTTATTCTGAAGTGCCTGATCTTTCTTTTCGAGCATCCGAGCATTACCCTCAAGGAGAAATGACACGCATGCTCAATATGAATGCTGATTCTACCGGTTTTATGTCTCCCACCAATGATGAACAGTATAGAGATCAAAGTTACGTAAGTGAAGGCACATCAAGCGGGACGCTAGTGAATTGGCAGTTTACAAAGTAAGTATTATCTTACATATCTTTATACCGCATGTACATTTAGCGGAACACTATTTATTAAGAGTGGAGATATATTATAGTTACTAAGTATTCATAAATTTGTATGCAGTTCTTATGTACATCCGGTCGGTTATAATTGCATGTCACCTCCAAGGTTCGGTTTGAATTGCATGCCAACACCAAACTTCAGCTTCAATATTTTGCCCCAAAATACTAAGCATATGCAGTCATACAATACGGGATACAATACGGGATGTATACCGTTTGCAAACGATAGGTCGGGTTTCATCGGTATGAAGTCGGAACATCAAGACCATGCAAGTCCCTAATATTGGTTCCGCACATCCAACTGATGTACCTGCTACGGATACAGCGGTGTTGGAACATAATGAAGATGAAAGTGATGATGATGATGCTAGTGATGAGAACGAGATTCAAGCACAAGATAGCATGCAAATTGCACATGTCCTTGACGATGAGAATGATAGGAAGTGGATTACTAATTCATGTGTTAATAATGACTTCGTTGCGTTTGAAGATCCACTTGCCAATAACATGACAGATACTCACATGTTATTTACAACAGTAATGGAGAATGTCAACTTTCGTGCTGATAGATTTTCGGCAGTCAATATTAAAAGTAGGTTGAAGGTCGGCGATTTGTTCGAGAATAAGGAGAACTTAATTCAGGCAGTCAATGTTTGGTCAATTAAACACGGAGTTTCTTTTAAACCAATCAAGACTGTCACGACCAAGTACACCGTCGTTTGTAAAACAGACGCGAACTGCCTGGGGAGGTTTCATGCATATATCTCGAAGAAATCACCGACGGGACATTGGCAGATAAAGAAGTATGCGGTTAATTATACTTGTGTGAATTCTGTAGTGAATTCAAATCATAAACATGCCAATTCTACATTCATATGTAACAGGATATTGCCTTTTGTGAAAGAGGATGTCGATTTGACCCCAAAACGATTCAAGTGCTTATAAAAGATACATTAATCATTAAAATAAATTATATGAAGATATGGAATGTGTTAAATAGGGCATTGTTTAAAATATACGAAGATTAGGAAGATTCGTATGAACATTTGCCATGATACCTTGTTACCATAAAATCTACTAATCCCTGTTTTTAAGATAACCGGCGTTTCAATGTAAAAAAGAATGTGATATTTTACCGGTGCATTTTGGGCATTCAGATCGGCCATTGATGGTTTCGCTTATTGCCGTCCTGTTTTCAGTATTGATGAGACACTTATACGACAAATACAAAGGGACTTTGCTCATTGTTACCGGTGTTGATGCAAATGATGGCCTTTATCCTTTGGCATATGCTATAGTTAGAGGTGAAACCACTGAAAATTGGGAGTGGTTCATTACTTTCATTCATCTCTACATTCTATCAGTGTGGGAAATGCACATTATTTTCATAACTGACCAGATGAAATGGATTCCGAACACACTAAGAAAATCATGGCCAGAACCTCCTAGTCATCGTTATTATATGTGATATATCAAAGCCAACTTCTCAACTGCTGGATTTAGTGGCAAAACTGTTAGTGTTATATGCCCTAAAGGCCACTATTGTATCATACTGGTTTGTATATTACTCAATGGAATCTTGGAATATACACGGATATAGTAACAGTCTTACTCGAAATGGTAGTATGCTACCTGGTTTATTTCTACCTCAGTATGTGCATGTGTTTCTTTTAGCATATCGCTTATACATATTGGTAGAGCCCTTAGGATCTTTGCTTAATTACTAGCGTTGTGATGGCAGTCACACTAGTAGGGGCTGGGTAGTCTATAAGCACATCCTATACAGGTCTCTAGTCGTAGGATTATCAAGACGGGGCATCGATACTCCAGAATAGACTAGTGTATACGCTTCTCATCCCAGCAGGGGAGATGGTCTGTCCCACAGCCATTAGTACGTAGTACTGGAGATAGTATACAGGTGCTCATTAGATTATGAGTACACTGGGCAGGACTCGTCGGGAACTGTTGGTGGGTATTATACCTATCGTCGGGTAGCAGTTCCCAGGTGACATAAGTATAGATTAATCCGTTGACTTGACACTGCTACTTCATCTCGAGTGTGTTCCCACTGTATTTTGATTACTACCCCACCATGGCTCAAAGGAGTCGTGCAAACAGGTAGTAGTTGGGTGCAGTCCCGAAGCACTTGGAGGCAGTGGCGGTTAGATAGGATTCGTCTTTCCCGGTGTTGGGGGTTGATATCGCGCTGTGTTCGGAAGGCCATTACACAAATTCATTGGCCAAGGCAAGCGATATTTACTGGTAGGTATTTCAGTAGTTTCTCAGGGTGTTTTGGGCTACACTTCGACATGACTTATTGCGCTATTAGGGGTCTGACGATTACTGCCCCCTAGGCCCAATATGCGATACTCTTAGACGAACAGACCGGATTGTACGGAGATTGTCACATACAAGCTCAGTAGGAGTTCAGATGGGTTAGCTTATTGGCTTTCTTATCGATATTTACCTGGGGGCCGTTACATTCAGCTAGTACTGCTTGCGGCTTATGGTTAAACCCACTGCCAGCGTAGTGTCGAGTCTTTAGAGTCCCACACAGAGAGTTTCCCTGCACCAGGTAAAAGGAGTAGATACCGTATGGTTTTATGGCAGGGCTTCGATAACGTACGTGCACTTGTGCGCGTATGATGATCGAGCGGATAATACTAGTGGGCTTTGGTTTAAGCCGGATCCTAGTATTATATTGAGGGATTGTTTTGTCTCTTTGTATTCGTGTTCTTCGGAATGCGGATGCGGGTATTTATATACGAACGAGGGGCATTCTCATAATTCCTTAGGATTGGCTACTAGAAGGGGGACACCTATTAGGGTTTTATTCTTTTTGGATTAAACAAAATGGGTGGAAGAAATGAGGTGTATTTGAGCATTGAACTTAGCATGGCTACTTGGTGAATCATGGTCATGAGTCACCACAAGATATTTTTGAAGGGTTATAGATATTTTAGTGTGATATTTATATCATAAAAAATCTTATATTATTCATTCTATCTCAAGTGGGCAGCCAAGCCTAGTCCAATGTTCACTCTCCTCTCATTTCCTCAAGTGCTCCTTCTTCTTCCTAAAAACCCTAGACCTCTCATGAGTTGAGAAACTTAGGGTTACAAGAGACAATACACTCCATCTTCTCACTCTACACAACCTAGGGCTTCTAGTTTAGCGAACTAGAAGCCGTAGTTATCTCAGATTCGAGATAGGAGCTCGGACTATAGACTCTCGGGTGGATCATCTTTGACTCGAGGAGGCCGTCGAGGTAGCTGCGATCCTTGGAGCTGACGATGAGTAGAGGACAGCGATGAAGACCCGAAGGACTTGGTATCGTGAGGTTTAACTTCTAACCGAGTAGTTAAATCTCATACAGTATTGTGTTAGCTACGGTTTAGCATCGATCCTAGAGTTCAAGTCGGTGTTGTGAGCTTTGAAAAATCGTTTTTTGCATATTCCGCCTTCCCGCGAACACGCGGGGTGCACGACATCGACTTACAGTGGTATCAGAGCCTACTAAACCATAGCTAATAGTTTAGAAGAAGTGTAAAACTACGAAACCGAAATAACTCCGAAACATCGAGACAAAGATCCAAGTTTCTGTCAAATTTTTTCGAGCCTCTAAATTTTTTTTAAACAATTGCAGAGTACTCTACTTGTTGTGATATGACCACACACCAAAATTGAAGTAGTTTCACCGGGATAGGACCGGCCAAAAGCTCAAAAAAATGGGTGTCACCTTTTTTGTTGTGGTGAAATGGTTTGAATTTTGGTCTGTGTTCCAGTTGCTTGGATCTAAGGTCTTAGGTGTTGTTTGTTTTTACCAATTTTGGATATGCTGTTATATTTTCACCGTGGCAATACGGAGTGTTTCGAAGTCGTAGTTTTAACGTCGTTCAAAGTTTTAAGTTGTGATATATGTGTTTGGAAACGTCGACTAATTGCTATACGTCGATTAGTCGGAGTTGCACATATCTGTGTTGCTTTATTGGTTTATGGATATGAACTTGTTGGATCGTCGTGGATGAATAGCTGAGGATGTGAGATGAGGGTTTTCATTCTTTCATTCGATGTAAATATGTAAAGTGATGTAATATTATTTTGCGGGGCACATCCGGGTTGAGCTTGTAGCCACCGTTGTATTATTTTCTATTACTGTTTTCTGCTCCTAGAATAGACCCGAGGTGGGGTGCACAAACTACCGGATACTTTGAAGTGCCGAGTGGCCTACTCACTTTGATGAGGGAGGTTGCTTCACTTCGGGTATTTGGCGGGTAGTTTGCCGCACCCATAGGGGTCTGGGATGGGGTTTGGCTATTTATCACGACTGTTGAATCCGTCTTTCGTTACAGGTTTAAACGAAACACGGAATTCCTAGTATATCCAATATGTTCATCTGTGATCTGGATGCCTATTATTGCGTCAGACGAATGGAAATTATTATATATATGCTATATAATAGACGTTGCTTATGTATTGCATCCGCGCTAGTCCATCCCTCACTCTGTCGTTAGTTAAGTAACCTAACAGGTGATGACAGGGCCCAATGGCGAATGCGGATGGCATAAGTGTTCGTCATATTTTCATTTCTCTCTGTAATGATAGGCGTAATTGATGGGACTGCATTATTAATGCAAAGCAAACAAACCAAAGCTGAACTGTCGGAACAAATTTTAAAACCACTCGGTTTTTTCAAAACAGCAGACTTTTAAATGCGGAGCTTAAACCACTCCTTTTAAAAGCTATCAGGTTCCTTCGATTATATAAAGTTCACTACGTTCACGGTTTCGCTAAAACCATTCGTAGCCCTCCGTCATTTCATATGAATATTCAGTAGTATTCAAGCTATGTATGCTGGCCTTCGTCAAGGCATAGTGATTGGTAGCTGCTGGGTGTTCATCTGTAGCATAGATAGATGCATTGATTTGGGACAGTCGTACTACTATTTTGGCCTTCGTCAAGAGTATGTACGAGTGGGTTCAAATTAACCTGGACAATGATGGGTAGAACTTGACATGTGACTTATGATATGTTGGCCTTCGTCAAGGTCATAAGAGCATGGGGAAAAAATCCATATCGGGAGTTTCTAAAGAAACTGAAACTTGCTGGTGCTGCATACCATTTGGAGTTTGATAATGTTGGTAGGATTCCTTCAGCATTATCACACAATGATATTTGGATCCCGATTCTACTGTGAGTATCCGCTACTCCTCAGGAGATTCTTCACTTAACGATCAATGCCATAAACCAAGTAGGTGTCTAGAACAATGTTAGTGGGGATACGCCTCCAGGGAAAAAAGGTTATTTTATTAAGGAACTTCGCGAAAGCGTCGTAAAACCTCCCTTGAAGTACCGACACTAGCCTGACTGAACAGTTAAGCAAGTATTGTACGGTGAGATTAATCCTGACTAATTCTTCTTTTATGGTTTGAGGAAGGATTCGAGAAACAGTGGGAGCCATCCTGTTTAGATAAATTAAAAACCAATCTAAACTTGCAAGAGCATCATGCTGAGTGTTTTCTTCTCTCTCTCCTAATTGAAGCGACTAGGTGACCAGATTAGGTTACAGATAGATAATAAAATGACTGAGTTATACTATATTGACCGGCAAAGGTTTGTACAGATGTCCATTACCTATAATAAGCTGGACCACCTCATTACTACTCAAGCCTCCGCCGTCCCAGGTCCAGTTTCCGCCGTCGTGGATGTTGATATCCATAAGGCAAGGGAAAAAAACTGTGCGAATGCCAAGTGCCTCATGTTGGCCTCAGTAGATGGTGTATACCAGAGGCAGCACGAGAAGATGTAATTAGTTTCCATCTTCCTCCATAACAAAGATTTATATGGAGAGTAATTTCGTATCGCAAGATATGAGACCTTGAAGAAATTGATTCAAGCGAGGTTGGCTGTCGTGTCATCTGTAGGGGACCACGTCCCTACAATGATCAGCTGTAT